>CM062815.1:6573750-7844687 GCA_031772625.1 Pinus tabuliformis | reverse complement strand
CTGAATAATATTTTTAATGGAGCAATTTCTGTCTTTTAGATTTGGGATCCATCACGGTGTTTAATGTCCAGCATGTGTTTGTTTTTCCCGTAAATTCGCTTACACGCTTTGTTTTTTTTTCTAATTCTTGTTACAACATTATCTAAGAGAGTTATTACGAATCCATCCATGCACGATGCTCCTTTCACAATGATTTTATTGTTAAATGTAGTCGTTATCTTTGCAGAATCCATCCTATGTTAGATGCTTTGTTGAGTAACCTAATGTCTCTTTTTCTTCTAACGCTGCCACTGTAGATCCATCCCTTGATTGATTCCTACAGTGAAGTAGGCTTTCTCCTTTTTCCTTCTCTCGTTTACATATTTTATCTGTCTGGACATTGCGCTTACTTTGCCGCAAGTTTGCTGGCAGAAACTAGCTCTGATTCCACAGCCCAATGGTCCCTTCTCTTGCTATTTTAGACCCACAATTTTCAACCAAATCCTCGCTCTTCATAGCTAGCCTATGATTCACTTATTGCAGCCACATTTTGTTGGCAAAGAGAGAGCCCTCTCTGGTCTGGCAGGGCTAGATGCCAGATCAAAAGCTTGGTCTGTGGTTACCTCAGAATTTCCTCTTCTCAGCCTTGAGGTTCATTCTAAGTGCTAACACCCATCATATTTGTATGTTATTCGTACTTTCTACTTCCCAAAGCATGTTCTCGTCATCCTTCTACATTCATGCCAATCATCAAAGCTACCCTTGTACGTACCCCACCACCTTGCGGGCATAGCCTGCAGTGCCCAGTCTAAAGCCTGGAAGCACTGCTTTTCTAGTAATTCCTTTTCAAATTCATCTGAAAATATATCTACATCGTTAAGGCCATCATAAGTGGCTAGATCTCTTACCTCTGACGACACATAGCATAGCGACTAGGTCATCATGTTATAGCTTAGCGTGGTTACTACATGTAACCAATTCTGCAAGCGCTCTAATTCTTCATCAAAGTCTGAGGTGCAGGAACTCTTGCGATCCCATGTAATTCTTCCATCCACTGTTGGATTCACCCAGTCTTGGTCTCATGTTGTTAACTTATAGATACATTCCATATCGTCATCGCTGTCATAATCGCAGACTGGTTCAGTGTAGCGCGATCCTTCAGCAGGATCTAGGGGTACTATTATGCAGAGAGATTTCTTCTCAAATATCATCTTTCGCTTCTTTAGGTTGACTACCCCATTCATATCAGTAGCCCAACCAATGACAAGGAGCACAGGGTAGGGGTTGTTGTCATCCAAAATTTCTATTACTTCGAAGTTAGCCAGTGCACTCGTGCCTTCAATATCTATAGTTACCCCTTGCAGTCACCCCATGGGGATGATATTTTGCCAATTTCCCATCCTTAACTGAATCGGAGACCATTGTGAGGTAGGTCTTCCCATATATTCCAAAGTCTGCTTTGGTAGGACATTCGCGTCTAACCCTAGATCCAAAATAACCTAAGCCATTTCATATTCTCCTATCTGCACGATCAGTATCATATCTTGTCCTTTCCTTGTTTTATTCTTACTAATCTTTCATACCACACACGGTTCACCAGGAGTGTTTGCGGCACATCTATTTATAAGCTCCTATAATCCATTCACAACATTGCTATCACAGAATAACTTCATGCAGGTTTCTAGGAAGGTTGTAAGCATAGAAGGGTCCATCTCCTGATCAGGCTTACCCTTGATCCCTCAGGAGGAGGCCTCAGTGAAGCTCTTCTTTTCTTCCATGAACGTTTCAAGTGCATGCTCCAGATCAAATTTAGCCTCCTTCGTTGGAGATTTGCGAACCCATGCGCTATCTTCTAGTTGTTTCCCCTTATGATCCCCTGTTGCAATTCCAATTCATAGTACTATATTCACATTTGGATCCTCCTCATGAGGCTCAGACCTCATCATCTACAGGTTCTGAGTCAACTGAGGAGGTAGCGCCCCTTTGTCGCATATCCTTGCTATTAGCATAGGACAATCCTCCATTTTATGATCAAGCAAGGTGCAATATTTGCACGACAGACGTGTTGGGTTAGTGCAATCATGGGCATAGTGTCCTGGTCCCTCGCAATTGTAGCAAATTAGCTATTCCTGACCTCTGTCAGGTCCTCCTCCACCTCAGCCTCATCCAGGCCCCTGAAAGCCTATTCGTGCCATCCCCACGCTCTAGTTAGGGGCTCGCATCTCTACCTGACCCCTATAGGCGGGTTTTCTATTCATCATCAATTCATAACCTCTGCAGTTGCACTCATCATGCCTTACCGACATACAGAAGTTGTAGATTAGTTGATGTGGTGTTTGTACAAACTTCTGCAGAAAATTATAGTTATATGTCGTATGTTTTCTTTCTACCTAACATATAGCGCACCACAATGCATGCCCCGCACTTGGCCTTGCTTGGGCCTCTGGTCTCAAAGGCATCAGTCATCCTACTGTAATATAGTTTGCAAAGACATGGAAATGGTCTTTGTCATGCCCCTCACCCTTGCATTTTAGGCACCATACTTCTTCACGTATCTTCAGTCGAGCTATCGCATCCTGCTTCAAGCTTTGCATTTCAATGCAAAGATTTTACAACTGCGCATGGATCTATTGAATCCCAAGATTCGGATCCTGCATTAGTGTTTCATGCAGTCTCATTGCAATCTCCAAGGCCTCGTCTTGAGTCATTATCTTCTGTTATGACAGCGCAACCCTTAGGTGTGGCAGGATCGAAGCCATGAACCATTCACAATGTTGTCCATCTGTTAAGCTCATATTAGCTTCGCAAATTTTACACTTCAACCTTTGATCTAATTCCCAAGCTATCTCGCCTGGTTTCATCGTGATTTCCTTGAACCCCACAATCAACCATGCCTTGGATTTAGGCGTATTGAACTCTTTATTTAGCGTGGTCTAGATGTCGACCACTCCAACGTTTGGGTTATCATTGGTGTATTTAGTGTAATAGGTTAGGGCGTGATCCTGTAGAGAAATAACCAGTGTTTCCTTCTTCATGTGATCATCGATAACGCCCTGAGCTTCCCATACAGTTTTCACGACAAACCAGAACTAGTCCGGCTCCTCATATCCCAAGCCTTTAAACAAAGGCAGCTTCACAGAATTTTCCATGCCGAATTGCGGTGGAGGTGGAGGTGGTATGGGTGAAGTCGTAGGTGATGGTGGTGAAGTTGGAGGTGGTGTAGGTGGAGGTGGAAATTGCAGGAAACCTTGTCTTATTAATTGGATATCACTTTGCATAGAAGCATGTGCTACTCCCTCTTCATCACCCAATGGAGGTGAAATCAATGGACTATATTAAGGGCCCTTTATTCCTTTGTTTCTGTAAGTTTTTCCACTTCACATAGCTCGAAACATCAAGGAAGCTGCATAACCCATTTTTCACACAATAAAATATTAATCCAGGTATTCAAAGACTTTAATTACTTACCTTGTAGACCTTTGAAAAAGCGCCACTCCACCTCATTGTAGCGGATTGAGGTATCGACCAGGAATTCAATCACAAATCCTCATATGATGTGATCGAACCAATGATCAACAACATGGGTGATCTTATCCTCCAAGGCTTCTAATCTATGTACTAAATGTTGGGTCCAGACAATAGGACCGTCAAGTCTCCACCTTCCTTGGCTATCTACTAGCTTCAAAATCCACTCGTATAGCTCAACCGGAAATGAACAGAAGAAGATCTCGTGGATCTATGTCTATAAGTTCCTGTCCAGCCATTATTCCTCTGTCAGCCTCGAATTTTTGTTCTCTTGCGCCGCAAATTCGTGGATCTTCCTATCCAACGAGTCTCCGATCTCTTTCTTAGTTGGATTCCAGTGATATGAAATCACACATCTCTTATGCAGATTCCGGTCCTAGCAACGGAACCATTTGTTGGCTTGGTGGGGCTTGACCCAGGTTCAACATTAGTTAGCCAAACAAATCCCTACACTACTAGCCCTTTTGGCATCAACCCACGTAACATGGACCAAAGTCTCACTAGAAGTAGTATGGGGGGATGCTGGAACCAAGTTTATGCACCTTGAGATGGTTGTGATGTGGGTTTATTCCTCTTATTCGTGCTTCCACACAGGTCATTAAGTTCTAGGGCTCTATGTGTCTAGCCCTTTATTCTGCCCTTCAGTACCTCGGCGAAGGGGTACGATTGGCCTTTGCGTAGCCCTAACCTGCGATTCTGGTACTTTCATCCTGCTAGGGCAGTGTATCATGTAGATTCCCTATCTAGCTTAAGTGTCTTACTTATCTTTTTAAATTATCACTGTTAGCACCACGTAAATAGATATCCTTATTTGCATTCAATTATCCAACGTAATTACATATATTTGCGCATCACATAAGCATTGTAAATGAAATCCATACACAATATGGCAAGATGCATTAATAGGAAACAAAGACACAAAATTTGTAGAATACTTCTCTTTATTGATATCTTCAAATGATTACAGACTTTATCTACCCTGCGCACATAGCCGTAGGGGTCTGCACACTCAATTGCGGACTTCCACCCTAAGCCTTTGTGCACTCAGCTGCAAAGCCTTTACCTACGCTTTTAGCCCCAAAAATATCCTTGGGGGATCCCGTTCTCAGCACCTAGGTTGTGTTCCTCTAGAGGAAGCTAATTAAGCTTCCCATGGCTGGCACATTTGACATAAAAAGGGACATTCATGAGTATAATGGCAAAATTCTCCACAAGAAGCATAAGGTTTATTTATTGTAAGAACCCTATCCTCCTTGGGTTTTCTTCCCTATTGTTGGGTTACGAGATTAAGCTAGTCACTCTTAGGGGTATTAGGTTGTCTACCTTGATTGAGTTGGTTACCTTGAGGTTTCTCATTTTCATTATGCTTCCCCTTATTGCTATACATGGTATTAGGGGGATTAGTAGTACTCTACCGAGGATACACTAAACTTTGAGGAGGTGGTTGTTGTTGTGGCAGAGGTAGGGGAGACATGGAAGGTTAAGGCGTTGGTGCCATCCAGGCTGGAGTGCTAGGAGATGGATAAGGATAGTAAGGATTCACAAAAATATTTTGATAACCAAGTTTGGGAGCAATTGGCCCTAGCATCGACAGATGTGGATGAGGAAATGGATATGATGTTTTATTACCTTGGTAAGTGCTGACACATAAAAACATCTTGAGGCGGATAGGTGCAAGCGGAACTGATCCCCCCATGGGGTTGATGATAACACATAGGCGAATTAGGATATTCCGATGGTTGAGGGTGGGAAAGATATCCAACAATACCGTGAGTAGAATGAGATGCCCTCAGTGTAGTAGCAACACCAGGCCGAGGCTACTTAGGGATGAAAATATAAACATAACCTGATTATGCATAAATAAGATCATATTTCAAGGAAATTTGGAGAGCTTCTTCCTTAGTTTGAGGTAAGTGTGACACGAAAACTTTACCTATCGAGGAAAATAGTGTTCACGAAAACAAATTCATATACACATGGTATTAAAACTCATCATATTTACAAATTGTCCTCCTTCTGTGCCATTCTTGTAGATGGTCAGAAAGGTGGGTCGTAAAATTTTGATGAAAAGAGGTCAATAGTTTAGTACCCGTGTCATATCAAAGATGTAGTTTTAAATATGAAAGAAAGGCATTAGTGAGAGTCAGAAAGGTGGAATTTGACACATAAGGTTGGTCCAGATACCTTTTAGCAGAAACTCCAGTTAGGGTGTGTTGGAAGAGACAAAGATGAATGGAGTCTTCGGTAATGGAATTTGATGAACACCACATGTGGAAGGAGTGAACATGATTGCTGGTGTCCTCTCCAAGATTACCTTGAATCTTAGGAATGTTGGAAGGAATTTTATTGAGCGTTGGAGGCTAATTTTGGTTATGGAGAGGAGGATCATCTATGGGCTAACTTAAATCAAGGAGGATCAAACCATCCATATATGGAAGCAAGGTGGAATTGGTGGCCATAGTTGAAGAGGCTCCACCTATGGGGTTACCCTAGTCAGGACCTTGGTTACCACCTTGGTTTCCACCACCTACATCAGTGCCAGAGATGGTGGTGATGTGCAGTTGGAAATATGCAGAATCAGAGGAAGAGTTAGAAGAACCAGAAGAACTAGAGTCTCTATGTGGACTCAAAAGAGAACATGGAATATGGGTCCTAACTCGATGAGATCGAGTAAAAGAATATCCTAAAGGAAACTAAGGACGAAGGCCACATAGTCTCTACGAAAAATACCTAGGGGTGCAATGGTGTCAATACAAATATGAATCAAGAGGCTAAAGGGTGATTATAGGAGAAAAGTGTAAACTAAATATAATTATATGCTACTCTAATTCAAGAAAACACATCCTAACAGAGAAAAAACGACCTCTATCCTAAAGGTGATCTAAATCCTTAAACAACTACTAGTTCAACTATTTTAGATGGCCTTCCAAGAGACTTCTTAGTTGACGGAATCTAATCACCACAAGCATACTTGTGTAGAGAAATGTTTGGTAGAGGACCAACTACTTACCCACAACCAGTCCTATAGGGTATTTTCCTAAGAATGGTCACTAAGGTTACATTCATCCCACGAGATCGGCTGAGTCTTGAGCTTCTTAGTGATCAAACATGACATGAAATTATGTACCATGAGTTAGGTAGCCGCTAGGAGAACCTCCCACACTGTGATCTAGAGTAACCCCCTCTAAATCAGGTTTCCAACATGCTCTGTCTCTGGAAAGTGGGATGGTGAAGGATTTTAAGCTCCCTAAAATGTCAACTTTCTATGTCTCAATGTAATAAATCAGTGGGTGTTATTGGAAGTGTATCCCCCTAATCCTACACCTAACCCAAAATATTTTTTTGGCCCTAGTGCCAAAGTGGATTTAATCTATGCAAGTTAAATTATTAATGTGGATTGTTTCAAGCCTTGGCTTAGTAGTGATAAACAATCTCACGTTCGCTTAGGGTGTGTGTGTGTGAAAAGAGTATCAAGTTGATGAGTTAATTAAGCATGTTTTGATGATGCCAATGCTACTAAAAATAAAGTGAATAAATTGTAAATAGTACTGAAAATGAAAAGTAAAATGAACAGCAAAATGAAGCACACAAACCCATCACCCAAGAGGGAAATCGAGAAGAAAAAATCATGGAAAACAAGAAACTCAAAGACACTAAAAATGGTCAAAAGGTCTATTGTGTAAGGGACTGGGATTTAGAAATACAAATATGTTGAAAATGTTATAGAAAACTGGAAGAAGAAAACAAAGGTGAAAATGTTGGAAAAAGACAGGAAAGAAGCTCCAAAACTATAGATACACAAGGGGATCCTAAGGAGGGAAAAAAAATAAATATTCTAGAGGGAATAAAGTGTCATAAAATCCCATCTAAAATGACGACAAGGAGTGGAAAATATACTAAAAAATAGTGGCTAAAAATGTTTCAAACTACACACCTCAACTCAATGATTCACTTCCTAAATGATGGAGGTGTACTATAAATCCTAGGGTAGTTTTTCCTTCCTTAGTAAGAGACTTATTAAATGGATCCAGGCCTATAGGTGACTTATGAGGGAGCAAAAACCTTTATTGAAACATATGCAACAATCTCAAAAAGATCTGGAGAATTTGAAAAAAATTCAGAAAAATGGCAAAGTGCAGAAACTGACCTGGAAAGTGCACCCAGGCACAGGTTTTGGGCTAAAAAGTGCATTGGGCACAGGAAAAGGGCCACAAAGTACACTATGTTCGAAACCCCAACAAAAACAAACAATTTTCTAGAAAATAGAAGAGATCTAAGAATAATAATTAAGAGGAATAAACATTCTGGAAAACACTAAAAATAGTTGAAACAATAGTCACCAAGGTTCTGAATTACTACACTAGTGGAGTCACCATTTATTGATGAACAATGTGCTAGAAATACAGTGGAGTGACCATTTTTTAGTGTAGATTTTTTCTTCACATGGGCAAAAATCCCTTACTTAACTTATAGGAAACTTATAACCCTAGCAACAAAAGATGGTTGCTTCTATGCTTTAGATATGCAATAAAACATGAGAGAAAACCTTGTAGCAAAGTAGATCATGCAAATAGAAACATATAGCACAAGCAAATCAAAGTGTAATAATCCAATGTAGGACTTGAATAAATGATAATTTTATTAATGAATACACCTAGTGAGGAGAAATTACAACATGGGTCTATAGTTCCCCCTTCATGGGATGGGTCATTTTCTTGTGCTTGTGCTTCAACAACGTGCTTCTCTCTTTCAATTTTCAATGGGGGAAAAAAGTGCTTGAAATCATGTGGGAGCTCAAATGGCTATGTGATGATAATGTTGACGATGAAAATTGTTATGGTTTTTATCACCTAAAAATATGATCACCTAGCCATTTATAACTAGGTGGATCAAAATACACCATGTAGTATTAATTTTACCCTTGTAAAATCGCTTTCACCATAGGAAATAATTTAGTAAACTATTTTTATTAAATTATTTTTGTTTTAAATAAAACAAACCCCATTAGAATAATTGAGTAAATTATTATTTATTTAATTTTATCTAGAAATAATTATTAAAAATTATTTGATAATTATTTCTTAACACATTTTATTAAATCACCTTGGAATAATTAAATAAATCGCTATTTATTCATTATTCCTTATTCTTAGTTTTAGAATAATTGTTATCTCACTATTTAATACTTATTTCAAGTTCACACCTTTGTTAATCCTTGCAAAATGATTAATAAATCATTTTATTTGTTAATTGCTTCAACCATTTTCTAAATAAAGATATTTGACCATTTTAAATATATTTTCCCTCTACAAAGATTATAATAAACTATTGCTAATAGCTAGATCTTGATTGGTCAATAATATTTTATTATTTTCTAATTTATAATCTAGCCTAATACTTTGCTATAAATATGAGGGTATTCCATTCATTATTCACCAAGATCAATATCATCGTCACCATTATCATCTCATGCCATTTGATCTCCCACTTGAGTTCTATCTTGTTTTCGGTTTTCTGCATATTAAGAGAGAGAAACATATCACTGAAGCACAAGGACATCAAAGGACCAATCCCATGGAGGGGGATTTATATACCTATTGTAAATCTTCTTCAATAGATGTTATTAATAAAAATATTATTCATTTAAAGTCTGCTTCTATTGGGTTATTGTATGAGTTATTTCTTGTTGTTTTGTGTTTCAGATTGCACATGATCTTTTTGTTGCAGGGATTTCTGATTTTTTCATTGCAGATCTGAAGCTTAAACAATCACATCTTGTTGTTAAGGTCACTTGCCATGAGTGACTTAAGTGAATTATTTTTGTTACACTTATTAATAACTTCATACTAACAAATGGTGAATCCACTAGTGTAGTATTTCAGATCCTTGGTGACTATCATTTCAATGGATTTCAATATTTTCTCCAACTATTTTTAGCCTCTCAATTTATATTTTTAGTTCTCCTTTCTTTTTCTGGATTTTTTTTCTTTTTTGTTGGTTTTCTACCTCTTTCTGCAGGTCACAAGTACTACCCGAGTAGGAGATGGTATAATTTCGGTGAGATTTGCTGACTAGGAGTCCCCAAAGAAAAACACACTTTTTGGCCCTTTTTTGTGTCCTACAATGCAATTTTTGCCCAATGTTCTGCATTCCAATGTACTTTCAAGGTAATAATTTGCATTCTGTAATTTTTCAAATTTTTTTAGATTTGTCGATGTTGTTGTGTATGTACTGGGAAGGGTTGTTGTTCTTTCCAAAGTCACCCCTAGGCTATATTCTCTTAGTGGTTTCTCATTGAAGAAGGAAAAAGGCCCTTAGGGTTTAGAGTACACCTCCACCATTTAGGAAGATATTTGTTGATTTTAGGAGTCTAGGGTATAAAAATTTCAACCTTTGATTCCTAGGGTTTTTTCCACTATTTTACAGCCCTATTGGATAGGTTTCTCCATCATTTTAGTCCCTTTAGAGTTTGTTGTTTCCTTTCCCCCTTAGAATCCCCTTGAGCGTCCTAGTTATTGGAGATTCTTCCCTATTCTTTACAACATTTTTCACCTCTGGTCTTTTTTGTTTGTCCACACCATTTACAACATATTTGTGCCTTTAGATCCCAACCCCTTAGAGATTAGATATTTTTTCCATAAGTGTGACTTTGAGTAGCTTATTTTCCTCCTAATTTTTATTTGCTTCATAGTATTCTTGGTTGGGGGTTTGTTTTCTTGGATTTGTTATTCATTTTACTTTCCATTTTTAACATTATTTATTAATTTCAGCTCTTTATTTTTAGCAGCACATGCAATCATTAAACATGCTCAATTAACTCATCCACTTGACACATAATTTTCACATGCACACACCCTAAGAGAACATGAGCTTGGTTAACACCACAAAGCCAAGACATGAAATGATACAACTTAATAATTCAACACACATAGATTAAGCCAACTTGGGCACCAGAGCCAAACATTCTATGTAGTTAGGTGTAGGATCGGTGAGATAGGCTTCCAATAACACTCTTCGATCACTTACGTTAAGACATAGAAGTTGACATATTAAGGATCTTAAATTACTTCACCATTCCACGATCCAAAGCCAGATTACATCATAAATCTAATTCAGAGGGGGTTAGGCTAGATCATGGTGCAGGCGATTCTCCTCGGGGCTATGCAACCCATGGTAGGGAATCGCATGTGGTGGTCAATCACCAAGAATCTCAAGGCTCGACCACACTTGTGGGGTGAAGGAAACCACAGTGATCAATGATAGGGAAACATCCTATAGGACTAGATATGGGTAGTAGTTGGTTATCTACCCCACCTTCCTCTTGACAACTCTACTTGTGGGGATAAAATTCCATAAAGTAAGATGTCTTTTGTAATGCCATATGAAATAATAGATTTACGACTTGTTTGAGAATTTAGATAACCTATAGGCTATATGTCATTTTTCTTTGATAGGAACATTTTCTTGGATTAGATTAACATGTTAATATACTTAGTTTACATTTGACACCACTGCGCTAGGTGTTTTCTTGTTGTTTGTTGCTATTTTTCTCCTATCATCCCCTTTTATCATATTGAGTCATATTTGTCTTGACATCATTGAATTCCCTAGGTGGTTTTTTCGGAGACTTCATGGCCTTCATCCCTAGTTTAGTTTAGGACATCTTACTCCTCTCTGTCGAGTTAGCGTTCATCATCCTAGTCCTTTGTTGAGTCCTCATTCTGACTCTGAGCCTGCTGCTTCTTCCAGTTCTTCCTTTGATTCTGCATCTTCCCAACCCCATACTACCACTATGTTAGGCACCAAAGTGGGTGTGGGAAACGAAGGTGGTAACCAAGGTAACCCCACAAGCATAATCTCTACTTGTATCGCCATTTCTCCTCGATTGATTCCCTTTATGGCTAGTTTGAGTCTCCCTAATTTTAGCCAGCTCATTAATGATCCTCTTCTCCATGACCCTAGTTGGCTTGCTATTCCTACCAAACTTTCTTCTGACATCCCCAAGTTCAAAGGTAATCCTGGAGAAGAACCCACAAATCATGTTCACTCATTTCGTATGTGGTGTTCATCTAATTCCATCACTTAAGACTTCATTCATCTTCATTTGTACCAACGCACCCTTACTGTAGTTGTTTCCAAGTTGTATGTGGATAAACTGCATGCATCCCATTCCATATTTGCGAATCTAGCCAAATATTTTATGTCATACTTCTAGTTACCCCTCTGATATGACATTGTTACCAAACGTTTGACCTCTTTTCATCAAATTTCTACCACTCGCCTATTTGACCATGTTAAAGAATGGTGTAGTAGGAGGAGCATATGTAAAGCTCCTAAATTTGAAGACCATGTCTATATGGATTGGTTCCTTAGATTTCTTTTGGCCCCCATTGGTAAATATGTCGCTTCCCACTTCACCTATCCTAAGGAAGAATCACTCCTATTATCTTTAAAATATGACCTGATCTATGAACAATCAAGATATGTTTATACTTTCATTCTCGATTTTCCATGACCTGGTGTTGCTAATGCACCAGGGGCATCTCACTGATGGTATTGTTGGATCTATCTCACCCCATAGAATTCCACCATATCTTCAACCTCACATGAGTTATGGTCAACCCCAAGGGGGGACCAATTCCACTTATACCTATCCACCTCTTATCCTTCTCATGGCAACCCTACCAAGGTTCAAGCATGTCATACGTATATCCCCATATGCATCGTTCGATGTTAGGGCAATCTGTCACTTCACCTAGTTATCAAATTGTTGCCGCAAATTCTTTATATCCTTATGCACCGCCTAGCACTCTAACCCCTTCAACCCTAGCACCCGAACCTCCCATGCCTCCTCCACATCTATCACAACATCAACCCTCTCGTCAAAGTCTATTGTATGCTCAATAGAATGAAATGAATCCCCCAACCCCAAGTGAAAGAATAATAGGAAGGGTAACCAGAACCATCAATCTCAAGGTAACCAACGTAACTAGGCTCCACTACCTAATACCCCTCTAGGTGAGCAGCCTACTCCTGCAACCTAGAAATAAGGCGAACATAACAAGAAAAACAAGGCTCTTCTTATGAAAAAACCTTGTGCCTGTTGCAGAGTATATGGCCATTATGCTCATGAATTTCCCCTATTACCACAAGTGCATCAAGCATGGGAAGCTCAAGCAACTACTTCTAGAGGCCTCAGCCGATTTCTCCACTGTCTCCACCCTACTTCATCACAACTGGTCATGCTTACAAATCCTTTTCCCCATGAGGGATATATAGTTGTCTAACACACATTGGGTAATACATCTCCTCGACCTTCATAATCTAGCCAAAATAATTACCAGATTCTCATGATAAATTCCGATGAATTCAACACCCAACAAGTCAACTTTTAAACTCGGTTGTGCCAAAATGACAAGCCCCCTGCAAATTCATCATCTGATTCCCAACCAAAAGTATCCACCGAGCCTATGTCATCACAAAATGGTACCTTACAGATCCCTCTACCTAAAGTCAAGGTTTCCCCCAACATCCCCAAAGGTCCATTACATCAAAATGTTGCTTCTGCTAAAGCCCTCCATAACTATAGCATACTAGATGACTTGGTGTAGTCTTGTGCTACCATGTCAATGTTGGAAGTCCTCCAGAGGTCCCCATCCCAATGGAAAGCTCTAATCTCTTCTTTAGGAACTCTGGACGATTCTGATGATTGTCTAATTTTTATTAACATTGAAAAATTGGAACATCCCCCCTTCTTTGCTTAATTTCCTTTTAAATACGAGTCTCCATAAAGAACATCACAATAAAATAGTCTATTATAGATGAAGGTGCCTCCACATGTGCGATGGATGCTAGTGTTTTGAAGAAACACGAATCCCATGCGTTTTCCCCATCCACTATCACTCTTCGTTCTTGGGACAATCATCCCTCACATCCCCTCAGTTTGTATCTCAACTATCCTATCACCATTGTCGGCAAGACTGTCCTAAATGATATCAAATTCATTGACACTTCGTCAAGGTATAACATCTTGTTGGGTCGTAGTTACATCTATTCGATGTCCATTGTCACACCTGTTGTCTTTTGCAAGATGTGATTTCTCCACAATGGAAATATCATCACTATTGATCAGTTGAATTACTATGACCTTGAGTCTTAGAAATTTTCTCAAACCACTATCTCATCGATGACTAGTAATAAGACTATCACTTCCCTTATTGATGTGTTTCTTAGAGTGTACGAAGATTTAACATGGCTTGGGGTTATTATGGCCCACTTCCTATCCCTTCTAAGCCTATCTTATCCAGTGTTTGCATGCTTCAACAAAATGGGTAGCTCATAAGTGGTATGGTATGCCATCACAACAAACATCCCCTTCACAACCTCCTATTGCTAACTCAACCTAGCCTTTAGGTAAAATTCCTCCCAACTCATTTCCTTCTACTAGTATCTCTCCCAACCCTTTTCAGTTGAGAATTTTTGCCCCAGTTTTTAACCATCTAGGAGTATTTCCCCACGTCATTACCCTTATGGTAAGACACCTTTCTTATTCCTGCCACCTGGAATCTTTTCTACCCCTTTTATGGCTACATTGAGTTTACCTAATATTACCTTGGGAATCCCAATCTAGTACATCGATCCTCCTGCAACACTGCTCCTAATCAACTCAAACCTTACACAACTTTGACCCTGATTCAACCTATTGTTCCAAGCCCTTCCTTTGCTTCAGTTCCACAACCTCAAAAGGAAGAAAATCATGTTACAAAGGCATCTTGTGAGGGGGGAAAATCCTAGAAAAAGGGAACCAAAGACAAGTACCCCCAAACAACTCCAACTCCTCCTAAGTCTCCAAAGCCTTCTCCTCCTTGTGAATGAATCCCCATTGTACTTTATGTGATAAGTGCGAAAATTATTCCTGTCAGTGTCCCCGTATTGAATATTTTCATGATACACTTCAAGTGATTCACGGGTTAGATTCTACTTGTAGCGATCCCAGTTCCCCTGTACCTGAGTTTCTAGTCCCATTGTTATGCCAGAACATGAGGTTTCCCAACCCACCATCGTGATTCATCCTCCTAATGTCGAGATGACACATAGTTCCACCCTTATTCTCTATTGGTCGTCATCCATGAGATAAATCTATTGGGACTCTCTAGATGTTTCCTATTGTGATTCTGTTGAACCTTCTTTGACAAACACATCGATCTCAACATCAGTAGATGTCACATCTACTAGTCATCCATATCGCATTATTGGAGATGCACATGTGAACCTTGACTCTCATGACTATGACTCAAGTATACCCTTTTCATCATGTTGTCTCTCTTCCTCTCATCTTGCCATATTTCATTCTGATGAAGACATCATGGAAGCCATGAAAAACCCTGATTATCCTTGGGATGATATGCACCATCATGCTTAGTTCCTTCCATAGTAAACCCATGATCAATATGTTGTGGAGTCCAAAGACTTCATCCATGGTTAGTTCAACTGCTTCAAAAACCCCATTCTTGCACCAAATTCTTTTGAAGAAGAAAATATGGCTAACATATCCCCTACCATCAAAATTAACATTCTGAATACACCATGGATTGAATAAAATGTCACCTTGGGGGCACAATGCACCATAGAATAAATTGACGCTTACACTAACTTATTCAAAGAATTTTGTGATTTTTTCTACTGGTCTTATTCTGATATGCCTGGACTTGATCTTGACATTGTTGAACATCACATCGACATTTGGTATGATGCCATTCCTATCCACGAAAATAAACGGCCTATCCATCCTTCCAACCATAATTCTATCAAACAAAAAATCAACAAGCTCAAGCAGTTTGGTTTCATTTACCTCGTTGAATACACCACATCGGTTTCTAATCTTGTTCTCATCCTAAAGAAGAAAGGAACCATTCATGTCTACATAGAATTTTACGATCTAAACAAATCTTGTCTAAAAGACAACTTTCCCACACCTTTCATAGACCAAATAATTGATGAGTGTGCGGGGCATGAGATCCTTTCCTTTATGGATGTATTTTTTGGATATAACTAAATACATATTTGTCATGCTAATCAACTTAAAAAAAATTCACTAATTTGAAGGGGAAATTTTTCTTATAGCATTATGCCTTTCGGTTTAAAGAATGTTAGGACAAATTTTTAGCGTGCCGTGTCACACTGGTTTCACAAATTGGCTTACATTTTCCTTGCGTATCTAAACAATGTCATTGCTCATTCCAAACTTCGGTTGCAAAACCTTCATGATTTGAGTACCATATTCCTTCGATACTGCAAGTATAGAATTCGCCTCAATCCCCTTAAGTGCATCTTTTGATGGCATCACCCCTGACCATCTCAAAGTTCAAGGCATTCTCAAACTTCCTCCTCCTTGCACCCTTCACCAATTACAAAAGCCTCCAAGGCAAAGAAAACTTCCTTCGTCGGTTTGTTCCTGACTATGGCACCATTGCGGATAGGCTTATTATACTCCTTCGATCTCCCATTTCATTTGTATGGGATGACCAAGCTGAACAATATTTTGGTGCCCTCAAATGTGCTCTCACTTCTGCTCCTTGTATTACCCCACCTAACTTTGAAAGCGACTTCAGCTTGTATATCTCATCTTCCACTTATTTTGTTGTCAGGGTCCTAATCCAGGAAGATGGTGTTTGGAATGACCATGTCATCTATTATGTCAGTAAGAACCTGAACGGTCCCTCTGTGTCATATTCCCATGAAGAAACGCTGGTACTGTTTGTTGTGTTCTCTATTCAAAAACTTCATCATTATATCATTACACATACCACCAAAGTTGTGACTAATTCCAACCCCACAGATTTCTTGTTGAGTTGATGGATCATTAATGGGAAGGATTCCTGTTGGATCATTATCCTCCAAGAATTGTCACACTAAAGAGTAAGAAATGTTTAGCCCTTGTTGAACTTATTTATGAATTTCCTACTAGTATGCCAGATCCACTGGTTAATGATGATCTTCCAAATGAGCACTTGTTCACTATAACCTCATATGATCCTTGTTATTCTGACATTATTACCTACTTGTGAACCCATAAATTCACCCCCCAACTCACTCATGATGATCGACGATGTATTCGACATCAAGCTCCTCACTATCTCCTACTTGGTGATGATATTTATCATCGCAGTGTTGATATTATCTTCCTTCGTTGTCTCACCCATGTTGAAGCTAATAAAGTGCTCAATTCCTATCACAGTGGTGGTTGTGGTGGTCACCTCTCTAGAATGGTCACTACGCATAAAATCATGTGCACTGGATACGTTTGGACTTCTATCCTCAATGATTTCATTGAGGCAATCAATCATTGTCCCAATTGCCAATAATATTCCCCTAATGTTCGAGCTGAACCAACTCCCCTCCATCCTATTATCGCAACTGGTCCTTCTTGTAAATGGGCTTTCGACTTTATGGAGTTTCGTTATCTAGGCAATCCTCTTCGAGAATAGAGACGATCCCTCTAGCCCAATGAGTGGGACTAGAAACCTATGTGATAATCAACTAGACATTTTCCTAAGTTACAATCGAAACAAGAGATGAAGAACATGGCCTACCTCATTATGATGTCATAATTTCCTCCTTTTTTGAAGACCTCGAATCACTTGTGCCACAGAATCGGTCCTACTACTTACAACATTTGAATGCCTGCACAAGAGATCAATACACAATAAAGAATACAAGTACAAATAGCATAATTGAAACTAATCTACCTAACATATCAAGGAGCATTAAGATAAATGATTCATTAACATATGTGTTTATGGAAAATGAAACAACAGTTGTATATATTAATCAAATAAAGGAGGAATCATACAACCAAGTCTTGATGTCAATAAGCTCTCCTTGAGTGAATGTCTAAATCCAAGCTCAAGCACTCCAAGCACTCCTTTTGTAAGCCAAATGAGTACCATGTAGGCATAATCTCCGCATAAGGGTGACAATAGCCAAAGACTGACCATTTGGGAATGGGAGAGGATAAATATATATGCATGGAAAGGGAGCTATGGTCTCCCTGAAGATAGGATAAGGCCCTCATCTGAAGGAGGTAGCTCATATGGATAATATCAAAGGTCCAATTTGAGAGAAATCGACCTCTTCCACATTGAACAACCTCCATCCCATCATTTTGGAAGCCAGTAGATCACAAAGCTTCTTTCCCTATTTTGGAAAATTTCCTTTTAGGGATCATCACATGTATCAAAGCCAAAAGTGGACTGGCATTACGAGGCTAGTATAGAGCAACTAGAGACCATCATGGGTTCCCAATGTTAGGGGAACGATGATGCTAAAATTAGGTTTTTAGAGCCTTTTCTTCAGGGTAAGCTTTAAGGCATTTTTCAATCAGTGTTTTAGGGAGGATCTAAGCTACATGTCTAGGTGAGTACACTGCATGATGGTCATGTTTCAGGAACTTCAGGTTATGTCACAGCAAGTGCATGAGGCATGACAAAATAATGTGTAATAAATGCCCCCTAAAGAATGAAGGGAGAAGAGGGAGTGATGGATGAGATGCTTTATGAGCTTTTGCAAGGATGCGAACAAACACTGTCAGGAGACTTACAAATCAAGGATGTGTATACATATACATATATGATATCAAAACATGAATCCGTGGTATCGACCCAGCCATCCAGACAGTAAGGACTATGAAAGAGATCAACAACATGGGCACAACCATCTGAATGAGAAGGATCATCTATAAATATAGTATCTAAGGTATGGTCACAACTACCTGATATAGAAGGATCATCATAAATGGAAAGTCCCACAGTATGGTCACAGCCATCCGTATACAAGAAGCATGTGTACAATCATGAACAATACATAACTCCATGCCGCCTGAGTCATATCAGACAAAATTCAGGGTCTTGCGCTCCATCCCAACTTGATCAAAATATGAATTCTAATATATGAACCAATGTGTCGAAGTCAAACATGATATAAAACCACCTGATTATCGTCCAATGATGTGGACCATTAATAGGTACGAGAGGAACCACCAATAATGAAAATGACCCTCAAGGTATGACACTACAATCTGTGAATGTGAAAATTGAAGCTGAAGTCGAACACTCATGGAATCATCTGATCGAAGGCCAATGATGAAAACCTATCGGCGGATACGAAGAACTTTTCATTAAGGCATGCAAGCTCTAAGGTATTGAAAGAGAGTCTCTAAGTCATCTTCCTGGGTAATGAGCTGAAGTCGACAGGAAGTGACCCATCGAAGGAGGGTCGTGATGAGTCCCCCATGATCAACACAAAACGAGGAATAAATTGGAATGTAACAAATATGATCTAGGAATCTAGCAAAGGGTCAAACAATGTATAGGTAATAGACTGCAGATAGGACTTCTCTTGAACATCGGTGGCATGACTCCAGAGTGTGGCAGAATTTTACTCAACATAAGATCAAGGGTCATGATGACAAAATGGAATAGTCATATGAGAGGAAAAATGGATCACCCAAACCCAGAAGGACAAGTGACTGAGTGAGGATATCCCAAACCTGACACGAGAGACAGATGAGTGTCATGTTCAAGAGCAACATGACGCCTATACAAAGGATGTTTCACTTTATTTTTTTCCAGGTATTTATAGCGAGTACCTGAATTATTTTTTATCACAAGCTTGAAGGGGATATCATATTCTTGTCATATAAGTTCATTATTCGAATGAATCCATCCTAGTAAATTTTACGAGTCCTAGAAAGGAGAAACTCAGCCTCATCATGGTGATAAGTCTTTCAACGTAAAATTTTTAATGAGCCTAATGGAAGAATAACTCGATATCCTTTTCATATTTAGAGAGTTTGAAAAAGAGATGAAAAAGAAAACTCCATCACGTCCCTTTTTGTAATTTTTCCCTTGAACCCGAAAAGGTAGAAACCAATATTCGAGAGAACCTCATGACCATGTCGACCAAGGTGTACCTTTTTCATAAATATTCAATTCATTTTATTTAACGATTCAGAAAAGACAAGTACTTGGTGATCTTTTCATGTTTTCACAGTAAGAAAAGAGCTTAAAGATGATTCCATGGGGGTTCCTTTTTCTTTTATTTTAGCGATTCCCAAAAAGAGATAAAATAAAAATCATTGAATAAGTCAAGAATGATCACTATATCCACCAAAAAGTACCTGTAACTGCACAAATATAACCACACATCACTGATATCGAGGACAATAATAAAATATTGGCAAAAATGAGTTTGAAACTTATAGATAGACTAAAAGTAAAAACATTTTTACCATTTCACTTGGAGTAAAGTTGAGAGTGCATTTTTACCCCATTTTCTTCGATTTTTTAGGCAAGTAGTGTGGGAGATCTAGGGCATCATTTCATGAACTGACAGCTACAAGTCAGAGCTCTGTCCTTTCTCTTGCATTTCATTTTGTTTTCATGCCTTTTCATCCATTTTTTTCTTCCCAGAGGGAAGTATTTCAATTTTTTATAGCGGGGGCGATCATCGCAGGTTTGCTCATTAGACTCAAGATGGTCACCCCTGAGTCGAAAATCCCTCGCAATGACATCACATGTTTAATAAAAATATATGTGATGGTCGCGAGGCAGAAAGTTTGAAGGAAATCTTCCTATTAGAGCGAAATTTCTGAGTTTTTATCCATGGTAAAGCATATATTTGATGTTTAATGATTTTCTTGCAGAAGATTTCGACAACATGGTAACTAAATGGAAGGAAAGAAGCCATGAGGCAGAAGATCACCAGGCTTCACAAGATTCAGAATGTGTGAATTCTTTGAGCAATTTTGGGCTACTAAAATTCTTCCAAACCACCAGACTCAGAGCCCAAAAAGAGTTGCTACAATACCTTATAAGTTTATGGGATGTTGATCAGGAAATCTTCATTATTGGAGACCAAGAACTAGAGCTAGAAGTAGTAGACATCTACTTCATTACTGGATTGTCTAGAAGAGGGGAAAGGGTTCAACTCTTCAGATCCCATCATGGAGGTGAGAACACTAGTTCCCTAATTAGGAGACATTTCCTGGGTGCAAAAACAATAGTAAGCAGGAAGGTGAAGATAATGATTGTCAACAATCTTGCCTTCAAGACGATTCTACACACCATGGCTCGTATAGCCAAGTCATAGGCTTTACACGAGATTTCAAAATCTCAATTCTAGTATGCGGTAGACTGCCTTACTCCAACAGTATTCAACTGGTGTGATGGGTTCTTTTCCAATATGAAGAGGTAACTAACCAAAGGTAAGCAGGGAAACCTTAAGCAGTTCGATTCCAGTTAGATCTTGGTCACTTTCTTTATGGAGCGAGTGCCTCTATTTTGGTATCAATTGTTATAGACATTTTTGGGCACTTCAACCCCAATCACATATGTCCATAAACAAAGGGCTTCTAAGTTCCTAAAAGTGTTGTTTCATACCCTAAAGGAACAAGATCAGCTGATTACATCATCTCCCAGAAGTTCTCCATGAAAAACTACTCAGAAATGGTCAAAGCTGTACCATACTGATTGCTCAGTACTAAGTGTGTGATGCATCGCATCTACTACATATGAGAGGTGTGATTCATACTGAAAATCCCTTCTGTAGGGTGCAATGGGTGAGAATGGACAAATGGAAGAGACAGTTTGCAAGGTGGATGATCATGGAATCTTCCAGAAACTTCTCCTGTGACACTTGCCTCTCTGAATTCACCCAGGGATGAGTAAGAGATCACCAATCTCTAAGTGGAACGAAGAACTATCAGAGAGAAGACACTAATCAAAATCCCAGAAGCTGACTCACCTTCCTGCAATCATCTATATATGGATCCCTCATCCCAGAGATCGGGAGGCTGGAATTTTGTATCTTGTAAGGAAGTGTTGTTGGTTTCTTGGTGGAATATCATAGTTTTGGGTGATCTAAGCTTTTCATGAGGTGAAGAAGGGCTTTCATGCTAGGAGGATGACGTTGGGTCAGATCAATGGGTTGTAATCCTCTCTTCTAATCTTTATATCAATAAAGCTATTCAAGTTTTCCTCCACATTCTTCTATGTCTGATAGTATATGCATTTGTGTGGTCAATATATATCTGGTCCTATATTTTTTATGATTGTAGATCTCTGCACTTTGAATGTATTATGCTGCTTTGACTTTACAGGTACTCTTTGAAGCAGAGTGGTCAAGGGAGAAGCGGCAAAGACCTGTCGGTGAGGAGGAGGAACAAGAAAAGAACCAAGCGCAAGATCGAGGTTGGTAGTCTTTGATATTCTCTTATCTACTTCTCATAAAGGAAAACGAAAGTAACTTTAATCTATTTATTTCTAAGATAGCTATCTGTCTTAGTGGGACTAGCAGCTCTGCATAGACACTAGATTTCCTGATAAAAAAATGGCGACTCCACTGGGGAGCGAATAGCTTGTTTGCTTGTTTATACTTGTTTGTTTTATAAACTTACAGATGGAGCTTGAAGTTAAGCCAGCTAGCCTTCAATTTGCATTTGCTATGCAAGTGAAAAGTAGATCAATGCTACTTCATTCTATCTCTAGGTTTCATTTATAAAATGAACAATTGATTTGCAAACATCCTAATTTCCCTAGTGGTGGCTCTAGTAAACTCATTAGATCAGCCCCTGTGATTTCTATTTACTGACTATCATTAGCTTGGCCTAAATCCCTGAACTAAGTTGCAAAATGTGACCAAGAACCAAGTTGAAGTCTCATCCCTGGACCATCGCACTCTCTCCTCTTGGGAATTTGGATGCATCACACCTCCCGTGTGCAGTAGATGCGCTACATCGCACTTTCCCTGTGTTGCAGGTGCGTTGATCAGATAAGACCTCTTCTGCTTCTAGATTTTGGTTTCTTTGTTCACTCTCTTCAACTTTATTCAGGAGTTTTACTATCTGTGATCAGTATACTACTGTGGAAACTCCCTTCCTTTGCATGATTCCACCTCCATAGTACAAATAATTGTGAATTTTTTTATGTACTGTGCGCCATTTAGAGTTCTCTTTTACAAAAAGTAGCGTAATCAAACTGTCGTCTTTTGATTTGGAAGTGTCACAAGTGTCGTTTTCAGTCAAAGAGAAGAATCCTATCATTCTTGATGGTCGATTGTACAATTACTCTTGTATTTGATTTGAATTAGTAGTTTTTCAAGTGTCGAAAGCATTTTTCAATTCAAAGTCGCAAAGTGTCGTTATTATCTTCCTTTCGTTTTTGAAGAGAAATTTGTTAGTACTGTCGTTTTGAAAAGATAATTCAGATTTGTACTCAGCATTCTTTATGTCATTCACACATTACGAAAGCAGAAAACAGATACATGCATGTGCATTTGTATTTAGACTGCTTGTTGGCTTGATTTAGGACAGTGCATCTAGTGTGTGCTCTCTGCTCTATGTTGAAAGAATATCATCTCTCTTTCTTTAGTAGCTAGAATTTTCATTGCAAAAAGAAGATTAAACAATGGTTTATCATCTTAGATTGCACTTTAGGAATTATATATCTACATCACGCGGTGAACCTGAAAGGAAAATTTCTTAAGAAAGATCAACTATAAAATAAATTCAATGAACATAAAAACGCTTTGGAACCTAACGCACAACATTTAGAAGTCTAGGTTAGAGACGTATTTTGGCGTCGTAAATCCTGGTAACTATCTCTTTCATTGTTTGTTGGGTGATTCCTCCTCTTTGAGATGACAAGTGCTAGTACGGACTTGTGCTCCCACGTATTGTCGAGAATATATTGGGAGACCACAATAGGCTATATCCTTTATCCTTAGGAAGCCATGTCTACTGCCCTATCGATCGCAATGCACTGAACACACCATTCGAGAATATTGACTGCCATACCGTAAAAAGTATTCCACAGTTTTACGATTGGTTTGGTAATCCCTCTATCTAGATTTCCAGAGTAGTCTCTTCCGTTCCTTTTTAGACTCCTTAAATGAAAAAGTCCATCTGAGCACTTGTCACTTCAGGCTCATTAAAAATTGAAGGTGACTAGAGTCATCTTTTGTTTTTTCTTGACTCTTGAAAATTCAAAAAGCAAGTTGTGTCAAAGCGTCTAAAATTCACTTAATTCAGAACCATTTTCCCCTTTATTTTTAGTTGATCGAGTAATCCGCAATCATGGAGGAAATTCAATCGAAACCCCATTGTTCGCAGAGACTTATGAGTCAACCAACTTTGTCTCCGGAAACAAAACTATTCTAGACAAAGCGAACTCGTTTAACTAGATCAAAGTCCCCGGATTTGGTTGGAACAAATGTTCCGACATCCTCAGAGACTCTGGTTACTCCAAACATTTCTTGTATCCCTGCCTCTACAGAAGAAGTTCCGCAGCCACAAGAGGACAGTAGAACTGATCATAGTGTGATGGTAAACACTTCTATTCCTGAACCGGCTTCATCTACAGCTGATTCGGAAGGTTTTATTCCACAAACATCTGTCACTACAGAATCTATACCTTCTTCGGCACCGGAAATATTTTATGGACCTGGCGGTCTACCTCTTCCACCTATATTGATTGCTATAGAAGAGATTGTGTAGGATCCTGCATCTAGTACTCCATCACATTTTGGAGTTGGGATCACCCTATATCCTTCTTCGTCAAAAATAAGTCTACCGTTATCGGAAGTTCCTATAGAATCGCTAGGAAATATTTTGGATAGACTAGATATGTCTGAACAACTGTCGACATCTAGGACTGTGTCATCTGACACAGCAGTAGCAGAACTTCCTGATGTCACTCCAACAATGTTTGCCATCGTACCGTCTGTCGCAACTAGCTGTCAATCACTGGGTGGAATCCATCCAGCGACTATTTCGACAGTATGGTCTGTTCCCATTTGTTCGTCTGGAATAATATCTAGAATCTCTTATGTTCAGTCTCAGCAAATTGATCCTTCATAGTGTCAATTTGGGCAGTCCAATCCTCAAAGGAAAATCATTCTTTTGAGCACTGGTTTACCGCCATATGGGGGGCAATATACCCTTTCATTGTCTCCTCCGAGAGAACAAACATATGAGAGTTAGCATTCAGGTTATGCTGGAATTACATCCAGTGGTTGGGTGCCAATACTGCCTCAACAACCAAGAGTTGTATACTCAATGCAAAAAAGTCTACCTATGTCAAATATCCCCACTACACGGCTATTGTGACGATGTCGCAAGTACAAGCATTACATGTTGCATGCCAACCTGAAGTCTCTCAGGTCGCAAGTCAACAGCCTCTTGTCTCTACGACGCCACCACAATCATTGATTAGTCGCTCCTTAACTGGAGTGACCCAGGCTCAAACGGGTACCATCGCCCCTCATCTTGGTCAAACAGCCAGTATTGGACAACAGCAAATGGTTTCACAACCATGGCTGGTGCAATATCAACAACCACAATTCCAACAAGTTTACCAAGGATCTGAACACCAAATCTTTGCAAGTAATGGGCAGCCTTATATTCAAAACGGTCAACATCAACCATTTCATAATGGTTATGCCCATCAACCTTACCAAAGTTATCAGCATCAAATGCACTATGTTGGTATGCAAAGACCCACTGCTCAGGCAATCCCATCTTATCCTGGGTATGCTTCGCTGAACCTGAATCAACAGTTGCCCTTCGTGGCAACTTTAGAGTTACCAGATCTAAATCGGCTGACAAACGATCCAATTGCTTACGCCCCTTGGTGGCCAGTGATTCCACATAAAATTTCGTTGGATATTCCTAAATTTAATGGAAATTTGGGTGAAGACCCGTTGAATCACGTGATGACCTTTCATCTATGGTGTTCATCTAACACTCTAAATGATGATTCGATCAAGCTTCGCCTTTTTCAGCGAACGTTAACTGGTCCAGCAGCAAAATGGTATATCGAATTGCCTAGAGCTTCATTCGATAACTTTAGTGCCCTAGCCACAACCGTTTTAACCCATTTTCAGTTATCCGTAAGGTATGAAACAGGAACAAAGCCTTTTACCAATTTCAAACAGACAATGACCACTCACATATATGATCATATTCATGAGTGGCGACGCCATCGTAGAATGGTGAAAACATATGTTCCTGATCAGCTGCTAGCTGAATGTTTTATTAAGTCATTATTACCTTCTATTACGGAATATGTGGCAAAGGGAGGATTCGTCACTGAAGAGAAAGTAATTGCTCATGCACAATATCTAGACTTGATATATACTCAGTCTGGCATGCTCTACGATAAAATCCCCGATGCTCCTAGACCAGAATTCTCTGTTCCTCCCCCTCCTAAATCAAGCAAAGACTCTCATGCCAGCAATGGCATGATAGGTGCAACTAGCATGAAAATCGTAAAAGCTACATAAAAGAAGGATCGTACGGTTCCAAGTCAAAATGCAAATGAGGAACTTCTCGCCTCAGAGGTAAATGCCATGTCGACTGACAAAGGCAAAGAACCAAAGCAACCCGGGGGCAAGAAGAAAAAGAAAGGGAAAAAGAAGAAACAGGAGGAGTCATCTCCTAAAAAATATTCTCCAAACCCTTCTAGGCAAAGGAAACCCCTTCGAGGTGTCAGATATGTGATGAGGATCATCAAACGAGAGATTTTCCACATAAAGTTGAAGTTAAGAAACTCTTTAAGAGTTCAAAAACCTCAGCAGTATTGACTGATCCGTTTCCAAACCCGGGAACCAATCTAGTTGCTAAAGACAATGCTTCCCAATCCTAAGTACTTATGCTGTCTATTTCGAAGCACCAAAATGATGCTTTAATATCGACAAGGAATAAAGATTACGGGAATCCACAACTGTCGAACAACAAGGCTAATGATCAACCTAGTAGTTCGACAACAACTTCAACCAAAGTTGTGCCACCCATCATTCCTGAGCTAACTATAAAGCCGCCAAAGGGAGTAGTACACAAATCGACATTTAATCCTCGTGCCAGAGTAGCACAACATTATAATATAGTAGAGGACTTGGCCCAATCGCCGTCCACTATGTCGACAGTTGAGGCACTGCAAAATTGCCCCTCCCAGAAGCAAGCTTTATTATCAGCGATAGATGGGATTGACCCAACGGATTCCAATCTTGTGTCCTTTAATCACAAAGGATATGGCCCTCAGTTACCAGCTCAACTAGCTTTCCTTATTCAAGTGAAAACCCTCAACAAAAATCTTCATCAAACAATTATTGATGAGGGGGAATCTACATGTATTATGTCGATGAGTTGCTGGAAAACTTTAGGATCTCCACCCTTTTCGTGATCGTCGACGACATTAAAAGCATTTGATGGATAAACATACACCCCATACGGGATTTTAAGTAACTTGCAAGTTGAACTGGGGGGCAAAACAATAGAAATTGATGTTGAGGTTATCGATCGAAACCTCAATTACAACATCCTACTGGGAAGGCCCTAGATTTATGCTATGGCTACAGTTGTGTCAACATAATTTAGAAATATTGCATTTCCTTTTCAAGGAGGAATTACAGTCGTCGACCAACAAACATTTCTCCCCAACAGTTCACAAGTTACGGGAAGCATTCTGATGATCCACGGAAGCCCTCATTCGCTTCAAAATATCGGAGTAGGCCTACTAAAAGACCCTACATTGGTGGGGAATTTTTCCCTAACACCTCCAAACAATATGGCAGAAGTGGCCACAGTGGGAACCTGCAATATGATGTCTTCTAGATTCAGAAGATTCCTGAACATTTTGACAGCATGGATCATCGCCATTTTAGAAATATTGTAGCAATCAATTTTCTTGGCCTGGGGGGTAGACCCAAATCAACACTCATCAAGTGTTTGGATAGATAGGTCTAAGGAATTTGGCACCTCTTCAGATCCTTGATTGCATGTACATTCTACAATTGAAGGAATCATTCAATCAATTATGAGAGGAGAGGCACCATGGGAAGAGTACCACCATCGTTCTCATCTTTCGAATTATGACGAAGATTATTCCAGTGACCATAATCATCCTTCAGTTTTTGATTTTCTATCAAATATTGTAAATACGGTGGATTCCGAGGATGGTTCCTATCTTGTGTCAGCCTCATTAAAAAATGAAACAACTCCCTTTCCAAGTCGAGTCTTTCAAAGATCTCAAAGGTAAACCTTCATTCCAACCACCGTGTTGAATGCAATGAAGCTTGGGGGGCATGCACCTCAATTTGTGTTATTATGTTGTGTACATGCAAACTTATCACTAGCAATGTTACCACAGGGTTCAAGCTCGTTAAAAAATCAACCCGCCATGAGCAGTGTTACCGCAGGGTTCAAGCTCGTTAAAAAATAAACCCACCACGAGAAATTTTTATGTGAAGGTCAAGCTCGTTAAAAATTAAACCTAAGAAATGAGAAAATGTTTCCCCTAGAGTTTAAGCTCATTAAAAAATGAACCAATTTCCGGTAAATAACCATTGTGAATGCATTATCATCAGCTTCTGAGCCTTGGTCGTGTTCTCATCATCACCTCAACTCTGTTCTAGCCGATCATTCACCTCCATTTGATTGTTTACCCCTTTTGAGGAACAGCTGCAAAGAGTGATCATGTTAGCCATCCTTGTGACACTGCCGTGATTGGAAAATTCCAAACCTTACCTGGAATCAGCTGCTACCTGAAATTATCACTCGTTCCTCAAAAAATGAGTCTCCTTTAAGCTCTTTTTGTCTGACTCGTAAAATATGAAAAATTTGCCGATCAGTTGCCCTCTCCAGCTCATTCAAGCTACCAGGAGTGCTATCCCTCCTCTAGATTTTAATCTTCTTCGACCTGAGGGATTATTACACAAAAAGATCGAGCACTTGTTTTGTTCGGCTCGTTAAAATTATCGAAAATTCATCCCGTTTGTATTATTTTATACTTTTTCAGACTTAAGGGATTATATGACGAAAAAGGATTATTGGAGTTTCCTATACATCCCTTTTCAGACTCTGTAAAATTTAAAAAGGACCAAGTTATCTTTGTCATTAAACTCGTTAAAACCAATAGCGACAAACTTTTCCATATAGACAAGAACGAGTTTCACTGTCGCTAGGCTCGTTAAAACATAGCGACGGGTTTGCTCAAAGGTAAAATTATAGAACAAGCATATGTTATCCTCCTCAAGCTCAATAAAAAAAAAGAGGTACTGGTCAGCAATGACTGGGGAAAAATTGGGAAGAAAACTTGAAGAAACTTTACTGGTAGCAAAGTCGCTATTGAACATGACACTTTCACTCCATGTCTGAGTCAGGATAAGTTATTCCGTTCACCGGTCATATTACCATTGGTCCATCGTACCATCCATCTTTGGGGTTAACGCTACCAATCCATTTCAAGTGTTGCCAATATGTTCAAGAGAAGTCAATTAGAGAATTCACCAACCCATCTTGTGTCTCATCCATTCCAATACCTTTACGCTTCAGTCTTTCATGACCGCCACCCTGAACCCTGTATCATCAGATAGTTTTCACCTCCAAAAGTCATTTGCTCTGTTCCATGTCATAGATGTGGGATTCATTAAGGCCCTCCTATGACGGGTCACTTCTTGTCGACATCAGCTCATTATCCAAGAAGTCGACCTAGGAACAACCCTTTCAGTACTTTGAACCTTGCATGCCTCAATGGCAAGTTTCTCACTTTCGGCGACAGGTTTACATCAATGTCCTTCGACCGAGAGATTTTGTGTGGTGTTCGATGCCAAGTCCCATTTTCACACCACGCGAATTGTACTGTTGTACCTTGAGGGTCATCATTATTATTAGTGATTCCTCTCGCGCCTGTTAACAACTTACATCATTGGCTAGTAATTAGGCAATGTCTTTCCATGTTCGACTCCAGAACATTTTTCACATGGATCGACTTGTACTTCGGGCGAAGATTGGACGAGTTTCAAGACCCTGGATCTAGTTTCATCCATCCGAGCTGCGATATATTCAGGAAAATAAAGACATCAAATGTACATCATTGCTGCACAGATGATCATCCAAATCAAAGGATGATGGCTCTATCAGAATCATCAGTCTGCCACACAGACGGTTGTCTGTCCTATGTACATGAAAATGAATTTATAAAGTTGAGCATGGGAATTCCTGCCTCAGCTAGATCATGAAAATATTATGAAGATAATGTATTATGTTGTATTTTATTACAGGTTGCCTTCCAGTTCGAAAAACCTCGGATCCTGATGATAAAGCTTTTCACCCGACATCAAAAGATTAATGACATCATGTTGTAGGGGGCAACTGTTATAGAAATTTTTGGGCACTGCAACCCCAATCAGATATGTCCATAAACCAAGGGATTCTAAGTCCCTAAAAGTGTTGTTTCATACCCTAAAGGAACAAGGCCAGCTGATTACATCATCTCCCAGAAGTTCTCCATGAAAAACTACTCAGAAATGGTCAAAACTGGACCATACTGATTGCTTAGTGCTAAGGGTGCGATGCATCACACCTATTACACACGGGAGGTGAGATGCATACTGAAAAGCCCTTCTGTAGGGTGCGATGGGTGAGAATGGACAAATGACAGAGACAGTTTGCAAGGTGGATGATCATGGAATCTTCCAAAAACTTCTCCTGTGACACTTGCCTCTCCAAATTCACCCAGGGATGAGTAAGAGATCATCAATCTCCAAGTGGAATCAAGAACTATCAGAGAGAAGACACTAATCAAAATCCCAAAAGCTGACTCACCTCCCTGCAATCATCTATATATGGATCCCTCATCCCAGATATCCGGAACCTGGAATTTTGTATCTTGTAAGGAAGTTCTGTTGGTTTCTTGGTGGAATATCATAGTGTTGGGTGATATATGCTTTTCATGAGGTGAAGAAGGGCTTTCATGCTGGGAGGATGACACTGGGTCAGATCAATGGGTTGTAATCCTCTCTTCTAATCTTTATATCAATAAAGATATTCAAGTTTTCCTCCACATTCTTGTATGTCTGATAGTATATGCATTTGTGTGGTCAATATATATCTGGTCCTATATTTTTTATGATTGTAGATCTCTACACTTTGAAGGTATTATGTTTCTTTGACTTTACAGGTACTCTTTGAAGCAGAGTGGTCAAGGGAGAAGCAGCGAAGACCTGTCGATGAGGAGAAGGAACAAGCAAAGAACCAAGTGCAATATCGAGGTTGGTAGTCTTTGATCTTATCTTATCTACTTCTAATAAAGGAAAATGAAAGTAACTTTAATCTGTTTGTCTCTAAGATAGCTACCCATCTTAGTGGGACTAGTAGCTCTGCATAGACACTAGATTTCCCGATAACATCAGTGGAAAGAGGTTCTAGATCCTTCTCCACAAAATTTGAGGCTAGTCAGATGGAGTGAACTCATGCCTCATGGAGGAGGAGGCCAGTAGATGCATTTTCCTCCATAGTTTTTTAGTTGTTTGCATCACCAACTGATCGTTATTGATGACTATGCCTATGCAAGAACAAATTTTAGATGGGATCTAGATCTACCTCTACCACCAGGTGAATAGTAGAATGATGCAGGTAAAACATGTTTTTGGAGTTTTCAAGTTTTATGAATTTTTTATTAAAGTGTATCTGAGATTTAACTTTTGATGAATGTTGATGTTGGACTAGAAAGACCTCCTAGAATGTTTCCAATAGCACGATGAGTAGCACGTCCAATAGAAGATGATCCCTATGAGGAAGGAGCATATACCGTGGTTGAGATGGAAGGAAATATAGAAGTGATCATTGTTGGGATTCTAGAATATGTGACTATAGATGGTGTGCCACTATGATACCAAAGGGATACAGTCAGAGTGTCTACAACACTACATCAATTATTAGGCCAAGTGATTAGAGTGGTCTCGTGTTATCACGATCATCATGCGGGCGAATAACCTTTCTAGTTGTTTTGGCATTGTTGTAGGCTTTGCAAGCCATGTGTCTCAGAAGACATTATTTTTTGAGAGTCTGATGAAAAAACCCTGACATACATGATATATATATCTATATCTATCTAACTATATAGATATATATATATATATATATATATATATATATATATATATATATATATATATATATATATATATATACAATTTTACAAATTATACAAATGTCTATCAAGAACATAATTTGCTAATGCAGTTGTTAATGTATTCAAGCTAAATGGAATGCGTTGATGTGTGATAAAATCAAAACTTCTTTCCAGTAATCGAACATGTAGATACATACATAAAATTTGTGTATTTTTTACTGAGTAATGATTATTCAATTGTAACACAAAGAGTTGAGAATCTAATTTAACAACTAAATTTCTAATGCCAAGAGAAATTGCTTCTAATAATAGTTCAATGACTACACTATATTCGGCAATATTATTAGTTTTCCATCCCAGGAAAATACCTTGTAATTCTACCAACTCGTCATCAAGGGCAAAGAGAACCCAAGCTATAGACGCCAAGTTCCATGTGCTACAACAAGAACAATCAACAAAACCAACGTAAGAGTTTGACGACATCTGCAAACCAAGTGGATCACAAGGTAGGCTGAAAAAACATGTCTGCAAAGCAAAAAATCACACCAAAAAATCAAAGCTGCACACCAATGAATTCAGACACTAGTGCACAAAAGTAATATTTATGCGGATGACCCTGCATAAATAGTTCAGATGGAGTCCATTTCCAGACTCAGCTAATTGATCAACAGAGAATAAAACCAAAGTTTCATCGTTGACATGACATGTAACCATCAACTTGTCCAAATAATAGAATAACATGAATAAATGACTTTGCCCCCACGCCCCTCGGGCGAGTGAGGTTTACGAGTCATTGGATGAGTACCTCATTGCAAAAATGGGAAAACAGTAAAATCTCAGTGAAAAAATCTCATGAAAGGAGGCAATAAAATCTTAAGGTCATGATGAGGAAAAGATTCCCCTAGTTTAAATATTTTGACAACTTTAGGTTGAACTGAAATGTCAATAGGCAAGGTTGCAGTAATATTTCCCATATTACCTTCAGAAAAGACTTCATGCACCAAAACAAGTGTTTGAAGTGGATGTGCCAGGTTATGAGAAACGAAAGGCACAAGACACAAAGGAATCTCACTTAGGTTTGGAAGAACAAAGAAACATGATGAATATAATTCCAAGGAGTTTCATCAAGAGAAACAACCTCAACAATACTCTTGTTGACGGGGAATGCTTCGTTCAAAGGATCTGCAAAATCCCAAGAACCAAGCCAAGGAGATTGTGCACATGTATCTAGGTTCATACTGAAAACAACATGACTTTCTGTAGTAGTCGTTGAAGCCGAGACAATTTCATGATAAGCTCGTTCCAACAGACTTAGTAGGATGGGATCCCCAAATATCTAAGGAAGGAGTAATCCATGGATCTATATAAATGGATATCATATTTATCGAGGCGACATGCAGAGGTGGAAGAGAGAAAGTTCCTATTAAAGAAGAATCCTTAAAAATACCTACCCCCACACTCTCATATGGAATTTCAATATTTCCCACATATGGGATGTTTCTCTTTGAGGCACCAGAAGAGAAAAAAGACAATTGGTCGATGGTGACAATTTTTCCTTCATGAGGAAAATAGAGCACCCAAAACAAAGAGGAAACCACACAAAACATGGCATGGGTCCAACCTCACTTGAAAAGAAGGTTGTAATTATGATTCGTGTCTATAACTTCCACTTCTAGCTCGGCAATCTTCCCTTCCAAAGTGATAGGCAAACTTGTGAGAATACCATAAGGATGGGAGCCTCTGCTATCAAAAGCCTCAACGATGTTCGGGGAATGGTTAAGGGGCGAAGAGCCAATTATTTTCCAACATGAAACATACATGATGCAGGTGGAAGCACCTTCATTAATGAAAATTTGATGGATCATATTTCCTTTTATAATATCTTGAATAAAAAAAGCAATATGATGAGGAAGACAAGGAACATGGTTTTCGAGATCGAAGGTAATCAGACTAGAATCAACAAGATCAATGGCTCCTATAGTGGAAAACAATGATTTCCACTACGTTGGACATCTTTGGATAACTTCCAAAGTAGACATCGCCGAAGGTGCTTGAGCTAGATGTTTGACTATACTGTAATGTTGAGAAGCTCTAGTGTTCGGATTATAGGATGATTTCCGAAGCACACCTTTGGGAGGTTGTCGGAAAATAGATTCATTATTAGTTTTCTGAAGATGAAGAGGACTAGAACTAGGTGGAGTAGAAGTATAAGTTATGTAAGTGGCTTCTTTCTCCAGCGTCTTATTTTGAGGGGTATAATAATATTTTGACCGAGTAGCGACACAGATAGGTAATGAACCCATCATCATGAAAACTTGAAAACCATATTAGACAGAGGATTGTGGTTGGTCTACCAACTGAGTCTACTGAGATGGAAATAGTTCTTTCAAAAGAGCTAGAGTCCCTTTCAATAAATTACTAACTTCAACACATCAAGGACAATCCTTGGTATAGTTGTCTTCCTCACAAATGAGGCAAGGATATTTCAGCTTTCGTTTGGAGGCATCATTAGCAGATGACTTGGTGAGATCTTGTTTCGGGGTATCGAAATTTTTGTTTCCTTTACCCTTTTTCTTTCCTTCCAAGGCTTTGTCTTCTGTGACAGATTGGATGGCATGGAACTTGGAGGTTTTACCAGGATTTGACAATTTTTCGAAGGATGATTAGAACTAGTATCTGAAATAGATTTTTCTTTTGAAGAAGCTTTGGTGGAAATCTAAGACACTAATCCAATTATACCATCCACAGGTGGTACATCGGGAGACTTTGAAGATGTCAGATCTAAATATGGTGTTAATGCATCATGCAACATTTCATTAATGTGCTAGATTGGGAATATAGTAATTATAAATACTAGGCACGAGAAATAGATTGATCCTCGGAAACACATCCATCCATTGTTATATCTTTAGCAATTTCGTTTACGAATTATTTGGTGAACCATTCACTTAAAAACTCATCAGGACTTTCAAATTTGATGAGGCAACACCGACGCCTCCATTCATGGATATGATTGGAAATATTGGTCACAATATCTTGGTTCAGAGATGTGAGAAAATGAGTACTAGTTTCATAATGAACTAGCAGTTGGAAATGGATGAGGAATGCCATAGCCAAAGTGTTAAATTCTACATAGGTACCCCGAGGAAACTTGACATACCATTTTGCAGCAACACCTTTCAAGGTTCCTTGAAAGAGTCGGATATGAGTATAATCGTCAACATAAAAACTAGAAGAACACCATAAATGATAGGTCATCACATGGACTTGAGGGTCCTCTGTAGGATTTCCTTCAAACTTGGGGCGATCGATCAAAATTTTTGTAGGAACTAGAGGCAAATAAGGCAAATGAAGAATGGGATCATTATTAAGCCTCGAGACATCAAACAGTTCCAATGTAGCTAAAAAATGGAAATTTCATATTAAAAGGCATGTAAGGCCTTTAAGGAGGCCCAGCCTACGGGTTCCAACCTTGTTGGTAAGGATTTTTACCATAGGGGATTTGATTCTTCCCCAGTTGAGGGGCACCTTGACCATAAGGTGGATTATGTTGAGGGTAGGGTTGATATTGACCTGCCATAGGCCGTTGATAAGCATTATACGCGACATATGGATTGTAATATTGATACAACTATTGACCATGGATATGAAGTGACTGGCCATGCTGCTACAGTGGTTGACCTTGTGTCTACAAGTTTTGACCTTGTTGATATACAAGTTGAGCTTATTGTTGAAGGAGTTTACCTTGCTGCTGCAAAGGTTGGCCTTGCAGATACAAGGGTTGAGTGGGTTGTTGAACAAACTGTGTTTTTTGTTGCAAAGGTTGTTGATACTACTGCAAAGGTTGCCCCTACTATTGCAAAGGTTTCCCTTGCTGCTGTAACGGTTGTTGGACTGTTCCTTCAAGGATACCCTATGGGTATTGGTAACCTCCGAATGGGATTTGACCATATACATGAGGAATAGTAAATTGACCAGGTTGCACATGAGGCCCTGCTTATGGAATATAGGGTGGGTTTTGCAGTGCTTGTGAACCATATGGAACCTAAGACTATTGGAGTGGTATCTAGGCCATGTAGGGGTGTTGATATTGGATATTACCTGCCCCTCATGGACCAACGTGGTTAGGAATAACACCAGGATAAGGTTGATTGACTCCAATCATGTGATATTGTGATCTATTCACATGGGTTCTACTCGACACAAGAGGAATATTTAGATTTTTCTCCCCAGGTTGTGAATAAGGCGGTGGTAGATTTTATCCACTAGACGGAGGGACTATGGAACTTATGGGTGCGTGAATCTAAATAGTCGGTTGTACCATAATGGAATGTTGAAACAATGGTAAAGGTTGTGATGGAATCATTGGTTGAATGGGAACTGACATAATGACATTTTGTATCTGAGAGGTCATGTTCACAACAAATGAACCAAAAGTAGGCATACAGTTTGACGACCAAATATGATTTTGGTACAAAGAGGAAGCACTGGGAGTTTCTGAAACTAATTGAGCCAAGGTTGTATAACCATGTGGAAGCATAGGCCCACTGGTTTCAAGAAATGTCTAAGATGGGACTCTTCCCGTAAAAGGAAAGCCTTCTAGAGTAAAGTCATATTCTTGCTCTTCATCAACATGATGAGTGTGAGTGACAGAAAATTGCGGAGGATCTAGAGGAGAGGTTGGGAGCTCACCTTATGAATCCATGGATAGAAACCGCTGGTGAGGAGGAACCCAAGATGTACGAGCAGATAACTCCAAAGGAACACCAAGTCGATCATAACGACTGTAAGGACATTGAGGAGATGTCACAAAATGATGAGATAACAAATTCGAAAGATATAAGACAAACCTATGTGGGATCTAAGGGGTTTCTGGATCATACTCTTGAGGTGAAAAATAATATGAAGGTGGTGGACGAGAAGCAAGGGGTTGGATGTTAGGGAAAATCCCAAGTTCAAATACTTGAGCTTCAAGTGACTATTGAATTTCTGGATGAACTCCTTCTGAAGACCCTTCAATATCAGACAACGAAGGGGAATTGTGGGGTGAACTTAATGGTTGAGCTACGGTGACTTTCTCTCAAGAGTAGAAGAAGAAGAGATGATTCGTTGAGGGCTGATTAAAATTAAAATTCACAAGGAATTACTCAATATGGGATCAAGAAGCAACTGCATGGGTTCGACATGTTATCATTGGCAGTTAATTTTATGACACAAAACAACAAATAAATCAAAATAGGTAATACTAGGCAAGAGGGTTTACCAAGTAACCATGAACCATTATATACACCTTAGTGAAAATCAAGGACTTGAAATATGACAGTCGATCTACCCGAATGTTATGTTAGGTTTATCACATTTACAAGGTGGCTGACTCGGTTACATGTGTCTAAAGGATAAAAACCTAATGGGGTATCCAAATATATACACGACAAAACACAGAGAACAAATTTGTGTTAGCGGTGTATAATGTAGAAACATTTGATGAGAGTGTCCCTATATACTTAGCATACTAAATGGATGAGATTGCTAGGATACACTGTACACAGTTAACGACAACTGCTATGTGTAAAGACAACGGAACACATCTCTAACATAGACCTCTAGATATTCTCATTAAGTGACAAATACTCCTTAGGTTAATTAAGGTAAATTTTAAGTTTATCTTGGTTTAAGTTTCAATTTGATGGCTCAACAATGTCACCTGTTCCTATAATGCAACTAAATGATGAAAATGAAATCTTTTCATTCGATGAAAGCTAAACTAATGAAGGAAGAGAGACAACCAAATAATGCATCAAACAATTCTTTCTAATGCAAAATGTAAAAATGAAATCTAATCTTTCATTTCACTAACAAATGCATTGCCAAGATGCAATCTTATTAGAAATGAAAATCACATTCCTTTCACTAAGATGAAATAATGATTTTTCTTTCACTTTGATTCAATTAATGCAAACTAATGCAATGAGCAAAGGAAAATGCAATCAACTCAATGAAAATAAAATTTCTTTCACTTTATCATTTTGAATGCAATAAATGTCTCAAAAATACTTAAATGATGAAATCTTTCAATTTTATTTTCGAAACATAAGAATGAAGACAAGTCCCCTCTTTGAGTCCAGCTGAAGCAAACAATTTGTAATCTATGCTTGAAAATGGAACTAAAGCAATCTTCAAAGCATCAACGTGACTCGACACTAATGAAAACAACTTCACATCAATAAACCAAAATAAACTTGAAAAAGATGTCTTGATTGCAGGAATAATCTTGAACGGGAGCAATCAATCTCAGAGAGGCAGGCCAAACAATGAGTGGGGGGTGTCCTAGAAGCACTAGAACCCCTAGAAAGAAATCAAGCTTGAACCACACAATAACAAAGTCAAGAGACAATTTTAATCATACAAGCATAACAATCAAGACAAATCCATTGTAGGCACACTACAAAATCATTGATAGAGGGAAAAAATACTGAAAACAAGAAGAAACCCTTTATCTTCTGGGATCAACGTGCCTATTATAGGGAAAAGGGAACTGCAAGGGTAATCATTGCGACTATAATTAAAAATGAAGTGATGAAAATGCGAATAATAAAAAGAAACCCGGGATGGGCGAGAAAAAATAAGGAAAAATGAAAAATCTTGAAGGCCAGAACAGACTGAGTGTCCTCAAGCAATAACCAGTGAGTGTAAGTGGCTACAAAGAAGCAAACAAACCAAGAAACTTATGGTTGGTCTAACTCATCATATAATCTGATTAAAGGAATGGATGGAAAGGGTCATAGGCTCCCCAGCGGAGACACCATTTTGTTTTCTAGGCAATCCTCTTTGCAGACAAAGATGATCCCTCTAGCCCAATGAGTGGGGCTAGCACCCGATGTGACATTCTACTAGAAACTTTTGTAAGTTACAATCGAAATAGGAGGAGAAGAAGATGGCCTACCTCATTTTGATTCTATAATGTCCTCCTTTGTTGAAGACCTCAAATCTCTTGTGCCATAGGCTCGGTCCTACTGCTTACAAATTTCGAATGCCTGCACAAGGGATCAAGACACAAAAAACCATACAATTACAAATAGCATAATCAAATGTAACCTGCTTCACAGATCAAGGAGCATTAAGATAAATGATGCATTAACATACACATTTATGGAAAATGAGCTAGCAGTTGTATATATTAATAGAATAAAGGAGGAAACATACAACGCAGTCATGATGTCAATAAGCTCTCCTTGAGTGAATTTCCAAGTTCAAGCTCAAGCTCTCCAAGCACTCTTTCTCCAAGCCAAATGAGTAGTATGGAGGCATAATCTAAGCATAAGGGTGCAAATAGCCAAAGGCCAGTGATTTGGGAATGGGGGAGGATAATATATATAGGCAAGGAAATGAACTTATGATCTCTCCAAAGATAGGGAAGGCCCTCATCTCAAGGAGGTAGCTCATAGGGATAAGATCAAAGGGCCAAGTTGAGAGAACTCGACCTCATCCATGCTGAACAACCTCCAACTCATTGTTCTGGAAGCCTCTAGATCACGAAGGTTCTTGTCCTTTTTAGTAAAATTTGCTTCTAGAGATCATCACAAGTATCAAAGCCAAAATCGCATTGGCATCACAAGGCTAGTATAGTGAGACTACCAACGAGCGCAGGTTCCAAGTGTCATGGGAGCGATGATGTTAAAATTAGGGTTTTAGAGAATTTTCTTCAAGGGAATCTTTAAGGCATTTTTGAATCTATTTTTTAGTGAGGATTTGAGCTTCATATCTAGATGATTACACTACATGATGGTCATGTTTCAAGCAGTTTGGGGTATCTCATAGGGAACTGTGAGAGGTGTGAAAAAATATTGTGTAACAATTGTAGACCCCCATCTACTAATAACCCTAAGTATACTATTGTGGTCAATGAATTTCACCAAATGGGTTGAAGTCATGCCCATGTTCAATAACAATGCAACTATTGCAAGCCTTTTCTTCTTTAACCATGCTATCACTCAATTCGAGCTTCCAAAGAAATTCATTTCCAACCATGGCCGACACTTTGAAGATGAGATATGTCATGACCTATCCTAATTGTTGGGTTTTGAGAAACAATATTCATCATATTATTACCCCAAGGCAATGGAAAACTTGAAGCGATCAATAATGTTCTCAAAACTATGCTTTAGTGGACGGTGAATAAACACAAAACCAACTTGCACCTTAAAATCTTCCCTACATTGTGGGCGTATAGGAATTCTAGCAAAACCACCACTGGGTTTACTCATTTCCACCCTGTTTTTGGATAGGAGGCAATATTTCTTATCAAGTGTGAAATCCCCTCCCTCCACCTTGTTCTCAAACTCCTCCCACACACCTAAACATTAGAAGAAATACTCATCATGCTTGAGCACAACAATGAAGATTATTGTGTTGCATTGAAAACCATTGAACCGACTAAAAAGTGCACCAAAGCTTAGTATGACCATAAAGTCCACCCTCGTACATTTCATGAAGGTGACCTTGTTCTTTTTTATGATCAAGCTCACGATTTCTTGGGGCATAGGAAGTTTGAACCATTATGGCTAGATCCTTACATCATTCATAAGTGTTTGGGAAAGGGGGCATACCTTTTAGAGTGTCTAAAAGGACAAATCCTTCCTAACCCTTGCAATGCACTCTACCTAAAGAAATTTTACCCATAGAATTTCCCATTGAAATGAGTATCCTTTTTTATTTCTGCATTTAGGTGGCTTACATTCCCCATCTTCTCATTCGTTGTTTTCTTACATTTTTCAAATGGATCCATCATCAACACTAGATATTGATTATACCGATGGTGTGAGTCACTTCTCTAGGAATATAGCCTTGGAAACTTGGGCCATTTTCACGCCTTTTCAGTTGTTAGCTTAGTCCAATGGTGTTTGCATTAGATCTACCAGCAATAACTAGGAGGAATATGACGTAGTGATAGGTTTTTTAGCTGATGTCCTTGATCATCACATCCTTCACATTCATCTATGTCTTCATTCCTTCCTACTTGCCATGTAATTCAACGATTTTTATAATGTGCGTGATCCTATCCTATTTAGAAAATATCTACAATTTAAGCTTTTGGCACATCAATTTGAATCCATTTCATTTAGTTGCGTTCATAGAGAAAAAAATAACTATGTAGATACCATCACAAATAACATTCTAGATTAGGATTTATCACATGTATATATAGGAATACGCCCATAACATAAACAAATGGTTAACCATAATTGTCATAAAAGATGCATAACCATATTATGTATCATAACATCCAACATATAGTGTTTGGAGTCCACTACTCTAAATACATCCAGCATGTCCATAGCATGTTGCAAAAAAAATAGGGACCCAATATCCCTATTCCTAATCATTATACTATAGAGGATCCTTGGCGAATGGCTCCATTCCACTCACCCATAAGTCTTGAACTGCCTAACCAACCATAGCTATGTGCCTCGTGATACCTGGCCATTCTGAGGGAAACCCAATGTACTCATCCATATAATGATCTGCTAGCTCATTCAATCTGTTCTCTGTCACCCCAGTTAGTAATACATTGAACCTATGGTGGAGGTCCTATAGTAGTGCATCACTATCCACTCTATGTCGTGATGTCGGTCGTCTTTGAACTACATCCCCACGTGTTGCAGCTCATCTTGCATATCCTGTTGGCCTCACTGGTGCTATCTTTGCACACCATAAGTTTCAAAATCGATACCCCATAAATTTATTTTCTAAACTTTACATGCAACCAAAATATAGCATCTATTACTTACCATCTCGACCCCATGCTCATCTTGGAGGTAGAGGTAGATCAAGATCTCCCTGAAATTTCATTCTGCCATATGGATAGTCATCTATGTACAATGGAATTTGGTACCAATAAGCAAATAACTCAGGTCAAAACACTTTTGTTACCCCCCATCCTCCACCTCATCATAGTAGCTACCCCTAGTGGTTCATCTTAGGCTCCTGTGGGCCCCCACCATGGATCTGTACATGCGGACATAAAGTTGGGATCTTCTGAAGGAAGAATGAGCACACAACTATCCAAAATGAACAATTATCATTGGTATGTCCCCTACATAGTCCCAACTATCGTTTCAATGATGGAAGCATCATCTAGGCCCACCCACAGTAGGTCCCTACCAGTACGATCTCTACAAGCATCATTTGTCCCATAGTGATGTCATGAAAAGCATGACTACCCAAGATGTGCACCACTGTTGTGGCTATAGCCCATGTCTCAAGTCTCTCCAAGTCATGGATCTAGATGGGAATACCCTTTGCACAAGAACTATGTACGCAATGATGCTCCACAAACTCCCCTATATGCCTCCCATGAGGCAGTACTAGATGTATCTCACCCACAACCCCTAATGGTTGCAATCATGTCAAAAAGTATATGTCTTGGATAATGATCTCGATCCTATGCCCCTATATCACAAAGGCATCTTGCTCTGGTTCCCAATAACTCATAGCCCTACATAATAGTGGCTCACCAACTCTCATCAATGGGTTCTCCAAGAACTTTAGTAACCCATATTGCAACAGAGTCCTTTTAACTGCTCGGTTCCCCTGAACCTCAACACAAAGAGTATCAAAGTCTCATTCTTTCCACACTAGCTTTAGCTCTGCCATAATTACAAAATATCATTATGATTTTTTAGTTCAGATTCTAAAAATCCACTCTTGGTTTTGAGCTTCAGCTCAACAAAGACCCCCAAATCTACTTTTCCCATCATCCCAAAACACACGGTTTTCCCTCAGAACTATGTTGGATGAACTTTTATCCCTAGTTTCTGTGTTCTAGAATGTAGAAAAGGGTAAAACAGGTGTATTGTGGCCATGAGGAAAGGAAAGGGTTTCTCCCACTAAGCTCAGACCTTAATATAAAAGTTTAATTCATCAAAATTGATGAGTAATGTTAGGCCACCTACCTAAAACTTACAGATTCGAATTCTGACGATAAACTTTTCTGCTACGATCTCCTTAGGATTTAGGGCCTTATCCTCCTCCCCAAATTCTCCAACATCTCAATGTGTAAATGAATTTAATTTGGGGACAGGAAGTGCTTTTATCAGAAAGACCCTAGTTCTTTCGTCGCTCATTATGACCAAACCATAGCTCTGTTTGACACACTGCTGACACCATTGGAAAGCTCTCATTGAGTTCTATAATGGGTCTCTCCTTACTTTTGGTAATTTGAAACTTCACTAGGAAATTGTTTTTATCACAAAGTCTCACTTTTCCACCTATTAAAATTGAATTTCTTCATATGAGCTGCCTATACTCTGCCCAACAAATGTTTCAATTTTAGTCATGAGTAACCATTTTTACTCATGTTTTTATGGTCCCCTTTTTGGCCTTCCCCCATGTGGCAGAATCATTGAGTAACCCTTATTCAGAGTATCAAATATGAGTCACCCTTGCACCTATGGAGTATTTTCTAATTCCCCTTAATTATAGCTACAGTGTCTCATACATCTTTGTGTCGCATTCATCCCTTCGTGCTCATATTTGGCCTCTAGATATATTGTTCCATCTTTGAAAAACCCTTGTCTAAGTAGCTCACCATCCCCTCTGGAATCGAGTAAGTCATTTTCACATCAACCATGCATGCCATCCACTGATAAGGGAATTCATTAGTCCACCTCTCATTTTGTATCCTTACATCATCATCCCTAGTGTTGATCCATTTGTCACATTGCTATGGCCATAATGCCTTTGTTGAGGAATCCTCATTGCCTCACCTCTGGTGGGCCCTCTTCTGTTGACCTTAGCACATTTATTCCAAGAGATTTGTATATAGGGCCATGTACCTTGGTTCCATCTTTCATCATTGTTCAGTGCCTTATATGAAGTAAATGTAATCATCATTTCCCTTTGACTTGGTTGATTCTCGCATGCTCGACTCCAGATCATTATCACACGATCAAGAATCGTACACTTGATATTCTAGTGATATAGTAGATTGTACCAATATTTCAGAGGTATGTGTGAGATGTTATAGATGTCATGAGGGGTTGGCCCTTCAGGTATCCCCCCACATGCCTGGATGTTAGCATATCATGATCTAGACACAGATGTAGTTCCACATATTTGATGGGTTTGGTTTTCACCGCTTGTAGTGAAAACAACATGCAAGTCTTATTCAGATGATCCATTCAGAGTTTCAGAGTGCTTCCCTATGCAAGAGGGATTATTTGGTTGTGATTTCCCCCACCATCTCAATTTGAGGGGAATTATGTCTAATTTACTCAAAACAACATATGTTATTTCATTCATTATTGACCTCTGTTTTCGAGGCACATTATGTATATTGGACCCATTATGTTATTGTATCATGTTATGCCCATTGATGCCAACTTATCATGTACCTTGTAGCTCAGTCCCACATTGTTAGGCTCACCATTATTATTTGTACTCTGTTATCTTTGTGAGTATCAATATGCCTCCCCTTCCTCATTTGAAATCATGTACTCCAAAATAAAGGGAGACTTATATAGGCTTAGTATGTCTTGCCCCCTCCATTTCTTTGTCCCTTGTATTTCTTCAATTCTCTCTCTCTCTCTCTCTCTCTCTCTCTCTCTCTTACTCTCTCTCTCTCTCTCTCTCTTGCCCTCTCTCTCTCTCTCTCTCTCTCTCTCTCTCTCTCTCTCTCTCTCTCTCCTTTGGTTTCTCTTGGAAGTGTAACCTTCAACATATTTAGGTCATACAATTTGCTACAAATTATTGTACATTGTGGGGGATTCTGTGATCACCTAAAAAATGATCACCTTGTCATTTCTAACTATGCAGATCGAAACATACCATGTAGCATTAAATTTACCCTAGTAAAATCACTTTCACCATATCAAATAATTTAGTAAACCATTTTTATTAAATTATTTATGTTTAAAAAAAAAACCATGAGAATAATTGAATAAATTATTATTTATTTAATTTTCTCTAGAAATATTTATTAAATCATTATTTGATAATTATTTCTTAACATGCTTGACTAAATAACCTTGGAATAATTAAATAAATCACTATTTATTTATTACTCGTTATTCTTATTTTTGGAATAATTGTCAATTCACTATTTAATAATTATTCAAATTCACACTTTTCTTAATCCTTGCAAAGTGATTAATAGATAGTTTTATTTGCTAATTACTTCACAATTTTCTAAATAAATATATTTGACCATTTTGAATATCCTTTCCCTCTCCAGAAAATATAATAAAGTATTCCTAAGTGGTAGATCTTGTTTTGGTCAATAATATTCCTTTTATTATCCAATTTATAATCTAGCCCAATACTTTGTTATAAATAAGAAGGTTTGCCATTGATTATTCACCATGATCACTATCATCGCCAACATTATCGTCTCATGCCATTTGAGGTCCCACTTGAGTTCTATCTTGTTTCGGGTTTTCTCCTTATTGAGAGAGAGAAATAGACCACTGAAGCACAAGGACGCCAAAGGACCCATCCCAGAGAGGACAATTTACAGACCCATGTTGTAAATATGCATCACGAAGTGTTATTAATAAAAATATTATTCATTTAAAGTCTTCTTCTATTGGGTTATTGCATAAGTTATTTCTTGTTGTTTTAAGTTTTAGATTTCACCTCATCTTTTTGATGCAAGGACTTCTTCTTTGGTCATTGCAAATATGAAGCGTAAACAATGACATCTTGTTTTTAGAGTCACCTGTCACCAATGGCTTAAGTGAAGTATTTTTGTTACACTTTCTAAGAATTTTCATACTAACAATGGTGAAGAACGGAGAGAAAACCCTCTATTTATAGCAAAATACTGAGCTAAATTAAGAGTTAGAAAATAATTAAATATTATTGACTAAATAAAAAAACTAGTTCTTGTCAATACTTTATTATATTTTTGAGAGGGAAAATATATTCATAATGGTCAAATATATTTATTTATAAAGTGGTTGAAGTAATTAACAAATAAAAAATATTTATTAATCACTTTATAAGAATTAAGGAAAATATGAATTTGAAAAAATTATTAAATAATGATTTAACAACTATTCCAAAAGGAAAATATGGAATGAATAAGTAATAATAAATAAATAATGATTTATTTGAATATTCAAAGTTGATTAAGTCAAAAATTGATAAGAATTCATTATCGAATACTAATTTAATAATTATTTCTACGGAATCTCAAATAAATAATTATTTATTTAATTATTGTCATGGGGTTTTTTAGATTTTAATGAGAAATAATTTAGAAAAATGGTTTGGTAAATTATTTCCTATGGTGAAAGTGGGTTTACCATGGTCAAACCTATCCTACATAGTGTATTTCGCTCATCCTCGTAAGAAATGGCTAGGTGATCATTTTTTGGGTGATAAAATTTTCCCTCTAAGTCCTCTCTCTTTTACTTCTTGTCTCTTCCTTTCTCTCCCACCTCTCTCTTTATCTTCCCCACCATCTCTCTCTCTCTCTCTCCCCCTCTATCTACCCTCAAAATATATCAATATCTCCCTCCCTATCTCTTGTTTTCTCTCCCTTTCTCTACTAACTTCATATTCGTGTCTCCCTCCCTCTCTCCCCTCTCTCCTTCTCTCTCTTCCCCCCTTTGCTCCTCTATTTATCACTCTCTCTCCATATATCCCTTGTCACTCCTTCTCTCTCTCCACCTCTATCCCTCTATGTCATTGTTTTCCCATCTTTCTCTCCCTCCAAATTCATCTCTCTCTTCTTCCCTATCTCATTCTATTTCTGAATTCCTCTCTCTCTTCCTTCCTCTCTTTCCATTGCTCTCCCATATCACTCTATATCTCTCAACCATAATTCAACCAATCTCTCTCTTTCTCTGTTTGTCTCTCTCTACCCTTCAACATGTTTCAAAATAAGTGGATATGGCAGTTAGAATGGTTTTCCTCTTAATGCAATTATCTTCTGATATTTTCGTTATTAGTATTTGATTTCTTAATTATCTTTTCTCATCATCAATATTAATGTCAAGCAACAAATGAGAGAACACAATATATAGGCACGTTGTGAGGGAAAAACCCCCCTCAAGGGGAAAACCCAGTCACAAAGTCTTCCTTCATTAGATTCAAAATATCAAACAGCCAAGACCATTAAAATCTAAACCAAGACATCCTCCATCGATCAAGTCAATATTTTTATTCCATGGCTTCTTGTAGCTATTTGTCTTCTTCATAGTTGTCCTTTAAGAGATCACTTCTGAAACCAATCTGAGCTTCTTCATTCTTTGATTGCATCATTATATATAACACTGAGATATTATGGACATATCACTATACTACCACCGAACTGAAGTCACTGCAATGCATCACCAAATGGAGGTCACCGTCATTTTGAATTTATCTGAACTGTCTACATGGATATATATGAACTTCTCTGTGCAAAGGTACCAAACATATATCTATGAAACCCTACATGAACTTATGTGTCATATCCTTAGCTCCACCACCGAAATTTTCTTTGAAATAATGCGAGTTTTGTACAATGAGTTATGCGAAGTACTTAGGCTAGTATTTATAGTGGTTGCCCAATATACTTGAGCCAACATGAGAATTTGACCAATTATGACTATATATGCCAACATATGATCACCCCTTGGAAGCCGACTTGATGTAGATCCTTTCAATGGGAAGGAGACTTCGATGGATGGAGGAGTCTTTCATATTTTGACTTTGAAAAATATCCTAGAGCCTACAATGGAGGCTTGACTTATACATTTGACCCAAGCATGAAACCCATGTTTTATTAAGTCAAACAAAATAATAATAAAATTATTTTCACTTTCTTTTGATAAATATATTACATTTTGACTTCAAGTACAATAATGAAGATCGAACCTAGTTACATTTTATAATAGTCCCTTTTAACTAGGGAGCTATTTATATCTACATATAATAAAATAGGTACATGGAATATCTGAATACATCATCTATGAAGAATTTTAGCCACCGTAATGCCACGGACTAGATTCCTGACTAGGGAAATCTATCCATTGGTCTCTCAACAATTTAGGCATTGTAATTCCATAGACTAGATTCCTAACCAGGGAAATCTATCTGGGTGGGACTAAGATGGAATCAAGCTTTCAACCTCTCTAGGTACCATCAGACTTACCTTTTAACCATCAACCTAGAAATATAGGTGTGTGTTAGAGTTGAATTACCAATGCCACCTTTGCAACATTGGGACCTAGACATCAACACAAATTTTTGACCAAATGTCCTCCCAAGCAATGCTTCGTTCACAAAGCCTCAACACCCCTTGATCCAACATGTCAAGGACAACACATATCTCCCAATCAAACGGATTTGTAACCAACATGCTATTCAAATCCTTCAAGAGATTTACTCGTAAAAACACAACCCCAATCAACAATATATTTTCACATGTGCATAATCAAAATATCGACCTCTGAGGTCTTCCAGAAAAAATGTTGTTGCTTATTAACTTTCCATAGTAGGATTATCAACCAAATCTTTGACAGAAAATTCCTCAATCATACATTTTTCTTTCCTACTTCATATGCAGCAACATATTCTTCAATCAGATCCTACATTACTTCTTTTATACGCAACTCAAAATTCATTCTCTAATATCCTTTTCTCACTCATGGGCTTCACTAAGACTTACAGTTGTTAGTTCTGGTCTAGTGCATGACACATGGATTAAGATTTATATCTGTCACTCACTCTTAATCAGAGAGGATCTAATCATTATTGTATAAAGAATATTCTCAACGATCTTCTCATCCTAGGGACATTTCATCTAGGCTCCCTCTTAACTTAGGGAGTTTTACTATTTCTTTACAACATCAGATAATTTTTCATGGGTTCCATCTTTCTTATCAGAGTCATTGATATATCATTCTTATCATATCAGCTTTATTTTACGATAATCTTCATCAAATCGAAGATAATGTACCTGCACAAATTAGATAGCAAGTACAACCAAAATTATATAAGCATGAAGTTAGCCATATCAAAATTTTAAAATAGCGGAAACATTTACAAACATAATAAACAAGAGACTATACTTCAATACTTCAACTTCTTGCCCAAGTTTTGTTACAAACTTTAACTCACATTCATATATCATCAATCAAACTCATTATATCTAGGGTTTCAATATTCTTTTAACAAAAAAATCCTTCATATATTAAACCCTAGAAACAAATCAAATCAATGAATCTAATAACTTTTAGAATTCATATGTTAGACTCCTCACTAGGATTTTTATACATATCCTAGATTTCATATATGAGGTTCAACAATAAAAAATCAATCACAGCTTAGTAATTATCATGACCATCTTCTAGTAGGGTTAGTTTCAAACCCTAGATTTTCAATCAGATATGAAAATGCAGATCTTAAATCATCATATTGTCATCATACATGAGAGATTTTTACTTCTTCTAAGGTTTAACTCTAAAACCCTAGAATTTCATTTTCACAATCTCAACGATTATTATATAAATAAATCTTAGATTATTATATCGCACATACTAGAGAATTTAACTACTACTAGGGTTTAACTACAAAACCGTAGATCTACAAATATCTTCCTAGAATCTCACAAAAGGACTTATATTAAATCCTAAGAGTTATGACCATCAATAACTAGGTCAACACATATATCTAGGAATATATCAGAAGCACATTGTATGTCAGATAATGGTAGACATATACCGTCCTAGAACAAGCTAGGGTTTCAACCAATGGACACATGGCTAGGGTTTCATTCCTAGGACTCTAAATACATAACAAGGGTTTTTGTTATAAACCAATTAAACCCTAAATATCTAGGGCTTCATAACATAGAAAAGCAAACCCTACTATTCCAAAATTTTGGGATCTCAGACAAACATCATTAAAAGCTAACAAGTTAAGATTTCATGATCATACCGAGATCCAAAACATGGAATCGTCAACAAAAACTTCAATTATCATTCAAAATAACCCTAAGTAGGTTAGGGTTTCACACATTGTCAACATACCCTCATGTTAGGGTTTTCTAGAGAACCTGTCTAGAGTTCTACAAAATCAATTAAGAATATGAGGAGGGGTATATTTATCAAGCGATAACTCACCCAGAATAAGAATCATTATGATTCAAGGCTAGACATAACTATGTTAGTCATGTAATGAAAATCTTCAAAATAAGACAAATATAATTTTATAGTCTAATACATACCTGGATATGTTTCTTGAAAAAACTTGTGGGAAGTGCAGGCCATGGTATTATATACCTGTAATGCATAATTTCAAGCACAACATGTGATACCAAGCATATAATTTAATTTCTTAAGTTAGATCTTTGACATAATCATGGAGGAGGGAATCTTTCAAACATCAATGGGACTTTTATTTGACATCCTAGATATGTAAGCCCTAGAAGATAAGGATGTAAGTTATCTAGGGATTGCAATATTCATCCTAGTATAACTAAAAGTAAGAATTATTTAATATTATAATAACATACATACCTTTTGATTTCATACCTTTAATTCAATAACTTGTAGTAACAATAATTACTCGGTTCCTTGTACTCAGATACTATTCAAGTTGGTTCCATGGATTGCCAATTTCATTTTCCATAGACTTTGTATTCTTTATGTGATGACCAAGTTTTCTTCATGTCAAAGTATAACGACAATGAACTGTGGAAGCATAGAGATCATCTTTCCACCCTATCTGAGCTCCTTATAATGACAAAAAACTTAATTTATTCAAACTAGTCATCTCTGTTTTTATTTTTATGAGATCATATTAATTCAATGGCACCAAGTCTAAGATATTTTTCATTGTGGAGGGACTCTTTCTTTTTGAGGTCGAAGACCAAATGTACTAATTCACCTATCTCTAAATATATTTTGATATTGAGCACTGAACTCTCTTACTGAGTTGTACCACTCGGATCTTTTGTCTGAGGTAACACCGAAACTGTTTTACTCACATGATACTGAGATGATGGTTTTTGTAATAGCCCAAAAACATGATCACCATCATAATACGAAACTGAGATAGCATTGAATACATCCATTGTAAACACTGAAACTTTATTTCTGGGATCACCGAGAACTTTTGTTAATTATAGGCTTCTATTCTGTAATGGTACCAAAAACTTCCTCTGAGATTGTAACGAAATAATCATTTGTTGTAATACCAAGCCCTTATCATTGTTTGAACTGAACCATTAAATTTTACCCCTCTTGCTGTTGCGGTATTGAAACTGTGATACTTCGTTACTGTTAAATTTCTCACTGTGAAAACAATTCACTGTAGTCCTTGATAATATCAGATATCTAACCTTTTGTGGTAGTACCGAGATCATCTGAGTTCCTAGAGATGAGTTTCATTAGATTTATTCACCCAAAACTTCCTTTGACCATGACCATAGCTCTGATACCATGTTGTAAAATCGATGGAGATGGCAGTTAAAATGATTTTCCTATTAATGACATTAACTTGTGATATTTTCATTATTAATATTCATTTTCTTAATTATATTTTCTCATCATTAAGATTAATGCAAAGAAACAAAAGAGAGAACACAAGATATAGGCATGCTTATAGGAAAAAATGCCCCGTGAGGGGAAATCCTAGTCAGAAAGTATTCCTTCAGTAGATTCAAAAGATGAGACGACCAAGATCCTTATAATCTAAACAAAGAAATCCTCCATCCATCAATTCAATCTTATTATGCATCAGTTCCATGGCTTCATGTAGCTATTAGTCTTCTTCACACTTCTTTAAGGGATCACTTTTGAAACTAATCTGAGCTTCTTCATCTTGTGATTGCATAATTATAATGACACTAAGATACTATGGGCACATCATTGTAGTACCACCGAACTGAAGTCACTGCAATGCATCACCAAATGGAGATCACTATAATTCTGAATTCATCCAAGTTGTCTATACTAAGATATCAGAACTTCTTTGTGCAAAGGTATCAAACATATCTATACAACACTATATAAAGTCTTATGCCATCTCCGAGCTTCATCACCGAAACATTCTATGAAATAATGTGAGTTCTTTATAGTGAGTTATCTAAAGTACTTAAGCTGGTATTTATAGTGGTTTCCCAATATAGTTGAGTTGCCATGTGAATTTGAACATTTGTGACTATATAGGGCGACATGTGATCACCCTTTGGAAGTCGACTTGATGAAGATCCTGTCAATGGAAACGAGACTTCGTTGGATGGAGGAGTCTTTCATATTTTGACTTTGAAAAATATCCTAGAGCCTACAATGGAGGCTTGACCTATACATTTGACCCAAGCATGAAACCCATGCTTTAATAAATCAAATAAAATAATAATAAAATTATTTTAGATATCATTTTTGGGATTCAACTGCGTTAAGTAAGTCATTCAAACGTATGACCATTTCCATGAGAGGTAGTCGTAACTGACTAATTTCTCATGATTTTTGAATAGTTCACTTAGCACTCATTGCATTGGGTGATGCTCACAGGGGTGAAGTGGGATTGAAACTAGTGAAATGTGGAGAACGAATCACATAGCATCAATCATCACCCGATGCAATGAGTGCTAAGTGAACTATTCAAAAATCTTGAGAAATTAGTCAGTTACGACTACCTCTCATGGAAATGGTCATACGTTTGAATGACTTACTTAACGCAGTTGAATCCCAAAAATGATATCTAATATAATGCACTGCGTAAATCCCCCATACTTAAATTCAAAAAAGAGTCAAGGGATCTCTACTTGAATGGTTCATGAGGCACAATACTTGCTAAGGTTTTGCAAATGGGGTAGCAAGCTAAGTGGGCTTGATTGTGGGGAAAAACTCCACAGTTAAGTGCGCTTGAGCCAGAGGAGTTCTGGGATGGGTGACCTCCTGGGAAGTCTTGGTTACCGGGTGCAAGCCCCGGAAGTGATGATTGATGCTATGTGATTCGTTCTCCACATTTCACTAGTTTCAATCCCACTTCTTCACCCCTGTGAGCATCACCCGATGCAATGAGTGCTAAGTGAACTATTCAAAAATCATGAGAAATTAGTCAGTTACGACTACCTCTCATGGAAATGGTCATACGTTTGAATGACTTACTTAACGCAGTTGAATCCCAAAAATGATATCTAATATAATGCACTGCGTAAATCCCCCATACTTAAATTCAAAAAAGAGTCAAGGGATCTCTACTTGAATGGTTCATGAGGCACAATACTTGCTAAGGTTTTGCAAATGGGGTAGCAAGCTAAGTGGGCTTGATTGTGGGGAAAAGCTCCACAGTTAAGCGCGCTTGAGCCAGAGGAGTTCTGGGATGGGTGACCTCCTGGGAAGTCCTGGTTACCGGCTGCAAGCCCCGGAAGTGATGATTGATGCTATGTGATTCGTTCTCCACATTTCACTAGTTTCAATCCCACTTCTTCACCCCTGTGAGCATCACCCGATGCAATGAGTGCTAAGTGAACTATTCAAAAATCATGAGAAATTAGTCAGTTACGACTACCTCTCATGGAAATGGTCATACGTTTGAATGACTTACTTAACGTAGTTGAATCCCAAAAATGATATCTAATATAATGCACTGCGTAAATCCCCCATACTTAAATAAAATTATTTTCACTTTATTTTGACAAGCATATTACATTTTGACTTCAAGTACGATAATGAAGACCGAACCTAGTTGCATTTTCCAACACAACTATGTCACTATCTCGCTCCTTCCATTCTTCTCTCTCCCCCCCCATCTCTATGACTATCACTCTCCTCTACATCCCTATCTCTTCGTTCATCTCCTCTCTTACTCACTCTCCCTCCATTCCTCGATTTTCACTCCCTCTCTCTATGCCTATATTACTCTATGTCTTAGTTCTTCCCTCCCTCTCCAACTCCATCTCTCTCTCCCCTTCCCCTACTCTCTCTCTTCACTCATCTCTCTCGCTCTCTGTCACACCTCATTCTCTCTGTCCTCCACATCACACACACTCTCTTTCTCTCTCCCCCCTCCAAATCTATCACTAGCTTCCTCCCTCTCTCCTTCTCTCTCCCTCTCACCCTCTCTCTCTCTTGCTTTCTCTACCTATATCCATCCATATAATTAAGAATTTTCACTCTATGTAGTCAGTTTATATGTAAGGCTTAATATATTTTACATTTTAATTCTTAATTGTGAAATAAGTTATTATTTTTTAGCATGTGGTATAGATAAGACGTGTGTTGGCTTAGGGTCTCCTGACCCAAGTTCAGAGTTACTTGCATCAACCAACAAAACCCTACACTACTCGCCCTTTCGACAACAACCTGCATAGCATAGGCTGCAATCTCACCCAAAATAGTATTGGGGGATACAAGAACCAAGTTTATGCATCGAGAGACTAGCATGATGTCTTTCAGCACCTTAGATATGTCTTCGCAGAAATCGATAAACTCCTAGGGCAAATGGCTGCAACTCTGTTAAAACAGTCTTCAAACCTTCATGGAGGTCTACGATTAGTCCTTGCAGACCTTTAACGATCAATCAGCCTACTTACGTGCATCAAAGAGTAGTCCTAATTTAGTGTTCGCATAAATTTCCTTAAGTCATTATTGAACATAAGAGAAGTTACCAGGGTCTTTGCAAAAGTATTTAAATATGAATTGCATACATTATTAAGTATTATTCAAGAGAATCACATAACATTTAATCAATATCTCATAAACAAATCATTCATCGGAAACAATAACATTAACATAGATAAATAGAGAAACTCAATAATTCTTTTGAAAGTTGTCTTTATTGATCTTCAATTCAAGATTACAGACCCAAACTTCTTCTACACATAGTTTCAAGAGCTCGTGTACTGAACTGCAGACATGACCCAGGCCTCTACACACTCAGCTACAGAGCCTATCTTTCCCTATCTAAGCATAGGAAGCAATGACTTCCTACCCTAGCTCCTATCCTAGACTCTTCAATCAACCCAATTCTCGATTTTCTTTCCATCCAGTTCTATTTGTCCCTTCACTAAGACTCACTATTTATAGCCTTTTTCATACAATGCAATTGTCCGTAGACCATGGGTGAATGTCAAAACCAACTCAAAACTTATCCAAATTAGTGGGCTAAGACCCAACAAAATTTTTGTTATCTTAACCCCAAACTAACCCAGGGGACCCCATCCCAACAGGCCCCCAACACAAAGATCATGACTCGCCCTCAAGTCACTCTACTTGCACCGCGATCTTACTTCGAAGATCTACCAGCTCCACCTGAATTACTATAACTTTAGCAACACTCTGTGTTGCTGCTTGTAGAACCTCCTCGACCAATTTTTCAGTGGCTTGTCCTTTTATTGTCAACCTCATTGTTTGCTATGGTTTTCGCAGTCCCTTAAGCTTGTCTTGGATGGACGTCATAACCTGATAAGCCTCCTCCAACCAAAGGTGCAGCCTAGACTTTAGCAAGGCCTCCTTCTTCTACACTTCCTCTAGTTGCACGAGTAGCTTTTTTCCTTCCTGTAACTTGGTAAGCTGTTGTGCTAGTGCCAAGGTACACGTAGTCTCCCTAACCTCATCATATTTGTGCTACATCTGCCTAACCTATGTTTTCAATGTCTATAGGTTTGGGTCCTCCTACATATTGGTCAATAGATCCATATCCTACTCGAACAGTGTCGTAAAGTCAATGGCTGTGGCCTCCAAGGTAGCCATGCCTTCCTTTATTGTGAGGTTTCGTTGCTCTCGTGCCTCAGGCAGAGTTGTGGCCTGCAACTTCAAATGTTGCTCTGCAATCTTCATGTTGAACTCAAAAGTTACTCGTCCAACTTCTTCTCTAGCCTCACACACACCAATGGCTAACTTCGAGATTTTGGCTTCTATCTATGCATCCTTCAGGATGTGAAGCTCAGGGACTCTCTTGCATGCCTTCGCTACTATTGACTCTAGATGTGAAGTATGCACCTAAGGTGCCTCATTTTTCATAAGTGCGTGTGTTGTTTCAACTAATATTTGTTCATTTTTGAATTTGTACTCACTTATGAGGTTGAGGGTGTGTTGCTCCCTGGCTCTCAATTCATCTGCCACCCCCTTATGCAGCGCGTGGAGGGTTTCGTTGGAGAGCACCACTATATTCAGTCATATTTCCTTAATTGTACCAATTAGAATATGATCCTTCATGGACTCTGCGTGAATGGACTCGTCTTGCAACAGTATATTTCTAAGATCCAGGGTCCTTACTAGCTCTGCTACATGGCTTGTCCCGGGTGTCAAGCTTGCTTTCTCTGTGCTCGCTTGTCCAATTCCCACCTGTTTTCTCCTTGTTTAGATTCGTAGCTCATGCAGATCCATTTGGACGCTCCCCAATGTTTACATGTATTGCTAATCAAACTGTTGTAGAACTTATGTCGTTATATCCCTGACTTTATTGCTGATCTCATCAAGATAGCCTTCTCTCAACACCATGGGATCAACCTGTGTTTTATTAGATGTTTTCTTTTTTGTGGTCCATCCTTCTGCTCCTTGCCACGCATTTTCAAAATAAATGGGTTGCTTTGTTACTTATCACCTCTGCCACCTTGTTCTGAAATCTCTTCTTCCTCCATCTTTGGCAAAGGTGACTTATCACCTTTCTATGAATCACTTTGTTCTTGTTCCACCTTCTCCTTAGCAGCGCGTTCTTTCTCTATGCAAGCTTTTTCGGAAGCTTCCCTCTTTTTCTGTTTTGCGATGGTATGCAGAGCTTCCTTATCGGCCTCCTTTCTTTTCTGTGCAGCAGAACTTTCAGCACCCGTGCTTGTTCCAACATCTAATTATGATGGGACGCACCACTTTGTAGGCCATGATGCTACAATATCTTCCACATCCGTTTCTGACACGAAATAGGTCAACCGTGCCATTTTTTCTCTGGATCCTTTCGTGCTTGGATATAGTCTCTGTGGAAGTCAACCTTGAATTCCGTGTAGGCTGACAGCTATGTGAACAAGGTTGGGGACAACCTTGGACACTAATTGATTACCATATGAAGATCCACTTCCATAAGAATCCAAAATATCTTCATCTTTGTAATCCATATGGTATCCTTTGTAGACCATAAGGAGGCAGATTCTGCTACCTCCCGCAATCCTTCCTCAGGTGAAGGAAATTGGATATCCTCCGACAATCTCCATGCAATGAGCACAATTTAGAGGAACAACCAAGCATAGTGGAATGACTTGGTTTTGTCTTGGGCTTCTTGATAGTTCTCTAGGAACTCCTGACAGAGGTACCTTGCCCAATTAAACTGTATGCCTTCTACGTACTATGAAACAAGGGAAACTAATAGCACCAGAACTTCATCCGCACGACATTTTCTCATAACTTTCCCTCCCAAAATCTGGGCAGGGAATTGAAATTCCTGGTCTGTAATAGAAATAATGGAATACCCTTATGACATTTTAAGAAGGCCGTATTCCTTCCTCATCTTGTATAAAAGATCTTTCTCCCCAGTCTTCCCTCCAAACTCCTTAGTCGGGTTTGCGCCTTTGTAAGGAAGTCACATGATTCTTTGAATTAGCATGTTCGTGATGGGGATAGGCTCTCCTATCCATAACAACCATCATGGACCAGTGTGAGGAGCTGGTGCACACATATCATATTAATGGGGGTGTGGTGATATTGTGGCACCAAAAATAGATTGAGAGACCCTGATTGCTCGACACTGCAGACCCATTCCTTCGTCTCCAATGATGTAACACCTGTTTCTTCTGAATAAACCTTCCACATATATTTGTCCATTGCCAAATGTGGAAAGTTAGCGTTGTCTGCGAGGTCGCAATCCTCCATTTTTAACAATGGGATCCTCGCAAGCCAAGGACCTTCAAAAGGGACTTTCTCAGTACCAGGGTCATGGATACTCTAAACTTATCGATATCTGAGTCCTTCGTGACCGTTTCTTTTCACTTCAAAGGAGGGATATACTTAGGTAGCCTCATCATCGGTTCCACCCCTTTAGCATCAATATCCTCTGTTCCCTAGAATTCTTTGGCCTCTAGGTCCACAACTCTCTCTGGCTCCTTACCTTTATTCTACTTTGCCTGTGTGTTGGTATGCTTCCTTAGGGATGCGCACACTGGAATCCGCTTCTTCTGCTTTTCCTTTGTGGTTTGTTTTGACTTGGCTGATTGGTTTTCTCTGTAGGGGTATGCTTCAGCCTAGGTGACCTCAGTTCCATAGGCACAGTATCCATAGCTTCCATACTTACAACTTCTAGGGAAGTTGTATCAGAGGAAACATCACCAGAAGTAACAGTTTCAGCAGGGCTTGGTGAAAATATTTGTTCAAGAATAAATGTTTAGACAATTTAGTATGTCCTAAATTGCTACATTAATTATCGATCGGGAATCATAAACTGATGAAGTGTGGTGCACTATATGTGCAAGACAACCTCTTTCTTACTATTTACTGTTTTCAATCTTTGTTTTGTTTTGGGGATTTTATCTTCGTTTATCTCCTAATGTGAATGGAAATCATATTCCTAAATTTTAAGAATACTTCATAAGGTAAGTATGGATATAGATTTTAAGGCAATTATGTCCTTTATGTTGATTTCTAGATCTTAACACTTCAGAGGATCTCAAAACGTACTAGTAATGAAACTATCACTTAAACAAGAATGGAAATGTACTGCTAGTAAAATCAAATAAATGATGAACTACTGATCATGAAATCATTACTTCTACTACTCATCTAAATACAAAATAAATAAATAAATAAATAAAAATAAAAATAAAATAAAATAAATAAATAAATAAAAATAAATAAAAAATAAATAAATGAATAAATAAAATTAAGCTACTGCACTCAAACAAGTCAAAAACTGTAAACTAATAAAAATAAAATCAATTCACTCATTCATAGTCCGATAGCTTGCCATGTAGTCTAAGCTATGGCTTTAGGAGATAACGTCAATGATATGAGGAAATTGATGTCTAATTGCAGAAAAATAAAGCTAAAATCAAATCTCATCATTCATATTCTGATAACTCGCCATGTAGTCTAAGCTATGGCTTTAGGAGATAACGTCAATTATATAAGGAAATTGATATCTAATTGTAGAAAAATAAAGCTAAAATCAAATCACATCATTCATAGTCTCATAGTTCGCCATGTAGTCTAAGCTATGGCTTTAGGAGATAACGTCAATGACATGAGCAGTTTGATATCTAAACTAACTAACAAAGCAAGTGAATAAGACTGAGATCAAACCACAACTGGAATTAAAAAAACTGAGAAAGGAAAAGTCAGCAGAGAGGTTAATCTCATATCACTAGTTATTGCAAAAAATGTATGAAAATTCCCGAGCCTATTTTATCCTGAAACACACACACACTGATTAGTGTTAACAACAATATACAGAACTTGAGAAATCATGTACAGGAATGAAATGTTAATACCATAGAAAATGAAATATACACAGGTGGATAACTATGAAATATGTGCAATGGAAATAGAGAAACAATGCATAAAAACTTTACAGCAACAAGGAAAACGAAACCTCGGCATGCAGGGGCCCTTTACACAGCCTCAGTCAACAGGCTATCAGTCCAGAATTATGCTCACACAGTCATATAAAACCAGAGTCTTCTTTATATTTCAAAACAGAGGAATAATCCTCTCGTTACCACAGTGGGACCAGTGTCACGACACAGTAAACTTTAACAGCAAAATTACATCAACAAAGACTAACTTTATGCATTTGGAAACACGTTATTTATAACAAAAACTTCATAACTGTTTTTCCTATGAAACTACTTCAACTAAGGAAATGTAAAAAGACAGCTTCTGTAAACTTAGCATACTGGTTGTCGAGATTATTCAATCTATCAAAAGTGGTTGTTGGATTCGTATCGTGGGGCAGTCTACAACCGTCAACATGACCCCAGGTATTTAGGAACGGCCACAAATCCTTCACGTGTTTGAAAATAGAGTCTTGTTGCCGTAGGACTCCTTCGTTTAACCACCATTTGACCACCATTGACTACAGCTTTCCTTAATGAATCTGATTGAACCAATAGGACCTAGTCCATGTTTAGGTCATTCCTCATCTGCCCACATGTCCTGTTTTTCCTGATGACACCTGCAACCTGTTGATGCCCCGAAAATCGGGTTGACAACAAGGGGGATACTCGCCCGGTCCGGACCTTGGTTGGTAGCTCCTTATCCGTTTGGTATAGCGGGTCTGACTGGGGATAATGGGAACAGTTTCCCAATCTAAGGGTGTGTGTGTGTGCAGAGTTGGATGATGCTGATCTAAGAGTTCTAATCTAAGCTACTTTAATCTAATTCTATGCTACTGTAATCTAATGAAAACAGCACATCTAATCTATGCTAACCCGAGATGTATTTCTTCTATTATGCGATCTAAAGAGATTTCAAATAATAACTAGTAATAAATATCATTCAGCTATCATAAGAATGGAAATCAATTAAGATGAACCACTTTGCATAAAAAGTTAGGCAAAACAGTTGTGAACAACATATCGCATAATAAGTTATTCATATATCAAACATAAATAAATGGCTCCACCGTACAAAAGTGCCAAATGGTAACTCAAACATTCATGCAATAACATATAAACAACTAAAAACTATATATCACTTTAAGAATATAAGCTGAAATGGCCAAGAGATAAAATTACCATTTATGAAAGGTCCTACTCATAAGCTTCAAGCAACAATGATTTATCTCTCCTTGTTCTAATATCTAACAAGAGTACAGAAGTGCAACATCAGTAGCAGATATCAAATGCAAACATTAATAAACCTTGATCCATTCATTCATTAAAACCTCCTCTGATGGTGCAAAAAGTGCATGTTCTAAGGACAAGTTTTTGACAAATTTCTGGACCCTTCTCTAAATGCATGAGAAGGGTTTAAATACTACTTCCTAATTCTCATAATATTTTATTTACAAAATTTAGGATGCGGTTTTCAAATGACCGTCCTTTTTCTAATCTAATTTTTAAGTAAAAACAACATTCCAAATTAAGCTACTTCTGAATCTGATCTTTAAAGCTGCATGCATTCATCATTGGTTTAAGGAGAGTCGGCTGGCTGACTTCTGCTTTGAGCTGGGCTGAGAAAACGGAATCTATGAGAGCTGGCACCACTTTCTCGGCCGCATTTATGATACATTTCACAGTCATCCACTAACTATGCGGCTTCACCAAGTATGCCCAGTAACACTCCCAATTTAACCTGTTTAGTGCTTGGACCGCTTTTCCCTTTTCTTGTGCCTTCTTCTTCCATTCTGCTTCTAGTCGTAGTTTATTTCGTAAATACCCAGGGGTGGTCTCTGCGATTAAATTTGCTCTATGTAAATTCTCATTTACACAGTCGATAAGAATGCTTGCTGTCGTGGCCGCTGTTTCTGCTGCTTGTTCCGCCTCCTCCTAGGTGCGCCTGCTCCTTTCCCTCGTCTTCATCCTGCCAAGCCAAGTACTTTGTCACTCATTTGTCAATCTGATCATAGTGACTTCGCAAGTCGACCACTTGATTGGTGATCTTATCACTCATTTCGCAATAATAATTCCACTATGATATCTTTTGTCCCAACACTTCCTGTTGCTGCAGTAGTTGTTCATTCAAGGCAATAGATTCTGAAATAAACTCTGTAAGTTTAGGGTCGTCTCTATGCATCTCTTGTACATCGTGCAACTGTTTTCCCTTTTCGTCCAAACTTCTTTGGTAACCTATTTGCATTTGCTGGAAATCTTCCTGCAACTTTTCGAGCTGTTTGTGTGCCTCATTATTAGTATTGGCTTGTTGCAATTGTAGTTGCAGTACCTGTATCTGATTTTCTTTCTCTTTCAACAATTGGTATACTTCTGACACTTTGTCAATAGTCGCAGAGGCATACACCCCTGCGATCTGGGACATTTTGGTGAGATTTTCAGTCGGATTACTGGCAGGATCTTTCCATAGGACTTCTAATTGCTCAGCATCCTGAGAAAGTGTATTTTCTAACTTCCCCTTTTTTCTCTGTCTTCTTACAACTGCCTTATGTTGGGGACTATAAAATATGTCCAGTGGGGGAATTTCTTCTACATTCAGTAGGAGCTCAGAAGATGGAGCGATAGGAATATGCTATGTTTCTGTGACATTGCTGACTATGGTTGAGCCCACTTCTTGTGCTACCTATGTATTGCTCACAGGTGTTTTTGGGGCTTGTCCTTCAAGATTGATCAGTTCGTTGAAGGTTTCCCATTCCTTATCTAATTCTGTTGTGACGAGTGGTGCTTCAATGATGAGAGGGGGGACATCTCTTAGCAAGGAGGCGATAACCTGCTGTTGTGGAAATTCCATAGACTAAGCGGTGTCTTTAGCTAACTCTTCGCTCCTATCTTGGTTGTTTTCGGATCTTTTAGAATGCTCAGGCATCTCTTGTCTAGTCTTAGATTGAGATCCGGAAGTGCTTGAATTCCCACTGAGGCTAACGCTTGGAGTCGGTTCTCTGGCAGATAGTCGCAACTTTTCTAGAGGAACAATGGCTAGTCTTCTTTCCCTGTATACCATGAATCTTTGGAGGTCATCTGGAGACAATTTCGATTGGGATTCCCGCAAAATTTCCTGAAGTGAGCTTTTACCCTGAAATATATCATCAAATAAATCCTTTTTTCCAACGAACACTTTTATCTTGACTGTCGTTGTGAAATCTTGGGCAACCTCATTTGGGTCAAATGGTCTTACCTAGAATTTAAATAATTGTAGACACGTCATATTATGTACTTCGGTGAACTCGTGACCTACATCGAACAACGAAAATGCCCCACAAGACACAAGAAACTGTGGCCATATGGCCTTCTTTTTGTCTTTTAGGTCTTTAGTTAGGCCGCCTTCTGAACAGGTTTGATATGCAATTTCTCGAGCCAGAAGTTTGTCAGGGATATACAAAGGCAGGACATGAGGGGGGACGGTGCTTCCAAATACTCTAATATACGTGAACCATTCTTCTCTGAACCATCTTGCGATGGGGATGATATCTATCTGTGCCTCAGGTGAGCACCTCGGGGGGTCTTTATCATACATCATTCTATACATGGGTAAGATAAGCTCGTGACAAATCTGGTAGAAATGTGGAATGAACTGAGAATCCCATAATATCTTATGATAAACATGGATGGGTAATGGGTCCTGAGTTGTCCATTTCCAACCCATAGCGGGAAATTTAGACACATAACAAATAGAATCCATAACATATGCAGATAGGTAAAAAGGAGGATAGATCCTTTGAGACATGGATCTTTTAGACCGGTAATTGATAATAGCCGTGAATAGGTTATCAGAAAAGATCTTGGCCCAATCTATAATAACGGCATTTGTGGCAGCATCTATTAATGGTAACCATTCAGATGAAAACTTATTGATATTTGGCATCCCAAATAATCTACAAAGAATGGCCGCAGCAAAACAATACGGAGAGGTAAGGGAACCAGTGATGTACATACCGTTTTTGTCTTTCTTGAGTGGTTCATCTTTTCTGGACCAATCTTTGGTGGTCTCTGATAGGTGTGGCTTCTCCGCCACAATTTTTTTAATTAATTGTGCATTGTAAGTCGCTGCAGCTCAGGGAGATGATACATGAGCTTTAAATCTTGTGCAACGAATGACCTGATGAGCCCATGTCCTTGAATCTTGAACTGTCTGTTGTTCATTTCTGCGTTGTCAAGTATCCACTTGATCATATCCGTATATGGGAGAATTTTGGGCCTTACTGCTATCCGGTGAAGGAATGAGCACGCTAGTTCTTCTAAGGATGCTTCGGAAGAGCCCTGTGAGTCTGAGACAATGGTAACCTTTATTATTCTGGGGTTTTTTTCTTCAAGCAGTCTGTACATGCTTTCCCACGTCGATATCCCTGCGTCTATGCTACAAGTTGTGTCTGTATATAAAGGTGCCATTTCCTTCATCTCAGAGCCCTGAGTTTTATTTTTCTTTCCCATTTCTTCCTGCGTATGTCTTGGTATCGTCCTTCGTTCTCCATTCCTGCAGCTCACAAGTGAAATGGAAATGACTGATCAAGAAAGGTGATGGGAGAGTCTTAAATGCAGTAGATATATCAAATATGCCACCTTACGTGAAGTAATTCTTTGCAAAAGCACACATCTACATTTTATTAATAGATGACAATTAATTCTTTTATTATCATTAAAAGCGCATGATTGAGTCAGATTATGGTAAGCTGCTTTTCTTGAATAGCGTGCCCAAAAGATTCGTGATGGAGTGATTTTGCGATTTGGTTCGCAATCGTCGCAGATCGCGACATCACACTATTGCACTATTGCGCTCTCACACCGACTCACAAATATAACATCGCAGAGTTGATTTGGCTTAATATCGCAACCATTGTTTTATCGCGATATCGCAACATCGCAGATCACAAAATTTTTATGCTTGCCAAATTCTGTTAGCCCATTCCCTGCGATATGCGACCTTGCGATCGGTGTTATCGCAAATCGGAAAATCTTGAAGTTTTTCTTATTAGCATTACTTTATTGCGATGCGATATATTCCTTAGTACGAGAATCTTGCACATACCGGGATTATACCCAAATGGAGGTGCTTTTCTATCATTTTATGATGCGGCTTTTTTAAAGAATTTTTCCTTATCATAAACTTAGGTTTTAAAGTATTCAAAAGATCTTCCTAAGCTTACGATGGTAACCTTATTTTGAAGAAAGGAAACTCCTGCTTTTCCTAAATTTTAACTAAGGGTCCCCATTCATTTAGTATTTTGGACAACACTTAAATGAAAAGGGGGGGGGGGGGGGGGGGGGTTGTTGCTAGCCACAACACAACCTAGAGTTTAACAAAAACAGCTATGGAAATTTCAATCAGCTGCGGAAAGTGGCTGCATTCCGTAGCTAATGAGAAAAATTAAGTCAAACAACAAACACAAAAACATAGTTAGAAAACCACTTAAATGCTCTTTTAGAATCAATATGCAATGTTCTTTGATAGCTTATGGGGTAATGGTAAGGGGAAAAAGTCTAGGAAAATGTGTAGGAGAGATGTAGTTTCAAAGCTCAACATACCACCACTGAGAAGGTGTTGCATGTCCCCATGCAACCAAAACTTTGACCATCCTCCCTTCAGTTCATGTGTTCTTAGGCCTCTACCAATACATCCATCCTTCTTTTGTTATGTCTTGGGACCACTGTCATCCTCGGCTTCCTCATTAGGCACTTGAATTTGAGGTTGATGAGAGCCTTGCTCAACCTCTTGTTATTTTTCTTCAATTTTCTATTTTTCTTCTACCATAGCCCAAGATGCAACATGGTGTTGTCGTGAATAATCTTATCTAACCTACTCTGTTCTTTCAATGTTTCATTTTCTCTTTTGATGTGTCTATTTAGGACCTCTAGCTCAAAAACTTCCTATTTTAGTGATTGGATTTGAGTTTCTTGGGCTGTATTAGGCTGGGCAGATGAAGTGCCTTGGTCTGTGGTTGTTTTCTCCAATGTCTCAATATAATCATACATTTCTTACTGGATCAGATCTATCTCAGGTGTAGTCTTCCTTGGATTATCCCCAAAATCTGGTAGAGAAGGACTGATCTCAAAATCTGGCCAACAAGGACTATTTTCAAAATCTGGCTGAGGAATAGGAGTATGGTGTGGGCCATGGTCAGGAGGGATTGTTGAAGGTTGTTGCGGTGTTTTCCCTCCTAAATCAATGCAGTGGGGCCCTTTTGTTTGTACTTTTCTCAATTTTCCTTTAAGTCTAGAGCTCCTCCTTAAATTTTGCGAACTAGTGTCTTCTTTCTCCACACTCTGTTTTTCTTTCCCTTTTCTCTTTGCTGTAGCTGACTGTTCCTAAAGGTAAACTAGTCTTTCAGAAAGTATTTGGTGGTCCTCTTCTGAGGAAGGTTTTAGGGTTTGATAGACAGCCTCAATATTTCTTTTCCCCTTTGATTTTCTTGGCTTCTTACCCTCAGTTCTTTCCTTCCTACTTTCATACAGTTTTTCTTCCCTACTAGTTTCTTTAACTATGTTAGTAGGGGTGTCCTAAATTCTAACACTTGTTTTCTTCCTCCTGATTTTCCTTGATGAGCTGCTTTCAGGTGTTTCATGTGGATCTTGAAAGAAGTTTCTAACCAAAAACTGTTCCCAGGAGTCCTTCTTTTGCTTCAATTGTTTTTCAATCAAAATTTTCACAAGGCCGTGATGGTACAGGTGGGGTTCTACACCCTCAAGATTCTTTTGGATGGTGATGGACATCATTTTCAGGCTATTTAAGAAAAAGTAAAGCAAATTAATAGTTTGATCTTCTAGAAAATTCATCAGCAACTGGGTGTGGTACATATACATTGACCCGAATCATCCCTCACATGTAATAAATTTCTGGATTATCAATAATAGACTGGCCCACTTTTCTTCTAAAGCAGAGACATGGATTCCATGTTTGAAAATGGTTATATCCATACATGGATTGCATAGGATAACCCTCCATGCTCTCTCATCAAAGCTTTTATTTTTGAACCACCATTCTCCCTCCTGTGGGAGTTCCGTTGCGGCTACTATGGATGCCTCTGTGACTGAGAATTTAAGGTCTCCAACCTTAGCTTCCACGCCATCAAAAGACCTCGCAAAAGTCTTCGTAACTTCTTTGTTGTAGCCTCTGAATTTCTGAATGAATTGTAGCCACCGTGCCTTCCTTAGCATGCTTTTCAATTGCGGATACCCTTCCATAAATTTGGGCCCTTCCGGTTCTGCTCTTAACAGAGGACCCATTCCTTCCCCTGCTTTAAAATTCTTCTGCGTGAGTGACAGACTGACAGAGGTGAGATGGTTGTGCTTGCAGGGGATGTTGAAGGACCGTGGAGAAAAACCAGTAGTCGTAAATGGAGGAACAAAGAATAGGTAGCGAGAATGAGTTCACAGAACGAAGGCTTATGTGAGCAGACTAGAAATATAAATGCAACTTCGATGGGGCAGTATGGAAATAGAGTGAGCCCGGCAAAGTTTTGAACTAGATGGCTACGGAATAGATGTTAGCATGCTCACAAAATAGCTGCAGAATTTTTGCGGTAGGAAAGAGCCGTGACCAAATCAATCACATCCTCATAATTACCCAGTTTAACAGATGGAGTTCAAAGTATGATTAAACACGAGTTAAGTTCGGAGATGGCTCATGAGGCCATTAAAAGTTAATGCGAGGTTTGTGGTGGAATTATGTAAAGGCCATGGAGTGGTTATGGAAGCTATCATGGTGAATCATTACATATAATGGAGCCGATGGTTTCATAACTATGTAAAATGTGTTTTAAAATGCTATTTGAAATGAACTTTTCTCATACCTTGGAACTTACCACTTCCGTACACTTACCTTTGATTGGCTGCTTCCTGATGATGCTTCTAGGTCCTTTATATCTTCAGAATATCTTCCTTTGCCATACCTGCATTTGTTTTTCATTATCATTTAACTAACATCTAACTGTCAGTGTTGAATAACAAAGTGATGGCTGCGGAATTAGCTTTTGGCTGTGGAAACTAGGTTCAGTCGCGGAAACTGACACAGTGATCATATTACTGAATGGAGATGGATAAATGATGACTAAATGAATGAAAACTGGTCATGAGAGGATTTTTATTGGTGGAGTGAAATGAAATGAAGTGGAGTGAAATGTAGTGGAGTGAAATGAAGTGAAGTGAAATTTCATGAAACTATGAATACAATGAGAAAAGATTTTATTTTATTTTTTGGAAAATATAGGGCGTCAGGAGTTCCTGATTTTCGCCCTATATTTTTTGTATAAGACTTCCAATCAGTGATTGGTTTTCAAGCTTATAGAATTTTATTTTATTTTTTAACAAAAAAGAACAAAGGCTAGGCTGGTGGAGAAGAAGGATTCTTCTTCACCAGCCTTATTGCAGAACTATCTAGAAAGATTTTGACAAATTCCTCTTTTGAGAGTGGTTTATGATAGATCTTTAATCTATGGCCATTCAAAATAAGAGAAGTTTGATGTTCATAAATGGTTTTGATTCTTACCACTCCATTGCTAAATATTTTGTCAATCTCATATGGCCCAAGCCAATGAGTCTGAAATTTTCCTTTAAAATCTTTAAACTTGGAATCAAATAGCAATGCCCAATCTCCTTCTTGAAACTTTTTCTCCTTGATGTATTTTTCATGCCATTTAGCTATTTGATATTGATCTAGATCAATTCTTAGGATTGCTTCTTGTCTGATCTCATCTAGCTCATTCAATTGTTCCATTCTACTCTTTTGGTCTTCTGATAGATCCATTCCCAACTGAACTGCCATCTTGAAAGTTTTGACTTGGAACTCAATGGGGAGTAGGACTTCTTTCCCATAAACAAGTTCATAGGGAGAATTTCCTCTTGTATTTCTCCATGTAGTTCTGTAGGCCCACAAGGCTTTAGGAAGCCTCTCTGCCCAATCTCTTCTGTGTAGATGAATAGTCTTGGTGAGGATGCCTTTAATAACTTTTTTTGTAGACTCCACTTGACCATTTGCTTGCGGATGGTAAGGAGTAGATTTTTTGTGCTTGACTTTGTATTCTTCCATCAGCTTCTCCACCAGGTTGGATGTGAATTGACCTCCCTGATCTATCACTATTTCTTTTGGAACACCAAAGTGAGCAAAAATATCCTCATAAAGAAAACTAACAACTGAATGCTCAGTAGAAAAAAATAATGCTTTGGATTCTACCCATTTAGTGACATAATCAGTACATACCAATATATACTTTCTTTGTTTATTTGGTGGGTTAATAGGTCCAATGAAATCTAAAGCCCATTTTTCAAAGGGTTCGATGAGTACCTATGGCTGCAATGGCATTTCATTTGAAAGGGTAGGTTTCCCTACTCTTTGGTAGCTGTCACACCTTTTGACATATTGTTTTGCATCTTTGAAGAGGGATGGCCAATAATAGCCTAAAGAGATGATTTTATAGGATGTTCTTTTGTCAACAAAGTGTCTGCTACATGGTTCATCATGACATGCTTTGAGTATATTAGGCATTTTATCTTCCCTAACACATCTTCTAATCACAAGATCTGGCCCTGTTTTAAACAATTCGTTAGAAATCCATGAATATTTTGAACTCTCCTGAATAATCTTTCTTATTTCTCTAGGAAATAAATGTGGAGGTCATTTCTCTGTAACCAGCTAGTTAGCTATATCTACATACCAAGGGGTCTTAGTAGTTACTGCAAATAAATATTCATCAGGAAAGTTGTCCTCTAGAGGAGAATCTTCTTTAGTATTCTGAATCCTAGACAAGAAATCAGCTATTGTATTTTGTTTCCCTAGTCTATCCAACACAGTAATATTGAATTCCTATAAATGTAGGAGCCACCTTGTAACTCTGTCATTAGTAATAGGTTTGTTAATTAGATATCTAATTGTAGAATGATCAGTATGAATAAAAGTTTCATAGCCTATTATATAATGACTAAACTTATTGATTACATGAACAACAGCTAAGAACTCTTTTTCAGTCACAGTATAGTTCAACTCAGTGGGAGTTAAATTTTTACTGGTATAGTAAATGGCATAAGGAACTAAATCTTTTTGATCCAACACAGCTCCTAAAGTTGTAACTGAAGCATCTGTAGAAATATGGAAAGGAAGTTTCCAATTTGGTCCTCTCAAGATAGGCGCTTTAGATATTCTTGTTTTCAAAGTTTCAAATGCTAATTGGCAATCAGGATCCCATTTGAATTCACAATATTTTGTAAGCAGTTTGAAGAGTGGAGATGCTATTTTAGTGAAGTTTTCTATAAATCTTCTATAGTATCTAGTGAATCCCAAAAAACTTCTAACATCTTTTTGACAATTTAGAATATGCAACTTGGAGATGAATTCAACTTTTGATCTATCAACTTTAATCCCATCCCCAGATATATGATGTCCCAAAACAATACCTTCAGTAAACATCATAAAGCATTTTTCATGGCTTAGTGAGAGGTTTGTTTCTTTACATCTTATATGGAATTTTTCCAAATTTTCTAATGCCTCTTCAAATGAATCACCATAAACTATAAAATCATCCATATAAACCTCTACACAATCATGGATTAGATCAGAAAATATTCCTAGTACTGCTCTTTGGAATGTTGCAGGTGCATTACATAATCCAAAAGGAATCACTTGATAAGAAAAAGTTCCCCATGGACAAGTAAATGTGGTCTTATCTTGATCTTCAGGTGCTACCTGAATTTGATTATAACCACTAAAACCATCCAGAAATGAAAAGTACTTTTTGCCTGCTAATGTATCTAATACTTGATCGATAAAGGGCAAAGGAAAGTGATCCTTCAAAGTTGCTTTGTTTAATTCCCTGTAATCAATGCATACCCTCCATTTACCATTCTTTTTGGGTACTATAACCAAAGGAGAAACCCATTGGCTATCTGAAATTGGATAAATGAAGTTTACATTGAGTAGTTTTTGGAGCTCTTCTTTCACTATTTCCCTAAGATTTGGATTCATCCTTCTCTGAGGTTGTTTGATTGGTCTACTATTTTCCTCGATATAGATATGATGGATGCAAGTCTTAGGGTCAATACCTTTCATAGCAGTATACTCCCATGCAAATGTAGTAGAATGTTTTTGTAGGATTTTGGTTAGCCCTTCCTGTTGTGATTTTCCCAAATTTTTGTTGATATTCGATGTTTTACTTGAAAAAATCTCAATGGTAGAACTACCGAACTCTTCCATAGAGTAAAACGATATTTGTCTTGATGATAAATACTCAATATCAGAATCTAACAGAAATTGTGTGTGGTCATATTCTGAAGATGGTTCAAAATTTTCCAATGTGTTCAGAATTTGACTATCTTCACTGATTTCAGAAATGGTAAAGACAGGTTGTATATTGTCCTCATCATCGACCCATTCATTGTCTCTGACTTCTGTAATTGCTTTTTCTGGAGGATACATATTGAATTTATTTGTCGAACTACCATCAGAAATGTACATATCTCCAGATCTACAACTAATGAAAGCATCAGTTGTGGCTAGCCAAGGTCTTCCTAAGATAAGTGGATGCCCTCCTAAATTACCCTTCGTAGTCAAAATCATGAAATCTACTAGATATTTCCAAGAATCTAAGGAGACTGAAATATCTTCTAGTATACCATCTGGTTTGATTATTGATCTATCTACAAGTTGCAGTAAGGTGGGTGTAAAAAGAATATTAGGAAGTTTAAGCTGTTCCATAGTCTGTCTACTCATAATGTTGATAGCAGTCCCTAAGTCAATCAAATTATTTGGAATTTCTATCCCATTTATATGTGTCTTGACAATTGGACTACCTGGATCTACATATTTCTGCATGGCAATTTTTCCCATCATGATATCTGCAATTTTTCCTACCAGGTGGATTCTTCTTGTATCTCTTGGTTTCCTTCCTGGTATTTTGAGACTCAGCTCCTTTATTGTTTTTTGTAGAATAGGAATCTCTCTAATGGCTTGTAGCAAGGGAACCTTGATACAGACATTCTTTAATTCATCTAGAAAATCATAGTCAAGCAACAAGATTTGTTTTTCCACCCCTTTGTCAATTTGTAATCTTTCAGGGAAAGGAGGTGTGGATGAAGATGCAGGTTGCTCAACTATAGGAGTTGTGGGGGTTGACTCTTTTTCTTTTTCTTTTTGAATGTTTGGGTTTTGAAGAGATGCTTCCTCATAACCTTTATTGGCTTTAAGAGAATCCTCCTCAGAGGTATCTTGCTCTTGAACATCTATAGAATATTTTTCTAAAACTCTACCAGACCTGAGTTGTACATCATTAAGAGGAACGATCATATAGGTAGGAAATTGTTGTCCTTCTACCATGTAAGCATTCTAAGGATTTTTATTGTTGGGATTTGGCAATGGCTGGGCTGGTAGTTGATTTTTCTTTTGTTGAAATGGAAGAAAGAGTTGAGAATTTGGATTTTGTTGAGAAGGTTTTTGTTGCAGAAATGGTAATGAAACTTGTGGGTTTTGTTGATTTTGAAAAGATGGAGGATATTGATAAAATTGAGAAAATCTCCCATAAGGATTTTTCGTCCCTTGTGCCCATGATTTTTATGGAGTTTGGGATCAGGGCCAAGGTTGTTGCCAAGAATTCCAATTTGGTGGGAGCTAAAAGTGCATAGGATTGTTAAATCCTTGATTTTGTGGCCCCTGCCATGGTCTTCTTGAAACAAAACAAAGGGACTCTACTGAATTTAGATCTTCCTGAGAGACAGCTTTGAGCCCAGGAATTGAAGGACAATCCTTGATCTCATGGATTTCTAAGAAAATCACACATGTTTCTACAACTTTTGCATCCAAGGGACATTCCCTTAAAGCATGTTTCTTTCTACATTTCAGACAAAAGATGGCTAAGGCTTCAACTTTTGCTTTCTGTTTTTTTTTGTATTTTAAGGGTGTCTAGTTGTTCACTAAGGCTCCCTAGAATATCAGTTTTGAACTCATCAAGCATATTGCCAATCTCTTCCCTACTTATTGATCCAGTTGCAGATTTTTGTTTGCTCTAATAAGAGAAGGATCTCTAGGCCCTTTTCCAGTTTTAGATTTTCCCCTTGAGAGATGGACACATAGTTCTGCTATGTCATGGAGTGGAAGTTGAGAAATATCTCCCTTCCCCATCATGTTTAAAATATCTATCCATTCATCTCTAATGGCTTTTAATAGAAGGGATTTCAAGGTTTCCTCATCTAAATTACTCATTTTTGCTCTCTTTAAGTTGTATTAAAATCTTTCAAGTAAATCCTCCTAGTTTTCATCTTTTTTTGCATCATCTTGAATACCTCATCCTTATGATTGGTGGGCATACAATAATCCAGGTATCTATCCAAAATTGTTTGTTTCATATCATTTCAATTCCTAATAGATTGAGTGACTAATCCCATGAACCATTTCAAGGCAGCTCCTTTCAATGTTGATGGAAACAGTTTGAGTTTTTGAGAGTCTTCCATATAGTCATAGGTTCGGCGCAAGACTTCAAACTCAAATAGAAATGTTTCAGTATCTTCACTTCGCTACCCATAAAAGTTTTGGAGAACAGATGGTGAAATGTTTTTCATTGTTGTATGGGTTTCCTCATCGACTATAGGGAGTCCAAATGAGTTATCTCCATCCCTATTTCCCCCATTGTTATGTCTACCTCCTCCATTGTTTCCTCTTCCTCTACCTCGACCCCCTCCTCCAAATCCATTTACTACTTCCTCTGTCATGATATTTTCCGCAGAGTTCTCACAGTCCTCTGGTTCTTCTATTAATGGTGAATGAGGAAGAGTTTCTCTCTTCTCTTCTTCAGGTGTTTCTACTTCTTTGATTACAATATGTTCTGCTATAGAAGTGAAGAAAGGTTATTCTCCTAGATCAGATTTAATGGATAGTGTGGGAGAGTCTCTCTAATTTGGCTACTGCCCCTTGAATTCCAGGAATACTAAGGCTGGGAGTATGAGTTGGAGATGATGGAGGTGTATCTTGTCTATGCCTTGAAGTAGCTGGACTTGTGAAAATCAAACTTTTGGACCTAACTATAAACCTTCCCCTAGAATCTCTTGCTCTATGCATGTCATTTTTTCTTATTTTTTTATTTTCAAGTTGGCTAATATATCTCTTTCTAATCTTCCAGGTCACACTAGGTGCAATAAGAGAGCATAATCAAGAAACTATTGAACTAATAACTCTTTTTTTCTGATCCTCTAGATCACATTAGGTGCAAGAGGAGAGCATACTTCAAGAAGTTATCAATTTTCCCTTATTTTCCTTTTTTTTTTTTATGTAAGAGATCGGATACCTAGTTACACTTCCCCGGCAATGGAACCAAAATGTTTAGTCAATTTAGTATGTCCTAAATTGCTACATTAGTTATTGACTGGGAGTCATAAACTGACGAAGTGTGGCGCACTATATGTGCAAGACAACCTCTTTCTTACTTTTTACTGTTTTCAATTTTTGTTTTGTTTTGGGGATTTTATCTTCGTTTATCTCCTAATGTGAATGGAAATTCTATTCCTAAAATTTAAGAATACTTCAGAAGGAAAGTATGGATATAGATTTTAAGGCAATTATGTCCTTTATGCTGATTTCCAGAGCTTAACACTTCAGAGGATCTCAAAACGTACTAGTAATGAAACTGACACTTAAACAAGAATGGAGATGTACTGCTAGTAAAATCAAATAAATGATGAAGTACTAACCATGAAATCATTAATTCTACTACTCATCTAAATACAGGGAAAATAAATAAATAAATAAAAATTAAGCTACTGCACTCAAACAAGTCAAAAAATGCAAACTAATAAAAATAAAATCAATTCACTAATTCATAGTCCGATAGCTCGCCATGTAGTCTAAGCTATGGCTTTAGGATATAAAGTCAATCACATGAGCAGTTTGATATCTAAACTAACTAACAAAGCAAGTGAATAAGACTGAGATCAAAGCACAACTAGAATTAAAAAAACTAAGAAAAGCAAAGTCAGCAGAGAGGTTAATCTCATGTCACTAGTTATTGCAAAAATTGTATGAAAATGCCTGGGCCTACTTTATCCTGAAACACACACACACTGATCAGTGTTAACAACAATATACAGAACTTGAGAAATCATGTACAGGAATGAAATGTTAATACCATAGCAAATGAAATATACACAGGTGGATAACTATGAAATATGTGAAATGGAAATAGAGAAACAATGCATAAAAACTTTATAGCAACAAGGAAAACGAAACCTCAGTGTGCAGGGGCCCTCTACACAGCCTCAGTCAATAGGCTATCAGTCCAGAATTATGCTCACACAGTCATATAAAAACAGAGTCTTCTTTATATTTCAAAACAGAGGAATAATCTTCTCATTACCACAGTGGGACTAGTGTCACGGCACAGTAAACTTTAACAATAAAATTACATCAACAAAGACTAACTCTATGCGTTTGGAAACACGTTATTTATAACAAAAACTTCATAACTGTTTTCCTATGAAACTACTTCAACTGAGGACACGTAAAAGGACAACATCCGTAAACTTAGCATACTGGTTGCCGAGATTATTCAATCTATGAAAAGTGGTTGTTGGATTCGCATCGTAGGTTAGTCTACAGCTGTCAACATGACCCCAGGGATTTAGGAACGGCCATGAATCCTTCACGTGTTTGAAAACAGAGTCCTGTTGCCGTAGGACTCCTTTGTTTAACCACCATTTGACCACCATTGACCACAACTTTCCTTAATGAATCTGGCTGAACCAATAGGACCTGATCCATGTCCAGGTCATTCCTGATCTACCCACGTGTCCTGTTTTGCCCGATGACACCTGCAACCTAGATTTTAACAAAAACAGCTGCGAAAAGTTGAATCAGCTACAGAAAGTGGCTGCATTCCGCAGCTAATGAGCAAAATCTAAGTCAAACAGCAAACACAAAAACATAGTTAGAAAAACACTTAAATTCTCTTTTAGAATCAATATGCAATGTTATTTGATAGCTTATGGGGTAATGGTGAGGGGAAAAAGTCTAGGAAGATGTGTAGGAGAGATGTAGTTTCAAAGCTCAACAATAAGCTTCTAGTTTATCTCAAGCAATTTGGCAAACATGGGGCTCACAGCTAAATCTTCCCAAATGCTCAGCTCATAAGCAACAGACATCAAAATTCACTAAAAATTCTAAGAGCACAAAGTGTTCTCTATTCGACTGACACGCATAATTTTTTGGGGGTTTTGAATTCCAATATAGCTGTTTCCCCCAATTTATGATAATAAATGTTGTTTTGGCAGCATATATTCAAATATGTTTTCCTTAATTGCTGCCACCCTGCTCAACTTAACCATTTTGTGGCTGTCAAGTAATGAATAGTAACTCGAATGTTCATTTTCCTACTGTGTTGCGCGGTACCTTCCCCCATGGCGCAACTTCCTGAGCGCGGCCTCATCGGTTGCATCTTCGTTATTTTCCACACAGCCTTCTCGCTGCGTTATCCTCCAAACTAGGCAGTGTAGTTTATGGTCCAACACTCCCTTGCAACATCCTAGTGCACTAGGATTATCCTACTACCATATAGTCATTGTGAAGGATCCCCTCTATACAACTTCAACCTGCTCCCATGAACTCTTCCTGGAAAGGGTTCCCCATTCAACTTTGCGAGCTGAACTGCACCCCCATCTGTAACTTCTTTCACAATATATGGTCCTAACCAATGCATCTGTAATTTACCCAGAAACTTAGTGAATTTACAATCATATAAGAGGACAAGATCATTTAACTTGAATGTGTAAAGCTTGATATGGCGATCACGCCACACTTTTCGCATTCCTTCTATACTTGTTGATGGAATCCTCCAAAAATCAATCTTCCTCGAGCTCCATCAGTTGCACGAGTCGTTATTCCAAGGTCTCGCTATCCGCCATACTCATTAGAGATGTTATGTCTAGACTAGGCATAGTGTACTCCATCAGAATTACGACTTCAACCCCATATACTAATCTGAATAGTGTTTGTCCTGTTAGCTTCTTACAAGTAGTCCTATAATCCAATAGTACGGCAGATATGCTCACATCCCAGTCATTCCACTATGAATTAAAAATCTTTGTCAACATGTTCTCAAAAATCTTGTTAAATGCTTCAACAACTATGTTTGCATGCAGGTTATATGGTGTACTCTTCTGATGGTAGACCTGAAATTCTTCAGTCAACACGCTGATCGTTTCGTTCAGAAATTTTGTACCCTTATGACTTATCAACACTTTCAGGTAGCCAAATTTGGTTAAGACATATTCAAACAAAAAAAATTCTATCGTAGCCCATGTACAATCTTTAACCAGTTGTGCTTCCACCCACCTGGTTAGATATTTCAATGCAATGATAATATAGTGGACACCTATTTTCTTTCCTGGCGGTTCAATTGGTCCCATAAAATCAATTGCCCACTTATGAAAGGGCTATAAATATACTTAAGGATGTACTGGTAACTCATTTCTTCACGATGGTCTACCAGTTATATTACATGCATCATACGCCTTAAAATACACCTTTGAATCCTTGTGCAATTTTTGCCACCATAGACTTGCACACAAAATCTTCTGTGCAGTTGTCTTTCATGTATAATGGCCTCCCGCATCTCCCCCACGAGCTTCAATGAGAATGTTATCCTGCTCAAAGTCCAGCACATATCTTCACAATATTTCATATGCACCCATTTTATACAAATGTCCCGCAATAATTGAAAAATTAGCCGCACACAATACTAATTCCTTATTCTGCTAACTTGTATATCCTTCTAGTGCCATCCTCGTAGTCAAGAAATGAATAATTTTTGCAAAATGGTCATCCGCTACCTGCGCCGCATAGAGTTGCGCATCTGGGAACCCTTCCTCTAGATTAGTAGGCTCTTCTCATGTTTCGATTCGTGACAAATAATCAGTTTCTGCATTTAACATTCTTGGATTCACAATGATTTCAAAGTCATACTCCTGAAACAATAGATCTGCAAATTCCCCCCACCCCCCCAACACAGGCTTGTTGACCAAGTATTTCAAGGTAGAATGATCTGTGTATCAAGTATGTCCCAACGTTGCGCGCAAGTGCTTGATAGTCCTAGGGGCTTCCAAATTCACCATTACCCCAATCTTTGTAGGGTCCACCATCAATCCTTGCTTGCACACAACATGACCCAGCAAGCTCCCAAAAGGAACACAAAACATGCATTTTTCAAATTTAGCATGATCTGGTATCTACAATATGTATCCAACATCAGGCACAGGCTTGCTACATGGCGTTTCACTAATCCAAACATCATCCAGTCATCAAAGTATACTTCTAGGGACTTATGAATGAACTCCCATAATGCTACTATGACTACGTAGGAAAATATCGCAGCCGCATTCCTGAGTCCAAACTGCATCACAGTGTATTGAAAACAACCCCAATCCATTGTGAAGGTTGCTTTTCTCCTATCCTTAGGCACGATCTTGATATGATGATACTCAGAAAATCTGTTAGTAAAGGAGTAGGCCTCCTTACCTCCAACATTGTATAACACTTCATCTGTAAACGATTTTGTGAATGGGTCATGAACACACGCATCATTAAGCTTCCACAGATCTACGCAAATCCTTATTTCACCTTTTTGTTTCTTCTCATGAAACACTGTCAGGCTCACCTAATCAGATTCTTCAACAGGTTCTATGATGCCTGCCTCCAACATCTTATCTAGCTCTTGGCAAACCTTTTCCTTGTATTTAGGATTAAGGCGATACAACCTCTATTTAATAGGCTTCGCGTCTGGCTTCAGAGTGATCTTCATAATACCCAAATCACCAACTATGCCCTTTAAATATGAAAACTTAGTAGGGAAGAGATCCTCGTATTCATAGAGAAGCTTAGCAACTTTATTGACCATAGCGTCATCCCAATAATATCTAATTTTCATGAACTTCGGTTCTTCTTCGGTGCCAATGTTTACATGATTTGTCTTCAAAGGTGTGCAAATGTCTGGGTTTTCTATTTATGCACCTTTGACTTCGCAGTTCCCTTATACCTCTGGAATATTAATGTTTCTCGGATCTTCATCTTCCTCTTCAACAGTCACATTATAGCATTCCAACGCATGGCACAACTAGGTGCTCCATTCTGGTTGCATCCATTCCATAGGTTCCTTCAATGTTTTGAAGATGACAACCTTAATCTCTTGTAGTGCTTCATTGATTCTTGCGAAGCTGTCTTCAAAGTTGAATATCAATAAGAACCCTTCCTTCAATACATCCCATCCCATTGTGCCACGGCAGAGCTCTATTTCTAGATACTAGTTCATGGGAATTGTATCCAAAGTATGGCAAAATATGTGTACCCACTCTAACTGTGGTTCGGTTCCCCATGCTTTAGTCCATTTTCACTTGGTGATCACGCGGATCATACCTTCCATTATATTTCTCAGTCATTCTGGTGTTAGCATGCCCAAACCATAGCCTCATCATTCATTGCTAATCTCCCCATCTAGAAAAACTATCCTTATGCATGCCCCACCATCATGTTGGCATAGGATGCAGTGCCAACTGTAATGCTTGGAAGTAGTGATCCTCAGGGACTTCACGCTCAAATGCATCCAAAAACATATCTACGTCAGTTAAACCATCATAATGTGGTAATTTCCTTACCTATGACGAAACACAGCGTAGCAACTTCATCATCATATTGCATTGTAATGTAGACACTTCATGTAAGTAATTACGCCAATGCTCTAACTCCTCGTCTAAATCAGAGGTGCAGGAACTCTCCCAGTCCCATGCAATCCTCCCATTTTCCATCAGATTGATCTAGTCCTGATCTCACACTGTTATTTTATAGATTTGATCCAATTTATCATCACTTTCTTCATAACCACGGACTGGTTCAATGTATTGTGCCCCTTCTGCAAGATCTAGTGGCACTATAGCCCACAACGAATTTCTTTCAAATGACATCGTCCTTTTCTTCAAATTAATGACCCCATTCATGTCAATAGCCTAGTCAATTCCAAAGCATAGTGTAGGGATTACTATCATCAACAATTTGTATAACCTCAAAGTAGGCCATCACGCTCACACCTTCTATTTCAATTGTTACTCCATATAACTATCCCATGGGGATTATTTTCTGTTGGTTCGCCATCCTATAATGAATTGGAGACCACTGCAGCACATGTCTCCCCATCCTTTCCCATATTTGTTTCAGTAATATGTTCACATCAGACCCCACATCCAAAATGACCTTGTCCATCTCATAATCACCTATCTGCATGGTGAGCCTCATCTCACGCCCTACTCGGGCATTATGTTGTCTAATTTTTCTGACCATCGGGTGTCCATCAGGGAATTTCTCTTTTTTGGAGCATTTATTTATTAATTCCTACAGGACTTCCACAACTTTTCTATCACGCAACAATTTTATGTAGGTCTCTAAAAACGTAGTGAGTACAAAGCGATCAACCTCTGCAGGCATGGTGATTTCTTTCATCTTATTCTAGCTTCCTGAGGTGGAGGCCTGAACGAAGCTATTCTTAACGTCCATAATTTTTTCCTTAGCACGATCCAAATCAAAGCCGACTCCTCTCTTCAGAACTTTGTGGACCCATCCTTCTTCCTCAAGTTGTTTACCCTTATGAGCGTTAGTTGTCATTCCATTTCTAGCACAATGTTAACACTTTGATCTTCTTTACGCGGCTCAGGCCTCATCATCTATAGATTTTGTGTAGTCTATTGAGGCTATGTTTTCTTCTCTTGCATCTTAGGTATTAGCACTAGGCATTCTTCTATAGTATGGTCAAACTATCTGCAATATTGACATGATGGGTGTGTAGGATTCTGGAACTCTCACTCATAGTGCCCCGGCGCTCTGCAGTTGTAGCAAATAATCTGACCGTAGCCTCTACCAGTTCCTCCTCATCCTCGGCCCCATCCTCGACCTTGATAACCCCTGTGCTCTCCCCTGGCACCATTATCTGGAGGCTGAGTTTCTACTTCCATCCGGTATGTAGGCATCCTTTCCATCATCAGCTCATATCTTCGATAGTGGTGCTCATCGTGGCCCACAGATTTTCAAAAGTTATAGAACAACTGTCGGGGTGTCTAGACTAACTTTTGAAGTAAATGGAAATTATTTGTCACATGTTGTCCAACAAATTGACAAATAGCACACCATAGCACAACTCCCATGCTCGACCTTGTTGGAGCTTCAAGCTTTAGGGGAATTGTCCCCCCTCATGTAATAAAATTCGCGTACACTGGACAATGATATTTATCATTCCCATGGCCCTTGCACTTCAAACACTAGACTTATGCACACACTTCTGGTTTATTTTCCTTGTCTTTCTTCAAACTCTATAAATCTAGGGGTAAACTAGATAATTGTGGGTGGATTCATTGTACTCCTGGGTTCGTATCCTGAATAGGTGACTCTTGCAACCTCATTGCGATCTCTAAGGTTTCTTCCTATGTTTCTATCTTCTGTTGTGACAGAGAAATCCTCAAGTGGGGCAAAAGCAATGTGATAAACCATTCACTATGCTGGATATCTGTGATATACATGTTAGCCTCTCTGATTTAACACTTCAACCTCTGATCAAATTCCCAAGCCGACTCATTGACCCTCATCATGATCTCTTTAAATTCAATTACTGACTGTGAGTTAGACTTAGGCTTACTAAACTCTTTGTTTAAAATTGCCTTATTCTTTGTCAGCGTTGCAAGAGGATTATGAGAACAATACTTAATGTACCATGTTGGCACGTGATCCTACAAAGCAATAACCAGTTGTGCCTTCTTTATATTGTCATCGGTAATTTGTTACATTGTCCATAAAAAGTTCACAACAAACCAAAAAATCTATGCAAAATCTTCACTTCCTGTGCCTTTGAAGATCGACATCTTCATTGCATTCACCATGTTGAATTGTGGTGGTGGAGGTGGAGTTGTGGGTGAAGATGTTTGCGGTGGAGGTGGGGGTGGAGGTGGAGTGGAAGGATGCTTTTCTTGAGAAATACCCTAAGTGATTAGTTGAATAATGCTTCATGGTGTAGTCTTTCCTGCCCCTTCGTCATCACTTGAAGGAGGTCCAGTCAATGGACTATATTATGGTCATGATCCTTCGCAATTTCTATAGAATCATCCACTTCATGTAGCTCTGAACATCAAGGTAATGGAATCACTCATTTTTCACATAACAACATTTTAATCCAAGTATTCGATGATCTTAAATACTTACCTCGCAGTCCTTTGAAAAATCATCGCTCCGCTTAGCTATAGCTAACTCAGGTATCAACTACAAATTCTATAACAAATCCTCCCAAAATCCAATCAAGAAAATGATCGTTAACCCGCGCGGTCTTCTTTTTAGAATCTTCTATTCTTCGTACTGATTTTAGAGTCCACATTATAGTAATATCGAGCTTCCACCTTCCTTGACTATCTTTCAATTTAGCTAAACACTCATACATTTTAATGGGGAAAGTGCAGAAGAAGATCTTGTGTATCTCCGTATATAGATACTTGTTCAACCACTCTTCCTTCGACAGGCGCAAATTCCTATTTTCTTTCACCGTGAACTCCTCAATCTTTCGATCTGACCACCTTTCAATTTCCTTCTTGGTTGCATTCCACTGATGCAACATCACACATATCTTTCAAGCATATCTCAGTCCCGACAACGAAACCATTTGTTGGCTTAGGGGGTCCTGACCCAGGTTCGGAGTTAGCTACGCCAACCAAAAAAACCCTACACTATTGGCCCTTTTGGCAACAACCTATGTAGCGCAGGCTACAGTCTCACCCGAAGCAGTATGGGGAGATGAAAGAACCAAGTTTCTACATCCAAAGACTATTATGATCTATTTGAGCGCCTTATATCTGCCTTCACGCAGATCGATAAAATCTTAGGGTATGTTGCTGCAACTCTGTGAAAACAATCTTTAGACCTTGGTGAAGTTGTACGATGAATCCTTGTGGACCTTTAACAGTCAATATGCCTAATTACGCACGTTAGAGAGCAATCCTAATTTAGTGTTCAAGCATATTTCCTTAAGTCATTAGTAAACATAAGATAAATTAATAGGGTCTTCGCAAAAGTATTTAAACATGCATTGCGTACATTATTAATTCTTATTCAAGATAATCGCGTAACATTTAATCAATATCTCATAAACAAATCATTCATGAGTAGCATATAACATTTACAGAGATAAATAGAGAAACTCAAGAATTCTTTGGAAAAATATCTTTATTGATCTTCAATTCAAGATGACAGAGCCAAACTGCCTTACGCACACAGCTGTGAAGGTCCACACACTCAGTTGCAGACTCTACCTAGGCATCCGCGCACTTAGTTGCAGAGCCTCTCTTTCCCTATCTAAGCACAGGATGCAGCGCCTTCCAGCCCTAGCTCCTATCCTAGACTCTTGATTTTTTTTCCATCTAGTTGTACTTTTCCCTTCACTAAGACTCACTATTTTATTCATTTTTCATACAATTCTGTGGTCTACGGACCATGGGAAAATCTCAAAATTGACTCAAATATTATCCAAAACAGGTGGCTAAGCCCCTTTGACTCATATTCACCTATGTACTCTGCATCCACAAATCACAGAGACTTTACATTATTTACAAAATTGTACCAAAATTTGGGTTATCTTAACCCAAAAATAACCCAAGGTACCCCATCCCAACAACATGGTATTATTCCATGGTATTGAAGAAAAGCTTATTTACAAGTTATTAATATCCATGGTAAAGTTAGGGTGGTTATCCATGGTTAAGAATATTGGTATATTATAAGTTTGTTGTAATTTTAATCAAGTTTATCACCAAATTGGAAACATAATTTGGAACTGATTGTGCCAAACACTATTAAATATAACCATAAATTAAGTGGCCTTGGTCATCACCACTTCTCCTCAAACACCCAATCATTAAATATTTGTGAAAAAAAGGAGGGTTAAGGAATCCCATACTTGGTAAGGAGAAAGAATTAAACCATTACATGATAAAACCCTAATATGGGGATTTGTAGGTTAGACCTATAACAATAAAATAGTTATATTACAACCCTATATAACATTTGTACTGATAATTAAATTCTAAAATTGGAAAACTTGATAACAACCACTTATCTTGAGAATATTTCAGTGCTTGTCATCTCAAAATCCCTATAAAAAGAGCACACAAATAGTTCAGAGATTGAGCATGTTGTCGCAACTATATATATATATATATATATATATATATATATATATATATATATATATATATATCTTGTCTCTACAATACTCAATCACAAAAATAGAAACTCCTATTTAGAGATAGCTTAATAGGGTTCTGAGACACAAGTGTCATTAAGACATTAACTAAGACTAAGGGATTTTAAAAGCCTCTTTTCTATTCATAATGGAAATAATAATATGAAGGGAAATTATACCTAGACTCAAAGAAATAGCTTGAAGACATAAAACCCAAGTATACAAAATTTTAGAAGTGTAACATAGTAAAAGAATATAATTTTCTACCTAGATGGAAGTCTCATGTCCATGTCAGACCTTGAGCTGAGTCGACTAGGGTATTCCCTTAGTAGGTGTTGTCATGATTCAGAAAGCTAAGAAGAGTTCTAACATAAAAACATTCAAGATGCTTTCCATTGTTGAAACCCTAAAAATAATTTACTTAGAAGATTCCTCAAAACCTTGACAGGGAAATCGCAAGGTAAAGACACTTAAAAAAATCAAAGTGGCAATTATATTTATATATACCAGAAGTGAGTAGATAACCAGGAGGGGAATTAGATATCCCATTTTTTCCCTCAAACGTCTAACCTTCAAATCACCACTATATTTGTGGGGATTTTTAGCTAAGTGTGTCAATATTTTCAAGCGGATGTTGTTTGTAATGTTTTCTCCTTGAGAAAACAATGAGGCTTTGAAACCACTGAATAACTTATGTTTAGTATAATAGTTTCTAGTGACTTTTGGAATAAACCTGTGAAACCCAAAAGAAAATGTTGGTTAAGTTTCTATATTACACCTCTGAACACAAAATATAAAAGAAATAAAACAATATATGTAAACCCTCATTATAAAAATCCAATGAAAAATTGTATATAAATACTTACCTTCTACTTATAGCTCAAAGTCTTGCAACTAGGAGAGTCAAAGAACAAACTATTTTCAAAAGTTGAATACCATCATTTATCAAAGATGAATGTAACCTAGAAGTTGAAACCCTAGTCTACGTCCAAAAGAATCTTGGTCTGCAATGATACAAATTTATGTAAGAATGAAAATAAATACATATTTAAACATAAACAAAAAAATGAAACTTCAATTAATTTATAACAAAACTGAAAATTGTTTACATATTGAATGGAAATAAATGAGCTTGGGCGATGGGAGCTTATCTCTAAGAAGAGATGCAATGACTACAATATTTCTGAGTTATGCTACAATGAAGCTTGTTGGCTTTCTTATTATTGAGAAACAACGACATGCTAACCCTAGGAGATGAAGTGCCAAGAGTTTGTGGGCCCCGTTGGGGTTAGTTAGCACATCAACTTATCGGGGCCATAAATTTGGGATATGATCTTTGTTTGACATGTGCGCTACCTTATTATAAATATCTATCTGAGGAGCACAACTTTTGACTGCTAGCCCATGTTTTCAAGAATGGGATTCCATGTCTTCCAAAAAAATGTCATTTAGGCCCTCAAAATAGCTCTGAAAGTTTAGGACCTGAAAAACTGCCAAAATAGGAGATTGTGTTATAATTAACAAAACCGAAAGAATCAATGTTGGCGATCCAAGTGGAATATATCAGTGGCCACCAATATCTACTTGGATAATTCCTCTCCTCTTAGGAAGAAATGGTCCCCATTACATTTAGTGCATGCATGAGATGGGGAAATGTCTACTAAGCATGTTCCTTAGTGAGCCACTTTCGCTCGTGTGGGAGTTGGCCAGCTTTGACAACTTAATACAATTGGATCCTTCTTTTACATGTTCTTGATCTATGTGCTCATGATCTAATCAATTTTGGCTTGTTGAATGAACTATGGGTTGATCTTTGTTTGTGTCTACTGCTCAATAGTGTCTAATGTGTCCAAAAATGGTGGAAAGTATGGTCGAAGGTAGTCCACATTGAATACAATGTGCAAGCCAAGGAATGGGGGGATATTGAGCTTGAAATAATTCTATTCCACAACCTTGATGTTGGCTTAGCAAGACCTGACCCAGGTTTAGAGTTAAGTTTTCCAAACAGATCCATACACTACTGGCCCTTTCGGCATCAATCTGCGGAGCACAGGCTGAAGTCTCACCCGAAGCAGTATGGGAGGATGATGGAACCAAGTTTCCACACCCAAAGATGGTTATGATGTCGATTTATACCCTTTATCTTCCTTTGTGCAGATCTATAAGCCCTTGATGCTTATCGATATAACTTCCTCTTACCAGCCTCTAGACCCTCGCAAAGGTCTACGACTATCTTTCGCAGACCTTAAACAAGCAAATCAACCACTTATGTGCCTCTGTAATCACTCCTAAGTTTGTTACTACCCATATTGGCTTAAGTGTCTGATATCTTTAGCATGCATTAAGATATTTTTCATGTAACACATATTATTACTTGCATTCGTATAACAATGTAAACCATGAAGAATCGTGCATTAATACAACATTAAATTATTAGCCCAATATTCATCATAACATAAGCACATCCATTCATAACAGAAGTAAATAGATCAAACATAGATATTTCGAGAATAGTCTCTTTATTGATACTTCAGATTTTCTAAGAGACTCAAACCTACCCTGTGCACTCAGCTGTAGGGTTCTGCACACTCAAGTATGGACTCTACTCTAGGACATTGCGCACACAGCTACGGAGCCTCTCTTCTACTCTTAGAATCTTCGTCTATTACTTCCACTGACCCATTACATTCTTCTTCAAAACTTACTGAACTGCCTTAGAATCTCTAAGACTCTCCTTTTTACATAATCCCATGGTCCACAGACCATTGGTAGGTCTATACAGGTGACACACTTACATAAAAGAAGGGTAAAAACCCTTTATCATACATTACATCTACATTCTCCACGACCATAACTTGCAGATACTTTACACTTTATATCGCAAAAACTTGGACTTTCAAACTCAAAACTTGTGGTTTTTCCCCAAAATTGACCTTAGGGGACCATGTCCCAATAGGCCCCCAACACAAATAACGTGACTTTCCCCTGAGTCACTTTGTTGGCATGGAGATCTTACTGCGAAGACCTCCCAACTCCACTTGTGCTACTGCAACTTCAGCTGTGCAATGCGTAGTTTCCTGCTTGACCTGCTCCACCCGCTGCTCGGTTGTTGGTCGTGCACTATCTTCTTGGATCTTCTGTTGTGATCTCTATAGGCTGTCCAACTTCTCCCCATTGGTGGCAGAGATCACATAGGCCTCATCCAACCAAGGCCCAAATATGTCCTTGAGGACTGCTTATTTCCGCTACACTGCTTCCACTTTTTCTTGCAGTTGCTTTGCCTCCTACAGCTTTGCCAATCGCTGTGTGACAATGATGGTACACACTATTGCCTTTGATTCCTCATATTGCTACTGTAGTTCTTGGGCCTCTTTGTTCAACCTCTACAGGTTAGGATCTTCCTACAAACTTGTGATTAGTTCCATAGACTACTCAAAGAGCACAGTGCATTCCGCCACTACGGTATCTACTACAACGGCTCCATCTCTTAGAGTAGCTTCACATTGTTCTTTGACCTCTGGTGGAGTTGAAGCCTGTGTCTTCAACTCAAGCTCTGTAATTTTCAGGTTTGGCTCAAAGTGAACCTTTGCCATCTCAGTCTTCTTGTCGCGCACACCTGCAACCAACTTACAAATCTTAACTTCCACCAGTGCTTCTTCTGGGATGTGTAGTTCTTGAACAATTTTTCATTCTTCGGCCACTACTGCAGAGGTGTGCTCATTCTTCTCCTCAACCTTCTTCCAGGCTTCTCACATGGTTTTCTTCTCAATAAATATATGTTCGTGGTTGATTTTCTACTCATTGATCATGCACAACGCGCGCTACTCTTAGTCCTTGAGCTCTTCAATGACACTTGGTTGTAGGGTGTGAAGGATTTCATGGGGGAGCGCGACCAAGTTGAGGCCAAAATTCCTCAGTGCACTAATAGTAGCCATGTCAACTTCTGCCTTTGTGCCTAGTGCTCCATCCAGCAGCTTGACTGCCCAGAGATCCAAGGATTGCACCAACTCTGCCACTGCCATTGTCCCCGGTGCTAAACTAGTTAAGGCCACGTTGCTCTTCCCTGCTCCTACCTATAGTCTGGTTGTTTGGATCTGCAACTCGCATAGGCCCATCTGTATGGCACTGAGTGCCTCCTTCTACTACTTCTCGAACTACTGCAATAGTTTTGTGGTCGTATCGCTTACCTTGGCCCCAATGTCATCTAAGTCACCCTCTGTTAAGGTGGTCAGGTCAAGGGATGACTAAGTGGCCTTGGTCTTTTCGCATGGCCCTCCCTTCTCCTCTTCCCTATTCCTTTTCACCCAGAAGGGAGTGCTTTCCAGATCTCCGCGCGCCCTGTTTTGATTGCTCATCATCCTCTGTGTGTGGTGAAGGGGATTTCTGGCTCCTTCCAGAGCTGCACTCTTCCTGCTCTGCTTGTTCCTTGGCAACACACTCCACTTCTGTGTGTGCCTTCTCCTTGGTTTCTTTCTTATGCTTTTCAAGCAACTGCTGAGCTTTCAATCCATCTGCCTCTTTTTTCTACTTTTCTGCAGACTTACTAGTCCCAGTTGACAAATATGATGCTGTATGCCAGTCTGCTGGCCACCAATCGATGACCATTGCAACGACATCATCTGTTGCGAGGTATGGTAAATCATACCACTTCTATTCTGGGTCCTTTCATGCCCAGATGGGGATACATGGAAGTCTGCTTTGAACTCCATGTACCCAAATAGTTTCTTGAAGACGCTTGGTGAAAATTATCGCTTTCGGTTGATGGCCATATTAATGCTCATCTACATCAATACCCAAAACACCTTGCTCTCCCAGACCTGCTTAGTGTCCTTTGTGGCCCATATTGAATCAAACTTCGTTGCTTCTAGAAAATCTAGCACGGTCGGAGGAAATCGGTTGTCCTCTGGAAACTCCCGTGTGACCAGCACAATCGAAAGTAAGAGCCATGAGTAGTGAAACATCTTTCTCTGGTCCTGCGCCTCCCTGTAGTTCATGAGGAACTCGATGCACAAGTAGTGCACCCAGTTGAATTAGATGCCCTTTGCGCATTGGGTTGCTAGTGATACAACTGGTGCTGGCACCTCATCCATGTGAAACTTTCTAATTATTTTTCCAACCAAGATCTGGGCAGCCACCTTCACCGTGGGGTCAGTTATGCTTGAAATTGAATACCTATGCGGTTTCTTGACAAGCTTAAACTTTTCCTTCATCCATTCGGCGAGGTAGTGCTCGCCCATCTTTCCGCCAAATTCCTTGGCTATATTTATCCTTGAATGTGTAAGTAAGGTGATCCTATGGATCAGCATGTCACTTGTAGGGATCGGCTCCTCCAACCACAGGCACCCGTCATGCACCAAGCACACCAACGGTTTGATAACAATCAAATTTATGGGAGCGCGGTGGTAATGCGACACCCATAGGAGATTCAACAATCCTGCCTTTTCCACCCCACAAATCCACTTCACCAGCTCCAACGCGGTGACACCGAACTCCTTGTAGAATACTCACTGCACGAAATTATTGGTAGCCAGGTGGGGGAACCACTTAGTGTCCCCCAAATCCCAATATTCAAGCTTTAGATGTGGAACCTGCACCAAGCACGGACCTTCAAACGTGATATTCTCTGGCAGTAGGGGTGTATGAAGGAGAAACCTTCCCTCATCTCAGTCCTTTGGGACCTTCACCTTGCCTTGACACAGAGGGAAGTATTCTGGCAGCTTCAAAATAGGGTCTACCACCTAAATATCAATGTCCTCTACACCCTCATCTCTCTCTAGGTCAACCACTTTTCCATTTTCTTGCGCGAATTTCTTTTCTTTTCTTTGATGTTTCCTTGGTGACTCATGCACCGATAGCCTCTTCTTATATTTACCCTTCTTCAGCTGCAAAACCTCTCCTACCGTCATAGGCTTCATCCTAGGTGACCTCGGCGATTTTGGCACTACTATGGGCACCTCCATACTTACGATCTCTGGGGAAGCTCCCTTAAAGACTATAGACCCTCCAGCATTTGCAGTTTCCATGGGTTCAGACATGAAGTTGTTAATAACCTGCTGGGTTTCCTCAAGTAACCTGTCAAACATAGAAGTAGCCACCAAGTCCTCAAAGAATGCATGGTTCATGCACACCAGATAGAGAAACACATAAACTCTCAAAATGCAAAGTGTCTCTCGTTGGGTGGCCATCTATGATTTATAGGAAAATTCAAATTCAAATTCGATCACTTCCCCCAAAATCCACTCATAAATGCTAGGTTGGTGGCAGATTTTCAAAGATCGTGCTCTTAAATTCAGCCTTAAATGTGCCCCCCACTCCTCTTAGTCATTTTCTCACTGTCAAATCATGAACAATGATGGTAACGATCACTTTCTGGCTACGGTGTGTAGTTTCTCATCTTGTAGCGTAGCTCCCTTCACGCATCTGTTAACTCTGTGACACCTGTCTATCCTGCGCAAACCCCTTATCGTGCAGCTCTACAACCTGTGTAGTGTAGTTTATAGTCTCGCCTCCTTGTAGCTTCCTGGAGCACTAAGGTTGTGCTACCGTCATATAGTCATCTAGCTGGATCCCGATATATGGCTTCAATTGGCTACCATTTACCTTTCTAGGAAATGGATCTCCATTCAATTTCACCAGCGGAACTACTCCACCATCGGTAAGCTCCTTCGTCACATATGGCACCAGCCAATGCATCTAAAATTTTCCTCGAAATTTATCAAACTTGTTGTCATATAATAAAACTAGGTCATCTACCTTGAAGGTGTGCAGTTTTATGTGTCTATCATGCCATGCCTTTTCATGCTCCTTCTGAACTTGTTGATGGAATCCTACCAAGAATCTATCTTCCTCCAACACTCTCAGCTGCATGAGCCTCACTTCTAAGGCTCCATGGTTCACCGTTCCTGTGAATGATGCTATGCATAGGTTAGGTACAATGTATTCCATCAGCATCATAGCTTATACGCCATAGGTCAGCCTGAAAGGTGTCTTTCTAGTTAACTTCTTAAAATTAGTTCTATAGGCCCATAACACCGCTGGTATGTGCACGTCCCAATCATTCCTCTATGAATTGCCAACCTTTGTCAGTGCGTTCTCCAATATCTTATTAAACTCTTTGGACTCCTTATGCAGTGTCGGCCACCACAGCCCATGCGTAAAATCTTCTACGTTGTTTCTTTTCCTGCATAATGGCCTCCTACAGCCCCTCCATGAGCTTTAGCCAGGATGTTGCTTCGTTCAAACTCAAGCACATAACATCGCAATATCTCATCCGCTCCCATCTTATACAAGTAACCTACAATAATAGAAAGATATGTTGCGTGCACCACCAATTCCTTCTTCTATTGACTATTTTACCCTTTTGGAGCCGTTCTTGTAGTCAGAAAATGTATGATGTTTGGAAAATGATTATCTGCTACACACACCACAAAGATCTACGTGTCAAGTATTCCTTCCTCCAAATTCACAGGCTCCTCTCCTATTTCAATGCTCGACAGATGATATGGTCCTGAAATCAATTGCCTTGGCTTCACAATGACTTCAAAATCATATTCCTGAAACAACAACAACCATTTGCATATCCCCCCCCCCAACACAGGCTTGTTGACCAGGTACTTTCATGCAGAATAGTCTGTATACATCTTAAAGTGTCTGCCTAGCAAGTAGCATCTGAAATTCTGGAGCACGTACACCATAGCCAAACCTTCATGCTCTGTCATCGAATATTTCTTCTCAGCCTTAGATAACTTCCTTCTTGCAAACATGATACGGTGATACAACTTGTTGAAAAGTGTGCAAGAAGAAATGCTAAATTTAGGAATTGCTAAAAATAGAACTGCTAAAAATAGCACTTCTAAAAATAACAGTTTGGCTAATGAGAATTTTTTCAACTTGGGTGAGAGGTGAAACTGCTAAAAAAAGCATTTCTGGGTCCCTTCCTATTTATAGCAGTCCATGGTCTATCTATAGGAAGTAAATTCGAATTTGGTCTTACCAGCAGTTTGAATATTAATTAATTAATTCAGTTTGAGTTACTTAGTTAAGGAAAATCAAACTTGAAGTCTTTGTGAGAACATGAAATAATTTCTCCACTGATTAGGGAATGTGTCCTTGATTTGCTCCACTGATTGAGGAATTAAGGATGAGTTCTATATTGAGAGGATCAGTTGACTTAGTTTAACTTAGTCAAGTCGAGTTAGATTAATTTAACAAGTTGTTAAATTAATGAGATATAGTTTGTTGATGCTTGCATGCATGTGACAACTATTATTTTTAGATAATTGTGTATTCACTCATGGATAAATGATGCATGTCAGTTCTGTGAAAGACCCATATGAGATCAGATGTGGGACAATGTACTATCAGATGCTAGAATATTTCTAGTAAGTATTCCTTGCATGGGGAAGGAAGCTTCTTCCTTCTATGACTGCATATTTGGACCTGAGGTGACAGCAGGTATGATCAGGCCAATTTACATGTGTTTTGTAATTAGACCCCAATCAAAACTGCGCAAGGAAATAGGAGCTTGGACCTGAGGTGCAGCCTATATATACAAGCCTAGATAGTCCATGAGCTACATCATTAGGGTACAGAGAGAGCAGGATAGATTTTGGGTTGATTCTTTTTGTATGTTGTTGAGGATTTCCACTTGATTGATAATACAGTGTTGGGGTTTTATGCTAGTGCTTTCCCGAGTGATATATTATGTGTTATGTGTGATTGATTCCTTCATATCAATTATATGTGTTCATGCTTTATGTTACTGATGGTTGATTAACTTCTGCAAAGTTTATGGTAGATGTAGATCTAGTATTATGCTTTAGTACATTGCATATATTAGTTTGATCTGCAGGTGAAATTTCGACATAATATCAGTGAGCTAGCTGATTTGTAGAGAAAATTCTACACAACTCTCCCTCACTGGCCTGTGTCAGTACTACTACCAGCACACTACATGACTCATCCACATCCACATGAAATTCCTTCTTCCAATCCGGGAAGACTAGGATTGGTGTGGTGAACATATTTTCTTTCAACACATCCAAGCTCTATTGACATTCTTCATTCCAACATAATGTAGCATCCTTCTTCAACAGTTTTTCCATTGGTGTGGTAATTTGGGCATAACTCTTGATGAATTTTTGGTAATAACCAGTATGTCCCAGCATTGCACGCAGCTGTTTCACACTTCTTGGTGCCTCCAAAATTATTATAACCATGATCTTATCTGGATCCACCATTAATCCTTGTATGCATACTACATGACCTGGTAGTATTTCAAAAGGGATGCAAAATAGACACTTCTTCAAGTTTAGCATGATCTAATATCTCGGCATGTATCCAACATTAAGCACAGACTAGCAACATGGCATTTTACTAGCCCAAACACCATCCAATTGTCAAAGTATACCTCTAAAAAATTGTGAATGAAGTCCTTGAACATCGTGATGACTACACGCGAAAAGATCATCAGTGTGTTCTTTAGTCCAAAAGGCCTTACAGTATACTGAAAGCATCCCCATTCAGTCACGAAGGTCATCTTACTCCTGTCTTTCGGTGTGATATTGATCTGATGGTACCCCGAGAACCCATCAGTGAATGAATATGCTTCTTGTCCTCCTACATTACCCAACACTTCATCAGTGAACGAAGTTGGAAAAGGATCATGCACACAAGCATCATTAAGCTTCCTGAGATCTATGCAAATCCTTATTTTATCCTTTTGCTTCTTTTCCTAAACTACCACAGGACTGACCCAATTGGATTCCTCCACAAGTTCAATGATTCCTCTTGCCAACATTTTTTCCAATTCTAAGCGGACCCTTTCTTTGTTCTTAGGATTGAGGCGATGTGGCCTTTATTTCACAGGCTTCACATCTAGTTTCAATGTGATCCTCATCACTTCTAAATCACCTATTATCCCTTTCAAGTCTGAAAACTTGGTAGGGAACAAGTCTTGGTACTCACAGAGCAATTCAACGACCTTATCCACCACAGTATCATCCCAGTAGTCCCCTATCTTCACAAACTTCAGCTCTGCCTCTGTCCCAATGCTCACTTGTCTCATTTTTAGCGACACAGTGATATCTGGATTCTCTATCTACAGCCCCTCAACTTTGCCATGACCTTCTCTCTCTGGGATGTTAATGTTCCTTGGATCCTCCTCTTCTTCTTCAGCACTCACATTGTAGCACTCCAGCACATGGAACAACTGGGTGTTCCAGTCTAGTTGAATCAAATCTAAGGGATCCTATGTGATTCCAAATATTGTTGCTTTGACCTCCTGCATTGCTTCATCGGTGCACTCAAATCCATCCTCAAAGCCGAATGTCATGAAGAATCCCTATCTCAAAATATGCCATTGATCTATGCCATGGTGGAGCTCTATCTCCAAGTACCAATTCATTAGTATTACATCCAAGGTGTGATAAAACAGATGCACCGACTCACATGGATCACTCCTCCCATCATATTTATCTGTCAATCACACCTTCAAGCGACCAAACCATACCCTCATCAGTCTTCTATATTCACACCATCCATTGAAATTGCCTTTATGCATACCCCACCATCTTGAAGGCGTAGTGCATAGTGCCAAGTCCAAGGCTTGGAAGTGATGCTTCTCTAGCACTTCCCTTTCAAATGCATCCAAAAATTTATCAACATCAGTTAAAACATCATAATAAGGTAGACTTCTTACGTCTAAGGATACACAGCGTAGTGACTTGGTCATCATGTTACATCGTAGCGTAGACACTTTGTGCAATATGCTCTACCTATGTTCCAATTCCTCATCTGAATCTGATGTGCAGGAGCTTTCCCAGTCCCATGCAATACGTCCATCCACTGTCGGATTCACCCAATCTTGATCTCGCGCTGTTATCTTATAAATCTGGTCAAATTCATCGTCACTTTCATAATTGTGGATAGGTTCAGTATAGCATAGTCCTTCTGCAGGGTCCAAAGGTACTACTACATGGAGCAATTTTCTTTCAAATGACATCATCCACTTTTTCAAATTGATCACCCTATTCATATCAATAGCCAAGTCGATCCCAAGGAGCACGGGGTAGGGATTGCTATCATCGACAATCTCTATTACCTCGAAATTTGCCAATGCGCTCGCGCCTTCAATATCGACTGACACTCCCTATAATCTTCCCATGGGGATAATCTTTTGTTGATTTTCCATCCTCAATTGAATAGGAGATCACAACAACGCAGGTCTCCCCATTCTCTCCCATGTTTGTTTCGGCAAAACATTCGCATCTAACCCAAGATTTAGAATAACTTGGTCCATTTCATACTCTCTTATTTGTGTAGTGAGTCTCATCTCACACACTGTTCTTTCCTTATGCTTACAAATTTTCCTAACCACGTGTGATCCCTCAGGAGAATTACCAACACATTTATTGATCAACTATTGTAATCCATTTATGGCCTTACTACCACGTAGCAGCTTCATACAGATCTTTAAAAAGGTAGTAATCATGGATGGGTCCATTTCTTTATACTACTTATCTTGCCTTCCTGAGGCAGAAGCTTCAAAAAAGCTTTTATTTGCTTCCATTAAGGTTTCCTTCACGCGCTCCATATCAAAGCCAACCTCTTTTTCTGGATCTTTCAGATCCATTCACCTTATTCAGGTCGCTTTCCCTTATCTTCACCAGTCATCATTCTGCTTCGCGGTACGATATTCACATTCAAGTACTCTTCATGGGGTTCAACCTTCATCATATGTAGGTTTTGTGTAGGCTTATAAGGTTACATCCTCTTTTCACGCATCTTAGCTATTAATACAGGGTAGTGTTGTGTCACGTGGTAAAACTGAGTACAGTATTGGCACGACGGGTGCGTCGGGTTCGTACATTCTCGCGCATAGTGTCTAGGACCTCCATAATTATAGCAAATAACTTTTCCCCAACCTCTCGTAGGACATCCTCTACCTCGGCCTCATCCACACACCTAATATCCTCCTCATGCCCCCCCAGTGCCTTGATCCAGAGGCCAAGCTTTTGTTAGCATCCGATATGTGGGCGTTCTCTCCATCAGTGACTCATAACTTTGACAATTGCGCTCATCGTGACCTATTGATTGGAAAAAGTTGCAGAAGAGTTGTTCTAGTGTCTGTAAAAATTTATGTAGCAAGTGGAAATTATCTATTGCATGTTTTCTAGCTACCTAACAGATAGAACACCACAGTGCAAGCCCTGCACTTGGCCCTTCTTGAGCTTCTGGCCTCATAGGCATCGACCCTCCTCCTGCAACATAATTCATGAAGACATGGAAATGATCTTCTTCATGCCCTTGACTCTTACATTTCAAACACCAAACCTCTTCGTGCACCTCTGGCTGAGCCACTCTATCTTTCTTCAGACTTTGGAATTTTTGGCAAAGGTTCTACAACTCCACATGAATCTATTGAACTCCTAAAGAAACATCTTGAATTGGTGTCTCGTGCAGTCTCATCGCAATTTATAGGGCCTCCGCCTGGGTCCCAATATTTTGTTGTGATAAAGAAACCCTTAGATGAGGCAAGAGCAAAGCTACAAACCTTTCGCAGTGATGCCCATCCATAAGATTCATGTTAGCTTCACGAATCTTGCACTTCAATCTATGATCCAACTCCCAAGGTGTCTCGCTAGGCTTCATCATGATCTTCTTGAATCCAACGATCGATTGCACTTCAGACTTGGGCCTACTGAATTCCTTATTCAGTGCAGTCTGAATGTCCGACAACGCAGCCATCGGGTTATCAGTGTAGTACTTAATGTACCACGTTAGCGCGCGTTCCTTTAAAGAAGTAACCAGTGTATATTTCTTCATATGATCATCTACAATTCCCTAGGCTTCCCACACAACCTTCGCAAGGAACCAAAATTGGTTTGGGTCCTCATTCCCCAAGCCTTTGAAAATAGGAAATTTTACTGAATTCACAATATTGAATGGTGGTGGAAGTGATGGCGGTGTGGATGAAGGTGTATGCAGTCGAGGTGAAGATAGAGGTGGTGGGGGTGGATGTGGTATTTAGGGGAATCCTCGCCTTATTAACAGGAAAAAACTCTGTGGAGAAGCCTGCGCTACTTCTTCGTCGTCACTCAAAGGAGGCTCGATCAACAGGCTATATTTAGGTCCTATTCCCTTTTTATCCCTAAATAACTTTCCACTTCGTGTAGCTCCAAACATCAAGGTAATTGCATAACCTACTTTTCACATAAGAGCATTTTAATCCAAGTATTCAAAGACCTTAAATACTTACGTCACAGTCCCTTGAAGAAATGTCACTCTGCTTTTTTGTAGCTGACTAAGGTATTGACCACGAACTATGTCACAAATCCTCCTATGATACGATAAAACCAGTGATCGATAGTGCATGTGATATTATCTTCAGAGGCTTCCAATCTCTGCACTAACTCAAGGGTCCACACTTTTGGACCATCAAGCCTCCACCTTCGTTGGCCATCTGCCAATTTAGCAATCCACTCGTATAATTCGATCGGGAAGGAACATAAGAAAATTTCATGTATTTCTGTGTACAAATACCTCTCCAACCATTGTTCTCTCGTCAATTGTGCGTTCCTATTCTCTTGCGCCGTGAATTCATGGATCTTTCTATTCGACGAATCTTCAATTTCCTTCTTAGTCGGATTGAAGTGATGCGACATCACACATCTCTTTATTCAGATCCCCGTCCCATCAACGAAACCATTTGTTGGCTTAGCGGGTCCTAACCCATGTTCAGATTTAATTTTGGCAATCAAATCCCTACACTACTAGCCCTTTTGGCATCAATCTACGGAGCACAAACTAAAGTCTCAGCCGAAGTAGTATGGGGGGATGTTCGAACCAAGTTTTTGCACCCAGATATGGTTATGATGTCAATTTATACCCTTTATCTACCTTCACCTAGATTGATAAGCCCTTCAGGCTTATCGATATAACTTCCTCATACTAGCCTCTAGACCTTCGCAAAGTTCTATGATTATCTTTCATGGACCTTAAACAGGTGAATGAACCACTTACACACCTTTTTAATCACTCCTAAGTCTATCATAACCCAGATCAACTTAAGTGTCTAATATCTTTATCATGCATTAAGATATTCTTCGTGTAACAAATATTATTACTTGCATTCATACAACAATGTAAACCATGAAGAATCATGCATCAATACAACATTAAATTATAATCCCAATATTCATCATAACATAAACGCATCCATTCATAACAGAATTAAATAGATCAAACACCGTTATTTACATAATAGTCTCTTTATTGACACTTCATATTTTCTTACAGACTCAAACCTACCCTGCGCACTAAGCTATAGGGGTCTATACACTCAGTTGTGGACTCTAATCTAGGGCTTTGCGCACACATCTGCAGAGCCTCTCTTCTACTCTAAGACTCTTTGTCCATCACTTCTACTGAACTATTATATTCATCTTCAAAACTTACTGAACTGCCTTAGACTCTCTAAGACTCTCATTTTTATACAATCTCGTGGTCCACAAACCATGGGCAGATCTATACATCCGACACAAATTACATAAAATAATGGTAAAAAATCTTTATGACACTTTACATTTACGTGCTCTGCGACCATAACTTGTGGAGACTTTACACTTTACATCGCAAAAGCTTAGGCTTTCAGCACCAAAACTTGCGCTTTTGCCCTAAAATTGACCTTAGGGTACCTTGTCCCAACACTTGGTGATGGTTTAATGTTTGTATCAAAGTGGTAGAAACTTCCAATGGACTTTGGCAGGGCGTTCTTCATATAGATGTAAACAAACTTTATCGCCCATCTAAAACTTATGTTGAACCCGATGTTGATCATACCATTGTTTGTACTTGGCATTGGCTTTATCCAAGATGTCATGAACCTTCTATAAAATGTGTTGAATGTTCTTAATAAACTTGTTGGATTTATCAACTATGGATTGAACATCGGAAACATCTTCTCGTGTAGTTGCAAATGGCAGTGTAACATTAAGGGGACATAATGGTTGAAATACCAGGTCCACTTGAAAAGGCCATCACTTAGTCGATCTATGGAGAGATTTTTAATAGTTGTGTTGCACATAGGTAGGACTCTTGTCCCACGTTTACATGTGCTTATATTTGTGCATGTTTAGTATGTGCACAATCATCCTATTGACAACCATTGCCTAGCCATAAGTCTATGGGTGGAATGTTGTGAACCTGGTGATCGTGGTCTCCAAAAATGACCAGACGCTCGACCAAAATGCACTTAGGAACGTGTTATACTGATCTGATATAATGTTCTGCGAGACATCAAAATGTTCCCATACTCATTCAAAGAAGATTCTGGAATTGGCTTCGTGTGTGACACTCTTTTTATAGGTAGCCAATATGGTCATCTTAGAAAAAAAAATACACAATATTTTTCATGCTTAGTAGAAGGAAGGTGAGGCATATAGTCCATGGAGATGGATTCCCAGGGCTGGCTAGGAGTAGGAAGATGGAACATGCAATTTAGCATCTGACATATCTTATGACATCATATTGGATACTTGACCAATAAAAATACTTTTACAATACTGCCACTATATTATTTATACCAAAAATGTCTTGTGACTTTATTTCCCTCCCTCAACATTTGGTATGTGGTGGAAAATTATATATCATTTTTGTAAATTTGCAACCATCCAGAAGTCTCATGGCCTCAAGAGTCAAGTACAGTGGTCAACACCGCAACCGATGGCCAAATGAGGCCATCTGCTACATTATTGTTGTTATCTTTCTTGTACTTAATGTTCAGATGAGAATTTTGCAAATCTGTGGACCATTTCTTATGGTGGTCATTCTGCAACTTCCCTTGTGCTTGTATAAACTAGAGAGGTCGGTGATCCATGCGGATTATCATCTCCTTCTCCATTATTTATTGTTTCCACTATCAATAAGCCTTCAGAATGGAATACATATCTTTATCATAAGTAGGGTATTTCCAAATTCTATTAGAAAGTGTCTCATTGTGATCTAAAATCAAATGCCCTTGCTAGGTCAGGACTACAACAATAACATAGTAAGAGGCATCTGTCTCAATTTCAAGGTCTGGTGATGCAAATATTGTTGTGGAGAAAAGGCGATGCTTTGGCTCAGTTAATTCCTTCTATTGGGACTCAAACCAGAAAAACTTTTCTTACACTCCATCGTTGGTAACCTGACTCAAAGGCCAAGCGATATGAGAGAATCGCAACACATACCTTTTATAGAAATTGGCAAGGCCTAAAAAGATGTGAAGCTCTATTAGAGTGGCCATGTTTGGCCAATATTGAATCAATTGCATCTTAGTCAGATCCACATGCACTCGTTTCTCTTCAATGCTGTAACATAAATATTGGACCTAGTTCATGCTAACGGTGCATTTTTGCAAGTTGGAACATAACATGCATTGTAGCAGGATTTGAAGGACCTGCTGAATACGTTGCAGGTGTTCCTATAAGCTCTTTTTGAAGATGAGGATGTCATATAGATATACAACCATAAATGATTTGGTGAAGGGTCACAAGATGTCATCCATAAGGCTCATAAAAGTTTCAAGGGAATTTTTCATCATGAAGGGCATAACAAACCATTCATAAAGGCACTCCTTATATTTTAAGGAAGTATTCCATACATATCTGGAATCTATTAGAACCTACTAATAGCTAGCCTTTAAATTAATCTTTTTGAAGTACTTGGACCCCTTGAGTTGGTCAACAAGGTCATCAACCCACGAGATTGGATACCTATTCTTGACAATGATTTTATTTAGTGTCTGATAATCAAAGCAAAGTCTCCAGGTCCCATCCTTCTTCTCTACGAGTACAATGAGGCTTCGACAAGGTGAGTAACATGGTTAGATATTCCCTTTTTGTAGCTGCTCCTAGATATGCCACTTTATTTCTTCATTTTTGATAAGAGAGAAATAATATATCATCCAACTAGATAGAGATGCTCGAGGGGTCAAATTGCTCGAATACTTAACCTAGCAGTGCAAAGGTACCCCTGTGGGTGAGGATAATATGCCGTTGTATTCTTCAACGACCTTATCCACTTGCTTCTACGATCTGGAGGAACCCTTCCTAAGGGCCATGGATGTGCCCACAATCTTCCCCTGAATTTGAGATTGAATCAGAAAGAAAACAATTTTTTTTTGTCTAGGAGATCATCTTAATGCATTGCTCCACATAGATGAAATAAATGGTGATAAGTGGGGCTAACTCCAGTATCATGTAAAGATTACTTCCAAAAGTAATAATGACATTGTGAGGCTTGGAATCATAGACAATATGACTCTTCCACAAGTATGGTTGGCCAAATAATACGTCACAATCCTCAAAGGAAGAAACATCACATAATACCTTATCCATGAAGGGCTTGATATTGTAGGGCAGGCAACATTGCTAGCTAACGCAAAGATATTTCCCTTGGTGGAGCCATTTGATGGCGTACAGATGTGGGTGTGGTGTCATTTATATGCATAAATAGTTCATGGCCTTAGCATAGATGAGGTTCTTTTGGCTCCCACTATCTACAATGAGTTGTAATGGAGAACCCTTCACCCACATCAGTGAGTTGAAGAGACTCCGCCCATCCTCTAGATATTCGAGTTCCATATTCTTGACATTGGTGGTGGAAATGGTGGATTTCGGCTCTACATTGATCATATACTTACCCTTGTCATTCCCCTTGTCAGGTTCTGACTAGAGTTCAAACATGCATCTTACTCTAAAGCTTTCAACTCAACCACCAATGACTACTTGGCACAACACTCATTTTCTTTTATGATCAACGCTCTTGTGGAACACACACCATTTCCCAGTGTCCTTATTCCTCTTCATGGTATTATTATTTCCTTGTAGCTTTAATGGGTTGTCCTGTGTCACCCAACCTTCGCTATATCCTTTGTTATCCAATTTGGAGGTGCATTTTCCTTGTTTCTAATTTCCAGATCCGAAGTCTCGCTTCTTCTATTTAATTTTTTTTCTTGATCTTGACATCATATCGGTATGCGACTCCAAGTGAGGAGATGTCGAGGAACTCCATCTCATCCTAAATGTATTTCTGTACACAGTAATGTTACTTGAGTCTGAGATGACACTCATAATCCTTGAGAGAAAACTTTGTGTGAAGGGTATGAAAAATATGTGTGAACTCCAAAATGTCTTGGTCCCTTCCCGATCGCAGAGTAGTCCATTTTATGTACTCATCCTCATATCTCTTCATAGGGTAATATTGTTCCTTAATGGCATCTCAGAAACAATTCCATGTGGGTATCGTTGAAAATAATGAGGCTTCTTTTTCATCCCTTTTCTCACAGTATGTTTCCCACTAGTCCTTGACGTGAGGGGTAGCTTTGGGGAGTGAAAAAGTAATATTTTCCCTATTAAAAAATTTATGGACTGAAAAATATCCTTCTATTATATTTAACCATCTATCTATGAAATCTATGTCAATCTAGCCTTCAAATATAGGAATTTCGAAGTTTACTTGTACCTTGAAGGGGGTGATGTCTCTAAGGTTACTACTCGATGAAGATGCTTCACCCATTGATACCCGCCTAAGGATCTGGGAAAGGTTATCCACGATATCATTTTGTTGTAAGTAGAGGGACTCTTAGAGCAGTATTTTGAAAGGTTCTCCTTCTCCCTCCTCTTTTTTTCTTCTACCATGGGTGGTTGTCAGGTTCAGCAAGATCAGTATTACAAGGGTTCAACTAGTCCATGTCCTAACTTGTTATACCCCAACATCGTTTGGGACATACACAAAAAAAAAGAGATAGAGAATCCACACTGATAATACTAATTTGAATTTATGCTGGAATGAAATGAAATACAGATTTAAACAAAACACATAAAGCTACAATGAAAATTGAAGTTCAATTTATTAATAACAAATATTGAAAATTGTTTACACACATAAACGAAAAAAAGTAGCTCGATCTATGGTAGTTATTTCTGAGAGGAGATGTGACAAATACATTCCTTTTGAACTATGTTATAATGAGGATAAAAGGAATTTTTATTATTGAGAAAAAATGGAAAACCTTAAACATCCAAAAACCTAACCCTAGAAGGTGAAGCACGAAATGTTTGTGTGCCATGTTGGGGTTAGTTGTTACATCAACTTCCTTAGGTTGTAACTTTGACATATGATCTTCGTTTGATGTGTACGATACCTTGTTAGAAAGATCTATCTAAGGATAAAAACCTTTGATTGCACACATGTTCCTCTAATTACGAGTCTTCCCATTTTATGAAAGAATATCATTTAGGGCATCAAAATAGATCTAAAAGTTTAGGACCACAAAAATTTCCAAAAATAGTAAAATTTACTACAAATAATAAAATTGAAAGAAAGAGTGTTGGGATCAAAGTGGAATAGGAAGGTGGCTACTAATATCCACTTGGATAATGGAGAGATGAATACATTCCACAAGTCGAAACTAATCTATTCCCATAAGAAATATAAGTTGCAAAGACAAATAATGCACAAGGTTGAATCGTAGTCCACTAACTAAAAATGTCACTTTGTAGGAACAAACACAACACTAACTAACTAGGCTAAGAGGCTAGCCATTCTGATAATTGTATTTAGCAGGACATTATCACAGTTTGATCATATTAATTAATCATAACTATTTGATTGTAACTCTACGAAGACCATGGTACACATGCCAAACATGTGGATAAAGGATATCCAAAGCATGAATGTTAAATGTGCCTTGGGGAGGGGTGTTGGGAATGGCCTAATGTCAAATTAAGAATCATAAAAATAGCGGGGGTTAAAGTTATGGTGGACGGGTTCACATAATATATCATATTAGGGATAGAAAAATGATATAAAGTGTATGCATAATATTGTGAATATAATCATAAAAATAGTCAAGCTTAAAATTATGGTGGATGGGTTCACATAATATATCATATTAGGGATAGAAAAATGATATAAAGTGTATGTACAATATTGTGAATATATTTAAATTGTACTAGTTGTTATGAAACCCAAGATTAAAGTTTCGAGTCATATCTCCTTCTTCTTATCTCCTTCTTCTGAACAAATGTATATATAAATATCAATCATTTTAAAATTAGAAAAAAAATACATGATAACAAAAATGCTCCTATATACATGATTACAATTAAATATGCCTACATTAACATAATTATTATTAGAGTAATTTATTCTATGAGATTCTTATAAAAGTCGTTTAACCAACAAGTTGGATGGTTTACAACTAAACGAGAGAGAAAAAAAAAATTACTTTATAGGGATGATAGATGAACCTGAGTAATAAAAGTTGAACATGTATGAAAGAATAACCTTATTACATTGTGCAAATGATATCATACTAAAGAAATAAAGACTTTATAAAGATAGTATATGAATATTAATAAGAGTTGAACATGTATTAAACAATAACCTTACTACACTATGCAAATGAGATCATGTAAAAAATGGATTAATCAAAAGTAACAATTTTTTGGATGTGTATTTAGAGTTACATTACACGTTGATATAAAGAATAACTTTACTAGTTTGTGTGAATGAATCAGGTCAAAATTCTATTAAGTAAAAGTAACCCCACAAAAAAAACATTTTAGTGTGTATTTGGAAGTAAATTACACGTTGATGTAATCTCTAGTGTTATGCACATTAAATGATTGGTTGTTTTTCCATAAAATAACAATCCTTAAATAGTGTAGCCATTTTTGAAGTAATAAATAAAAATTTTGACACCAAGTAGCTAATAAACCTTTTTGAACGTTTCGAATAGCAAACATAAATCTTTTTAAAATAAAACGTTGATTCTCAAATATTATTTCCCTATCTTTTAAATGGTATTTTCCTAAGTTGTCATACTCACACGTGGTGATCTATTGTCGAGTTCTACTTAATTCTATAATGTGGTACATAATACAATATATTTTAAGACATATATACATATTCATGTTAAAAATACTTGAATCTGTATAGGAAAGCTATTATTAAATTTTCCTAATCACTTCAGATATATTTAATTGACAATTGTTTCCCAGTTTTAATATATAGGTTTAAGGGTTTTTCTAATTTCTCAAATATAATGATTTATGTTGTCTGTTGTCAATATTTAACACGCATATTTAAGGAATTTTCCAAATACAAGGAATTATATATTTACCTGCCTAGATTTATCTTAACTTTGGATCTATCAAGCACCGAAAAGGATCTAATCTATGGAGGTGCAGACAACTTTTTGAGTGAAATGCCCAAGGAAGTGTTTTCATGTTGAGAGATTTGATCCCTCTTGGTGGTTGATCGATCGAGGGTTGAGATTGATTTACGTGAGTTATATCTCCCTCGATATCTCCTTCTTTGTCTATTATCTCATTCCCCCTAAACACACACACACTCTCTCTATTTATCTCTCTCTATCTTTTGACACACACACACACACATATATTTATCCTTCCTTATCTCTAACTCTCTCCTCTTCCCTATCTCCCCACTCCATATATATCTCTATCTCCCTCCATCTCTCCTACATTTCTCTATATCACCCACTAAATAGACTCGCTCTATCGCCATATCTGCCTATATTTGTCTCCCGCCCCCTTCCTCTCCCTCTCTCTCCATCTATCCTTTATAACACACTCTTTCCCTTCACCTTTATCTCATAATGTCTTTCTACTTCCCTCCATCGCTCTCCCCATCAAACTCCATCTCTCTCTACCCATCCCTCTCTCCTTATCTCTCTCAAGTCTTCTCACATTTCCTTCCTCTCTCTCTCCCTTACTCTCCTACCTCTTTGTCTCTCTCTCTCTCTCTCTCTCTCTCTCTGCCCTCCAACTCTATCACTATATCACTCCCGAACTCCTTGTCTCTATATTCCCTTATTTTCTCATATTGCTCACACTCTCTCCATCTCTCCATTTTCACTACCTCTAACTCCTCGCCTTCTTATCTCTAAGTATTTGTACTTCCCTCTCTATCTCTCCCTCCCTCCCTATTGCCTTCTCTGTCTCTCTTCCTTCATCTCTCTCCCTTTCTCTCCTACCTCCCTCTATCTTTCCATCCCATTGTTCACCCAGTTTCTCCCTCTCTCTTTCTCTCTCTACCATCTGATTATGTCACTATCTCCCTCCCTCTCTCCTATCTCCTCCCCTCCCTTGCCCTTCAATCTTATGTCTCTCTCTCTCTCACCTCATGTTTCGTCTTTCTTCCCACATCTCATCTCTCTATAAATCTATCTCCATCTCTCCATTGTTACTCCCTCTCTCTCTACCTCTATATCTCTGTGTATTTATTCTTCCCTCCCTCTCTCTTCTCCTCCAACTCCATCTCTCTCTCATCCTCCCTCTACTTCTCTCCCTACTATCCTCTCTCTCCAGATCACTCACACCTCCCTCTCTCTATCACCCCCATCACTGTCTTTCTACCCTCAAGCTCTATCTCTATATTCCTCTCTCTCTTTTCAAAATTAAACATTATAATTTGCGTGCCTCAATGATAAGGTAGTATTAATGAATAGACAAATCGATTTTCCTTGGCATAGACTAATAATGATTCCATAACCATATTTGAATTTAATTAATAATCATATGGAAACTTAATAATCACAGTAAACTTACACTATAGAAATATTTTTAACCATGGATATTCACCCCCACTTTGACATGGATGTTAATTTGAAAATAGGTTTTGTTGCACTATTATGGACCAATACCATTCCTTATAAATACTACATTCCTATCAACTATAACTCATTTTAGAATAAAAAACTACATTCCTATCCCATAAATTGTCATATTTTCTTCTTAAATTGTCATATTTTCTTAAAAGAAGGAAATATGATTATCGAAAAGGAATTGGTATCTGGGTGAAAATATGGCACTCATAGGATTGGCAATGTAGTCTAGGTTGATAGACACAATAAAAAAAGTTCTGGATAGTTGTTTAATGATGTTATTAAATTAAATGTAATAGTTGGAATTAATTTTATGCTGGTTAATAAAATTGACATTATCCATAAATCGTCATAAGAATTCTCATAATTTTTTGTGGCTCTATATGTGACAGTGGTTGAGATGAGTATCTGTATTTATGATGTAATGCTATGATGTTATGTTAGCATGAAATTTCGTTGATTATTTCAATATAACATTATGTCATTGATAAAAATATGTTAATGCTTTAATATTATAATGGTATTTCTTGGTTTGTTGTTGTGTAGTAATTGTATGCAATGTTTATGATGAGATGTTAATGATGGCATGCGTGAATATGTGGTGTCATACTATTCATAATGTCGTGATAAAAATATAGTAATGTTCTCATGATGATATGTAACTGTTAGCATGTGGACTAGTTTCTATGATATCATAATGTTATGATTATAACTAAGGCATTGGTTGGATATTTTGAGGTGGTGAGAGAGATAAAAGCCACTAGTAGGGTTCAGGGTCGATTTTTTTAATGATCTCAAAATAAATTGGTTCCAGTTCCTATAGGATAGAATTACCTACATAAATGGTTGTACATAATTTAATAAGCATAAATCATATCATGTTATATTGGCAACCTTTGTAATAAGAAAAACTTTAGATCATTCTTTGAGATGAAAACATGCAATAGATTGAACCACCATTAGAGGAAGACATTATCTTATTCATTCACTTTTGAATCACCTGTTGGGTAGCAAAAGCCCCGCGTAACGGTCATGGGACCTAAAGCTCGAAATTTTGGGTAGAGATAGGGTAAAGACTCCGCGGAATGCGTGGAGCATGAATTATAATAGATCAATTCAAAGGGTTGTCCGCCCAAAGATGATGTAAAGGAAGGTAATATGAGTTGACCCACCGATTCTCTGTGGACCATGGAAATGCATAAATGAGCGAGGCTCTATGGTTAGGGGTAGCTAGTTTTTGAGAAAGTATGATCGGAATTGTAACTAGTTTTTTAGAAGAAAAGTCTTGAAGCGTCTATAAGTCCGAGTCGAGGGTATTGGGTAGTAGGTAGAGGCTCTACAGCTATGTGCGCAGAGGCCTCGTAGAGTCTATAGCTGTGTGTGCGGACCCCTACAGCTGAGTGCGTAGGACGGATCTAGATGTATTGGTGAAGAAATTAAACAAAGATAAGTTGATTCTGAAGTTTTGTGTTAAAATCTGAATTACTACGAATCTGGCTAATGTATGGTTAATATACTGTTTGATCTATGCGTGCAGGCTTATGATATGAATATATGTGAATCTGTATCTATTCCAAGTACGTGAACTAACTAATTATGTTAAATGTTTGCTTAAAGACCATAAAAAGTAGATTGAATGTATAAATGACCTATTAGTAAGTATTTAGAAGTATTCTGGGTCCGGATCTGCATAGAGCAGAGTGGCGCGAAGCCACGGAATGGTGTGTGATACCTCCATACCCCATGAAGACATCCCAAGGGTGTGGAAACCTGGTTCTAGCACCCTCCCCTGCTACCTCGGGTGAGACCTCAGTCCGTGCTCTGCGGGCTATCGCCGAAAGGGCCGGTAGCTGCGAGATTTGTTTGGCTAAATAACACTTCTGAACCTGGGTCAAGCCCCTATGAGCCAACATCACCTAAACCAAGACATAAATCAATTCCTTAGTAATTTGGAAGGGAAAACTCCCCACTCAAGCGAAATAAACATCATCAAATACTCTTGTTGGTAAGAAGAAATAATTTACATGATTCGCCCTCAAGAAAATAGTCCATACTTTGTACCACCATTAGAGGAAGACATGCTCTTAGTCATCCACTCATGAACCACCTACACTAAGACATCCATTAGTGACTTAGTAAGATACAAAGGAAAACTCCCCACTCAATCCAAATGGACATGACTAAACACTCTTGTTAGTAGATTCGAAAATATATAATAAAAAATGAAAACAAATTTAATATCTAGCCACGGAGGAAATTATATGTCTGAAAACACCTTTGAAAAGGAGCCAATTAACATATTCAACTATTAAATACCAAATTATAACAAGTATTCAATAATATTATTAAAAAATAATAATATTAACAATAAATTTAGAGATATTTCCATAATCAAATCTATCATTTTATATTTGATATTTTAACTTATTTTAATATAGAAAAACATATATATCTTGTTAAGGTGGTTTGGGTAAACTTGACTACCAACAACTTTTAGGGTCAAGGTTTATGAGAACCAATGGTATTGACTCATGGTAAGCATGTGTCATATATCCTATTTAAAGTGGACTCAAGGTAAATTGGTTTTCATGGCCATTAGAATTTGATGCAACAATATCTTTAGTCAACACCACTTATGTTCATTTTGTCGCCAAAACAATTGATATAAAAGAAAGTGATGAGAATTAATGTCATGCTAGAATGTGTATGTCGAAGGTTGATCTTCAGTCTAAGCTGAAATAAAAAGAAAAATGTGAAAAGGGAAAAACTAAGATCCACAGAGAAGAAAATAGTAGGTCAAAATGCAATGCTGAGGAGATGATTAATGGAAGGAAGGATTTTCAATGATAACCCTTGCAAAAAAAATGTGACATACATTACTTTTTATGAGATGGACTAGAGGTTAAGCGCATAAATGTTTTCTATATATGAGGCTAGTCATAGATCCATGCCGAGAAAGAGTGGCCCACACCCCCATTATTAATATCATTGAGTCGGACTATAGGTTGCTTGTAGATAAGATTCTGTGGAGGTAATCCGGATCATTAAAACTTCCCACCAAGTTAGCCATCCCAGTACTACTTTGGCCCAAGCATGCTCAGCTGCAAAGTTCTCATGAGAACTAATGCACTAATCTCATTGTGATCCAGGTTGTTTAATAAGGTAAACTTCACGAATGGAAAATTAATATGTCACAATGCTTAAGAGAAATATAGCAGACTAATAGTATAATAAGAACTCAAAATATAGCATGATGGGTAAAAGAGATATTGTATAAAAACATTATAATAAGAATTCAATGCATAAGAGAAATATTGCAAAAAAATAACACAAAAAGAACTCAAATATTTATTGAAATGGGTATTATATGATGAGACTACATTATGAGAAAAAGGATAATTTACTCCACGGTGAAGTTCTGTATTTATACTTTTCATCGATATCTTGCATTGAGAGTCATGCTTCCTATTACATTTCAAATACCATGGGTAACTTCCATGGTTTACAAATCCATGGGTGAATACCATGGTAAAATCTAATAAATTACAACAACATCCATAAATATAATGAATTATGATACCATGGTTTATAGAATCCATGAGTGAATATCATTCATGAGTATCATAATTAGGATAGTAAAATTTAAATTACTGTGTGATTAGATTCTCACTTTAATATTAGGACTTATTTTCTTTATTATCTTGCATTATCAGTGGTTTTAACAACCATTGATAGAAAAATAATTATTAATTGCGGTAATTATTTTCCACCAAGATCAATCCTCCCCATCTAAGAAGAAATGGCCCCCATTTCATAGAGTTCCCTTCTGGGAAGCGTTTGTTGAATAGGAGCATAAATGTGAGTTTGTGGATGACCCAAGACCAAGTGTTTTTAATGGAAATGTTTTGCATGGTTGACCCATAACTCAGGTTTTTGGATGACCCTTAACCATCATGAACAGAGATTTGAGGATAGAGATACCATGTCATGCTTGTGGACCAACAATGATGTTGACAGTGTCTGGTTCAACAAATGGACTTTAGTGGAAATGGTTTTGTGTGGTTGCCCCAAAAGCGTGATCAAAAAAAATCCAAGGATAGATATGCCTTGTAATGATTGTGGGCCAACTATGATGCTAACTGTGCGAAACCCATAAAATGGAGTTCGGTGAGAAGAATTTTGAGTGGTTCACACATAAATGTGTTAAGATAGTTCACTTCCCAATCCACCTCATAGAGATATGGTGGCTTATCTTTGTAAATTCCCACCATCCAATGAGATCTTATAAAGGCTTCCATCATCTCACTTATTTTTCGTGTAAGTGCTTCCTCGAGCGACAATTTGATAGGATCTCTTACTCTGTATTTTTTTTTCATTTACCATGTGAGGTTGTCAGGGTTGGTGAGGACAATCTTGCAAAGGTTTCAATAGTTCGATTCCAAGATCCTTATACCCTGACCTCGTTGGGGACATGTGAAAAAAAATAGACAAGAGAAACCCCACTCTGATACAATTGATCTGGATTATTGGAGGAATGAGACTTAAATATTGATACAAGAATAAAAAATTAAAACTTCCTAGAAAGTCATCCATCCCAATACTACTCTGCCTCAAGCATGCTTAGCTACAAATTTCTCATGAAAACTAATGCATTAATGTCATTATTATCCAAGTTGATTAATAAAGGAAACTTCATGAATGGGAAAGGAATATGTCACAATTCTTAGAGAAATATTGTAGAATAATAGTATGCTAAGAACTCATAATATGGAATGATGCGTAAAAGAGATATTGCATGAGAAAGTTATAATAAGAACTCAATGCATAACAGAAATATCATAGAAAAACAACAGAAGAGGAACTAAAATATTTATTTAAATGGGTAATCTACCTTGAGACTGCATTATGAGAAAAATGATCATCTACTCAATGATGAAGTTCTTTAGTTATACTTTTTATGGGTATCTTTCAACGAGAGTGATGGAAGGTATATTTCACTGAGAGTCATGGTTCCTATTACATTTATAATACCATGGGTAAATACCATGGTTTACAAAATCCATGGCTGCATACTATGGGAAAATATAATGAGTTATGACACCATGGGTAAATGTAATAAATTATGATACCATGGGTAAATACCATGGTTTACAAAATCCACAGGTGAATACGATTGGTGAGTATCATAATTACGATAGTAAAATTGAAATCATCATGTGATTAGATTATCACTTGAATATTATGATTTATCTTATTTATTATCATGCATTAGCCATGATTTTAACAACCATTGATTATAAAATAAGTATTAAATGTGGTAGTTTTTTTCCACATTGATCAGGAGAGGAATCATATGGCAGAAAAAGTTCTTATAGTAAAGGTGAGATGAATCTACCCAACAAAGATTGTATATTGGTAGTTGTTCATTCCAAGGTGGAACAATGGTATATAAGGTGTTGAAAGTTGTTGTGGCAGGCATTGAAGATGTAGGTGCGATGGAGATAATATTTAGAAAAGAGAAAAGGATTTGGTTCAAGTCATTTTCTGGTGTTATACTAATCTTAATGAGCTGAGAAAGAAAAGCAATTACCAAAAAATACTTTGTTATTTCTGAACCAGGACATTGGCTCGCGACCCTCAAAAGTTCACTACCCAAAAGATATACATGGTTAGCCTACTAAAGGATGTTGAAGTGGGAGCTTCAAGTGTTGTTCTGAAGCATAGAGTCCTTAGAAAATATGTTTTTAATCTCAAAATATTGTCAACTGAAATGCGACATAACAAAAGACATAAAAGGCACCTAGAGGAGCCCAACAATAAGAAATATGCCAAGTTGAATTTTGAGGATTACAAAGGAAATGAAGAGGAAACATCCAATAAATTTAGAATGGATCTGGTGTCAAAGAAATATAAAAAAAGGAAGTGGATAAAGAAGAAGCGATGCAGGAGCCGAATAAAGTAGAATGAAATGAATCATCAATCTTTAGGAAAAATATGTGGAGGAAGAATAATTCTAATAAAGGATCGAATGTGTTGAAGAAGAATTAAACTAGGGTGCCCAGTGATGACTTCATTGATGACAATGAATATGTCGAGAAAATCTTGGAATGTTTCTGCAATGATGAGATTGCACAGGTCCTCAAATCAACACATAAAAAACATCGAGATATAGTGGTAGAGCATGGTTGTTCAATTTTATTCCTAATGAGATGGAATGTAACATGTTTATGAGTGATATAGTTAGAGACCACAATTAAGAGTTTTGAGGTCATTGAAAGGCTGGCGATAGATGAATAAGCTTGATGGCATGTTGATGCAATGGAAACTTTCATAGAAGCGTGAAAATGGAGGATCATTGAGATATTTAAAAGGAATGTAGTTTTAAAATATATTTAAGAGTTCAATAAGCCTTGGAAAGCTAATGGTGGCTAGAAGCGTTTGATGCGTAGCATATATTGTGGCGTAAAAGCGATGGTATGCACATTTTTAGTGAGTGCCCTGGAAATTTGGTCTAGGTATAGCATCGAGACGACAATGGCTTTGATATAAGAAACTTGAGTAAAGATAATGAGTTGAGTAATGAGGAAAACATTTTGCTAGATGAGCTCATGAATACAATTATCGATAGTTATGTAAGTAGGAAAGTGTTATAAAGTATTTTGTCACACTTCCCATCCTATATCCTGAAGCATCAAAATGAAAAAATCTATCAGTATTCACCATGAAAAATATATAAAAGCTTCCCTGAAGAATAGAAGAAAAGTTTCCATGAAAGAGTCCCTGAGAAAACTTGTCAGAAACCTAGTTTTCAGGATCAGCGCATTTTGCACCACGAGTGACCTGTGTTGGTAACTTATCGCAATTTTCTGACTTAGCGCTTCAACGCAGATTTTTATAGGAAAACCCACGTTGAACCTCTTCAAGAAGTTTTTTCTTAAGTGGAGGAGAAGTTTCTCTTACTAGAAGGCTCGAGAACGGTGAGTGGGTTACAGGTGAATAAGGATTAGATGGAGATATCTCATTCTTGGTCCTGCATCCTACTCTCATGGATCTTCCCCTTGGGTTGTGGGACCTCTCCCTCCTTTTATGGATCCTTAACTAACTCTCCTTCCCTATAAATGAGATCTGTACTATCCATAATTGATTTATCATTGCTTGGTTGCATTGTGATGCTGAAACTATGCCTAAATGCCACCCATTTTGCTAAGGAGAAGGAGTGCTTGAAGGTCTTGGCTAGGAATTGGAAACCCATCCAAAGGAAGTTTCCAACATTAAGGCTTAATTCGTTGTATGTTGCCATAATTTTCTGTTAATAAATACATCATGTCTTTACTTTCCATAAGTGTGTAATGTTGGCATTATGATGCATGTGTTGTACTTGATGGCAACCCTCTCATAGAAGAACATCTCACTTACATATAACTCGATCAATCTACAGATGTGACTAAATGCATGGGATGCAAGTCAGCTCAAAGGAATAAGAAGATCAAGTTCTAAGTATGACAAGTTAGCTTTGCCATCAAGTCCAAAGGGGGAGATTGTTGGCATTATGAGACAAGTGTTGTCCTTGATGGCAAAATGACAGATTATAGTGCAGCAGGTCAGTAGCAAAGAATTGATGATCAGACTACAAAAAATGAAGAAAGAAGAGTATATACGCAAGTTCACTATATACCAAGTAGGGTATACACGCAAGTTCACTATATACCAAGTCGCGTATACGCAGGTTCGCTATATACCAAGTAGGGTATACAAGCAGGTTCACTATATACCAAGTCGCGTATACGCAGGTTTGCTATATACCAAGTAGGGTATACGCACAGTTTTATGCACGGAAAAGCGTGTACATGTCGGAAAGCTTACTTTTGGTCCGTGGTAGTTAGTCCTCGGTATTTGAACCTATGGTTTTGGACCATGGTATCTCGACAAGTGTGTTGATCCCAAGTATTGGGCTCTTGGTATTGATTTATTATGGTTTTGGACCGTGGTATTGAGCAAGGCCTAAGACTATAAAAGGAGAAGAAGATCATTAGGCAAGTGTATCTGAAAAGTCTTGAATATCTGAGGAAGGATGAGATCCAGTATGCAGGTTATGGGTTGAAGATGCATTGCTTGATCTGAGCTAAGGAGGGATCTCACCGGTTGATGGAGAACAAGATCTAAGGATAGATCGGGATCAAATGGTTTGAAATGAACTATCTTTATATGGTTGATTATGCTTATTCTAGATCTGCATACTGACGCATGTATTGTTCTATAAGTGTTATGAGTATGACTGATGTCTGGTATAGCTGCAAGTTATGAGAAAATATTTTTAGATCTGTACGCGGGTTGTCTTTGGCAAAAGCGCGTATGTACGCGGTTTTGATTCATCGTAGTAGCGTATACAGTATGAAGTATAATATTTAGAGTTGCAGATGGATCTGATGGGTATGGCAGAGTTCTGTTGTCTGCTCTATGTTTTGGTGACTATGTTATTGACAGGGTTTCAGTGTTTTCAGTGATTCAAAAATTGATAATGATAGTTGTGATTGTTTTGTGCTTCAATGATATTTATGGGTCCAGTATGAAAATTTGATGAAACGTGGCCTTCATATTATAGTGTTTTGCTTCAGGAGTATCCAGTATGAAAATGTATGAAATGTGGTCCCTGGAGGATGAAAGGAGATTGCAGGCCGGCGCCTACGTACTAGGAAATTGGCTAGTACAAGAGCTAAGGGGGTTGTAGCTCCCTTCCAGGAGAGGCTGGAGAACGAGAGAAGGTTGTAGCCTTTTGCAGGTTGTAACCTGCATACTGGTATAAGACTGCACTAGTACAAAATATTATAAAATGAAGTTTCTTATTAAAGGAAGATAGATACGACTTGCAGCAGGGGGTTTTCACCCACATTGGGTTTCCTCCTTATATCTGGTGTCCATGTGTGCTTCTTGTGTGCGATGCTCTGTTCTTTTTACTGCTTCTGTTTACTATTCATATGGTTAATAATGTTCTGATGCACTCACTAAGGATCAAATTAACAGCTGCATAAGTTTACTATATATACGTGGGTTTCATTAATCACAGTTGCGTATACACATGGTTTTACTTAAATGAAGTAGCGTATATGAATCTGAATATGAAAATGAAAAAGTTGTATTGATTTGATAATACTGATTCACCCCCCCCCCCCTCACAGCACTATTTCCAACAATTGGTATCAGAGCAGGTCCTTTGGTAGAAGTTTGATCACTTGAAGGAGATCCGTGGAACGATGGGAAAGAAGCTTAAGAAGAAAGCACCTAAGAAGAAGAAGACATCTCAGAAGAACTATGACAGTGGGAGAATCGATTGGGGATTAGGCATAAGAAGCTCTTCAGATTCAGAATCATTTCAGAATGAAGATGAACTATCAGGTATGAATTTGCTATCCTCTGATGTTCCAGCTATCTATCCATTTGGAAAAGATGAAAGTGATAGCGAAATAATTGAATTTGCTCTTATGGGTGAGCAAGAAAAATATCAAATAGAGGCATTATTTAGAAGGCTTACAGACAAAATTAAAGATCAACAAGATCTATTGAACAAAAGGGAATTTGCTTTCAAAGAAGAAGTTACCAAACTAAAAGCTCAATCAGAGGAAGGAAACAAGGTACGAAAGTTACTCAAGGACAAGGAAAATCAATGTCAAAAGTTGCAGGGTGAAGTGACATCATTAAGAGATGAAGTCAATAAAAGAAGCACAACCATCAAGAAACTCAGAGATAGATCCAGTTACTATGAAAGTCTTGAAGCCATGATCCACTCGCTAAAGGAAGATCTTGAAGAATCAAAGAAGCAGAATAAAGAACTACTCCAAGGTATTGAAAAACAGGTAAACGAAGATATCAGCTTAAACTCTCAACTGGAATGTGCCTTCAGAATTCGTCAAATGCAGCAGGATCTGAATGAAGAACAAGAAAAGGAGATTCTCAAACTAAGGCATCAGTTGGAAAAAGGAAGGAAAGCTGAAGAAGACATGAAGAAGCAATGTCTAGAAAAGGAAGAAAAACTTCAAGTTGAGGTAAATACATTGAAAGGTAAATTAGAAGAAAAGGATAAACTGTTGCGATTTCAAGATAGTACTAAAACCTTGGATGATATTCTTAGTAGTCAAAGGTCTCTTGCTATCAAGACTGGTCTTGGTTTTCATGAATCTATTGAAGGTGAATCTAGTTCACAAGGTGAGGCAAGGAACTCTAAAGAGAAATTTAAAATGATCAACAAGTACAGTCAGAAAGATGTGGCACAACACAATGTACTCAGACACAACACAGCACAGACATAACAGACTCAGAGGGAGATGAGAGTATAAAACCTCAGTATCCTAAATCTCATACACAAGTTCCATAAAGGGAAGTCACGTATATACGCTAGTTAGACACTGCAAAGTCGCGTATATGTCAGTCTGAGGAAAAGCAGTGGGGACAGGCTCAGAAAAAGGATCTGATATGATTCATTCTGTTATTTGCTCTATTGGTTAATTGTTACAATTTGCTGAGGATGTGTGGAAATGTTTTGATACTTGTAAGATGTCTTGAAGTGTTTTGATCCTAACTTGATGATGATGATGTCTTGATACTTATTGCTAATATATGCATGATCAGATCTAACAGATGGCACAGGTTGAGGGGGAGCATATGCCTTTAATAATGCATTGTTGACATTATGGTTAATAGCCTTGGTGATGATGTTTATATGGCTAAATGATATATCTTGCTATGATGTGATTGTGAGTTGTCTATGATAAAATCTCATATGATTCTTGGGGTTACATAGTAGATGTTCAGATCAGATTTATGGTTGATTCTTTGATGATGCATATATGGTGCTTACATGGTGATCTTCATAAGGATAAGGAGAAGTACAAAGCTTGAATACACATCTTCCTCACTTGATGATGAGTCACTCATATGTTGCTGTCGTCATATGCATAAAGATCATACAGTTATGATGCAGGCACTCATGTGGATAAGGATTGTTGCTGTTGATCATATAAAGAAGTTTTGTCAAATGAGCTTGAGTGCAAGATACATAGTGCTGATACATGGATAACTACTCAAAGTTTTCTTGTTGGAGACATGATGATGAGTTCTTATCTATATGATGATAGGTTGATACTTACATATGTTGATTGATGCAGATGTTCCCAAGTAATGATACTTGGATCATGTAGATCTTGACGTTGATGTAATGGCTATGGTGGTTTCACATATAATGAGAATGATTTCATGACGATGTTTTAAAAGGAGGAGTTGACATCTATGTTCAGACATACCTTCTTACAAGACATTTACAGGTTGCTGATATGGAAATTTGTGTACGCGAGTTGGATAAGGACTATCCACGTATATACGCTTGTTTATGTGGATACAGTCACGTATATGATAATTTGAAGGAAATCAGTGGGTCAAACTCAGAATGAGAAGATTCTGATATGGGTCCGACAGAGACCATCTGGCACAGGTTCAGGGGGAGAAGATAATCTTCCAATGATGCATTGTTGGCATTATCTTAGAAGATTTTGGTTCTAGTTCACATTTGTTGTTGGTTTCAGGTGGAACAAAGGTGAAAGGAGAACAGAAGGATCTCTTGGTTGCTGATCTGAATGGTGATTGACAAATGCTGCCAATATCAGTTATTGGTGACTTTCATCAGTCTTGCTCTAGATATTTCGTCTCTATGTCATATATATCTTTTGTGGTATCTCTTTCAAGGTGTCAAGGTCATGTAACGGCCTATATTGGTTTCCCCACTATGCCTGGGATGAAGATGTAATGTTCTTGTTTTATCATGTGTAAACTTTTGATGTATCCCCACTTGGTTGGGTGGATGAGTCAATTCTAGTATATCCCCCTGAGGTTGGGAAATGGATGTAGGTATTGAGTCTTTTGGTGATAGGAAGGTCTCTTATGATGTATAAGTCATGGTTCTTCTTGAAGAACATCTTTTTGCAGATCTTTCCTTCAGTCAGGAAGAGCATGAACAACACACTTCAGCAGTACAGAGACTTGGCATGTACTCAGAGGGAGCATGGACAGATTGGTACACTTTGGCATATATAAAGGGGGAGCACATTTGGAGATTTCAGCAGGTACTCAGGGGGAGTATGGATAGCGGAATGTTCAGCAATGGAAGAGAATATCTTGGTCCGCCCTTTGCCCTTGATGTCAAAGGGGGAGAGTGATTTGGTGTTGTTGCCATCAAGTCCAAAGGGGGAGATTGTTGGCATTATGATGCATGTGTTGTACTTGATGGCAACCCTCTCATAGAAGAACATCTCACTTACATATAACTGGATCAATCTACATATGTGACTAAATGCATGGGATGCAGGTCAGCTCAAAGGAATAAGAATATCAAGTTCTAAGTATGACAAGTTAGCTTTGCCATCAAGTCCAAAGGGGGAGATTGTTGGCATTATGAGACAAGTGTTGTCCTTGATGGCAAAATGACAGATTATAGTGCAGCAGGTCAGTAGCAAAGAATTGATGATCAGACTACAAAGAATGAAGAAAGAAGAGTATATACGCAGGTTCACTATATACCAAGTAGGGTATACTCGTAGGTTCACTATATACCAAGTAGGGTATACACGCAGGTTCACTATATACCAAGTCACGTATATGCAGGTTCGCTATATACCAAGTAGGGTATACAAGTAGGTTCACTATATACCAAGTCGCGTACACGCAGGTTCGCTATATACCAAGTAGGGTATACACGCAGTTTTATGCACAGAAAAGCGTGTACATGTCGGAAAGCTTACTTTTGGTCCGTGGTAGTTAGTCCTCGGTATTTGAACCTATGGTTTTGGACCATGGTATCTCAACAAGTGTGTTGATCCTAAGTATTGGGCTCTTGGTATTGATTTATTATGGTTTTGGACCGTGGTATTGAGCAAGGCCTAAGACTATAAAAGGAGAAGAAGATCATTAGGCAAGTGTATCTGAAAAGTCTTGAATATCTGAGGAAGGATGAGATCCAGTATGCAGGTTATGGGTTGAAGATGCATTTCTTGATCTGAGCTAAGGAGGGATCTCACCAGTTGATGGAGAACAAGATCTAAGGATAGATCGGGATCAAATGGTTTGAAATGAACTATCTTTATATGGTTGATTATGCTTATTCTAGATCTGCATACTAACGCATGTATTTTTCTATAAGTGTTATGAGTATGACTGATGTCTGGTACAGCTGCAAGTTATGAGAAAAAAAATTTAGATCTGTACGCGGGTTGTCTTTGGCAAAAGTGCATATGTACGCGGTTTTGATTCATCGTAGCAGCGTATACATTATGAAGTATAATATATAGAGTTGCAGATGGATTTGATGGGTATGGAAGAGTTCTGTTGTCTACTCTGTGTTCTGGTGACTGTGTTATTGACAGGGTTTCAGTGTTTTCAGTGATTCAAAAATTTATAATGATAGTTGTGATTGTTTTGTGCTTCAATGATATTTATGGGTCCAGTATGAAAAATTGATGAAACGTGGCCTTCAGATAATAGTGTTGTGCTTCAGGAGTATCTAGTATGAAAATGTATGAAATGTGGTCCTTGGAGGATGAAAGGAGATTGTAGGCCGGCGCCTACATACTAGTAAATTGGCTAGTACAAGAGCTAAGGGGGTTGTAGCTCCCTTCCAGGAGAGGCTGGAGAAGGAGAGAAGGTTGTAGCCTTCTGCAGGTTGTAGCCTGCGTACTGGTATAAGACTGCACTAGTACAAAAGATTGTAAAATGAAGTTTCTTATTAAAGGAAGATAGAGACGACTTGCAGCAGAGGGTTTTCACCCACATTGGGTTTCCTCCTTATATCTGGTGTCCATGTGTGCTTCTTGTGTGTGATGCTCTGTTCTGTTTACTGCTTCTTTTTACTGTTCATATGGTTAATAATGTTCTGATGCACTCACTAAGGATCAAATTAACAGTTGCATAAGTTTACTATATATACGTGGGTTTCATTAATAACAGTTGCGGATACACATGGTTTTACTTAAATGAAGTAGCGTATATGAATCTGAATATGAAAATGAAAAAGTTGTATTGATTTGATAATACTGATTCACCCCCCCTCTCAGTATTATTTCCAACATGTAAATCATTACTCATTTAGTGTGACACTCGATATGTCATATAGTTTATGTTAGAATGAATTATGATATGTATTCCTTTGTAAATTTTGTTTGATATTCCTTTTAGGTAATCATCCAAAATAGCATAAAGAGGATTAAACTTGGAAGCTACAATATCGAGGACAACATGAACGGGCATTTAGCATTAGAGTGAGGTAGGTCCTCTATCTTACTCTGTATTTTTTGATATAAACTAGGAAGGTTTGCGCATGTTTGTATAGTTTGTTACTAGATCCTCTAATACGACTAGAGAGATTGCTTTTGTCTATAAAAGGGATTGTCTGCACACAAAATGTGGCGACTCCACTAGGGATCCTATAGTTATTCCAACCTCCTTTTTGTGTTTGGTATTTTTTATCAGTTTGGCCAACCGCTTAGCGATCTATGATTTAGATTCAGTGTGGGTCTGAATTTTGAGTATTCGTTCCTTTAGAGTGTTATTTATGGAATTCTCTTTGAAATTATTTTTATTTTTCCAAGTCTCTCTCATCGAGTGCATTTTACCCTGTAACAGTCACGTTGCCATCATGGTTTTTCAAATTACAGTAGTGTTGAAAGCCCTGTTAGCACAGTTTTGACTGATATAGTCGCGACAATCCTTGAAACTTGAGAATTTTTAGTGTTTCTATCAGAAAGGTCTAGTGTGTCTTGACCTATGAGTTATCCTCCTACTTTGTGTGCTTTGGTTTTTTCAATATTTTGACGAAATTTATTATTGATTTGAAAAATTCATCCCATTGCTTTGAAGTAGTGAAAGTGAAGTCTGGTTGAGTCCTTAGGGTTTTAGGTCAATTGTATTTATTGCTTGTTGCCTGTGTGTGAAAGAAATATTGATTTTGTTGTTGACTAACCAATATTAGTTCTTTTGGAAATCATAAAGAAGCAACACTTGCATTTGTTTTAGATTTTATCTCAAGATTTACTTTTCAAAAGTGCATTAGGTTAAATTGCATATTTTGGATTATAATTGAGCGTAGATCACATTGCTTGATTCTGAAAGCTAAGAGAAGTGCATTATCATTCATTCAAAAAGAAAATTGAAAATATTCATGTAGGTGGATTTTAATTGAATTTCATTTTACTTTGGTGAGTGCATTAAGAATGAAGGTGAACAATTCATGTAGATGTATGTTAACGAATTGAATCTTATTTTACTTTTGTTAGGTGCATTGAAATAGTGAAAGTGGAAGATCTAGTTAGGGAGATTTTTTGCTACATACTTGATTGTTGTATCAATGTGTGAACCTCTTCCCTATGCTATATAGCTTTCGTTGAATTGAAAAGAATAATTTTTTCATGCTAGTTGCATCATAGGTGTTCAGGTAACATCGATATTTGATCCTTCAAACTGAAACTTAATTGAAGATAAACTTAAAATTTACCTCAATTAACCTAAGGATATTCTTTAATTAACGAAAAAAATTTAGAGGTCTACCCTAGAGACATGTTTTTGCATCGTTAAACGTAGGATTTGTCATTGTTTTCTAGCATTGTATCCTGAGGGTGAAATACCATTCCATGTAAGGAAGTGTAAAGGACCATTCTCTAGTACTTTTGGGTATATCAGAAGTGCTATGTTATCACTTAGAACTAAAAATTTGATGCATATAATTTTCTATCATAGCCCGATGACAAAGGTCTGTGTTAGTTCAATTGAGTTTTAATTTTCTTTCCTTAGGATTTGGAGTCTTAAAGAGTTTTTAACTCAAATCATTCTCAACTCCCATTGGTTCTCCTCTACCCATCATTGTTTTGTAGCCACCTCTGTGTCTTATGTAAGCCACCGTGTCTTTTAGTAATTTCGCAGCACAATTCCAATTCACCAATTTCGCAGCGCAATCATGATTAAGCAATTTCGCAGCGCATCATGATTAGGCAGTTTCGCAGCACATCATTAAAATTTAAAACTAACAGCGCTACGAAATCATGGATTCGTACTTCCGCAGCGAATCTTTCCCGAAATATCAAGTCCGTTAGGTGAGTCATCAGCCATGTCTTCTCATGTCAGTTCATATATCTCTCCCATCACGTTTTAACGCTCATTGCCACTATCACCACCACTAGATCTGTTGATACGCATGTATTATCATTCCCAAGAAATTTCACCGTGCATAAGCCTTAATGATGGCCGTAAGTCTTACATGAATGACAAATCCGTAAGATTATGTCTTGAAAGGTTTTAAGCAGAAAGATTCAAAATTCAAGCGAGGCTGATAATCAAGCGAGGCTGATAATCAAGCGAGGCTAAATTCAAAAAGTAGCTGAATCACAATTCTAACCAGAGCTGGTAGTCTTTGTGTGCGGAGATTTGGAAGAATCCATGGAGAAAAAAGAGCACAGATCCGGTAAACCTCTAAGGACTGAACCCGAGGGCATGGATATAACGCTGAGAGATGAGGGGGTGAAGAAAGCGTTTAAAAATGCCGGGTGCTGGAACTTTTGCAAAAAGTTACAAAGAAGGCATGCGCAGGTAACTAAAGAATTTGCACTAAACTTCACTGGTTTAAATTCAAAGGTAGCCATGTTAGAAGTGCAGGTTTCTCCAGAAGCAATATCTGCTGTGACAGAGATCCCAAGAGGACAAGAGGAGTGGTTTAAAAATTTCAAGTTTGACATGAATCCTTGTAAGGAGTTTTTAAAGGATGCATATGTAAATGAAGATTTGAGTAGGGGAGTGCCTAGGAATTATGTCAAAGAACATTATGCTCTCTTACTCACATGCATACAAAAATATTTGACTTGTGAAGGAAGGTATAACAAGGTTTATTCTTACCATTTCAAACTACTTTTGCATTTCACCGGGAAGATCTCCATAGACTTACCGTTTTATCTCTTCCGTAGTTTGAGTAAGATGTGTGATAAAGTTCAGCTGAGAAAAGAGGATTTTGAAACCTCTTTGTTTCATCATGGTTTGATCAAGCTGCTGGTTTTAGATGGCCTCCAAAAGATAGGGAGAGACTGGAATTCTTTTATTTTTATGGCTGGATTCCAAAGCAAGACTGGCCTCACTCCACAACCAGCCAGAGATTTCACAATAGCTGAGCTCCAAAAAGAGGCAAGAGCCAAAAGGGTTCCAAAGTCACAGCTAAGAAAACCAGTGAAGCCTCTCATCATGCAAGATCAACCTCAGCAAATAACTAAGGAAAAGGCTCAGGGTAAAAAGAACGTACCCGAAACAAGCACATCTGAAGCAGTCTCAAGGGTAAGAACAAGAAGTCAAATAAATAAGGAAAAAGGTAAAGCTGTAGCAGTTGAAGAGAGCCCAGTGTCCAAGGCAAATCTGAATGATTTATTATAGGCCATTGAATTCGAGCAGTCTCTACCAGTCCAAATTGAATTGATGCAGTCAGAGCAAGAAGGTACCAAGAAATCCAAGGCTTCAAAAAGGTTGAAATTTGATAAGCCAGCTGAAGAATTCATTTTTAAACCTAGAAGACCTATGACAAGGAGATTCCAGCAAGTACAGGAAGCACTACCGAGAACAGAGGAAACAGGGGAAGAGCTACAAAAAGACATGGGCAAAACAGTTATTGCATCTCAAGAAGATAATATAGCAGCCATACAGAGACAATTAGAGTCAGCCAAGTATGAGATTGCTAAATTAAAGAAGGCCGCTAGAAAGCATGCAGCCATACATGCAAAATATTATAAAACCTTATGGGAAGGAAATGAAGCTGTAAAAGCTCAGTTGAATTCAGTGGTTGATGGCCATGCACAATTTCACACCTGGACAGTACCAGCAATCAAATAAGCTAAGTATATCAGAAGGATTAATATGCAGCTGAGAGCTGGGAATAGAGCTATGAGGAAACAAACTGAAGATTTGAAGACACAATTAAGCCAGCTACCTGCAAAATGAGTTTTCTTTTCAAGAAAGGTTTTGTTTCAAATTTTTGACAAATTTGCTTAATCTTATTTTTCTGAAGAAATATAACCCCTGTTCAACATGTGGAAAGTCGAAGGAAGTTTTTATTGGCAATCAAATACTCGGTTGATAAAGATCTCAGGTCAAAGGCAAACTGTTTCAAATAACTCAGCAGTTTTGTAGCGCGCTACGAAACTGCTGAAGATGTTGTTTTTAACGTAAATCAAACAGTTTGAATTATGAGCGGGAATTTTGAAAGGAAACGCCAAAAGGGAATGCAAGAGATCATCTGGAGCTGTCAACAGTAGACAGGTGGATGCTTTAAAAGGGTTGAATATTCAAATCCAATTTTGAATCTTTGTCATAAAGCCCCTTTCTCACAGTTCAAAATATGTCAAACGATTTGCCTGCAAGAAATTTTTTCCTGTACACATGTTCATCAAAAAAGCTTACAACGCATCAAGGACGTGGCAGTCTTTCACATCTTGGGTAACTAAAGGCTAAAGAACATGCTTCTGTGCATTCGAAGATTTTGGAAAAAACTGAAGCCGAGAAGCAAGGGTAACCTCCTGATATTTCTGAGCAGTTAAAAAGTTTCAACATCAAGGTCAACATGGGGCATTGAATACCCATCTCAGCCATCTCAGCCAAACTGAAAGATGACCAGATGTCAAAGAATGAGGAGAAGCCATCATGCATAGAATATGGAGTTAGAGTCATAGTAGATTTAGAACTCTTAAAAAAAGCTCCAGTCAGCACTTTATTGTATTTATTAGTTAGTTAAATAGTTGATAGGTGTCATTAGAGGTAGTTATCGAATTCCCCTCATGCTGGAGGAGGAATCTCGATCAGTTAGAATAAGAATTCTATATATATCTGAAACAACAATGTAATGGGGGTTGGAAAACTTTATGACAGAGCATTGTATTTGGCTTATGTGAAGACACAATTTCAGTAATATAATTTGGCTTTACTTCTCAGGATTCATGAAGGATTTCTATGTTCAGAATGTGTGATCTTATCCTTTCCTTAATGTTTTTTATAGTTGTATAGATGTATAATCACTCAGAATTCACTGATTGTGCTCTGATTTCCTGTATGCATTTATAAACTGTGGTTCCCTATGAGTTATGTTCTGAATATTCAAATGTTGAATGCCCTGACTTCTATGTAAAGTCAAGATCATTGTTTATTGAGGTGTTGTTGACTCCATAGGCCCAATGGAAACTTGTTTAATGTTTTTCCAGCATCCATATTTGTCACAGTTATTTCACAAAGAGTTAGCCATCTTATCTTAATCAAAATCATTAACTCATCTAGAGAGAGCCCTCTCAGGTTGAGGAGGCTAAGCCTCAACCTAAAGTAGGTTTGAAATAGTTACTTAGAGTCAACCTGACCAGCAGCCTATCAGTGTTTGATTTTGAGATAACATGCTACATGCATGATAAGTATAAAGGAATTCTCTCATCAAACAGTTAGACATTAGACATCACTACTATGGACTGAACTCCCACGTACCATCGCATATATATTGGGAGCCCCATTTAGGTTTCTATCCAGCCACATGTAACTGAGTCTACTACTTGATATACCATGATACACCGAGCACACCATTCGGGGCGACTGGCTTCCATACTTTAAGTCCTTGGTTCTTCCAAGATATATATAGCAATTCATGGCTGCTTTGTAGACTCTCATGCCTAGTTTACCCCTTTTTGATTTATTTCTTTTTTGTTAATAAAATCAATCGACCACGAAATCACAAATCACCCATATATTGAAAACATCCTTTTTCCTCAAATTAATGGTTAATTACAAAATTGGATTTAAGCCAAAATCATTCACTAACACACATTTCTGATCCATTTTCTAAAAATACATCATGCCAGAACCACTAGGAGTCCCAAATGAGATCTTGTATATCTATGGAAATACTAATGCCAGAAATTCACCGAGAGTTGTAGGTTCTGATATCATTGAGCCTGAATCCCTTGAAAATCAAGGAGTTGAACTTGGTCTTGTCCTAATCATCCAACCCCTTTCTTCTCGACCACCTCCAGAGCCGGTAGGATCAACCTAGAACTCTCCTTCAGCTAGTCCTCAACCTATTTCAGATTTTTTGCTTTTTCCTCTCTTTGAATTAGATTCAGTTGTATATTTATCACCTCCACACCCATTTATTCCTTTTGATACTCCCAACATACCTTTCAGTCCTTCTCCCAGAATGACTCAAGTTCCCAACCGAGAATTGTTCCCAATCATGGCAACAAAACGTGATAATAAACCTATAGGGTCAACACCCCAAGGTATTCTAGTGAAAACATCTAGAACTCATATTCCCAGTATGGAGATTGATCCTTTATTATTTATTCCTCCTGAAGCTTTCCTTATGTTTTTGCCACCTACATGGCGACGGCGCCAATTACACCTCCTACTTATAGTACACCCTTGGTTCCATTGCGTTATAATTGTCTCAACGATGCCTTTTAAGACAATTGTGGCGCAACTTCATTGTTTCACAATCCCCTTAGGTCCTTTAGTGTCACTCCTACTACCAACTCATTTGTTCCAAACATGTCGGTGACTAAAAATACCCCTAACCAACCTACAATGTCGGTAAGTGAAACACATGTTCCTCTCAATCTTTCTTCTCCTCCTACTATAGAAACGGTAATTGTGGTCCTCAATGTGAGTGGAAAACCTATAAATTCAATTGTTCCACTATCTAGGGGAAACTTCCTCCACCCTACATACCTCCTTCTTCCAGTGGAAACTATCCACCCCCTCCTCCCATATCCAGGGCAAGTCAACCCATCAGTGTTCTTTCTAACCGAGGTGGAGCACCTATTCCACCTGTATCAGATAACATCTTAGGAACCCCTTTACAGGTTCACCAAGTCCCTTTGCCTCAACCTTCCTACCAACTACCTTGTATTCGTACTGGCTCTTAATAGCTCCAAACTCCTTATCAGTAGACAAGTCCACAAATGTAGTATGGTCTTCAAATGCAATATAGTTATGGGACTGGTAGTCCTCCTATGCAGCCACAAATTTCTATTAAACTGCAATAGGGACCCTACCCACAACCACAGACGCATGTTTCCTACTTGCAAACATAGTCACATGTTTCCTGCTCATAACCACAGCCACAGGTGTATTACCCACATCCGCAACCACATGTTTCTTACCAATCCCAATAGGGACCTTACCAGCAACCATGACAACAAGTTCCTATTCAACCCCAATAGGTAACTTACTCCCAATCGTAGAAATAAATTTTCTACCAATCCTAATAGGCACCCTACCAACAACTTTTTCCATAGTCGCAACAGACACAGTAGGGATCTTACCAACAACTATATGATCAATTTTCTTCACAAACTCCATACGTCTAATATTGTCACCAAACGCAGTATGGTCAACCTCTTTATGGTCAACCTCCTTATGGTAAACCTCCATATGGCCAACCTCCATATGGTCAAACCCCTTATGGTCAACTACCTTATGGACAAAACCCACCAATGTGGGGTAGACCCAAGCTCAGCAATGTGAGAATACTTAGTTTGGTACATACCAGAGACCCTATACTCCATACAATCAGCAACTACCATTTTTGGAAACGTTGGAATTGTCGGATGTGTCAAGACTTATGAATGACCAGATACGTCACTCACCATTGTGGCATCCAGTACCAACTAAAATACATAGTGATTTCCCCAAATTCGAAGGTAAATCTGGATAAGACCCACAAACACACGTTATGAATTACCACCTTTGGTGTTCCTATAACTCTTGGGTTGATAATTCTATCTCATTATGTCCTTTCCAGTGCACTTTAACGAGTGTTTCCGATAAATTGTACAATGAGATCCCTTGTGGAATTTTCCAATATTTTAATACTTTGTCCATGGCTTTCCTCGCCTATTTCCATTTGCATGTCCAGTATGAGACTCGAAGCCACCTCTTAACGTATTTTCAAGAAATGAATTCAAATCATATCTCTAATCATATCCACAAATGTAGGTGTAGATGTCGTCTCATCAAAGTCGATATCCCAGATCAACTTTTCACTTAATAGTTTACTAAATCATTCATCCCTCCTATCGCTAAATACATAGCCAAGGGTGGTTGTGTGACGGAGGAACAAGCCATCTCCCATGCACAGTATTTGGATTTGTTTTATTCATAATCTATCACATATATGAACTCTTACCTGGTGCCCAATAACCTTTGATTGGCCTTGCATCTTCCAAAACCGCTAATTCACCACCTATTGATGGCATTATTAGATCTACGGCTCAAAAGTGTAGTATTATTTCGGCTACTTCTCTGAAACCTAAATCTAATTCAAAAGTTGTATGATCTAGGTGGATATTGGTAGCCACTCACCTATTCCACTTGGACCCCCACCATTGTTTGTTTTAGTTTTTCAATTTCCTTATTTGTAGCACAATTTACTATTTTTGGTAGTTTTCCAGGTCCTGGACCTTCAAAGTTGTTTTGACGCCCTAAACGAAATTTTCTTGGAATAAAGGGACCAAAATGGGTCCTAAATTCATGTCAGTCATTGAAAAGTTGTAGTCCTTGAATATATCTTTCTAACGAGGTATTATGTGCATCAGACGAAGATCGTATGCCAAAGTTACGACCCCGGGAAGTTAATGTACGAATTTACCCAAACAGTGCCCATAGTTTGGCACTTCGTCTCCTAGGGTTAGGTTTTTGGATGTTTATGGTTTTCCATTGTCTCAAAATAATAAATATTCCTTTGAGCCTCATTGTAACACAATTTATAGGCATGTAGCCACCACATCTATTCTCAGAGATAAGCTACCATCGACCGAACTAGTCTTATTTCCATTCTATTTGTAAGCATATTTCAGTATTTGATATTAATGAAATGAAGTGTTATTTCTACTTTATATTTGTATTTACGATTATATGTATAATTTGTTGGATTCATGTTTAAATCTGGATCACTGGTATCATATCAGTCTGCTCTTTCTCTATGTTTATTTTCATGTCCCCAATGAGGTGGGGATATAAGGAGTTCGGGCCCGATCTAGTTCAACCTTTGCAAGATCAGTGTCGCAAACCCCAACGATCACCCATGGGGGAAGAAAATAAATATGAAGGGGAAGGAGATCCTATCAAAATATTGCTCAAGGAGGCCCTTCAGAAACAAAGGAATGCGATGATGGATAACATTGCCCAGATCCTTCAACGTTTTCCTACTGGCGGTGCATCAACATCCAACAACCACTATGGAGGCTCCACTCCTTTTAAGGTACAAGTAAACATTGAAATCCCCATATTTAAGGGAAAAATAGATGCAGATGCCGTAAATCAATGGTTAAATCTGTTAGAAGCATATTTTTCTGTTCTTGATTTTTCCACCCGAGAAAATATTATTTTTGCTCTTCCCAAAGCCACCCCCACACATCAAGGACTGGTGGGAAACCTACTGTGAGTAGAAGGATGAAGGTAAAACCTCACTATTTTCAGCTGCACCCACTTTGACTTCATCATCGAGTGGCTTCACCAAGGACGTCGTCTTCGCGTGATCCAACAATGCTACCTTCCATACAACATCAAGCCCTTCACGAATGAGGTATTATGTGACGTTGCTCCCCTTTATTTTTGTGATTTATTATTAGGCCAGCCATACTTGTGGAAGAGACCTATTGTGTATGAGTCAAGGCCTCATGCTATTATACTTACTTTGGGAAATAAGTTGTATAGGATACCGAAGGTAGCACCACCTATCACCATCTCTTTGGTCACTAGAAAAGAATGTTGTAAGATCATTTTCAAAACTGGGAAAGTTGTTTCCTTGATGATACACCCTTAGGGAAATAAGAAGACAATCACCATGACCTCCATAAAAGGCCCCACCGAACGTCAACAACGTATGGACAAGGTCATGGAGGTGTACGAGGACATCTTCAGCTCGTCCACAGGGGTGCCTTTGCACTGTCAGGTCAAGAAATCCATTGATCTGACCCCAGGTGTGAATTCCCAATGGACCAATCTATCAGCACTCCGTTATGGAGAATGACGAAATCAAGAGGCAAATTCAGGAGCTCCTATAGAAGTGTCACATCCGGCCGATTTCATCACCCTGTTGGAGCTCGATTGTGTTGGTACAGAAGAAGGATGGGACTTGGAGACTCTGTATTGACTATTGGGCGTTGAACAATATCACTGTCAAGAATAGGTACTCGATCCCACAAATTGATGACCTTCTAGACCAACTCAAGGGGGAAAAATATTTGAACAAGATCGACTTGAAGTTTGAATATCACTAGGTACTAATCGAACCCTCTGATGTGTGGAAGACGACCTTGAAAGATGAGGAGGGACTTTTCGAATGGTTGGTTATGCCTTTCGGGTGGAAAAATGCTCCTGCAACCTTCATGAGGCTAATGGATGACATCTTTTGGCCATTCAACAACTCACTTATAGTGGTATACTTGGACGACATCTTGATCTTCAACCAGAGTTTCGAAGAGCACCTCCACCACATCCATCAGGTTCTCTAAACACTGCGGCAACACAAGATATGTGCCAATTTGGAGAAATGCACTTTTGGCATGACCCATGTTCATTATCTTGGATAAATGATTAATGAAAGGGGGGTTCATGTGGATCCAACCAAGATCGAAGTCATTTTGGATTGGTTAGCCCGAACCACTCTGACAGAGCTCTACAACTTTCTGGGTCTTGCCAGTTTCTACCGCAAGTTCGTGTTGGGATTCTCTCATATCACTTGGCCCTTGAGTCAAGTCAACAAGGGAGGAGCGAAAGAAAAATTATTTTTGTCGAAACCTCAAGAGAAGGAATTCTCAGATTTGAAACATCGCCTCTACTCTGCACTCGTGCTCACATTACCATACTTGCAACAGCCATTTGAAATCGAGACAGATTCCTCTAACTATGCTATTGGGGTAGTCCTTACTCAACAGGGGCATCTAGTGGCACATAATAGTGAGACACTTTCAAACACAGTCCAAAACTATCCCACTTATGAAAAATAGATGTATTCCATTGTGCAGGACTACCGAGAATGGAAGCATTACATTTTGGGGAAGGAAATGGTCATCCACACAAATAAACGACCCCTTCAGTTCATACAATTGCAAGGGAAGCTGCAGAATGACCACCATCAGAAGTGGTCCACATACCTGCAACAGCTCCATTTAAATATGAATTATAGGAAGGGCAATGCCAATAATGTTGTAGACTGCCTCAACCGACCACTGATCATGGCATTTACCACCGTGCTCAACTCTTGTGGGCACGAGACTTCTGATTGGCCACTTCTCTACAAAAGCGACGTAGAATTCAGCCACACATACCAGACGCTCTTCGAGGGTCAGCATGTTTTATATTTTCACCTCCAGGATGCCCTATTATGCCACTTTGGACACCTTTTTGTTCCTTCAAGTGAGCATGCCAAGACGATTTGGGAAGTGCACTATAGTTAGGTTGTTGGGTATTTCGGGATAGAGAAAATGGTGGCACCAATGGAGAAGTATTTCTATTGGCCTAATCTTCGAAAGGATGTCAAGAAGTACATCAGATCCTACACTTCCTATGCCATGTCCAAACCAACCATCAATAAGCAAGGCTTCTATACTCTGTTGCCTACTCGTAGTCAACCTTGGGAATCCATATCCATGGATTACATGTTGGGGCTTCCTTCTACTAAGCATTGTAGTGACTATGGTTTTGTGGTTGTCGACAGATTCATGAAGATGGCCATTATGGCGGCCTACAAGAAGAATATCACAACAGAAGCCACTGCTAAACTATTCTTTGAACAAGTGTGGGTACACTTTGGGATCCCATAGTCTATCATCTCAAATCAAGATAGTAGGTTCCTTAGTACATTTTGGTCTAGTCTTTGGTCGATGCTGGACACCAATCTCACTAAGTCCATAACTTTCCATCCCCAAATTGATGGCTACACAGAGGTTGTCAACAGGATGATTGTACACATTCTGCACATGTACAACTCAAAGAATCTATGCCCATGGGACGAGAGCCTCTCCTATGTCCAGCATAGCTATAACGAAGTGTTGAGCTCCAAAACTACCTTTCCCTTAGCAACTTTTCTCATCATTCCTTCTTTGTTTTTCCATGAAAAATGCATCCTTGTCATCAAAAACCATTATACATTGCCTCAAGGAGTATATTTCAGTGATTTACATGTTATACTGTTACGTTTGACATTGGAATAAGTTTTTGTCTTTTAGTTATGGAACACAGCCACATTCTACAGCTAATCGGCTGCTCTGCAGCTACTTCCATTCTTTTGCAAGTTTTAGGTGTTAAAAGGGGAAAAGGACTACATGGGTAGCTTGGAAAACAGCAGGGCATGGATCGTATCTTATTCATCTGGCCTAGATCGAGAGGGAAGACTTCGTCAAAGGGAAGTCAAACATAAAAAGCTAAGGCAAAAAGGGCTTTGTTCTGCACACATTTCTCAGTGATGGGATCCAAAGCGGTTTCCTGAGGCCACAAAATTCATATGCCACCTACGCAAACCGATTCTAACAGCCATTACCATAGATTTATGTTTCCAAGCAACCAAGGACAAGAATTCCACATACTTGCCTGCCTACATGTTTTGTTATAGCTTATCTTTCTCCTTAAAACAGTTGTATAATTTCTTTATAAATACTTGTTTGAAGAACATAGAACAAGTTTGATTTGGCTCATGTGTTAAGTTCAGATTTCCATTCTGTAGTTTGAAGAACTCATTCTTTGTTTTAATATAAAGACTGTGTTTCATGGATACCTGAAAGCACTGTTAGAGTGTTGACTAAGTGCATATAACCCGAGACCTTTGTAGAGGGCCCCTACGCTGGTTAAGGGTACAATTTATTTTTGTTTTATCTTTCAATATTTAAACTGTAAATTCAATGCGTTTTTCCATGATGTTTATAACCAATTTCTAACTTTGTTCATAATGCAGTTTTTCTCATCTTCTTATTAACTCGTAATAGTTTTATTCCAACACAAAATAGTTCTTTCGTTTCACTACTTTTTAGTTTCTTATCAGTATCTTGAAGTTGAGTTTAATAGCGTATAGTAATTCATTTCGTTTGCTATTCATTAGTCTTTAGATTTTGAATTAAACTTATCAATGCCATTTTATTGTTAGTTTAGTAACTCATGTTGTAAGTGAATGTTTCTAAAAGACCTTTTAGTTGATGGTTCATCTTAAAACGAAGTGGTGAAATATTTCATTTATGAATGAGTCTTTCTCTTCATTTTTATGTTTACTTTTTCTAGAAAAATGAAGTATGGAATCCCTCAAAATGTTATCATGAGGAGGTTGTTCTCCCAAAATTGTGTAGCAGAGTGACAAAGTACCTCATTTAGTTTCTTTATACTATACTAGTTGCAAATTCATTTTCAATATTAGTTTTAGTTTCTCTTAGAACAATGAAGTATTGAATTCCTCAAAATGTTATCACAAGGAGGTTGTTCTCCCAAAATTCTGTAGTAGTGTGACAAAGCACTTCATTTAGTTTCTTTATAGTAGACTAGTTGCAATTTCATTTTCAATCTTACTTTTAGTTTCTCTTAGAACAATGAGGTATTGAATTCCTCAAAATGTTATGACGAGGTTGTTCTCCCAAAATTGTGTAGCAGAGTGACAAAGAACTTCATTTAGTTTCTTTATAGTAGACTAGCTGCAATTTCATTTTCAATCTTAGTCTTTCATTTAGTTTTGTTGTAATTTCATTTTCAGATTTTCATTAAGTTTTGATTCTGCAATAGACTAGACAGTAGTTGTAATCCCATTTTTAGTATTTAATTTTTGGTTCATCATAGATAGCTGCAATCTCATTTTCAGTTTTAATATCTCATTTAAGCTTTGGTTTTGTAATTGGTAGTTGCAATTTCAATCTTGAGTCCTTTTAGTTCATGATTGGGAATCAATAATAAATAGCAAGAATAGAAACTATGTTTTTTTCTTTTCCTGATTAAAAGCTTTACCTCGAAATCTAACTTTAAGCACTCTTAGTTTTCATTTCATTTCTTTAGCAGAAGTAAATACATTGTACATCATTAGGGATTAAAGGATTAAAAATCCCAAAACAACTTAAAGCTAAAAAACACTGAAGTAGGAAGGGCCATCTAGCACATATAGTGCACTACACTTCATCAATTTATGATACCCAGATTGATAATTTATGTAGAGAAATTTAGGACACTAAATTGACCAAACATTTTGGTGCAATTTACGGGGAAGTGTAACTAGGTAGCCTTATCTCTTACATTCATTAAAAAAAACAAAAAACAACAACAACAACAACAAAACAAAACAATGACATGCATAGAGAAGTAAATTTTAGGGGTAAATTTATAGCTAGGGGTAGAAGTTCAATTCCCACAACTCCACCTACTCCACCAAGAGTTAGAAATTACACACCTCCATCCCAGACTCTTACTCCCAGCCATAGGATTCCTAGAATTCAAAGGGCAGAAACTCAATCAAAAGATTCTCCTGCATCATCCACCAAAACAGTCCTAGGAGAGAAGACCTTTTTCACCTCCACAGCGGAGCCTATTGTAGTTGAAGAACTAGGAATACCCAGTGAGGAAGAAGAAGTAGGAACTCCCTTTCATAGTCCATTAATAGAAGAACCAAAGGAAGAGGGAGTAACCTTACAGGTTGAGCCCTATAGTGACTCTGAAGAAACTATAATTTCAGAAGAAGAACAAGATGGAGAATTCTCACTGTTTGGGGGAGGGGGTAGAGGGACAGATAGAGGAAACAATGGAGGAGGTAGAGGTAATAATGGAGGAGGCAGAGGAAATAGGGAAGTAGATAACGGATTCCCTATAGTGGATGAGGAAACACATACCACAATGAAAAACATATCACCATATGTCCTCCAAAACTTTTATGGGTTGAGAAGTGAGGATCCCAAAACATTTTTGTTTGAGTTTGAAGTCTTGTGCAGAACTTATGACTATCTTGAAGACTCTCAAAAACTCAAATTTTTCCCTTCAACACTAAAAGGGGATGCTTTGAAATGGTTTATGGGGTTATTCACTCAATCCATTAGAACTTGGGATGACATGAAATAGGCATTTTTGGTTAGATACTTGGATTATTGTATGCCTACCAATCATAAAGATGAGGTGTTCAAAATGATGCAAAAATAAGACGAAAACTTAGAGGATTTCCTTGAGATATTCAACTATATTTGAAAAGAGCAAAAATGAACAATCTAGATGAAGAAACTTTGAAAGCTCTTTTGTTAAAGGCCATTAAAGATGAATGGATAGATATCCTTAACATGATGGGGAAGGGAGATATCTCTCAACTTCCATTGAGTGACATAGCAGAACTATGGATTCATCTCTCAAGAGGGAAATCTAAAACTAGGAAAGGGCCGAGAGATCCTTCTCTTGTTAGAGAAAAAAAATCTGCAACTAGATCTGTAAATAGGGCAAAAATTGGCAATATGCTTGATGAGTTTAAAATTGACATTTTAGGGAGCCTTAGTGAGCAACTAGATGCCCTTAAAATTCAAAACAAGCAAAAAACAGAGGTTGATGCTTTAGCCATCTTTTGTCCAAAATGTAGTAAGAAACATGCTCTAAGGGAATTCCCTTTAGATGCAAAAATTGTAGAAACTTGTATGAATTGTTCAGAAAGTCATGAGACCAAGGGTTGTCCCTCAATCCTAGGGCTTAAGGCTATCTTTCAAGAGGAAACAGTTCCAGATCCTTCAAAGCCTCTTTGTTTTGTTGCAAGAAGACCTCGGTAGGGGCCACAAAATCAAGGATTTAACAATCCAATTTATTTTCAGCCCCCACCAAACTAGAATTCTTGGCAGCAACCTTGGCCTCAACCTCAATTTCAATATCAATCTCAATAATGGGCACAAGGGGTACAAAATCCTTATGGGAGATTTGTTCAATATTATCAATATCCTCCATCTTATGAGACTTATCCTCCCCCACAAAAGCAAAAGCAAAATCAGCAACCACAACTTCAAAATCAGAACCCTCAACTTTCATTACCATTTCCACAACAACCTCCACAACAAAGTCAAAATCCTCAACTCTTACTCCCATTTCAACAAAAACCAAATCAGTTACCTGCCCAACCATTGCCAAACCCCAATAATAAAAGCACTCAGAATGCTTACATGGTAGAAGGACAACAATTTCCAACTTACATTATTACTCCTCTAGATCTTAATGATGTTCATCTTAGATCTGGTAGGATATTAGAAAAGGAAAAACCTTCTATATTCATTCAAGAACAAGATAATTCTGAAGAGGATTCTCTGAAAGTCAATAAAAGTTTTTAGGCAACATCCCTCCAAAACCAAAACATTGAAAAACAAAAACAAAAAGAATCAATAAACACAACTCCTATCATTGAGCAACCAGCATCTACTTCTACACCTCCTTTTCCTGAGAGATTACAAATTGATAGAGGGGTAGAAAAACAGATCTTGTTGCCCAATTATGATTTTCTAGATGAATTGAAGAATGTTTGTATCAAAATTCCTTTGTTACAATCCATTAGAGAAATTCCAATTCTAGCCAAGACAATAAAGGAGTTGAGCATCAAAAGACAGGGTAGAAAACCAAGAGAAACAAAAAGAATTCACCTGGTAGGAAAGATAGCAGAAATCATGATGGGAAAGATTGCCATGTAGAAATATGTGGATCCAGGAAGTCCAACTGTCAAGAAACATATAAATGGGATTGAAATACCAAACACATTTTTTGACTTAGGGGTAGCAATAAACATTATGAGTAGACAAACTATGGAGCAGCTTAAACTTCCTAATCTTCTTTACACACCTACCTTGCTACAACTTGCAAATAGATTAGTAATCAAACCAAATGGTGTGCTAGAATATATTTCAGTCTCCTTAGATTCTTGGGAATATCCTGTTGATTTCATGATTTTAACTCCCAAGAATAATCTAGGAGGACACCCACTCATATTAGGAAGACCTTGGTTGGCCACAGCTGATGCTTTTATTAGTTGTAGATCTGGTGACATGTATATTTCTAATGGTAATTCAACAAAGAAATTTACTTTGTATCCTCTAGCAAAAGAAATCACAAAAATACATGACAAGGAATGGATTGATGAAGAAGATGATATTCAACCTCTCTTTGCTATTTCAGAAATTAGTGAAGATAGGCAAATTTTGAACACATTGGAAAATTTTGAAACATCTTGAGAGTATGATCATGCACAATTCTAGGAAATATCTAATGTTGAATACTTGTCATCTAGGCAGATGTCTCTCTACTATATGGAAGAGTTTGGTAGCTCTACAATTGAAATTTTTCCAAGTAGGACATTGAACATAAACAGAAACTTGGAGAAACTACAACAAGAATAGCTAACCAAAATATTACAAAAGCATTCTGGTACATTTGCATGGGAGTACACCGACATGAAAGGTATTGATCCTAATACTTGTATCCATCATATCTATATTGAGGAAAATAGTAGACTAATTAGACAACCTCAAAGAAGAATGAATCCAAATCTTAGGGAAATTGTGAAAGAAGAGCTCCAAAAATTACTTAATGTAAACTTCATTTACCCAATTTCAAATAGCGAATGAGTTTATCCTTTGGTAATTGTGCCTAAAAAGAATGGTAACTGGAGGGTGTGCATTGATTACCGAGAATTGAATAAAGCAACCTTGAAAGATCACTTTCCTTTTCCCTTTATAAATCAGGTGTTAGACACATTAGCATGTAAAAAGTATTTCTCATTCTTGGATGGTTTTAGTGGTTATAATCAAATTCAGGTAGCACCTAAGGATCAAGATAAAACCACATTTACTTGTCCATGGGGAATTTTTTCCTACTGAGTACTTCCTTTTGAATGATGTAATGCACCAGCAACATTCCAAAGAGCAGTACTAGGAATTTTTTCTGATCTAATACATGATTGTGTAGAGGTATATATGGATGATTTTACAGTCTATGGTAAGACATTTGAAGAAGCTTTGGAAAATTAGGAAAAAGTACTTAAAAGATGTAAAGAAATAAAACTTTCACAAAGCCATGAAAAATTCTTTATGATGTTTACAGAAGGTATTTTTTTAGGACATCACATTTTAGGAGATGGAATTAAAGTTGACAAATATAAAGTTGAGGTCATCTCTAAGTTATAAATTCCAAATTTCCAAAGGGATGTTAGAAGTTTTCTAGGATTTACAGGATACTATAGAAGATTGATAGAAAACTTCACTAAAGTAGCATCTCCACTCTTCAAATTGCTTACAAAAGATTGTGAATTCAAGTGGAATCCTGATTGCCAACTAGCATTTGAAACCTTGAAAGCAAAAATATCTGAAGCACCTATCTTAAGAGGACCAAATTGGAAACTTCCTTTCCATATTTCTACAGATGCTTCAGATACATCTCTGGGAGATGTATTGGGACAAAAAGATTTGATTCCTTATGACATTTACTATACAAGTGAAAATTTGACTCCCATTGAGTTGAATTATATTGTGACTGAAAAATAATTCTTAGATGTTGTTCATGCAATTAACAAGTTCAGACACTATATGATAGGCTATGAAACCTTTGTTCATACAAATCACTCTGCAATTAGATATTTGATGAATAAACCTATTACTAATGGAAGAGTTACAAGATGGCTTTTACTTTTGCAAGAATTCAACATTACTATGCTAGATAGACCCAGAAAACAAAACACAGTTGTTGATTTCTTATCCAAGGTTCAGAATATCAAAGAAGACTCTCCAGTTGAAGATAAGTTTCCTAATGAATATCTCTTTGCAGTAACTACTCAAACTCCTTGGTTTGCAGATGTTGCTAACTACTTGGTTACAGGGAAGTTACCTTCACATTTATTTCCTAGAGAGAAAAGAAAGATTATTCAAGATAGTGCAAGATATTCATGGATCACTAACGAATTGTATAAAACAGGGCCAGATCTTATGATTAGAAGGTGTGTGAGGGAAGATGAAATTCCTAATATTCTCAAAGCATGTCATGATGAGCCATGTGGTAGACACTTTGCTGACAAGAGGACAGCTTATAAAATCCTTTCTTTAGGATATTATTGGCCATCCATCTTCAAGGATGCTAAAGAATATGTCAGAAGGTGCGACAGCTGCCAAAGGGTAGGGAAACCTATTCCCTCAAATGAAATTCCATTACAACCTCAAGTACTTGTCAAACCCTTTGAAAAATGGGCTTTAGAATTTATTGGACCTATTAATCCTCCAAGTAGAAAAAGTATATATTGGTATTCACTAATTATGTCACCAAATGGGTAAAAGCCAAAGCATTACTTTTTGCTAACGAAAAATCTGTAGTTAGTTTTCTTTTTGAGAATATTTTTACTCACTTTGGTGTTCCAAGAGAAATTGTGACAGATCGGGATCTCAATTCACATCCATCATGATGGAGAGGCTTATTGTTATAGACATTTTTGTGCCTTACAGCTCCAAGCATGAAATGTCCATAAACCAAGGGATCCTAAGTCCCTAAAAGTGTTGTTCCGACCCCTAAAGGAACAAGGTCAACAAATTACAGCTTCTCCCAAAAGTTCTCCACTAGAAACTGCTCAGAAATCAGTCAAATCAGGATCATTTCAGCTGCTCCACTGGCTAGCTGCGTTGCATAGCACCCAAATACACTAGCTAGGGGCGTTGCAACGCACCTAAATGCACTACCAGGGTGCGTTGAGCGGGAAATGACAAATGGCGGTGTCATTCCGCGAGGTGGAGAGACAATGGAAGCTTCCAGAATCTTCCCCAATGACACTTGCCTCACTGAATTCGACCAAGGATGAGTAAGAGGCTCTCAGTCTCCAAGTGGAAGCAAGAAATGACAGAGAGAAGACACTAGTCAAATCATAAGCTGACTCATCCTCTTTGCATACATATATATATGGATCCCTCATCCCAGAGATCCAGAGGCTGGAATTTTGTACATTGCAAAGAATTGCTGTTGGTTTTGAGATAGATATCAGAGTATTGGGTGATTTATGCTTTGTTGGAGGTGAAGAGGGGCTTCCTTGCTGGGAGGTTGATGCTGGATCAGGAATCATCGGTTGTAACTCCTCCTGGATCTTCTTGTTATATCAATAAAACTATTTGAGTTTCTCCTACATACTTGTGTATCATTGATGCTTGTTACATTTGTATCTTTAGCTTAAATATGATCCTAAGCTATTTATGAATATAAATCCATGTCTTTGTGTAGTTTTCTTCTTCTGTGATCTTACAGGAACTTGGTGAAGCTGGGCAAGTAAGGAAGCAAGTAGCTGGAAGCTGTCAAAGAAGAGAGAGATTGGATCAAAGGACTAGCGCAAGACACAGGTTGGTTCATCCTATTCCTCTTTGTTTATAGTTCATAAAGAAGAATACAAAAGTAGTTTTCTCTGTTTGTTTCTAAGGTCACTGTCACACCTTAGTGGGATAGGGTCGTTCTGAATAGACACTTTTCCCGTTAACACTTATGGAGGAGTACAAGATCAAGCATAGGAAATCCAATCCCTATCATCCACAAGTAAATGGTCAAGCGGAGTCTATGAATAAAGTGATTGAAGGAATCCTCACCAATACTATGCATCTACATAGAAGAGATTGGGTAGAAAGGCTTCCTGAAGGCTTATGGGCCTATAGAAACACATGGAGGAATACAATGGGACATACACCCTATGAACTTGTTTATGGGAAGCAAGTCATGTTCCCCATATAGTTCCAAGTCAAAACTTTCAAGATGGTAGTCCAGTTGGGGATGTATTTGTCAGAAGCTCAAAATCATAGACTGGAACAATTGAATGAACTTGATGAAATCAAACAAGAAGTTGTTCAAAGGACTGGTCTAGTCCAACAACAGAGGGCTAAATGGCATGACAAATATATCAAGGACAAGAAGTTTCAAGAGGGAGATTGGGCACTGTTATTTGATTCAAACTTTAAATATTTTCAAGGGAAGTTTCAAACTCATTGGCTTGGGCCATATGAGATTGAAAAAAATTTCAGTAATGGAGCAGTAAGGATCAGAAAAATAGATGAAAGTCAAACTCCTATCCTTGTGAATGGTCATAGATTGAAAATTTATCAAAAACCAATCTCAAAGGAGGAGTTCATCAAGATCTTTCAGAACAATTCTGAAATGAAGTTGGTGAAGAAGAATCCTTCTTCTCCACCAACTTAGTCTTTGTTTTTCATATCTAAAAAAAATACAAAAAATAAAACAAAATAATAATAATAATAATTGTATAAGGTTGAAAACCAATCACTGATTGACATGCTTATACAGAAAATACAAAGGTGAAAATCAGAAGACACTGACACCCTATATTTTCCTTTTCTTTTCTGAAAAAAAAATGGTGACTCATTATGCATTCTGCAAAATTCATTGTTTTATCTCATTTCACTCTATTTTACTTTTGCAAGTTTCACTTCACTCCATTACCATATTCCACCAATAAATTTTCCTCTCCAACATTTCTTCCATCTCCAATTTTCATTTATCGCCTTGTCATATTTTCACTCATAAAGCCATTTCCATTCCATTCATTCATAAGCCATATTTTGTTCTCTGATTTAGATTTTGCAATTGTTTCCACATTCTACAGTTGTTCCCATTCCGTAGCTAATTCTGTTCTGCAGCAACAATTTGATTACAGTCGAAGCACAAAGAGGCCAGTTCATAATAAAATCTCATATGCAGGTAATTGAGGAGAGAACAACTTTGAAGACCAATCACATCGAAGCACTTGTGGAAGCAAACAACAAGATATTAGCAAGAAGAAGGTAAGGTTCCAAAGGTAAAAACAAAAACTTATTTAAAAAAGAAATACAAAAACATAAGTTTGTATAACTTGTATAATTACATGACTCCTTGATTTATCATTATGTGATTTGACTGCCATGATGATTACGCCACACCTTCCATCTTCAATGCCAAATGGTCTAATGATGCAATCTCTATTTTAAACTCAAATGACTTGTACTTAACTAGACTTCTACAACACACCTGTTAAATGGTTAGATTAATGACATGACCTATTTGAATACGACTCTTCAAAACCCTGATTATTCATTTATTACACCAAGTTTTTCTCTCATACTTCCTTAGCCTTTTTGTGCATACAATCACTCTGTTTTCATATATTCTATGCATACAAACACTCGGTTACCTTGTGCACATAGTCACTCTTTGCCACACATTTTATGCATGTAGCTACTCTGTTCTAATATATCCTGTATATACAGTCATTTTATCTCATACTCGTAGTCGTTCTGCTTCCATATATTCTGTCATTTTTTCTCCATATCCATAGTTATTTTTGTTTCTATATACCAGTTGTTTCGCTGTTGTATACATAGTCCTCTTTACACAGTCACTCCATATCTCAAACAATGAAGGGAATTTTGAAGAATAGCCGAGAACAGAGGTGATGGGGCTCATCGTTAGAACTGAACCCATAGGGTTGAAGTACATGGAGGGTTATCCGCGGCTAAAAGGAATGTTACTGAAGGCTATTTGGTTGAATTTCATTGAAAAATTCAATGGTTTCCATAAAGAAATCACCAAAACTTTTGCCAGGTCGTTTGATGGAATGGACATGGAAATAGGTGACATCAAATTTGCAGTTACTGAGTCCTTTGTTTCTGAAGCAACAGAGCTCCCAAGGCTAGGAGAAAGGTGGTTCAAGAAAAAAGAGTTTCATGATGAATCCTGGAAGGTAATTCTCAAAAATCCATGTATGGACACTTTAGTTTTTAGAAACGAGATTCCAATCTCTACACTTAAAGACAAATGGGGTGGCATGTTGCTAATTTTGCAAAAGTTTATTACATGCGAAGGGAGGTTTGGTTCTATGTATGTATATCACATACAATTGTTAATGAATTTTCTAGAAGATGGAACCCTCAATCTCCCATTTTTCCTGTTGAATAGTTTGAGAAGAATGGCAACTAATGTTCAGAAGAAATTTGAAGCAATAGAAACCACTCTATATCACCATGGACTAGTAAAAAATTTAGTTGAGTTTCACTTAAGAAGTGTAGGGGACACATGGGAGGACTTTTTTAGTAAGAAAATTCTTCCAAGATGCTCCAGAATTGCATCAGGGAAGTCCTATAAAAAGGAGTAGGAGAAGGAAGACTAGTCTCATCATTCAAAACACCCCTAAAACTTCAGCACACAAAAATAATGAAGAAGAGCCAATCTTTGAAACATTATTAGAAATCAAAAAGTAGACAAAGCAAAGGAGAAAAATGAAAGAAAAGTTTGAGGAAATCCACAAGGATATCGCTGAACCTTCACCTAAGGAGGATGAATATCTGCTTTCTAAGAGACTAATCAAAATCAGAGAACGGGACAAGAAACAAAAGGAGAAAGGAAAGAGGAAACATGTTACAAAGGAAGAGATTGTAGGCTCCCATAACTTGAGGAGGACTTCTAGGCTCAGGGGAAAAGTGAAGAAAATGAAATGAAAAGAAACTCAGTTTATAGATTTAGAGGGAGGAACTCCAACTCAGTCCCCTGACAATATTCCATATGAGCAAAGCCCACAAAACTCTCCTCACAAAACTTTGAGAGTAGCCCAAGAAGAGCCTCTCCAGGCATTGATCCAATCCAACAAAAAATTTATGACTACATAGAGTCATTGGAGAAAAAGAGTACATCAGTAGACCCAGGCACTTTAGCTAATCCCGAGCAGCCTGCCACATCACAAGAAATTTTAACTAGCTCACTTAAACATGAGATCTATGAGCTAGAAGTTCTAAATAGGAACATCCAAAGAGAAAATTAAGCCTTAAAATAACAGAACAAGTTGGATAATATTATCCATGATAACACTATGCTTCACTTGGGTTTATGGCACAAGAAGAACAAAAAACTAAAAAGGAAGAACAAGAAGTTAAACAGGGCTCTTATTAACCTCAAGTACATATTTCTCATGAGGAAGCCAAGGATGGTAGTTGGTGCAAAGAAAATCAAGAAGAGGTTGGATGTTTTGGTTGAAGTCTCAGAACAAGTGCAATAGGAGGAGGGAGTTCACAATTTTGATTGCATGACGACATGCAATAGTCTTGCAGTGGCGGTATGTTGAGCTCCAAAACTGTGTTTCCCTTAGCAACTTTTCTCAACCTTCCTTCTTTGTTTTTCCATGAAAAATGCATCCTTATCATCAAAACCCATTATACATTGCCTCAAGGAGTATATTTCAGTGATACATGTTATACTATTATGTTTGCTATTGGAATAAGTTTTTGTCTTTTAGCTACGGAATGCAACCACATTCTACAGCTAATCGGTTGTTCCACAACTACTTCCACGCTTTTGTAGGTTCCAAGTGTCAAGAGGGGAAAAAGACTACATGGGTAGCTTGGAAAATAGTAGGGCATGGATCGTATCCTATTCATATGGCCGCGATCGACAGGGAAGACTCTGGTCAAAGGGAAGTCAAAAATAGAAACCTAAGGTAAACAGGACTCTGTTCTGCACACATTTCTCAGCGATTGTGGAGCACCTGGAAGGTATGCTTTTGACTAGCAATCTAGTGGTTTTTCAATAATAGTTGTAACCTTTTCTGCATTATGAGTTCAAAGAAGATAAAGGGTTTTGATAAAATGTGCAATAATCGATAAAGGAAGCTTAAGTGCTAATGATTGACGTTTTCTATGCAGGAAGACGCGAAAACAAAGGATCGGCGATTGAAAGCAAGAAGCAAAGGGAAAATAACTACTGTCCCGCCAACAGGGAACCGAATGCGGAAAAGATCAATTTAAATTAGAGCCGAATAGCCCAAAGAAAGAAGGCGGGATACTGAGACGGAGAACGCAAGAAGGGAAAGAGAAGAATCGAACGATTAGCGAATCCCTCAGGATCCTTGATCCTGAGGGATCGCTGCTTTAAGTTATCTTTTGATTATCTAGATACCTCCGTCATTTCTGTTATATAAAGGCATCATGCCATTGAACGGGAGAGGACTGTCTTTGTAATTTTCAATTCCAGAACCAACTGTAATTATTGAGTCTCGCTAAGACCTAACTTTGTTATACTTTTGTTGATGCAATTAATATAAAAGACTTGGTTTTCATTTCGTCTCTGCATCTGGAGTAACTTCAGGCGGTGTTCCATTGGTAGCCAAGGGCCCAGCTCCGACGGACACTTGCTTTTGTACTATTATACTGTGTGGTTTGTTTATTTCCATTATTTCAGTCATCTGATACATATTCTATATGATATGCTATGTTTCGTTATAACTGACATCTGAATGAGTTCTTTTATTTCATGTCTATGCATTGTATAAGTGGATCTATTCGAATTACACCTTTCGGCTATTTCTGTAGCAGAATGTTGGTATGAACGTATTGCTATCAGATCCATGTGAAATAGTATTTGTAAGACATTGAAAGCAGTATTACTTCGTTCAGGAACATAGTCGTATCATACATTATTCTCAGATTGCTGTAGTAGTAGAGAACGTGTACATACGGTCGAGGATTGCTGTTCCATTATTGATGTTCCATGATTGCTGTTCCATTGATTGCTGTTCCATTTATTATTGCTGTTCCATTTACTCTTGTTGTTCCATTTCCTTACTGTTGTTCCATTTCTTTACTGATGTTCCATTTCCAGATTGTTGTTCCATTTTACTTTTCGCTGCTTGATTTACCTGCCTTTATTGTTTTAGTGTGAGAGCAGGCCTAAGGCTGTCGTGAGCCTCAGCAAGATGCTGCTTAGCCCCAGACCTATAAGTCCATGCTCTGATTTCCTTTCTTTATCAGTTTCTAAAGGGATAGGTTATTGTTTCCATACCCTTGACTGATCAACTGCCTTGCGTGATTTTATCTTTTGGGTTAGCTTCGTTACAGCTTAGCATCTGTTTCCTTTCAAACCATTAGGACACTATACTACCGAGCATTACTCGGAAAAACAGCCTCGGATTGAGTTACTCCTTGCAATAACAGAACGTTCCCGGATTGACTTATTAATGTAGGATAATTAGCGGTGTGAGAGACCCTAGTTACAGCTCTACATTTTGGCGCCGTTGCTGGGGAGGAGTAATAGCCATTTGCCCTTTACAGAGTAGTGCGCAAATCTGCTAGGGGGGAGTTGGATTTTAAAAACGGAAGGTAAGAACCTGCGTACGGAGCACGTAAAAGCCCTGCTCCACCGTCCACTCTCTTAGTAGAATTGCTGGTTGATAGGATTTAGTAGTTTTTAGAGTGCATGACTAAGCAGAAAAAGTTAGAAAAGAATACCAAAACCCCAGCCAAACCTGAGAAAGCCAAAGGACTGGTGACCCTTGGCCGAACGACCTTCATAGACGAAATCTACAAGAAAACTGAATCTCAGCCGTCAGTAGGCCTCATAAAGAATTATTCCAAGTAGCCTACCAATTCCCTTTAGGCTACAGCATCACCATCTCGAGCCTACGCTGAGGTGCAGAGTCAGACTGTTGAACAGGACTTCCAAGAAATTGAAAATCCTGTATCTGAACGGCTGCAAGAAGGGAACTTAAGCAACCTTTGTGAAGGAGAGGGGGAAACAGGGGAAGTAGAGGAACCGAAATCTCCCTCCAAGGTAATCCAGTTGTTGAACAGCCCAGATAAGGGAAGCGCAGCCAGAATTAATACTGAAAGCACCCCATTCCTTCAGATAGAAATCCCTGATAAAGGAAGTGTCATCAAGACAGCCCCTGCCAAGGCCGCCCCTTCTCAACCCAAGAACACCCTCCTAGAAATCCCGGAAGGTTACTGGCACATATTCGATCCCATGGCGCAGAATCAGCCAAATACCCAAACTTCTACATTGCAATATCCTATAGTAGATTCTGCTGCGAATGCCCCCATGAAGGCAATCCCTCTTCAACACATCCCAACGTTTCACGGACTGACATCAGAGGACCCTGATGCATTCTTATTTGAATTAATGTGTTATGTAGAGGGTAAGATTACACCACTGATCCTCAGAAATTAAAGTTGTTTCCCTCTACCTTGAAGGGAGCAGCTCTGAGATGGTTTATGGGTCTAGGCGGTGGAGTCATAAACAATTGGGAGCAAATGAAAGAGTCCTTTCTCAAGAAATATCAGGATTACTGTAGGTCAAGGGAACTGAAAGATGAAATCTTCCAAATGACGGCCAGACCAAATGAAACTCTAGAGGAATATGTAGAACGCTTCCAGTATAACTTACAGAGATCCCCTTATGCATCATTACCTTTGCCTGACAATGTGTTGAAAACTGCATTAATTAGAGGTATGAAAGAACAGTGGATCGAAACATTGAATATCATGGGAAAAGGAGATATTTACCAAGAGAATTTTGCCGATATCATTAATTTATGTATTAGGAGTTCAAGGGGTAGCACAAGGATAAAACCAACAGAATATGATAGGTTTGTTAGAGATAACAAAATATCAACAAAAGGGGTAACACGGGTAGAACTTGGGAATTTACTAGAAAATTTTAAAACTGATATCCTAGGGACATTAACTACTCAGCTTGATATTGTGCAGGCTAAACAAAAGCAAATGGAGGCAGAGCAAAATCTGGCAATTTTTTGCCCCCGATGCAGAAAAAAACACAACCACAAAGAATGTCCGCTAGATACAGTTCAAGCCTGTGCTATCTGTACGAAAGACCACCTTACTGAAAGCTGCCCCTCACTTCCTGGATTGAAGGCTGTATACAAAGAATCAGAAGAAGAATCAGAACCAGCATACTTTGTTAACCAATGTCGCCAATGGCAACCGAGGCAATCAGGTATGTTTTCAGATCCAGCTTCTTCTTTTCAACCTCCACAATACAATGCTCAGCAATATGGTATGTGGCAAAATCAACCTACACCCCCAGTCCCGAATTGGTCATCACAGCCATTTCCTTCTCCAAATCCATGGATGAATCAGACAAACCAATTCGGATGGCCAAATTTTCCCTACACCCCACCATATTGGCAGAACAATTCATACCCTCCGCAATAGATTCCCCCCACATCACAAGGTTCACCCTGGCAGACCAATTGGCCAAGATCGACATATCAGTCAACAGGAACTATTCCACTCCCTCAACCAACTCTGCCAGCCTTACAACAAAACCCCAGTCTAATTTAAGGCCACAACTCCCAGCCCAGCCCAACCCTAATCCTAACAATAGACCAGTCCAATCCATCCAAATCATAGACACATCAGAAACTGGACTTGACTTAAGGGAGTGTAATGACCTTCAGTTACGATCTGGACGTATCATAGAAACAGAGGGAGACAAAATAGGTCACATTGAAGATCAGTTACCAATAGAACAACCGCTACAACAAAAGGATGTAAATAAGGAACAGACCCATCAACAAACAAATACATCCTCTCCTCCTTTCCCGGAACGATTAGTCATACCGCGACCAGTGCAACATCCAGACTTTGACATTCTGGGAGAGTTACAAAATCTGTATATAAAAATTCCATTCCTCCAGGCCATTCAAGATATTCCCATATACGCAAAGACTATAAAGGAACTGTGCATAAAAAAATCATGGGGGAATATAACTACTAACCCTAGAGTCCAAGTAGTTGGAACTTTATCCGACCTGTTATCAGGAAAAGAGACACATATCAAATACGAAGATCCCGGGAACCCAATTGTAACTGTCCAAATCTATGGTCAAACCCTGCCTAATGCTTTAATCGACTTGGGAGCTGCAATCAATATTTTGACAACTTCCACCTGCCAAAAGCTTGACATCTCATCGGTAGAACCTACTTCTACCTTGTTAGAATTGGCATATCGATCTGTAGTTCGACCTGAAGGTACTCTATATGATGTCATGGTTTCCGTAGATTCCTGGGAGTATCCAACCGATTTCCTGGTAATTAATCCAAAAACCCGACTAGATGGACATCCGCTAATATTAGGAAGACCTTGGCTTGCTACTGCCGATGCCTACATTGGTTGCCGGCAGGGAAACATGACTATAACTAAAGGACCAGATGTTAAAAATCTCGTTCTATATCCTCCAGCACAGCCAAGCCTGCCAATGATCAAAACCAATCAGTATCCTGTGTCATACCTTACTAACAATATCAGAGCCCCATTAACTGTACAGAAGGCTTTAGATTTTAAAGATCAAATAGAAGATGATGCTATCAATAACTTCATCAGTCAAACCGAATCTAGCTCTCACACACAATGTTTTATGATAGAGGTAGCATTTGATAGTGAGCTAGAAGAAGACCCCTTAAAAGATCCACATGACCAAACAATACCAGTAACTGTTGTTGCCAATAGTAAAGTAGTGGAAATCGAACCTGGTAAGACTCTAAATATTAACGTCAACCTGACACCAGATCAAGAAATGAAGCTTGTTAGTCTGTTACAAAAATATAAGGGAGCATTTGCGTGGGATTACCCTGACATGAAGGGGATTGATCCTCAATTATGCACCCACCACATCTATATAGAGAAGGATGCAAGACCTGTGTGCCAGCCACAAAGAAGACTCAAACCCCATCTAAAAGAAATAGTAAAAGCCGAACTTCAGAAACTTTTAGATGTTAATTTTATTTACCCCATCTCCGACAGTAAGTGGGTCTCTCCCTTAGTGGTGGTACCCAAGAAAAATGGGAAATGGAGGATCAGCGTGGATTACAGGGAATTAAATAAGGCCACACAGAAGGATCACTTTCCCCTCCCATTTATAGATCAAGTACTGGACACTTTAGCAGGGAAGAAATTTTTCTCTTTCCTGGATGGCTTCAGCGGATATAACCAAATCCAAATCGCCCCTGAGGATCAGGATAAAACTACCTTTACTTGCCCTTGGGGAACGTTCGCCTATCGAGTACTACCTTTCGGCCTATGCAATGCCCCTGCTACATTCCAAAGGGCTGTTCTCAGCATCTTCGTAGACCTGATAAACGACGGACTTGAGGTGTATATGGATGACTTTACACCGTATGGAGATGATTTTGACCCAGCTCTGGATACCCTAGAGAAAGTCCTACAACGTTGTATCGCTACCAGACTTTGCCTGAGTCACGAAAAGTGTTACATGATGATGACAGAAGGGCTCATTCTAGGGCACTACATCTCAGTAGCTGGCATCCAGGTAGACCCGGCTAAAATTCAGATTCTTTTACTCATCCCTACTCCCACTACTCAAACAGAGGTACGCAGATTCCTTGGATTTTCTGGCTATTACAGACGATTTATAGAACATTACTCACGTATTGCTGCACCTCTATATGCTTTGACTGGCAATGTTGATTTCTTGTGGACAGAAAAATGCGACCAGGCTTTTAAGGAATTGAAGAACCTGTTATCAACAGCTCCAGTCCTTCGAGGACCCAACTGGAATTTGCCATTTCAAATCTCAACTGATGCCTCGGACACAGCAATTGGTGCAGTCCTGGGACAAGAAGAGGATAAGAAGCCATATGCTATTTACTATATCAGCAAAAATTTATCCTCTGCCGAACTTAATTATACTGTTACTGAAAAGGAATTCCTGGCTGTAATACATGTTGTTAACAAATTTACACATTATATTACAGGCTATCCTGTTGTGTTATATACAGATCATTCTGCTATCAAATATTTGGCAAATAAATCTGTTACGAATGCTAGAATAACCAGGTGGTTGATCTTATTGTAGGAGTTCGACATCACAATTAAGGATCGACCTAGCAAGGAGAACCCTGTAGCTGATTTCCTCTCACGGATTCCGAAAGCAGTCGAAACAGCAGCAGTAGATGATCAATTCCCTGACGAGCACCTTTTTGTTGTTGCTGTTCGAACACCCTGGTATGCCGATGTCGCCAATTACCTCACAGTCGGTAAGTTACCAAAACACTTAACCCCTCAAGAACGCAAGCAGATTGTTCAGAAAAGCACTCGCTTTTCATGGATTGGAGGCCATTTGTTCCATACAGGGGCAGACATGCAAATCAGAAGGTGTATTCGAGAAGACAAAATCTTCGACATTCTAAAAGCTTGCCATGATGGGCCATGCGGGGGACATTTCGCTGAAAAAAGAACAGCACATAAAGTATTGCAGACCGGATACTATTGGCCTACAATCTTCAAGGATGCAAAAAAGTTTGCACAACCCCTTGACAGCTGCCAGCGAGCAGGAAAACCTGGCCAAGCCGATGAAATGCCTCTGAGACCACAATTGGTTATTGAGCCATTCGAACGATGGGCTCTGGACTTCGTTGGGCCCATCAATCCATCATCAAATCAGAGGACATACATTCTGGTGGCGACAGACTATGTTACTAAATGGGTCGAGGCCGAATCGTTACCTAGGGCTACAGAAGACTCTGTGATACAATTCTTGTTCCATTTGTTTGTACGTTATGGACTTCCGAGAGAAGTAATCACCGATGGTGGACCACAATTTGTTGGAAATAAATTAGCTGCAACACTTAACAATTACCATGTCCAACATAAGATTACTACCCCATACCATCCGCAGGCAAATGGGCAAGTAGAAAGTAGTAATAAGGTAATAGAATCAATTTTAACAAAAACCATTGCATCGCATCGGCGAGATTGGGCCGCTCAACTACCTGAGGCACTGTGGGCCTACAGAACCACATGGAGAAGCACTACAGGCTATTCACCCTATCAATTAGTGTTTGGAAAGCAGCCAATTTTCCCCATAGAATTCGAAATCCGAACGCTACGAACTGCACAGGAAGTCGGCCTAGATCTGAGTGAGGCGCAAATCAACTGACTACAGCAGATTAATGGATTAGACGAGATCAGGCTCTCTGCATTACAGAATACAGGATTGATTCAACAGCAGCGGGCTAAATGGCACGATGCACTGATCAAGAATAAAGTCTTTCATGAAGGAGACTGGGCTCTGTTATACGACTATCGGTTTCAGGATTTCCCGGGGAAACTCCAGACTCGATGGCTAGGACCATACGAAATCCAGAAGGTACACGATAATGGGACCCTTACCTTGGTCACAATTGACGGTTCTGGATATGCATTCAAAGTAAATGGCCACCGAGTTCGCCTTTATCGAAAGCCACTCACTCAGGAATCCTTCTGTCAACAGCTGCGACAAGATACTGATCCTTCTAAGTGTTTTTACTGTTCCTTTGCAAAAAGGAACAGCACTGGTGTGTTTTTGCTGTTCCTTTGCGAAAAGGAACAGCACTTGCGTGTTCTTGTTGTTCCTTTGCAAAAAGGAACAACATTGGTGTGTTTTTGCTGTTCCTTTGCGAAAAGGAACAGCACTGGAGTGTTTTTGCTGTTCCTTTGCGAAAAGGAACAGCATTCGTGTGTTTTGTTGTTCCTTTGCGAAAAGGAACAGCATTTGAGTGTTTTTGCTGTTCCTTTGCGAAAAGGAACAGCATTTGTGTGTTTTGTTGTTCCTTTGCGAAAAGGAACAGCATTTGAGTATTTTTTCTGTTCCTTTGCAAAAAGGAACAACACTTGTGTGTTTTGTTGTTCCTTTGCGAAAAGAAACAGCACTTGCGTGTTTTGCTGTTCCTTTGCGAAAAGGAACAGCACTTGCGTGTCTTGCTGTTCCTTTGCGAAAAGGAACAACACTTGTGTGTTTTGCTGTTCCTTTGCGAAAAGGAACAGCACTTGCGTGTCTTGCTGTTCCTTTGCGAAAAGGAACAGCACTTGTGTGTTTTGCTGTTCCTTTGCGAAAAGGAACAACACTTGGATGTTTTGTTGTTCCTTTGCGAAAAGGAACAGCACCTGTGTGTTTTGTTGTTCCTTTGCGAAAAGGAACAACACTTGGATGTTTTGCTGTTCCTTTGTGAAAAGGAACAGCACTTGAGCGTGTCTGCTGTTCCTTGTTAAAAGGAACAACATTTGAGTGACTTTGCTGTTCCTTTCTCAAAAGGAACAGCATTTCCGATTTTCAGTGGCTCCTCTCAAAGAAATGGTATCCTATGAATGCCATTGTCATGTTTTCGTCCTTATGGAGGATGCTTTGTGACCATGGTTTCCTCAATCTTTTAGATACAGCAATGAACTTATGCCGTGAACATAAACCATGAGATACCGAAATCAACACATCATAAATCGCTATCACTATGAAGCCAATATGTATAAAAGAACAGGAGGAGGGACGTGAACTTTTAATCTTCACTGTCATTGTCATTTATCGGTACCATTGTTATTGGTGATCTTTATTTCCCTAAAAAATCTTTTTTGATCACTACTTGGGAGTAAGAACGAATGATTTATATCTATCTGTTGGGATCGTAAGACTTCTTCCACCATTCCCCGCTCTTAAGGAGTGCGGAACCACCCTGATGTGAAAATAAACAGGAGAGATGCTCTGCAAAAGAAAACAAAAACAAAATATGAAAGTTGTCAAATGCAGGATAGGAGGTCTCATTCAGAGCCGGCCTACCATGATCATAAGGGTGGAAGCGAAGTGGCATTCCCATAATGGCCACCACACCAGGGATATGGTCCAAAAATAAATTAACAAGCAAATCTTGGAACAGGAGGTCTCATCGCGAGCCGGCCTGACCACGTTTCGTGCCTACCTTGTGAATGGCATTATGACTATCTGGTCACCAAGCCAGCATAATGGACTGCATTTTGACAAAGCACTCTGCAAAATATACACAAAGGATCATGGTTCCGGAGGGTGAGATAAACAACTCTGCCAAGGTTATGAACACCTGTTGGCAGCAGAGCTCTGTTAATGGCATCGAAGTCGTAATATTTACACCAACAGGTATGATATTAAAATCTTTCTGTCTCTTATATCCTTCGCATGTATCATATGTCACACCCCGATATATTTATCGCATGAACATTACCACCAATCATGGCAACGGAACTGACAATGACTACTGGAGACTTCGTACAGTTGACAGACGTCCAATCCCCCGGCTCCTCATTATATCACGCAGGCTTATATAAAACCCGATCCACCTTTTTGCCTCGGTTTCGGCATTTCATTGTTCTTTTACAACATGGCATACTTTCATATGATGTACTTGATCATTGCACTCCCGACTGGCTGCTGCTCCTCTCTTTGACGGTTGTGGGCAGCCTATCAGATCGCGGGGGGGAAGTAACCTCATTACTCCATGGATTACGTGGCTGCATACCATTCGAGAAAAATAATTTACAAGGAAATGGCATGATTTAACGGTATGATGCTTCCATTTCACGGAGACTGTCGTCCACGATCTCTTCTTTTTGTTGCATGCCCTGTGTAGTCCTTTCCTAAATTGGCATCGATCATCCTTTTTGCGTCGTAAATACCGCAAACAGTTGTTGTTCCATTTCTGAGTCCATTTCTGAGTTGAATCATGGGCGGAAGGATGGTCCGAAGCGAACCTCACAAGCTGACAGTCTCCGATGCTGCTCGCAAAATCCTGGAAAATGCAGGATGGTTGAATTACTTCAACCGCCTGTAAGAATCAAACGAAGCAATAGAGTTGGAATTCCTGCAGAATTTGCAGGAAAACTACTCCGTAGTAGGAGGAAATCGGATAGAGGTTACAGAGGATATCATCGCGGAAGTCTCAGGATTACCAGCTGTTGGACCCAAATGGGGGCTGAAGAAGGAGAGATTACAAAAAGCTATGGAAATTTTCCAGGACGAAGGCCAAAGCTTGACAGTCAAAGGGAAAGGAGTTCTGCCGGCAGGACTAGGGAACCCTGGACCGAGCTAGCAAAGACAATACAAAGATATATCACCTGCGAAGGGAGAAAAGACGTGGTAAGACCTCGTCACCTGAAACTCTTAGCTGTTTTAAAAGGAAAATGTTCTGTAAATCTCCCTGCACTTTTAAATTCGTTACTGCATGGCGCAGCCCAAAGCTTGAAAAAGGCCCAGCACATAGAAACAGTCGTTAGCCACCATGGGCTGATTCGGTTGATAGTGAGCCACGGTCTCACTCAACAGCGAAGCTCTTGGGAGGAATTGGTCGCAATAGTCGAAGGGGGAGCAGCTGTACCACCCCCAAAACCTGAACAATCCTCTGGCATGCCAGAACGATTAGAGAAACGCAAGAAGTCAGCAGTAGAGAGACATGCCGCTTCAAAACGAAAGAAACCTCCCGATACGCCAGAGCAACTAGAGAAACCCGCAGAACCTACTGATACTCCCGACCAACTTGAGAGGCCAAGGAAGTCAGCTCGGCTGGCCCAGATACGAGGAAGGTTGGAAAGAATTCAGGGAACAACGGCCCAGCCATTTGAAATTGCGGATGAACCCCCAGAATCAGAGGGAAGACCCTCCGAAGGAAATGTTGAGCAATCGGAGGCCGAGACTGATCAGCCGGAAGGAGAAATTGAAAAAGGACATGAACCCTCTGAGGGAGAAGAGGCCACCAAACAGGGCAATCAGGAAGAAGAAATTGCACATTCAGGGGGTAGCCCGTTGCAAGACCCTCCAAGTGAGGAGGAATTGGCAGCAGTTCTGGCCAATATGGGAGAATATGGCCAGGACTCCAGCACAGGAGGTGTCCTTGACGGCCCCACAGAAAGAGAATTACCCGAGGAAATGCATGCAGAAGAGGCAGGGGGAGAAAACCTGCCTAGCCATAATAATGAAATGGAAGATAACAGTCTGGGACAATCTGTCCCCAGGATGCCAGAAGATATCACAGAAGACGCAAGCCTGAAAACCAAACCCTCTGCCGAAACAAGGGAAATTGCGAAATTGAGAAAGAAGCAGCAGAGGTTGCTGGGCACTATAGCCAGACTCCGGCGGCAAATTCGGATGCTGAAAGCCAGTCTGAGGATACAAAAGACTGCAGGGAAAAGGAAGAGGACCACGGTAGCAAGAACCCCAAGGACGAGAATTCGCTTTGATGGAAGAAACCCCATCAGGAGACCTACTGCCAAGGAACAGTCTACTGTTCCAAATAATAATGAGGAACAGGGTGTTGTTCCAAATGATATGGAGGAACAAACTGTTGTTCCAAATAGCGCGGAGGGACAGACTGCTGTTCCATCTGGCCTTGAAGAACGAATGGATATCCCAATGGAACAACAAGACGATCCGATGGCAGGAAGACCGCAGCAACCCTTCGTTTGCATTAAGCAGGAAACAGAAAACAAAGAAGTCCAAACAGAAGCACCACCCTCGGGCGTAATTCGGGTCCGAAACTCAAAGCAACGTAATAAGAAGGTCCAGTCTAAACTCCCAGCCTCTACGGCTGTGTGGAAGAAGGACCCAAAAACCAGAACCTTGCATAAAATGATGAAGGAAGCCCAGTAGGAAGCCGAGCAATTGCGAGAACAGACAGTCCCTAAGGAAAGATACGAAGAGCTCCAACAGCAACTTCGAGACATCAGTCAGTCCGAGAGCCAGGCCTTTGAAGGATGGCAGAAGGAGCAGGAAAAGGTTGCTAAGGTAACTCGTCGATTAGATAGTGTTGTTAAGCAGATGGACACCATGTGTTCCTTATATAATGATGTTTTGACTTTTAGGGCCCCTGCTAAAAATTATGCTTTATTTTTGCTTGAACGATATCTGAGATTAAAAATAAAAGTCGTTAGGGCAGGAGCACCTATCCACATCAACACTGTTAATGATTTTATAGACTGTTGCAAGCACTATGGAGTTAGAGTTCAGAGGTCATTATGCGAGTTTTACCTGCACAATCTTGTGCTAGACCAGGAAACTGACTTAAATCCTGGCCCTTTTGTTGGAGATGTACAATTCCAAGCCTTCATCTCATTCGGGGTTAATCAGGTGAAATGGCTCAGAGCTTATAACACCTTTCAGAGACAAGAAAATAGCCTAGACTTGTGGATACGAGCTGAACCTAGAGACCCAGTGACGCTATGGAGAAAGCATAGGAGTCTCATAAGGACCCCAGGAGTCATTGAGATAATAGGGCCCATGCACGAAGACTTGATCCGAAATGGTCTGGAATATTTCCTGACTATTAAAGATCTTGCCCTCGATGGTGCAAAATTTCGATACCGGACTTCTAGTCCAAGCATCCAGCTCAGGGAACCATTCAAATATGAGAATTTTGAGTTGGCTGCCAGCCGGTTGAACCTTTATGGGGAACGGACTCTACAAGCAGGGCCATCCTGGTTAGGGTATCGATTTCGCAGTCCAATTATTTGGCACCCTGCACCCGGATATCAGGCCTTATATGAGATGCCTGCAAATCAAATAGACCAGTTCTTTGACCATCTAGTTGCTCATCACGGTTGTCGGCCTCCTCACGAGATCCCTTCTCCGACCTATTCTCTCACCGCCTTACATCTCAACTACAATGTTTTCATGAGGCCATGAAACAGGGTAAGCAGGGGGGTGTGTGGAGCACCTGGAAGGTATGCTTTTGACTAGCAATCTAGTGGTTTTTCAATAATAGTTGTAACCTTTTCTGCATTATGAGTTCAAAGAAGATAAAGGGTTTTGATAAAATGTGCAATAATCGATAAAGGAAGCTTAAGTGCTAATGATTGACGTTTTCTATTCAGGAAGACGCGAAAACAAAGGATCGGCGATTGAAAGCAAGAAGCAAAGTGAAAATAACTACTGTCCTGCCAACAGGGAACCAGATGCGGACAAGATCAAGTAAAATTAGAGCCGAATAGCCCAAAGAAATAAGGCGGGATACTGAGACGGAGAACGCAAGAAGGGAAAGAGAAGAATCGAACGATTAGCAAATCCCTCAGGATCCTTGATCCTGAGGGATCACTGCTTTAAGTTATCTTTTGATTATCTAGATACCTCCGTCATTTCTGTTATATAAAGGCATCACACCATTGAACGGGAGAGGACTGTCTTTGTAATTTTCAATTCCAGAACCAACTGTAATTATTGAGTCTCGCTGAGACCTGACTTTGTTATACTTTTGTTGATGCAATTAATATAAAAGACTTGGTGTTCATTTCTTCTCTGCATCTGGAGTAACTTCAGGCGGTGTTCCATTGGTAGCCAAGGGCCCAGCTCCGACGGACACTTGCTTTTGTACTATTATACTGTGTGGTTTGTTTATTTCCATTATTTCAGTCATCTGATACATCTTCTATATGATATGCTATGTTTCGTTATAACTGACATCTGAATGAGTTCTTTTATTTCATGTCTCTGCATTGTATAAGTGGATCTATTCGAATTACACCTTTCGGCTATTTCTGTAGCGGAATGTTGGTATGAACGTATTGCTATCAGATCCATGTGAAATAGTATTTGTAAGACATTGAAAGCAGTATTACTTTGTTCAGGAACATAGTCGTATCATACATTATTCTCAGATTGTTGTAGTAGTAGATAACGTGTACATACGGTCGAGGATTGTTGTTCCATTATTGCTGTTCCATGATTGCTGTTCCATTGATTTCTGTTCCATTTATTATTGCTGTTCCATTTACTCTTGCTGTTCCATTTCCTTACTGTTGTTCCATTTCTTTACTGCTGTTCCATTTCCAGATTGTTGTTCCATTTTACTTTTCGCTGCTTGATTTACCTGCCTTTATTGTTTTAGTGTGAGAGCAGGCCTAAGGCTGTCGTGAGCCTCAGCAAGACGTTGCTTAGCCCCAGACCTATAAGTCCATGCTGTGATTTCCTTTCTTTATCAGTTTCTAAAGGGATAGGTTATTGTTTCCATACCCTTGACTGATCAACTGCCTTGCGTGATTTTATCTTTTGGGTTAGCTTCGTTACAGCTTAGCATCTATTTCCTTTCAAACCATTAGGACACTATACTACCAAGCATTACTCGGACAAACAGCCTCGGATTGAGTTACTCCTTGCAATAACAGAACGTTCCCGGATTGACTTATTAATGTAGGATAATTAGCGGTGTGAGAGACCCTAGTTACAGCTCTACAGCGATGGGATCCGAAGCGAGTTCCAGAGGCCACAGACTTCATTTTCCACCTATGCAAACCAAATCCAACATCCATTACCATAGATTTATGTTTCCAAGCAACCAAGGACAAGAATTCTGCATACTTGCCTGCCTACATGTTTTGTTGTAGCTTATTTTTCTCCTTAAAACAATTGTATAATTTCTCTATAAATACTTCTGTGAAGAACACTGAACAAGTTCAATTTGGCTCATGTGTTAAGTTTAGATATCCACTTTGTAGTTTGAAGAACTCATTCTCTGTTTTAATATAAAGACTGCTTTTCATGGATACCTGAAAGCGTTGTTGGAGTGTTGATTAAGTGCATATAACCTGAGACCTTTGGAGAGGGCCCCTGCGCTGGTTAAGGGTACATTTTATTTTTGTTTTGTCTTTCAATAGTTAAACTGCAAATTCATTGTGTTTTTCCATGATGTTTATAACCATTTTCTAACTTTGTTCATAATGCAGTTTTTGTCATCTTCTTATTAACTCAGAATAGTTTTATTCCAGCATAGAATAGTTCTTTCGTTTCACTACTTTTTAGTTTCTTATCAGCAGCTTTAATTTGAGTTCAATAGTGTAGAATAATTCATTTCGTTTGCTTTTCATTAGTCTTTAGATTTTGAATTAAACTGATCAATGTCATTTTATTGTTAGTTTAGTAACTCATGTTGTAATTCAATGTTTCTAAAATCTCTTTCAGTTGATCGTTCATCTTAAAAATAAGTGGCGAAATATTTAATTTATGAATGAGTCTTTCTCTGCATTTTTATGTTTACTTTTTCTTAGAGCAATGAAGTATGGAATCCCTCAAAATGTTATCACAAGGAGGTTTTTCTCCCAAAATTGTGTAGCAGAGTGACAAAGCACTTCATTTAGTTTCTTTATACTAGACTAGTTGCAATTTCATTTTCAATCTTATTTTTAGTTTCTCTTAGAACAATGAAGTATTGGATTCCTCAAAATGTTATCACAAGGAGGTTGTTCTCCCGAAATTTTGTAGCAGAGTGACAAAGCACTTCATTTAGTTTCTTTATAGTAGACTAGTTGCAATTTCATTTTCAATCTTACTTTTAGTTTCTCTTAGAACAATGAATTTTTGAATTCCTCAAAATGTTATCACGAGGAGGTTGTTCTCCCAAAATTTTGTAGCAAAGTGACAAAGCACTTCATTTAGTTTCTTTATAGTAGACTAGTTGTAATTTCATTTTCAATCTTACTTTTAGTTTCTCTTAGAACAATGAAGTATTGAATTCCTCAAAATGTTATCACAAGGAGGTTGTTCTCCCAAAAAAAAATGTGTAGCAGAGTGATAAAGCACTTCATTTAGTTTCTTTAAAGTAGACTAGTTGCAATTTCATTTTCAATCATAGTATTTCATTTAGTTTTGTTGCAATTTCATTTTCAGTTTTTCATTAAGTTTTGATTCAGCAATAGACTAGAGAGTAGTTGTAATCCCATTTTCAATATTCCATTTTTGGTTCATCATAGATAGCTACAATCTCATTTTCAGTTTTAATATCTCATTTAAGCTTTGGTTTTGTAATTGGTAGTTGCAATTTCACTCTTGAGTCTTTTTAGTTCATGATTGGGAATCAATAATAAATAGCAAGAATAGAAACTATGTTTTTTTCTTTTCTTGATTAAAAGCTTTACTTCCAAATCTGACTTTAAGCACTCTTAGTTTTCATTTCATTTCTTTAGCAAAAGTAAATACATTGTACATCACTAGGGATTAAAGGATTAAAAACCCCAAAACAATGTAAAACTCAAAAACACTGAAGTAGGAAGGGACATCTAGCACATATAGTGCACTACACTTCATCAGTTTACGATACCCGGATTGATAATTTATGTAGAGAAATTTAGGGCACTAAATTGGCCAAACACTAGGCTCTCCATAGCTTGACTAGCCACAACCCTTTTCAGGTGGGCTTGGGATTCCAACCACTATGTCCCATTGATGTGGCCATACCATTTGCAACTACTTAGGAAGATTCAGCTCATGTCTAGTCCTTAGCCAGTAAGGCAAACAAATTCATTGAGCACATCCAACATATCCTCCAGAAGGTCCACAACATTATGGATAAATCAAATGCCAAGTAAAAGAAGATATATGATCAACATCGCATGCCACACATGTTTCAAGTGGGCGACAAAGTCTAGTTTCATTTGTAAAAGGAATGCCTTAATGGAGCCTATCGGAAACTCAGACCACTTCGATATAGTCCTTACACTATTACCAAGGTTGTGGGAGACAATACATTTGACCTCAACATTCCCCATTCCTTGGCCTACACCTAGTGTTCAATGTGGACCGCCTTTGACCATACTTCCCACCATTGCTAGACACATCAGACATTGCAGAACTTCTCACACCTATAGAGTTAAATCCAGATTACGTGGAACAAGACACAATTGATCAGACCATGCACATGCAAATCAAGAACACATGATAGCAAAGGATCCAACTATTTCAAGTTGTAAAAGTAGGCCAACTCCTTCACCAGGGAAAGCGGCTCACCAGGGACCAAGTTCAACAGAAGCTTCCTCATCTCATGGAGGAACTCAACGCAATGGGGACAATTGCTTCCTAAGGGGGGACGAATGATCTAGGTGGACATTGGTGGCCACCCACCTATTCCACTTGGAACCCCACCATTTTTAATTCGAATTATCAATTTTCTTATTTGTAGCAAAATTTACTATTTTTCGCAGTGTTTTAGTTCCTAAACTTCTGGAGCCATTTTGAGGCCCTAAACAATTTGTTTTTGGGAAAAATGGGACCATCTTGGGTCATAAAATGATGTTTTTTCATTCAAAAGCTTTATTCCTCAGATATATCTTTCTAACGAGGTATTTTGTGTGCCAAATGGAGATCGTATGCCAACGTTATGACCCCAGGAAGTTAATGTACCAATTTACCCAAACTAGGCCCATAGTTTGGCGCTTCCTCCTAGGGTTACGTTTTTGGATGTTTAGGGTTTTCCATTGTTTCTCAATAATAAATAGGCCTTTGAGCCTCGTTGTAACATAGTTCAGAGGCATGTATCTACCACATCTCTTCTCAGAGATAAGATACCATCGCCTGAACTAGTCTTATTTCCATTTTGTTTGTGAGCATATTTCAGTATTTGATATTAATGAAATGAAATGTTATTTCTAATGAAACTTTGTATATATAGTTATATCTGTAATTTGCTGCATTCATGTTTAAATACGGATCACTGTAACTTCCAATACTATTGATAATCCTAAGAATCTTGTCAAACCCTCTGAGGTAAATGTTGTCCAGTCTACTGCAATAGATAAATCCTTAAAAGGAAAGAAGAAGGGTAAAGGAAAAGCTAAATAGTATACCCCCAAATAAGATTCCCAAAAATTTTCAACTAAATATTCATCTAGGTGAAAGCCTAAATATCCTTTCCTTATCTGTGATGATGATCATTACACTAAGGATTGGCCTCGACATGCTAAACTGAGTCGTCTTTTGAAAGGCACCATAAGTATGCCAGTTGTGCTAAAGGAACCTTACCCATCTAAACCGACGCAATTAATAGACCAACCCGATGGTCAAACCTCTGGAAGTTCTCAAGTGTTCATGAGTGGCTCAAAAAAAATTTGTGTAGCCACGAGTTCAAAATATTATCCACCTCCTGAGAAACCTGTAGTGGAGAAAGTGTTAACAATATTTTGTCACACCTCCTACACTTCCCTGTGTCATACCCTAGAGTGCCCGAAATTTGGAAATTATGCATTGTACCCATCTTGATATCTAGTCTAGATCCTCCTTGAAGACTTAATGAAAACATGCCTTGAGCGTTCCTTGAAGAAGTAAGCTCTAAAACCCCAATTTCAGGATCAATGCAACCCTGACATTGACAACTAGTGTTGATGGCAAGTTGAATTATACTGACCGCGTGCTGCCAACGTGCTTCTTACTTGGATACTCATGATGATCCCTAAAAGGAAAGTTTTCCCAAAGAGGACAAGAATCTTTGTGATCTAGAGGTGTGATCTAGAGGCTTCCAAAATGACAAGCTAGAGGTTTTTCATTGAGGATGTGGTCGAATTTTCCAATAATTCCCTTTGATCTTACCCCTATGAGCTTCCTCCTTGAGATGAGGATGTTCAGGTATCTTTGGAGATATCGTAACTCCTTCTCCCTGCATATTTATTCATCCTTCCCCAAATTGTTGGTCTCTGATTATTTGCACCCTTATGCTGAGATAGTCCCTACATGCTACTCAGTTGGCTTGGAGAAGGAGTGCTTTGAGAGATTGAGATCGGACATGGACATTCACTCAAGGAGGACTTATTGACTTCAAGGCTTGGTTATATGCTTCCTCTTTTATTCATTAATATATACAACTGTTGGTTCACTTTCCATAAATTCTTGTGTTAATACGTCATTTATCTTAATTCTCCTTGATATGTTAAGTGGATTAGTTTCGATTATGCTTGTTGCACTTGTATTCTTTCTTGTGTCTTTGATCTCTTGTGCAGGTATTCAAACTCTGTGAGAAGTGGAGATGATCCTGAGGAGCAAGCTATCAAGATCTCCAACAAAGGAGTGCGTTATAGCATTAGAACAAGGTAGGTCTCCTTCCTCTTCTCTCATTTCAATTGTAATTTAGGAATGTGTCTTGTAGATTGTCATGTAGTCTGCTAGTCCCACTCACTGGGCTAGAGGGAACATCTTTGACCGTAGAGAGGGTTTACCTAGACAACAAAATGGCAACTCCGCTTGAGAGGTTATAACCTTTCCATCCATTCCTTCGATCAAATTCTCTTATGATTTTGACAAACCGTCAATTTCTTCGCTTGTATGTATCACTGTAAATTTACGTAGTCACGGGTTTCTTCTTGAGAGTGTTGAGCCTACTCTGATTTTCAAGAATTTTTATTGTTTCCTTATTTTTCTCGCCTAGCATTTTTTTCTTCTTTGACAGAAGTGCTGGAAGTGCTGATTTTCAAATTAGAGTTGTGTTTCTCTGCCTTTCATCGCCCTTTTGCCTTTAACATGCACGTTGATCCCAGAGGATGGAAGAAAATTAGGGTTTCTTCTTGTTTCTAGTGGTTTTCAACGTCTATATATTATTTTCCAGTGTAATTATAGTGTGTTTGTCTTGATTGTCATCATTGAGTGATTGCAATTGTCTTTTGGCTTTGTTTATTTGAGCTTGACTGCCCTCTAGGGTTTCTAGGACTAGGTCACGCTTCACTCATCATTTGGATTGTCTATGTCAGATTGATTGGTTCCCCTTAGGAGTTTTGTTGTAGTCAGGATACTATTTTCAAGTTTCTTTTGGTTTGTGTTTGTGAAGTTATTTTCATTAATATTAAGTCATATTGGTGCTTTGAAAATTTCTTTTTCTCCATTGTCAAACATAGATTACAGTTGTTTGCTTTGGTATAACTGAAAGTTAATGCTTGTTTGGATTTCATTGTTTCAAAAAGAAAAGTGAAAGGGTCTTCTTCATTTAATTATTTTTGAAATGACTTCTATTCGAAACCAAAAGTGAATGAAATTTTCATTTTAGCTGTTTTGGATTGCATTTTTCCCTTTATTTGTGCATTAGTTTGCATGTTTGAATCAAAGTGAAAGGAAAAGAATAAAAATATTAGTGCATCTTAGTGAAAGAGAAATTATTTTTGTTTCTCATAGGATTGCATTTGTTAGTGAAAGTGAAAGATTAGATTTCATTTTTACATTTTTCATTGGAAAGATAAAGGGTTATGTTTTGATGCATTTTGCTTGATTGATGCATTATTTGGTTGTCTCTCTTCCTTCATTAGTTTAGCCTTCATCGAATGAAAAGATTTCATTTTTCTCATTTAGATGCACTCTAGGAATCTAGGTGACATCGTTGAGCCATCAAATTATAACCTAATTCAATATAAACGTAAAATTTACCTCAATTAACGTAAGGAGCATTTGTAACCTAACACCAATATCTAGAGGTCTAGGTTAGAGACGCGTTCTAACATCTTTAAACATAGCATTTGTCACTAACTTCCTGCATTGTATCCCGGGGGTGAAATCCCATCCTAGTACTATATCGAAGGTTCTCCACTACTTTCAGTATAAAGGAGGCACTTTAGTATGCAAAGTATATAGCAACACTCTCATTGAACAATTTGCATTAGAGAGTGCTAACATAGGCTTGTGCTCCCCGTACCGTCGTGTATATATTGGGAAACCCCAATAGGTTTCTATCCTTTAGCCATAGGTAACTGATTTCTCCACCTTCTAAACGTGATACAAATAATACATAATTCAGGAAGATTGGTCATCGTACATCAAGTCCTTGGTTTTGGCTAAGGTGTATATAATAGTTCACGGCTACTTGGTAAACCCTCTTGCATAGAATTATTTATTTGTTGTTTCGTCTCATAAAATTAATTGCCAATGATAATATGTCGAACCCATGTAATTTCTTCTTGGCCTCACATTGAGTAAATCGTTGTAAGTTTTAATTTTAATCAACCCTCAACGAATCATCTCTTCTCCTTATTCTCTTAAGAGAAAGTCACTGTGGTTGAACCATTGCATTCACCTCACAGTTCCCCTTCATCATCTGACACTGAAGGGTCTTCACAAGGAGTTCACCCTAAACTTTCATAGTCACTTGAAGCTCAAGGCTTGGAACTTGGAATTGTCCCAAGCATCCAACCCCTTGCTTCTCGTCCTCCACCTCAACACTCATAGTCGTCTCAGGAGTCTGATCCAGAAACCCCTCGAAGTTCGCTACGACAACATGGGAGATAACCACCTGGTCCAGACCTAAAAGCAACTCATTTTTTGTTTGGTATAGTGGCCCCGACTGGGGATAATCGGACAAATTTCCTCGAGAGGATTGATTTGATAATGTTGTTGGGTATGATATAAGATATAATGGAAAATGATTCAAGTGAGTATAATCTAATCTTAATAATAAACACATGCATATATTTTAATCTAACATTATCTCACTATAAATATACATGGGAATAAACTAAGATATGTGATCTACAGAGATGTATCAAAGCAATTGGTAATAAAAATCATTCAACTGGAAAAAGAAATGAAATCGTTTAACAATAATTTTTTTGGATAAATAGTTAGACAAAAAATTTTAGAAAACTATATCACATATAGTAATTGTTCTTGTATTCAAGACAGACTCAGATCTAAAACATCATACGAAAGTGTAATAATGCAAAACTATAACTCATATTTTCATACATAAGACAATCAAAAGAAAGAGTATTGTTAATGCATAAATAAAACACAACCATATGATAAAAGTACCATATATTAAAGGTCCTGCTCATGGGCTCAGCAATATTGATCCAATTTCATCTAATCAAATACACTCTGAAAGTACAGAAGTGTAATTTCAGTAGAGCATGCTCGATATTCAAAGAAAAATAGATCTTGTTCCAATAATTTCATCAAAACCTTCTAAAAAATACAGAAGTGTAATGTCTTGAAAAGTGTTTTTGATAAAATTATGGACTCCTCTCTAAATGCATGAGATGTGTTTAAATACTATAATACATGCCTCAAAAATATATTAGTACAAAAAAATTGAGGAGGTTTCAAACAACCTTCCTCAAAGTAAGCAAAAATAAAACTAAAAATAGAATTAAACTAATGACGAGCTTCTTCCAACTTAAACTATCTTAGACAGCTAACATGATCTTTGATATTGCAAATGTCGATCATTGGTTTGAGCTGAGGCGACTAGCTGATTGTGGATTTTAACTACCCTACAAATATGGCATCTCACAAAGATGCAACCATCTTTTGTGTAGAGGTAGTTAAGCACCAGAATCATCCACTAGCTATGTGGTTTTACCAAATACTACGAGTATGTCTCCCAATCTAGTTTGGTCACCTATTTTGTTGCTTCTTCCTTGGTCTAAGTTGTTTGTTTCCACTATTATTTCAGTTGTTTGATATTTGGGAGAGACCCTGGCATGCACTCTTTGACTAGGTTGGCACTATGGAGGTTTTCATTAACGTCTTCAATTATACTGCTTACTGCACCTGCTGTTGTTGATGTCGCCCTTTCTTCCTATTTTAACTGTGCATCCCAATCTGTAAATAGAATGTCTTTGTGGGATTCTTCTATTTTTGGTAGATCAAACTTTCTTCCCTCATCAGACTCCTGCCAAGTAATAAATTTAGAAATCTTTTTATGGATTGCTTCATATTGAAACCTCATATCAATCACTTGGTTTGACAATTTATCACTTGTCTCACAGTAAGGATTAATTTGTAATATTTTCTGGGAGAACATTTCTTCTTGTTGTATTAATACAGAATTTATCTTAATTTCTTCTTTGATGAACTCGTCCATTTGAGGGTTATCTTTAAATCTATCCACCATGGCTTGCATTTGGCGAATATGTGAGTGCTTTTTTGATAAGCTTGCCTAGTGTTGTAACCTCATTTGCTCGAATTCCCTCTGAAGCTGAGCTACCTGCTGTTCTGTTTGCTGATTGGTTATTTATTGTTCTAATTGTTGTTTAAGCAAAATAATTATTTGTTCTTTTTCTTTTAGGAGCAATCGGACTTCTGTTCCTTTATCAATGCTCATTGTGGCATAAGCTCTTGCAAACTATTACAATTTCATAATATTTTTTGATGGGTCAACGGGAGTATCTTTCCACACAACATCCATGGATTCGTTCTCTAGAGTTGCAACAGTCCTGGTGTCTAGTTTCCTCTTATTTCTTTGTCTTTTAACTCCATACTTGTGAGTAGGACTATAGAATATATCTAATGGGGGTATCTCTTCAATTTTCAAGACAACTTTGGAAGTAAGAAAATCAGGAATAACCTCAATATCTTGAGTTTTTGTAGGCCCTTGCTCTATTTTCCCTGGATTTTATTTGTGTTGAGTCTGTTTGGGGGTCTGCAATTCAAATCTTTCCTCAAGATTTGTGTTGTGCATGTTTGGAGCTTCTTATTGAACTTCTCCCATTCCTTGTCTAGATCAATGGTTGGAATCTTCCCTATTTGAGCTGAAGTGGAACCGGCCTCTATCTACTTATTGGCTAAGGCCTGTTCAATCGTTTCCTTGATATTTCCCTCTATATATTTCTCAGAATATTTATTAGGATTTCCTTCTCCATTCTGAGATTGTTTTTCTGACTGTTCTAACTCATGAGTTGATTTATCTTGCGTTTTCTCCTCAAAAGTTTCCTTTGAGCTTCCCTGTAGGCCCACGCTAGGAGTAGGTTCCCTTATTGGTTCAATTTGTAATAGGTCCAATGGGACCTTTCACAATATTTTATTCCTATATACATGAAAAGAATTAATATCATCTGGGCTTAATTGTAATGATGCCAAATGTAGGACCTATGAAAATGTTTTGTCTCCTTGAAAGAGGTCATAAAAGGGATACACTTCATGAGTAAACTATTTGACTTTAACCATGGTGGTGAAGTCTTTAGAAACTTGATTTGGGTCATACTTTCGCTCTCGAATTGTGGCCAATTTTAGAGATGTAATAATCTCTGCTTCTTTTACTGCGTGCCCATAGACATGTAGTGTGAAAGTGACACGTTGTAATGGGAAGCTTGTCCAAATGGATTTCTTTTGTTCCCTCAGGGGTTTTGTTAAACCAGCCTCCCATATTTTCTGGTAAGCTATCTCTCTCGCAAATAGCTTGTCTGGAACATAATATGGGAGAACAGGTGGAGCAAAAACGCTCCCAAAATCTATGATATAAGTGAATGTTTCTTCACTAAAACATCTTGTGACTATCAAGATGTATATCTTGGATTCTTTGGAAAACCTAGGGCTCATTCTATCAAAAATAGTTTTATGAATAGGAAACATAATACCTTGACAGATTTTGTAAAAATGGTGATTGAATTGGGATTCCCACAAGATTTTATGGTATACATGGATGGGGACAAGGTTCTGTACAATCCACTTCCAACCCATGTTTGGAAATTGAGAAAAAAAATAAATGGCATCCACAACATAAGCACTTATAAAAAGGGGGAAAATTTCTTGAGGAAACACTTCTATTTTGTTTATGTTCCCTAATAACCATGGCTAAATTGTCTGACAAAATATTACTCCAATTCATAATTATTGTGTTAACTGCTACATCAATTAATGGAAACCACTCCATAGAAAATTTTTTGCTATAATGTTTACCAAATAATCTACACATCATCGTAGCTTCAAAATTATGTGGGGCAGAGAGGGATGCAATCGGGTAAAAACTAGATTTCTCTCGTTTGAATTTTTTTGAGCCTGACCTCTAGGTCTATGTAACATCCAATGGGTCCTCCTTCTCTTTGGTGAAATGATCAAGGAAATCTTTGTCATAGAGCTTTTGAGGCTCTGGTAGATAGTAAATCTGGCGCAAATTGTCTGGTGTAAAAGACCCCATGATCTCATGTCTTGCATTCCTGAAATCTTTGTCTGAGATATTTACATTATCAATCAACCATTTTATCATAGCTGTGTATGGTAATATCTTAGGTCTTTATATTATTCTATGTAAAAATGAACATGTTGCCTCAAAATAGGAAAATTCAGATGATTCTTCGGCATCAGTTGTTGCCATCGTTTGCAGTGGCTTGGGTTTCTATTCTTCCAGTAGGTTAGACATAGCTTCCCATGATGTGGTTCCTCCGTCTTTGCTCCAAGTGGTATCAGAGAAAAGTGGTATCAGGCCTGATTTCTCAAATGCATTATCTTTCCCTTCTATTTCATCTTCTCAAGCGTTGTTTCCTTTAGAGGCTCCTAAAATTGAGCAATGGATATTATCAGATAAACATAAAGCGAGAATGACAGTGAAAATTCAATGATACAGTTAATTCTGAATGGTGAAAAGGAAAAATATTTTATTCAAAAATGTAGATGAAAGATAACAAATCACATTGAGTCATTTTAAACATAAATTCCATTAAAACTTATTAAATACGCACCAAGATCTTTTATTATGGCCTTTATTACTCATTTAAGTCATCGCATCAGAAACGTGTAAGGAAAAACTTTAAGTTGATGATTTTGAAATGTGAAATGTTGATTATGCGATTGCGATAAAGATTATCACAATATCGCATCATCGCATCTTCGGTTATGCATTATATCGAAATTATTTACAAGTTTGTTAGATGCGATTTGAGCGGCATACCTTTTATCATTTTGAGCACATTTTACTTGAATGAACACTTACTGCATAAAATGACCTTTTACTATGTGCCAGACTTAACCAAAGTTATAACAATTATTACATACTTCCATCGGGTCCAGCTCATATCACATTTCGCAAACTTTCATAGATTACAAGATTTCCCTTTGTGAAACCGTTGTGATGGGATGAGTGTTTGGCTTGTTATGTTGCAATATCGTAATTCACATATTCCAAAGGTTTTATTTTTTTGTTCTTTTTGTCAATGTCGATATACGATTGCAATAAGTACTTTATTTTTCAAGAAATACTCTAAGCCTTAGTTTTAAATAAAAAGTTTAATGATACCATAAGCTTATTACGGTGATCCCTCTTATCATAATTCGCTTCAATTTTTTAATCAACCTTTGATAAACATGATCCAATGATATGTGATAAAGCAAGACTAGCTAGTCATAAAGGGATTTGGATTGATAGCTTATATTATTTAGAAATGTATTTACAATAATTCAAAAAGGAAGCGCTTAAGTGCTAAGTTTTTTGGAGGTTTTTTATAAAAGGTCCCCATTTATCAATAGAATATTAACTATTAAATAAATAAATGGGGAGGTTGTTGAACAATACAACAATTGGAAATTCACTGCAAGAACCAATTATCTTTGATATTTTTTTGAAACTTTTAAAACTTCCAAAATGAACATAGTTGAGAAAATAGGAATTACTTGAAATTTCAAATAAGTAACATTTATTTGAATAAGAAAACAAAACTTGCCTAATTATCATCCACTTGATATCCTCTTCAAAATGAAAATTCCCTTGTCTATATCAATCTTTACTTGTTTTAAAGATAAAGCAGGGGGATTTTGTTGATTAGCTTTTAGATGTACTCATTTGTCATAAGTAGAGCCTCTGCTACCAGCAGGGATCCATAACATCGACAAGGTTACCTTTTAACCATCAATGATTTAGTATCCCATCGAGATAAGAGTGCACTTTTTACAGAAAAATTAGGACTCATATACTTATTATCTTCTCTTTATTTTTTAACCAGATTATTTTTTCTAAAAAAAATTCCTCTTTTCTACTTAAAGTTCATTATCTTGGTTTGGTGGCCAAAAGGTGACAATGCCATTCACTAGTTTTAATTCAACTGAACAAGTTGGCTCATGATGAGACCCCTTTTCTTTTTATTAAAATAATCTCAAGGCATTACCCTATTTTGATATGCAGTATTAGTAATGTCAGTTTGTTAATTCCATATGAAAATGGTTAGCCATCTCTTAGTGAGACCTCTTATCCTTTAAGGTTTAGTATATTTTAGAATTACACACTAAAAAGAGAAAAGTTTACTAGATGGGGAGAATCATTGACTCCTCAAGGGTTTCTAGATGACAATTATAGAGTTAAAGGTGCTTATCTGCAGAGAGTCTTTGCTTTGTTAAAAATACTTTTCTTGACTGATAATAGAACAAAGGTCTCTTTGTAAAGTCGGGATTTGACAAAGAATAAATGATTTTGGTGGAAAACAAGTAAATTTCAGAGAGATAGAACTTAACTTATTTTTCAAATGTCATATTTATGTTCTTAACAATCTCTACTTATACAAGCGAAGAATTGAAATATTTAAAGAGAGTTTTTATTGAAAGGCCAAAAGTAAATATTGTTTAACTTTGATGTTCCTGGGAAAAGAAAAGGAAATAGTGTACAAGGGATAGAAGAGGTTATCTTCTACGACAAGTATTTCTTCAAAATATTCCCATTCATGGGAAGAGAATATCTCTTGCTTGATAAATATTGCAATAGAAACGTTAATGGGCCAATTTGTTTCGCAATCTAAATTGGGCCAAGCCACAATCTTTGGAATTCAATATGCTTACCTTTTTCCTCATGTGTTTTATCCCACTTCAATACAAGGTATCTGAGTTGATAAGATTTAGGACTTATAGAATTTACATAAAATGAATATTTGACCAACTATTGATGATGTGCATGGATGGTCTTGGATTTATCTCTTTCTTCTTCAAGTTTGAGGATTTGTGATTGCCTTAATTGCATAGAAGAGGAAGGAGTTTCTTGAATAAATTCAACTAGGTCTAGAGAGGGAATAGCTACATTTGTAAGAATAACAACCTCTTTCCCATAGACCAAATTAAAAGGAGAAGTGCCTATTGAGGCCTTCTGTGTTATTCAATCTGCCCATGGAGAAAATTTTAATATTTATACCATTTTTTCTGACTCTGATCAATAGTGTGTTTGATGATCCTTATGATATTTTTATTTGTTGATTCAGCTAAACCATTTTCCTCAGGATAATAGTTAGCATAATATTTAAGTTTGAAACTTATTTTAAGAGAAAATTATGTCATAGCATTGCCTCTGAAATAGTATGCATTGTCAAACACAAGGGCAGTTGGTAGGCCAAATCTGGTAATAATAAATTGATCAATAAATTCAATGATTTGTTAATTCATGAAAATTTTCGGAGAAAATCACATAGAGAATATTTGGTCGACGCATTTCGAACCATCCAACGTGTTTCATCTTCAGGACAAGATGAAGAGACAAATATTAGATGAAGGTTAAATAAGAAAATAGGTCAACCTGACTCTTAGGGGAAAAACGACTATATTTGACTCGGGAGAGAAAATAATATTATAAAACAATTTAACAGCTATATATGTTTAGTGAAGGAGATTACTTTAAAATATTAAACAATAATAGTTTAATTTATTTAAAAACTATTATTATTTAACATTTTAAAGTAATCTCGTTCACTAAACATATATAGTCGTTAAATTGTTTTATGATATTATTTTCCCTCCCTAGTCAAATATAGTCGTTTTTCCCCTAACAGTCAGGTTGACCTATTTTCTTATTTAAGATTCATCTAAGATTTGTCTCTTCATATTTTCCTGAAGATGAACCACTCTAGCTGGTTGAAATGCGTCGACCAAATATTCTCTATGTGATTTTCTCTGAAAATTTTCATGAATTAACAAATTATGGATCACAGAAGCTTAAATTTGAAATTCAATGATGTTTTCATAATTGGCTACCTTGAGTGGAATTGCTTCCACCCACATAGTGAAGTAATCAGTTTCTGTAAGGATATATCTATGCTTCTTTGAAGACTGAGGAACGATCTCACATATTATGTCCAGTCCCCATTGCTCAAATGGTTGTTCAATGTTGACCGATTGTAATGGTAATGCAACTTTCCTTTGTCGTCGAGTATTTGTTTGAAAAATTTTGCACTTCCTCACATATTCGTGTGCATATTTGAATAATATTGGCCAATAATAGCGAACATGCAAGATTTTATGCATTGTTGTGTCTCCTCCAAAATGTCCACCCGCTGGTCCATCATGGAGTTCCTGCAAAACCTTTTCTTCCTTAGATTTTTCTAGGCACCTAAGTAAAACAGAATCATAATTCTTCCTAAACAAAACATCATTGATGATTTCATATTTCTTATCTTTTAATCTTAAAGCCCATTTTCTTTTGTAACTAAGCTACATAGGGGCATATCCATTTTTCAAATAAAATATGATATCAGCATATTTAGATTCATTATCGTTGAGGCTTACCTTACATATTTGTATATCATCACCCAAATCTTCTGGCGCTAGTAAGTTGGATTCTCCAGCTAACATTCTCCAAAATCCTTGACCTCTAACAATTTTAGCTGGTCTAATCTCAATGTCATATTCTTGCAATGTTGTTACCCAATTTTTTCTTTTCTCACCTAATTCTCTTTGCATTAGTAAATTTCTCACTGATGAGAATGGAACTATTACTTTAGTGTGGGTTTTAAGAAGAAAGGGTCTGAAATATTTTATTTATTTGAAAACAAAAAAAGCCCACTTTTCAACATCTAAGTAATTTAATTCATCACCCTGCAAATTGGAGCTAAATAAATAAATTGGCTCTTCGAATTTGCCATCATTGACTTGCGTCAGTATAGCTACATATGGTGTTTTAGAAGCAAAATTATATAAAATAAAATGATTAGGAAAATTCATAGTTTCTAAAGAGGGAGAATTTATAATTTTTTGTTTGATAAGATTTAAAGCTTCATGCTTAGAGTGTCCCCATTTAAAAATAGAATTTTTCTTGATCAAAGATTGGAGTGGTAAAACAATTCGTGAAAAGTCAGGGGCAAATATTTTGACAAAATTTATCTAACCTAGGAAAGATTGCATGTATTTTATTTTATGAGGCAAAACATTTTCAAAATTTTCTCTTATCCTATCAGGATCTATGTGAATGCCATATTGAGATACAATAAATCCAAGAATCTTACCTTCACTTAAAGTGAAGAAAGATTTCTTTGGATTTAGAGAAACTCCATATCTCTGACAATGTTCAAATACTTGTTTTAAGTACTTTAAATTATTACTGCACTTTTTTGAATAAACAGTTATGTCATCTAAATAAATTACCACTGTTTTATTTACCAAACCTTTGAAATCTATATCCATGGCTCTCTGAAATGTTTCACAAACATTGATTAATCCAAATGGAATCTTTTGGTAAGTGTATGTTCCCCATTTGGTTCTAAAGGTGGTCTTTAGTCGATGATCTAGATGTACGAGAATCTAATAATAACATGAAAATCCATCGAGAAAATACATTAACTCCGAGCCTACAACTGATTGCAATATGTGTTCCATAGGAGGCAATGGGAAGTTGTCCTTCAGACAAGCTTTATTGATATTTCAAAAGTCTATACAAATTCTAATATCACCATTCTTTTTCCTGACTGGAACTATGTTAGAAACCCACCTTGAATGTCTGATAGGAAAAATTATTTTGGCTTTGAGAAGCTTAATCAATTCATATTTAATTTGATTCTCTAAATTCAGGTGAAGCTTTCTCAACTTCTGTTGTATGGGCTTTTCATCGGATATCATAGGAATGGTATGTTGAATGACAGAAATATCATATGTCTTAAGATCTTCATAATTCCAAGAAAAAGCATTTTTGTATTGCTTCAACAAATGAATAAAGGCTAATCTTTCATCAGATGTAAGACCAAGACCTAGATTAATATTTTGAGGTTTAAGTTCAGTTCCAAGATTAACTAATTCAAACCTCAAAGTTGAAATTTGAAGCTTTGAGTTAGTAGGTTTCTTGAATTTGTCGTTAAAATAATACAAATGTTCCATCTTAACCACAGATTTAGGTATGGAATTTATACTTGTTTCTTGCTTAAGCTGGCTATTGTGTTGATCTCCATCTATTATCTGGTCATCATAAGAGAATTCAGATGTTAGAAAATTTATGATATCGGGATCATTATTAAAAACTCGTGAATTGGTGATGTTATCCGGAATAGAAGGCCTAAAATTTAATTCCATAGAAAATTGACCAGGACTATAATCTCCTGGCGGTATGAACTTAGATGCAACGTTAGCCAAAAGATCAGCACTTGCATTTTCAAGTATTGGAATTGGGGAAATGTTAAATGCTAAGAAATGTGAGGTGAGGTCTTGGACTAATGATTGATAATGTCTCAAATGTCCAAAAAGACAGTGAATAGTATTCCTCACTTGTTTGATTACAATTTCTGAATCTCCAAATACTTGAAGATATTTATTACCAAGGCCAATGGCTTTATACAACCCTTGAAATAATGCTTCATATTCTGCAGTTTTATTTGTGCATTCAAATTCAAGCTTGGATGCCAACAAAGTTTTTTATCCTTTAGGTCCAACCAATATGCAACATGCTCCAGCTCCAATGTTACATTTAGATCCATCAAAAAATAATTTCCAAAATAAAGAATTGACAACAGGTTTATCTACAAAATTGATACATTTAGAAGAATATGTTAGAATAGTTTTTTATTTTTGATGTAGCAGAATTTTCCAAAAAGGGTGATGTACAAGCATTAAAATTGCCTAAAAATGATTCGACTGAATAATTTCCAATAATATTACTATTGTATGTGATGGGATCATTTTCTCCCTCTAGTTCTGTGACAATATACTTTAAATGTTTCTCACGATCGACCCTTATTTGATCGGGCTTACCATTATAAGGAAGTCACATATGGGACCAGTTTGTTGCGAAATAGCCATGAAGCTTTTCAGATCAATATCTACTGAGGATGAAATTGTAGAGTTCAAGGATATCAGCCACAAGAACGTTAATCACTTGACATACTTTTGGGTTTGATGTGAGTCTAATGGTAACCTTATTGATTTCTCCTATGAATTCAACTTGAGATCGATTTTCAGGGTCCCACCCTAACCCCCTTATTTATGTAGTAGGATCGAGTCATAGTTATAGTTAAGTAAAGAGTCAATAAAGACTATATTAATAATTGTAAGTGGTTAACCCGCATTTAATGATGGGACCACAATGGGCCATGGTATTAGATAGATGGTATTAATAAGAACCATGGTATTGCTCCATGGTATTGCATGTATGAGTCATATATAAAGGATAGAGACTATCTGCGAGGAACATCGTGTCTTATTTTGTAATCGAGCTCTTCCCTCTTGGAGGTTGCCCCCTCGAAGAGGCAAGTGAACATTGCTTTCTAAATAATAAAATACTTGTTGTTATTTCTGACTGTTCTACGTTTTGGATATATTTCCGTGCATATTTGGTATTCTTGTATCGTCTTACAGGTTAAGAGCATAACAAGTGGTATCAGAGCGCTTTCTAGGGCCGGTGGGATCTCCAATTTTTAGCAAACTTTTTTTTGGTCAGAGACGTGTTCCGGCGTCTTTAAACCATGGGATCTGTCGTTGATTGCATAAACTTGTGGATTTGGGGAGGCATGCATGTAGGAAATACAAGAGGTGGTCACGCTTGTTGGATTCCATTGTAACCCCTGTGGGTACCCCTTTGAGTAGTAGCGCATTAGACAAAACCACGCACAGACTGTCTTCCAAGTACCCTCTGGTATATTGGAAAGCCCCCTAGCTCCCTTGAAACCTTGCCATAGATAAACCGTCGGCCGTCTTTCTACTACAGTACATCGAGAACAGCACTCGGAGAGATTACTCACCCTTACGATAGGGTAGTCGTGTTGTACGGCTAAGGGTACGGTTCATCCTCCTTGGTTAGTGCCCTAAAAAATTGGGTCGAGTACTACTGTAAAACCCTTATGTATATTGGAATCTGTAGCACCTGACACTCCTCAAGACCATAGTTCCCTTTTCTATCTCTGGATCATGCATAATCTCTTCCAGATCAGATCTCACAAGTGGGGTTTTGCAGCAGTAGCAGCAATCAGTCCCGCAGTTCAAATTTATCAGAACAGCCATTCAGATCTATTAGATCCATCAAATCTGCAGCAGCAATCTATTCTGTCGTTCAGATCTATCTGATCAGCCATTAAAATCTCTCAGATCCACTAGATCCACCATCCAGATTTGAGTATTTGTGTGGGTTCCTATAATGGGGTGTGATTTTTGCAGGAATTTTGGCAGCATTGACATTTTGAGGATTCAGCTACTGCAGTATTCCTAAGCAAGGAGTAAAACTCCATTAGGAGTTTTCAGGAAAAATAAATAAAAGAGTTTGAGACCCCTCGGGGCGCTTATTGGTGACTTAGCCCATAAGAATCAGGACGACGAGCTGAGCAAGGTGGTACCATTCAATTGTTAGTGCCAAAAAAAAAAAAACATTTAGGGCAGTCTCAAATTTCAAGTACATCAGGTCAATGCATGGTAGAAACTAGAGCTCAAGCTATGGCCAATGAGAAGATCGACAAACTTGAAACATCCTTGAAAGAAATCCAAGACCAGCTGGCGAAAATAACTGCAACACTCTTTATGGGCAAGGCGGAAGCCTGCGAGGAGGCATATATTGGCAATGAACACAATGAGGGTGAGTCTAGCCACTCTCTTCGCCTCTAGGGCACCCACCAACAATCCAGTCCGCGACCACCCAAGCTAGATATGCATAAATTTGATGGCTCTCACTCGGCAGCATGGATAGCACAAATGGAGCAATATTTCAATCTGAATTACATCTTGGATAATGTCACTTAGCTTATGGTGGGGAGCATGTACTTGGACAATGAAAGATGGCAATTTTGGCAATGGCATCAACATTGCTATGGAAGGCCCTTCAATTGGGACACATTCAAAAAAGCTCTTATGGATCGCTTTGACCATGGCTCTGCTTTTTTGGGTTGTCTCACTATGCTCAGATAGACTGGAACAGTGGATGAATATATTACAGCCTTTGAAGCCTTAGCTTTCTGCACTTTAGGTCTACAAGATGAGTTCTACATGGAATGTTTTATCGGTGGTCTTAAAGAGGCCATACAAGCTCACGTCTAACTGCACCACCCTCCCACATCGCGAGAGGCTTGCAAGGTAGCTCGTGCAATTGAACGTGCGTTAGCGGCCCAGTCCACTCGCCTAAATTTCACCACCAAGGGTCACCCCCCACAGGCTCACAGCACTACCCAAACACTTAAGGTTCAAAAGGTGTCACCTGTAGAAATGGTAGAAAGAAGAAATCAAGGATTATGTTACTACTGTGATGAAAAATACTCCCCATTTCATAAATGCAAGGAGCCCAAATTTTTTGAAATTGATGCTACTGATCATAGCTCATCAGAGGAACCCCCACCACTTGAGGAACCCGAGGAGGAAGAAGAGGACAACTAGAAGGACAATGTCCCTGAAGAACCAGTTATTTCATTGCATGCTTTGGCAGGGATTTCTTCGCCTCAAACTCTCAAAAGCAGAGGTTTTATTAAGCATCACCTAGTAGTAGTCTTGATTGATAGTGGAAGTACACATAATTTTATCCATCAAAGAGTCACAAAAGAAGTGCATCGTTTTGTACGAGCAGTTTCTAACTTCCAAGTCCAAATTGCAGATGGGGGAACAATGAAATGTGATGGCCACTGTGAAAATGTCAAACTTCAAATGGGGGATTATCAGTTGAAGACCCACATGTTTGCCATACACATGGGAGGGTGTGACATTGTCCCAATCACAATGGATTTCCAGGAGTTATATATGAGCTTTAAGCAGAACAACCACACACATACCCTCCACGGACTCCAGGCAGGAGCTCCCTCTATCATCAGCTCACATAGGAGTTATATCTCAATTTAATGCCATCCAAGCCTTTGAACCCAATTCTCTTCCGATTCATCCTGAGATGCAACAAATTTTAAATAACCATCTGCCAGTCTTTTACATGCCTCATGAGCTTCCACCCTCGAGAGGGGAACATGATCATAGCATCACTTTGGTCCCAGGGGCCCAACCACCAAATGTGTGCCCATATAGATATCCATTCACCCGAAAGAATGAAATAGAAAAAATAATCAAGGAACTTTTGGAAGCAGGCATCATTCGTCCTAGCATTAGTCCTTAATCATCACAGGTGGTCATGGTGCTCAAGAAAGATGGGGAATGGCATATGTGTCCAGACTTCAGGGCCCTCAATAAGTTGACAGTCAAAGATAAATTTCCCATCCCGATTGTTGATGATTTGCTGGATGAACTAAATGGGGCTTAATTCTTCACTAAGCTTGATCTTTGCTTAGGCTACCACCAAATTCACATGAAAGAAGTTGACATTCCAAAGACTGCTTTCAGAACTCACGAAGGCCATTATTAGTTCCTGATCATGACATTTGGTCTTTTTAATGCTCCATCTACTTTTCAGAGCCTTATGAACCACCTACTCAAACCATATCTCAGAAAATTTGTCCTTGTTTTCTTCAATGACATCCTCATCTACAGTCGCACTTGGGCTGCACATCTTCAACATGTAGATCTACTCTTGCAACTGCTCCGCGAGCATAAATTATTTGTTAAGATGTCCAAGTTTTCTTTTGGCATGGAAGAATTTGAGTATTTGGGCCACATTGTGGGGCGTGAAGGTGTCAAGGTGGACCCCAAAAAGGTCCAGGTAATGCAGGATTGGCCTCAACCTAAGACCTTGAAGAACCTGAGAGGATTTTTTGGTCTCACAGGCTACTATCACAAATCTTTTCAGGTCACATTGCGAAGCCCCTCACTCAACTCCTAAAGAAAAATTCATTCCTCTGGAATGATGAAGCACAACATGCCTTTACAACTCTCAAAAATGCCATGTGTTCTGCTCCAGTCTTAGCACTACCTGACTTCACCAAAAATTTTGTCATTGAATGTGATGCTTCGGGTACGGGTATTGGGGCAGTCTTAATGCAAGAAGGTCGACCCTTGGCCTTAACAAGCCAACAACTAAGTGGGAAGAATCTGGGACAATATACCTATGAGAAGGAGATGATGGCCATCTTACATGCAGTAGATACCTAGCAACCTTACTAATTGGGGCAACGTTTCAAAATCCGCACAGACCATCAAAGTCTTAAACATTTTTTGGAGCAACACCTATCCTCACCACACCAAAATAAATGGCTCGCCAAAATGCTGGGATATGATTATGAGATCATTTGCAAGAAAGGGCATGAAAATATTGTAGCAGATGCATTATCTCACCAATTTGAGGAGGAAAGTACCCTGTTCACAATTTCCCATCCCATTCCAGAATGGATTGAAGAGGCTCGTAGGGAATGGTTTTCACATCCCTGGCTCTCCCAACTCATTACTCAATTGTAGGCTGATCCAAATTCCACCAAGGGCTACTCGTGGTAGGATAAGATTCTTTGCTACAAGGACAAAGTCGTAATATCACCAACATCCACCCTCAAAAGCTGCATTTTGGCAGAGTTGCACTCATCCCCCACTACAAGACATTCAGGCTTTCAGAAGACGTATGCTCGCACTAGAAGATCATTTTTCTGGATAGGCATGAAAAAGGACATTCTTACTTTTGTAGTGGAATTCGATGTCTGTCAGTGCCACAAAGGGGAGACAGTCAAAGCACCAGGTACATTACAACCATTGCCCATCCCGACATCAATATGGATGGAGTTTTCTATGGATTTCATTACAGGTCTTCCAAAGTCAGGAAACAAGTCAGTCATCATGGTGGTTGTGGACAGACTTTCTAAGTATGCTCATTTTTGTGCCCTATCCCACCCTTTTACACCGACTTTGGTCGCTCAATCTTTAATGGATCAGATCTTCAAATTGCATGGCATGCCCACTTCTATTGTGTCTAATCATGACCCGATATTCACCAGTAATTTTTGGCAGGAACTCTTCAGGCTATAAGGTACCCAACTAAAACTCAGTACTTCCTATCATCCACAAACGGATGGTCAAACTGAAGCAGTCAACAAATGTTTGGAAACCTACCTTAGGTGTTTCAGTTCAGAAAAGCAACATCTCTGGGTATAGTGGTTACCTCTAGCAGAATGGTGGTATAACACCAACTATCATGCCACCACCAAAGTGACTCCCCATGAAGCAGTTTATGGTCAACTCCCTCTTTCCCCTACTTCTTCTATCAAGGGGTGCTCAAAGGTATAAGCAGTGGATCAAATCCTATAGAACCACACAACCATGCTTGCCCATCTTAGAGAGAATCTTCATCAAGCTCAAAACCGCATGAAGCAACAGGTAGATCAGCATCACTCAGAATGCCAATTTCAAGAAGGGGATTAGGTATTTTTGAGGCTGCAACCATATAAGAAAACATCACTCAAAGACAAGGGTTGTCAGAAACCATCTCCAAAATTCTACGAACCGTATCAAGTACTTCAGCGCATTGGAGAAGTGGCCTACAAGCTAGCTTTGCCACCCACTGCAAAAATCCATCCAGTTTTCCATGTATCATGCCTCAAGAAAGTGATTGGGAACAATTGCAGAATTCAGACCAATCTACCTGAATTGGATGAATAAGGGTTAATCTGGCTCCAACCTGAACAAGTCCTAGACACACGAGAATGGCACCTGCGTGGCCGCATGATCAAGGAAGTCCTCGTCAAGTGGAAAGACACCTCTCCGGAAGATGTAGCCTGGGAACCAGCCACTATTCTTCAGTAGTTTCCGCAGCTTCAACCTTGAGGAAAAGGCTATTCTTATGCGGGAGGGCATGTTAGGGTCCCACCCTAACCCCCTTATTTATGTAGTAGGATCAAATCATAGTTATAGTTAAGTAAAGAGTCAATAAAGCCCATATTAATAATTGTAAGTGGTTAACCCGCATTTAATGACGGGACCACAATGGGCCATGGTATTAGATAGATGGTATTAATAAGAACCATGGTATTGCTCCATGGTATTGCATGTATGAGTCATATATAAAGGATAGAGACTCCCTGCGAGGAACATCGTGTCTTATTTTGTAATCGATCTCTGCTCTCTTGGAAGTTGCCCCCTCGAAGAGGCAAGTGAACATTGCTTTCTGAATAATAAAATACTTGTTTTTATTTCTCATTGTTCTACGTTCTGGGTATATTTCTTCACATATTTGGTATTCTTGTATCATCTTACAGCTTAAGAGCATAACATCGATCTAACTATACAATGCGAACAACAGATTTTTTGGGTTCGACATTCATTTTCGCACAAACAATTTTTGGTAAAATGTTGGATGAGGCTCCAAAATCTACTAAATAATTGTACAAATTCTTATTGAAGACTTTGAAATTCAAAATAAACAGAGTTTTATGGGATTTATATCTACCACCTATTAAAGAAAAGTCAGTTGAACTCATTTTGTCTGATGAAGTACTAGGAGGCCTAGCCATTTCTTGAGCAGCCTAAGAAATTACAGCAAAAGGAAGAGGAGAAGTGGGGACTACTTTTAGTTCTTTGAGAAATATATTTTGTTGATGTTTTAGCTTTATAAGCTCATGGAATGTGGTATTAGATCTAGTATTCTTCATGTATTCAATGATGTTGTACTCCATCTCGTCAAATACTAGCATGGTTTTGGATGGGGGTGAAGAATTGGATTGAAGAGGTGTCGTTTGAGTGGATTTGGGAGAATATTTCTTACCTATTGCTTTATCTTTGAGAGCAAGAGTTGATGATTTCTATTTTTTATTTGTTTGTGGCCAATTAGTAATTCTCTTGCTTCTAGTGGCAACAGGTAATGATTCTTTTGATTCATCATTATCCGACAAAGGAAGAATGAAATCCCACATCCCTTTTAATTCAATTAGCTCTTCGTCATCGGTTTTTTCTTCAACTATTGACACTTCTTCTTCCTCCACATATGATTCAACATTTGATATTGTATTTGGAGGTTTAGGATCAGAGGAATGATTTCTTTTGTAAGGTCTAAAAGCTTTCCTTGAAGAAGTCTCATCTACCTTCTTTTTAATCTTTACCATTTCATTGGACATGGTTTCTGAGTACCTTTTGCAGACCTTCAAGATTGAAAAGATCCTTAGGTGCTTTCTTCTTGGATTCATACCTCAAAGTGACCTTTTTAGATTTTTTTTCTTCTAATGCATTCTTCTTTTCTAAAGCTAAAATATGTTTTTCCACAGCTATGGCTTCCTTCATGTTTTCTACCAAAGTTGGTTTGGCAACCTTATCGACAAAAATAGCTGTGTTAAAGGGAAGAGAAGAAATGTACCATTCATTTTGAACTTCAGTACTTGGCTTATATGTCATTGGGATTTTGTTCAATAACTTATTAAAACATGAATTGAAGTCCTTAATTGGTTCTCTAGGTTTAGCTTTTAAGTTGGAGAGATCATTGAGAAGAGTAGTTGTTGAGCGGTCATCTCGAAACATGGTTATGAACTTCTCTTGAAATGCATCCCAAATATTAATGGAACCATATGGTAATGAAAAATACTAGGATCCTACTGATCCTTGTAAATTTTAAGGGAATAATCGTACGATTGTGTCTTCTTCTACAAATCGATCTAGATTTAAGGACAACATGAAGTTATTTATGTGTTCTTCCACAGGACGACCATCATCAGGGTTGAATTTTGGCAACCATTTTTTTGGATGCGCAGGTAATGGATTTAATGGTCCTACCATTCGAATGGCTCCTAGATATTTCCATGGTCTTTGAGCCATTATGGTTATCTGTGTAGAAGAATATGTACCAGTGGTTGAAGGTGATTAGGTAGAGGATGATTGTGCTCTTGTACTAGTGTAAATTATGATCTGGGATGGTGAGGTGGATGATTGAGTTTGTGATGAAGATGATGAAATGAACGAGGGTTTTTCCGGTGACAATGAAAGAATCCCACTATGAGATTCAGAGTCTGATTTCTTAGGTTTCCTTTGAGGGTGAGGTAGAGGAAATTCAAATGAAGCAATTCCAAATTTTTCACTATGTGATCTGGTTAACATTTGAGAGGAAGGAAAATGTGAAGAAAAACTGGCTTGAGATAATTTAGATTCTTCTTGAGACAGAGAAATCCCTTTCAATCTGTGAATTAAAGACAAAACTTCGGGAGTTTCTACAAAAGAAGGATGATCTCATTTCATTGCAAAAACACTAATGGATTGTAAAGATTTCTTGACAACTTTGCGTATAGGATTTGGGTATTTGGAATGTGACCGAGATGTTGGAGGTGATGGTGAGGGAGTTTTACTCTTAGAATGGCTTTCTAATTTAGATTTTCTTGCATTCATAGTCAGGCCCTCCTTTTAGTGCCAAAATTTTGAATCCTCCAAGTTCACTACGACAACATGGGGGATAACCACTTGGTTTGGACTTTAAAAGAAACTACTTTTTTGTTTCGTATAGTGACTCTGACTGGGGATAATGGGACCAGTATCCCAGAGAGGATTTATTTGATAATGTTGTTGGGGATGATATAAGATATAATGGAGAATGATTCAACTGAGTATAATCTAATCTAAATAATAAACACATGCATATATCTTAATCTAACATTATTTCACTATAAGTATACCCAGGAAGAAACTAAGATATGAAATTTACAAAGATGTATCAAAGCAATTGATAATAAAGATGATTCAACTGCCAAAAGAAATGAAATCATTTAATGATTTTTTTTTATAAATAGTTATACAAAACAATTGAGAAAACTATATCACATATAGTAATTGTTCTTGCATAAAGATAGAATCAAAGTTGCAACATCATACAAAAGTGCAATAATGTAGAACTATAACTTAGATATTCATACATAAGACAATCAAAAGAAGGAAAATGCATAAATAAAACACAATCATACAATAAAAGTACCATATATGAAAGGTCTTGCTCATGGGCTCAACAATATTGATCCAATTTCATCCAACCAAATACACTCTAAGAGTACATAAATGTAATTTTAGTAGAGCATCCTCAATACTCAAAGAAAAATAGATCATGTTCCAGTAATTCCATCAAAAACTTCTCAAAAATATAGTAGTGTAATATCTTGAAAAGTGTTTTTGATAAAATTATGGATCCCTATCTAAATGCATGAGAGGGGTTTAAATACTATAATACGCGCCACAAAAATATATTATTACAAAAAAGGTTGAGGAGGCTTCAAACAACCTTCCTCGGAGTAAGCAAAAATAAAACTAAAATTAGAATTAAACTATTGATGAGCTTATTTCAACTTGAACTATCGTAGTCGACTAACTTGATCTTTGAGATTGCAAATGTCAATCATTGGTTTGAGATGAGGTGACTGGCCGATTGTGGATTTTAACTTCCCTGCAAATATGGCATCTGAAAGATTTGGAACCATCTTTTGTGCAAAGATAGTTAGATACCATAGGTTCATTCTCTGGCCATATAGTTTTACCAAATACTGCTAGTATGTCTCCTAATCCAGTTTGGTCAGTTGTTTTATTGCTTCTTCCTTGGTATGAGCTCTCTGTTTCCACTGTTGTTCCAGTTGTTTGATATTTGGGAGAAACCCTGGTATGCACTCTTTGACAAGGTTGGCACTATGGAGGTTTTCATTAATGGCTTCAATTATACTTCTTGTTGCACTTGTTGTTGTCATCGTCACCCTTTCTACCTGTTTTAACCATGTCTCACAATCTGTAAATAAAATGTCTTTGTGGGATTGTTCTATTTTTGGTCGATCAGTCTTTCTTCCCTCATCGGACTCCAGCCAGGTAATAAATCCAGAAATATTTTTATGGATTTCTTCATATTCAAACCTGATATCAATCACTTGGTTTGTCAATTTATCACTTGTCTCAAAGTAAGGATTAATCTGTGAAATTTTTAGGCATAACGTTTCTTCTTGATGTATTAATATGGAATTTAGTTTGATTTCTTGTTTGATGAACTCATCTTCTTGAGGGTTATCTTTAAATCTATCCACTATGGCTTGCATTTGGCGAATCTGCGAATCCTTTTTTGATAACCTTTCGTAATGTTGTAACCTCATTTCCTCTAATTCCCTCTAAAGTTGAGCTATATGTTGTTCTTCTTGTTGATTGGTTATTTCTTGTTCTAATTACTATTCAAGCAGAATAATTCTATGTTCTTTTTCTTTTAGCAATAGTCGAACTTTCGTTGATTTATCAATGGTCACTGTGGCATAAGTTCCTACCAACTGTGACAATTTCATAATATTTTCCGATGGGTCAATTGGAGTATCATTCCACGCAACGTCCATGGAGTCGTTCTCTAGCGTTGCAATGGTCATGGTGTCTAATTTCCTCTTATTTCTTTTTCTTTTAACTACAGCCTTATGAGTAGGACTAAAAAATATATCTAATGGAGGTATCTCTTCAATTTTCAAGACAATTTTTCAAGTAGGAAAACTTGAAATAACCTTAATATCTTGAGTGTTTGTAGCCCCTTGCTCTATTGTCTCTATATTTGCTTTATGTTGAGTCTATTTGGGGGTCTGCAATTCAGATGTTTCCTCAAGATTTGTGCCTATTTGGAGTTTCTTATTGAACTTCTCTCATTTCTGGTTTAGGTCAATGACTGGAATATTCCATATTTGAGCTGAAGTGGAACCAACCTCTATCTTTTTCTTGGCCAAGGCCTATTCCATTGTTTCCTTTTTATTTCCCTATGTATCTTTCTTTGAATATTTATTAGAATTTCCTTCTCCATTATGAGATTTTTGTTCTGACTATTTTGACACATGAGTTGATTTCTCTTGCATTTCCTCCTCTGAATTTTCCTTTGAACTTACCTCTAGGCTCACACTAGGAGTACGTTCTCTTATTGGTGAAATTTTTAATAGGTCCAATGGGACCTTTAACAATATTTTATTCCTATATACATGAAAAGAATTAATATCATTTGGGATTCATTGTAATGTTGCAAAATGTAGGACCTGTGCAAATGTTTGCGCTCCCTAAAAGAGGTCATCAAAGGGATCCCCTTCATGAGTAAACTATTTGAATTTAACCATGGTCACCTTTAGGAACTTGATTTGGTTCATACTGTCACCCTCCAATTGTGGCCAATTTTAGAGACGTAATAATATATGCTTCTTTTCCTACGTGCCCATAGCCATGTAGTGTGAAAGTGCCACATTGTAATGGGAAGGCTAGCCAAATGGATTCCTTCTATTCGCTCAGGGCTGTTAGGATATTCCGACACATCGGAAATAATTAAGTATAACTTGGTCTAGTATAGAGTTAGGTAAATTGTGTTTCTTTACTATGTACATTTTGTAACTTACAATCCGACGGTCATGATATGTAGTGATCCGACGGTTCATTCTCTCCTCGATATTACCGACACTTGATTCGTGGCTTAACACCTGATTGGTCCATGATCTCTATTTAAAGAGCATGGAGGGCCATTTGTAGGGTAACCATCCATGAGAGAATCTTATGTAAATTTTCGTTCTTTTATTAATAAATTGTCTGAAGTGGCCGCATTGGCTTAGGTCATGGACTGTTTCCCTCTTTGAGGGTTTTAACGACGTCAAAAATATTGGTGTATTGATCTGTGATCTATTTGTGAGCGGTGTCCTTTGGTGTTCTGTCTGAGGAACTTACCCTGTAAATTCCTACATGGTATCAGAGCTATTTGAGGGCCGCGTCCGTTGGTGATCCAAATTTGAAGCCAGTAAAACTGCATCCGACTGTCGTTTCCTAGATCTACTATTTCTGACTACTTTCGGGCTGAGAGGACTCCTCTATTGTGTTAGGAGCATCTGTTCCAATGAGGAACCCCTTTCATTTCACACGAAAAGGTTTCTGATAGCCCTAGCTACATCATTTTTAAGATCTGGAGGTATACAGTGTTTATTTGCAGTTTACAATTATTTTCTCTCTGTTTATTTTGGTTTCGGTTTATTTAGCTTTTTATTTTTTTTATTACCGGATCTATACCTTTTCATTTCTGTGTATGCTCCCTGCGACTCTGTGCAATTTGGGCAAATCAGAAACAGAAAGGAAGGATTTTTGTCATGTGTATGCTCTTTTCCGCCGCGACTTAGTGTGATCTCAGAAAATCAAAAACATTGAGGAAAATATTTAGTTTCCGGCTAAAGCTAACATTGAGCTGTAAGGTTCGTTTTTTTTTGTATGTCCATGTTGGGTTTTGTGTTTTTTGTTTTGTAGGGAAAAGGAGCTTTCTCAAAGTAAGCACGCAGCCCAAAGCTTTAGCGACTAAAAAAAACCCCTTCCTCTTTTCCGAAAATTACTAAACTTTTAGTTTAGCTCACTTGGTCCAAAGCTACTTTAATGGGAGTACAGGTCTTGAGTTCAAGTCTTCATTTTGTTGTGCTAATTAGATTAATTTTGGAAAGGGGGCGGATTTTTTTTAACATTATCATTCATTTCCGCACATTCCCGCGCTTCGTCGGCATCTTCATCAACTTTCCTTCAAAAAGCCATGACTCCTTCATCCGGAAGCCGTTTTTAGAGCTGTTTTTTTTTTAACTAGCCTAATTTTTCGAGATATTTCCATTGGAACACTTAGTTTCATCATCTATAGCTTCATTTTCTATTAAAATTGAAATTCCATGCCAAGTTATTCTTGACAGCACCAACTACTTCCAATGGTCGTCCTACATTGTGGATTTACTTAGAAGTAAAGGTCTCTACAGAATAGCCTCAGGCCAAGAAACCAAACCGAAAAATGAAGATAAGGTAGATAAATGGGAAAATAGGCAAGATCAAGCACGAGGGTTGATAGGGATGTCTATTTCTCCAGATCTTAGACTCCATATTGTAGAACTTGATACTCCTAAGGAAGCAGTGAAACAGATCACTAAATTTTTTGGAATTAAAAATGAACTTAAAGCCCATCAACTCGAAAATGAGTTGCTTACATTGGACCCCAATAATTTTTCTTGCATTGAAGATTTTTTGTCCAAGTTCAAGACCCTTAGACTTCTCTTGGAAAGTGTTAAGGTTAAGAAAGAAGATAGTAACCTTATCTATTCCATTCTTACTAAGTTGGGGCCAGCCTATTCTGTGTTTGTTTCCACCTTCCATTCTACAAGAGAAGCCTTCATTTCTCAAGGACAAGCCTACAAGTCCCCTTCCTTTGATTCCTTTTGTGATTCTTTAATAAGAGAACAAGAAAAACTCTTACACCTTTGTCTTCTTTATCTTGGAAACTCTTCTAAGAAAGCATTAGCTGCCCAGCAGCAACCAAATTCAAAGGATCCTAAGAATTTGTATCCTAAAAGGAATGGTCCTAAACCAAACAAGGGTCCTAAGCAATTTCAGCCTCAAAATGAAAAATCATTTCAACAAAATGATAAGACAAATAAAAACAAAGGGAAGAAGACTGGTGGACATTGCAACTTTTGTAATCGAGATGGCCACTTAGAATCCAAATGCTTTAAGAAGATGGAAGCCTTGGAAGCAGCAATGAAGAAGCATAACATCCATTTGGAGAACTCTTCAACTTCAACTTCATCTTCAGGAATAGAACTTTCTGCATGTGGTTGTCAAGCATCTCAGTCTGGCTATGCACTAAATGTATCTTCTTCTTCTCATTCTCATGAGTGGCTCATTGATTCTGGAGCTTCTTATCACATGGCCAAAAACAAAGCCATGTTTTCTTCTTTAAATTATTGTAACACCAAAAATATATATGTTAATGATGATATATCTTTAAGTGTTGTAGGGACTGGAACTGTTCATATAGACAATGGTCAATTTAATGATGTATTATGTGTTCCAACCTTATCCTGCAACCTTCTATCTTTATATCAGATAACTCATTCAGGTGAAGGTAAAATCATTGAATTTTCACCTAACGATGTTGTAATTAAGGACCTAAGAGATCCTAGACAGATTTTAGCTACTGGCATTGCTGATGATTCTACAAGGTTGTATAAGTTTCACAACTTTGGGTCATCAAATATTCCCTCGGTATTTGTTGTTCATAACAATGAAGTGAGAAAACTTTGGCATGAGCGATTTGGTCACTTAAACTATCGCTCCCTTCAGAATCTATGTAAAGAAAATATGGTGACGGGTCTTCCAATGGTATCTTGAAGAGATGGTGTTTGTTCCGGATGTGTACTCGGAAAACATCATCAGGATAGTTTTGAAAAACGTGCCTCTTGGCATGCCTCAGCCCCTTTACAGCTTGTGCATAATGATTTATGTGGTCCACTTCCAGTTGTTTCATTCTCTGGCTACAAGTATTTCTTACCTTTCATTGATGATTTCTCCAGACGCACTTGGGTATACTTCTTAAAACTCAAGAGTGAAGTATTTAACATGTTCTTGGCCTTTAAGGCCTTTGTTGAAAAAAAATCTAGACATCAAATTCTTAAGCTAAGATTTGATAATGGTGGAGAATATGTTAACAACAAATTCATCAACTTTTGCACTAAGAATGAAATTCAAATGCAACATATTGTTCCATATACTCCACAACAAAATGGTGTAGCTGAAAGGAATAATCGCACCTTAAAGGAAATGGCTAATTGTATGATTCAATCTAAAGGACTTGGTCTTAATTTTTGGGAAGAAGCAATTAACTATGAAAATTACATAATAAATTGCACTCCTACTAAGGTTTTAAAGAATATCACTCCAGAAGAAGCATGGAGCTCAATTAAACCAGATGTAAGTCACTTTCGTGCTTTTGGAAGTGAAGCATGGGCCCATATTCCAGATGAGAAACATAAAGCTTTAGAACCTAAGAGTGAAAAATGTATTTTTGTTGGATATTCTGAAGATGTCAAAGGATATAGGCTTATTCCACTTAAGTCCAAAAATGTTATCATTAGAAGAGATGTAAAGTTTGCTGAAAATATATCGGCCTACGAGCCTAGTTCGGCGGATGTGCCACCTCTCCCTATCTCTTCTACTTTTGAAAATATTTCTTCGTCAGATGATGAAAGCGAGGATGAAAATCCTCCCCCACCTTCTCAAGATCCTCCTTCAGCTCCTCATCTTCCAAAATGGGTTTGTGCTACTCGGGATGCAGCAGGTGATCTTGTCGGTGATCCTACAGATCAGCGATGTACACGTTCTGAGTTTGATAGAGCCTCTTCTTTACTGTCTGAAGCTTCAGTGAATTATGATCCTAACACCTTTGCAGAAGCTTCAGGCCATCCAGATTGGGAAGCAGCCATGAATGAAGAATATCATTCATTATTGGAAAATGATACATGGGATATTGTTCCTCTACCAAAGGGACGAAAACTTGTTAGATGCAAATGGGTTTACAGAACCAAGTATGGACCAGATGGGAAAGTTGATAAACATAAAGCTCGTCTTGTTGCTAGGTTTTTTCACAAGTTGAAGGCATTGACTACACTGAAACCTTCTCCCCTGTTGCAAAAATGAACTATATCTGCCTTTTTCTTTCCCTTGCTGCCTCTTTCAAATGGGAAGTCCATCAGATGGATGTTAAATCTGCCTTCTTGCATGGGGACTTTCATGAAGAAATCTATATCGAACAACCTATTGGCTTTATACAAACAAAATCCAGCCTTGTATGTCGGCTTAAGAAATCCCTTTATGGTCTCAAGCATGCTCCTCGAGCTTGGTATGCCAAAATGAATAACTTTCTTTTAGAAAATGGCTTTTCTAGGTGTCATTCTGACAATACTGTCTACCCCAAGAAAGTGGGCAAGTCTCTTATCGTTATTGTTCTTTATGTTGATGATCTTATCCTGATTGGTAGTGATCCCAACCTTATAAACCATGTGAAGTCTAGCCTTGAAAGGAAGTTTGAAATGACAAACTTAGGACACTTACATTATTTTCTTGGTCTTAAAGTCTTGCAATCCAGAGAAGGTATTTCTCTTTCCCAGTCCAAGTATGCCTGTGATATTCTACGCCATTTTCACATGGAAGACTGTAAGCCAGCCTGTTTTCCCTTTCAGTCTGGAGTCAAACTTTCAGTCACTTGTACTTCTCCTGAAGTTGATGCTACCTTATACCGTCAACTTGTAGGAAAACTTTTGTATCTAACCCATACTCGTCCTGACCTTTCCTTTGTTGTTGGCCTTGTTGCTTAGTTTATGCAAAACCCACATGAAAGTCATTGGAAAGCATCTAAAAGAATACTTCGTTATGTTCGAGGTACAGTTCAGTTTGGGATTCATTACAGTGCCGAAGCAGCTCCTCTATTAGTTGGTTTCACTAATTCCGATTGGGCTAGTGACCCTGAATTCTACTGCAGGGTATGTGTTCACTATTGGTTCAGGACCTATTAGATGGGCTTGTAGGAAACAAGGTGTCATTTCTCTTTCTTCAACAGAAGCAGAGTATCGTGGTGCCGTAGAAGCTAGTAAGGAAGCCTTGTGGCTTCGTCAGATCCTGTCAGAGTTTGGCTTTCAGCAGCAACATCCGACTACACTTTAGTGTGATAATCAAAGTGCCATTCAACTATGCAAAGATCCAGTCCAACATCAGCACAGCAAACACATTGAACTACACATGCACTTCATCAGAAAGATCATTCATGACCATGTTCTTGAAGTGCAATATTTTTCAACAGATGATCAAGTTCCAGACATCTTTACAAAGGCTCTCACAGAGGCGAAGTTTACTAAACTTCGATTTATGGTTGGAGTTCAGGAAGTTGTCACTAAGGGGGGATAGGCTCTAGTGCCTCCTTCCTTCTCCTATTGTGTCATATTTGTAAATCCTTCAATCCTATCCCAAGTTGTTCCTAAGGGGGGATGTTAGGATATTCCGAAACATAGGAAATAATTAAGTATAACTTGGTCTAATATAGAGTTAGGTAAAGTGTGTTTCTTTACTATGTACATTTTGTAACTTACAATCCGACGATCACAATATGTAGTGATCTGACGGTTCATTCTCTCCTCGGTATTACCGACACTTGATCTGTTGCTTAACACCAGATTGGTCCATGATCTCTATTTAAAGAGCATGGAGGGTCATTTGTAGGGTAACCATCCCTGAGAGAAGCTTATGTAAATTTTCATTCTTTTATTAATAAATTGCCTAAAGTGGTTGCGTTGGCTCAGGCCATGGACTGTTTCCCTCTTTGATGGTTTTAACCACGTCAAAAATATTGGTGCATTGATCTGCGATCTGTTTGTGAGCGGTGTCTTTTGGTGTTCTGTCTGCAGAACTTACCCTATAAAATCCTACAAGGCTTTAGTTAAACCACCCACCCCTGCTGTCTGGTAAGGTATCTCTCTGGGCAATAGCTTGTCTGGAACATAATATGGGAGGACATGTGGAGCAACAATGCTCCCAAAAACTCTGATATAAGTGAATGTTTATTCATCGAACCATATTATGACTGGAAAGATGCCTATCTTTGCTTCTTCGGAAAGCCTGGGGGACATTCTATAAAAAATGGTTTTATGAATAGGCAGCATAATACCCTGGCAGATTTTGTAAAAATGGGGATTGAATTGGGATTCCCACAAGATTTTATGGTATAAATCGATGGTGAGAATGTTCTTTATAGTCCACTTCCAACCCATGTTTGGAAATTGAGAACAAAAACAAATGGCGTCCATGACATAAGAACTCATAAAAAAAGGGGGGAAACATTCTTGAGGAAGCAATTCTGTTTTGTTTATATTCCCTAATAGCCATGGCTAAATTGTTTGATAAAATCTAACTCCAATTCATAATTGTTGCGTTAAATGTTTCATAAATTAATGGAATCCACTCTATATAAAATTGTATTCTATCAGCTTTACCAATTAATCTACACATCATTGCAGCTGTGAAATTATGTGAGGCAAAGAGGGATGCAATCGGGTACATACCAGATTTCTCCCATTTGAATTTGCCTGAGCCTGACCTCCAGGTCTGTGTAACATCCAATGGGTCCTCGTTCTCTTCAGCGATATTCTCAAGGAAATCTTTGTCATAGACATTTTGAGGCTCTGGTAGATGGTACATATGGCACAAATTGTCTGGTGTAAAAGACCCCATGACCTCATGTCTTGCATTCCTGAAAGCTATGTTTGTGATATTTATATTATCAATCACCCATTTTACCATATCTATGTATGGTAATATCTTAGGTCTTGCTTCTATTCTGTGTAAAAATGAACATGCTGCCTCAAAATAGAAAGCGTTAGATGGTTCTTCGGCATTAGCTATTGCCTTCATTTCTAGTGGCCTCAGTTTCTATTCTTCCAGTAGGTTATACGTAGCTTCACATGATGTGATTCCTCCACCTTTGTTGTAGGTGGTAACAGAGAAAAGTGGTATCATGTCTGATTTCTTAGATGCAGTAGCTTTTCCTTTCTTTGCCATCTTCTTAAGCATTGTTTCCTTCGGAGGTTCCCTGAAATTGAGCAATGGAGATTATCGAATAAACACATAGTGAAACTGACAGTGAAAATTCAATGATACAAATAATTCTGAAAGGTGACATAAAGCTTTTGTCATAGAGATTTTGAGGCTCTATTACAAAGGAAGTTGTCACTGTCCCTGTACTCCCTATCTACGATCCCGAAGAACCTCTACAATGTACCCCAACATGCTCTCCCATGATGAAGAATCTCCCAATATGTCCCTCTTCATGAGCAGAATAATTCCCCTTTCCATCATTTCCCAAGAATCTTCCTTCTATCCCAGTTTACAAGACCAACGCTACTGTTGAGTGTTCTCCTCGCGCTGATTTATAGAGGTTAAAACCAACCCTTGCACCGATCAGATCGACTGATCCCTTTTCTAGTCACATCGATCCTCTTTTGGAAGGTTTTTTAAATAAGGAGCCAAAGCTTCCATGTCTATAAGCTTTGTAACGAAAGTCTGGTAGATGGTTGGGCCAAATAGACCTGAGGAAATCAATTTGGGCTCCTGTCCCCTATTAGGATGGAACAACCTCAAGAGATAAGACCTTATCCCATGATGAGAGGAACCATCTCCCAACCATTAAAGCTATATAAGCCTCTCTTTTTCCCAAGAAAAAGCTACTGAAGTTTTGGAGCAAGTGTGAATAACCAGCAAGTCATTTATAACTTATATCTTTCTAGTGTGTGTTTGAGGGAGAATATGATGATTTTGGTTTGGTTTGAGACTAGAGGCAAAGAGGCCTTAAACTTCCATTTGTTGGGGCTATCCATGAAGTGCTAGCAGAAGTGTGAGAACCTCGATATGTTGAAGGAGACCAACAACGTCAAGGCACCAGCTGTAATCTCTTTCAGATTTATATTAATGCAACTACCGATTGATTTCCTACATGAAGTGTCATTTTACGTTTTCATGGCTTAATGTTCCTTGACCTATTAAGTATGTTGAATAAAATATTGCATGCTATCACGTTTGTTGTTGTTGTTGTTTTGTGTCAGGTATTTAAAGGAAGGAAATGAAAGATAGCTGGAGTGAGGAAGTAGGATCATCACCAAGCATAATAGCATTCTATGGGGTAGGCCCTTTTAATTGATTCTAGCTTAAGGATATTTTCAATAGATTGTCCATTTGTGTCTAGACCCACTCTCTAGGGCAACAGGAATTGTTTGTGTCCGCACTAAGGATTTACCTACACAACGAATTGGTGACCATATTATGGAGCCAATCCTTCTGTTTGATTGATTGACATTTTATGGTTTTGTGAGAACTTTTCTCGCATCACTATTTCCATTTAGAGTTCTCTGCTTTGCCTAGTTTACTACTTTGAGCCTTAAATTTACTATGGCAAGTCTGGTCTTAGCCTTTGAGAATTTTTATTTTTTTCCTCAAATCCTCAATTAGGGCGCTTATTTTTCTGATAGTCGTGCCGATCAACGCAATTTTATCAAAATCAGTCACACCGACCCCCTTTTATCGCGTGTTATCAATTAGGCAGTCACGCCAATTCCTGTAGGTGAAGATCAGGGTTTACCCTAGATCACAGCCAATGTGTCTTGCCCTTCTGATTTCTGTCTCTCAGCTCATTTTGACTGTGTTCTCCTTGGCTGGAAAGCTCTTTTAGCTTAGTTTGTATGATTTGTCAATTTTCATTTCCTTCAATTGGTTGCTTGAGTTCTTGGATGGTGTATAACCCTAGGGCATCTAGGTCATCACCCATTCACTTGTTTTCCTGCTTAAAAAGTCAAGTCCATAGTCAAATTTTCTCCTTGCATTTCATTTGATTAGTCCTTTCATTGTTTCGATTTCCATTTGACTTGTTTGGAGAGTTTAGTTTAGTGTTTGAGTGTCTCTTTTCAGGCACAAATCAAATTACCCATCTTTTTTTGGTTCAGTATTTGCTTCATTAATTTTGAAAACAATTATCTTTTATGCTTTCTTCTGATTGATTGTATTGTGAATGTTTCATTGAAGTGTGAAGTGTTTGCAAAAGATTCATTTCGTCATTTCATTGAAAAAAAAAGAACTCTAGTTTTCTACATCAATATGTTACGTTAGTTAGCATCATTGAACGCTAGAGTTGCATCGTCACTTGCATTACAAAAGAAATGAATTCTCTTTATTAGTGAAAGGGCTATTTAAAGTGCTTTGGATAGGAAAGTTAGGAATTGGAAAGAGTTTTTCATCATTTTTATTTTCAAAAGACGAAATAGTGAAAAAATAATTTTTCTTTCAATTCCATGTTTTGTTGCATTTGAGTATGATTTCTACTCTCATTAGTGTATAGAATTCATTGAATTGAAAGGGTTTTGTCTCATTTAGCTACATGTAGTTGTTTTTGAGTTGCATTGATAAGACCTGAAAACCAAGACATAATTTCAAGATAAAATCTAAAATGAACTCAATTAACCTAAGTCACATTTGAAATCTAACGATCACATCTTAGAAGGACTAGGCTAGAGACGTGTTCCGACGTCTTAAAACCTAGCAGCTGTCATTCGCTTCGGCACTAGACAGTGCTAGTATGGACTTGTGATCCCTGTACCGTCGAGTATAAAGGGAGACCCCACTAGGATATAATCCTTTATCCATAGGAAACCAAGTCTACTACCTTGTAAACGTGATACACCGAACACAGCATTCAGGGAGATTTCCTGCCCGTACTTCTCAGTTCGCTGGGAGGTATTCTGTAGTTCATGGTTACCTAGTAATCCTCTTTACCTAGATCATCCTGAGTAGCCATTTTGATCTTTTTGACTCCCTAAATATAAAATATCACACGAGCACTTGTCCTTTCAAGATCATTTCAAATCAAAATTGATAGAGTTACCTTTGCTTCTTTCTCGACTCTTAAAACATGAAAAAGCACCAGTTTGTTTTTGCGTCTTAAAAAATTTTATTGCCCACGATATTATAACATCCTGGTTAGTATTTTTTAGACCACATCATGAGTATACATTTAAATACATTTTAAAGCCCTTGAAATTGATCTCTTGTTTGGTTATGTGAGACAAGATCATCATGGTTGAACCAACTGGTTCACCTAGTTCCTCTTCCTCTCCTCTCTCTGAAAGATTGTCTAAGGAGCCTTTTCTTGAATTTCCACAACTGCTTGAGGACAAAGGTGTTGAGCTTGGAATTGTTCTAAGTATTCAATCTTTTTCATCTCATCCTCCCCCTTTAGATAGTGGGTCACCTTTTGATGTTGGCCCAGAATCTCTGGATAACCCTATCCAGACTCCCGAGAGTCTGCTGACTTCTAAAGGTCAACTTGGACTGGTTTTTCATACTTTGAATCCTTTGTTCAATCATGTTGTGATATCACCGTAGTGTCAATACAACCCGTATGATCAACCGTGTATTCCTTTGGAATTATCCCCTTGTACATCTTCGGTAGTCAGTTGTCATCTATTTTCACCCATGGAAACAAAAGGCGAAATCCTAGTCTCCTCTCCAGGTCACTTAGAGGTTTCCACTTAATGCATAGTCGAGGAGTAGGAATATCCTTTCCCTCCTGAAGGCTTCCCTTACACGGAAACCATTCCAACTAGTGTTCGTCATGATTTACCACGTAATTGCTTGACTTTATCTCAGTTGGTTTCAAGCACACCTACTGCCTCATCATTGTATCACAACCCTATTTGGTCATATAGAGCTATGATTACCACAGGTCCATTCATTCAGAACTCTACCACCCAAAAAATGGTGATTTCGGAAGTCACTTCAGCCCCGGTACAACCCACCATTCCAATCCTTTTGTTTCGTCAGTCTAGGTGACCCATCCAATTCAACCGATGTTCTCAAGTCATGTCCCTGTCAGTTCTTTGATCCCTTGAGCAAGTGGATAGGTTGTTCCACCACCTGGGGAGCAGAGTCCGAATGTTTCTATGATTTCTGGCGCAACCAATGCGAGTGGCTCACAATCTCACATGGTTGGGATGAACCAACCCTCTTCAAGTGTCATTTCAAATCCTATTGGTCTGGCTACATCAAGTAATGTCCAGTACCAATAGCCTAATGTTGGTCCATCTAGGTCAAGTCATGTCCAGTACCAACAACCTAATTTTGGTTTGTCTAGGTCGAGTCATGTCCAGTACCAGCAACCTACTATGCCTCAAGGTCAGTACCAACCTCTTTATGTTACATATGGTTCACAAGTAATGGCTAATCCATCATACATCCGTCAGCCTGGTCCATCCACCGTGCTTGGTGGGTATGGCCAGATATAGTTTGGGAACCATCAAGTTGTCATTCTTGGAACTATTCAAGCACCTTTGTAGTATCAAGGACAACTCCTGCAGTAGCAAGGGAAGCCTTCGTTGTAGGAAGGGACATCGATGTAGGAGCAAGGCTAGATCATGCTATAGCAAGGACAGCTGCAACAATCCCAGGGGCAACCCTTGCAACAATTGCAGCAAACCGTGTAGCCACATATGCAGTATGCACCACAATCCTCCCAGCCTATGCCTTCGAAAGGTCGACCTCTACAGCCGCAGGGACAACCTTTACAGCTGCAATGTCAACCCTCACAGCCACAAGGTCAACTTGGGTAGTAGAAACCCTTATAATCATATCAATAGGGTCAACCCTTGCAAGGGTAGGGCCAGGGACAAGTCCTGTAGTAGCAAGCATAGAATCCTTATGTCCAAGGGCAACAGGTTCAACCTCCTTTTGTCTAAGGACAACAAATCCAAAATCCTTATGTCTAAGGATAGCAAGCACAAAATCCTTACGTCCAAGGGAAGCAGGTCCAATACCCATTTGTCCAAGGATAGCAGCTCCAAAATCCCTATGGTCAGGGACATCAGACGCCAAATCCATATGTCCAAGGGAAACAGGCTCAAGAACCTTTTAACCAGTATGTTTCTTATCAGCAGCCTCTAGCCAGATGGTTTCAAGGCTTTGAAAGTCAGAATCCTCCTTACGGGCAAGGTAACCTATAGTAGGGGAAAAATCAAGTGCCTTACAGACAAAACCCTCCACTTTGGGGACAAAATCCTTACCAGCAGGGATGGTCCCACCAGTCGGAACCCCTTATCGACCTCAAATGCCTTTCAATACCCAATTGTTGTTCTTGGCTACACTGGAATTTCCAGATGTGTCTAGACTCATGAATGATCTGATTCTTCATTTGCCATACTAGCCTCCGATTCCATCGAAGATTCCTAGAGATTATCCAAAGTTTGAAGGGAAAGCGAAAGAGGACCCTCAAGCCCACGTGATGACATATCACCTCTAGTGCTCCTCAAATCCCTACATTGATGATTCCATTCATATTCATCTTTTCCAACGAACTCTTACAGGAGCTAAAACCAAGTGGTATATGGAGCTCCTCTGGAATACCTATCATGACTTTAACACTCTCGCCATGGCCTTTGTCAGACATTTCCAGTTGTCGGTTCGCTATGAAATTGGCACCCATTTGTTAATGTCACTCAAGCAAGACACAACGACTCACATCTCCAATCACATCCATGAATGGAGATGTAGGCGCCATCTGATTAAGTTTTAAATTGATGATCAGTTGTTGACCGAGTGGTTCACCAAATCATTTGTCAAAAAGATTGCTGAGGACAATTCTATGGTTGGATGTGTCACTAAGAAACAAGCCATCGAATGTGCCCAGTATTTATACCTTGTCTATTCACAGTCTGGCACATCATATGATGTGTTACCCGATGCACCCAAACCATCATCTGATCTAATGACATCTAAGTCCCCCGGTACCCCTCTTTTTGATGGAGTAATTGGTTCAGGACCCAGAACACTACGAAAACTTCTTCCAAACAGAAGTCAGTCTCCAACACTACTCCCAATGACTCCTCTCACAATGTGTCCAGCCCTGGTAAAAACTCAGAGGTTCATGTTGTCCAGTCTACTGCAGCAAATCAATCCCCTAAAGGTAAGAAGAAAGGCAAAGGCTTGAGTAAAGTCGATGCCCCAGAACAGGGTCTATCGGCCTGGATAAGTCGTTCTTGCAGACAAGAGCGACCTCCCTAGTATCTAATGATATCTAGCGACAAGCAAACCAAACAAATTCTATCTTTCTCTAAATATGCAATTTATAAGTAAAGGCAAACAAATGTTTTAGGCCTACCTTGGATCCTATGCAAGTTTGTAGAATCCACGCTCCGTTGGTCCAAATGAGCTCCCTTGTGAAGAATCTGCGAACACAAACAAGCACACACATTAAATAGCACCTAAAAAGCCAATACAATAAAGCATACTTATCATGATGATCAAGGAATTCATGAAACAAATCACATAACACAATTTGTTGAGAAAAATGAATCTGATTGTATTAACTTTAATAAAAGAAGAACTTTACAACCTTGGTGCCTTGATGCTGTACAAGCTCCTCCCAGGGTCCAGCAAGAAGTCTCCTCTACTTTGACAAGTTTCACCCTCTTCCCAATGAAGCCAAAAGGTATGTAATCTCTCCTCTCAAGCTTAACTAGGAAGTCTCAATTCCAACAACATTTACCCTCAAAAATGTTCAACTTCTAACCTCTCTAGCAACTAGCCCAATGCCTTAAATTATAGTGCAATGGAGGGAAGTTACTAGGTCCACCTTCAAAGGGATAAAGCCCTCCTTCAAAGGGATAAGCTCCTCTCATCAAGGGATTAACTCCTTCACTTTTGGGATGCATGAGCCACCTAGGAGCGAACCATCCACATCAAGATTCCTTCTAGAATCATCCAGAATTAACCACAAGTGAGATTTTAAGAATAAACTTGCATCTTTTTGACTTTCATAGGGGTCCGCACCCACTCCTTTAGAGACAAAGCAGGCAGGTCTGCAGGTAACATGAACAAGGGGTGCAGGACCGTAGGCAACAGTGAGAGAAAGTGTGGAACCAGAGCTTTACTGATTTTCAAAGTCTTTCTCTCATTTTCAAAGCTTGACATGAAGAGCTGAGGTTTGAGACTTGCTAAGGAGGACAGTATGAAGATGATAGACCCATACTGACTAAAAATAGTCATGGTGACAATATTTTGTGTAACAGATTTCCCCCTAAAGTGCGAAGTCTGTAGTAGATGAGGATTTCATTTATCATCTAAGAAGAGTGAACTACTTTATCATTTCGAGGATCATCTTGTAGAGAGCCTGGTTGGAACCTATAAAAACATTCAATACAAAATATATATATGAGATCATAACATCGCTAAGGTAGGCATTCCCATACTCAGATCAAAACTAACTAGAAAACTAACTACTGCTCTGATATAGGAATGATCTTGTAATACATCACAAGTATAAACACATGTAGACACAGTGTGGACGTAGCCATCTATTTATGAATAGTCCACTGTATAATGAATACAAAATTCCTCACAGCCTGGATTGTGGAAACTAGATCCAGGGTCTTGATTTCTACTTCTCGAAATAGTACGATTCTAACCATGTGAATGAATGTGTTGAAGTCGAACATGGTAGAAACCACTTGATTACCAGTCAATGATGTAAACTGTTAACAAGTGTGAGAGAAACCACCAGTAATGTCAATGGCTCTCAAAGTACTCAGTAAAATCCATGAGATGTGAATAGATGTGTTGATGTCGAACATGTCACAGAATCCTTTGATCGAAGGTCAATGATGCAACCTATCGTCGAAGGTAAGAAACCTGCCATTGAGGCATGCAGATCCCAAGGTACTAACGATTTCTAGGTCATCTTTCTAGATAATGAGCTGAAGTCGATAGAAAGCGATCCGTCGTAGGCAAGCCCACAACACGAAATCATAGATCAAGTTTGAAGAAATTTAGTTGCAAGGACTGACTCAGGGATGGTCAAGATGGATGACAGATATTTTGCAGATGAATGGCTTATTTTCACTGACCTCTTGAACACATAATGACACAGCAGATGGTTTGGTGACAATTGACCCAAAGCTAATACCCAGAAACTGGCTGAAGACTTTCAATATGGTTTGATCAACTGTTAGGCAAAGCATTTCCCAACCCAGGTGAATAAAAGTGTCGTGTTCAAGAGTGGTTACAAAGTATGACAAACAGGCTCATTTTTCTCTCTTTTCCCCCACCATTTCTGGCAAGTACCTCTTTATTTTTGGCAAGCTTGAGGAGGATAACATTTGCTTGATTATAAGCTCATCCTTCGGATGAGTCCAACTTAGTTTAAATTCGAACCCTAAGAAGGAGGGGTCCATTCCTGTTTGTAATTGAACAGGTCCTTTACTGTTAAATTTTAACAAGTCCAGTATAGGAGAAACTCGACGTTTTTCAATTTTAGAGAGTCTAAAAAAACTTAAGAAAACTCCATGGTTGTCCTTTTTCGTAAATTTGCATCTCCCAAGCCTGAAAAAGTATAAAATAATACTTGAGGGAACCGCTTGATCATTACAACCAAGGATTACTTTTCATAATCAGTGCCTCTAATCCGAAAAAGTAAAAAAAGCGATAAATGACACGTCATTTTATAACCAATATCAAATTTGAAACGACAAAAATCCAGCAATATTTTCATGTTTTTACGGTTAGAAAAGGGCTGTAAGTGGACCGTCTTTTTAGTTTCGTTTTAACGAGCTTAAAAGCAAAAACTAGGCAATCTTTTAATATTTTAGGAGTCTGAAAAGAGCTTAAAGGTGACTCTAATGTTTTTTGTCGAAAATGACCAATTTTGCCTGAAAAATCCATTACCCTGCACAAAAACTCAAACATTACTCATACCTATTTAAAATAGATAAAAATGCTGCAAAAGTTAGCTCTTTAAAGTGAAAAATAAACAAATTAAAAATTCATTTACTCAAAAAAGATTCTAAAAGGGCTTTTGTAAATTCATTTTTACCGTTTGACTTCAGAGTGAGAAAAGAGAGCTTTTGTTCAGAAACTTCCTGTGAAGATTGCGGAAAATCCGTCCGTTGGAATCGAACATTGTCTCCTCCAGGTAATCCACATCATCTTAGTCTTTCATTTTATCTGTTTAAAAATTGTTTTTAGTGTTCTAGTTTGTCTTTTAGGAAATTTTTTAGGTTAAAACCCGCGCGTGGGAGTTCGCAGGCATAGCACAGGAAACTTGCGGACCCCGAATTTTTTGTAAAAGGAAAAAAGTCAGGGGTCTGCACCTGCCGTGAAGGCAAAGTGCGGAACCATGCACTGTCTCTAACACAGAGGGTGCGGTCCCTGCAACAAAGGTTTTTAAACCTAAATTTTTCAAATTCCACCCAAAAATTTTGATTTTAGATATTCTAATCCGCCTTTTTATTGAATGTTGGGTATACATCATGCTTGATTGGTGGGAACAGGAGCACGAGGATGTAGATCTCACCGCAATTAATCATCAACCTTCGATTGATGCATTGAAGGCATGTGTTTTATACAAATTCTGGGCCATACCTGGCATGAGGGCCCAGGTGGACTTTTTGCAGTGGCTGGTAGACAGATGGAATATACAGGAATAGTGCTTCTTCATTGGTGGTCACTAGCTCGAAATGGAGCCGGAAGATATTTACTTTTTGACTGGTTTTCCTAAGAGAGGTGAACACTTGACTCTATTCGGGACTAGGCCAGGTGGCCAGTCTATCGATAGCCTCCGGCTAGAGTTTTGCAACAACCAAACTAGAGACAAAGGGATAGATATCAAAACCATATCCCTTACTGAGCTCAAAGTGATTGTGTTTACTGTTACCAGGCTCTGCGGAAGCGCAGCACTACATATAGCCACTGGATCCCAAATGCGGATGGTAGTAGACTGCTTTTGAGGCACCATCTTCAACTGGTGCGAGGTTTTGTTGGCTAATATAAAAGGCCAACTGACTAGAGCAAAGAACGGACAACTGAAGACTTTTGGATATGGTGCTTTAGTTGTGAGCTTTGGTCTGGAGAGGGTTCCAATGTTGGTCCCATAGCATCTCACTGTTGGAGCTGGACTTCCCCGAGAGCCCAAACTGATGCGTTGGGTTGCAGTTATGGCCCTTCATCCTGAGGAGGGAATAGAAGTCGTTTGATTCACTCCTGCGTATTTTCATTGGTTGGAGAACCAAGTTTTTGCTATTCAAGACTTTCCTTTTGCTAGGGTAGATTATCGTGGTTACCCATACATGGCTCTTCCACCAGGAGAGCAATGGGATGACTCAGGTAAAATCATTTTCAACATTTTCTAATTTAATTTATTTTTTTGTTTTTATTTCATCCCAAAATTGATAGTAAAAGTTTCAAATGAAGATGTATGCCCATGACGACCAACCACTCTCCAGCCCTATGAGAGGAAACAACCAGCTGCAACAACACCAGCCCCACAGGACGAATCTACAAAGACCTTGGCCGAATTGGAGAGTCATCCAGAGCGTTTAACAGCAGACATTCTGGAGACCAGCATAGATGACATTCCTCTTAGGCTACAGCGCTATGTGACTGGGGTCCCAGGACCTTTCAGGAGGTTCCTTTGTAGGGTGGCTCGTACAGTGGTTTCTTATCGTGATCATCACTAGTGATAGGATGATCTCCTATTGTAGACACATATGACATTTTTCGCTTTTTGTACTATCATTTTTGCCGATCATAAGGTGTTTTTGTCGGCCCGGATAAGCTGTTCTTGCAAACAAGAGTGACCTCCCTAGTATCTAATGATATCTAGCAACAAGAAAACCAAACAAATTCAACCTTTCTCTAAATATGCAATTTATAAGTAAAGGCAAACAAGTGTTTTAGGCCTACCATGGATCCTGTGCAAGTTTATAGAAGCCACACTCCGTTGATCCAAATGAGCTCCCTTGTGAAGAATATGCAAACACAAACAAGCACATACATTAAATAGAACCTGAAAAGCCAATACAATAAAGCATACTTATCATGATGATCAAAGAATTCATGAAACAAATCACATAAGACAATTTGTTGAGAAAAATGAATCTGATTGTATTAACTTTAATAAAAGAAGAACTTTACAACCTTGGTGCCTTGATGCTGTACAAGCTCCTCCCAGGGTCCAGCAAGAAGTCTCCTCTACTTTGACAAGTTTCACTCTCTTCCCTCAAGCTTAACTAGGAAGTCGCAATTCCAACAGCATTTACCCTCAAAAATGTTCAGCTTCTAACCTCTCTAGCAACCAGCCCAATGCCTTAATTTATAGTGCAATGGAGGGAAGTTACTAGGTCCACCAACAAAGGGATAAAGCCCTCCTTCAAAGGGATAAGCTCCTCTCATCAAGGGATTAGCTCCTTCACTTTTTGGATCCATGAACCACCTAGGAGTAAACCATCCACGTCAAGATTCCTTCTAGAATTAACCACAAGTGAGTTTTTAAGAATAAACTTGTGCCTTTTTGACTTTCACAGGGGTCTACACCCACTCCTTTAGAGACAAAGTGGGCAGGTCCGCAGGTAACATGAACAAGGGGTGCGGGACCATAGGCAACAGTGAGAGAAATTGTGGAACCAGAGCTTTATTGATTTTCAAAGTCTTTCTCTCATTTTCAAAGCTTGACATGAAGAGCTGAGGTTTGAGACTTGATAAGGAGGACAGTATGAATGATGATAGACCCATACTGACTACAAATAGTCACGGTGACAATATTTTGTGTAACAGGGTCCTCCAAACCCATCTGCTGGTGATGCTTCCCAACGGAAACCTAAGTATTTATACCTCATTTGTGAGGAGGATCACTATAGTAGGGATTGTCCCAAACTGTCTGAAGTTAGTCGTTTCCTCAAAGGGACCCCAGTTGTCTTGAAAGAGCCCTTTTTGTCCTAGCAGACTCAAATGGTAGACCAGCCTTGGTCATCTACTTCCTTAGGTTCACAAGTGTTCATGATGATTACCCCAATAAATGTGGCTATGAGGTCAAAAGATTATCATACTCCTTCTCCGTCAACAGGGAAAGAGAAAGAAGGTACCCCTTCTTCTTCAACGCCATCCAGTTCTGGTCCTCTTCATATAGAGCGAGCTAATTCTGATTCCACCATTCGACCACCTTCTCAAGGTGTGCTTCGAAAGTCCTCGTACAATCCCAATGCTCGAGCCACTCAACATTATAACATTGTTGAGGATTTGGCTCAAGCACCATCAGCTATGTCTACTCTCAAGGTCCTTCAAAGTTGTCCTTCTCAGCAGAAATCGTTACTGTTGTCTATTGGGGGTATTGATCTAGCTGAATCTAATCTCATCTGCTTTGACCTGGAAAACCACGTTCGGTGTTTACCTCATCAAATTTCCTTTCTCATTCAGGTAATCATAAATGAGAAAACCATTGATAGCACCTCATCGATGATGGTGCTTCTACCTGCATCATGTCTGTCACTTGTTGGAAGGAAATTGGTTCTCCTACTCTGAACTAGTCCACTAATACTCTGGAAGCTTTTGACGAGCGTGATTTGCCACCATTCGGTGTCCTTACCAACCTTGCCATTACATTGGAGGGCAAGATGGTACATGTCGAGTTAGAGATTGTTGACGCTAATCTTAACTACAATCTTCTACTCAGACGGAGCTAGACCCATGCCATGCATGTAGTAGCCTATTCCCTCTTTTGGGTGATTCATTCTCCCCATTAAGGGAAGATAGTCACAGTCAACCAACTATCCTTCTTTGCCTCTTCCTCCTCAGATGGAAATGTTCTGTATGTCAAGCACACCAGTGCTCCTTATGAGAGTGTGGGTGCAGGAATTTTTAAATATCCTAACTTAATAGGCATTTTTCAACTCCCACCTCCTCATGTTGCCTCTATCAACATGATTTCAGTCAAGTCTGATCCTTGGGTCGTTCCTTTGCCGAATCTTATTGATACATGGGGCAAGGTTATGCTGTTAAGTCCTTCCAAAATTGATTACGTGGAAATTATTTCGGCCTCACCTTCAATATCCTCTGATCATCCTGATTTGAGTTCATCTCTCGATGTGTATTCTCAATCCCCGTGGCTTGGTTCTAGCCAAACGGTCATGTCTATATTTCTTGATAAGTTCTCTTCTCCACTGCCTATTGACATGTTGGTTTCTCTTGATATTATTAAGATCTTTCAACTAAGGGCACCTTTATCTCTTCATGGGTTCAGGTTTTTTCTCCCTCCCCAATTTTTTACCGCTTGCGCATCATTGCAATGGGGTTGCCATCTTTTGACTCGTAACCCTCCCTCATCCACAGGGCATGGGGGCACGACCTTATATGAGTACTCTAATATTTGGCCGAGTCGATGCTTACTCATATTGTCAATGGTAAAACTCTGGTTTTCATTTGTGTTGATTGATTACCTAAGTCTGAGCATGGACTCTCTCAAAAAGTACTATGCTTAGGTCATATTTCATGGTTACTTTTTTACAATAATGCGTCATTCATTTTTGTACAGTCTGGTTTGGTGTTTTATTTTGCAAGCAACTTCTCTGCTTATTATGTTTTTTTCTTGCTTTTCATATGTCGGTGTACCCTCACGTCATTTTCCGTAATGGTACTTGTCGTAGTACCCGAAATATATCATTTGTGGCATGGGCCATCTATGACCCCCATGGTGAGTTGATTGATCTTCAAGGTATATGTCTAGGTTGAAAAACTAATAACATCGCTGAGTATAGCGTGGTTATCAAATTATTATCAAAAGCTATTTCTCTTGGCATCTGGGAATTGGTTGTCAACCTTGATTCACAACTTTTTGTTCTTCAACTCAAAGGGAAATATTCCGTCAAAAACCCTCAGATATTGAGAATGTATCTTCGTATTGTTCTACTAGAGAGAAATTTTGATTACATTACATATCATCATATTCCTTAACACATGAATACATTAATAGATGCATTATCTAGTTATGTGTTGGTTAGACATTTGTGAAACATGTAACAACTCAATAACAAAAAAATTTGTACCATAGTAAGAAAGGAAGTACAACATATGTGTGTGTGTGTGTGTGTGTGGGTAATGTGTGTCATACATCAAAACCTCAAAAACTAATATGTTTGTTCGAAATACATCAGTGGCTCGTAGGCCTCAAAAATATGGAATGCTATACCTATGCACTAAACAACATGATGCTCATGATAGCATGTAACTGCTCGGACTATGCAATTCATTAGTCAGCGAATGTGATTTGACACCCCCACTGTATGCCTCTAGTACTGTCGTGGGACATCACCCACCCGAGAATACTTTTGGATCCCATGGGTCAAACGCTCGAGATTCCACACAATATCCTTCTTGTTGTCGCTTCTCTCTTGATAAGGAGCAACATCAAACTGCCAAGTGATGCACCTCACAATTGAGGAAATCCCAGCAATGCGTTCTAGTCCAACATCTACATTCATAAAATCAAAGTGTCATGAACAAATATATTTCAAAAACAGTAAAAAACATCAAAAAACTAAAAAATTGTTTTTTTACTTCCATCATCAAAATCCTCCCCTTCTAGGAGTGGCATATCTGAGTCTCTGCGGAATTCGGTACCGCTATAAGGAAAATAGTCTAATACAATCAGTTGTCACCATAGCCACGAGAAAAAGGCGGGCTTGTAAGACTTATGTTTGCCCACCATGACCTTGGGCATCAAATTGCTCCAAAGAACCATCTGTGGATCTCGAGGCATCGACGGATCTACCTCAGTTAGCTGGTATTGGAACAGTGGCACTCGTTCCAAGAAGAAGGTCACCAAAACAAATCCAAAGCAAAATGACTTCAAGTGTCCCGCCTTAGCTTTCGATAGCTCGCGCCTCACGTTGATTTTCATTGCTTCCACCCAGTTAAAGATGGTGGGTGTCATGCAGTCAATAGCGTACTAAAACTTTATCTTGTTGGTCTCATGCAGCGCTTGGGACCTAGCCACTCTGTTGATGGTTAATAGTAGCACTCTCCAACAAGATCCCAAACGGTCATAATCTCAATCTTGCCACTTTGGATTTGAGAGCTTCTGGGCAATGTTCAACAAGTAGCATAGTCGTGCTTTCCTCAATCAGCCTTGAGCCACATAGGTTGATTGGTTCTGCTCTCCATGGCAGTCCAGTGAAGAAATAAATCTCTGAAATATCCAGCTCTAGCTCTTGGTCACCGATGATGAAAATTTCCCATTTTATGTCCCAAAGACTAATTAGGTACCGTAGCAACTTAGGTTGGGCCCATATACCTGGTGTAAGAAATAATTTTAAGAGCCCACAGTTCCTCAAATCCTCCAAGAAATTTGGATCAGCTTTTGCTTGAGTATCAATATCCTCATGCTCACCTTCTTTCCAATCTACCATTTTTCACGATTTCTTCCTACAAAAACCATGTAATCAAGTCAATGAACATCCTTGGCCAGAACAATTTGGGTTAAAATGGTTGAATTGAGAAAGGAACATGCAAATTTTTTCTCACTCTATCGATAGAATTGTTTTAAAAACAATGACGCCGACGGCATAGTTGGCAGTCTTAGCCACCCTCGATCGGTGCGATTATGTGCCCGGAAATTGCGTCGGCCGAGGGGAAAAACTTGTTTCCAAAAGTTCCCCATGAATCCCAAAAAATGTATAAAAATGGAAAAAAAAGGTATGAAAATGGAGCTTAAGGTCTCGTCTCTTACATGCAACTGAGGGCTCAATGAATGACCTCCCAGATCTCTTGCAATCTACTCCAGAAAAATTAGGACACAAGTGGGTAAAAAGATCTTCACACAAAGGTAAAATGGTAAATGGTAAAAAATAATTACTTTTGCCCCATTTTATTTATTTTTCACGAAATATTAGTGTTTTTGAGTACCTATTTTTCCTCAAAACTGGATAATGGTTGTACCTTTCTAGTGCAATGATAGGTGATGGATTGTCGATGATGGTACTGGAGTCGTGTTTCAGCTCTTTTCTCGACTCGTAAATCTCAAACGAAAATATCGCCAAGTATTTTTCCCTTTTTGACTCGTAAAAGAGAATAAAATGGGGGTGTGAATTGAAGCTCTTTTCTGACTCTTTAAAGATTGTCGAGCTCTAAAACTCGTTAAAACATTAAATGACATTGGATTCGTCACCATGAAGAACGTGAGCTGATCCTTCCTAGGGCTCATTAAACTTACTAGGTTGGATTCATCCAAAGGATGAACTTATAGTGCAAGAATATGATATCCCCTTCAAGCTTGCGATAAAAAATAATTGGGGTACCTGCCAGAAATGGTGGGGGAAAATTTGGAAATCCAATCAGTCATGTCAGCAACTCACTCTTGAACATGACACTTTCTTCTTCATGTTTGGTTTGGATATCCTCCTTTTCATTTCACCTTCCTGGGTTCGCCCGCTCATTTTTTCCTTCCATTTCATCTCTGCCACGTCATCATGACCATCGATCCTATGGATCCAACAACTGCCAAACTCCAAAATCATGTCGTCGATATGTTCAAGAGTTAGTCCTTTTGCAGTTACACTTACTCCTGATTCTCTGTATCATCTGAAATCATTTCCATCCCTTTGCCTCGTGTCGATGATGTGGGATACATCATGTCCCTCCTTGAACATGGTCACTTCATGTCGACTTCAACTCAATATCAAGGAAGATGGCCGAGAGACTTCCTTCCAGTACCTTAAAGCTTGCGTGCCCTAACGGAAAGTTCTTCGCACTCGATGACAAGTTCACATCATTGACTTTTGATTGGGTGATTTCATGCGTGTTCGATATTATCTCCCTTATGCACATTTCGTGAACTCTGCCGCCAGTACCTTGAGAGCCATTGTCATTACTGGTGGTATCTCTCGCACTTGTTAATGGTTCACATCATTGACAGGTAATCAAGCAACTTCCGAGCATGTTCGACTTCAACAGATTCGTTCACATGTTAGGATTTGTACATTGATCAGGTCATTCGGAGCACAAGACCCTGGGCTAAGATTACACAAGTCCAGTTTCCAAGGCGATGTGACGTGGTCATGTTGATATACATGTATCTTTTAGATGGATGGCTACAACCATACCATGAGTTGTTATATGTGATCCTTCTCATTATTGGGTGGTTGTGTCCATACCTTGTTTTCATTATGATCTTTTCTGCTAGATTGTTGCGCCCATGCCTTGTATCCATTTACATGGTCATTCTCTGGATGGTTGTGTCCATACCATAATTCATATATTATTATTTAGATTTTTCATTGATGTATATGTATCTATGCTTGCTTGCAGGTTTTCCAATGATGGACTCTGGTTCCCCGCTTCCACTTATAAAGCATTTAACCCTGACTCTAGTTCGGCCTTCACACTTTAGGGGGCATCTGTTACACAACATTATTTGACTCTCCCTTTACTCCCCATCTACAATCTCAGAGAATGTCTACAATGTACCCAACATGCTATCCCATCATGAAGAAACTCCTAGTATGTCCCTCTTCATGAGCAGAATAATTCCCCTTTCCACCATTTCCCAAGAATCTTCCTACTGTCCCAGTTTACAAGACTGGCACTACTAACCAATTTTCTCCTCACGATTATTTATAGAGGTTAACACTAACCCTCACGCCGATCGGATCGACTGAGCCCTTTTCCAGTCACGTTGATCGTATTTTGGAAGGTTTTTTAAAGAAGGAGCCAAAACTTCCATGTCTAGAAGCTTCGTAACAGAAGTCTGGTAGATGGTTGGGCTAGATAGAGCCGAGAAATCAGTTTGGGCTCCTTTCCCCTATTAGGATGGAACATCCTCAAGAGATAATACCTTCTCCCATGATGCGAGGAACCATCTCCCATTCATTCAAGTTATATAAGCCTCTCTTTTTCCCAAGCAAAAGCTAGTTGGAGTTTTGGAGCAAGTGTGAATATCCAGCAAGTCATTTATAGCTTATTGATTTCTAGTGTTTGTTTGATGGACAATAGTGTGATTTTGGTTTGTTTAGATACTAGAGGGAAAGAGGCTTTAAACTTCCATTTGCTGGGGCTATCCATGAATTTCTAGCAGAAGTGTGGGAAATTGGATACATCGGAGGAGACCAGCAACGTCAAGGCACTAGTTGTGATCTCTTTATGATTTATATTAATGAAACTATCGATTGATTTCCTACATGAAGTTTCATTTTACATCTTTATGGATTAATGTTCCTTGACCTATTAAGTAAGCTGAATACAATATTGCATGCTGTCACATTTGTTGTTGTTGTTGTTTTCTTGTTTCAGGTATTCGATGGAAGGAAATGGAAGATAGATGTAGTGAGGAAGCAGGATCATCACGAAGCAGAATAGCATTCTAAGAGGTAGGCCCTCTTAATTGATTCTAGCTTAAGCATATTTTCCATAGATTGTTTGTTTGTGGCTAGAACTTCTCTCTCGGGCTAGAGGAATTGTTTGTGTCCACACTGAGAATTTACCTACACCACAAGAAATGTTACCAAAAACTCTGATATAAGTGAATGTTTCTTGACCGAACCATATTGAGACTGGAAAGATGTCTATGTTGGCTTCTTTGGAAAGCCTACAGGACGTTCTATCAAAAATGGTTTTATTAATAGGCAGCATAATACCCTAGAATATTTTGTAAAAATGGGGATTGAATTTGGACTCCCACAATATTTTATGGTATACATGGATGGGGAGAGTGTTATATATTGTCCACTTCCAACCCATGTTTGGAAATTTAGAGAAAAAACAAATGGTGCCCATAACATAAGAACTCATAAAAAGGGGGAAATTCTTGAGGAAGCACTTCTCTTTTGTTTGTATTCTCTAATATCCATGGCTAAATTGCTTGATAAAATCTGACTCCAATTCATAATCGTTGTATTAACCGTTTCATCAATTAATGGAAGCCACTCTATAGAAAATTTGGTTCTATGAGCTTTACCAAATAATGTACACATTATCGCAGCTGTGATATTTTGTGGGGCAGAGAGGGATGTAATTGGGTACCGGATTTCTCCCATTTGAATTTGCCGGAGCCTGACCTCCAAGTTTGTGTAACATCCAATATGTCCTTGTTCTCTTCGGCGAAATTCTCAAGGAAATATTTGTCATAGAGATTTTGAGGCTCTGGTAGATGGTACATCTAGCGCAAATTCTGGTGTAAAATACCCCATGACCTCATGTCTTGCATTCCTAAAAGCTCTATCTGTGACATTTAAATTATCAATCACCAATTTTACCATATCTGTGTATGGTAATATCTTAGGCCTTGATGCTATTCTGTGTAAAAATGAACATGCTGCCTCAAAATAGGAAGCATCAAATGATTCTTCGGCGTCAGTTATTGCCTTCGTTTCCAATGGCCTGGGTTTCACTTATTCTAGTAGGTTATACATAGCTTCCCAATATGTGATTCCACTGTCTTTGTTGTAGGTGGTATTGGAGAAAAGTGGTAGCATGTTTGATTTCTTAGATGTAATAGCTTTTCCCTTGCTTTCCATCTTCTCAAGCGTTTTTTCCTTCGAAGGTTCCCTGAAATTGAGCAATGGAGATTATTGTATATACACAAAGCGAAACTGACAGTGAAAATTCAATGATACGGTTAATTATGAAATGTGACAAGGAAGAAGCTTTTTTTTCAAAATGCAGATGAAAGATATCAAATCACGTTGAGCCATTTTAAACATAAATTCCATTAAAAATTATTGAATACACACTAAGATCTTTTATTATGGCCTTTACTACTCATTTAAGTCATCGCATCGCAAACGTGTAAGGAAAAACTTTAAGTTGATGAGTTTGAAATGTGAAATTTTGATTATGTGATTGCGATAAAGATTATCGCAATATTGCAAATTACATCATCGCATTTTTAGTTATGCATTATATCAAAATTATTTACAATTTTGCGAGATGCAATGTGAGCGACATACCCTTTATCGTTTTGAGTGCATTTTTGTTGAATGAATACTTACTGCATAAAGTGACCTTTAACTATGCGTCGGACTTAACCAAAGGTATAACAATTATTGCATACTTCCATCGGGTCTAGGTCATATTGCATTTTGCAAACTTTCATAGTTCACAAGATTGGCCTTTGTGTAAGTGCCACGATGCGATGAGTGTTTGGCTTGTTATGTTGCAATATCACAATTCACATATTCCAAAGGTTTTATTTGTTTGTGCTTTTTGTTAATGCCGATATGCAATTGCAATAGGTAGTTTATTTTGCAAGAAATACTCTAAGCCTTAGTTTTAAATATAAATTTTGATGATACCATAAGTTTATTATGGTGATCCCTCTTATCGCAATTTGCAAATCTTGATTTGTTAATTAACCTTTGATACACATGATCCAACGATATGTGATAAAGCAAGAATAGCTAGTCATAAAGGGATTTGGCTTGATACCTTATATTATTTTAAAAAATATTTCTAATAATTCAAAAAGGAAGCACTTAAGTGATTAATTTTTTGGAAGATTTTTAATAAAGGGTCCCCATTTATCAATAGAATATTAACTATTAAATCAACAAATGGGGGGGTGGTTGAACAGTACAAGAAGTCCAAAGAGGTTTTTTGTATACCCTCTGAATCCGCTTTTTGATCTGTTTGTGATATCTCCTCAACACCCTTATAGTCCATATGATCGACCTGGTGTTCCTTTGGAATTATCTACTCATCCATCCCATATTCCTTCTCACCAACTGTTTCCACCTATGGCTTCAAAAGTTGAAATTCAAACCTCTCCTCAAGGTCATCCGGAAGTCTCTGCTACTCACACTCCTAGTGTTGATAATTATTTCGAATATGAACTCCCCCTAGAAGGCTTTCCTTATGAAGGAAGAGTTCCATATCAACCTCCTCCTATGAACAGCGGGCCTCTACTTCCACATGGTTATACAACCTTGCTTCAACTAGTTTCAGGAATTCCCAGTGCTTCCTCATTATACCAAAATCCCATTTGGCCATCAAATTCTATGCCTACTTTTGGGCTATTTATTCCAAACGTGACCTCTCATATCTGTGTGAAAATTTTTGTTACGTCAATTCCGATTCAACCGATTATTGCATCACAACCATTACCATCATTTCAACCTTCCATTCAATTGCAATCAATAGTTTCAGTTTATGTGTCTGTAAGTTCCTTGATCCCCCCATCAAGTGGAGAAAATGTACCACCGCCTCATTCAGAGCCTGGGGGGGGAATCCAAATATACCTCTTATTTCAAGTGGAACCCATGTGATTGGATCACAACCTCACATGGTTGGAGTGAGTCAACCTATTAGTGGTATTCCTAATCCCGTTGATTCATCTATTCTAGTTGGGGCAAGTAATATCCCATATCAATGACCTTATATGGCCCAGATACCTATCCAACAGTGTTATATTCCATATGGTTCACAAGAAATCTAGGTTCCACCTTATATTCCACAAATAGGTACTCATCTACAACCTAGTCAAAATCCTATCCCCAGTGCATATGGCCAGATCCCAACTAGAACTTATGAGTACCATTTGGGAATTCCTCAAGGAACTACTCAACAACCTTTACAGTAGTACGGGCAACCTTTGTAGTAGTTTCAACAACCTTTGCAACACCAACCGGAGTTTGGACAACAACGAAATCAATCCTTTCACCCACAAGGTCAACCATTGCGGTAGCAAGGTTAGTGCCTGCAACAAAAAACCCAACCTGCATATCAACAAGGTCAAACCTTGGAGACACAAGGACAACCCATGTAGCAGCAGGGCCAATAACTTTATTACCAGGGTCAGCAGTTGCAGCAACCTTACAATCCATATGTCACACACAATTTTTTTCCACCTTATGGTCAAGGTATCCCTCAAAGGGGTAAAAATAAAGCCCCTTATGGTTAAAATCCTCCACTTTGGGGGAAAAATCCTTACCAACAAGGTTGGAACCCATAAACGGGGCCTTACCAAAGGCCTTATATGCCTTTTAATCCGCAATTGTCGTTTCTAGCGACATTGGAACTGCCCGATGTCTCGAGGCTTACTAATGATCTGATTCTTCATTTGCTTTATGGGACCCCAGTTCCTACTAAATTTCCAAGTGATTTCCCTAAATTCAAGGGAAAATCTAAAGAGGAACCTCAAGCCCATGGAATGACATATCACGTATGGTGTTCTTCCAATTCCTATGTTGATAGATGTTGCCTCAAAGTGGTACATCGAGTTGCCTTGAGATACATATGCAGACTTCAACTCTTTGGTCATGGCCTTCCTCACCCATTTCTAGTTACCGGTTCATTATGAAACTAGTACCTACTTGCTCACATCTATGAAATAGGATACCATGACCCATATGTCCGATCATATCCATGAATGGAGACATCGGCGTCACCTCCTCAATTTTGAAATCCTTGATGAGTTATTTAATGAACGGTTCACCAAGTCATTCGTAAACAAAATAATTGCAGATATAGCAATGAGAGGTTGTGTTGCCGAGGATCAAGCTATTTCCCATGCCCAATATTTGGATTTGGCTTATTCCCAATCTGGCGCACTATATGAAATTTTTCATGATGCTCTAAGGCCATCTACAGATCAAGCATCTTCAAAGTATCCAAATGTATGACCTATTGATGGTGTAATTGGATCAGTATCTCAAACTTCCAATAAATATTCTTTGAAGAAAAAGTTTATTTCAAATGTTGGTTCTAATCCTCCTTCGAAAACCCCATCGAATATTGGTAAAACCTCTGAGGTCAATGACGTCTAGTCTACTGCGACAGACAAAGCCTCGAAAGGAAAGAAGAATAGTAAAGGTAAAGAAAAAATTGATACCTTGAAACAAGATCCTCCAAAGCCATCTGTTGATGATGCCTCCCTAGTGTAAGCCAAAACATCCTTACCTAATTTGTGAGCAATATCATTAGACCAAGGATTTTTCCTGACGTGCAGAAGTTAGTCATTTCTTAAAAGGGACCCTAGTTGTACTGAAAGAGCCATTTCCATATTATAAGAACTAGTGGGTAGACCAACCACAATCCTCTTCCTCTTCTGGTTCTGAGGTTTACATGATGGGTACACAACCTATCTTTGTTGCCACCCAATCGAAATATTATCAAAATCCTCAAAAGCAGACGGTGGAAAAGGAATTCACTGATACACCTTCTACTTCTGCTCCACCCAGTTCTAGTCCTCTCCATATTGATATACCTAATAATGAATCTATCATTCGACAGCCTACCAAAGGTGTGCTTCGGAAGTCATCATATAATCCGAACACTAGAGCTTCTCAACATTACAATATTGTCGAATATTTAGCTCAAGCGCACTCGATGATGTCTCCCTTGGAAGTTCTCTAAACTTTTCCAACACATCAGAAATCATTATTATCTTATATAGGAGGCATTGATCCTGCTGATTCAAACTTGATCACTTTCTATCTAAAAAACCATCTTCCTCATCAAATTGCATTTTTTATTCAAGTTATTATAAAAGGAAAGACGATTCACCACACTGTCATTAATGAAGGTTCTTCCACCTATATCATGTGTTTTTCCTGTTGGAAATCCATTGGGTCTCCACCTCTCAACCAATATCCAAACACCTTAGAGCCCTTTTATGCCAGAGGTTCACGTCCTTATGGTATTCTCACAAGTTTTCCCATCACCTTGGAAGGGAATATTGTCAAGTTAGAAGTAGAAGTTGTAGATGCCAATGTAAATTACAACCTTCTACTTGGGTGAAGTTGGACCCATGTCATGTTTTTTGTGGTTTCCTCTTTATTCCGAGTGCTCTGTTTCCTCATGAAGGAAAACTTGTCACCATCAATTAATTGTCCTTTTTCTCTTCCGGTGCTTCGAATGGCAATGTCCCATATGTGGGAAATATCGATATTCCATACGAGAGTGTGGGGGCAGGTTTTTCAAAGGTTTTGCTCTAAGGGGAATGTTTTCTCTCCCACCTTCACATGTTGCCTTGATCAACATGATCTCTATCTCTGATGATTCGTCGATCATCCCTACTACATATTAGGTTGATTCTTCTGGTGATGTTATGCTGCTAATTCCTTTAGAGCATGATTATCAAGAAATTGTCTTGGCTTCAGCAGCCACTTCAGAAAGTCATACTGTTTTGAGTATGCACCTGGATACATATTCGTAATCTCCTTGGCTTGGTTCTTGGGATTCTCTAGATCCCTTGAACGAGATCTTCCCCATAGATGAGAGTATTATTGAGGTTATGTCTCTTGAAGAAACCCCTTGAAATGATGTCCATCATTGTTCCTCATTTTTTCTGAGTCTTAGTGATATTTCTTTGTGTCTTGAGGATTTTGTTTATCATAACCTGATACATCCACTTCAAACACCTATTTTGGTGTAGGAATTTTTGTCTGAAGGTAATATGGGAAATATTACTACAACCTTGGCCATTGACATTTCAGTCCAACCTGACATTGCCAAACTCTTTCAACTGGGGGTATATTTTTCTCGTCATGAGATTAATATTTTCTCGCCTCCTTTCATGAGATTCTTTCTCCAAGTATTTACCATTTTCCCATGATCGAAATGGGGTACTCATCCTATGACTCGTAACCCTCACTCGCCTGCAAGCATTGCAGAATAACCATTTATGAGTGTTATTTCACTTTTTGGCAGAGTCGATGCTTACATGTCATGCCAACTGTGAAACTTTGGTTTCATTATCTATCGATCAATTACCCAAGTCCGAAAATGGGCTCTATCGAAAATTTTTACGTGTGATCATCCGTGTAAATACACTTTTGTAAATTAGTGTGTGAATTCACTTGTGTGCATTTTTTATTTTTTGATGTGATTGTTTGCTTTGCAGACATGTTTCCTCTTCTTAAATTGTGTTCCACTTAGTTACAAATGTCATCAAACCATTACTTTGGTTTTGTTGATAGTGCTTGTTGTAGCACATAGAAATTATCCTTCGCAGCTTGGGCACTCTTCGCCCCCGATGGCGAGTTGATCGATTTATAAGGTATTTGCCTCGGATGAACAACTAACAATATTTCCGAGTACAATGTAGTTATTGAATTGTTATCATAAGAAATTTCTCTTTGCATTTAAAATTTAGTTGTTAAGTTAGATTCACAACTCGTTATGCTACAACTGAATAGTCATTATTCAATAATAAATCCACCAATTTTGCATATGTATCTATGTGTTCAATTACTGGAAAGGAATTTTAATTATATCACATATCAAGAGATTCCATGAAATTTGAATAGAGTAACTGATGCATTAGAAAATTATGTTTTAGATAGGCATTTGCGCCACTTACAAAAATCGATCACATCATCAAGATATATGGACACATAAGTAGGAAATATAAATAAATAAATATATATGTATATATGTATCTATATATCTATATATGTATATACATATACATATACATATACATATATATATATATATCATGTCTGTCAAAGTTTGTTCTTCAAAATCTCAAAAAATAAGTGTTCTGGGACACATGGCTTTCCAAGCCTACAATAGTGCAGAAAAACATGACTAGAAAAGGCTATTCACCCACATGGTGCTTGTGATAGCATGAGACCACTCTGATCACTTGGCCTAATAACCGATGTAGTCTCGCAGAAGCTCCTACTGTATGCCTCTCATACTGCAGTGGTACGTCGTCTACAGTTTCATATTCTCGAATCCCTTGAGTAATCACTTCCATATTTCAATCCATTTCTACCATGGGATCTGCTCCTTCCTCGTATGGAGCATCTTCTATCTAACGTGCTACCTTTCATCCTATTGGTGACATGTCAGGGGGGCTTTCTGGTCCTACATCTGCACAATTATCACAAGTAAACTCTCAGATATACTTCAAAAAAAAAATCATAAAACTTAAAAAATTCCAAAAAAACATTTTGCCTACATCAGTCCATTGTGCCCCCGGTGGGAGAGGGAGACCTAGATCTCCTCTAAAGTTTGTGCCATGATATACATAGTCATCCCTGAAGATCAGTTATTGGCATAGCCAACCAAATAACTATGTAGGGAAGTGAATTTGTTGACCTCCTCCTACTCGAGGCATGATCTCACTCCATCTGAGCAGCCTCAAATCTTGTGGAGCTAGGTTTTCCACCTATACCACTGGTATCATATTAGGGGCACCCGCTCCAAAAATAAAGTGAAAAAAGTTGATCCAAAGTTGAATTTATTCAAGTTTCCCAACTTTCCTTTGATGAGTTGTATCTTCATGTTGACCAACAATCCCTCACACCAGTTGAAAATCGTTGGAGCAAGGCAATATACTGCATATTGTAATTGTGATTTTGAAATCTCATGCAACACCTGCGCCCTAGCTATACAGGCCATGGTGTGTAGAATTTTTTTGAAGGGAATATTGTCGATGGTTTCTATCTTCACCTTCCCGCTCACAATTGTCTCTGCACCTAGGAAATGCCTTCTGATTAAGGTATTAGTGCTCTCACCTCTGGCATGGACTCCAAAGTTTTGGACACTCTCCCGTCTTTTGGAAAATCTGGTGATGAAGTAGATATTAGCTACTTCCAACTATAGTTCTTGATCTCCAATGATCAACATCCCATTATCTAATTAGATAATTGTAGCAACTCATTTTGAGCTCTAAGTCTTGGGGTTCAGAAGAATTTCAATAATCCTGAGTCCCTCAAAGAATTGAAACATTCAACACTTTGGGAAGCTTTCTGATCTTATGCCTCATGGCCTCTTTCCTTCCATTCAATGACAATTTTTGTCGAAATCTCTTGCAAACAACCCATAAACAATGATTAGATGGCTTTCCATGGATTTAAATCATGAAAACACCGTTCAAGAGAGAAGATTTCTCTTTCAATTTTTTGCTCTGCGTCAAGCGTGACTATCTAAATTGTTTTCACGTTGGCAGCGTGAGAGCCTTTTGGGATTAGGGGTGATTAGCGCAGATCCAATGAGCAGACTCGTGCTGGTCAACCCTCGATTTTAAAAATTGAAATCCTCCCCTGAACCAACTATAAATCCTATGAAATTAATTAAATGAGTATGAACAACAAGAGAAATGGAATACTCTCTTGCCTGCAGCTAACAGTTTGTGAAATAGTTCCCTTGATCTCCCACACTACTCGCCTGAAGAATCAAGGAAAATGCGGTAAAATTCTCTCTCCAATTTACTCCAAGTGAAATGGTAAAAATGTTTTTACTTTTGGTCTTTTTATAAGAATTTGAACACATTTTTGCTAATATTTTATTATTTTTCACGATATCTGTGATGTGTGGTTGTCTTTGTGCAATTACAGGTTCTTTTTGGTGGTTACAATGATCATTTTTGAGTGATTCAATGTTTTTTTGTTTTACTTCTTTTTCGGACACATTAAAAATAAACGAAAAAGAACCCCCCTGGAGTCATCTTTATGTTCTTTTCTGACTCTTGAAATATGAAAAGATTGTCGAGTACTTCCTCTTTTCAAACTCGTTAAACTAAATGAATTGACATCGTCCCAGTATAAGTTTACCCCTTTTTCAGGCTGAGATTGACTATTTACAAGAAAGGTACACCTTTGTCGACATGGTCAAGAGGTTCTGTCGAATATTCTTTTCTACCCTTTCAGGCTTGAGAAACAAATTACGAAAAGGGACATGATGGAGTTTTCTTTTTCTTCTCTTTTTCAAACTCTCTGTTGGGTCTTGAAAATTTCATTCATTTCCATTACACTTTCACTATTATGTCCATTATATCACCTCCATTTCACTACTTGTCACTGCATTCATCCCACTTTCATTATCATTGGGCCACATTTATGTTATTCCAAACTTTATTAATTCTAAGCCTTTTTAAGTGAATTTGTGGTTAAAAATTAGAAAATAATGTGCATATGCTTATACCTAACAAGTGAGTTGAAATTGTTGACATGTGTAGGTTAAAAGGAGGCTTCTAGAAGACCTTTATGTGGCACCCTAAGGCCAAATTCGAATTTGAGTGGAGAGAATCATGGGATCATAAGGATATGTGTCACATCTCCTAATTGTATTCAAACTCTACGAAGATATGTGTCTTATGAGTTCCTATTTTGATTAGGACTGTAGAGGGAGAGGGAGAGATTCATGGACTCTCATTAATGAGATGACTTCTTATCTTTTTGTATAAATAGGAGATCTATCTCCTTCATTTGGGAGCTTAGCTTTCTAGTTCTTAAGCTTGTATCTTTTTAGTCTTGAAAGCTTTGGAGAGCTTTGTTGTACTTTGTAATTTTGAAGAATTTGAATAAAGCTTTGATGTTCTCAACATGGAAGGAGATGTGAAGTAGATGTCATGGAGCATATTAGAATGTAAGGTAGAGTAGATTTTGTTTTGTAGTTTTCCTTTGATTTCATTCAAGTATGTCATTTGATTGCTTTCAAGTTTGATAGATTAGAGTTTCCATTCATGCAATTTTAATTAATACAAGTGTGTTCAACCGGTTGATTGTAGATTAGTTTTCTTTACATGTGTCTTGCATTTTCTTATTAGATTAGTCTCTCATTCTATACGATAATATTTCCGGAGCCTTTAGCTTAACATCATTTTAGAAGTTAATTGGCGAAATATTGTGATTATAGGTGACATGATTGGCTTTGATTTTCATTAGTGTTCAATTAGATAGTTTAGATGTAATTTCTTTCATGCTCTACGATGATATTTCTAGAGCCTTTAGCTTAACACCTTTTTAGAAGTTAATTCACGAAATATTGTGATTATAGGTGAGATGATTGGCTTTGCTTTTCATTAGTGTGTAATTCAATAGTTTAGATGAAATGTCTTTCATGCTATATGATGATATTTGCAGAGCCTTTAGCTTAACACCCTCTTAGAAGTTAATTGGCAACATATTGTGATTATGGGTGAGATGATTGGCTTTGCTTTTCATTAGTGTGCAGTTAGATAGTTTACATGTCATTTCTTTCATGCTATATGATGATATTTCTGGAGCCTTTAGCTTAACATTGTTTTAGAAGTTAATTGGCAAAATATTGTGATTATAGGTGAGATAATTGGCTTTGCTTTTCATTAGCGTGAAATTAGATAATTTAGATGTCATTTCTCTCATGCCATATGATGATATTTCCGAAGGCTTTAGCTTAACACCGATTTAGAAGTTAATTGGTGAAATGTTGTGATTATGGATGAGATCATTGGCTAACCATTAAAAGCAGTTTCAATCTTTTACTTTTAATTGCAGTAGTTTTATTTTTGCTTTCTTGGATTTCATTTAGCTGTTATCATTTTTGCTTTCATTTCATAGACATTTTTCCGGCTTAGATTAAAGTTTTGATTTGTTTCATTTTCTCCTTTCTTTAGAATTTAGGTTCTAACATTAGAAATCATTAGATTTAATTGTCCATTAACATTTAGAGATTTCACCTAGAGGCATAGCTTTTCTTTCTTAGATTAAGCATAAGAAACAAAACCCCCAAAAACAACAAAAAACTACAAAAAAACGAAGTAATAAAAAGGGTTAACTAAGCACATATGGTTCACCACACTTCATCAGTTTAGCAATAGCTTCAGTTAGTAGGTATGTTGGGTCTTGAAAATGTCATTCATTTCCATTACACTTTCACTATTACGTCCAGTATATCATCTCCATTTCACTACTATGTCACTACATTCATCCCACTTTCATTATCATTGTGCCACATCTATGTTTTTACAAACTTTATTAATTCTAAGCCTTTTTAAGTGAATTTGTGATTAAAAATTAGAAAATAATGTGCATGTGCTTATACCTAACAAGTGGGTTGAGATTATTGACATGTGTAGGTTAAAAGGAGGCCTCTAAAAGACCTTTATGTGGCACCCTAAGGCCAAATTCGAATTTGAGTGGAGAGAATCATGGGATCATGAGGATATGTGTCACATCTCCTAATTGTATTGAAACTCTAAGAAGACATGTGTCTTATCAGTTCCTATTTTGATTAGGACTGTAGAGATAGAGGGAGAGATTCATGGACTCTCATTAATGAGATGGCTTCTTATATTTTTGTATAAATAGGAGATCTCTCTCCTTCATTTTGAAGCTTAGCTTTCTAGTTCTTAAGCTTGTAGCTTTTTACTCTTGAAAGCTTTGGAGAGATTTGTTGTACTTTGTAATTTTGAAGAATTTGAATAAAGCTTTGACGTTCTCAATGTGGAAGGAGATGTGAAGTAGATGTCATGGAACATATGAGAATGTAAGGTAGAGTAAATTTTGTTTTGTAGTTTTGCTTTGATTTCATTCAAGTATGTCATTTGATTGCTTTCAAGTTTGATAGATTAGAGTTTCCATTCATGAAATTTTAATTCATACAAGTGTGTTCAACCGGTTGATTGTAGATTAGTTTTCTTTACATGTTTCTTGTATTTTCTTATTAGATTAGTCTCTCATGCTATATGATGATATTTCTGGAGCCTTTAGCTGAACACCGTTTTAGAAGTTAATTGGTGAAATATTGTGATTATAGGTGAGATGATTGGCTTTGATTTTCATTAGAGTGCAATTAGATAGTTTAGATGTCATTTTTTCATGCTATATGATGATATTTTCGGAGCCTTTAGCTTAACACTGTTTTAAAGGTTAATTGGTGAAATATTGTGATTATAGGTGAGATGATTGGCTTTGATTTTCATTATTGTGCAATTAGATAGTTTAGATGTCGTTTCTTTCATGCTATATGATGATATTTCTAGAGCCTTTAGCTTAACACCATTTTAGAAGTTAATTGGCGAAATATTGTGATTATAGGTGAGATGATTGGCTTTGATTTTCATTAGTGTCCAGTTAGTTAGTTTAGATGTCATTTGTTTCATGCTATATGATGATATTTCGGGAGCCTTTAGCTTAACACCATTTTGGAAGTTAATTGGCGAAATATTGTGATTATAGGTGAAATAATTGGCTTTGCTTTTCATTAGTGTGAAATTAGATAATTTAGATGTCATTTCTTTCATGCCATTTGATGATATTTCTGGAGCCCTTAGCTTAACACTGATTTAGAAGTTAATTAGAGAAATGTTGTGATTATGGATAAGATTATTGGCTAACCATTAAAAGCAATTTCAAGTTTTTACTTTTTAATTGCAGTAGTTTTATTTTTTCTTTCTTGGGTTTCATTTAGTTGTTATCATTTTTTCTTTCATTTCATAGACATTTTACTGGCTTAGATTAAAGTTTTGATTTGTTTCATTTTCTCCTTTCTTTATAAATTAGGTTCTAACATTAGAAGCCACTAGATTTAATTTTCCATCAACATTTAGAGATTTCACCTAGAAGCATAGCTTTTCTTTTCTAGATTAAGCATAAGAAAAAAAACCCCCAAAAACAACAAAAAACTATAAAACAATGAAGAAAGAAAAAGGGTTAACCAAGCTCATATGGTGCACCACACTTCATCAGTTTAGCAATAGCTTCCGTTACGGGGTATGTTGGGTCTTGAAAATGTCATTCATTTCCGTTACACTTTCACTATTATGTCCATTATATCACCTCCATTTCACTACCAGGTCACTACATTCATCTCACTTTCATTATCATTCGGCCACATTTATATTTTTCCAAACTTTATTAATTCTAAGCCTTTTAAAGTGAATTTGTGGTTTAAAATTAGAAAATAATGTGCATATGCTTATACCTAACAAGTGGGTTGAGGCTTCTAGAAGACCTTTATGTGGCACCCTAAGGCCAAATTCGAATTTGAGTGGAGAGAATCATGGGATCATGAGGATATGTGTCATATCTCCTAATTGTATTCAAACTCTAAGAAGACGTGTGTCTTATCAGTTTCTATTTCGATTAGGACTGTAGAGGTAGAGGGAGAGATTCATGGACTCTCATTAATGAGATGGCTTCTTATCTTTTTGTATAAATAGGAGATCTCTCTCCTTCATTTGGGAGCTTAGCTTTTTAGTTCTTAAGCTTGTAGCATTTTATTCTTGAGAGCTTTGGAGAGCTTTGTTGTACTTTGTAATTTTGAAGAATTTGAACAAAGCTTTGATGTTCTCAACATGGAAGGAGATGTGAAGTAGATGTCATGGAGCATATTAGAATGTAAGGTAGAGTAGATTTTGTTTTGTAGTTTTTCTTTGATTTCATTCAAGTTTGTCATTTGATTGCTTTCAAGTTTGATAGATTAGAGTTTCCATTCATGCAATTTTAATTCATGCAAGTGTGTTCAACCGGTTGATTGTAGATTAGTTTTCTTTACATGTTTCTTGTATTTGCTTATTAGATTAGTCTCTCATGCTATATGATGATATTTCTGAAGCCTTTAGCTTAATACCATTTTAGAAGTTAATTGGCGAAATATTCTGATTATAGGTGAGATGATTGGCTTTGCTTTTCATTAGTGTGCAATTAGATAGTTTAGATGTCATTTTTTTCACGCTATATGATGATATTTCTGGAGCCTTTAGCTTAACACCATTTTAGAAGTTAATTGGCGAAATATTTTGATTATAGGTGAGATGATTGGCTTTGCTTTTCATTAGTGTGCAATTAGATAGTTTAGATGTCATTTCTTTCATGCTATATGATGATATTTTTGGAGCCTTTAGCTTAACACCGTTTTAGAAGTTAATTGGTGAATTATTGTGATTATAGGTGAGATGATTGGCTTTGCTTTTCATTATTGTGCAGATAGATAGTTTAGATGTCATTTCTTTCACGCTATGTGATGATATTTCCGAAGCCTTTAGCTTAACACCGTTTTAGAAGTTAATTGGAAATATTGTGATTATAGGTGAGATAATTGGCTTTGCTTTTCATTAGTGTGAAATTAGATAATTTAGATGTCATTTCTTTCATGCCATACAATGATATTTATGGAGCCTTTAGCTTAACACCGATTAGAAGCTAATTGGCGAAATGTTGTGATTATGGATGAGATTATTGGCTAACCATTAAAAGCAATTTCAAGTTTTTACTTTTTAATTGTAGTAGTTTTAATTTTACTTTCTTGGATTTCATTTAGTTGTTATCATTTTTGCTTTCATTTCATATTTTGTCGTCTTAGATTAAAGTTTTGATTTCTTTCGTTTTCTCCTTTCTTTATAAATTAGGTTCTAACATTAGAAGTCATTAGACTTAATTGTCCATTAACATTTAGAGATTTCACCTAGAAGCATAGCTTTTCTTTCTTAGATTAAGCATAAGAAACAAAACCCCCCAAAACAACAAAAAACTATAAAACAATGAAGTAAGAAAAATGGTTAACTAAGCACATATAGTGCACCACACTTCATCAGTTTACAATACCCATATTGATAATTTATGTAGAGAAATTTAGGATACTAAATCGACTAGACACTCTCTAAATATGAAAAATACACGGAGTTATTCTTTAGTCAGACTCGTAAAAATTAAAACAACGAAAGACTTGTCACCATGACAAGACCGAGTTTCTCCTTCGTAAGGCTCGTAAAATTTACTAGGATGAATTCATTCGAGGAATGAACTTATATGATAAGAAAATGCTATCCCCTTCAAGTTTGTGGTTAAAAATAATTGGGGTACTCACTAGAAATAGTGGGGAAAAATGAATGTGAAACATATCTTGTACAGGGAAAATGTCGCTCTTGAACATGACACTCATCTGTTTCTCGTGTTTGGTATGGGATATCCTCACTTAGTCACTTGTCTGTCCAGGTTTGGGTAATCCAAATTTCCTCTCATCTGACAATTCCATTTCGTGATCATGACCCTTGGTCTTATGTTGTGTCAAATCTTGCCACACTCTAGAGTCGTGTAACTAATATGTTCAAGAGAAGTCTTATCTCTAGTTTATTTCCTATACATTGTCTGACCTTTTTCCACAATCTTGGATCATACTCATTTATTCCACTTTATTTCTTGTTTCATGTCAATGATGATGGAATTATTATGGCCCTCCTTCGCCGGGTCACTTCCTAAAGTCTTTAGATCATTATCCAAGAAAATTAAGTGGAGACCCCCTTTTAATACCTTAGAGCTTGCATGCCTTAATGGCAAGTTATTCACATATGACAACAAGTTTTCATCACTGACCTTCGATCAGATGATTCCATGAGTGTTCGAATTGAACTTCATTTTCACATTCACGAATTGTATTATTGTACCTTGAGAGCCATTGTCATTACTTGTGGTCTCTTTCATGCTTGTTAATGGTCCACATCATTGGCCAGTAAATAGGTGGTTTTCTAGGAGTTATGTATTATTCATGATTGTACACATGTTACTTCTATATGGATGGTTGCGACCATACCTGGGGGCCTTATATTTTTATTTATGATGATAATGATCCTTCTATATCAGGTTGTTGTGTCCATACCTTGTATCTTAGACTTCCAGACGATCCTTTCATTTGGATGGATGCACCCATGTCGTGGACCTTTTCACATAGTCCTTTCTATCTGGATGGTTGTGTCCATACCATGGATTCATGTTTTGATATTAGATATGTATATGTATATGTATATGCATCCTTGATTTGCAGCTCTTGTAAAAAATCTCATAAAGCATATAACCCATCACTCCTTGTTCTGCCTTCATTCTTTAGGGGGCATTTGTTACATAGCATTTTTTCACGTCTCTTGCATTTCCATGTGTTACACCCCGAATTGCTTGAAAATTGGCAATTATGCAATGTACCCATCCTAACATCTAGTCCAGATCCTCCCTAAATATTTAATGAAAACCTAACTTGAGCCTTCCCTGAAGACGTAAGCTCTAAAAGCCTAATTTCAAGATCAGCGCGACCCTGACACTTGCAACTAGTGTCAATGGCAAGTTTCATTATACTCACCTCGTGTTGTCTGCATGCATTTTACTTGGATACTCGCACTGATCTCTAAAAGGAAATTCTTCCAAAAGGGGACAAGAAGCTTCATGATCTAGAGGCTTCCAGAATGATGAGCTAGAGGTTGTTCGTTGAAGATGTGGTCGAATTTCCCAATATTTCCCTTTGATCTTATCCCTATGAGCTTCCTCCTTGATATGATGGCCTTCCCCTATCTTTGGAGAGATCCTAACTCCCTCTCCCTGCCTATTTATTTATCCTCTCCCATTCCCAAATTGTTGGTCTCTGATTATTTGCACCCTTATGCTAAGATAATGCCCACATGCTACTCATTTAGCTTGGAGAAGGAGTGCTTGAAGAGCTTGAGCTTGGACTTGGAAATTCACTGAAGGAGAGCTTATTGACATCAAGGCTTGGTTGTATGCTTCTCCTTTTATTTCTTAATATAGACAACTGTTGGTTCAATTTCCATAAATGTTTGTGTTAATGCATCATTTATCTTAATGCTCCTTAATATGTTAAGTGGATTACTTTCGATTATGCTTGTTCCACTTGTATGCTTTGTTGTGTCTTTGATCTCTTGTGCAGGTATTCAAATGTTCTGAGAAGTAGAGTTAAGCCTAGGGAGTGAGTGATCAATATATTCAACAAAGGAGTGTGTTATAGCACCAAAACGAGGTAGGTCTCCTTCCTCTTCTGTCATTTTGATTGTAATATAGGAAATTGTGTTGTAGATTGTCACGTAGGTTGTTAGTCCCACTCATTCAGCTAGAGCAGTCATCTTTATCCATAGAGAGGATTTACTTAGACAATATAAATATACCATTGATGTACCCTCTTCTTCCACTTTACCCAGTTTTGATCCTCTCCATATTGAGAAACTTGACACTGATTCCATAATTTGACCACCCCCTAAAGGTCTTCTTCGGAAATCACCCTATAATTCGAATGTGTGAGCATACAATATTAGCAAAGACTTAGCTCAAGCACCCTCAATGATGTCGTCCTTGGTATTATTTCAAACGTGTCCATCACAATGGAGGGATTTGATATCTGCTATTGGATGAATTGATCCTGTAGATTCATGTTTGATTACTTTTGATCTTGAAAACCATGTTCCTCACCTACCACCTCAACCTGCTTTTGTCATATATGTTGTTTTTATGGGAAAGACTATCCACCAGACTACTGTTGATGAAGGAGCCTCCACATGCATCATGTCCATATCATGTTGGAAAGCCATTGGTTCCCCTCCTCTCAACTAGTCTCTGAATACTTTAGAAGCTTTTAATGGGCGAGGTTTCCATTGATATGGTATTCTCAACTCCCTACCCATTCATTTGGAGGGAAAGATGATCAATTTAGAAGTAGAGGTTGTTGACGTCGAACTGAATTACAGCCTTCTACTAGTTTGGAGCTAGACTCGTGCAAAGTTTTGTGTGGTTTCTTCCCTCCTCCGCATGTTTCATTTTCCCCGCCAAGGGAAAATTGTCACAGTTGATCAATTGGCCTTCTTTTCCTCTAAATCTGCATCTGGTAATGTGTCTTATGTTGGGAAAACTAGCATTCCTTATGAAAATGTCAGAGAAAGTCTTTTTAAAGACTCTTCCTTAATGGGAACTTTTTCCCTTCCCCCTCCATCCAATGTTGTCTCCATTAACATGACCTCATATAATAATGACCCATGGATAATCCCTAGTCCTAACGAGATCGATCATTTTGGTGACACCATGTCACTTAGACTAGTTGAGAAAGCTTATCAAACTATCATTTTATCTTCCGCGGTTGCATCTGAAACTCACAATCGATTAATATTTCTTCTAGACTGTTATCTAAAAACTCCTTGGCTTGGTTCTTTTGATTCCAAAAATCCTTTGAAAGATACTTTCCTTACTAATGAAATCATCATTGAAGTAATTTCTCTTGATGAAACCCCTTGGAATGATATTCATCATCATTCCTCTCTTCTTCCTAGCCTTGGATCAATTCTTACTTGTCTAGGTACTCTACTCCCCCTAAAATTACTACTCCGTTTCAGACACCCATCTTGGTTCACGATGTGTTGTTTGAAGAAAATTTGGGGAACATTTCAGCAACCATGCCCATCAACATTGCGACCAAACCTGGGATTTTCGAAAAAATTCACATAAGGGCTTATCGTTTTACCAATGAGATTAGGTTCTATACAACCCAGTTCAAATAATTTCGTGTTGTCTTTGCTTGGACTTATGAAGAGATATCTGACATAGATCCTAGTATTGTGGTGCATGAGATCCCCACCTATCCAAATATCAAACCTATTCGAAAACGTCTTCATCTAGTGCACTCAAGGAAGGAAACTTCCATTAAGGCTGAAGTTGAGAAACTTCTCAAAGCTGGCTTTATTTACCCTATACCACTGGCAGAACGGGCTTCCAATATAATTTCAGTAACTAAAAAATAGGGAACCATATGAGTCTGTGTTGACTATTGTGATATTACTCAATCTTGTCTTGAGTATAATTACCCTACTTCTTTTATCAACTATATTATCGATGAATGTGTGTAGAGCAAATTTTTCTCCTTTATGGATGGATTCTCTGGATATAATTAGATCAATATCCTTCATGTTGATCAACACAAAACTGCCTTTATCTTTCCTTGGGGGACTTTTTCCTACGAAAAGATTCCTTTTGGCCTGAAAAATGCTGGTGCAACCTTCCAACGGGTCATGAATTATGTTTTCCACGATATCATAAATAGAATTCACCCATATCTTGACGATTCACCCGGACACTCTCTTAAACGTCAATACCATCCAGCTCACCTTCAGGCAATTTTTATTCGCTGCCAAAAATACAATACTTTGTTGAATCCTCATAAGTTTATCTTTTGTGTTGAATCTAGTCATCTCTTAGGCTTCGTAGTATCCAAAGAAGGCATTTGAATTGATCCTCTTAAGGTGGAGGCCCTCGTTAATTTTCCACCTCCATCTTACTTACATAAACTTTAGAGTTTGCAAGGAAGGAAAAAATTTCTTCGTCACTTAGTCCTAAACTATTTTGATCTTGCGAAAGGTTTTATTCACCTTCTGAAGAAAGCGGTCCCACTCATTTGGGATGACTTTTCTCAGAAGTCCTCATATGCTTTAAAGACCACAGTCATTAGCGCAACTTCATTGCATCCTCCTGATTACCATCGCGATTATTTCCTATACTTGGTCATCGCTGACAATATAGTTTGTATGGTGTTGGTTCAGGATGATGATGACGAAAATGAACATGTAATATACTACTTGAGACATAACCTATTTGATGTTGAGACTCGATATGCTCATGTAAAGAAGTTGGCATTGGCAACAGTTCATCATGTCCAATGTTTTCGCCAATATATTCTTTTGCGCAAAACTATAGTGATATCTAATTGCAACCCCATGAATTATATTCTTTCTCGTCAGTTACTTGGGGGAAACTACTCTAAATGGATTTTTATCTTGTAGGAGTTTGACTTGGAGTTCACTAAATCTAAGTCAAAGAAATCACTTGTTTTTTTTTCTGAATTAATTGTGACCTTCCCTCTACAAACACGATTGTTGTATCTTATCAGGTGATTTCTGATGAAATTTCTCTTCCTTATTATCACTCACGATCCATGGTATGGATATATCATCAAATATCTCCAAAATCAGACCTTTAGATCATAGTTATCTCGCTTTGAGCGACGTTGAATCCATACCATTCCCAACCCTATCACATTATTTGGGATACCTTATACTGCCTTGGTGTATATTTAGTCCTTAAATGGTGTTTGACACATGAGGAAGCTGAAAAATCTTTAAATGCCTGCCACTTTGGAGCCTGTGGCAGTCATATGTCGATATACAACACCACTCAAAAGATCCTCTATGATAGTTATTTTTGGCCTTCTATTTTCAAATATGGAATTCTTGCAGTCCAAAAATGTTATGCTTACCATATCTACAACCGAAAACAGCAAACCCCACTTGCTTGTTTACGCCCAGCTATCACCATTGGCCCATTTTCCAAATGGATCATTGATTTTATGACTTGTAACCCTCACTTGGCCAAGGGGAATGGATACATCATCATAGCTGTAGATTATTTCACAAAATGGGCGGAGGCGATACCTACCTATAATGCTGAATGTGAAACTGCAGCTTTTTTTTTATTCAACCATGTCATAGATCGGTTTGGTGTACTGCATTCCATAGTTACCAACCATGGCTCCCATTTATAAAATCACATGATTACAGAACTCACTACTCAGTTCAACTTATGTCATGATAGCTCGAATTACTGACAACCCAATGACCAAGTTGAAGTTATTAATAATGGGCATATTGAACCGCTTCCAAAATGACAACCAAATTCACACCTTTTCAATTGGTTTATGGTCTGGAAGTCATCCTACCTATTGAATGTGAAATCCCATCATTAAAACCAGCTGTCAAATTACTCCTTGGTACTTCACCCGAGAAAGAACAGTTACTTTATTTAGAACATCTTGATGAGAATTGCCAAATTGGCACATTAGTAACTGAGAATCAGAAAAGATGAGTTAAAGCTCAGTATGAAAAAATAGTGAACCTCATGCATATGTAGAAGGTGACTTAGTCATGTTATATGATCAAGCTAATGAAAAATTAGGAGTCAGGAAATTCGAATCTATGTGGCATCGACCCTATATCATTAAACATGTATTTAAAAAGAGCGCATACGAGTTAGTTGACTTTGATGGCAATCAATTATCTGAACTCTACAATGGGTTCTACCTCAAAAAATATTACTCCTAGATTTTTCATAGATACCTTGTACATTAGTGTGTGTTTCATTAGTGTGTCGTCTTTTGGTGTATATGTTTGCGATTTTGCAAACATGTTTTCCCTACTTACTGCATGTTCCACTTGGTTTGCAGATGTCCATGGACCATCTTCCTCATGTCAGTTTCGGTGATGGCGCTTGTCGTGGTACACAATAACTCTTCCACTACATGGGAACTTTATGCTCCGAATGGTGAGTTAGTGAGTTTACAGGGCATCTGTCTAGGTCATACAACTAACAATATTTCCGAGTATAGTGTGGTTGTCAAACTAATGCCTGAAGTTATTTCTCTTGGTATTAGGGTGTTAGTTGTGAAACTTGACTCACAACTCATTGTATTACAATCAAACAGACATTATTCCATCAAAAACCCTAATATTTTAAGGATGTAATTACAGGTTCGTCTGTTGGAAAGACATTTTGATTACATTACCTATCAACATATTCCAAAACATCTAAATACATTAATAGAAACATTGGAAAATCATGTTTTAGATAGACATCTATGACACGTGTAAAAATAAAACAATTACATAGTAGGAACATTAGATACAATAGGTAAAACATGTATATATATATATATATATATATATATATATATATATATATATATATATATATATATATATATATATATATATATATATACATATATATATATATATATATATATATATGTATATATGTATATATATATATATACATATATATATATATATACATATATACATATATACATATATACATACATACATATATATATATATATATATATATATATATATATATATATATATATATAGAGAGAGAGAGAGAGAGAGAGAGAGAGAGAGAGAGAGAGAGAGAGAGAGTTTGCAATATGTCTGTTACATCAAAAAAATTTCAAAACTGCGTTCTGAGACACATGGCTTCTCAAGCCTACATAACTGCAGAAAATAAAGCTAGAGATATGGCTATCCGCTAACATGGTGCTAAAGATAGGAAAAATAAAAATTGTTAATTAGGTTCAATAACTGACACATTATAGAGAATACTCCTACGGTATGCCTATGATACCATAGTGGCACCTCATCAATAGTTTCATACTCTGGAATGCCTCTTGTCAAGGCTTCTAGGTTGCGTTCCACCTTTACTATGGGATCAACTCCCCCCTCATAGGGTGCATCATCAATATGTCATGCCACCCTCCTCGCTATTGGAGAAACCCCTAGAGGTATCTTTGGTCCAACATATGCAAAAGATATTAAGTCTCAATCTCAGTTCACATAAAACAAAAACATCAAAAAACTTGAAAAAACATAAAAAATAGTTTTTAACCTGAATGAGTCCATTGTGTCCCAGGTGGAAGTGGGAGATCCGAATCTCCCCATAAATATGTATCGGCATAAGCCTAATCGTCTACCATGATGAGCTGTTGTCATAGCCATCCAAAGAACTTTGTGGGAAAAGTCATTTGTTGACCACTTCCATGATGAGGTATCATCTCATCCCACCTCAGGAGTCATGGATATCTTGGTCCTAGAGCCTCTAACTCTATCTAGTGATACCGAAATAATGGTACACGTTCTAGGAAGTACATCACCAAGATTGATCTATAGCCAAATTGTTTCAATATTCTTGTCTTGCATTTAGTGAGTTGTTCTTTCATGTTGACCAATAACCCTTCACACCAATTAAATATTGTTGGACTAAGACAGTGTCTTGCACACTAGAAGTGAGAATTTCTAGCTTCATGTATAGCCTGAGCTCCAGCTATTCGAGCCACGGTATGAAGAATCGTTCTCAAAGGGGCAGATTGGTAATAGTTTTTATATCTACTTTCCCACTCTTTGTTTTTCAAGAACCTAGGCAATGTCTAGCTATCAACATATATGTACTCTCTCCCCCAGTACAAGAACGAGAAAACTGAACTATTGTCCACTTTTCGATAGACATGTGATGAAATAGATGTCTACAATATCTATCTTGAGTTCTTGGTCTCCTACGATAAACATTTAGTGGTCTAAATCCCACCATCCAACCAAATCTTGCAGTAACTCCATCTGGATCTTAATCCTAGGGATACAAAATAATTTGAGTAGTCCACACACCCAAAGACCCCTTATGCAATTTGGATCTTATGCCGCTTGATGGTATTCTACTTCATGACCTCTTTCCTTCCACTCAATCACCATTTTTTTAGTCAGTAACATGTGAAACATCGATAAACAGAGTTTTTATTAGCTTTTATGGAAGTAAATTTGAAAAACAATAATTAATATTGGAGGTTTTTTGAAAAAGTTTATGTTACGGTGCTAGCGTCACTATCTCTAAATTTTTTTGCGCTTACAGTCCGATGGCACCGTTCATCTCAGGGAGAGCAATGTAGGTCCAATGGTTAAAACTCACGTTGATCACCCTCAACATACAAAAAATTCGAGCCCTCCTTACCACCTACTCTATAGATGAAATCACTTAAAAACACAATCAAAATGCATAGGAAGGATAGATCCCTTAACTACAACAAAAAAATCATCGAATGGTGTCCGGGATTGGTCGCACTCCTCGCTAGAGGATCAAGGGAATATGGGGTAAAAGGTGTTCTGCAAATTACCAAATGACAAATGGTAAATTTTGTTTTCACTTTGTGAGTCTATATAAACTTTTCAAAATATTTTTACCGTTTAGGGCACATTTTTGCTTATCGTTTAATATTTTTCTCAAAATAGGTAACGTGTGTTCACTTGTGTAGCAACAGGTCATGGATAAATGGTGACGGTGACTGATTTTGACTCAACTAGCAATTTTTGTTTTATCACTTTTTCGGACTCGTAAAAAAAAACGAGAAAGGAAACCCCATGGAGTCATATTTTAGCTCTTTTTTGACTCTAGAAATATGGAAATATTGTCAAGTACTTGTCATTTCAAACTCGTTAAAGTATATGAAATCACATTTACTCAGTATAGGTTTAACCTTTTTCCGGACTGAGATATACTATTGTACGAAAAAAGAATACCTAGGTCACATGTTGCTAAGAGGTTCTCTTGAATATTTTTTCTAACTTTTCAGAGTCGAGAGACAATCTACGAAAAGGGACTTTTGGAGTTTCCTTTCTTCCTCTTTTTCAAACTCTCTAAACACGAAAAACATGCCGAGTTACCCCTTCATCGTACTCGTAAAACTTAAATGACATGGGACTTGTCACCATGACAAGACCGAGTTACTCCTTCTTAGGGCTCGTTAAAAATACTAGGATGTATTCATCCAAAGGGTTAACTTATATGACAAACAAATGATATCCTCTTCAAGCTTGCGATAAAAAATAATGAGGTACTCGCTAGAAATAGTGGGAAAAATGGAAGTAAACATATCCTATATTTTGTATAACGGCAGTATGTCACTATTGAACATGACACTTATCTATCACTCGTGTCAGGTTTGGGTTAGCATCACTTCATCACTTGCCTTCTTGGGTTTTGGGAATCCATTTTCCTTTCATGTGATTATAACCTATTTTCATCATGAACTCTAATCCTATGTTGAGTCAAACGCTGCAAAGCTTTGGAGTCGTCTCGCCGATATGTTCAAGAGAACTCTCATCTACGATTTTAACAACTTGTACCATGTATTCCCTTGCTGCAACTATTATGAATCACTCTTACCTACTTTGCTACATTTTATGTTTCATGTCGATGATGTGGGAAACATTATGGCCCTCCTTCGATGGATCACTTCCTGCCGACTTCAGATCCTTATCCAGGACGATGATCTAGAAACTCCTTTGTAGTACCTTGGAGCTTGCATACATCAATGGAAGGTTCTTCAAATTCGACGATAGGTTCACATCACTGACCTTCAATCGAATGATTCTGCATGTGTTTGAATTCAGCTTCATTGTTCACACTCGTGGATTGTGTTGTTGTACCTTGAGAACCATTGTCATTATTGGTGGTTTCTCTCGTGCCTGTTCACGATTTACATCATTGGTTGGTAATGAGGTGGTTTTCTACCATGTTTGACTCTGACATGTTTATTCACATTATAGGACTCGTACTTTGGTTGGGTCGAGACATAGATTAATACCTTGGGTTTCATCTGATAAATCTAGGCTGCATGGAGTTCCTAGCTATTCACAATTGTACACATGATTCCTTCTATATGGATGGTTGCGTCCATGTCATGGGTCCATAGATATGATCCCTTCTATTCGGATGGTTACGTCCATGTCGTGGATTCATACACATGACCCCTTCTATTCGTACAGTTGGGTCCATGGCATGGATTCATGTATGATTAAATGCCTATTCTGAGATGTATTATTAGGCATATTTACATCAGAGATGTCTGATATATTATATCATGCTTGATTTACAGGTTTCCTGACAGTGTTTCTTCAGGTCCTTGCCTTGACTTATAAAGCATTTCACCCATCACTCCATGTTCTGCCTTCATTCTTTAGGGGGCATCTGTTACACAGTATTTTGTCACACATCCCATCATGTATCTTGAAGTGTCAAAATGACGAAATATGTCACTGTATTCACCATGAAACATATATAGAATCTTCCCTGAAGAATAGAAGAAAGGTTTCCATGAAAGAGTTCCTGAGAAAACTTGTCAAAAACCTAGTGTTCAGGATCAACGCATTTTGCACTATTGGTGGCCCATGCTGGTAACATGTTGCACTCTTCTGACTTACCATTGCTAGCATGGATTTTTATAGGAAACCTCACATTGAACCTCTTCAGAAATTTTTTCATCAAGTGGAGGAGAAGATTCTCTTACTAAAATCCTCGAGAATGGTGATTTGTTTACAGGTGAATAAGGATTAGAGCGAGATCACCCATTCTTGGTCCTTGGTCCTACTCTCATGGATCTTCCCCTTGAGTTGTGGAATATATCCCTCCTTTTATGGATCCTTAACTCCCTTCCCTATAAATGATATCCCTACTATCCACAATTGGTTGGTCATTGCTTGGTTGCATTCCTATGCTGAAACTATGCCTAAATGTTGCCCATTTTGCTAAGGAGTAGTGCTTAAAGGTCTTGGCTAGGACACATCAAGGCTTAAGTGGTTGTATGCTTCACCCATTTTCAAATAATACATACATCATGCATTTACTTTCCATAAATGTGTAAATCCTTACTCAATTAGTGTGATACTCCTTGATCCATCATATAGTTTATGTTAGAATGAATTATGCTATGTGTGCCTTTGTCATTTTTGTTTGATCTTCCTTGCCAGTATTGATCCACAACAACATAAAGAGGATTGAACTTGGAATCGAGAAGATCGAGGACCACATCAATGGGAATTTAGCATGAGAGTGAGGAATGTCATCTATCTTACATTGTATTTTTTGATATAAACTAGGAAATTTTGCACATTTTTGTCTAGTTTGTTGCTAGATCCTCTTATAGGACTATTGAGATTGCTTCTGTCTAAAGAATGGATTGTCTGCACAACAGAAAGTAGAAATAAATGCTAAGTTAAGGTATATATTATTGAAGCTAGAGATGTCTGGAGAAAGTGGTCATATCGAAAAGAAAATTGAGATGGAGTTAGTGGTGTTTGTGGATAGTGAACAAGCCAACATGTCACGAGAGCCATAGTGGTGTGTGAACACCATTAGGGTTGTAATCCAAGGTAAGTGGATTACCCTAGAAGTTGTAAGACCTATTAATTAGCCATACATTTGCATAGGAGAATGGACTTTTGTAAGGCTTAAAAACATTGATCATGCATACATGTAGTGTAGTGGCACATGGAGTCTTGATGTTGTGAAATGGACTACCTGCATAGGAACGATGGTGGCATGTGTATTACTATGCTAGTTTTGAGGGGAGAAATGTGAGATCTCAGGTGAGATAGTTGATGAAATATTAGGACCAAGTTAATATCCCAAAGTCAATATTAAGGAAAGATTGTTAAGTTTATTCAGGTAAACTTGACTATGTGAACTTACCGGTAGTTTTTTAGCTCTAGTTTTATGAAAACACATGGTATTGACACATGTTATTCATGTGGAATATAGCCTATTTAAAAGTGGAAAGACACCAAGTAAATTGGTCCTGGTAGCCTTTGGGATCCCAGGAAACGTTGTCTTCAAATCTCACTTCTCTCAATTTGAAGATCCTAGTAACTAATATCATATATGGAATTAACAATTAATCGCCTTGTAAAATATGTATGCACAACCAAACCTATATTTTTATATTTGATACTTAAACTTATTTTAATATAGGAAAAAATGCATGTATTTCTTTGTTTTTCTTTGATTCTTTTCATCTATGAATTTAAATTGTGTCATTTTTATCTCAAAGCATAACAATTCACTAATACACATTTCATAATGAAATTCTAAATATTTATCCTAAATGTTTGGGAAATGTTTTAAAAATCTATGAACATAATTATACAAATTATAACATATCATTCAAATGGAGGCCATTATTATTCTTCATGGAACTGTGAGGACAGTGCTTGCAATTATTATAAATTGGGTATTTTATAGTTGACATTAAGGAGCTCTATAACATTTTTCCTTCTGATTATTTTGTGAATCATATAAGGCTTTTTCTAGAAGTCTCTATTGTAATATCTTAGGTTAGCTTATTTTGATTTAAAAAATAAAATGTTTAATATCAATTAAAATAAATTATATTTATTTCTAAAATTAATTGATGATGATAATAAATAATTTTATTTTTTATAATTGTATATATTTTTAATATTAATATATTGATATTATTTTATAATGTAAATTGATAATATTAACTAATATACCATTTTTTATTAAAATTTTAATATTATTAATTAAAAAGGGCAATATTTTTTATACATAAAAAGAATTATTATATACCATTGAAACTCCTCATTTAAAAACAAAGTTTGACATTAATCTTTGCACCCACACCTGTCTATTTCATATGAATTAGTGACACCATTAGTCCTTGAAATTTGATTTTATATATTTTAACATGGTTTAAGGGCATTACGGCAATATAAAAATATGGATGAGTTGTACTTATATTTATATTATAAATGTGAGGAATTTAATTTGATTTTAATGAAAAAGAGTATAGATTATATTCGTGAAAATAATATAATTTGATAATCGAAATTTGTATATGTGTATTGTAACGTTTGAGAATTTAAGAATTTTGGGGAAATTTTAAGGATGGTATGATAATCAATTTTTTTTGTGTGAGGAAATATATCTAGGTAGATTTATCAAAAGGGATCTTATCTTTTTGGTTTATTAGCAGAGTTTAACTTTAAGTGTGTCAAGGAGAATGGACTATATACTCTCCCATTGGCAAGCTACTTTAGCAATGTGAACTCAACCGATCTAGCTAACTCTAGAGGATAGATTATTATAATCTTAAATAGATAACATTAAAATTATATTTTTAAATGATAAAAGGATCTATATGCTTATAGAAATTTGAATTAAAATAAATTGTTAAATTTTGGATGGGGTGGTAAGAAATGTGAAAGGGATGAGAATGGCATGGTCATTGTCAAACCAAGGTATAATTGAGAAAGATATGCCCACCACACCTGATGATATTCATGATGTGTACAGTGTTAGAGGTATCTAAATTAATTAATATGTAGTAGGGTTCATTAATAATTGTATATGGTAGTATATTTGGTGAGTTCGTAGCTAGGTGTGGGAAGCTTCCAATAGTACTAGCACTTAGGACCATGATGTTGTTTGTAGCATTTTCAATAGTTGATGTGTTGGCTTATTGGGACCTGACGCAAGTTCGAAGGTGATTTAGCCAAACAAATCCCAGTTCTACTGGCCCTTTCGGAAACAGTCCGCGGAGCATGGACTGAGGTCTCACCCGAAGTAGTATGGGAGGGTGCTAGAACCAGGTTTCCGGACCCTAGAGATGTCTGATGAGTTCAAGTGGTCTGCGGTTCGACCTTGTGCGCACGTCGCTACATGCACTTACCCGTACCTCGTAGCCTGAGATGCTGCCTTCGCGTAGCCCTACTCGGGGGGCCGAAAACTGTTATTACCCAAGTCATTACTAGTATTCCACCTTTAGTTGATTAAATTAGCTTACTTGCATGTGTAAAGTATGCTTAACAATATAAGTCATTTATACAAGTGCACGCAGTAAATAAACAGTATATTTACAATTGATATCAGACATGTAATAACTCAAGAACAGATAACCAGAATTTGGATAAAGCTTCTCTTTATTATTCTCTTCTTCGGTTACAGACTCGACTTCGCCCTACACACTCAGCTACAGGGGTCCGCATACTTAGCTACGAACAACTAGGCCTCTGCGCACTCAGCTGTAGAGCCTTCTCCTACTCTACGACTCAAAGACAAACTTAGACACTTTCTTTATGCTCTTATTTCGCTATCCTCTACTTCGTTCTTTCTTACGATTATAGCCTCACTCTATTTATACAATCCCATGATCTGCGGACCATGGGTAGGCAGAACTTACATTACAAACTAGGGAAGATAACCCTATGACTCTAACATACTTCCGCGCCCGCAATTCGTGGGCCTTTACAACATCATTCGGGAAAAACATGGGCTTTGAGCCCCAAAACATGCTTCGGGGGGAGGATTCCATGCCCAACAGGCCCCCAACACAAACATCGTGACTCGCCCTCGAGTCACTCTGTCGGTGTGGCAATCTTGGCATGGAGTTCCTCCAACTGTCCTCGGACTGTGCTGATGTTGGCACCGCACTGTGTTGCTGCTTGCTGAATCAGTTGCATCCTCTATTTTGAGACCTCCATGTCGGGGCGCTTCTCTGCATTAACGTATGCATCCCCTGTATGTGTGCAAGCTTTCCTTCAATGTTTGCCATCATAGTGAAATCCTCATCGAGCCATGGTTGGACGCACGCTTTCAGAATTACCTGCTTATGTCATGGCACGGCCGCTTATTCCTTCAATGCCTTGGCTTGCTACATCCTTGCAAGTCGTTGAGTGAGGACTACTATCTACGCTGTTCCTCTAACACTGTCGTAATGCTGCTAAAGTTTTCGCCCCTCTGTCTCTAGGCGCTGGATGTTGGGGTCCTCCTGCAGAGTTGTGAGGACCTCATGTGCTTTCCCCAACAAAGTGGTACAATCTTGCACTGCACCTCCAATTTCTTCCAATCCCACTGCAATAGCGTTAGCGCATTGTTCTCGGATTTTCGAGGGAGTGGAAGGCTACACCTTTAACCACAACTCGACAATCTGAAGATTCAACTGCAGCTAAACCTTGGTAATTCCTTCTCTAGCCTCACGGACTCTGGTTGCCAACCTATGAATCCGTACCTCTACTAGTAGATCTGTTGGGATGACTAGCTTCGGGATGTGTCTGCAAGCATCGTCTACCACCTGCACCAACTGTTGGTTCTACGACACCAATTTGTCGCGCTACAGACTGAGTTCTTCCATGTTGATCTTTTGTTCACTTAGAGCTTGGATCGTGCGACTCTCCCTAGAACGCAACTCTGATGTTATTCCATCCTATAGCAGATACAGTGTCTCTCGCGGAAGGGTAGCTATATTAAGGCCAAGGCCTTTGATCATGTTAACCACAAATCTGTTGGTCTCATTCGCTGCTACTAGGGCCCCTTCTAATAACACTATTGTGTTTTCAATCCATGTGCACAGCATCTGCTCTACTACCGAGGATCCTGTTGTGAGGTGGGTGGAAAGGATACCCACCTGAGGCGGATGCACCTGCAACTCCTGTAGCTATGCCTTAAAGGTCCCCAACTCAGTCTGGTGCTCCTTCATAAGATCAAAAAGGGCCTCACTGGTGACATCACGCACTGTCTTGCCGATGTCATGGAGATATCCCTCGAGCAGGGTGATCAGGTTAATGGCCAACTTCGAGGCCTTGACCTTCTTCCTTGGTCCTTTTCTCTCAGCCGTGTGTGGGTGCTTTAGTTACGTGGACGCATTCCCTAGGTCCATGCTCCCTTCTACTGTTTCTACTTCCTCTGCCTCCTACCTTGTGAGGACGTTGCTCGATCCTCATCTGCCTTCGTTATTTCTTCTTCTACTGCGTGTATTGTTGTTGATGCTTCTGTAGCCTTTTTCTGCTCTGAGGCTTTCTGTGTCACTTCCCACACTGCCCTTTCCTTAGCTGTTGTTGTTTCCTTCCGCCTTTTCTCGACCAATTGTGTGATGTGCAGCTTGGCATCATCCTTCTTCTTCTGCGCTGCCGCCTTCTCAAGTTCTGCCAGATCTGGGGCGCACCATTCTGGAGGCCATGTCTCCAAGATAGTGAAGATGGCATCATCAGTGGCTATAAAAGGTAGCTTCATGCACTACTCATTGTATCCTTACGCACCCTTATGTATACATTATGCATGTCGTCTTTGAATTATGCAAAACTCTACAGAATCTTGTACACCGTAGGCGACAGGCGCGACCTCCGATTGATCCACATTTGGATGCTCATCTCCATAAGCACCCAAAATATTTTGGTGTCGCGTATCCATTTCGCGTCCTTTGTGGCCCAGAGCAAAGCATAATTCGTGGTCTCTGGTAGTTCTTTTTCAACGCTGGGGAATTGACTGTCCTCTGGTAGTTCCTCCGCTATGAGTATTATGGATAACAACAACCACACGTAGTGGAAAGTTTTACCTTGCTCATGGGCTTCGCAGCAGTTCTTCAAAAACTCCTCGCAGTGGAATTTGAACCAGTTGAGCTAGACCCTCTCTGTGCACTGCTCGACTAGTGCTTCCACCAACGTCGATACCTCATCGGTGTCGCACTTCCTCATAACTTTTCCGGCCAGGAGTTGGGTTGCTACGCGTGCCCCTTTTTCCTTGATGCTGGAGATGGCGTAGCCCCTCTTCTTCTTCTCCAGCTTGTATTTTGTCTTCATGCCTTCTGCAAGGGCCAAATCACTGCCCTTTCCTTTGGCTATGGTTGTGGGGTCCTTTCCTTTACAGGGAAGCTGAGAAATGTGGTGGATTAGGTCTGTCGTGATGGGGATAGGCTCCTCCAGCCATAGATACCCATCATGTACCAGGTAGAGCAACTCCCTGATGATGAAAATGGTGATGGGCGAGCGGTGGAAATGCGGTATTCATAGTAAGTGCAGCAACCGAACCTTTTCCACATGCACAACCACTTCCGCAGCTCTAACATTGTCACCACCCCTCAGTGTTATGCTTCCTGAGGTTCCTGATCTCTAGGTGAGGGAACTTCTCACGGTCAACAAGGTCCCAATCTTCGAACTTCATGGTTGGCCGCAGCCCAAGTGGGTGCCCTCAAACACTATGCCGTCTGGGAGGAGTGGAGTCTGGAGTGAACTCTTGGTTTCGCCTAGGACCTTCCGCACTTTGGTCTTCGCTTTCTGCGGAGGGACATATGTGGGCAGTTTTGTTGTAGATATAGGTTGAATGTCCTCCTCCATATCTTCATCTTCTTTGGCTGCGATGGTCAGGGCCTGCAGATCTTCTTCTTCCTCATTTGTGTTGATCATGACAACTTTCCCTTTTTCTGTCATTGATAGCTTGCTGCGTAGTGGATTCCTCGGGGACATGCGTACGGGGGCCATTGCTTGTTTATCTTTCTTAGGCCTCAACGTTTGTGGTGATTTGGGTATTTATGCCACAACCCAGGTGCCTTCTGGAACACCCTCCACCATTGGGGTCTACGCGGCCTCGCCGGCGGTTACCTCTTCAATTCCCAAACCATCCTTAGTGGCTATCATCGTATCTAGGTTGTATTATGTCACTCGCGAACTTAGCGGCTCAATTCTCACTCAGCTCTTACTGCTCAGTGCTCTGCTTAAGCGCTCAATTCTCAAATTACCATGTGTTGTTTGCTGGCTAGCCTTTTTTGTTTTATAGCGCCTTTTGAATTTTAATTCGACCGTTCCCCCCAATTTCGGTCCATTAATGCTTTCTTGGTAGTAGATTTTCCCAAATCTTGCCCATAAATCACTTCTTAAATGCCCGCCACCCGCTCCATTTGGCCTCAAGTTGAGCATCCAATTGTGAATAGTGACTCCAACGGTCACATTCTGGCCAATCCGTGTAGCAGCGCAGCCCTCCATGCACAGTCATAGACCCTATGACGCTTTGCTTCTGTGCGCATCCCCAATATCATGCAACTTTTGGGCATAATAGTTTATAGTCCAGCACTTCCTTTCAACTACCTGGAGCACTAAGACTGTTCTTCTTGTGGCTAGTCATGTGGTCGCACCACCCATGTGGGGATCCATCCCGTCCTCCACCATGGTTCACGGGGAATCCCCACCTTCCATTGTTGTGATCAGCACTGCACACTTTACTACTTGCAACACACTACCCTAGTCACTATGTTTGCTGATATGCGGTCCAAGCCAAGGCATCAGACTAACCAGTTCACGGTGATAGTTCTCCAACTTTTCAGTATGATCATATGCACCTTCCCTTCCCATCCTCATTTTTTTGACAAGAAATGCTTCCTTTATTTCGTCTTCCAGCTTCTTGACCTCTGCATCCATCAAAGCGTTTTTCTCCCGTAGCAGTACCCATTCTTTTTCAAGTTTGCAAAGTCTAAGGTTTCCCTGTCGGATTTCTTCCTCAAGTCTTATGTGTTATGTTTCTCACGGCTATGTGATTTCTTCGTTCCAGACTTCACAGACTTTCTAATGTATGGGTGCTGCTATGCGCAAACTAGGCTTCGCATGCTCCATAGGGATTATAGCCCCTGCTTCATACTTCAACTTCGGAAGTTCTCGCGCGTTAAGGGTTTTACACATGGTCCTATAAGCCCATAGAACTGCTGGTATGTGCATGTCCTAGTTAGTGCGACTCACATGGTGGATCGTGTTGAGCACTTCGCACACCTTGTCAAAGGCTTCCCCATGTATAATCTTTGGCACACTTGGTCTTATCATACTTCATCATTTGCACCCTCGTCTTGCCCACTTCTGCTTATTGTTCCTGTTTCCTATCGTGAGGATGGTATGCATTCATGTAGGTTGCGTACCATATGCCTGTATCCATCTCGAGAGGTGGGCACACAGCCTGTTTCGTCCATCATACCAGGCTTTCATCCACAGCTAAGGATTTTCAAACCATATAATCATCACCATTCTGCATTCACGCCAATCCTCAAATTGCTGCTAGTGCATACCCCACCACCTTGCAGGCGTAGCACGCAGTGCCCATTTCAGAGCATAGAACTGTTGTTGCTTTGGCACTTCACTTTCAAATTTGTTCAACAATTCATCCACCGCTGTCAACCCATCATACATAGGCAGATCCCTTACCTCTATTGTCACACAGCGCAGTGATCTTACCATCATGTTGCAATTGAGCGTGGTTACCTCATGTAACTGGTTCTGCCATCGTTCTATTTCCTCGTCCGAATCTGATGTACAGGAGCTTTCGCGCTCCCACGAAATCCTGCAATCTATAGTTGGATTCACTCAGTCCTGTTCCCGGGTGGTTATCTTTTAGATACAGTCTAAATCGTCATTGCTCTCGTCATCGTGCACTAGCTCTGTGTAGTGCAATTCTTCCATAGGGTCTAAAGGTGCCACTACGCATAGTGACTTTTTCTCCAAGATAATCTTGTGCTTCTTTATATTTATCACTCGATTCATATCATTGGCCCAATCTATTCCCAGTAGCGCAGGATAGGGACTGTTTTCATCGACAATCTCTATCACTTGGAAATGTGCAAGCGCGCTCGGACCTTCGATATCTACTGTTATTCCCCAATTTGCTATTAAATAGGAGACCATTGCAATGTGGGCCTGCCCATGCAATCCCATGTCTTCTTTGACAGTGCATTCGCATCCTATCCTAAATCCAGAATCACTTGATCCATTTCATATTCCCCGATTTGTGCAGTCAATGTCATGGATATCTTGGTCCTGGAGCCTCTACCTCTATCTAGTGATACCTAAATAATGGTATACATTCTAGGAAGAACATCACCAAGATTGATTTATAGCCAAATTGTTTCAATATTCTTGTCTTGCATTTATTGAGTTGTTCTTTCATGTTGACCAATAACCCTTCACACTGGTTAAATATTGTGGGACTAAGACAGTCTACTGCATACTAGAAGTGAGAATATCTTACTTCATGTATGGCCTGAGCTCCAGCTATTCGAGCCACGATATGAAGAATCATTCTCAAAGCCGCAGATTGGTGATAGTTTTATATCTATTTTCCCACTCTTTGTTTTTCAAGAACCTAGGCAATGTCTAGCTATCAACATATCTCTACTCTCTCCCTCAGTACGAGAACCGGAAAACTCAACTATTCTCCACTTTTGGACAAACCTGTGATGAAATAGATGTCTACAATATCTATCTTGAGTTCTTGGTCTCCTATGATAAACATTTAGTGGTCTACATCCCACCATCAAACCAAATGTTGCAGTAACTCCATCTAGATCTTAATCCTAGGGATACAAAAGAATTTGAGTAGTCCACACGACTGAAGATCCCTTATGCAATTTGGATCTTATGTTGCTTGATGGTATTCTGCTTCATGGTATGGAAGTAAATTTGAAAAACAATAATTAATATTGGAGGTTTTTTGAAAAATTTTATGTTATGGTGCCAGCACAACTATCTCCAAATTTTTCCACGCTTCCAGTTCAATGGCACCGTTCATCTTAGGGTGAGCAGTGCGGGTCCAATGGTTAAAACTCACGTTGATCGCCCTCAACATACAAAAATTTCAAGCCCTCCTTACCACCTACTCTATAGATGAAATCACTTAAAAACACAATCAAAATGCATAGGAACATTAGATACAATAGGTAAAACATGTATGTATGTATGTGTATATATATATAGAGTTTGCAATACGTCTCTTACATCAAAAAATAAAAACTGTGTTCTGAGACACATGGCTTCTCAAGCGTAAATAACTACAGAAAATAAAGCTATAAATATGGCTATCTACTAACATGGTGCTAATGATAGGACAAAACAAATCTGATAATTAGGTTCAATAACTGACACATTCTGGATAATAATCCTACGGTATGCCTATTATACCACAGTGGCACCTGATCAATAGTTGCGTACTCTGGAATGCCTCTTGTCAAGGCTTCTAGGTTGTGCTCTACCTTTACTATGGGATCAACTCCCTCCTCATAGGGTGCATCATCAATATGTCGTGCCACCCTCCTCGCTATTGGAGAAACCCATGGAGGTAACATTGGTCCAACATATGCAAAAAATAATAAGTCTCAATCTCGATTCACATAAAACAAAAACATCAAAAAACTTGAAAAAACTTAAAAAATAGTTTTTAACCTGAATGAGTCCACTGTCTTCCAGGTGGAAGTGGGAGGTCCGGATCTCCCTGGAAATATGTATCGGCATAAGCCTAATTGTCTACCACGATGAGCTGTTGTCATAGCCATCCAAATAACTTTGTGGGAAAAGTAATTTGTTGACCACCTCCTCCATGACGAGGTATCATCTCATCCCAACTCAGGAGTCATGGATATCTTGGTCGTGGAGCCTCTACTTCTATCTAATGATACCGAAATAATGGTATACGTTCTAGGAAGAACATCACCAGGATTGATTTATATCCAAATTGTTTCAATATTCTTGTCTTTCATTTAGTGAGTTGTTCTTTCATGTTGACCAATAACCCTTCACACCAGTTAAATATTGTGGGACTAAGACAGTCTACTGCATGCCAGAAGTGAGAATTTCTCTCTTCATGTATGGCCTGAGCCCCAGCTATTCGAGCTATGGTATGAAGAATTATTCTCAAAGCGGTAGATTGGTAATAGTTTTTATATCTATTTTCCCACTCTTTGTTTTTCAAGAACCTTTGCAATGTCTAACTATCAACATATATGTACTCTCTCCCCTAGTACAAGAACCAAAAAAGTCAACTATTGTCCACTTTTGGACAAAGCTGTGATGAAATAGATGTCTAAAATATCTATCTTGAGTTCTTGGTCTCCTATGATAAACATTTAGTGGTCTACATCCCACCATCCAACCAAATGTTGCAGTAACTCCATCTAGATCTTAATCCTAGGGATACAAAAGAATTTGAGTAGTCCACAAACCTGAAGATCCCTTATGCAATTTGGATCTTATGCTGCTTGATGGTATTCTGCTTCATGACCTCTTTCCTTCCATTCAATCACCATTTTTTTAGTGAGTAACCTTTGAAACATCGATAAACAGAGTTTTTGTTAGCTTTTATGGAAGTAAATTTGAAAAACAATAATTAGTATTGGAGGTTTTTTGAAAAATTTTATGTTACAATGCGAGCGCGACTATCTCTAAATTTTTCCAAGCTTCCAGTACGATGGCACCGTTCATCTCAGGGAGAGTAGTGTGGGTCCAATGGTTAAAAATCACATTGATCGCCCTCAACATACAGAAATTTCAAGCCCTCCTTACCACCTACTCTATATATGAAATCACTTAAAAACATAATCAAAATGCATAAGAAGGATAGATCCCTTACCTGCAACAAAAAAATCATCGAATAGTGTCTCAGATTGGTCACTCTCCTCGCTAGAAGATCAAGGGAATATGGGGTAAAAAGTGTTCTGGAAATTACCAAATGACAAATGGTAAATTTGTTTTCACTTTGTGAGTTTATATAAACTTTTTAAATATTTTTACCATTTAGGGCACGTTATTACTTATCGTTTAATATTTTTCTCGAAACGGGTAACGTGTGTTCACTTGTGTAGCAACAGGTCATGGATAAATGGTGACGGTGACTAATTTGGACTCAACTAGCGAGTTTTGTTTTATCACGTTTTCGGACTCGTAAAAAATAAATGAAAAAGGAACCCCCATGGAGTCATCTTTTAGCTCTATTTTGACTCTAGAAATATGAAAATATTGTCAGGTACTTGTCGTTTTGAACTCGTTAAAGTAGATGTAATCACATCTACTCAGTATAAGTTTAACCTTTTTCTGGACTAAGATATACTATTGTACGAAAAAGGAATACCTTGGTCACATGTTGCTAAGAGGTTCTCTTGAATATTGTTTTCTAACTTTTCGGAGTCAAGAGACAATCTACGAAAAGGGACTTTCGGAGTTTTCTTTTTGCCTCTTTTTCAAACTCTCTAAACATGAAAAACATGTCGAGTTACCCCTTCGTTGAAATCGTAAAACTTAAATGACATGGGACTTGTCACCATGACAAGACTGAGTTGCTCCTTCTTAGGGCTCGTTAAAAATACTAGGATGTATTCATCCGAAGGGTTAATTTATATGACAAACAAATGATATCCTCTTCAAGATTGCAATAAAAAATAATGAGGTACGTGCTAGAAATAGTGGGAAAATGGAAGTAAACATATCCTATATTTTGTATAATGGCAGCATGTCGCTCTTGCACATGACACTTATATGTCGCTCTTGTCAGGTTTGGCTTATCGTCACTTCATCACTTTCCTTCCCAGGTTTTGGGAATCCATTTTCCTTTCATCTGATTATACCCTATTTTCATCATGAACTCTGATCCTATGTTGATTCAAATGCTGCAAAGCTTCGGAGTCGTCTCACCGATATGTTCAAGAGAAGTCTCATCTACGATTTTAACAACTTGTACCATGTATTCCCTTGCTGCAACTATCCTGAATCACTCTTACCTACTTTGCTACGTCTTATGTTTCATGTCGATGATGTGGGAAACATTATGGCCCTCCTTCGATGGATCACTTCCTGTCGACTTCAGATCCTTATCCAGGCCGTTGATCTAGAAACTTCGTTGTAGTAACTTGGAGCTTGCATACCTCAATGGCAGGTTCTTCAGATTCGACGATAGGTTCACATCACTAACCTTCAATCGAATGATTCTACATGTGTTTGACTTCAACTTCATTTTTCACACTCGTGGATTGTGTTGTTGTACCTTGAGAACCATTGTCATTATTGGTGGTTTCTCTCGTGCTTGTTAATGATTTACATCATTGGCTGGTAATGAGGTGGTTCTCTACCATGTTTGACTCTGACACATTTATTCACATGGTAGGATTCGTACTTTTGTTGGGTCGATACATAGATGAAGACCTTGGGTTTCATCTGATAAATCCAGGATGCATGGAGTTCCTAGCTATTCATGATTGTACACATGATTCCTTCTATATGGATGGTTGCATCCATTTCATGGGTCCATGCATATGATCCTGTCTATTCGGATGGTTGTGTCCATGTCATGGATCCATACACATGATCCCTTCTATTCGGATAGTTTGGTCCATGCCATGAATTCATGTATTGTTAAATCCCTATTCTGAGATGTATTATTAGGCATATTTACATCATAGATGTCTGATATATTATATCACGCTTGATTTGCAGGTCTCCTGACAGTTTTTCTCTGGTTCCTTGCCTTGACTTATAAAGCATTTCACCCATCACTCCCTGTCCTGCCTTCATTCTTTAAGGGGCATCTGTTACACAATATTTTGTCACACATCCTGTCCTGTATCTTGAAGTGTCAAAATGATGAAATATGTCACTATATTCACCATGAAACATATATAGAACCTTCCCTGAAGAATAGAAGAAAGGTTTCCATGAAAGAGTTCCTGAGAAAACTTGTCAAAAACCTAGTGCTCAGGATCAACGCATTTTGCACTATTGGTTGCCCATGCTAGTAACATGTTTCACTTTTCTTACTTACCATTGCTAGCATGGTTTTTTTAGGAAACCCCACATTGAACCTCTTCATAAATATTTTCATCAAGTGGAGGAGAAGATTCTCTTACTAAAATCCTCGAGAATGGCGAGTTGTTTATAGGTGAATAAGGATTATAGCTAGATCACCCATTCTTGGTCCTTGGTCCTACTCTCATGGATCTTCCGCTTGATTTGTGGAATATATCCCTCCTTTTATGGATCCTTAACTCCCTTCCCTATAAATGAGATCCCTACTATCCACAATTGGTTGGTCATTGCTTGGTTGCATTCCTATGCTGAAACTATGCCTAAATGTTTCCCATTTTGCTAAGGAGTAGTGCTTAAAGGTCTTGGCTAGGACTTGGAAACTCATCCAAAGGAGGCTTCCAACATCAAGGCTTAAGTGGTTGTATGCTTCACTCATTTTCAAATAATAAATACATCATGTGTTTACTTTCCATAAGTGTGTAAATCCTTACTCACTTAGTGTGATACTCCTTGATCCATCATATAGTTTATGTTAGAATGAATTATGTTGTGTGCCTTTGTCGTTTTTGTTTGATCTTCCTTGCTAGTACTGATCAACGACAACGTAAAGAGGATTGAACTTCGAATTGAGAAGATCGATGACCACATCAATGGGAATTTAGCATGAGAGTGAGGTAGGTCATCTATCTTACATTGTATTTTCTGATATAAACTAGGAAATTTTGCACATGTTTGTCTAGTTTGTTGCTAGATCTTCTTATAGGAGTATTGAGATTGCTTCTGTCTACAGAATGGATTGTCTGCAAAACAGAAAGTAGAAATAAAGGCCAAGTTAAGGTATATATTATTGAAGCTAGAGATGTCGGGAGAAAGTGGTCATATCGAAAAGAAAATCGAGATGGAGTCAGTGATGTTTGTGGATAGTGAATGAGCCAACATGTCACGAGAGCCATAGTGGTGTGTGAACACCATTAGGGTTGTAATCTAAGGTAAGTGAATTTTCCTTAGAAGTTGTAAGACCTATTAATTAGGCTTACATTTGCATAGGATAATGGATTTTTGTAAGGCTTAAAGACTTCAATCAGGCATACATGTAGTGTAATGGCACATGGAGCCTTGATTTTGTGAAATGAACTACCTGCATAGGTACAATGGTGGCATGTGTATTACTATGCTAGTTTTGAGGGGAGAAATGTGAGATCTCAGGTGGGATAGTTGATGAAATATTAGGACCAAGTTAATATCCCAAAGTCAATATTAAGGGGAGATTGTTAAGGTTATTCAGGTAAACTTGACTATGTGAACTTACCGATAGTTTTTTAGCTCTAGTTTTATAAGAACACATGGTATTGACACATGTTATTCATGTGGAATATAGCCTATTTAAAAGTGGAAAGACACCAAGTAAACTGGTCTTGGTAGCCTGTGGGATCCCAGGCAACGTTGTCTTCAGATCTCACCACTTCTCTCAATTTGAATATCTTAATAACTAGTATCATATATAGAATTGAGAATTGATGGCCTTGTAAAATATGTATGCACAACCAAACATAAATTTTTATATTTGATATTTAAACTTATTTTAATATAGAAAAAATGCATGTATTTCTTTGTTTATCTTTGATTCTTTTCATCTATGAATTTAAATTGTGTCATTTTTATCTCAAACATACCAATTCACTAATACACATTTCATAATGAAATTCTAAATATTTATCCTAAATGTTTGGAAAATGTTTTAAAAAACTATGAGCATAATTATACAAATTATAACATATCATTCAAATGGAGGCCATTATTATTCTTCATAGAATTGTGAGGAGAGTGTTTGCAATTATTATGGTCTCTTTTGATTTAAAAAATAATATGTTTAATATCCATTAAAATGAATTATATTTATTTCTAAAATTAATTGATGATGATAATAAATAATATATAATTAATATTTTTATTTTTTATAATTGTATATATTTTTAATATTAATATATTGATATTATTTTATAACGTAAATTGATAATATTAACTAATATACTATTTTTATTAAAATTTTAATATTATTTTAATATTATTAATTAAAAAAAGCCCATATTTTTTATACATAAAAATAATTATTATATACCATTGAAACTCCTCATTTAAAAACAAAGTTTGACATTAATCTTCACACCCACACCTGTCTATTTCATATGTATTAGTGCCGCCATTAGTCCTTGAAATTTGGTTTTATATATTTTAACATGGTTTAAGGGCATTACGGCAATATAACAATATGGATGAGTTGTACTTATATTTATATTAGAAAATGTGAGGAATTTAATTTGGTTTTAATGAAAAAGAGTAGAGATTATATTCGTGAAAATAATATAATTTGATAATCGAAATTGGTATATGTGTATTGAAACGTTTGAGAATTTAAGAATTTTGGGGAAATTTTAAGGATATTATGATAATCAATTTTTTTTGTTTGAGGAAATATATCTAGGTAGATTTATCAAAGGGGATTTTATCTTTTCGGTTTATTAGCAGAGTCTAACTTTAAGGGTGTCAAGGAGAATGGACCATGTACCCTCTCATCAGCGAGCTACTTTAGCAATGTGAACTCAACCGATTTAGTTAACTCTAGAGGATAGATTATTATAATCTTAAATAGATAACATTAAAAATATATTTTTAAATGATAAAAGGATCTATATGCTTATAGAAATTTGAATTAAAAAAATTGTTAAATTTTGGATGGGGTGGTAAGAGATGTGAAAGGGATGAGAATGGCATGGTCATTGTCAAACCAAGGTATAATTGAGAAAGATATGCCCACCACACCTAATGATATTCATGATGTGTATAGTGTTAGAGGTACCTAAATTAATTAATATGTAGTAGGGTTCATTAATAATTGTATATGGTAGTATAATTGGTGAGTTCGTAGCTGGGTGTGGGAAGCTTCCAATAGTACTAGCACTTAGGACCATGATGTTGTTTGTAGCATTTTCAATAGTTGATGTGTTGGCTTGTTGGGGCCTGACCCAGGTTTCGAGGTGATTTAGTCAAACAAATCCTAGTACTACTGGCCCTTTCGGCAAAAATACGCGTAGCGCGGACTAAGGTCTCACCCGAAGTAGTATGGGAGGGTGCTAGAGCCATTTTTCCACACCTTGGAGATGTCTGATGAGTTCAAGTGGTCCACGGTTCGACCCTATGCGCACGTCGCTATGCGCACTTACCCGTACCTCGCAGCCTGAGATGTTGCCTTCGCATAGCCCTAGTTGGGGGGTCGAACGTTGTTATTACCCAAGTCCTTACTATTATTCCACTGTTAGTTGATTAACTTAGCTTACTTGCATGTGTAAAGTATACTTAACAATATAAATCATTTATACAAGTGCGCGTTGTTGGGTCCCTATAATACTCGTGATTACTCCATTACTATTGTAGTTATAACACTTATTTATATTGTTGTGTCCCTATTACCCCCATATTGTTATTTCTGTGCCCCATAGAATCCCTCTATTGTTATTTTTGTGGCTTTATATTATTATTGTTAGGTCGGCTGGATTATATTGTGACTCCTTAGACTCCTATATATAGAAAGGAGGTTTTGTCATTTGTATCATCCAAGAATTGTTCATTTATGTAATGTAAAGGAGGTTGCCCCCTCGAAGAGGCTGAATTCTAAGGCGTTGATCTATCTTTTCTATCTTTTCTTGAGCTGGTTTCATAACATTTGGTATTAGAGCTTTGGATTCTAGGGTTTTGCTGCTCCAAACAGGTCATCGTGGAATTTTCGCTATAACTTTTTTTCTGTGATGTTTCAGAAGTCACAAAAAAAACCCATTTGAGACGAAATCGCGCTGAACATTGGGTCCGAATTTCAAAGCTTTTTGCACGATATTTGCGGAGATATGATCTGAGGAATTTGATCTTTTTGCAGACTCCTAAATTACATTCAAAACAGGTGACCTGGGGAAAATCGTCATAACTTTCTCTCTGGGGATCGGATTGAAATTTCGTAAGAAGGTACAGAAAGAGGACGGACTGTAGTTTCTTGTATTTATGTTTCAGATTCAAAGGTTGAAACAGTGACTCGTGTCACGTCGTACACGTTCGCTCTGCTGAACAAGTCTAAAAGCAAGTCACTGTGGGAGATTTCACATAACTCTTCCTTGGAGAATCCAATTTGGCTCAGACTTGTAGCATTGGAAAGAGGACGCAGAAGGCTACTACAGGTAGCAATTTCAAAATTGGATGATCCGAAATTACAGAGATACATCAGATTCAATATCAGGCTTCTATAAAGTGAAAAAAGGTGTGTAGTTTTTTTATTTTATTTTGTGTAAGCTTGGTTTAACGGAATTCAAAGGGCATAGTAAAGCATTATTATCGGTAACTGATGCCCCGAGGAAAGAAAATGTAAACACCTAGTAAGGAACCTGAAAGCTCTAGCATGACTCATGAAGAAGAGGATGAAATGCTACATGATATATCAAAATTACAAGAACAAGTGCAACAAATGTCACGCTCACAAAAGCTAACAGAAGCTAAGATAAGTGGCGTGGAATCTAAAGTAAATGGCGTGGAATCTAAGATAAAGGGCATGGAAGCTAAGATGGATTCTTTGAAGATAGATTTGAATAAAGACATGGAATAATTGAAGAAGTTGCTACAAGAAAGGGTCACTAATGGTGAAAAGGTAGTAAAGAAAACTCATGATGAGAACAAAAGAAATGTTAATCATGATTCCATAGATGCTAATGTTGGATCGAAGAATCACCATACTCCAAAAATTGATATGAGGAAGTTTGATGGCAAGGATCACGCCACATGGATATTACAAATGGAGCAATTCTTCGATCTCAATAATGTGCAAAACGCACAAAAGGTACGTATGGCAACTGTATATTTAGAACCAAATCAGTTTGTATGGTATCAATGGCTTTGCTCTAGTAAACAATTTATCACTTGGGCAATTTTTACGGAAGAATTGATAGCACATTATGAAGATACAAAAAGCAACACTTTTTTTAGCCAATTGATAAGTCTCAAACAAAAGGGTTCAGTAATGGAGCACATTGAGGAGTTCCAAAAATTGAACATAAGGGTAAAAGATATTCCAGAGGAGCATAGTATTGATGTGTTCATAGGGTCTTTAAAAGATAATATCCAACATGATGTTCGCCTTTGGGAACCTGATTCATTAGAGAAGGCATTCAGGTTAGCAAGAAAAATGGAAAGCAAAATTATGGCAACCAGGAAGCATACCACTCACAACTATAAAGACGGAAGTGTTGTTGCCCCTTCTCTTCCACAACCTATAAGGTTCACACCACAACAATTGGAAGAAAAAAGAGCAAAAGGGCTTTGTTACAGTTGTGATAGCAAATACACTAAAGGTCATAAGTGTGCTGAGAAGAAATTATTCTACATAGATTATGAAGAGGAAGAAGAAAAGGAGCAAGAAAGGTCAAAAGAAGAAGATATACTCCAGGAACAAAGCCTAGATGAAGAACAAATAAATATGACCATATCTTGTAATGCATTGGCGGGAATTACCACTCCTCAAACCTTCAAGATAGAAGGACAAATCAAGAAGAAAAAGGTAATAGTGTTGATTGATTCAGGAAGTACCCACAATTTTATTCATTGTAGGGTAGCAAAAGAATTGAATTGCTTCCTATATCCAGCACCAGAGTGTCAAGTGATGATTGCAAATGGAGGAACAATAAATTGCTCTGGAAAGTGCCATAATATCAAGCTATCCATGGGAGAATATGTATTGACTAGCCCAATGCTTTCCATTCCAATGGGAGGTGATGATGTTGTACTAGGAGTCCAATGGATACAATCCTTGGGTACAACAGCTTTTAATTTTCAAGAACTTTTCATCAAATTTTCTACGGAAGGAAAGGAAGTTGAATTAAGGGTTATTGCATGGAAACCAGGAAAGATAATCAGCTCTAATAGCATGACAAAGCTTCTAAAAAAGGAGCAAAGAGGTGTAATTGCACAATTATGTTCGCTAGATGTTTCCACATTGGAATCATCTATTTCTCCAGATCTCCAAAAAGTCCTGGACAATCATTCCAAGGTATTTGAGACTCCAAAAGGTCCCCCACCTACGCGTAGTCATGATCATGCTATTCATCTGATTCCAGGAAGTGTTCCTCCAAACATCAGGCCATACAGATATCCCTATGTCCAAAAAAGTGAAATTGAACGTATGGTTGCAGAAATGCTAGAGGCTAGTATAATTCAACCGAGTCAAAGTTCTTTCTCAGCTCCATTATTATTGGTGCACAAGAAGGATGGATCATGGCGCATGTGTCCGGATTATAGGGAGCTCAACAAGCTCACTATTAAAGATAAGTTCCCCATTCCTGTTAGTGATGAATTACTGGATGAATTGCATGGATCAATTTACTTCACCAAGTTGGATCTGCGTTCGGGATATCATCAAATTAGAATGAAGATTGAAGATATTCCGAAAATGGCATTTAGAACTCATGAGGGTCATTATGAATTTTTGGTCATGCCTTTTGGCCTTACCAATGCACCTTCAACATTTCAAGGTTTGATGAATTCAATTTTCAAACCATTCCTTAGAAAATTTGTGTTAGTATTTTTTGATGATATACTAATCTACAGCAAGTCTTGGAAGGATCATGTTGAACATGTTGATAGGGTGCTACAACTATTGGAGGAGAAACAATTATATGCAAAAAGATCCAAATGTTTCTTTGGAGTCCAGGAGGTGGAATATTTGGGTCATATTGTATCTCATGAAGGAGTTAAGGTAGACCCTAGCAAAATTAAAGCCATTAAGGAATGGAAAATCCCCACATCCATAAAGCATCTGCGAGGATTTCTTGGGTTGACAGGGTATTATCGCAAGTTTGTTAAGAATTATGGGAGAATAGCAGCACCTCTAACAACATTATTGAAGAAAGATTCATTTTCATGGACTCCGGAAGCAACAAAGGCCTTTGAACATCTTAAAGAGGCAATGTGCCAAGCACCGGTCTTAGCTACACCGGACTTCACAAAAACCTTTATTGTGGAATGTGATGCTTCAGGAAATGGAATTGGTGCTGTTCTAATGCAAGATGAAAGACCCATTGCTTTTGAAAGTCGTCCAATCAAGGGAAAGTTTTTAAGCAAAGCTATTTATGAGAAGGAAATGTTGGCAATACTCCATGCACTTAAGAAATGGCGACCCTACCTAATGGGAAGACACTTCAAGGTAAAAACGGATCATGAAAGCCTTAAATACTTTTTAGAACAAAGATTATCCTCTGAAGAGACACAAAAGTGGGTCACAAAGATGTTGGGTTATGACTTTGAAATCATCTACAAAAAAGGGAAGCAAAATGTGGTGGCAGATGCACTCTCAAGAAAGGATGAGGATGTGGAAGCATTGTTGTGTGCCATTTCTATTATCCAACCAGATTGGATAAACGAAGCAAGGGAGGAATGGAAGAATGACGAAGAAGTGTGGGAACTTATTCAAAAGCTACAACAAGATTCCAGTACTTCTGATACATTTAGCTAGCAAAATGATTCGTTATGGTACAAAGATCGCTTATACCTCTGTAAGAATTCCCAGCTAAAACAAAAGATTCTTATGGAATTGCACACTTCTCCCTTAGGAGGGCACTCAGGATTTTTAAAAACTTACCACACGGTTAAGAAGGAATTTTTTTGGGATGGCCTTAAATCAGATATTCAAAAGTTTGTGGCGGAATGTTTGGTTTGCCAGCAAAATAAAGTTGAAACAATTAAGACACCAGGTCTATTACAACCTTTATCCATTCCAAGCCAACATTGGGAGGAGGTTTCAATGGATTTTATGACAGGTTTACCCAAGTCTGAGGGAAAGAGTGTCATCATGGTGGTAGTTGACAGACTTACCAAGTATGCACACTTTTGTGCATTATCACATCCATTTAAAGCCAGTACAGTTTCTACTGCATTTATGGAAACAGTTCAAAAGCTACATGGAAACCCAAAGATTATTGTAAGTGACAGAGATCCCATTTTCACTGGAAATTTTTGGACAGAATTATTTTCTTGTCTTGGTACTTAGTTAGCTCATAGCTCGTCTTATCATCCTCAATCTGATGGGCAAACTGAGATAGTAAACAAATGTTTGGAAGGATATCTTCGTTGCTTTGTATCTGATAAATAGACACAATGGGTCAAATGGTTGCCTCTGGCTGAATGGTGGTATAACACTTCCTTCCATACAGCAACAAAAATGACCCCATTTATGGCACTTTATGGGTATCAACCACCATCCATCACATCATATTTAAGAGAAAATTCTAAGGTTCAGGCAATGGAATAGCACATCGAACATCAACAACAAGTCCTCCAACTCTTAAAGGATAACCTCGTGTTGGCACAAAATAGAATGAAACAACAAGCAGATCAACATCGCAATGAAAGAAGTTTTGATGTAGGTGATTGGGTATTCCTACGGCTACAACCATATAAGCAAATGTCCCTAAAGCAAGCTAAGAAGGATAATAAATTATCACCAAAGTATTATGGTCTGTACAAGGTGTTGCAAAAGATTGGTACTATGGCATACAAATTGGAGCTTCCTGCAGCTTCTCGATTGCACCCAGTTTTCCATGTTTCATGTTTAAAGAAGGTTATAGGTGACAAGCTCCCAATTCAAACAATATTGCCAGAACTTGACGAGGAAGGAAAAATTATATTGGAACCGGAAGCAGTCACAGAAACAAGAACTTGACAGCTACGAAATCGATCAATTTCAAAGTATCTTATCAAGTGGAAGAACTTATCCGTTGAAGATTCCACATGGGAGGATGAGAATTTTATGCAGAAGTATCCAGAACTACTCAAGCGTTGAGGACAACACTTTTTTGAAGGAGAGGGGCATGTTGGGTCCCTATAATACTCGTGATTACCCCATTACTATTGTAGTTATAACCCTTATTTATATTGTTGTGCCCCTATTACCCCCATATTGTTATTTTTGTGCCCCATAGAATTCCTCTATTGTTATTTTTGTGGCTTTATATTATTATTGTTAGGTTGGCTGGATTATATTGTGACTCCTTAGACTCCTATATATAGAAAGGAGGTTTTTTCATTTGTATCATCCAAGAATTGTTCATTTATGTAATGTAAAGCAGGTTTCCCCCTCGAAGAGGCTGAATTCTAAGGTGTTGATCTATCTTTTCTATCTTTTCTTGAGCTGGTTTCATAACACGCGCAGTAAATAAACAATATATTTGCAATTGATATCAGACATGTAATAACTCAAGAACAGATACACAGAATTTGGATAAAACTTCTCTTTATTATTCCCTTCTTTTATTATAGACTCGACTCCACCCTGCACACTTAGCTGCAGCAATCCACGCACTCAGCCGCAGACATCTAGGCCTCCGCACACTTAGCTGCAGAGCCTTCTCCTACTCTATGACTCAAAGACACACTTAGGCACTTTCTCTATGCTGCTATTTCGCTATCCTCCACTTTTCTCTTTCTTACACTAAGAGCCTCGCTCTATTTATACAATCCCATGGTCCACGACCATGGGTTTTCCGACCTTACATTACAAACTAGGGCGGACAACCGTATGACTCTAACATACTTCTGCGCCCGCAATTCGCAGGGCTTTACAACATCCAGTCAAAACATGGGCTTTGAGCCCCAAAACATGCTTTGGGGGGGGATTCCATGCCTAACAGGCCCCAAGCACAAAAATCGTGACTCGCCCTCAAGTGAATCTGTCGGCGCGGTGATCTTGGCATGGAGTTCCTCCAACTATCCTCGGACTGTGTTGATGGTGGCAACGCATTGCGTTGTTGATTGCTGAATCAGTTGCATCCTCTGTTCTGAGACCTCCGTGTTTGGGGCGCTTCTCTACATTAACGTATGCATCCCCTATATGTGTGTGACCTTTCCTTCAATGTTTTCCATCATAGTAAAAGCCTCGTCGATCCATGGTTGGACGCACGCTTTGAGAACTCCCTCCTTATGTCGCACCACATCCACCTGTTCCTTCAGTGCCTTGGCTTGCTACATCCTTGCAAGCCATTGAGTGAGGACTACTATCTGCGTAGTTCCTCTAGCACTGTCGTATTGCTGCTGAAGTTCTAGCCCCTCTGTCTCTAGGCGCTGGATGTTGGGGTCCTCCAGGAGAGTTGTGAGGACCTCAAGTTCTTTCTCCAACAAAGTAGTACAATCTTGCACTGCACCTCCAATTTATTCCAATCTCGCTGCAATAGCGCTAGTGAGTTGTTCTCGAATTTTTGAGGGAGGGGAAGGCTATGCCTTTAACCACAGCTCGACAATCTGAAGATTTAGCTCCAGCTAAACCTTGGTAATTTCTTCTCCAGCCTCGTGGACTCTAGTTGCCAACGTATGAATCTGTACACGTACTAGTAGATCTCTTGGGATGGCTAGCTCCGGGACGCGTTAACAAGCGTCGTCTACCACCTGCGCCAACTTTTTGTTCTACGACATCAATTCTCCGCGCCACAGACTGAGTTGTTCCATGTTGATTTTTTGTTCGCTGATAACTTGGATCGCACGACTCTCCCTAGCATGCAACTCTGATGTTATTCCATCCTATAGCAGATACATTGTCTCTCGCGGAAAGGCATCCAGATTAACGCCAAGGCCATTGATCATATTAACGCAAATCTGTCAGTCTCATTCGCTGCTACTAGGGCCCCTTCTAGTAACACTATTGTGTTTTCAATCCATGTGTGCAGCATCTACTCTGCTACTGAGGATCCTGCTGCGAGGTGGGTGGAAAGGGTACCAACCTGAGGGGGATGCACCTATAACTCCTGTAGCTGTGCCTTAAGGGCCCCTAACTCAGTCTGGTGCTCCTTCATAAAATCCAAAAGAGCCTCACTTGTGACCTCCCGCACTGTCTCGCCGATGTCGTGGAGATCCCCCTTGAGTAGGGTGATCGGGTCAATGGCCAACTTCATGGCCTAGACCTTCTTCCTCAGTCCTGTTTCTCGGCCGTGTGTGGGCACTTTAGTTACGTGGGCGCAGTCCCCGGGTCCATGCTCCCTCCTACTATTTCTGCTTCCTCTGCCTCCTGCCCCTATGAGGACGTTGCTTGGTCCTCATTTGCCTTCGTTGTTCCTTCTCCTGCTTCTTTTGCAGCGTTTTTCTTCTCTGAGTCTTTCTGTGTCACTTCCCGCGCTGCACTTTCCTTAGTTGTTGTTGTTTCCTTTGGCCTTTTTTCGGCCAATTGTGTGATGCGCGACTTGGCATCATCCTTATTCTTCTACGCTACCACTTTCTCAAGTTCTGCCAGATCTGGGGCACACCATTCCGTAGGCCATGTCTCCAAGACAGTGAAGATGGCGTCGTCAGTGGCTATAAAAGGTAGCTTCGTCCACTACTTCGTTGTATCCTTGCGCGCCCTCATGTATACATTATGCATGTCATATTTGAATTCTACAAAACTCTACAGACTCTTGTACACCGTAGGCGACAGGAGCAGCCTCCGATTGATCCACATCCAGATGCTCATCTCCATGAGCACCCAAAATATTTTGGTGTCGCGTATCCGTTTCGCGTCCTTCATGGCCAAGAGTGGAGCATACTTTTTGGCCTTTGGTAGTTCTTTTTCAATGTTGGGGAATTGACTTTCCTCTAGTAGTTCCCCCGCTATGAGTATTATGGATAACAACAACCACGCGTAGTGGAAGGTTTTACCCTGCTCCTAGGCTTCACGACATTTCTTCAAAAATTCCTCGCGGAGGAATTCGGACCAGTTGAAATGGACCCTCTCCGTGCATTGCTCAGCCAGTGCAACCACTGGTGTTGGTACCTCATCGGCGTAGCACTTCCTCATAACTTTCCTGGCCAAGAGTTGGGGTACTATGCGTACCCCTTTGTCCTTGATGTTGGAGATGGCGTAGCCCCTCCTCTTCTTCTCTAGCTTGTATTTTGTCTTCATGGATTTTGCAAGGGCCAAATCACTAACCTTTCCTTCGGCTATGGTTGTGGGCTCATTTCCTTTGCAGGGGAGCCGAGAAATGCGGTGGATTAGGTCCGTTGTGATGGGGATAGGCTCCTCCAGCCATAGATACCCATCATGGACTAGGCAGATCAACTCCCTGATGTCGAAATTTCTGATGGGTGCCCAGTGGAAATGTGGTATTCATAGTAAGTGCAACAAACGAACCTTTTCCACATGCGTAGCCACTTCCGCAACTCTAACGTTCTCACCACCCCCTCAGTGTTATGCTTCATGAGGTTCCAGATCTCTAGGTGATGGAACTTCTCACGGTCAACGAGGTCCCAATCTTCGAACTTCATGTTTGGCACGCAGCCCAAGTGCGTGCGTTCAAACACTATGCCTTCTAGGAGGAGAGAAGTTTGGAGTGAACTCTTGGTTTCATCTAGGTACTTTGGCACTTTGGTCTTCCCTTTCCACGGAGGGACACATGTGAGCAGTTTTGTTGTAGAGATATAGGTTGAATTTCCTCCTCCATATCTTCGTCTTCTTCTGTTGTGATGGTCAGGGCCTACAGATCTTCTTCTTCCTCATCTGTGTCGACCGTGACAGCTTTCCCTTTTTCTGTCATTGATAGCTTGCTGCATAGTGGTTTCCTCGGGGACACGTGTACGAGGGCCATTTCTTGTTTATCTTTCTTGGGCCTCAGCGTTCATGGTGATTTGGGGATTTCTACCACAACCCAGGTGCCTTTTGGAACATCCTCCACAATTGGGGTCTACGTGGCCTCGCCGGCGGTTACCTCTTCAATTCACAAACCATCCTTAGTGGCTATCATCGTATCTAGGCTGTATTCTATCACTCGTGAACTTAGGGACTCAATTCTTGCTCGGCTCTTAATGCTCAGCGATCTGCTCAAGCACTCAATTCTCAAATTACCATGTGTTTTTCGCTGGCCAACCCTTTGTGTTTTATAGTGCCTTTTGAATTTGAATTCGACTTTTTCCCCCAATTTTGGTCCATTAATGCTTTCTTGGTGGCAGATTTTCCCAAATCTTACCCATAAATCGCTTCTTAAATGCCCGTCGCCCACTCCATTTGGCCTCATGTCGAGCATCCCATCGTGAATAGTGACTCCAATGATCACATTGTAGCTAATCCATGCAGCAACGCAGCCCTCTGTGTGCAGTCGTGGACCCTGTGACTTTCTGCTTCTGTGCAATCCCCAATATCACGCAACCTTTAGGCATAATAGTTTATAGTCCTACACTTCCTTTCAACTTCCTGGAGTGCTAAGACTGTTCTTCCTGCGGCTAGTCATGTGGTCGCACCACCCATGTGGGGCTCCATCCCGTCCTCCACCATGGTTCGCGAGGAATCCCCACCTTCCATTGTTGTGATTGGCACTGTACACTTTACTACTTGCAACGCACTACCCTGGTCACTATGTTTGGCGATATGCGGTCCAAGCCAAGGCAGCAGACTAACCAGTTCATGGCAATAGTTCTCCAACTTGTCAGTATGATCATACACACCTTGCCTTACCATCCTCGGTTTTTCAATGAGAAATGCTTCCTTTATTTTGTCTTCCATCTTCATGACCTCTGCATCCATCAAAGCGCTTTTCTCCCTTAGTAGTGCCCATTACTTTTCAAGTTTGCGAAGTCTAAGGTTTCCCTGTCAGATTTCTTCCTCAAGTCTTATCTTTTCTATTTCTCGCGGCTGTGTGATTTATTCGTTCCAGGCTTCCCAAACTTTCTAATCTATGGGTGTTACTATGCGCGAACTAGGCTTCGCATGCTCCATAGGGATTATAGCCCCTGCTTCATACTTCGACTTTGGAAGTTCTCGCACGGTCAAGGTTTTGCACATGGTCCTATAAGCCCATAGAACTGCTGGTACGCGCATGTCCTAGTTAGTGTGGCTCACATGGTGGACCGTGTTGAGCACTTCGCACACCTTGTCAAAGTCTTCCCTGTGTATAATCTTTGGCATGCTTGGTCTTATCATACTTTGTCATTTGCGCCCTCGTCTTGCCCACTCCTGCTTGCTGTTCCTATTTCCTATCGTGAGGACGGTATGCATTCATGGAGGTTGCGTACGATACGCCTGTATCCATTGCGAGAGGTGGGGGCACAGGCTGTTTCATCCATCATACCAGGATTTCATCCACATCTTAGGCTTTTCAAACCATATAATCATCACCCTTCTGCATTCACGCCAATCCTCAAATTGTTGCTGGTGCGTACCCCACCACCTTCTGGGTGTAGCACGCAGTGCCCATTTCAAAGCATCGAACCGCTGCTGTTTTGGCACTTCGCTTTCAAATTTTTTTAAGAATTCATCCACCGTTGTCTACCCATCATACATAGGTAGATCCCTTACCTCTATTGTCACACAACGCAGCGATCTTACCATCATGGTTCAATTGAGCATGCTTACCTCGTGTAACTGGTTCTGCCATCGTTCTATTTCCTCATCTGAATCTGATGTGTAGGAGCTTTCGCACTCCCACAAAATCTTGCAATCTGTAGTTGGATTCACTCAATCCTATTCCCAGGTGGTTATATTGTAGATAGAGTCTAAATCATCATTGCTCTCATCGCCGTGCACTAGCTCTGTGTAGCGTGATCATTCCATAGGGTCTAAAGGTACCACTACACATAATGACTTTTTCTCAAAGATAATCTTGCGCTTCTTTATATTTATCACTTCATTCATATCAGTGGCCCAATCTATTCCAAGTAGCGTGGGATAGGGATTGTTGTCATCGACAATCTCTATCACTTCGAAATCTACAAGCACGCTCGCACCTTCGATATCTACCGTTATTCCCTACAATCTTGCCATGGGTAGGATCTTTTGCTAGTTGGCCATTTGCAATTGAATATGATACCATTACAACACGGGCTTGCCCATGCAATCCCATGTCTGCTTTGACAGTACGTTCGCATCATATCCTAAATCGAAAATCACTTGATCCATTTCATATTCCTCGATTTGCGCAGTCAATGTCATCTCCATTCCTATTTGCGTTGTGTGCTTCCCAAGATTCTAGATTACACATGGTTCTCCTGACCCAGCACACCTAGTGATGAGTTCCTGCAGTCCCTTTATAGCCTTGTTGTCACGTAGCAACCTCATGCATGTCTCCAAAAAGGTAGTAAGCATTGATGGGTCCATCTCCATTTCTAGGTTGTCTTTACTATTTGAAGTGGAGGCCTCCATGAATATCTTCTTAGCTTCCATGAATGTCTCCTTTGTGCGCTCCAAATTGAACTTTGGTTCCTATGTAGGAACCTTGCAAACCCAAGCACTCTCTTCAGGTTGCTTGTCCTTGTCATTTCCTATCGTGATACCGCTTCGAAGCACGATGTGTACATTTGGGTCCTCTTCATGCGGCGCAGACCTCATCATTTGTAGGTTCTAAGTCGGGGGAGGCTGGAGTATTCCTTTACCGTGCAACCTATCTATCAGTGTAGGGCAGTCCTCCATCTCATGATAAAACTAGGTATAATATAAACATGATTCTCTAGTCAAATTTGTACAATCACGGGCATAATGCCCTAGCCCTCTGCAATTGTAACAAATCAGCTGTCTGTGACCCCTTCCTGGTCCCATTCCACCTCAACCTCGTCCGCACCCTGGAAATCCAGTTTGCGTCATCCCTGCATTTTGATCAAGGGCTCACGTTTCCGTCTGAACTCTATAGGTAGGATTCCAATCCATCATCAATTCATAACTTCTACAAGTATGCTCATCATGGCCTACTGATCTGCAGAAATTACAGAAGAACTATTGGGACGACTGCGTATACTTTTGTAATAGGTGGCAATTATCTGTAGCATGCTTCCCTCCTATCTGAAAAAAATCGCACACCATAATGCAGGCTTCACGCTCAGGCCTGCTTGTGCCTCTCGTCTCAATGGCATCAGCCCTCCTCCCACTAGGTAATTCGCGAAGACTAGACAATCGTCCTTGTCATGTCCTTGGCCTTTACATTTTATGCACCATACCTCCTCACGTGCCTTTGGGTGAGTTGTCTTGTCCTGTTTCAAACTCTGCATTTCAAGACACAAAATTTTCAATTACGCGTGGATTTGTTGGACTCCTAGGCTAGGATCTTGTATTGGGGTCTCGTGCAGTCTTATTGCAGTCTCCAAAGCTTAAGCTTGGGTGGATAACTTCTGCTGTGACAACGTTTTCCTTAGATGTGGAGTTAGTGATGCTACAAACCATGCATGGTGCTACCCATCTATCAAGGTCATGCTGGCTTCGCGAATCGTACCCTTCAATATCTGATCCAGCTCCCAGGGGGCCTCGCCTAGAAGCATCGCGATTTCCTTAAACCCAATAATCGACTGTCTCTCTCATTTCGGCCTACTAAATTCCCTGTTTAACGTAGCTGGATATCCGTGATTCCTGCATTTGGATTGCCATTAGAATGTTTAATGTACCATGTCAGTGCATGATCCTGCAATGATTTTACCAGTGTTGCCCTCTTTATGTTGTCATCCGCAACTCCTTGCGCTTCCCATACAAACTTTACCATGAACCAAAATTGGTCCCGATCTTCATTCCCTACTCCTTTTAACACCAATAGCTTTATTGTGCTTGCCATATTGAACTGTGGTGGTGGCAGAGGTGGTGTGGGCGGAGATGGGGTTGAAGATGGTGAAACTAGTGGTGGTGTAGGTGGAGGTGGTATGCGCGGAATTCGTTGCCTTATCAGACTGATCGCACTTCTTTGTGAAACTTTCGCGAGCTCTTCCTCACTTTCTCACTGAGGTGAAATCAAGGGGCTAGTCTCTAATTCTTCATTACTTCCATTTCTATAGATTCCCCCACTTCGCGTAGCCCCAAACATTAATTTATTCGCATAACCTGCTTTTCACACAATAATATTTTAATCCAAGTGTTCAAATATTTATTGTACTTACCTCGCGGTCCTTTGAAGAAGCATCATTCCGCCTCACTGTAGGTGACTGAAGTATCTACTGTGAACTCGGTGATAAACCCTCCTATAATTCAATCAGGCCAATGGTCCATAGCGCACGCGATCTTATCTTCAGAGGCTTCTATTCTGTGCACTAATTCTAGAGTCCACACAATCGGTTTGTCAATCCTACACCTTCCTCGATTGTCTGCTAGCTTCGTGATCCTCTCATACAACTCAGAGGGGAAGGATGCAAAGAAAATTTTGTGGATTTTAGTATATATGTAGCGCTCTAACCACTATTCCTTTGATACTCATGGATTCCTATTTTCCTATGCCGCGAACTCGTGAATTTTTCTGTCCAACCACCCTTCAATTTCTTTCTTTGTCAGATTCTAGTGACACGACATCAAACATCCCTTATGCAGATCCCGATCCCAACCATAGAACCATTTATTGGCTTGTTGGGGCCTGACCCAAGTTCGGAGGTGATTTAGCTAAACAAATTCTGGTACGACTGGCCCTTTTGGCAATAGTCCGTGGAGAATGGACTGAGGTCTCACCAAAAGTAGTATGGGAGGGTGCTAGAACTAGGTTTTCGCACCCTGGAGATGTCTGATGAGCTCAAGTGGTCCGTGGTTCGACCATGCGCGCACGTCGTTACGCACACTTACCCGTAACTCACAGCTTGAGATGTTGCCTTCGCGCAACCCTACTCGGGGGCCGAACGTTGTTATTACCGAAGTCCTTACTACTATTCCACTATTAGTTGATTAACTTATCTTACTTGCATGTGTAAAGTATACTTAATAATATAAATCATTTATACAAGTCAGTGCAGTAAATAAACAATATATTTGCAATTGATATCAGACATGTAATAACTCAAGAACAGATACACGGAATTTGGATAAAAATTCTCTTTATTATTCTCTTCTTCGCTTACAGACTTGACTCCACCCTGCGCACTTAGCTGCAGGGGTCTGTGCACTCAGCTGCAGACATCCAGGCCTCTACACACTTAGCTGCAGAGCCTTCTCCCACTCTACGACTCAAAGACACAATTAGAAACTTTCTCTATGTTGTTATTTCGCTATCCTCCACTTTGCTCTTTCTTACACTTAGAGCCTGACTCTATTTATACAATCCCATGGTCCGCAGACCATGGGTAGGCCGACCTTACATTACAAACTAGGGCAGACAACCCTATGACTCTAACATACTTCTGCGCCCGCAATTCGCGGGGCTTTACAACATCATTCAGTCAAAACATGGGCTTTGAGCCCCAAAACATGCTTCAGGGGGGATTGCATGCCCAACATGATGTTAAGTATTATCCTCTTCTGTATGCACATTCTTAAACTTTCAAATTGAACGAGTTGGTCTAAGAAGATTATGTTACTCTCTGTAGTTGTGTTTGTTGATTATCTTATGCTTCTCGTAGGAACTTCCTTGGTGAAATACATAGCCCTAATAGCCTCAGGGAGTGACTATTGAGTGGGAGGCACTGCTTGGGTGAAGGGATTAGCCCTCCTTGCATTGGGGCCTCCCTATAAAAAATCATTCTAAGCTTGTTTTATATGGTCTTGTTTTATTGTTTGACAGTTTAAGATGAGATAGTCAATTCAAGGCCAACATTAGGTTTTGAGTGACTTTGGGCTACTGAATGATCTTGTTCTATATATTCCAAGATATTGTCCCCAACAATGTTTATTTTATGTGTGGTCCTATGATTCATTGGTTTTGTTTTGTCCCTACTATATGAAAAGGATGATAAGGCATACAACCTTGTCTCATCATGGAGGTAGTGGAAGGGCTTCATCTGCAGACTCATCAGCCGAGGTTTAAGCTAATGCCTTAGCTAGCCTCTTTTGTATGCATACATGACCTGAAGTCTAATAACAACTTGGGTAGGTGGGGGACGAAATTTTCATAGATGAATATTGTATTTCATATTATTAGGTTATAATGATGAAGGTTGATTAGGTGCTTAACATGGGCTACATAAGAGGGCATCAAAATCAATACTTGCACAATGTGGTTCTATACTAGCAGTTAAAATCTTTCCTTCGTAGGGTTATTTTGAAGAGGAATAATGCAACGTGTGAAATACTATTGTTGTGGAATGAGCTCCAATTTCAATTGAAGGATATGGAAAACAACATCACATGGATTAACGATGTTTTTAGATGTGGAAAAGGATCAAATCCAGATAGTATACTTGACCTAGTGCTTATTTTTGTGGATATATCCACCTCCTCTTAATACTTTGAATATTTGGAGTTATTTTATATGTCTCGCATTTTAGTGTCTCTATGATTGTGAAGGTTGATAGATTTCTCTTACTTATCTCTATAGAATCTATGGCTTAAAATACTTGGACTTTTTTTATTTATGTTACCTTGTGGTATCTTATGAATTTTTGGACAAAATATCTTTTTTGTTTTGCTAATATTCTAATTTCATCATTGACATGCCAAAGTCCAACAAAGAACTAAAAATATATATGGTTTTACCTTGGCTAATAAAATATTTTAATTAGAAAAAAAACACACTTGTTAAATCAAGAGTAATTAAACTTCCTTTGCCTAAAAACTTTCAATGACTTCAGATTTGGTTTAAACTAGTTAAAACTAGTGTCGCCATATAACTTAAATGGTTGGTAAATAACCATAGCCATCAATCTATAACACACATCAAAACACTTCATAATTCATATTGTTAAAAAAAAAATCCATAAAAATAATAAATTATAACTTTATTTAAATTTTTAATATATATGTTAAACATATAAGAATTTAAAAAAACACGTAACAAGATTCCTAACTCCAAAGATTAATCCTCGCCTTATTAGGGTGATTTTTAATTTCTATGAAGGTGTTCTTACAATGTCATGGCTAACGGCATGTTTGTCAATATGACATGCCCGAAAAACAATAATCCATTTGATATGACACTTCTGCATATGATATTTTTTTATTAATCAATTTAATTAAAAAAAAAAAAAAAAAACATAATTACTTTGAAGATAAATCTTAAATCTTAGATTTGTAAATACGATAAATAATATCTTAAAAAATTACACAAAGATTAAAACTCTATTATCCATTTAATATGAATTAATAAATAAATTAAAATTTTATAAACTCTATTCCAAAATAAATATGAAATTATTATATTTTACCTTTTTTTTAATGTAACCATATATAAATATTTGAATTAAAGTTATTTCATTCATTTATTTATAACTTATTGTATTTAATAATGAATTATTGTATTAAATTTTCATATTTGCTTGAAATGTCATGATTTATGGTATTTATTTTTATTCTTTCAATCTGTAAAAGAGTATAATGTTTTCCTTATCATTAAAAAATTTGTTTTTATTTTTAAATTTAAAATATATATATATAAATATTCTTCGACGACTGCGGCTCTCTTCGATGACTGCAGCTCTCATATGCATATAATTTCCTCCCGCTCTGAGATCTGACTTCTCCGGATCTCAGAAGTCTCGGTTCCGCGGAGATAAAAAAGATTTACGCAGTCATCTTGAAGTCAGATCTCAGATCTCAGATCCGCGGATCAGATCTCAGAAGTCTCAGAAGTCTCGGTTCTCCTCTTCTGCGGATCAGATCTCAGAAGTCTTTGGTGGCTCAGATCTCAGAAGTCTCGGTTCTCCTCTTCTTCGGTGGTGGATCTATCTTCTGCAGATCTCAGAAGTCTCTCCTCTTCTGCAGATCTCAGAATTCTCTCCTCTTCTGCGGATCTCAGAAGTCTCGGTGACTCAGATCTCGGCATTTTGAGACAGGTATATATTCCTGACTCCTCTCCAGCAGTGCTCCTCCTCTCCTCTCTTGAGAAGTCTCGGTTCTCCTGAGCAAGTAAAATATGGCTCCGAGCTTCACAAAAATAACTGGTGGCTCACCCGCCTCTGAAGGGCAATCTCCTGCCCATATCGTGAGTGAAGCCCCAGCTCCCACTATCCAAGTGGTCCAGGACTCACTCGATGAAGCTTTGAAGTTCTCCGAAAGTGCCCTAATTTGCCAGTTCAATGGTTTTTGGCCGCGGCTGATAGCACTCCACAATTGGATCTCGGAGGTATGGAAGCCTATCATTTCTGATGAAATTAATATCTACCCCTGTGCTAGAGGTTTCTTTATAGTAGATTTTGAAAATCCTGAAAGCAGACAATGTATTCTAGACTCCGGCCCTTGGTTTTGGGAAAAATCAGGCCTATTCATGAAGCCATGGAACCCATCATTCGATCCCTCTACAGCAGTGATAACCTCAGCACCAGTTTGGGTGAGATTGCCAAGCCTACCCTTGCATCTCTAGAATCTCTCCTCGCTAAAATCCATCGGAAATGCAATTGGGAAATTTTACTGCAGGTGCCCAGAAACAGAGGAATATGCCAGAACCACCTATGCATGCATCTGCGTGGAAATGGATTTCAGCGCGGGATTCCCAGCTGAAATAAACCTAACAAGTAAAGACTATGTGTGGAACCAGAAGCTTGATTATGAAAGTTTCCTCTTCAGATGTCGATCGTGCTTTGAGACGGGGCATCTAGCCAAAAATTGCCCAAAAGCCTCTGAGAAAAATTTTGCTAGAAAAAACCACCACAGATCTACATGGTGGGAAGGAGCACAAAAAGAACACTACACTGTCATCAAAGAAGAAGAATATTCTAGAGAAAATGAGTCACAAGAAATCAAGGAAGAAGGAAGCAACTCTCAAAACAAGCAAGGAGAAAGCCCGCCCCAACAAATCAACAGTTATGAGGATTTGAATACCGCAGAAAATAAATCTTCATCTCCGACTATTTTCAAAAGAACGAACACAATAGATCGCGAAGCTAAGACACCAATGTCCCAAGAACCAGACGAGATGAAGGAGATGCAAGACAAAGGATGTTGGAAGACCGTAGAGAAAAGAAAGAAAGCTACAACACCAATCTCGCCAAGAAAGACGAGGAGCCAGACAAGTAAAAATTAAGAAAATTGTAGGTCCGATAGACCAATTTGGTCTGAGTGGACGTTAACCATCATCATCATATATATATATATATATATATATATATATATATATATATATATATATATATATATATATATATTAATAAACTTTTTATTTAAAAGTGTGTGATTAATAAAAGAATTATAGTTATTTAATAAGAATGTCTATTTTGGAAAAGGATTTCGAGAATTTCAATTTAATGATCAATAATATTTATTTTTTTAATTATTTATTTTATTTTCAAAATTACCTTACCTCAGTATTCAACTCATCATCAAAATTATTGACCTCACTTTTTCATTTCAGGAATCAAAGTTATAGGTCACTACCAAAGTCACAAAATATCTAAATAGATAACCAAAAACAATGACTAAACAAGAAAGAAAGGTACTATAACCTAACAAAACATAACTAGAACTCAAAGCCAAATTAGGCATTAGCCAACGATAGAGGAGTTGGGTCCTATATACTCTAAGCAAGTTGCATAAAGGGCTTAAACCGACATTGGATGTGGTTCTAAATGTGAGTTAAGAGTGCTTCCATTATGTCTACAGTATCTTGTTGCTTCCACTACTTATGTTGAATGTAATTGAGAAAGGAGATAATGTTGTTCTTATCATCATGCTCCTCCTTTAACAATCTCCCATGTAAGGTATTTGACTACTAATTATTCATGTATGTCCACAAATATTGATCCTTTTATCCCATGGTATGATCAAGGTCACGAAGCCATCGGGACATCTCCTCCAATAGTTATGAGTATGAACAAGCATGTTGTTATTATGCAACTTGATTCTCCAATCCTTGAATCTTTGCTTGAGTGCTATAGAAGGTTACTAAGAAATAATTGATTGCAACCTCCTACCGTTGAATCCTTCCAGTTGCCCCTTAGCGACCTACCCTATGACGAACTCACATATTTGGTCGAGGCATAATTCCCCCTAAGAAAAAATAACCACCCAAACTCCTAGCAAGAGGATCCTCTAGTTATCAAAAAGATGCCGCATCATCCCCTCTCCTATGGTGAATGAAAAATATAGATCCCCATGCAGAAGTTCTTGACCACCAAAGATATTTGTAACCTCAATAACTCAAACTGTTCTAAAAACACCAAGTTCTCACAAACCCAAAACCCACCATGAAGCCCAAAATCTGCACTAGGAAAATAATTCCATGAAAAATTTTGTTGAGAACCGAAAGATCCAGAATTATAAATCCTTTGTCCCAATGCCCAACCCATCCAACTCACGTAACTTAGGACACTAGCACAACACCATGTAGACCCTATAGAACTAGCAACACTAAACAAATGACAAACTAGACCAATAGTATTAGAAATGTAAGGCATAGGGAAAAGGCTTATGTATTCAAGACCACCAAGATGCACCAATACAACACCACTATGACATGTGAAGCTAGAATGTTAAACAAGTTAACACCACTTCCAATCTAGAATATGAGTAGGAGCAGACATTGTTAAATTTACACATCCATGTTTTCTTCCATCACAACCTTCACCATATCTAATAGCTCCGAGAATGATGCATAAAATCAAGGATGAACCACCATTGTCTTCCTCAACCTTCTCACCACCTTCGCCCTTCCAATTGAGGAAAGAAAGCTGCAAAACCCCTTCCCAAGGTTCTGACTAACCAACACTACAAATATCTCCTAACCAGCTCTTACAAGGAATATATAATCCCACACATGCCACAAATTTACCACTCTTAGGCTTGATATGCCTAGTACTCAACTCTTGCCAAATATATTGTCTATTCATGGTGTGTCACAATTGAACATCACAATGGAGTTTTACACATTTCATACTAGGGGGCATGCCACAACACACCCTCCTATAATGGCATGCACAATTGGTGGTGTGGTGGCCACCCCCTCGACGCTTGGCCTCTAACCCCCATCCGGGAAATTTAATTATCAATAATTATTAGGTGGATGGTATGTACTTTTATGTTTATAGGCATATTTATATTGGAGTAAGAATTCTAAAATTTATATTTAATTATCAATAATTATTACGTGGATGGTATGAACTTAACCTCTATGGAATATTAGAGATATTCATCGTAGTATACACAAATCAAAGATTGAGATTCATCTCCAAAGTAGTTATGCACTTTTTCCTCTCTTAATTAAATTGATTAATTAAAAAACATTCGTATGAATAAGCATCCTATGGAATGAGTTATGGGTTTTTGGGCATATGTTATTGATAACCCATGGTATTGGCCCATCATATTGTAATAAATTTTACTTACAAACTAAGAATACACACGGTAAAATGGGCTAGATATCTATGGATAAGAACATTGTTTTATGTTTTTCCTATATTAAATTTATATACTAAATCTTTTTATAATAATAATTGAAAATAATTTTATGATTTATCTATTTTTATGATTGTTTAAAATTATAACAATATGATAGGCATTATGACGTAAGTGCTTTGATATTATTATGGAGTTATACCTATTGACATTTAACAACCAATTAATTTATATGGTTATTTTACTCATCATGTTTTACAATAAATTTTTAAAATTAACAATAAGACAAACCTTTTCAAGTATTAATTGACAACTTCATTAATATTGAAATTAAATATTTATGCAATCATTACTCGCTTGATTAAAAAATATTATCTATGTTTCACTATACTATTTTCATAATTGATTAAAAAAAAGGACAACAATTTTATTATGAGGAATAAAATAGAGAGTAATCAAGTGATTCTATTTTTTTTATATATATAATTTCTATTGTATTTTGCTTACAATTTCGAAAATATTTATTTTGGAATAATCAATTTGAGTTTTGTAATATACACTATTAGAATTTTCAAAATTTTCTAAAGTATGGATTCATTTATTATTCAAAAATAACTTTTACTAACAACAAATCACAATTTCACCAAAAATTTAATTGCATAATTAAAAAAAAAAACATTTAATAATTAAATTGGTTTATAAAATAAGGATAATTTCATTCTTTAAGAAAATCATCTCTTTCCATAACTATATCACTCTTCTATTTCCAGTTTTATATTTTTAAATGTTCTTTTTTTAACCAATTTAATATCTAAATTTTAGAATGTGCATCTTGAAAAATAGAGAAACTTTGACTTATTTTTGAAATCTTTTACTTTAATAAATTCTTATTTAATGAAATAATGGTTTGATATTATAAATGAATAACATATATATTAATATTTTGAAATATCAATCGTGTAGTTTTAGATTATAAAGTTTTATATATGATATAAAATTTATGTTTGGCATGGAGTATGATCCAAAAATGTTTTTCTTTAGTTAAAAGTTCATTTTTCATAAACATAATGAAAAAAGTTAATGGCTCAATGTTTAGAAGTATTTAGTAGGAGGGAAATCTTATCCTCTTTCGAACAACTAGTGGCGTATTCTAGGTGGTGTGGCGTTCTTTGAATAATGGCAATGAGTCAATATGGATTCGTTGGTGTGGTTTTCTTTGAATAATGGCGATGAGTCAATATGGATTCGTTGACAACAATCTCAGATGGTTGTCCTCACCACTAGTTTAACAACTGAGTTATGATAGGTTTTCAAATTGTTACAAAATATAAAATTTAGGTAAATCCTTAATTAAAGACATGGTTTGAAACATTAATTTACATATACAACTTTCTAAAACAAATTTAACATTTTTTCTATTATATTATATGAAATCTACAAAAATTAGAGTCAGTAATTTACTGTGAGTATTGTTTTTAATAATAGAATCATTCACCATCCATCCAAAGGCTTATCAACAAAATAATTTCAATTTGTAAATTCCAAACACAAACACATATTTAAAAAACAAAAAAGATAAATAACCTAAAAAGTTATGGGGTGCGAACGATGTAAAATGTTATAAGATCAATTTTAGGAGTTTACTCATTCAAATATGGGAGTTGAAACATTGATAGAGCATAGATTCCTATTCTAAATCATACAAATGAAATCGTGATTGGATACCATCCATTATACTCCTAAGCATTTCACAATCGTCTTCAACTTATCAAAGATCGATCGTGTTTATGTTAGATAAGTATATGAAATCGTGATTGGATACCATCCATTATACTCCTAAGCATTTCACAATCGTCTTCAACTTATCAAAGATCGATCGTGTTTATGTTAGATAAGTATATGCATTCATAAGGTGTCGTTACAAATTTGGAAATGTTGAATGTGTCGTGCATGTCTTCAAAAATTTCCTTCTCTCATGTAATTTACTTTTGTCCAAGACATCGGCTAGAAGAGATGAAAATGAGACAATGTTGTGTTGGCAAAAACTAAAGAAGAGAAATTTTGGAGCTAGAAAATTGTATTATCCACAAGAGATATGTAGGCTTAACCTCTACCATCTTAAGATGACCTACCAAAATTTACCTATACCCTCATTACATAAAGATGATTTCATCATTTTGGTTTGGTTGTGACAACTTTGGGGGAAATATCCCACCACGACTTTGTGTAGTATATGAGAAACCACATAGGAGGAGCTAGAACCAAATGCCAAGTGGATATATCAACCCGCTAATTTGAAAAGTTTGATGACCTTCTACATTTTCGTAAATTTATTTATCTTTGTTTGGGGAATAAACCATTAGGAAGATCGTAATAGATTTTAAAATCCATTATAGTCATCTCGAATATTGAGCTAGTTAGTTTAAAATCTTTAAGCCATAGATGGTTGATAGTGACTTTTATGACACAATTGATCTTTAGTTTTTGAAACCTTGAGGAAGGTTTAGGGAACTAACCAAATTGACTACATGGAGAAGGAAAAAGGGTTTTATAGAAAAGAGTATACACTTCCACTAAACCTCATATCGAGAAATTCAATATCTTATTTGACGCAGGCAGAGCTTGCAACTCAGAATCTTCAAACACTACCATGCATATAAGAAATGCATCTCAAGTCTCTATCAAAATAAACTCAATACTCGGCAATTTCAACAGTACATATGGAAGTTCTTCAATTCATCCATTAAACATCATTACTCATTTCCATTACATAGGGCTTTTAATATCTGAGTTTAGTTCACAATCAATATTCACAAACAAATGCCCCAATGTGTTTAATACCATTGCACACAATGTAAACAAGACTCAACTTGCTTGTTTTGATAACCGCGCTCTTTATATTTGACCAGAATTCAGTAACTTACCTCTAATAGCGCAAGTCTTTACTTTTTATTCAATTCAAGTTTCCACCCTTAAGTCCCAAATGCTTCATTAAATTTTACTTCTGCAATTGTAATTCCTATCAGATGATTCTCAGTGTCTGCACCGCTGTAACTATATTGCAATTGCCATTTTTCTATACAGTCTTAAATGCCAGCGTTGAATCTTTAACTTGTTCATACAGCCTTTCCAGCGCCAAGACAGTGTGTTTAGATACAAAAAGAGTCGTTAATCAGAGTCGATTTCTATCAGAACTCAACCTACAAATTCAGTTTACTACCCACAATTTCTTCAGCGCTGATAAAACTCAAATCACTCTGCATTTGCATTATAAAATGACACAGAATCAACCCACAACTTTACCATAACACTGTCTGCGTTTTAACTTGATTTATTTACTGTAATTAAGACTGGAATCAATCTCCATCGATTTGGATTCATAGCACAAACTCAATAGGTGAAACGATCCTAGAAATTAAGCATTCTGCAATTCAACGCAATCAGCGTCGCTCCAGCACATAAAATCTCCATTTAATCAGCGCACAACACATAAAATTCAGAATGGTAGTCGATTCAATTGGATCTGACTAATTCATACCTGTGAACTTATAACGCATATCCCAGAACTCATTATTTATCTGAAGCGTTGTTTTATATTCCCAAACCCAACTCGTCATTTACCCAGATTGGAAACGTTGTCAGTAGTGTGAATTATGAGTCAATTTTGTTCCTTTTTCAACAATTGATACTTACTCCTTCACTGTAGTTTCCTACAAGCATATCAATGTCAGTTCTAGACTTTAACCTTTGCATCAGCACAACTTGTCATCTGCCAATTTGAATACTTCATTCGATTGGGAATTCAACCAGATTTCTAACCATAACATCGATTCTCAGAAATAGATTTAAATTCTTGTATTAAAACAGAAATTCATAAAACCCAATCATCTTTCATCACCGCATTCCATCAACACTACAATATTGATATTAATAATACCAATTCCTTTATTTCGGTGTAGAGTCACAATACAACCCAATACAACATTGATTATTCAGATCAATTTCCTATTATATTGCAAATTAACCATTCACACAGGATTTAATGTTCGATTCAATGTCTTCTGTCTTCAGTAGTTTTGCAATGAACTCATAAACAACGATTTCTCAACCAAATTATATAAAACGGGCATTCTTCATTTAAACCCAATTGCAGAAGATATATTCCACTCCAGAAATCGAACTATGCAATTCTGAAACCACTTTTTACATTAACAATGAAAGCACTTATAGAGTTTGTCTTTGTCGGATGTGCAACAGTAATGGCCTTACAATTTTCGGAGGCTTACAAGCCTTGGCTGTCCAAGCTTTACTTCTCCTTTCTATTCTACCCTACCTACTCCAATTTTCCTTTGAGGCTCATAAATTTATACAATTTGAATTGAACAAATTCTGGTTCATATCCCTTTAATCACTCAACAAAATCCCCAAATATCTCAACAAATCCTAAAATCACTTTTGAATCCCTAAGGATCCTCTCTCACCTAAAATTAATGAAACTAATTTCTAAATTAAAATCTCTCATCCCTTTATATCCTCAACTGACCAAATTTTCTCATATTTGAGAATTATTTACAAATTCCTCACTTTTAGAATTTATCTCCTATTTTATTTAAAAATACCAAATTAATTAATAAAACAATTAAAATGTCACACCCCCCTTTATTACATAAATAAAAAATGAAAGTTGGCCTTGATGCTCCTGCATCAGACTCCCAAGTTTGAAATTAATCATGATCACCTGATCATGTGTTCAGATCTATGTTTGCCTGGATCCCATATCTTGTGCTGCAACTTTCCATTTGTCGCTGCTTCTGTCTGTTGTTCTTCTCCAGGTCTCCACACTTTATGCTGTCTTGCTCCACTTGCTGCACTTTCACAATCTGTCTCTGTCTTTATTTTGCTGTTGCTTTTGCTACTTCTCTTCCTTGCTGATGTCTTCCTCTGAGACACTTTCAACATGATTCTTCTAATTAGTTCAATTTCTTTGTCCAATAAATCTTCAAGCTACTGATTTCTTGCTGCTTGCTAAGCTAAGACGGCTTGCTCAGTTCTTACTCGTTCAATTTTTACCGTCACTTGCTGACTTCTTGCTTCTATACTTGCTCCTGTTCTTACTTCTATACTTGTTTCCGTTCTTACCTTCTCATTTCTTACTGCCACCCAATCATTCATGCCCTCTTGTCTTCTACAACGGAAAACTTCTTCCTTGCCTTCTCCTATCAACAACTTACTAGACTGGTACATTGTGTACTCCTTTCTGCTATCTTCATCTCTATGCACCTGCAACTCCCAATTCTGAAATTGAGATTCTTTCTGCATTGAATTCTGATGATTCAACATCCTTTCTAGCAACATAACGTCCTCATCCCATGGATTAGAAATTTCCACAGAATTCTCGTCTTTCTCCTTCATTTGACTGCTCAACTGAGTAAAATGTCCTTCAACACCTATGATAATACCTGCATTCACAAAACACTTGTTAAAACAAAAATCATAAGGCATCAGTGCCTTACTTCCCTCTGTCGGCACCTCAGTATGTTGTTCTGAATTTTCCATCTCAATCAGCACATCAATATGATGATCCTCTCTTCCCAAAGAATTCTCTAAAGAATCCTCAAGACTATCAACAAGTCCTTCTTTCACACCATCTGTCTCCATGATGTCTTTCTCCTCTTGTTCACTGTACTGAACTCTACCTTCTGCTGCAATATCTTTATCATACTCTGAATTCTCCAACAAATATTTCAACAATGCAATTTCTTTGTGGCATTGCTGAAGTATATCATTATCATGTACCATCCCTGCATTCATACACAAATCTTCAGTTTGAAAATCACAAAGTTCAACAGTCTCAACTGTTGGTTTATATACCAGCTCTTCAAGTTGATCCTCTTCCTCATTCACAAGAACTTCCTCTTGTACTGTAAGAGCTTCAAGTACAAACGCATCGCTGCTTTCTTCTTCCAAGTATTTATCTCCTGAAAGAGTCTTTTCCATACTTTTGACAGCGTCACAAGATTGCGCATCCTCCTCCGTAAAACCTGTAATGACATCACAATTGTCAGCTATAAAAATACAAAAATTCACATTATCCATCTGATCTGGATCTGCCCAATAACTCAAGAAATCATCAATGATCTCCTCCTCTGTTTCACCAATGGAAACCTCCACTTTCAACTCAGCTGCTCTGAGTTCTTCACGACTCAACTGTATACTCATCATCTGCTCGAGCTTCTTCAGCTCTTCTGTTAACTGCATGTTTATCTATCGATCTCTTTTTTGTTGTAGCCTCTACCACTTCACTCTCTTCCTCATCAGCAAACCATGTCTCTAGTCTTCCACATTTTCCCATAACAACTCCATCAATAGCTCAAGATGAACGGCTATCTCAACTTTCTCTTTCTCATACTCTTCCTAAGTCAACTGCTGTCTTATGCCATTCGCCTTGGCATATTTCTTCTCTTTTCTACTGTGGCCTCTTTCTAAACCTCTGCTTTCTCCTTTATGACTTTCAGTAGTCATCTCCTTTGCCATGTGTTTCTCACCCATGAGTTGCATCAAGCCTCTACAACAACAAACTCTCTTGCTGCCACTTACCTCACCAATCCTTCCCTCCGGATCTGGTCTTTTGGTAATCACAGGTCCTCTGCTGGAACCTTTCGAGCATTCTCCATTGTTCCTTCAATCTTCTCTCATCTGCAACTTCCAAGAACACACTTGTCCTTTTCATTCAACCTCAGTTGAATCTTTAGGTTCTGCCACACTCACCTAGAATCCCTTGCTGGACTCCTTCATCACTGCACTCTAGCTGTGATCTACTTCTTCCCGCTGAGATTTCTTCACTATGCCTGTAAATCAAATTATTCAAGCATAACCTTTAAACCAGAGATAAATAATACCTGTCAACTCACCTTTCAAGATCCTGCATGATCTTGTCATCCCTTTGTTTCTGCAATCCTGTTCACTTGTGTAGTTTGCATATCAGATTTAGAAATCTAATCTTCCTTTCAGTCATTCATCACACATTCAAAGAAACACACTTTAGTTTTCAACAAAACCTTCTGTCCTCATTCAGAAAAAAAAACAAACACCTTCAATTTCAACAGAGCCAAGCTCTGATACCAAAAATGATGCAGGCAGAGCCTGCAACCCAGAATCTTCAAACACTACCATGCATATAAGAAATGCATCTCAAATCTCTATCCAAATAAAACTCAATACTCGGCAATTTCAACAGTACATATGGAAGTTCTTCAATTCATCCATTAAACATCATTACTCATTTCCATTACATAGGGCTTTTAATATCTGATTTTAGTTCACAATCAATATTCACAAACAAATGCCCCAATGTGTTTAATACCACTGCACACAATGTAAACAAGACTCAACTTGCTTGTTTTGATAACCGCGCTCTTTATATTTGACCAGAATTTAGTAACTTACCTCCAATAGCACAAGTCTTTACTTTTTATTCAATTCAAGTTTCCACCCTTAAGTCCCAAATGCTTCATTAAATTTTACTTCTGCAATTGTAATTCCTATCAGATGATTCTCAGTGTCTGCACCTCTGTAATTATATTGCAATTGCCATTTTTCTATACAGTCTTAAATGCCAGCGTTCAATCTTTAACTTGTTCATACAGCCTTTCCAGTGCCAAGACAGTGTGTTTAGATACAAAAAGAGTCGTTAATCAGAGTCGATTTCAATCAGAACTCAACCTACAAATTCAGTTTACTACCCACAATTTCTTCAGCGCTAATAAAACTCAAATCACTCTGCATTTGCATTATAAAATGACACGGGAATCAACCCACAACTTTACCATAACACTGTCTGCATTTTAACTTGATTTATTCACTGTAATTAAGACTGGAATCGATCTCCATCAATTTGGATTCATAGCACAAACTCAATAGGTGAAACGATCCTAGCAATTAAGCATTCTGCAATTCAACGCAATCAGCATCGATCCAGCACATAAAATCTCCATTTAATCAGTGCACAACAATTGGATCTGACTAATTCATACCTGTGAACTTATAATGCAGATCCCAGAACTCATTATTTATCTGAAACGTTGTTTTATATTCCCAAACTGTTATAGACATTTTTGTGCCTTACAGCATAGAGCATGAAATGTCAATAATCTAAGGGATCCAAAGTCCCTAAACAAGTTGTTCTTACCCTTAGAGGAACAAGGTCAGCAAACCACAGCACTGCAAGTCAGTTCTCCACTGAAAAACACTCAAAAACAGGTCAGTTTTGGATCATTGCAGCTCCTCCACTAGGCATCTGCGCTGCATAGCAGGTACAACAAAGGCTACCTACGTTGCATAGCAAGTAGAACAAAGGCTACCTGCGTTGGGCGTACTTGGACATGTGGAGGAATATTTTTCTCAAAGTGCCAGTGCCCAGGAAGCTTCTAAAAAGACACTTGATGATAAGATTCGCCTAATGATGAGTTAAGAGCTTCTAAAACTCCAAGTGGAAGACAGAAACTCCAAGTGAAGAACTGAAGAACAACTAGGGTTGAAGAGGACAACAAGTCACACATCAAGCTGACTTATCTTCACTCCAAAACTCTATATAAGGATCTCATCCCATGGGATCTAGAGGAGGCCGGAATTTAGTGCAAAGAATTGTTGTTGGTTTACAGTTGTGAGCATTGGGTGATTGCTTGAGGGAGGTGAAGAAGAGATTTCTCTCCGTCGGGAAGGTGATGCTGGATTGGACCTCTCATGGTTGTATCACCGCCTGAACCTTACTTCCATATATTAATAAAGCTTTTGAGGTTCTTCTATTCGCATGTGTTTCAATGGTGTATTGTCTTACTTGCGTCTTTGATTTATGCTAATCCTTGAATCGATTATGAATGCATGCTTCTTGTAGTTTCCTTTCTTTGTCTTGTTTGCAGGATCTCGTGTAGCTGGGCCCGTGAAAAGACTAGGAGCTGGGAGCAAGCGACAATCAAAGGAGATTGGATCGACCATTTGCGCAAGACATCGGTAAGTGGATCTCTTCCTTTTATCTCTTGCATGTCATAAAGAAGAAACTTTAGATAGCTTTGCTTTCAGCTGTTGCTAAGGAACTGTCACCCTTAGAGTGGGTTAGGGTCATTCCGAGTTGGATACTTTCCCCCACAACAGACTGGCGACTCCGCTGGGGAGCGTTTCTTGTTGGTAGCTTGTGTTTCTTGCTATTCATTTCTTAAACAAGAGTACCGAATCGAACTGCATGCGAGTCCTTCGAATGCAAAGTAGAGGGCAGCTACTCTAGCCCAGAGCAGATCCACAAGGACTCTTTTTAGCTCTTTGTGATAGTGTTCATCCTCCTTTAATCATCCTCTAGTGTATACTTGACTGACAGCCTCTTATTTGGCCAAAAACCGCTCATTTTTGAGCAAACTCTGACCCGGAATCTGAGAGAGACGTGACTTGTCTCATCAGTGCAGTTGCCACAAAGGCTACCTGCACTGCAACGCAGGTCCCGAAGGGGCTACCTGCGCTGCATCTCAGATTGACAGTGCAGCACCTGCGCTGATCCAGTTTTGCCTTGTGCAACTGGGATTCCCCACTGTCTGTTGCCCAGTTTTCAGTATTGTTTTTGCAGCCTGTTGTCAACCTGTATACCCAGCTGAAACCACTTCTCTTTGCCTTCATTCTGCCTCAGTTGTATGAAGAAACCGTGATTGTTCTTATTGTATTTCTTGCTGTCATTCACAGTTTCCCATAGCGAAAGTGAACTAGTCTTGCTATGACCTCTTGAATCTAGACCTGTGAGAAAGTGTCGTTGTGATTCTAAGAGCTAGTTTATTGCTGTTCATAGCTGCTTGAGCATTTGCTTTCGTTATATGGTTCGAATTTCAGTATTTCTTGTGTTGAAACGAGTGAATCTTAAGGTGTTCTTTTGATTGTTGGACAAACACTTGTTGCGTTCGCTTGAAATTGAATTCGAAATTATACAACAGCTTTCTTTTTGTAATACATCAACATTAAGGAAGAAGAAAAGAAATACTTGCATTGTGCATGTGCATTTTGACAGTTCGCATGTCGATTTAGGAAAAGTGCATCAGTGTGTGCTCTATGATCTGTTTGAAAAGATGATGTCTTTCTTTTCCTTCAGTAGTTAAGGTTTTCATAAGTTGAAAGAATTGAAAAAGCTTGCTTATCATTCTTAGACTGCATTTAGGAGTTGTATCATACATCACGTGGTGATCCGTAAAGGCAAACTGCTAAGCAAGATCAACCTAAAAAGAACTGAATTTATCTAACAACGCTTTGAAACATAACGAAACACAGTAGAGGTCTAGGTAGAGACGTGAACCGGCGTCGTTAAACATAGTGACTGTTGATCTCTACGAAGGTGGGTGATTCCTCCTGAGGGACGATAGCACTAATACGGACTTGTGCCCCCGCGTACCGTCGCGTATATTGGGGGACCCCTATAGGAACAAAGCCTTTATCCATAGGAAGCCGTGTCGGCCGCCCTACTAATCGCGATGCAGTGAACACAGCATTCACGAAGATCGACCACTCGTACCGTAAAACGTATTCTGTGGTTTCGCGAAAGGTTTGGCACACCCTTGCCTAGAACTCCAGAGTAGTTTCTTTTGGCCTTTTTCAAACTCTATAACTGAAAAAGTCCATCCGAGCATTTGTCACTTCGGGCTCGTTAATACATCGAAGGAGACTAGAGTCATCTTTAGCTTTTTCTCGACTCTTAAAACATGAAAAAGCAAGTTGTGTCTTAAAAGCGTCTAAAATTAATTCAATTCGAAAACACATTTTACCCTGTGCATTGTTGGTTGATCAAGTAATCCGCAATCGTGGAAGAAAGTCAATCGATGAACCGTCGTTCGCGGAGGAACACGAGACAAACGTCTTTGTCCCCGGAATCGAAAACAACCCGGGCAAAGCGACCTCGTTCAACTGGTTCCAAATCTCCTGTCAAAGTTAGAACAAGTGTTCCAACGACATCTGAGGTTCCAGTTACTCCAAACATTTCTGGAAACCCTGCCCCTATTGAAGAAGTTCAACAGCCCCAGAAGGACAGTAACATTGATCCTAGTCTGAAAGCAAATACTTGTGTTACTGAATCAGGTCCATCAGTGATCGGTTCAGAGAGTCTTGCTCCTCAAACAACTGTCGCTGTCGAAACAACCCCTTCTTCGGCACCAGAGATATTCTATGGACCTGACGGTCTTCCTCTTCCACCCAGTCTGATCGCAATAGAAGAGATTGTAGAAGATCCGCAAGCAACTACTCCAACACATTTTGGAGCAGGGATCACTCTACTTCCTACTGCATCAGAAGCTAGCATATCACCCAGAGAAGTTCCTGAAGAATCACTAGGCAATCTACTGGATAGACTCAAAATGTCTGAACAACCGTCGACATCTAGGACTGTGCCAAATGACACAGCGACCGCAGAACTCCCTAGGGTCATTCCGACAATGTTCGCCGGCACACCATCTGTCCCTAACTCTCAACAGCTTGCGGGGGTCCCTTCGGGGGCCATGACGACAGTATGGTCTGTTCCTGTTTGTTCTCCCGGGATAATACCCGGTAACTCCTATGTTGGAACTCAACAGATTGATCCTTTTGGAAATCCGTTGGGGCAATCCGGTCCTCGAGGTGTAATAAATCCTCTCGGTTCCGGACCACCACCGTATGGGGGGCAATATGCTTTCTCATTACCCCCTCCGGGAGGTTACCCATACGGGAGTTCACAACCATACTCAGGTTATACTGGAATAACTACAAGTGGTTGGATACCTATGCCATCCGAGCAACCAAGAGTTGTGTATTCTATGCAACAACAGATGCCTGTGACGAACATCCCGACGACACCAGCAATTGTGACTGTGTCGCAAGTTCAAACGATACCTGTTACATGTCAACCTCAGTTTTCTCAGGTTGTAATGCAACAACCCGTTGACCCTGCAACCCAACCGCAATCGCTGGCTAGCGAGGCATCACAAACACAAACGGGTACCCTTACCCCTAATCTTGGCCCAGTGGTAAACATAGCACAACAACCAATGGCGTCACAACCATGGTTAGTGCAGTATCAACAACCGCAGTTCCAGCAAGTGTACCAAGGTACCGAGCAGCAGATTTTTGCGAATAATGGACAACCGTACCTACAATACGGTCAAAACCAACCACTCTACGGTGGAGTAGTCCATCAACCGTATCAGTCATATCAACATCAATTACATTATGCTGGTATGCAAAGACCAACTGCTCAGGCGATTCCATCGTACCCTGGGTACGCTTCACCTAACTTGAGTCAACAGCTGCCATTCGTGGCAACTCTGGAGTTACCCGATCTACATCAGTTGACAAACGATCCTATCGCCTACGCCCCTTGGTGGCCCATGATTCCTCACAAACTTCCATCGGACATTCCTAAATTCAAAGGAAATCCAGGTGAAGACCCGTCGAATCACGTCATGACCTTTCATCTGTGGTGTTCATCGAACACCCTGAACGATGATTCGATAAGACTTCGCCTCTTCCAGAGGACATTGACAGGTCCGGCGGCTAAATGGTATATAGAATTGCCAAGAGCCTCTTTCGACAATTTCAGCTCCTTAGCCACGACTTTCTTAACCCATTTTCAATTACCAATCAGGTATGAAACAGGAACCGAGATACTGACCAACTTCAAACAGACGACAGCTACTCACATATATGATCATATACATGAGTGGCGTCGCCGTCGTAGGATGGTGAAAACATACGTTCCTGATCACCTACTAGCTGAATGGTTTATAAAGTCACTGCTTCCAGCTATAACAGAGGATGTGGCCAAGGGAGGAGTCGTAACCGAGGAGCAAGTCATTGCTCGTGCTCAATATTTAGACTTGGTATATACTCAGTCTGGCACGCTCTATGACAAGATACCTGATGCCCCCAGACCTGAAATTTCAATTCCTCCCCCTCCTAAATCGAATATTGACTCTCATGCCGGAGATGGCGTGATTGGCACTGCAAGCGCGAAGTCAAAAAAGGCTTCACCTCAGAAAACCCGTAAGACTTCAGATCGAAATGCCCATGAAGAGATTCTTGCTTCGGAAGTAAATGCCGTATCAGCAGATAAAGGCAAAGAAACCAATCAACCAGGAAGCAAGAAGAAGCAAAACAAAGGGAAGAAGAAGCAACAGGATGATCCGTCACCTGAAAAAACTTCTTCGAACTCTCCTGAGAAAGGGAAAAAGAAATGGTCTTGTTCGATATGTGATGAAGATCACAAGACAACAGAATGTCCATACAAGGCTGAGCTCAAGAGATTCTTTAAGAGTCCAAAGAACCCAGCTGTATTGACAGATCCTTTTCCCAAACCAGGTCAAAATATGGTTGATAGTGGAAATGCTTCCCCGTCGCAAGTGCTATTGTTGTCGATCTCCAAGCAGCAAAATGATGCTTTGATTTCGACAAGGAGCAAAGATTACGGGAATCCGCCACTGTCAAATGAAAAAGGTAAAGATCAACCTAGTAGTTCGAAAACAACTTTGACAGAAGTTGTCCCGCCCATAATGCCAGAATTAATGATTAAACCACCTAAGGGTGTAGTACACAAGTCGACGTTTAATCCTCGTGCCAGAGCGGTGCAGCATTATAACATAGTAGAAGATTTGGCTCAATCGCCATCCGCTATGTCGACTCTAGAAGTGCTACAAAATTGTCCATCCCAAAGGCAGGCATTGTTATCGGCAATAGGGGGGGTTGATCCTAAGGATTCCAATCTTGTGTCCTTTGATCACAAAGGGTATGACCCTCAGTTACCAGCTCAGCTAGCTTTCCTGATTCAAGTAAAGGCCCTCAACAAAACTGTTCACAGAACAATTATTGACGAGGGAGCATCAACATGTATTATGTTGATGAGCTGCTGGAAAACGCTAGGGTCACCAACCTTGTCGAGATCTTCGACAACACTAAAGGCTTTCGACGGTAGGACATATACCCCTTACGGTATCCTAAGTAACTTGAAAGTTGAACTAGGTGGAAAAACAGTAGAGATTGATGTTGAAGTCATAGATGGAAATCTAGATTACAACATCCTACTAGGAAGACCATGGATTTATGCCATGGCAGCTGTCGTGTCGACTTATTTTAGGAAGATCGCTTTCCCGTTTGAAGGAGGGATTACGGTCGTCGACCAACAGAACTTCCTCCTTAATGGTTCACAAGTTACGGGAAGCATTCCCATGATCCATGAAAGCGACCATTCAATTCAAGATATAGGAGTAGGCCTGTTGAAAGACCCCACGATGATGGGGACTTTCTCGCTACCAAATCATATGTACATAGGAAATGTACCATTGGTGGCCACCTGCAACATGATATCTTCCACGAAGGTCGCAAAAGACAAAGTCATCATGGATCGGGCAATGGTGTTACACCCGAGCCCAATCGAAATATTGTAGCAATCAATGTTTCAGGCATGGGAGGCGAGCCCAAATCAATGCTCGTCAAGCGTTTGGGTAGATAGGTCAGGAGAATGTGGTACCCCTTTGGATCCTTGGTCACAAGTGCATGCAAGTGACGAAGGAATCCTGCAGTCAATGTTGATTGAGGGGGCACCATGGGATGATAACCACCATCGTTCCCTTCCTCAGGAAGATACTCAAGGCGACCTGTATCACCCCTCAGTATTTGAATTCCTAACAAATACTGTAAATACGGTGGATTCCGAGAGAAACCTATCCAATATAGAAGAGACTATAGCCATAAATATCTCGACCAAAACAGACATTGTAGAGAATATTTATGTCGGCAAAGGTTGTTCTCCTTCAGAAAAAGAAATATATAAAGCTCTTTTCCGCGAATTTAGAGATGTCTTTGCTTGGTCCTATGATGAAATGCCAGGCATCGACTCGAATATAGTTGAACATGAAATTAAGATGTATCCTGATGTCAAACCAGTAAGACAACGGCTTCGGCAGGTGCACCCCAAGAAGGCCGCTGCCATCAAGGCGGAAGTTGAAAAGCTCCTCCATGCTGGTTTCATCTACCCGGTTCCTCTAACCGATTGGGTATCGAATATTGTCCCTGTTATGAAAAAACAAGGAACAATACGAGTGTGCGTCGATTATAGGGATGTAAATCAAGCTTGTCCAAAGGACAACTACCCTACACCCTTCATCGACCAGATAATTGATGAATGCGCCGGATGTGAAATATTTTCATTTATGGACAGATTTTTCGGGTATAATCAAATTAATATCCGCCCACAGGACCAGTCAAAGACTGCATTTATTTGTCCGTGGGGCACATTCGCTTATCGAATATTACCCTTTGGTTTAAAGAACGCAGGGGCGACATTTCAGAGAGCAATGAATTATGCTTTCCATGACATCAAGAACATCGTTCAACCTTATCTCGACGATCTTCCGGCTCATTCGCAAAAGCGGACTGATCATCCGCATCATTTAAGAGCAATATTTCTACGTTGCCGACACTACAAGATAAGACTCAATCCACACAAATGTGTGTTTTGCGTCGGTTCTGGTCGTTTACTTGGCTTCATAGTCTCCAAGGATGGGATTCGTCTCGACCCTTGCAAGGTGCAGGCAATCATTAATTTGCCTCCGCCTTCGAACTTGCTTCAGATTCAGAAACTCCAAGGGAAAGCAAACTTTCTGAGGAGGTTCATTCCAAATTACGCAGAACTTGCTAAAGGTTATACCCGTCTCCTGAAAAAGGATGTACCTTTCGTCTGGGACCAGGTTGCACAAGCTTCCTTTGATGCTTTGAAAGAAGCGCTAGTCAAAGCATCATTAATGTATGCCCCAGACTATCTAAGGGATTTTAACCTGTATCTGGCTGCAGCAGATACGACCATTGCAATGGTTTTAGTTCAAGAAGTCGATGGAATTGAACACCCTATATATTATTTAAGTAAAAACTTAAATGATACGGAAAGTAGATATTCTCATGTTGAAAAGCTGGCATTAGCAGCTGTTCAAGCGATTCAAAGATTTCGACATTATGTCCTCTTTAGGAAGACCACCGTATTGTCAGATTGCAACCCCATGACTTATATACTGTCGCGACAGTTGCTTGGGGGCAAATATTCAAAGTGGATAGCTATCCTTCAAGAGTTTGATCTGGAATTTGTGAAATCCAAATCAAAGAAAGCTTTAGTTTTCGCAGAATTATTATGCGATCTCCCATCATCGTACAACGATGAAACGTCCAAAGAATCGATCGTGGACGAAAGTTTGTTTCTGATATCAGCAAGTGATGAGTGGTATGGAGATATAATAATTTATCTCCAAACCCAAAAGTTTTGGCCAGACACCTCTCACTCAGAACGAAAACGCATTCGATACCAAGCAAAAGACTACATGATCGTCGGTGATACGCTTTACCGTCGTGGTGTCGATACAGTCCTGAGAAGGTGTCTAACCCATAAGGAAGCCGAAAAAGCCCTGAATGAATGTCATTCAGGCACATGTGGGGGGCATCAATCTGGATATGCTACCACACAAAGAATCTTACGAGCAGGATACTTCTGGTCAACAATGTTCAAAGATTGCATAACTGCGGTTAGAAGTTGCCATGCATGTCAGATTTTTGATAGAAAAACCAGAAGACCCCCCGCTCCTTTACAGCCAATAATAGCTGTGGGGCCTTTCGCCAAGTGGGGCATCGATTTGATGCAATGTAACCCCACCTCGACTGGGGGGCATGGGTATATTATAGTCGCAGTTGACTATTTTACCAAATGGGCCGAGGCGATGCCTACATTGGATAACACTGGTGAAACAGCAGCCCTATTCTTTTTTAATCATGTAGTCGCCAGATTCGGCGTGCCACAGGCCATAGTAACAGATCATGGATCGCATTTTCGCAATCACATGATGGTTGAATTAACTGCCAAACTAGGATTGTCTCACGACAGCTCTACTCCGTACTATCCGCAAGCTAACGGACAAGTTGAAGCGATCAACAAAGTCCTGAAGCGCATGCTGCAAAGGATGGTGGGGGTTCACAAAAGAAGATGGCATTTGATCCTATACTCGGCTTTGTGGGCCTACCGAACATCGGTAAGGAATGCCACTGGGTTCACACCGTTTCAACTGGTGTATGGCCTGGAAGCGATCCTACCAATCCAGTGCGAAATTTCGTCCCTTAAACTCGCAATTGATCTCCTCCCCGGAATCTCATAAGAAGAAGCTCGTTTCTTAGAGTTAATCCAGTTGGATGAAACTCGTCGTGATGCCGCCTTGGCCAACGAAGCCCATAAGAAACAAGTCAAAGCGCAGTTCGACAAAAATGTCAAACCCCGTGTCTTCTCGGAAGGTGATTTGGTCTTGCTTTACGACCAAGAATCCGATAAATTGGGAGCTGGGAAATTCAAGTCCTTATGGATGGGCCCTTATATTGTTAAAAGTGTATTAGCAAAAGGTGCCTACGAGTTGGTAGATTATGACGGAGTTCCACTGGCGCAACCCCGCAACGGGTTGTACCTTAAGCGTTACTATGCCTAATAGTAACCTATATGCTTTTGTTACATTTTTGTTTTCGCTAAAGCGTTTGTTCCGGTTTAAGTAATCCACTTTTTACACTTATTGCAGATGTCAAATCCATTGGAACCGTGGGTCGGATATGCTGACGGAGCAAGTCGTAGTTTGAGGAACCTATCCTCTGCAGCATGGGCCATTTTTGACCCAAGCGGCGAGTTAGTGAGTTTCAGGGGGGTATGTATTGGTCAATCAACAAATAATATCGCTGAGTATAGCGCGTTGATAGAACTCCTCTCTGATGCCATCACCCATGGCATACGCCGGCTAGTCGTCAGGCTAGACTCACAGCTCGTGGTACTACAGCTCAATGGTACCTACTCTGTCCGAAATCCAGCTATTTATCGCAAGTTCCTAAGAGTTAAAATCTTGGAAAGACGGTTTGATTTTATCCAATGTCAACACATTTCCAGAAACTTAAACACATTAACCGACTCATTAGCAAACAATGTGTTAGATAGACATCTGCAAAATTGATAAAAAGAGAAGCATCATCGATGTTTCATACATGGATCACATAAAAACTGGAATAAACTCCGAAAATAAAAAATATACATAACTGTTTACGGTTTACATGTAATGTTCTGTAACCAAGACAAAATCGGTCATATGACCCCAAAACTCAAAAATGGCTGGGGGGCACCCTAGCCTAGTGATGCTCATGATAACATGCCACGGCCTGTGCAATCATGCGCAGAAGACGAGACCATCGTCTGGGAACACCAACAGTATGTCGCTGCAATCGTAGAGGCAACTCGTCGATCCGTACGTCCGGAATCCCAAGGGTAAGACCCTCGACATGTTCCTACACAGCTGTAAGAGTCTCGGCCAAGTCAAGGTCACGGAGAATAGCTCTCCCAGGAACCTCCCCTGCGGGGGCAGCGGCCGGAGCTCTCGGACGAACTGCTGGACGGACAGGGCCCACATCTGCATGCACACATGAGTTTGATTAGAGTCTTGATAGAGTAAAGCACAAGGACATTATAAATAAAAACAGTAAACAGTGATAAGGTCAAAATATTTACCAAGATCATCCCACTGCTCGCCATCCGGTAGTACCAAATCCGGATCACCTCGGAAGTCCATGCCAATATATGGATACTCAGAAAAAGCCATATCCTGCCGCTCAAACCACCTAAAGAAGGCATCAGTAAAAGTAATCTTAGATTGACCGGCATGTCTAGCCATGTGGTCAACCCACCTCTGCATGCGTGGCTCAGTAGGAGATGGCAAGTCGAGAATAATGTACTGAGGTTGCATCAGGGGTATCTTCTCCAAAGCGAAGGCAGTCAAAACTGAACCGAAGCCAAAATTCTTCAGTTTCCCGTCCTTTACTTTGGTCAACTGGTTTTTCATCTGAACTAGTACTGCATCACACCAGTTAAAAACTTTCGGCTGAAGACACTCCAGGGTGTGCTGCACATATGACCTGTTGGCAACATGAGGGGATGCACTACCGGCCATCCTACAAATCGTGTACAGAATAGACCTGAGAGACCTGTCAGTGACATCACAGATAGAAATCTTGCCGTCTCTGCTCGGCTAAGATCCCTCCCTGCAATACTGACGGATATAATCTTTCACGGAACCACTCCCTCGGGCCGAACCGGACAAGGAAATGGGGGCACCCCGCCTTGACAACCCAGTCAAGAAGTAAATGTCCACTATGGTCAAAGGGATGGACTTACCCCTAATCTGGAACACTTGGTTAACAGGATCCCAAGCATCAAGCAGGTACTGCAGTAAACGTATCTGTGCCCTCATGCTAGATATCCAGAAGAATTTTAGCAAGCCACAGTTCCGCAACGCGCTCACGGTAACAGGATCATGGAGGGCAATCATGTCCTCCTCTTCATGCTCTCGTTCTCGCCACGTAAGAGTCATTCTACTCTAATAAACTCTGCAAAACAAACAAGAGGAGGAGTAAGATCCCTGACTCGGTAAAGAAAATGGCAAGAATCTCATGAAAAATTGTGCAACCAAGATGTTTTCTGTGCCCAACGCAGGTAGGGAAGGGTCTCACCTGCGTTGGGGCACAAACTGCCTTTGAAGATGAGAACCCCAACGCAGGTTTCGATATAGGGAACCTGCGCTGATGGCAGAGCGCCCTAGAGAAACCCCAGGGGCTCATGGGGGCAGGAAAACAAGCTTAAAACTGAGAAATTAAACCATGAAAAGATAGAGCTAGGGTTTAGCTCCTACCTGGTGGAAACGGCGCCAAAAATCATCCACCGAATCTCCCGAAATCAGCTGGTGAAAAATCAAGAGGAAGGGGCACCTCCAAAGCTCCAACAAACCAAATGCACATGAAATGGTAAAATGAGAGGTAAAAACATCTTTTAATTGTTTTTTACGTAGTTCGAAGTAAAATATTAGTATTTTTACTTCATGTTATCCGTTTCTAACAAAGTTTGTTGCAGCAATTGATGATACAGTACTATCTCTGAAAAAGAAGAAGCTAGTCATGGTAAAATATGAATTTGATCTTATCAAACGAGCAGTTTTGGAAAAGTTCATGCTCGTTAAAAAATAAACGCAAAACCGAGCATTTTTCGCAAGGGTTCATGCTCGTTAAAAAATAAACACACATGTGAGCAGGCTTCCCCCCAGTGTTCAAGCTCATTCAGAAAAAATGAACCGGTAAATAACCATTTGAGACCGTAAATTCATTAGCCATAAAAGCCTTGGTCGTGTTTGTGCACCATCACCTCCACTTTTCCTTTGGCCGATCATTCACATCCACTTGATTGTTTACCTATTTTGAGGAACAGCTGCGAAGAGTGATCCCATTTAGCCATCCTTGTAATACTGCCGTGATTGGAAAATTCCAACCTGTACCTGGAATCTGCTGCTATCCCTGTTTATCACTCGTTCCTCAAAATATGAGTCTTCTTTGAGCTCTTTTCACTGACTCGTAAAAAATGAAAAGTTTGCCGAGTTTTGGCCTTCCAGCTCGTTAAAAGGACCGGAAGAGCTATCCCTCCTCTAGATTTTAATCTTTTTGGACCTGAGGGATTATTGCACAAAAAGATCGAGCGCTTGTCTGGTTCGGCTCGATAAAGATATCGAACATTCATCCCTTTTGTATTGTTTTATACTTTTTCGGACTTAAGGGATTAGATGACGAAAAAGGACCCCTGGAGTCCACTTTATGTACCCTTTTCAGACTCTCTAAAAATTAAAAGGACCGAGTTGTCTTTGTCGCTGGGCTCGTTAAAAATATTAGATAGCGACAAACTTGTCTTTAGACGAGAACGAGTTTCCCCATCGTTAGGCTCGTTAAAACATAGCAATGGGCTTGCCCGAAGGGCAGGTTATAGAACAAGCATATGTTATCCTCCTCAAGCTTGACAAAAATAAAGAGGTACTGGTCAGAAATGACTGGGGAAAATTGGGAAGAACCTCAAAGCTTAATGGTAGCAAGTCGCTCTTGAACATGACACTTTTGCCTCCGTAAATATCGGGTTGGGTTATTATCATTCACCGGTCCCTTCACCATGGTCTTGCCATACCATCCAAATGGGGTAATGCTACCGATCCATCACATCAGTGTCGAGATATGTTCAAGAGATGTCATTCAGAAAGTGTCAACCGGGTCCCATCCACTACCATACATCATCTTTCATCCTTCCATCACCGCCACCCTGGATCATATTTCACAGATCGTTTTCACCATCATCACTAGTTCCGTTCCATGTCACTGATGTGGGATTCATTAAGGCCCTCCTTTGACGGATCGCTTCTTGTCGACATCAGCGCACTATCCAAGAAGTTGATCTAGGAACACCCCCTCAGTACTTTGAAGCTTGCATGCCTCAATGGCAAGTTTCTCACTTCCGGCGATAGGTATACATTAATGACCTTCGACCGGGAGACTTTGCATGGTGTTCGACGTCAGATCCTATATTCACGCCACGTGAATTGTGCTGCAGTACCTTGAGGGTCATCATCATTATCGGTGATTCCTCTCGCGCTTGTTAACAGTTTACATTATTGACTGGTAATCAAGCGATGTCTTTCCATGTTCGACTCCAAGAAATTCTCACATGGATCGACTTGTACTTAGTGTGAAGATCGGAAGTTTGAAGACCCCGGATCTAGTTTCATCCATCCGGGCTGCGATATATATTCAGGAGATAAAAACATAGACATGTGCAGCAGATGATCATCCTACTAAAAGGATGATAATTAAAAGCAGAGAATTATCAGTCTACTATCAGACGATCGTCTGTTTATGTACAGCAAATGTATTTATAAAGCTGAGCATGGGAAATGCCCGCATCAGCTAGATCATGAAAAGAAAGTATGAAAAGATAATGTATTGTATTGTATTTTGTTACAGGTCACCTCCCGGCGATTGAATGAACTTCGGATCCTCCGAATAAAGCATTTCACCCGATAAACGACCTCATACTTTAGGGGGAAACTGTTATAGACATTTTTGTGCCTTACAGCATAGAGCATGAAATGTCAATAATCTAAGGGATCCAAAGTCCCTAAACAAGTTGTTCTTACCCTTAGAGGAACAAGGTCAGCAAACCACAGCACTGCAAGTCAGTTCTCCACTGAAAAACACTCAAAAACAGGTCAGTTTTGGATCATTGCAGCTGCTCCACTAGGCATCTGCGCTGCATAGCAGGTACAACAAAGGCTACCTGCGTTGCATAGCAAGTAGAACAAAGGCTACCTGCGTTGGGCGTACTTGGACATGTGGAGGAATCTTTTTCTCAAAGTGCCAGTGCCCAGGAAGCTTCTAAAAAGACACTTGATGATAAGATTCGCCTAATGATGAGTTAAGAGCTTCTAAAACTCCAAGTGGAAGACAGAAACTCCAAGTGAAGAACTGAAGAACAACTGGGGTTGAAGAGGACAACAAGTCACACATCAAGCTGACTTATCTTCACTCCAAAACTCTATATAAGGATCTCATCCCATGGGATCTAGAGGAGGCCGGAATTTAGTGCAAAGAATTGTTGTTGGTTTACAGTTGTGAGCATTGGGTGATTTCTTGAGGGAGGTGAAGAAGAGATTTCTCTCCATCGGGAAGGTGATGCTGGATTGGACCTCTCATGGTTGTATCACCGCCTGAACCTTACTTCCATATATTAATAAAGCTTTTGAGGTTCTTCTATTCGCATGTGTTTCAATGGTGTATTGTCTTACTTGCGTCTTTGATTTATGATAATCCTTGAATCGATTATGAATGCATGCTTCTTGTAGTTTCCTTTCTTTGTCTTGTTTGCAGGATCTCGTGTAGCTGGGCCCGTGAAAAGACTTGGAGCTGGGAGCAAGCGGCAATCAAAGGAGATTGGATCGACCATTTGCGCAAGACATCGGTAAGTGGATCTCTTCCTTTTATCTCTTGCATGTCATAAAGAAGAAACTTTAGATAGCTTTGCTTTCAGCTGTTGCTAAGGAACTGTCACCCTTAGAGTGGGTTAGGGTCATTCCGAGTTGGATACTTTCCCCCACAACACAAAGCCAACTCGTCATTTACCCAGATTGGAAACGATGTCTGTAGTGTGAATTATGAGTCGATTTTGTTCCTTTTTCAACAATTGATACTTACGCCTTCACTGTAGTTTCCCACAAGCATATCAATGTCAGTTCTAGACTTTAACCTCTGCATCAGCACAACTTGTTTTCAGAGGCATATGGTTTTACTATTTTATATAAACCAAAGTTTCCAGAGGCATATAGTATTGCCATCTTATTTGGCCTCTTCCTGAGGCAGAGAGGCAAAAACCATATGTTATGTGTACTTATTTTGAAAATTTCAAACTAATGAAAACTAATGCTAGCATTAGTTTCATATTTTAACAGATATTAAATGCTATAGTGGTAACCAAGTTCCCATGTTCTAATTTCTCTTGTGCATTGAACTTGCCATGTGGTGCAACAACTACCAGCTTTGACAATTCAACAACAAGACCGGTGATGCATGAAGGGGAAATTCAACAATTCAATAACAAGACCACTTCCCACATGCTGGAAGTTGATGGCTGGCCTCTTCCGCCCTGCCTGGAAGTGGAAGTTGATTTTCTGTCTATTTTCCTTTTGCTGCATCTGCCATGCCTGGAAGTTGATTTTCTGTTGCAGGCTTCAACTCCGCTATCTTTGTTGGGGCTGGAAGTTGATTTTCTATTGTAGGCTTCAGCTCCCCTATCTTTGTTGGGGCTTTTTGTTGCAGAGGCATTCTTTTCTGAACTAGAACTATTTCTTCTTTCTGAAATCCTGAAGTAGCTTGTTTCTGAAATCCTAAAGGAGCGTCCCGTTCAGAACTATTGAACTGGAACTATTTATTGTTTGTGAAATCCTTAAGGAGTGTCCCATTCAGAACTATTGAACTGGAACTATTTCTTGTTACTGTAGATCTGCCATACGCTGACAGGGACGACAGGCATAACAATCTTTTTGTTCATTTTGTTGGCTTGGTGATTGATCTGTTCGCTCAGTGAACACACCTGCATCATAATATAGATATACAACAAATTTGAATCCTTAGATATACAACAAAATTCAATCAACATAAACATATATCATATTCAGACGAGGTAAGTGAACATTTGAGGAAGTTGATTGTTTTCTTAAATTTGCAATCATCCTCTAGTTCGAAACTAGTTCGGAACTATTTTATAAATATTTCTTGTTGTTGTATGTCCAGCTATTTCAGAAGAGATAAGCAGGTAACTCTCTGGATATACAATTATTTCCAAAAAAGATAGAAAATTCTGACGCTGCTCGAGCAGATATGAGATAATAGGGGCGCTGAACGGATGCTTCAGGTTTACATTAAAACCTGCAAACAAAATTTAACGGTGAGAACAAATTTCTTTGAAGTTATATAAAGGTCATTAGATGCTCGCATTGTAAATCGTTTTGCAACAATTACTAGCCAGAGAATAAAGACGTCTGGACAATAATATTGGAAACAATATAATATGTCGAAGGTTGTTATATGTTATAATATCATCCGCATAGCTTGTAGCCCTCCTGTGTGTGTAGATTTCTGTAGCAATAATTTCGAATTTTAATCCGAGATGAACAAGTAGAACAAAGAAATTTATCAAACAGGCATATAATATTCCCTAACAGTAAGGACAGTTAGCATGTGCTAAGTTTATGAGAGAGAACATGGATGCTCTCTGTAGTTGACAATGTTGTGTCTTTTCTGTTAAAGATACAAAGTCTTCTAACATTTTCAGATAAATATGGATTACAGATAAATATGGATTAAAAAATTAACACCAGGCAATACACAGTCTGAGCAACATTTTCTGGAAAAGATGTATCAATAAACTATAAGGCCTAACCTCGCAGATTGATCCAGAATATTTCAAAACAAAAGTAGTAGTTTAAAGAGAAATTTTGCGAAGTTATAATTTCAAGGAAAAATAAAGCAATAACTGAACCTTGCAGAGGAATAATTAGGAGTCACGCTTCGTGGGTTTGTTTGCCTGCAAATTGCTTATGCTTCAGCTCAAATGAGTGAAAATATACGCGAAAAGTTGAACAAAAATAAAAGTTCATAGAATAATGCAGGAACTCACCATTATTTTCCATCAGAATTTAGCCGAGCTCGCCCCCTCAGTCTAATCGTCGTGAAAATCCCTCAAAATTGGGCAATTCTGGCTCGAAAATCGCCAAATTATGGGCTACAACAGGATTAAAATTGCACAGAAATCTACCAGAATGTTAAAGAAGCTTCGGAGAGCTGAAACTCTGGGAAGTTACTGAAATATATAGAACCAAATGTGTTCACTTGTAAATCCCTGTTCTCTGTTAGAATTTGGGTGATCAATCTATTTAGTCTATAATTCCCAAAACCCTTGTTGGCGTAGCAGTGTAACAATTATGCTGACTACCGGCGATTACTGGTCAGCCTTATCCTGAGGAGTAGGGGGCATGACACCGCTGAGGGGCACAAACAATGCCACAAGCCACACAACCAACACTGTGTACCTGATAATTTCCCATCCTTGACATGCACAGTAGAAGAACTCTATATACTCCACAACTGCACTGGCCGAGGTTATCATGTTTTACTTCTAAACGACTTGCAGCAAGAATACGACCGACTTCTAGGGGACTTTTTGGCAGATGATAGCGTGTGTCTAAAACATTTTCAGAATTCTTGAGAGTGAAGACTAATTTGGCATAATTCGACATTTTCAGAATTCTTGAGAGTATGAAAACCTATGAAGATTGAGTCGTTAGAAGCTTTTGAATTCCACCGATGCAAGGCTTTTGATGAATTCCTGGTTAGGAAAATGGTTATCGGAATAGGAGTTATTTTCGTAACCAACCCCTAAAAAATGAACGTATAGAATATGTTCCTCATACATGTAAGCGGACCCCAGATGAGCACGGAAAAACACCTTTTTATAACTCCCTCCTCGATTATCGGGAAATCACATCACAAAGTAAGTAAGGTCATATACGTAGAGGGATCTCGGTCATACGTCGTATATTGATCCATTGATTTAGGAGACAAAATGGTTTGCCAGTCTATGGCCGGTTCGAACCCCAAGTAATACTTTCATAGCCCACCCCGAATATCTACCTATTGATAGAGCATACATACGATACGTTCGTTGGGGGAAAGCCAAATGTCCTCCGTTCGATATCCTCTAAGTATGGAAGCACCACCTTTTGTCCCACCTTAAACAAACTAAACCGACCTAGCACCGTGGCCCTTTCCAAGCTTGGCCTTTCACTAGCTTCCTCTCCGGGGCTACTGTCGTACTTTTGCAGACGCTTGGTCTTGGTTCTAAACCAAGCTAAGGTTTCTGTTGTTTAGCTTTTGTTTTCAGTAAACAATGAAATACATGAAGCACATACCTGTAATATTACAATAATGTTGACAATTTGTTCACGGTACATAGGTTGGAAGACAATATACCCATCAATTTGATTCAATAAGTCGTTCTGGCTGAACCAAAAAGCCATGACCATGCCATTGATCCTTGTCAATTTAAAAAAGCTTCTGAGATAGTTTTTTTTTTTTTTTGCAGCACTACACTACTAAAGAAAACCAAACAAACCAACGTGCACCCGCAACCCCTAGTTTTCCTTTAGCTTCTCCATCGAAAAATAGGATGTCTCTTCTGTTCTTTAATCCACAATTGTAATTCCTCTTCAATCTTCCTTTGCAATCTTTGGACAGGAACCAAATTAATCCTCGTTATATCGCCTTTAAGATGTCCTATTGTCTCCTGTAACCAACGTTTTTCTGCCTGGTTTCACATTGTATACTTTAACACCTCTAGCACTTATAGATTTATAAACTCAAACAGGGGTTGTCCAAAGAATTTATTTGAACTAATGTTTGTGGTCTGTGTGTAATTTATGGAGATCTGTTTGCATATCCTCTATTGTATCGTGATTCTTGGATTGTTGTGGGTCAATTTTGATGTAATGTTGGTTGGTGTATGGATGTCTGGATGGAATGAGGTCTAGATGGGCTGGGCAGAACTCTGGCTAGGCTAAGCTCTGCTATTGGAACTCTGGATGGGTTGATTCATTGAGGTCTGGAGTATTTTTGCATAATGCACGGAGGTGCAAAGCCACTAATGGGTAACGAATGAAATGCATTTTCTATAGTCTTGCAGTATTGATGAAGAAACCTTCTATTTGGCTATGCAAGGCTTCGACTACGCAACATACAGGCTTCATAGTCTCTGGCTCCCATGTTTTCTCTTCACTCAGCGGCAGGGACTTGCTGCTTCGTTGCGATTCTTGTTTAAGATTAATGAAAACCCCTTCCACATTATGGCGTGTTAGAACATGTGAGTTTAACTATATAAACAAATTTTACATAAACTACCCAATAACATAGAAATAAATAGATTAAAATTTAAATTCACATAAAAAAATTACAAGACGAAACCAAATTTAGGTGATTTATAATAAGATAATATTGCATTATATATCTAATTTTAAATATAATGATTACACAACCTAACAAAAAGTTGGAATATCTAGAAACGTTTCCAAAAAAAATGATATTTTCGTTGCCATATGAAAAATCATACATTATAGATTCTTTGAAGTGACAACAAAACGTACAGATTTCAAATCATGCTTCTCCTTTTATGTTTTGGAATGTTGAGCCTCCACCTAGGAAGGAAGCAAGGGTTTAAAAAGTTCATTATGAGTCCACTTTAAAAAATTGGAAACGAAAGCCACATCCATCTAACATTCTTCTATGTAAATTCAATATCCACCTAATATTCATAGGATTAAACCTAATATTTGGATGACCCAAAAAAATCGATTTATTATAATACGGTTTTTTGTAATTTAAATTTATTATATATAATTATTATATGGGTGATAGAGGTTTAATTTTCACATAATGTTTTATAATTTTCATGTTACTATATAAATCAAAAGTTGAGATTTGTGAATAAAGTAGTTATGTGTTTTTTTTTCCTTTTTAATTAAATTGATTAATTAAAAAAAATGTCTTCAAATCTTCCATGTCTGCCTTCAAATTTGTCTTCAAATCTATCTTCAAATCATCCATCTTAGATTTTGTTACTTTTTGTGCTAGTGATATTTGTTGCACTTGGTCTCGTAATTTTGATATATCATGTTGTATTTCTTCTTCTTCTTCATGAGTCATCCTAGAGCTTTCAAGTTGCTTACTAGGTGTTTGCATTTTCTTTCCTCGGGGCATCAATTACCAATAATAATGCTTTACTATGCCCTTTGAATTCCTTCAAACTAATTTTTCAAACCAAGCTTATGCAAAAAAAATAAAAAAACTACACAACTTTTTTCACTTTGTAGGAGCTCGATATTGAATTTGATGTATCTCTGTAATTTTGGATCATGCAATTTTGAAATTGTGACCTGCAGTAGCCGTCTAAGTCCTCTTTCTAACCCCGCAAGTCTGATCAGAATTTGATTCTCCAAGAAAGAGTTATGCCCAATCTTCTAAGATGACCTGATTATATAATGTTTAAGTAGAGTAAACTTGTACGACGTGCCACATGTCACTGTTTCGACCTTCTAATCTGAAATCTATGCACAGAAAACTACAGTTCGTCCTCTTTCTGTAACTTCTTAAGAAATTTCAAATTGTTGCTCAGAGAGAAAATTATGACGATTTTCTGAAGGTCACTGTTTGGGATGTAATTCGGGAGTCTGCAAAAATCCTAACTTCCTCAGATCATATATCCGAAAATATAACGAGACAAGATTTGAAATTCAGACACGAGCTTCAAAACGATTTCTTCACAAATGGTTTTTTTCTTTATCGTCTAAAACATAGCAGAAAAAAAGTTATAGTGCAAATTCCACGATGACCTGTTTGGAGCAGTGAAACCCTAGAATCCAAAGCTCTGATACCAAATGTTATGAAACCAGCTCACAAAAAGATAGAAAAGATCGATCAATGCCTTAGAAATAAGCCTCTTCGAGGGGGCAACCTCCTTTACATTACACAAATGAACAATTCTTAGATGATACAAATGACAAGACCTCCTTTCTATATATAGGAGTCTAAGGGGTCATAATATAATCAGAGCCAACATAACAATAATAATGTAAGGGCAAAATAATAACAATAGTGGGCTTCTATGTGGCACAATAATAACAATATGGGGACTTCATGGGCACAACAATATAATAAGGGGGTTGTACTAATAACAATAAGGGTTTACACTAGTAGTATAGGGACCTAACACTCCACATCTGGTCCGGATGATGAATCACACTTGATGGTTTGAAATCCGTAAGCCAAAAATTTCTCTTATGTGATTTCTACTAAAATACTTTGCTTAATTCACTATGGATTACAGAAGCCCGAATACAGAAATAAATAAATAAATTGTCAAAATAATATAAATGTTAAATGATAAAATTTTAGCAATAGAAATGTTCTTTTAGTAATAAAATTATATAGGTAATAAAAATTTGTTCATTTTAGGTTGTTTGTGAAAAGAAAGTGAATGGAAAATGATGAATTTTAAGATGAGTTAAAATATATAATGAATTTTCTTTAAAACACACAGATACTTAAGGAGATATATGATTAAATATGTTTTGTAAGAAAATATATGAGTAGATATATTTTATAATATATTTTTAGTTTATAAATAAATGTTAATGAAAGACTACGGGAGAGCGGATGGGAATGAAGGAACAGGGGAATCGAATGCAGTCTGCGGGCTAGGGTTTGCAGGAGAAAACGCGGAGAGGACTGGAAGAAACGCGCGAAGGGGAAACGAGCAGGAGAAGCCGGGGTTGGAGCGGAGGAGACAGCAGAAATCTCAGCATAGGAGTGGAAGTTTCCAATATAGTCCGTGCTGAGGGAAACAATGGAAAATCGGCAAGGGAGGGGAGAGATCCCCTCCTATAAAAATATTGTTGCAGGAGAGGCAAGTGGCAGCGGCAACCAGAGTAATGCCAGGGAGAATAATAAAGAAGCACCAGTGATGGGTAATTTGTGGCAAATGAAGACCGGAGGAAAGTGCTTACCAAGGGCTCAGAAAAAACCTAGGTACGTAATACCCAACAACAAGCTGGAGGAATATAACAGCTACATGAAAGATCATGCATTGATCTGCAAGTTTGTAGGGTATTGGCCAACTGAAAAAGAACTACACAGGTGGATTTACTAAAGATGGAGGCAAAAAGGGCACATTGAGCTGAAACTAGGAGCAAAAGGGTTCTTTACAGCCATATTTGCGAATTTGGAGGATAAAGAAAGGGTTTTTGAGGAAGGGCCATATTTTATGAATAATGCGGGACTGTTCATGAAGTATTGGGAAGAAAGATATAACCCTAAAAATGAAAAGATGCTGGCAGCCCTGATCTAGGTCAGACTGTTTGGATTACCAGTGGAATTTTGGGATCCTGAGATTATGGAGGGGATAGGCAACACGATTGGTGCTTTTGTCAATGTAGCGGAAGCAACGAAAAAAGGCAAGTATACATCATATGCAAGATTATGTGTATACATGAATATAGCCGAACCTCTGCCGGAATACATAGAACTAGAATACCACGATGAAGTATGGCAACAGCCAATAGACTATGAGCATATCCCTTTCAATTGCAGAAGATGCCATGAGTATGGACACCTATACAGGCAATGTCCATTAAGTAAGGAGGAAGAATACATAAGGAAAAAAGAAGAACAACAAAGGGAAGCAGAGAAAACTGAGGAGACAGACAAGGGTTTCCAACAGGTTACCAGAAAGAAGAAAGTCGGAAAAGAAGGACTAAAAACACAGACACAAGCGAAACCTCTGAACATCGAAAGTCAGAACAAGTTCAAAATCCTCCAGGAAAATAGTGAAGAGTGTGAGGACAAATTGGAAGAGGAAGAAGGTCTAGAGAATGAACCCATGGAAATAGTCAAGGAAACTAAAGAGAAAGACACAGGAGCAAGAGAAATGAATGAAGAAGAAGCTGCTGAAAAGATAGAAATACTGACTAACCAAGCCCAAATGGAGACAGAAAGCCAGAAGGAAAACGAGGCAGAGGAAGAAAGAATTATGAGACAACTAATCCAGGAATGGAAAAACTTGGACGAAAGATTCATACCAGACAGTCAAAAACAATTATATAAAGAGGCATTTCAAAAATACAAAGATAAAAAAGGGGAGAATATGGATAAACAGGATACCACATCAGGAGAACATGAAAGAGGTCAGATGGGAATTGGCGGTGCTGGCAAAAGCAGCAGGAAAAGAGGGAGGAAAACGATGAATGAAACGATCCAAACAGTCGGCGAAATATTGATAAATTCGGGTAAAGTGATACCTTTGTCAGAGGTATTTTTCCACTCCTCCAAAAGTTTAAAATGATTATTATCAGTTGGAATATTAGGGGTCTGAATAGTAAGGGAAAGAAGAGATATATCAAAGAGAAACTTAAAAAAGACAGACCAAGAATTATGATCCTTCAACAGACAAAGATCACCATGCAGCAGATGGAAGGAATAATCAAAAACAGCGAATTGCAATACGAAGTCATGGGACAAGATGCAATCGGATCAGCGGGGGGCATTGCAATCTTGTGGAACCCAAACGAAATAATTTTTGAAAACTGGACCAGCATGACCAAAATTCTTACAGGTGCAGGAAGAATAGCGGGGACGAAGGAAAGGGTTATTATCTCAGGGGTTTATGGTCTTCACACTCCGGGAGAAAGAGAAAATTTCATTAAAAATATGCAAGCAACTCGAAGATTATATCCGGAGACATCATGGATTATAGGAGGAGATTTCAATTTAATCTGGTCTCTAGAGGAGAAAAAGGGAGGAATAAGAAAATCAGACCAGTATATGGAAATGTTCAATGACATGATAGATGGTCTGAGGTTGGTAGATTTACCAACCATCAACGGAGTCTATACATGGAATAATAGGAGAGGGGGAAGGAATCAAATAGCGTCCAGACTAGATCGGTTCTTAGTATCAGAAACAATTATGAAAAGAGATGTATTCATAGAAGCAAAGATCATGCCATCCCTTGGCTCAGATCATTGGCCAATTAGACTAGAAGTGGATATTAAAAATAACCTCGGTAAGAAGCCCTTCAGATTTGAAGCCTTTTGGCTTAGAGACCCGGAATTTATCAAAAAAATGGAAGAATGGTGGATGCAAAGCGTAGTACAGGGAAAAGGAAAAATGCATACCTTCCAACTAAAACTCAAAGAGTTAAAAGGAAGGATAAAGAAATGGAACAAGGAAGAATTCGGAAACATCATGGAGGAAAAACAGAAGTTGGAAGAAGAAATGGAAACATTGCAACAAAGGATAATAACTGAAGGAAGGACAGAGGAAAGTAGTAGAGAAGAAGGGATAATTCTAGGAAAATTGGAGGAGAGGAGAAAGCAGGAAGAAGTTTTATGGAGACAGAAATCGAGAATAAAGTGGCTGAAGGAGGGGGAAAGGAACACTAGATTTTTTCATCAAGCAATGATACAACACAGGCAAAGAAACAGGATACTATCTATCAAGAACGAGAGTGGAGAGAGGATTGTTGAACAAGAAGGAATTGAAAAAGTACTGATGGAATACCACAAAGGAATATTAACTGAACCCCAGATGGACAGGTCCGAAGCTATAAAGGAAGTTTGCAAGGCCATCCCCCGGATAGTAACCGAAGACCAGAATAGAGCCCTAATGAGAGCAGCTAGTTTTGAAGAGGTGGAGGAAGTGGTGATGAACATGAAGAAGGGTACAGCGCCAGGACTGGATGGCTTTACGGTTGACTTCTATCAAGCGGGTTGGCACTTTTTGGGAAGGGAGATTCTGGACCTGATAGAAGAATCCCGAATGAATCAAAAGGTATGGCCAGCCATTAACTCTACTTTTTTCACTTTGATTCCAAAAAATGACAATTCAGAGGATGCTAAGGGATTTAGACCCATTGCCCTATGTAATGTTATCTACAAAATAATTGCAACGCTGATTGCCAAAAGACATAAACCCCTGCTAGATAGTTTAATATCCCCTGAACAAACTGGTTTTGTAGAAGGCAGACAAATTCTAGATGGTTTAGTGGTTACTCAAGAAGTAATTCATTCATTGAAGTTGAAGAAGCAGAAAGGAATGATGATTAAACTAGACTTATCGAAAGCTTATGATAGAATCAACTGGCAATACTTGGAAGAAATCTTGGAAAGTTTTGGTTTTGGTACTAGGTGGATAAAGTGGGTTCACAGTCTCATATCAACTCCAAATTTTTCAATTTTAGTCAATGGAACTCCCTCGAAAACCTTTAAGGCATCTAGAGGAATAAGACAAGGTGATCCTTTATCCCCTTTCTTATTTATATTAGCAGCAGAGGGCCTGGGCAGATATCTTAAAAAAGAAAGAGCAACAAATAAAATCAAAGGGCTAAGACTATGGGGTAATGAATTGCCTATAACCCATCAGCAATTCGTAGATGATATCATGTTATTTGGGGAACCAACCTTAAAAGAAGTGAGAAATCTGAAGAAGGTTCTGGATTTATTTGCGAAAGCATCTGGGTTGGAGATCAATAAGGAAAAGTCATGCACCTTTATATTCAATACCATGGAGTCAATCAAAATCCATTTGATAGGATGCTGGGATTTAAGCAAGGGGAACTCCCAACTAAATACTTGGGAAACTTACTGGATTTCAACTCTAAAAGACAAAAAAATTGGCAAGGAGTTTTAGAGAAATTAAAAAATAGAGTGGCTAACTGGGCCTTCAGAACTTTAAATATTGTTGGAAGGGTTGTATTAGTGAAATCAGTGCTGCAAGCAATCCCCATATATCCATTATCAATTATGGTTGTACCACAAGGAGTCTGCACCAAGATCAGAGAAATTCTGAGGAAATTCATTTGGGGAGGATCGACTCAGCAGAAGAAGTGGGCCTTAGTATCATAAACAGCTGATGAAACGAAAGGAGGAAGGAGGCTTGGGTCTGCGCGATCCTGATAAACTCAACAAGGTGCTTGGAGCAAAACTTTGGTGGCGATGGATAAGAGGGGGCAATGACCTATGGAAAGCACTATGGAGACACAAGTACAATATGGCAAACACTACGGAGGGTATTTACCGGTTGAAGGAAACCCCGAAAGGCTCGGCAATCTGGGATCTAGCTCGACAAAACCGAGATATAGTAGAAAAGAATGCCTTCTAGGAAATACGAGGAGGAGGAGAAGCCAAATTCTGGGATGAGAAATGGAAACAAAGAGAGAAAATGAGCAGAATTCAAAAAATCCAAAACATACAGGAAAAAATAGGGGATAACCGTAGATATGTCAAATATTACTGGAAAGAAGATGAATTGGATGGAATTTGGTGGAAATGGATAAGACCAGAGGAATGGGATATCGAGATAGACCAAGAACAACAGGAAGCATTCATGGAAGAGGTGGATTCTAGGAAAATAAAAGCTAGAACGGGTAGGGATATTCTCAGATGGGGGAATTCAATGAAAGGATCCTTCACCGTTAAGGAGGCATACTATTTGGCAGACCAACAGGCGACTAACGATGAAAACCAAGACTGGAAGGTCATCTGGGGCAATAATTGGTGGCCGAAAATTACCTTATTTGCATGGCTAGTAGCTAAGGGTAAGATCCTGACGTGGAACAAACTCCAAAAGAAAGGTTTCAGTGGGCCTTCAAAATGTTACCTGTGTAATATTGAAGCTGAAACACAAGATCACCTTTTAATCAAATGTGTATATACCAGGAAGCTATGGATTGAAACGGGAAAACTATTCCAGAAACTTGAGAGGCCCCCAAGAGACATAAATGAAGTGATTTTTCAATGGCAGAAGGAAAAATTCCAATGTAAAGTAGTTCGAAAAGCCTGGGATCTCATTGCGGGTTTTGTGATTTGGATGGCTTGGAAAGAAAGGAACCGCAGAGTATTCCAAGACAAATCTAAAGATTCGGAAATAATATGGAACAGAGTAGTGAACTTAACTAGAGAAACAATTCTGGTGGAAAAATGGGATGCGGATGATTGGAAAGCGGATCAGAATGAGGAGCAAATTTTAAAGAAACTAAATTTGAATTATGAAATGGTGCATACCAAAAAAATCAGCAGAAATAGTACGAGAGCTCAAAGCTCTGACAAATTTGCATATCCCAGAGATAATTTTATGAAGTTGAACTTTGATGGGGCATCGAAGGGGAACCCAGGTAATGCCGGATTCGGAGGTATCTTCCGTGATAGCCAGAAAAACACTAGATGGATTTATGCAGAGTGGGGAGGGGAGATGACAAACAATGAGGCCGAATTATGGGCGATTCACCAAGGCTTGAGAATCGCGATTAGAAATGGCTATAGAAACCTGGAAATAGAAGGAGACTCTCAGATAGCAATAGAAATTCTGAAGAAACTTAACAACGGGAAGAACTGGGAGCAGATCACCAATAGTTGGAGAACGACAGGGATTGTTCAAGAAATGGCGGACTTACTAAAAGGGATTGATTATAAAATCTTTAACCATGTGAAAAGGAATGGAAACCGAGCGGCAGACTTCCTTGCGAATTGGGGTTGTAAGGATCGAAACAGCAAAATAGACAATCAATGGAGAATGTTGTGACCCAACAGAGAATGGGAAGACATGGCCGGTATTATTAATTATGACCATGAGCAAGCAACAAATGAGAATCATAACATCCATGCAACGGACAGGTGAGATGGATCGGAAATCCCAGAAATTAAATGAGTGTCAGTCAAGGCGGGGGAGTGGTATAATGGGCAGGCAAGGTACATTACAGCAGAAGTGTGCGACGACAGGTAAGAAACAACCACCCCACAGCAAGATAATTAACTCAAGTGATCGGAGAGGGGGAAAAAACGGCATGTCAGAGTCCACAAATGGAAATGAGGATAGAAAGATAATTGATAGGAAAGGCAGCAGGCAAAGTAACAGGTGCCAGCGGAAGGCTAAGCTGACAGGTAGGCAGATCAGAGTAAGGAGGATTATAAATGGGCAGCAGCAAAAGGATCGACGACGAGGAAACTTGTTTGGAAATCAGAGCGCGAGGGGAGGAAAGGTGGTGGAGATCCGCTCCAGAGAGAATTTGTGCCGAAACCTTACTGAGGACACTATGGAAACCAGGAAGAGAGCAAGGGCTGTAGAGGAACTGGAAGCCACAGAGCGCAAAGACAGGGACAGAAAGGGCAAGGCGTTAGCGAAGGAAGAAATAGTGGAAGAGATATATGAAATCTATGACGATTCTGAGGATGAGGAAGACCTGCAAGAACAAGGCAGGCAAGGCAAGGAACGAGGTGGAACTGTAGGAGGCTGGGATACCCAGCAAACCAGTGAAGAGCAGCAAGGACAGCGGGAGGGAAAGGTAAGGCAACGCGGCAGACAGAGGGGAGAAAGAGGCGCGGGTAGCAGGTTGGAACCGGGTAGCAGGAGAGGCAGAGGACCGCACAGAAACAGAGGAGAAAGGGGAGGAAGACAGGGGCAGAGAGGGAGACCTGGCAAAAGAACAAGTAGATCGTTAGATAAGAAAATTCAACAAGCAGAAAGGGCTTACAGTCAGAACACTAACCCAAGAATCAGGAGGATTATCCAGAATATGGAAGAAGATTCGCTTCAGGCTCAGTCTGACTCAGAGATGGAAGATTGGGAGTTTTTACTCCATGACCCTGGCAATACTAGAGGCAGAATGTATCTATTTAAGCAGTCCCTACATATCTACTGGGTGATGAAGAGATTGTTGGCTAAAGCCTTGGAACAAGCTGCAATAGAGATGGAAAAACTGGCGCAAGGAGTCCCCAACCTAAGGAGGGAGCTGAGGATTATTCAGATTACATTGGAGATGCAAGAAAAGAAGCTTGAGGAGATTTAGCAAATGATAAGGGAAGGACAACAGGGTGCAAACAGGGAGACAAACCAGCGACCAACGGCAGAAGTTGTTTGAGTATAGATATGTATTAATTTTGATGAAGCTGCATAGTATAGATAATTATAGTTTGCTTCAAATACTAGATGAGGAAAATCGATATATGCATACAAGTAGAATTAGAAATTTGCAAGACTGTTTAGTTTATTTAGCATGGATAATCAGAATCTGGAACTTCTATTTTTGGTCGGCTATTAAGAACTTTAGGTGGCTGAAAAACTCGGTTTCCCCAAGAGGGCGAGTTGAAGTCAACCAAATATATACTGTTTTGTTTTTCATTTAAAGTAATAGAAAAAGAAGAGCAACACCGTAGCTTACCAAAAAAAAAATGTTAATGAAAGAAAAAAACTAAACCTATCAAGATTATCAACCTTTTAACTTAAATGTTTATGATACTATATGCTCATCAACACATTTGCATTAGATAGTATCAACTCTATTGGTTCTCTCCACAATCCCTCAAACTTTTAGTTGATAATAATTTCCTTTCATTAAAAAACATATAAGAAAATATTGTGGGGCGCACAATTTTATTTTATTTCAAAACCTCATAATGTTCAAATCATGAAATAACGCATTCTTTTTGTACGTACATTATTTGTTTCGAGGAAATGAAGTAATGCATCCGAATGGGGTTCTCGACCTTATCTGCTACTCTACATTCTTTTCAAAATTGTCTAATGAATTTATTAACAGTCTCACATTGTTCACCGAAAGTGGTAACCATCTACATTCCACCATTTATAAACAGAATGTAAGGATTCCAAGGCTCCCAACTAAATGTAGCCACATCATTCATTCTTCACCATAGTTCTTACATTTTTTTTGCTCATAGATCCCAAAAATCCAGATCCTAGAGGTTCGATATGTCCCAACCAAACATATCCACATCATTCATTCTCCACCATAGTTCTTGCATTTGTTCTTCTTAGAGATAGCAAGAAACCCACTCACAATAGCTAGAATCCTCGCTATTGTTTTGAGCACTTTGTTAGTGCTAACCATTAGTGTAATCTAAGGAAATTTTAGTCGCAATTGAATCAAGTACGTACTTCATTGTGACTAAAGATTGAGAGGGGGATTGTTCATGAAAGACAAGAATTCTTTCAAGAAAGAGGTGTAGGTAGCCATGCTCTATCTTAGTAGCTACTTCCCACCTTCAGTATTCTCTTAGATTCGTGTGAAGGTAATGAGATGGGTCATTTGGAAGTTTTGGCAAGGGAAAGTTATGGATATGAATAATATCGATGTGCGGGAGAGTGAAAATGATCATGAACTTTATGTGAGGGCCAGGGATGTTGTCGAGAAGGCCCTGCGAAAATAAAATGAGCAACTTAGAGTGGCAATGGAAGAGCTCGGGCACGTCAGGTCTCCAGAGAGATGCGCGATGCTATTGTGTTATTTTCTCTTGAAATTTATGCAATGGGGTTTGAAGGGGCATATTAGAAGAAATTTTGTGCAAATTTGAGTAAGGACTGCATCCCGGTTGCTTGCTTGATCATTTTTTGCATGCTGCTTCCCACTACGAGCTCGTCTCAACATTGGCTTAGTGAGATGGTATGCTTTATTTTTTTTCTAATTAAGAACATAACATTGTTGTGGGTAGAAAATGACTCTTTATCAAAAAAATATACTTGCTATAAAAAGTTCTCCCTAATTTTAAAGCAAAATGTGTATTTGAATTGGATTCTAATCCTAAGCTGAAGGCAAATCATTAACTAAAAAGAAGTATACAGTTATTTATGCTCAATAGTTCTACTTTTATTTATATGTTATGTTTACTTCATTGTTTATTTTAAATATTAATATTATTTTCTTGAACATTATTTTTTTCATGACGATATACTTTTTGCGCCATTTTATAAGGATGCACTTTTTTACCTCAAAATGTAGTTACTCGTTTTTGGTAGTTTTTAAATTCATACAAAAGTTAACATCGTACTTTTTTGTGCCTACGTAATTCTTTCTTTTTAAATTGAAGAGTTGGTGGTTTTTGTGCAAGAGGAGTAGGCAATTTGAAATTCATATGAGTTCAAATCTTATATCTTTTTGCATTGAAAATAATTGTTAATTTACAATTACTTTTGCAACTTGAAGGTTGGTAATTTTTAGATTTAAAAACAAGGCTTAACAATGTACTTTTTGATCTTCGATGAGGGTGTATAAGTGGGAGACGAGTTGTTAGGAGAAGTGTAGGAATATCACGTGGTGGATTGTTATAATGAGGTGGATGTAGGTAGTTATTGTTGTTGTGTTTGGTTTGTGTGCCATCTTGGGTATTAAGTTTTGATTCAGCTGGAGGAATGTTGGATGGAGGCAACTGGGGTTTGAGGGTGTGTTTATTACCTTGACTTTTCACTTTGTAAGCTCTTCACAACAATTCTGCTGGATGGTCTTTAGCACGGTCCTTACCCTAGCTTGTGGTGAATTTGAATTGGTTCAAGATAATTTCCTAGTGAGCTCTTCTTTATTTTCTTATGAGACTTATTTCGTTCATGCTCTGTGGAGGTTGACTCAAGAAATTCCCCTCCTCATAGTGGGAACAATCTTGTTCCATTCTCTTCGGACCATGGCTCTTCTGAGGCAGATACATAATGATCTCAATGGGTTTAAGATGTTATGTCCTTTGGAGAAGTTTTGGAATATAAGAAATCTGACTCATATGCATTTCTTGGGTGACATCAAGTTTTGGATTTGGTTTTTCACTTGTATGTTTGGCGATGGAGCTTTGGTTTTTGTTTGTTGGACATTCAGTCAAAAGACCTTGGAGTCTATTCTTTTGTGTAAATATATGTTACTACGTATCTCTTATATTATAGTGTTTGTTCTTACTTGGTGTTCATATGCCATTGTAAGTTTTGGTGAAGGTGGAAGTTATGTTTTGTGGAGGGTGAGTCTCTCTCATGATGTGTCTTCTATCTAGGCGCACAATTTCTCTGGCTCAACACTTGGTCTATGTATTGAACTTTCATAATGGATGATAGTTTTTTGCCACTGTGTTATTCAGTCTCAATATGGCCTACTTCACGCATGGAAAATGATAATGAACACCTTTTTTGTTAATAGAAATCTCTTAAAACAATGTACATTTTGCACCTTGAGGATAATTATTAAAATTGAGGATGCTTTATTAAATATTTGATTTTGGTGAAGTTAAGCTACTTTGTTGCTTGTTTCATGAATCACTATGTACACTGATATATAATATTTTTATATCTACATCTTTTTTTTCTTTTTTTTAAATTTTTGCTTTTTGAGGTACATTCTACATACTAGTATCAGATAGATTTGTAATTATTTCCTTGCTCAATCTTTAATTTACATGTATCTAATTTAAAACAAAAGATTCCCTAAATAAAAAAAACAATGTTTGATATAATAAAAATCCAAAATAAATACACATATTTAGTTACTTTTAATTAAAAGAATTATAAAACAACAATAATTTACATGTTGAATGTTCTAGTCATAAAATATCTCACTTTCACTTGGCCATAAATAAAATATTGAAATAACATAATTTTATATCAATTAAGAGAGACAAAGTAAATGGAAAAAAAAATCACAATCAACTTATATTCTTTTAAATATAAAAAAGATATATGAATTTTATATTTTTTTAAATATTTCACAAAACTGTTAGTATATATATATATATATATATATATATATATATATAATACCATTAAATATTAAATAATTGAATAAGGTATTTTTTTAATAATAGAAAATTAATAAAAAGAAGCCTACCAAATCTTTTCAAGATCCCTATTTAGTATGGTTACTTTTATTAAAATACATTAACAATTTTGAAATAAAAATAAAAAGAATAACACGTAATACAAAAATTAAAACGCATGAAATAAAATACTAAGGCTCTGTTCAAAGTGATTGAAGATGTACATGAAATAATTAATCAAAGTTGCATTTTCGTCGCCTAAGGATTCAATCGTTTGGGATTGGAAGTGTTGGTCTCGGAGGGCTGTTAGAAGAACGAACATAAGATTTTGGATATTTTGGGCCGGAATAATAACCTAGGTGGAAATTTTGCTTTTAACAAAAATTGAAAATGATTATAGCTATCGTGACTCTAATTTTGTTTTTAACCCGATTCTTTTTTAAAATAATGACACCTATCGCGGAGCTTCCGGTTAGGAGAAATATAACGAACAATTTATCGCGGAGCTTCCGATTAGGAGAAATATAACGAACAATTTATCCCAGATCTTCCTAGTATCGGATTCCAAACTTCTTGTCCTCTCTTTGTTCAATATATAGTTATCAAATTCCATACCATCATTTATTTAATTTTTGAAAAATTGTTTAATTTAGCTAAATTATTGTAAAATTTGAAAATTCACATAAGAGAGAGATCTTACAAGATGGGAACATCAAATCTCATTAAATATGAGTTTTTCATGATCGAGATTATAAGAAAACATTCAAAAAGGTGGAGAGAACCCTCGCGGCGAGCAGCGGCGAGCAGGGGAGGAGCGTAGAAGCGGAAGGGGCGGAGCACGAGCACGAGCAGGAGCTCGAACATGAGGGCGAACGTGGAGAGAACCCTCGCTACAGGTTGGACGTTATGCAGCGTGCTTAAGTTCCGGTTCACAGAGGAAGCTCTTCCAGCAAAGTTGAAACTCTTCGGAGCAGGGGAGGAGCGTGAGCAGGAGCGGCAAGCAGCGGCGAGCAGGGGAGGAGCGTAGAAGCGGAAGGGGCGGAACAGGAGCACGAGCAGGAGGGCAAGCAGGGGTTTGAGCACAGGAGGGCGAACAACAGCGGCGAACAGGGGAGGAGCGTAGAAGCGGAAGGGGCGAAGCAGGAGCACGAACAGGAGGGCGAGCAGGGGTTTGAGCGCAGGAGGGCGAGCAGGGGTTTGAGCGCAGGAGGGCGAACAACAGCGGCGAGCAGGGGATGAGCGTGAGCAGGAGTGGTGAGCAGGGGAGGAGCGTAGTTAGTTTTGTTCTGGCTCCATCTTCTGGTCTTTTAGTTTTCTCTAAGCAGGGGCGAGGTGGCTCCCCTTGCCGCCTCTGCCCCTGGCGATGCCTCTGCTCTGGTGGGTCTTCTCCTTCTCGGCGGCAGTTTAGGTTTTTTCTGGCCACAGCACATCCTTTGGAGCATTGAGGGAATAGCAGTGCTTTTGCCCTGTTTCATGCCGCTCCTATGGAGGTCTCTGTTGGTCTTCTCTGCAGGCAGATGCGGATGATTGTGGCAGCGTTCTTCCTCTGTTTCTCGTCTGATTCGGGTGGAGAGTTTGAGGGGGCGGGGAAGGAGTGGCTTTTTTTGCTGCTCTCTTTCTCATTTCGTGCCTCTCCTTCCATATTGGGCGGTCAGATCTTGTTGCTCTTTCTTCAGATGCTTATCTGCTTGGTTTTCTGGTGCCTCTTCTGCACCTTATAGATGGGTTGCCTCGTCTGGGGGGCAATATTAGCCCTTCGGGGCTTTATTTGGGATCTGTTTTAGTAGATTTGCAAGTGGCTCGGTCCACGTTTCTACTTATGCTTCATGCGTTTGCTCTATGTAATCTTCTTATGTCACTGTTTTTGCATATGCTTCTTGCATTTGCTCTATGTAATCTTCTTATATGAATATATTACGCTTTTTCTTCTGAAAAAAAAAAAAAAAGAAACATTCAAAAAATGAAGTGTATTTCTATGCATTATGGCTTGCTTTTTTCAAAGTGAAGAGAAAAGGAATCCTGAAAATATGGTGTAATTATTAGGTGGGAAGGCTTTGGTCCACACTTCGTGGTCCAATTTCTTGCAAGATTATATAAACTTTAAAGTTGTTTCAGAGGCGATTTCTTCAATTGCGAAAAAGCCAAAGCAATAAGCACCCTTGAAAAGCCTAAATTGTAAGTCCATCAAAAGGGATCGAGTCAACACTTCAAGCCAAAGCAATAAATTTTAAGTGGACTCGTCAAATTTTGAAACATATGACTGAATATTTGAAGTATCCTAGTGATTTTTATTAAAATTAAATCAAATTATTTATATATTTTAATTGAAATTCAAACTCAAATTCAAATCTCCTAACTATGGCTCAGTATTAAAAAAATGACGACACTTTTCTTGTTATTCATATCAATTAAGGAGAACCAATAGATCCAAATAGCTTTCAATTTTTTCACGAACAATTTCACTAATTTAGCTATAAACCCCCACTATTGTTTAAAAAAATAGTCACACCCTATAAATTTAAAATTTTTCCTTCCCCTAACATAAGGCACATCCACCTCTAATAAAGTATGATCCTATGTCATATTGCTAATAAAATTTAAGATAATTATTATTTTTTATTAAAACTATGATAAAATTATCTTATTTAAAACTAAAAATTATTTAAATTACTTTAAGTCTTATTTCTATATTCACACAATCAAGTTTGGTCTATCCAAAATCATGGTTGGTCCGCTTGGTGATGTTTTCCTCTCAAGATGATGTTCATAAAGTCTACATCTCTTGGGATGACTCATATGGAACACAAGACTTTTCGAACGCATGTGGTTCGAAAGCTCCAACTCATAAGAAACTTCCCCAACTCGCTTCTTCACCTGGAATGACTCTTCGTACATCCTCGTCAAATATCTCGCAGTCCCTTTCAATGGCTAAAACTGATCTCTGGTGATCCTCAAAAAAACCATATCCCCAACATTGAAGTGTGCATCCCGTTTATTCTTATCTAGCCATTTCTTCATCCTCCTTGTAGCATCATGCATGTGCACCCCTGCTAACTCTAAAGACTCCCCCCATGCTGTCAAGAATCTCTTCGCATGTAGACTTGTCAAAAATCCCCTTGGTAACAGTGTGTGGAGCAACTAGCATCTGTCCATTGACCAACTTGAATGGACTATACCAAGTTGCAGAACACTTCTGCAAGTTGTAGCTAAACTAAGCCACATCCAAGAGTTCAGGCCAGTTCTTCTCATCAACCCTCACATAATGTCTCAAGTGGTCCTCTAGTAGTGCATTAATTCGTTTAGCCTGCCCATCTATGTACGGATGGTAACTCAAACTCTGCAGCAACTTTGTCCTGACCAACTTGAACAAAGTGGTCCAAAAGATGCTTGTAAAATGAAGATCTCAGTTAGACACAATACTCAATGGCACTCCTCAAGAGTTCACAATTTTCTTGAATAATAACTCAGTAGTCTTCTGGACTCCACATGGTATCTCTGTTAGGATGAAGATGACATATTTGGAAAAATGATCGACAACGATCATAATCCCATTATACCCATGTACTTGCGGTAACTGCATGATGAAGTCCATTGCAATACTCATCCACGGTCTCAGGAATTGACAAAGCTGGCAACAATCCTCTTCGTCTCTAGTTATCCAATTTGTCTTGCTAGAAAATGATGCATGTATGTACATACTCATCTACATCCTCTCTCATCTTCTCCCAAAATCATCCCCTCTCCATCAATGCCAAGAAATGACACTTCCCTGGGTGGCCTGCCCATGGAGAATCGTGGCACTCCTTAAAGTCATGCCTCCTAAGTCCAAATGACTTTAGAATGTAAATTCGGTTCCCATAGAATAAGATTCCATCTCATAGGAAAAATTTTTGAGTCTTCCCCTCCTTCACCTACTTCAAAATGCTTTTCACCTAAATATCTATCTCCACATTAGCATGAAGTCTTCTATGCATCTCATCGGTCATATGAACTCGAATCCTCAAGTGTAGCCAACTGTCCCATACTACTGAGGGCATCTACAACTGCATTGAGTCTACTCGGCTTGTACTCAATAGTCATGTCGAACTGTGCCAAGAAGTCCTCCCAACGACTCTACTTCACTGACAACTTTGATTGGGATGAAAAATAACTCGCTGCAAATTGTAAGCCTCGATGACAAAAGGCTTCCCAATCAAGTAATTCCTCCATACCTGTAAGCAGTGGATTATCAAAGTCATCTCCTTCTCATGAACTAGATACTGACGCTCTTTATCCTACAACTTCTAACTCTCATATATTGTCAGATGCCCATCCTGCACGAGTACTCCCCCTATCGCAAAATCAGAAGAATCTGTGTGCACCTCAAATGGTCTCTCCAAGTCAGATAGCCTCAGTATGAGTGTTGTTATTATCCTCTTCCTCATATCCTCAAATGTTGCTCGACACGTCTCCATCCAATTCCATCGCTTGTCCTTCCTCAAAAGGTTAATCAATGGTGCAATAACGTTGGAATTCCCCTCTACAAACTTCCGCTGGTAGTTGGTCATCCCCAAGAACACTCTCATATCATGGACATTCTTCAGCATGGCCCAATCCTCAATCACTTGTATCCTACTTAGCTCCATTTGTATGTGACCTTGTCCCACTATGTCTCCAAGGAATGAAGTCTCGGTCTGGGTTAACATACACTTCGACTTATTCAAGTACAACTAGTTTTTCTTCAGTGCCTCAAATACCAAATACAAGTGCTTCTTATGATCCTCCATGTTATCACTGAATATCATGATGTCATCAAGTATAGAACCATGAGAAAATCCAAATACAGATGCAAAAAATCATTCATCAATGTGAAAAATGTAGCAGGAGCGTTGCACAACCCGAATGCCATGACAAGGAATGCAAAACTCCCATACCTTGTCACAATCGTGGTCTTCTTATCATCCCCCTTTACTATCTGCACATGATAATACCCATGCCTCAAATATTGCTTGGAAAACACTCAGGTTTTCAAAAGCTTATCAAAGAAATCTGTAACAAGTAGCAAAAGATACTTGTTCTTTATCGTCTGCTTGTTTAGAGCATGATAATCATAACACATCCTCAACTCATTCGTATCCTTCTTCCTTTGGAAAAATACTGGAGCACCATACAAGGACCTTAAAGGTCGTAAGAAACCTATATTAGCTAAATCCTTCATTTGTCATTTCAACTCCTCGAACTCCGTCCTTGATAAATGATAAGGAAATTTTACTGGGGGCCACATCCCCAACTCTAGCTCAATGTGATGGTCCATTGCAGATCTCGGTGGAAGTACTTTCGGTAACTCATCGGGCATCAAATCTTCATATTTGGCCAACACATCGAAAATCTTTGTTGGAACATGCATCCCCACTACATCATCATCCTCAACCTTGCTAATGACTATCACATATGTCTGAACATCCGTATCCCACATTTCCCGACTTATACTTAGTGCAGACACATGTTGCACCTTCACTTTCCTTCTTTGCTGGTCGGTAGGCAAAGTCCACATATGTGTGTCTCCAATCAAAATAATCTTGCTGCAAAATGGGACAACAATTGCCTTCTTTCCCTTCAGAAAATCCTGACCCAATATCATGTCAAAGTCATTCATCTCCATCACTCTGAAGTCCAAACAACCCTGCCAATCTATAATTCGAACCGGCACATTATTTTCCATTCCTAACACTTTAGCTCTCGAGTTCACTGCCTTGACCTCCACATCCTTTGGAACAATCTGCAACCCAACTTCCTTCACTAGCCCTGTCATCATAAAGTTATGAGTGGCACCAGTGTCCACCAAATCCTGGACAGCTGTGCCATGAATCTCCAAGTCAAGAAGCTCCAAACTATGTAGCCAATTTTTCTTTTCCTAAAAAACTTCAACCTACATACATCTCTAGTCTCCATTGCATCCTGTTGTATTGTCTTTTATACCATTTGTCATAGCACAAGTTGGTTTTACCATTTGGGGTATCGTGTGGTACCAGCTAGACATCAATACCTAAATTTTTTCATGTCTTCTGAATTATGCCTACATCCATTATTATTATTTTGTTCTTTGATTATTATGTTATGCGCAGAATAAAGATAGAAATAATACCAACCATTCAAAATCGAGATCAACACGAGTTTTCCAAATTTATAATTTCATTTATAAATTTACATTTTCCACATATTTTCTAGAAAACACCCTTTCCCTTTATAATTTCAAAGATGAACCAAAAAATGCACTAATAAAAAATATTGTATTTCAACTTCATCGTTAAAAAATACAACAACAACAACTCCACTTCTCCATTTAAAGGATGTACATCCTTACTTCTTGGAAATATGATCTACCTTTTAGAAATAGATAAAAAGGAATGGTCAAAACTTCTAAAGATTAAGGTTTGATCACCTCGATGGCAGTGGGATCCTAGCTTTGGATGGTTTCCCATATTACCCAATCTCTAATTGACATAATGAAGTGGCAGGAGTTTGTTGAGATTTGTGGGAAGTTAAACTAGTGGTTTTATGGCTTTAAATCCTCCATGTAGTTGGTGAGTTTGTAGACATACGAGGCATGTGTGAGAGGAAGCGAGGTCTAATCCTCATCCATCCTTATCTTCATTACTCTAGTTTTCTTTCATTTGAGTTGTTACCTTTAGGAGGGGCTTGGAATATTATGTTGTGCACTGTTATGTCTTAGGTTTTGTCTCTCTACTCTAGTTACACTATTCAGTTTTGTAAAATTTTTCATTTCACCTTTTCTGGATAAGTGTTTTTATCTTGGCAAGTTTGTCATTTTATCTAAATTTTCTACTCTATTGAAGGTTGTTTCTCCCCTTTTTAGTTGATTTCAGTATTCATAGCTGATACTTCTTTGGGATACCTATATTTTTTGCTATGGTACTTGCATTCACGAAGTTGTGAGGTTTGGGTTTGTTGTCCTAAATTTTTTGATTGCTCGTCATGTTTTGCTTAGAGAATTATATTCAGGGTTTGGTGTTTCTTACAGAATTAATGTCCTTAAGCATGGATTCAACCCCTTTATTTTAGTACCGCATTTTACAAAATCCCTTGATTGGTGGTGGGATTATGTCATCTCTATGTGATGTAGGGAGATGGACAATTCATTAGAATTTGGTCCCGTTGTATGGTGCTTAGGGGGTGATTTAGTAGTTTTTAGGTCTGGTAATCAAGGTGTTCTAACTCATCATTTTCATTACTTTGAAGGTAGAGGTCCTTTCTGGTACTATGTCCAATGTTCCTTCATTGTTGTTTCAATGGATCCTTGACAGAGGATGGCTTGTAGAAGAGGTGGAGGAGGAAATTTTTAAATGAAAAGAGGCTTCCCTTTTTCCTTTAACTATGTAGCTACCTTTTTATTTTAGGAGAGAAAATAGGCATGGTATAGGCTTTATCATTCAAATTTTGAATTGGCAGGTGATGATGTGAAATGGCTTATATAACCTATCAAATTTAGGAATAGAAGGCTTAATTTCTTGAATTTGCTGACCTTACATGAGAAAATGGACACATTATTATGCTTGATATTCAAATATAAACAAGTGGAGACCTATAATATTTTCTCCTCTTTCAAAGATATAAAATGAAGACTTCACAATCTCAAGTTTTGTTTGGACATTTTAGATTCCTGCTTAGCTCATTTTGAAGGTTTCCTAGTGAGCGAATCTCCTTTAGGTGACCTCACTAATCCTACTTTTGATCATGGTCAAACTGCTAAAAATCATGGTCAATCTCTTACTATCATTTCCTCTGATCAGGATTGGTAGAAGTGGGCTTCATGTTTTTTTTTGCTATATTGGTTTATGCAACCTATAGCTATGGCTCTTTTATGGTTGTTTGTTTACTCTCTTAGGCATGAAGTGAATTGTGCTATTATTATGTATATTGATTATCGAAAGAATTCATGTTCCATTTTGGAGGAATTTCCTAATTCAAATGTGTTTGGTTTTCAATGATGGGTTATTGGATACGACTTACATGTTTCTTGATGGACCATTGTGTTTTTTGTTTGTTTTTATGATCAAATCTATACTTTATTGTATTTGTTTTTCTTAGTTGACGCACTTTGGAACATGGTATACTCTGCACTATATTGGTATCTTGTCTTTGCTCTCTTAGAATATGACTTTTATGGTTCATGGTCACCTTATTTTTATGTTGACGAATATTATAGAAATCACAAGATATATGTACCAATGTTATCTATGCCATTGGTTTTCTGCATAATTTCAATGGCTAATCTTCTTGATATATGTTGCTTCCATTGGATATTATTTGGATTATTGATGGTTCTTGGAGTTTTTTGTTTACAACCTAATAGCTTTATGGAGCCTCTCCTTACTGCGTACCTTTTCAAGAGCCTAGTGTGGGAATCAATAATCTTGTTTATTTTTTAATCTATGTTTTGTTTTCCTTACCGTAATTGGCCTAAATTCAATCTATACTTCGTGTTGAACTTTCTTTGTTTGGGATGTAAATCTAGCTAATCATGTACAATAGAGTATGATTTGCTCTCGATCTGGTATGGGGGACAATAGAGGTTTTAGTTTCAATAAATTCTCAGAGTTGTTCGGGTGAAGATGAAGATACTCTCTATATCATTTTTAAATTTTTCTTATTAATATAAATAGCTTAAGTTCACACACACAAAAAGAAGAGTAAGGCTTTAACAAAGATAAAAATGAGGTTAAGACCATCTCTTGCTCCAACCATTAATTGGTAAAAAAAGTGTAGCAATAATATGAAATTTCTCGATTTCTATTTTGTGTTATCATCCAAATAACTTGTTATATGAGAATTCTAACTTTAGATTGTCATACCTCCATATTATATATAACGCAATAAATAAATAAAAAATCACCATAGTAAATATTTCATAGCATGTATGCATTATATGAATGATAATAACCTTGGTTAATTCCGGAAGTTATTGTTTTTATGTTAAAGTCTCATGGTAATTGGGGCTTCATTATGCCGTGCAATAAAGGACCTTATCCCACTGGTCACTGATAGGCTCATTTATTCTTGCATTAAGATTTATCACAACCACACGTTAGTTTAACTTACATTTGGATTTAGTATTTATTATCTGTGCTACCATGGTAATGTGGCACGAGCAGGCTTGTCCTTCCACAGCTATCCACCTCGAGACTCCCATCGCATCGACAATGGAAGATTTGAGTTCTTGACCCGATGGCTAGACTTTGCTCAGAAGGTTATACCGCCTCGTTTGCTCCTTCATTCCTTGGCACTTGTTCATGCTTCCCTATCTCTCTCTCTGGCATGTTCGACTTGCAGTCTTAGGGTTTTGTTTCTTTAGACTTTGGCGAAGTCAAATGATTTCAGGAACAGAGCTGTGGGTTTAAGATATTTTTTTGCAAATATTTTAGTTGTTTCCCCGAATTATAAAACCCCAGCTCTAATGAAGTTTGATGTATATTATATCTGCAGATGTAATGGAAGCTGGACCGAAGGATTCAAGAGGTTTTCAGGTGAAACCCGTGGTTCCCCTTTCTGCTTCCGTCGCTTGAGGGTTTCCGGGTAAGCTTTATCAGCTACTCTGGTGCTATTTTGATAGTATGGGAAAACCCGTATGATTTGTGGCTAGATGCATAAGGGCACGAGAGATTTTATAGTTCTTCTTTTTCCCAATTCTGAGGCTAGACGGGGTTTCTATTGTTAAGTTCATGTCAGCTCTTTTCCATGCAATTGCCTCCTGGTTTCAAGGGTTGAGAAGTATGTTTTTCCCCTACCTAGTCAAGGGCTTTCTTAGCTGGGTTGCGAGGCCTGTAACTAAGGACATACCGGCATAGTTTCTTTAAGTCTAGATACTGCAAGAGATTCTCAACACTCTGGCCTTGACCTGATAACTTGTATGGGCAGACTTCTTGGGTCTGAAGCTATTTAATTTTCTCTATTTGCTATAAAGAATCTGGTTCTCATTGTATGTATTTAAAGACTCTCTAAATGCTATGTGTATATTTATGCTCGACATTTTTTTATAATAAAAAATGCTACCTCTGCGCTTAATTAGTTTTGCACTGAATTGTGCAGGGCTAGAATGTTATGTGAACAATAAGACGTGGTTCCATATATCTAATATGTTTATTGCTTCTTCTAATATGCTACTCTGAGCTAGAATGTAGATTGAATTTCCTTGCTCACACGGTGTAGGCTTACTTCTTCTAGTCTTCTAATGTCGGCTAACTCATTTTTCTTTCTTTTGGTGGAACAGGGTATCTGTGTCTTTTCGTTTTTCGATGACATATCATAATTCTTTTATTTAACTCTTCAAGACTACTGGAATAATCCTTGTGGGTATTTCTAGGATTTATATATATGTTAAACAGTTTCTGTGCCCAGCTAAGCTCAGTCATTTTCCGAGCTCTGATGGTGACCTTATGTGGTTTCATCTCAGTAAAGGGTTACAGGAAAGATCTTATAGAGCTCTTTGAACTTTATTGAAACAGTCTTTTATTTTAATGTGCTAGCTCAGTTTTGCTATATATATCTATATCTATATCTATATCTATATCTATATCTATATCTATATATATATATATATATATATATATATATATATATATATATAGATATACATATACATATTTTTTCTCTGTTACAAAGACCATTCATTTCATTCCTTCTTGCTACTATTCTCTGAGGTTTAAAACTATGCTACTTTTCCTATGAATTTAGTTTTTCCTTTGTTCTTGGTACTAGCATCTTTCAGTTTTGTTTCTCTTCTTAATTAAAGAACTTGAACAGGTCCTTTTCTGAGTCTAAATTATATCACAGTTTCTAAGATTATACTGATCTGACTAAGTAAATAAAATAATTGGTTTTGTACAGTTAAAACCATACTATTAATGATTCAGGTAATATCTCTTTAGAGTTAACTATTCTAGCACAGTGTTTTCCAAATTACATTTAATGACACATAATATAGATTATTCAACCGATTATTTTTAGGAAGATACCACCTACCCAAGTTGTCTTATGAAAGAAAGAACCTCAGTGGTAGGAGTCACCTTTCCTATCTACTGTTTTCATCCACCTGACCATGAGATTTGCCTTCAGGACCAAATCTCCCCCCAACCTTTCTCACAAGACCTCTGTATTCTGCAAGTTTTTGCACTGAGTGTTGTTGCTATTTGGTCATCACCAGACTTAGCTTTCCCTTTCTGTTTAACATTTCAGCATAGTTTTTTCCTCCCCTGACTCCCTTTTCTTTGGAGCATTCACAGCTAGGGGAGGTAGTTAGGGTTTTTGGCAACTGCCTTTTCTAACTTCATTGTTATGAGAAGTTACAATATCTATTAATATTCAAACCATTTCCTATCTTCAATAATTAAGAATATTAATCACCTCAAACAAATAATAACAATAATATGCAGTTTGTTTCTTATTATGGTAAAATAAAATATTTACAGTTGTTTGGGGACATTACATCTCCCCTCCCTGAAATCAAACATTGTCCCGATATTTTACGGCCACAAACAGCCCTAGATATGCTTCCTTCATGAGCTGTTCATCCTCCCAGGTGGCCTCATCCGGCCTAAAGTGATGCCATTGCGCTTTAACCTGGGTGCTAGCTCGTTTCTATAGCATTACTTCTCTCCGATCGAGTATATTCAGTGGCTCGACCAAGAATTCTCCTTTCGGCTCGACCTAAAACAAACAATACTTAAGTCAGTTTTTTCTTTAACATCGAAATTAATTGGCCTACCTAAGATACTTTCTTACCTGTATGTCTTGCCAACTGACTATGTGCTTAGGATCATAAACGTATCTTTTTAATACTGACACATGGAAGACATTGTGGACTCGAATATGGCTTGGTAGGGTGAGCTGGTATGCCACTGGCCCAACCCTCGCTAAGATTTGAAATGGTCCACAAAACCAGGGTGCCAGCTTAGTACACCCGCTCCATTGTAACATACACTTTTTAGCTCATATTCTCACATATACATGATCTCCTACTTGGTATTATCTAAAATTCCTCTTCCGATCGGCGAAATTATTTTGCCTATCTTGATCTACCTTTAAGTTGGATCATACCTTCTTAACCATTTCTTCCATCTCTTTTAACATTTCGGGTCCCAAGATCAGCTTATCCTCTGCTCCCCCCCAACTGGATGGTGTGCGACATTTTCGTCCACACAACACTTCAAACGAGCTCATCTGCAAAGAAGTATGATAGCCGTTGTTGTAAGAAAATTCGACCAGGTGCAGGTAGTCTTCCCATTTAGATGGTTGTTGCATTACATATGACATTAGCATATCTTCTACTACCTGATTCACCCGTTCTGTTTGTTCGTCTGTTTGAGGATGATAGGCGGTACTGAAATTTAATTGAGTACCTAACCCTTCAAACAGGGTTCTCCAGAAGGCTGATGTAAACTTTACATCACGGTTAGAAATTATAGTTTTTGGTAACCCATGCAGCCTAAAAATGTTTTGCATAAAAATATTGGCAATCTGTACTGCTCTGAAGGTGGACTGTACTGGTATAAAATGGGTTGATTTGCTTAATTTGTCTACCACCACCATGATTGAGTCATTGTTTTTTTTGGATTTGGGTAATCCTGTGATAAAATCCATAGAGATGGTCTCCCACTTCCATTCTGGGATTGGTAGTGGATGTAATAACCCAGCAGGGTGCTGATGTTCTGTTTTAACTTGCTAACATTCCAAGCAACGTGTCAAATATCCTGCTACATCTCTTTTCATGCTAGGTCAATAGTACTCCTTTCGGAGTGCAGTAATTAGCTTTTGGTACCCTAGGTGTCCTACATAGGTACTTTTATGAAATTCATCTAAAATCAAACTTTTAATATTATTTTGGTTGGGTACATATAGTGTTTTTTTATAACTCAGCATACCTGCGGCATCTATTGCATATCCTTGCTGATATTCATAACTGGTTGAATTTTGAACTTGTTGTAATATTTGCTAATATTTATGATCTTGCTTTGCTACTTTTTTAATCATCTCATCGAAAGTAGTCTGCCCTTCACTGTAAAAGATTTCATAGAGACAATGTACCTTTCGACTTAAAGCGTCAACTACACGGTTCTCTTTCCCCTTCAGATGTTTAATCTCGAAATCGAATCCACTTAGGAAATCTACCCACCGAGCCTACCTAGCATTTAAAGTAGGTTGATTGAAGTAACTAGTCAAACTATGATGGTCCATCATTAACAAAAACTTTTTACCCATCAAATAGTGATGCCACATCTTCAAGGCATGAATGACAACTGCCAACTCCAAATCGTAAGCGGAATATTTCTGCTCGTGTTCCTTTAATTTCATAGACTCATAGGCGATTACCTTTCAATCTTGCATTAGTACTCCTCCTACCCCTTCCTTGCTCGCATATATGCATACCACATAGTCCTTACTTGGATCTACTATGCTTAAAATAGGCACAGTGGTGAGTAGATGCTTGAGATGCTCAAAACCGTTTTGGCATTCTGCGGTCCATTTAAAAGTTTTTCCCTTTTTCTGTAGGTAGGTGATATGATAGGACACTCTAGAGAATCCTTCCACAAACTGTCTATAGTATCCTGCTAATCCCATGAAAGATCTTATATCTACTACGTCCTTTGGCACTAGCCACTCTATTATGGTCCTTATCTTCTCAGGATCTACTGTGATTCCATCTTTAGTAATAATATGTCCTAAGTACTGAATTTGTTCCTTAAAAAAATCACACTTGCTATATTTAGCGTACAATTGATGTTCCCAGAGAGTTTTCAATACTAGTCTAAGGTGTTCCTTATGTTCCTCAATATTCTGGGAATATATCGATATATCATCAATAAAAATTAATGAAAATTTATCTAAATACTGATGAAATATATTGTTCATTAAACACATAAAGGTCATAGGGGCATTGGTTAACCCAAAGGGTAATACTACAAACTCGTAGTGTCCATAGCGAGTCCTAAAGGCAGTTTTAGCTATATCTTCCTCCTTGATCCTGATCTAGTGGTATCCCAATCGTAAATCAATTTTTGAAAATACGGTTGCCTCTTTTACTTGGTCAAAAAGTTCATCTATAAGGGGTAAAGGGTACTTGTTTTTAATTGTCAACTTATTCAACTAACGGTAGTACATGCACATATGAAGGGTTCCATCCTTCTTTTTGACAAAAAGCACGGGGGCTCCCCAGGGCGACACATTGGGGTGGATGTAATTTTTATCCAGCAGCTCCTGCAATTGCATTTTCAATTCTGTCAGTTCTAGTGTGCTCATACGATAAGGAGCTTGAGACACCGGGGCTGCTCCTGGCACCAATTTAATAGTGAAATCTATATCTCTCTTGGGTGGCAATCCTGGTATTTCCTCAGGGAACACATCTACAAATTCTTGAACCACTGGAATACCTTCCAAGGTGGTAGTCTTGTCTTTTGAGTTGGCATATCCAACTTGAATAGCATAAACCTGACATCTTTTCTTGATGCACTTTTCCAGTTGAGAGGTGGTTATTGGCCGAATCTGTAATGGTCTCAAGATGCCTTGCATCTCCTGATTTTCTCCTTGTTCATTCTTATAACAGATAGTTTTTGTTTTACAGTTTATAATGGACCAACGTTTTTCCAACTAGTCCATGCCTATCAACACGTCATACGATCCAAGGGGAAGTATGTTTAGATCTGCCATCAAAGGTTGACCTGCTATTTTCAAAGGACATTTATTGACCTTGGCCAACACACGTCTCTTTGCCCTTGTTGCCAGCTGTACTAGCCAAGGGTTTTTAAACTTGACAATCTGTAATTTACATTGTTCCACAATCTTAGGACTAACATAACTTAATGTAGCTCCAGGATCAATTAAAACAGATACAGTATGATCAAATATCTTACCTTCAAACTCCACCATAGTCGGCTGGTTTTTTGCCTGATGATCTTCAAGAGCAGTATTAATTTTTGGAATACTCTGGGCTACATCGCCTACCATAGATGCTTCGTGGATCTATGAAATCTGTTCAATGCCTTCCCAATTAGGAAAGTTTTTAACATAATGTGGCCCTCCACATCCCCAGCATTGTATTGGAGGTCTCGTTATCCCTTCGTTTTCAATTTCACCAGATTGCTCACTGGATCTGGGTTCATGGGGTGGCCTAAATCTGGACTGGTTTTTATGCAAATTTCTGTTGATTTGTCCTTTGGTAAATCCTTTGCTGACACTGCCACGATTTCCCTTATTGCCCACAGAAACCTTATTACCTTTCTTGTCAGCCCATTTCTTTCCCATAATTTCTCCCTTCTACTTGCTTTGCTGATAGCATATCCTGGCCTTTTAGATAACCTTATCCATCTTTTTGGGTTATCAAATTTAATTCTCTATCTCATAGACAAGGGTAAACTACTGATGAACCATTGTACCTTTGCCTTTTCCTCTCCTATGTAAGGTACATATCGGAGTAAAGAGGTAAATTGGGTGATAAACTCATCCATTGTTTATTGTCCAAGCCGCAGGTCATGGAATTATTTTGCCTTCTTGTCGTACAATCATTCAGTCAAATATCTTTCCTTAAAATAATTTTTGGAACTTTTCCCAAGTTATGTTTTGTTCACTTACACCTTGTATAATTTTGACCTCCTCCCATCATAGGGTGGCCTTCCCTTGTAGTTAGAAGATGGCCATACGAGCTTTCCGGTTGTGATCATATTCATATAATTGGAAATATTTATTCATGTTAATAAGCCAGGCTTCAGCTGCCTCCTCCAGCTCTCCATCAAAGAGTGGCGGTTTTATTTTTTGAAACTCCCCTTGTAATTCTGTCCGCTGCCTTTTTGATGTTGGGTGCTCAAAGGCATTATCCGATTTCTCCTCTTGATTTTCTTCCCCTCCTTTTATTCCCACATATTTCATGTGGTAGTCCTGTTCTCTTGACATATGTTCCGGCACAGGACTAGGAATTGGCTAGCCCTGATTCTGCTTATTAGACAAGCTTTTCATAATTTTTTCCCGTTCCAGCATTAATCTTGCATTGTCTTCTCGTAGGCGGGCCATCTCGTTCTTTAATTCTTGAACCGTTTCCAATATCGTAAGATTGGTGTTGCGAGCTTCTTCTCCTAATTGCACCCATACTTCAGGATTGTTTTCAGGAAATGTTGCAGGTCCTAGGCCAGCCACATTTCTGTGTGGAACATTGTCTGTTCTTCTCATAATATGTTGTTGTTCTGTTTCCTGTACTTAACAAGTTAGTGGGTTACCAACAAGACGGAAAAAAATAAAATAATGATTGAATGTTCTCACTAGTATAATGCCAGAGGCCACAGTTTGGTAACCTTGGCTCTGATACCCCTTGTCATACCTCCATAACATATATAGCACAATAAATAAATAAAAATTCACCATAGTAAATATTTCATAGCATGTATTCATTATATGAATGATTATAACCTTTGTTAATTCCAAAAGTCATTGTTTTTATGTTAAAGTCTCATGGTAATTGGGGCTTCATTATGTCGTGCGATAAAGGACCTTATCCCACTAGTTGATGATAGGCTCATTTATTCTTGCGTTAAGATTTATCACCACCACACTACAGTTTAACTTACATTTGGATTTAATATTTGTTATATGCTCTGCCATGGTAACGTGGCACGGGCAAGCTTGTCCTTCCATAGCTGTCCACCTCGAGACTCCCATTGCATCGACGGTGGAAGATTTGAGTTCTTGATCTGATGGCTATACTTTTCTCAGAAGGTTATACCGCCTCGTTTGTTGGATATGTTCCTCATTTCGCTCCTTTGCTCCTTGGCGCTTGTTCCTGCTTCCCTATATCTCTCTTTGGCATGTTCGGCTTGTAGTCTTAGAGTTTCGTTTCTTGAGGCTTTGACGAAGTCGAATGATTTCAGGAACAAAGTTGTGGGTTTCCCCTCAACTGAGTGTTATGTTTTATGGTAAGTTGTTTGTATTTTTTTTAGATATGTTTCTGCAGATATTTTAGTTGTTTCCCCGAATTCTAAAACCCCAGCTCTAATGAAGTTTGTTGTATATTCTATCTGTAGATGTAATGGAAGTTGGACTGAAGGATTCAAGAGGTTTTTAGGTGAAACCCATGGCTCCCCTTTCTGCTTCCGTCACTCAAGGGTTTCCGGGTAAGCTTTATCAGCTGCTCTAGTGCTATTTCGATAGTATGGGAACACTCGTATTTGATTTGCGGATAGATGCATGAGGGCACAAGAGATTTTCTAGTTCTTTTTTCTTCCCAGTTCTAAAGCTAGACGGGGTTTCTATTGTTAAGCTCACGTGAGTTCTTTTCCATGCAATTGCCTCTTGGTTTCAAGGGTTGAGAAGTATGTTTTTCCCCCTCCTAGTTAAGGGCTTTCTTAGCTGGGCTGCAAGGCTTGTAACTAAGGCCATACCGACATAGTTTATTTAAGTCTAGATGCTACAAGAGATTCTCAACACTCTGGTGTTGACCTGATAACTTGTATTGGTAGACTTCTCAGGTCTGAAGCTATTTAAGTTTCTCTGTTTGCTATAAATAAGTTGGTTCTCATTGTATGTATTTAGAGACTCTGTAAATGCTATGTGTATATTTATGCTCGACATTTTTTATAATAAACAATGCTACCTCTGTGCTCAATTAGTTTTGCACTGAATTGTGCAGGGCTAGTATGATGTGTGAACAATAAGACGTGTTTGCATATATTTGATATGTTTATTGCTTCTTCTAATATGCTACTGTGAGCTAGAATATAGATTGAATTTCCTTGATCACACAGCGTAGGCTTACTTCTTCTAGTCTTCCAATGTCAGCTAATTCATTCTTCTTTCTTTTGGCGGAACAAGGTATTTGTGTCTTTTCGTTTTTCGATGAAATATCATAATTCTTTTATTTAACTCTTCGAGACTACTGAAAGAGTCCTTGTGGGTATTTCTAGAATTTATATATATGTTAAATAGTTTCTGTGACCAGCTAAGTTCAGTCTTTTCCTAGCTCTGATGGCGCTCTACCCTTATGTGGTTTCATCTCTGTAAAGGGTTACAGGAAAGATCTTACAGAGCTCTTTGAACTTTATTAAAACAGACTTTTCTTTTCATGTGCTAGCTTAGTTTGCTTATATATATATATATATATATATATATATATATATATATATATATATATATATATATATATATATATACATGTTTTTTCTCTTTTACAAAGACCATTCATTTCATTCGTTCTTGCCACTATTCTCTGAGGTTTAAAATTGTGCTACTTTTCCTATGAATTTAGTTTTTCCTTTATTCTTGGTACTATCATCTTTCAGTTTTCTTTCTCTTCTTAATTAAAGAACTTGAACAGGTCCTTTTCTGAGTCTAAATTATATCACAGTTTTTAATATTATACTGATCCGACTAAGTAAATAAAATAACGAGTTCTACACAATTAAAACCATACTAATAATGATTCCAAGTAATATATTTTGAGAGTTAACTATTCCAGCACAGTCTTTTCCAAATTACATTTATTGAAACATAATATAGATTATTCAACAGATTAGTTTCAGGAAGATACCACCTACCTGAGTTGTCTTATGAAAGAAAGAACCTCAGTGGTAGGAGTAACCTTTGATATGTGATGTTTTCATCCACCCAACCATGAGATTTACCTTCAGGACCAAATCTCCCCCCAAGCTTGCTCACAAGACCTTTGTCTTCTGCAAGTTTTTGCACTCAGTGTTGTTACTATCTGGTCATCACCAGACTTAGCTTTCCCTTTCCGTTTGATATTTCAGCATGGTTTTTTCCTCCCCCCCACTCCCTTTTCTTTGGAGCATTCACAACTAGGGGAGGTAGTTAGGGTTTTTGGCAACTGCCTTTTATAACTTCCTTGTTATCAGAAGTTACAAGATCTTTTAATATTCAAACCATTCCCTATCTTCAATAATTAACAATATTAATTACCTCAAACAAATAATAACAATAATATCCAATTTATTTCTTACTGTGGTAAAATAAAATATTTATAATTTTCTAGAGACATTACATAGATAAACCATGAAATCTTATATATATCTCCCTTTCCACATATTAAATAGTAACATGATCGAGAGACACTGAAATCTTTAATCTCTTCCAAAAACATATTTTTAAAACAGGTTGTGATATCTTTATTTATTTTTTATTAACCAAAATATGATTAAAAAAAAAAACTTTTTTATCAAATTATCTTAACTCATTTTAAAAATAAAAAGTAAAATTAGAATATTTTTCACTACTATCAATATCAATTCAATTATGTTTTCTTCACCTATTTATACTATACCGATACAAATATATTTATATTCTAGCCCAATAGAGATTCTGATAAAATTTAGTTAATTGTTTGTTTTACTCATTTTTCTTAAATAGTGAACACTTTTATTTCCAAATTGAATTGTATTAGAATGTATTTAAAATAAGTGGTAAAAAGGTTATGATAATTAAATTTATTATTTATAAATTTATTTGAAAAAAATATTAATTATTTAAAATAATTTTTTATGATGAATTTTTTTATATTTTATCTAATATTTTTTTTGAAATATTTGTTGTATTAAAAAATAAAACTTGGAAACGTTATAGCAAAAGTTATCCTAAATTTAGGTTTTATTACTTATGTAAATTGAATTTAGATACAAAGTACAAAAATCCTTTCTATTATCCATTAAAAATAAATCCAATTAATTCATTTATAATAAAAGTCATCGTATTGCTCATGTAAATTGAATTTGGGTTCCTATTACTTACCATTTAGGTACCAAGTACAAGAATCATTTCTGTTATCCATTAGAAATAAATGAAATTAATTCATTTCAAATTTATTAAATATTAAGAGAAATTAAAATATTAAAGAAAGGAAATGTAAATTTTTTACTTATTAAAAGGTCCTGGATTAGATATATTTATATAATTATGTTTATGATAATGAAATAGGTTATTATAAAATAGATGTTTACTCAGGTGGATATCATCGTAGAGATTTAGGAAATAAAACACTTAGAACAGTTAATAGTAAAGATACCCATCAGGTTAAAACTAGTTGGTTTGGTTATTGGTTTCCACCTTGCTAGTAGGTATGTATTATTAAAAAATAAATAATAAAGATATTATTTATTATCATTATATATATGTGTGAGAATGAGAGGAATTTATTTATAAAATTAATATATGAATAGTTATATAAAAAATTAAAAATATGTTAAAATAATAATATAATATTTAATTATAAATAAATTTTATAATATTTATTTAAAAAATTATATATATGAAAATGGTTATATATATATATATATATATATATATATATATATATATATATATATATATTTTGTGTTAAATTTAGTTGAGATAGTAATAATTTTTCTTAACTATATTTTAGATAAATTATATATATATATATATAAAGAAATGATTAATTTTAAAATTAAGATAATTTTATATTAATGTACAAAAAAGAAATATATTTGGAGAGAACACACATGTATTTTCATTAGACTTAGCTTAGGGTTGGGTCATCTCATTTATTAAATGGAAGAAAGATGATCAACTCATAGTGGGATGCGATTACCAAAATTGTGTGAATAGAAGTGGGATTCTATCAGGTGTGAAATAGGGGTGAGATACTATTAGAAGGTTGTGAGAGGTTTGATCAAGATTGGACACATACCTCATTGTTTTAACCAATACATTTACACAATCTATTGATATTGTCATTTAAAATTTAGATGGACTAGTTCAAGGATCAAACAAAAATCCTGCAATATGTGAAGTATTTTCATCATCATATGGGGGACCTGAACCAACACCTCAATCACATAGAGAAACACACTAGTATTCCACTCTTTGTAGACATCACCTGTGGGGCATTTGCATCATCATATGGAGGACCTGGGCCAACACCTCGATCACACATAGAAACACGCTAGTATTCCACTCTTGGTAGCCATCACCTGAACCCATCCAGGTTGTAGTTATAGAGTCTGGTCCTCTTGTTATTTTTATGTTATGCTAAGGCCTTTTCTATTTTCTACTATCTAAAAACATTTTCATAATTAATCTAGCCTATTTTTTAAAATTATGTATTACTCTTGGTATTTTAAACAATATGCTATCCTATGCCTCTCTATGGAGGGTAAACTTTTCATTATCTTCCTGTCTTCTTCTTATTTTCATGTTATGATAAGGTTTTTTCTCTTTTCTACTATCTAAAAATATTTTCATATTTAATGTAGCCTATTTTTTTAAATTATGTATTTTTCTTGGCATTTTAAACAATATGCTATCCGATGCCTCTCTATGGAGGGTAAACTTTCCATTAGCTTCCTGTCTTCATAGAGAAAGGATGACCTGAAACATCTAGTATATCCATACACACTAATACTTAGAAGGTGGTAAAATATTTACCCCACAAAATAGTAATAAAAATAAAGAATTTATAATTTAGCTAGACATCTAGTATATCCATATACACTAATACTTAGAAGGTGTTAAAATATTTACCCCACAAAATAGTAATAAAAATAAAGAATTTATAATTTAGCTAGTCTTTATTCATTTTTTTACTTTTAGCAACATGAGATGTATCATTGTATTCTATAGCCCAACCCAATATGAGGGTGATCTGTAAGTATGTCAAGTCACCCAAAAAAAACTAATCATAATAATGTCGGACCTAAACAAAAATGAAAATAACCATATAAATAAATAAAAAACCTATTATACAATTCAATTACATAGTTGCATTAACTTTTTTCGGTAATTTTGTTTTCATTTAATATACAAATTTACATTCCATTTACATGTGAATGTTTCTAAAAGAAAATTACAGAAAATTATATCTATCTATATATATATATATATATATATATATATATATATATATATATATATATATATATTCTTTATTTATTGAAAGTTATTTTTGTTTCAAACGCCAAAATTATCATGATTATTAAAATAAAATCTTTCAACATTTACTTAACATTCTTTTTTTTTTCTTAAGCAAGAGACGGTCCTCCTATTGACTTAGGCAAGAACATAATTACCAAGGTTACAACAAGCGCGCAGAGGTGCAAACCCCTACAAAGGAAGAGGGAAATATATACAACATGCCCGAAAAAAGCCCGCCCATAGGCAAACTATAAGCACGGCCAAGACAACCCTAGAACCTTAAGCATGCACATGGACCCCAAAGTCTGCTTACAAGTTAGCCACCATTGATTTGTCTAAAACCAAAACGTGTGGAGCAGTAGCCCGCAGAAAAACCCCTAAACTGCTCAACCATCGCTGGCCGTCGATCTTCTTCCTTTGATCCTATGGCTGGTATCCATATCGCGCGGCTTAAAAGCACAATAAATACTGCGCGATGAGAGTGGTATTCCTTTCCCGTCCCCCGCCACGTGCTGCTCACTGAGTGGAATCGCTGACTTTCCATGAAAACCATCTTCAGTTTTGAGGGCGCGCGATGAAGGTGGTAAACCATAAGCATTTTTTACCTTCCAGACCCACAAACTTGCACGACAAACTGTGGCCGTTGATCCCCCACTTCTGATCTGATGGCCACTATCAACATCACGTCACTGATAAGCCCGAGGAATACCACGTGATGAGGGCAGTATTCTCTCTTCTTCCCCTGCCACGCGTCACTTTCTAAGTGGCATCACTTACCATCCGGGAAAACCGCTTCCGGGTCAAGGGTCGCCCGATGTGGGTGGTTTCTCTTGAGAATTTTTTTATTCTGGTTCCTTGATCCTCTGTCCTCCAATGTGTTATGTGAGGATGACATGCCTGGAAGGGTCACCTTGTGCATGACATGTCCTTCTTCACGGTAGCCCATTTCCTCATAGCTTTTTCCTTTTGAGTAGAAATTCTTTGGCCCGATGACTGTCTCTGTATTAGATTCCTGTGAGAACTTACACTACTCAGCCTCTGAGAAATACTTATGATTCATTGACATGAAGTCAAATACTGTCTCGTTGTTTATTCTGATATTGATGTCTGTCGTTGAGGGCTTGTGCTGAGCATTCATCTCTCATTCTGTCATCCATTACCTCCTCCCACCAGTAGCACATGTCGGTAAGCTTGCTTCTAACCCCCTCATTGGCAAGCCAATCTGCCACTTTGTTGGCTTCCCTCCAAACATGCACAAACCTAAGAGTTCTTAGAATTCTTAGGTGTGACTGAATTCTTTGGTAGACTTGCAGAAGCTGCCAGTGACCTGAGATTTTCTCTGGTGCTGCTCCTGCACTTAATCGCTTGACCGAATTAATTACTAATTCCAAGTCAGCCTCAATGATGACATTATGTATGTTGTGTTTGAACAATATTTCCACGCATAGCTCGAATGCCATGAGCTCAGCCATATTGTTCATTGCCTTCCCTAGATAGCTGTAGAAAATGACCTGTATGTTTCCCTCCTCATCTCTCGTGACCCCTCCATAACCTGCTTCTCCAGGATTTCCTTTTGAAGCTCCATCTATGTTAAATTCTAAAAAACCTTAAGAAGGGGGTTGCCAGAAAGCCTTACCTTCTGAGGTATTCTTGTTCATATGCAGAGGACACTGGGGGAGATGAACCTGAAGCTCCAACTTTTCCAGGATTCAGCCTCTCCGTGTCCTATGGGTTTTCCAGTAGAAACACCCCCCAGGATGTGGACAGTCCCCTTAAGTTGCTTAAGGATTGGCTTTAGGATACTGCTCACCATGCCCATTTTGTCTTTGAAAATCCTGTTGTTGCGCTCCTTCTATATATTTCGGATTAAGAACCCTGGAGTCAATGCCCAGGCTAAGTTTATTGTATCATTATCTGAAAAAAATTTCCGCTAGTTTTTCAGCATAGCAATGATGTCATCTTTGTGCCTATCTATTTGCTCGAAGACATCTCCAACCCAGTTCCATAGTGTGGTAGTGTAGGAGCATCTGTTGAGGAGATTATTTGTGGTTTCTTCATGTTGTCCACATAGGTGACATCTTGAGGGACCAACAAAGTCTCTTTTTCTCAGATTATCCCATGTCAGAATCTTGCCCTGATGAACCAGCCACTTGAATAGTTTGAGCTTCATCCAATGAGGGTTATCCCATATTTCTTTCCAAGTCTTGTCAATGCTAGGAAGGATAAGCCCTATGGCTATTCTTTTGTCCTCTTTAAGGGTGAATAGGCCTACCTTGTTTTTTACCATCTTAATTGATCATCCGAGGCTGAGATTAAGATTTTCCTTTTTTCAAAAAGACCTTTGAGGGTTGTGGCTTGAGTATTCAACATGCTTATCTCATTGTAAACTGGAAGTTTCCAAATTCTCCATTTTCCATTGTTCCTTGATTGATCCCAAAAGTCACTAACCCTCCTTAATCCTTTGTTGATGGTATCTGTTTGGATACTAGCTAAATCCTCACTACTGAGAGTGCCCTCTTGCTGCCAATTGTCCTCCCAGAACCAAGCCAAATTTTTGCTTCTGATCTCCCAAAAACTATGTTTTTGGGCTAGGGCTCTGTTCTCCCAGGCCCTGTTCCAAACTAGAGAACCTTTTGCTTGGCCTGTCATTCTTATGAGGTTCGTATCATGCCAATTCATTACATACTTTTGCTTCCATAGTTTTTCCCAGGGGGATTATATTTCCTTTAGCCATCTCCACCAAACTTTAGCTCCCAAAACTCTGTTTAGAATTTCTGGGTCATGTAGACCCAAGCCTCCATGGGATTTAGGTTTTCATACCCTTTCCCATGCCACCAGGGCCCATTTCTTCTTTTCTTCACCTTTCCCCCAGAGAAAGTCTCTTTGAATGTTTCTTATTTGAATACTGACCCCAGTTTGTGTTGGAATGACTAATTTCATATAGATAGGGATGGTTTGGAGGATAGCCTTAGTGAGAATCAACCTCCCTACTAGATTTAGGGCTTTGTTTGTCCACCTGCTGATTTTATCTTTCAATTTATTTAAAACAGGCTCCCAGATGTCCTTGTGCAACGGTTTATTAGTGAGGGGAACTCCCAGATACTTCGAGGGCAATGAATCTCTTTGAAAGCCCAAAATTCTGGATAGAATTCTTTGAATCGAAATATCAGTATTGAAAAATAAAATATTTGATTTAGTAAGACTTACCTCAGTACCAGCTGCCATAGCAAACTCATGTAGAATTAGCTTGAATTCTTTCGCTTCCTTGACTGTAGGTGTGCCTTCAAGCATAGTCTCATCCACAAATTGTTGATGTGTCATCGTGTCCCCTCCTTGAGTGAGTCTCAAACCTTGAATTCTTCCTTCCTCCTTAGCAGTTTTGATTTCTCTACCTAACCCTTCCATCATTAAAATGAAAAGGAAAGGGGAAAGATGATCACCTTGCCTGAGACCTCTTGTAGGCTCGAAGGTTTAGGAGGGAGAGCCATTGAGAAGAATTGAACATCTAGCAGTGGTAACAAGAGCCATGACCCACTTAATCCAATTATAGTCAAAGCCCTATGCTTTTAGTACTGCTCTTATGTATGTCCAGCTAAGTTTATCATAGGCTTTCGCTATGTCCAGCTGAATTATCATCCCTACCTGCTTATTGGTAATGAGTGAATGTACCACTTCATTCGATTGAATTATGTGATCCAGAATTTGTCTCCCTTCCGCATAACCCGTTTGCTCCTCAGACACCAGGGTGGGAAGGAGAGGTTTGAGTCTATTGGAAACTACTTTGGATATTATTCTGTACACCACATTGCATAATGTTATAGGTCTAAGTCTGTTCGGAGAGGTGGCCTTTTCCTGTTTGGGGATTAAGGCTATGAAAGATTCATTGAGCGCCCTCAAGACTTTTTTAGATTTGCGTGAGTCTTCCAATACCTCTAGAATATCATGCTTTACAATCCTCCAACATGTCTTGAAAAAGTCCACATTGAAGCCATCCGGGCTTGGATATTTCCTGTTGTGCATTTCTGTGATGACTTCCTCAAGCTCTTCCTCTATCACGAGTCTATTGAGATTATAATTGTCTTCTCTGGAGACCAGTTTAGGAATGTACTGAATAACTTTTTCAGTAAATTGTGATCTATCTGTTGTAGTTTCCTCAGCAATTCTCTGAAAATACTAAACTAGAACCTCTTCCATCTCTTCATGAGTGTTTCTTTCTACACTGTGATGATCTATAAGTTTCACAATTCTATTGTTGTTTCTATGAGCTATGGTGGATTTGTGAAAGAATTTGGTGTTTCGCTCCCCTTCCTTAATCCATTGGACTTTGGATTTCTGTCTCCAAAATATTTCCTCTTGTAGACATCTGTTTTCCCATTCATGTTGAATTGAATCTGATATCTCTTTCCTTTCCTCTGTGTAGCCTTCTGATATAAGAATTTGATTTATTTCCTTCAGTTTCTTTTCCACTTCTCCTTTAGCTTTGAAGATATTACCAAATTCATTTTTATTCCACTCTTTGAGTCTGCCTTTAATGTGTTTGAGCCTGTGATGTAGAAGGAACATCTTTGTACCTTGTAAGTGTAGCTCTTCTTTCCACCATTTTTCAACGTTTGTGAGGAAATCTGAGTGCGTGAGCCAAACGTTCTCAAACCTGAAGGGGCTATTCCTTGGTTTACCAATTAGAGAAGCTTCCAATTGGATGGGCCACTGGTCTGAACCTCCAAAAGGAAGGATGAACACTGTCAGGCCACTCCCCATGAGTAGAAGTTCCTCTGGGATAATAAATCTATCTAATTTTGAGGCTACTTGGGTAAAACCACCTCTTTTGTTATTCCAAGTGAAAATACCATTGCTAGTTTCCATATCAACCAGTTTCATATTGGTGAGAAAGTTCTAGAAGGCAACTGAATCCCTACCAAGTGTTCTAGTTCCCCCTTTCTTCTCCGTGAGTGATTTTATTGTGTTAAAATCTCCCCCTAGAATCCAAGGTAAGCTTGGTATCTCTTTTTCATATCTTCCAGTGTAGTGAGGAGTCGAAGTTTGTCCTCCACTGGTTGAGGACCATAGACATTGGTGATCATGTAACACTGCATGTCACCTACACGTTGGATCATCAAGGAGATGTGGTGTCTAGACACCTCCGCATCAAGCATACCAAAATTCTAAGGATCACATAGAGTGAGAATGCCACAAGCAGATTTATTTTCCTTGACCTCAAGATATTCATATCTATTTAGCCATTTGCTATGTTTTTCTCTCACCTTCTCCACTGAGCATTTGGTTTCCTGTATAAACACTATTTCAGGTTTTTCTTCTTTGATCCTATTGCTTAGATTCCTCTATTTTCCTCTACTCCCTAGTCCTCTGATGTTCCAGGTTGTGATCTTCATTGAGGTGGGGTTTTGAAGGAGTAACTAGAAAGGTCTTTCATCCTTCCTGAGTCAATCACGAGTTTTCCACACTCTAGCAGCAATTCTTTCTATCTCTTTCTTCCTCTCTTCCTGCTTGGGTTTTTTGCCAATTTTCCCGTTAGTAATCCTGTTGAGGAAGCCCCTTTGTTTTCCTGGTTTTCATGACCTCTTTTTACTCCTACATCTTTTTGGTGTGACTTGTTAAGGAATATTTGTTGTACCTTGTCTACTTCCTCCTGTGGTATGGAGTTTATTCCCAGGTTTTCTCCTTGTTCTAGAAACTTTTCTAGCTCTAGGTTCTCCCTTTTGAGGATCTCCTGTAAGTCTTGGTCCTCTGTACCACTTTCACTTTGAGCCATTTCCTGGTCTTTTTCTGTTTCCATGGTGCTCAATGGGTCTGTTGCGTGTTCATTCTGTTCCTGTGTGAATTCCATGTTGGTCTCTTGTCCTTTCCCCCTTTCTGCCTAATTCTCTGTTTTCCTTTGATTGCCCTCATCTTCTTCTCTTTCTTCTAAGATCTCAAATCTATTGTGACTTCTTGTTTTGTTATCATTGGGATTCTTTTGTATCTTCCTTCCCCCTCCTTTCCCTTTTCCTCCCACTTTAGTAAAACTTGTATGGTCTTTTTCTTTACTGGTGGTTATAAGTTCCACCCTTTTATTAAGAGGACAATCTCTGAATAGGTGTCCATTCTCATGACATTTGCGACATCTGAATGGGATATGCTCATAGACAACTATCTGAACCCATTCATCATCATAGACTTCTAGAATGACCTCATCTGGAAGAGCTCCTGATATTTCCATCTCCACACATATACGGGTATAGGAGGTATACTTACCTCGTAGTGTTGCCTTTGAAATCTTTAAAAAATGACCTAATATATTGCTTATAGCTTTTAAAGACTCTGGCATCCAATAATCTAGAGGTAAGGAGTAGAGTCTAATCCATACCGATACCGATGTGAATGTTTCTCGCTCTGGCACAAAGTTCATCGTCCATGGCCGCATATATAGACCAGCTACTGCATAGAAGTATGGTCCTCCTTCAAAAATCCTATCTCTGTCCTCCATGTTCGTGAACACCACTGTAAAGAAACCTTTGGATCCAAGATGTATATTTAACTCCCCTTTTGGTTTCCAGTTGTATTTTATCCAAGTGTACAATGCTTTCTCTGTTGGCCAGATTCCCATAAACTTGCATATTGTAGCATAGTTTGCCATGTGATCCCTGTGCTCTTGCAGAGATGGATCATTCAATATTACCCGCAGTTTAGTATTGGTCTTGGGTTTACGGGGCCCCATCTTGGTTCTATTTTTTGTTACTTGACCTTTGTCTTCTGCTTTCTCCTCCTGTCGGTCTTCCTCATGGGTCCCTTGCTCTGCATGGGTATTGCTTTCTTCCGCCTTCTAGGTTTCAGTATTTTTTGTCGTGTCCTTCGAGGAGTATGGAGGCTTGTTCTCTTTCCCTGCCCTTCCTCTGTTCCAAACTACATTATTGTAGGAAGGAGTGGAGCTCCCTCCTCCCTGCGCTTCCATGGTTACCTATTTACCTCTATCACTTCCTTTGTTAAACACTAGAACCAGGTCTCCTTCTCCTATCTTGGTAGGAATCTATCTACATTTATGTAACATTCATTAACATCCATCATGGTCAAATTAATTTTTTCCCTTGACCGATTGGCAGGGTAATGGGAGGTGATTCAATATGAATGCTCGAAATCTCTTATTCTATGTTTGGTCATAAAATCTAAAACAGAGGAGATACTATATAAATGAAAATAAGGTTGAGTGAAATAGCACAATGGTCAGTTCGACAAATAAGGTTGAGTGAAATACCACAATGGTCATTTTGACAAAGAAACAATAAGGTAATGCTATGAAAGTTATCAAAATATTTGTTTGAAATTCCAATACAATATCGTGCGTACAAAAGATATCAACGATTTTGCAAGAAAGGACTTTATTGCTTTGGAGTATGTTGAAAAAATTGTTTGCTTATGGGTACAAATTTGTATACACTTTCTTACTAATATCTACCTTTAAATGTGTTGTGATAGGAGTCGTCTAACGAGGCGGAGGAATTACATGGATGGCCAAAAGTGGCTGGATTCCGGGCAAAAAAAAATTCAAAAAATATTGTAGAGGTAGTGTCTGAATCATGTTTTTGATGGTGGAAATGGATTCAGCACCATCAAAAACATCTAAGACACCTAAAATTTTGATGTTTAACTACTGGAACTTGGATTTACAAAAATCCTTGTTGGATTTTCTCTAAATATAACCTGAATTTCCATAACTTTGAGAGCAACTCCTTCACCTCATTAGACTACACGATTGTGATATACCTACATTAAGCCATATCTGCGGTATTACACAGCATACAATGTTACTACCGAATACCTATCAACATTAAATACGGTGTAACAGCTTTGATTAATTGAGTCGCCATATGTAATGGCCTTCAAGTTATATCATTACAAAATACAAAATTCTTAAAACCGAGAAGCACTGATCAGGTTGAACGTGAAGATGGTTGTGAAAATGGTTGATGGTCGATCGATTTTTCATTTATTCATTTCCTACGTTGTGGTAATAGGATTACCATAGCATTTTTTTATTTTTATCGTAAGAGCATTATGATAGCATTTCTTTCTATAAACTTATGTTTTCTAACCAAATATTGTTTTTATTATGTATGTTTAATTTGAATAAATAATAAGTTATTTACCTTATTTAATAGTTCTTTTATTATAAAAAAATTTTGATGGGAATAAATTATAAATTGGTTTTTTAACTAAAAAATATTACATTAAAATTCTAAATTAAGTAATTTTTTAAACATTTAGATTGTTTAGTAAAGCCAATAACATTTCTTAAATGAAAAGAAAAAGGTTAATTCAACACAAAAATCTCAAAGGCTACTTAAAAATATTTTAATATTTCTTTTAATTAAATATTTGTAAAATTAATCTTTAAAAAGAAAAAACCATATCCTATACATACAATAAAAGTTTTTAAAAATATAAATATTTTCAAATCAAAGTTGTTACAATTGAAAATATTAATTTGATATATAATTATTATAAATTTTGTTGTCATGCTATAAAAGAAATATCATTAAATCTAATATTAATATTAATATTAAGATATTAATATTAATGTTAGTATACTATAATATTAATATTATTAAATTTAATAACTTTGAAGTTATACAATATTGTGTATTAAATTTAATATTATATTAAATGTGTTATATTATAATATATATTAATATATCATGATATATATTCACTCTAGATATATATGGGAGAGAAGAACAAAAACATAGAGCGATAGAGGTCGATAGATAGATTGAGTGATCCAAGGAATCAACAAAGTGCTCAAAATTTGAAGTGTTCAAAAATGCTCGAAACCTAAACCAAAGCGTACATCTCGACAACCTGAAACCAACGCAACTTGAATCGCTCAAAACCGATATCGTATGCTCCCGATATCGCTTTTGATCATTTTCCCAAACAACGAAAACATTTGCAAGTTGGATGTAGGACTCCTCACTGGGAAATCTGTACATTGACTAGGTAGGGTGACTAGATAGATTGACTCTGTTTCTTGGGCCAATGGTAGGCTTTCAAGTGGCCTCTCCACATTGGTCGAATTTGTGGTTTGTTGGTCCAATGGATGGGAGCCACGTGGGCCAATGGTGGGAAGCCACGTGGCCTCCCAATGGGCATGAAAAAAATTGTTAAGGCCGAACAGGTCTCTAGGTGAATCAAACACAAGACCTTAAGGCCCCCAGCGCACGGCCTTACCGCCAGACCACAAGTGTTAATTGTTAATACATAACTGCAAGGTTTTATTTAAATTGTAAGCTGATATGTGTTGGGGGATGGGGTCGAGGCTAAGCAGGGATTTGACGGCTCGGGCTTAGACATGGCCCATGGTTCTGGCACCCATAGGTTATACCCATTCGACCGCAATATTACATCAGAGCGCCAATAGTTGAGGGGCGAAACTTGGGGACCATCCCACACTCTCAATGCTACCATGTAACTACAACACATCGCAACAGAGTTTTGGCGATGGGCGTGAAGTTTTGGGGAACGACCCCAGTTATATGGCATTGAGAAAACCATTACCGAGAGCCTATGGGTTATGCCGATGGGGGCGAACAATTAGCCCCAAACCCTAGGCGCATGGCCCCATGTGGCCCAAGCTTTCCTCCATAGGCGTTAATGGACATTTAAACAGAGTGACAAAATTGAATCCCTTGAACCAGCGAGAATATCACGAGCACCTAGTGAAATTGGTACTCAACGCACGTTGAAAATGTGGAATCATAGATTAGTTAGTAGTATAATCTAGTTTGTAGAGTAGTTAAGAGAAAACCTTCTAGAGAGCAAAACTTATTAAGTTTTTGGCCAAATTGAACCCAACAAGAGCACTTCTAGGTGTTTTTTACTATTCTGGAGCCGTTGGAGACATAATTTTTACATTTTGAGCACTACTAATCCATGTAAGCAAAAATTTGATCACTTAATGAAAGAGGCCCAAAATTGGAAGTTGGAGCAGGAGATGTAGTGTGGGAGAAAGGTGAACTCCTTTATCATTTTTGTTGACATATGTTTATGATATGGTATATTTGTCTTTGTTTTATGTTGTTAACTAAGTTTCAACACAATTATTTTATGGTTTTTGCAAAGTGATCCATTGCCTAAAATACAGAAAATTTTACTTACAAATGTTTCCATCACCTTCAAGTTTTCATAACATATCAGTTTGTTATCAGACCTCAAGGTTATTTTGAAGGTTTGATTTTGTTTGCAAGTGTTTTTTGATGCTTACAAGGTTGAAGCTGAAAAGAGGAGAAGTTGAGCTTGTGGAGCCAAGGTCTCAAATTGTTTCATGGAGAACACACATACCCCAATCTTCACCAACCATTTCACATGAAGAAGGTCTTGAAGGGATGTTTGAAGATGAAATAGCTTTCAGAAAAACGTTCTTTGAAATGTTTGAAATGGTCAAAGTTATTTATGAGGATAGGAACTCAAGGTTACAAGGAGAGAGCTCAAAACCTCCAAAAGGAGATGGAACGAAAGGAGAAAAATCTCCAAAAAGGAATGAAAGGAATGGTTACAGGCCACCACCTTCACCTCCATCCTCACCTTCGTCCTCATCCTCCTCTTCTTCTACTTCTTCCTCTTCACAAACACCTCCAAATTCTCCATAGGGGCATGGTAAAACTCCTTTGTTAAAGCTTAACATAAAGTTTGAATTTACTATGTACAATGGAGAGGTAAATCGTGATAAATTGGATAATTGGGTTCGTTAGATCGAAGTTTATTACAGGAAAGAAAGAATCAAAGATGATGAGACCAAAAGTCAACGTGCTTCTCTTAGGTTGGAAAGTGAAACACTTATCTGGTGGGAGGCGAAAACTCAAGAGGACATGAACAAAAGTGGTAAGGTTTTATCCTCTTGCAATGATTTTGTTGTTGCAATAAGAAGACAATTTTATCCATTAGCATACATGCAAAAATATATAATGAATTGGAAAAACTTTAGCCAAGCTAAGGGTCAAAATGTGCAAAGATATACTAGAGAATTTAGGAAAAGAGATTTGATTTTGGGTATAGATCTATCCTCTCAAGACACTCTAATCAAACACCTTTGAAGTTTACATTGTTATTTGAGACACACAATTATCATGTTTAACCCTACAAAACTAGATGAAGTTTGTGTATAGGAAACTCATTTAGAAACAAGAGGGAAAAATGTTCCCTAAGAGGCCAGAAAAAATCCATTCAAGGGTGGAGACAAAGGAAACAGGAAATTCAAAGTCAAAGGGAAGGAGAATGCTTTAGTCAAGAAAGAGGGAGAAAAAATCACTTGTAAACATTGTTCAAAAGAAGGCTATGATGAAGACCACTATTGGAAAATTCATCCTGAGATGAGACTCAAAACGTTTAACAACATAGGGAAACAAAGGACTGGTGCAACTACACAACATGATTTAGGATCTTATTCCAAGGACGAAACATGGATCACAACCATGGGATTCAAAGGTAAGGACTCTATTGCAAGTACTAGTTCTTCATGCGACCTCAATGAAACTCAACATGAAAAGGAAAGAATAGATATTTTCCACATTAGAGACATTTAAAAACATACCAAGATAGATACTTTGTTTGATAGTGGATGACAAGAAAACCTTATATCAGAAAACATTTTTAAGAAATTAAACTTGGAAACCATTCTACATCCTTAACGTTATCCTTTAGGTTGGATATGTGACAAAAATATGTAAACTAAGATTTTCCACCACTGCAAACTTTATAGATGAGGTAGAACTTGATGTAATTCCACTTGAAATTTGTGGTATTGTTTTGGGAAGCCCATATCTATATGATAGGAGAGCCATCTTTCATTGTCATCAAAACAAATATCAATTGTTTAAAGATGGGATTGAGTACATTGTTATAGAACATATGAAGAAGTTGAATTTATCACTTGCGAATGATGGACAAATGAAGAGGCTTGGTAATTCTAGTAAGAATTTTGTACTCTTGATGATCAAACCAAAAGAGAATTTTGAAAATGAAGCCTTCCAACGATGTTATGCAAGATTAAAATCATATTTGATTAAGGTTTTTAACACCTACGATGAGATGTTTCAGGAACCCAAAGGATTGCATCCTAAAACAGGAATCCAACATGAGATCCAACTGCAACAACATTGTTCTCTTCCATACATTAGCATGTACATGATGTTAGTCATGGAGAATGTAGAAATTAAGACACAAATCGAAGAGTTGCTTGATAAAGGGGTCATCAGACCAAGCACAACACCAAGCAGGTCTCAAATTATTTTAGTACCAAAGAAAGATGGTACATGGCTGATGTGTGCGGATTGTAGAGCCTTGAACAAGATCACAGTAAAGAATCGTTACCCTCTTCCTCGAATTGATGATTTACTTGATCATTTGAAAGATGAGTATTTCACTAAGTTGGACTTGAAAAGAGGCTATCATCAGATTAGGATTGCTGAAGGAGATATATGGAAGACAAATTTCAAAATGAAGTAATAGTTGTTTGAATGATTGGTTATGCCATTTGGGCTTTGTAATTCTCCTGCAACATTCATGAGAGTTATGAATGATGTCTTAAGGCCTTTTCTTGATGACTTTGTGATTTTCTACTTAGATGACATATTGATTTTAAGAAAAACTCATGAAGAACATGTAGGCATGTTAGGCAAGTCTTAGATGTCTTGAAGAAAGAAAATTAATTTTTAAAGATTCTAAATGTGATTTCGGAAGAACCTCGTTAATGTGTTTGGGACATATTGTTTGAGGGGGTGAATTGCAGATAGATCCCTCAAAGGTCAAAGTCATTGTAGATTGGCCTAAACCCAATAATGTAACATAAGTTAGGAGATTTTTGGGAGCAACCCAATATTGGAGAAAGTTCATTTCTAATTTCTCATCAATTGGAGCTCCATTACATGCCTTGACAAGTGTGAAACATGTTTTTCAATGGGGAGGAAAGAAGCAGAAAGCCTTTGATGCATTGAAATAGAGAATCAGTTCAACTCCAGTACTTGCACTTCCTAATTTAAGACAACCATTTGAGATAGACACTGATGCAATTCACTATGCCATTGGAGTGGTATTGCTGCAACATGGTAAGCCAATTTGTTACCATTTTGAAACTTTTAATGGTGCAATAGTTAATTATCCTACATATGAAAAAGAATTATATGCATTAGTGAAAACTGTGAGAAAATGGAAACACTATTTGATGGGAAGGGAAACTATCATTCGCACCGATCATCAACCATTGCAATACTTGCAACCACAAACCAAGCTACAACAAGCGAGGCATTTCAGATGGATGGGTTTCTTGAAAAAATTCCACTTGGTGATAAGGTATAAGAAAAGTATATATGACAGAGTCGCTGAAATGATTTCTAGACCAATTGTTAGTGCTTCAGTTATCCTTAAGCATAATTATATCATGCATGAGAGTTATGTTGAACAATATTATTTAAATGACGATTTTAAAGATGTATATGCAACTTTGTGTCAAGGCATCCAAGGAGAGGAATTAGATTACCATTCTCATGATAAACTTTTGTATCATCTTGGAAAGTTATGCATTCCATAGGGTGAAAGAGTGAACATCATAAGGGAAGTGCATACATCTCTTATTGATGGCCATTTTGTTCTAGGTAAGATGGTGGCACAATTACACAAGTGTTGTTATTGGCCTCATATGAATTAAAATGTGTCACGATATGTAAGAGGATGTTCTTTCTGTCCTACTAGTAAGTTAAACAATAGAAAGTTCTGATTGTATACTCCACTTCTAGTTCCTTCTCAGCCTTGGGAAAGTGTTTCTACGAACTTTGTAGGAGCATTGCCTTTATCTAAGAAAAATCATGATTATCTTTATGTTCTGGTGGATAATTTCAATAAGATGTGTATTTTGATGCCTTGTAAGAAGAAGGTTACAACTGAATAGACTACACAAATGTTCTTTCAATATGTATGGGTACATTTTGGGTTTCCCAAATCCATTATTTCTGATTGAGATTCTCAATTTGTTGGGAAACATTGGTCAAGCTTATGGGGACTCATGGACTCCAAGTTGAGAAAGATCACATCATTCCATCCACAAACCGATGGTCAGACAGAAGTGGTGAACATAATGATAGTGCATCTTCTTCATGGTTATTGCAGCAAACATCCTAAGATTTGGGATGAACACTTACACTACATTCAACATGCTTACAATAGGGAAAATTATTCATCAACTCAAACATCTCCATTTGAGGCATGCTTTGGATACTTACCAAAATCTCCTTTAGATTTTATCTTTGGGAAATATGTTGCTATTGATGGACATAGTGACATTGACAAGGCTAATCGATTCATTGAACAAGTTCAATTGGTGCATCAGGTGGTTCAAGAACAATTGGAAAAGAGTTAAGCCGTGTACAAGACAAGGCATGATAACCATCGTGTTGATCATAATTTGCAGGTTGGAGATGAATTTTGGCTTTACATTAGCAAGGAGAGATTAAATGAGAAGGTCAAAAATTGAAACCAATAATGTATGGACCTTTTGAGATTTTATAAAAGATTGGTAATAATACCTTTCACTTGGATTTGCCTCCATATATGCAAATATATGCAATTGTTAATGTTGAGAATTTGAGAATATATGAGCCTCCTTTGATTGAAGATCAAGGAGATCATGTTTAGATTCCTTTGATAGAAGATTCTCACCTAATTTTTTTGAAGAAATGCAGCAAGATATTATCATTGAAAGAAAAAAAAACTTCAAAACGAGGGAACACGGAGTACCTCCATGTGGGGATCAAAGGCACAAATCTAAGAAAATCCAAATGGATTGAGATTGGAAGGGTGAGGGAACTTTACCCTCATTTGTTTGTTGACTGAAAAATAGTATTTTAGAGGAACAAAGTTTTTTAGTGGGGAGGAGTGATCCAAGGGATGATCAAATTGCTCAAATTAAAAGTTTTCAAAAGTGCTCAAAACCAATACCAAAGTGTATACATCGATGATCTAAATCCAAGCCAACTTGAATCACTCAAAACTGATATCCTATGCTCTCGATATCGTGTTCTGTTTGTTTTCCAAAACAGGTAAAAAATTTGCTGGTTGGATGCAGGACTGTTAACTGGGAAATATATACATTGACTGGGTAGGGTGATAGGATAGGTTGAATGTGTTTCTTGATCCAATGGAAGGCTTCCAAGTGGCCTCACCGGATTGGTCCAATTCGTGGTTTGTTGGTCCAATGGATGGGAGCTACATGGGTCAATGGTGGGCAGCCATGTGGCCTCCTAATGGGAATGATTTAATTTTTTATGGACAAACGAACCTCTTGGTGAATCAAACATAATACCTCAAGGCCCACAACACACAACCTTACTGCTAGATCATTGTTGTAACTTTTTAATACATAGCTGCAAGGTTTTATTTAAATTATAAGTGGATATGTGTTAGGGTAGGGGTCGGGGCTAAGCCCTAACCCCCAATCACCTTACCGCCCATGGGACTACAGGAAAAAGGGAGTCGAGGGCTCGGTCTTAGCCTCGACCCAAGGTTTCAACACCCACTAGTTATACCCACTTGACTGCAACACTACACTGGGGCGCCAACAGTTGAGGGGGTAGAACTTGGGGACCAACCCATGGTCTCAACACTACCATGTAACCGCAATGAGTCACAATGGAGTTTTGGTGATGGGCGCAAATATTTGGGGAACAACCCCGGTTATATGGGGGCCAGAGAATGATTACCGAGATCCTGGGGGCTATGTCGACAGGGTCAGGCAGGTAGCCCCACTCCCCGTGTGCATGGCCCCATGTGGCCCGAGTTTTCTGCCATAGGCCTTAATGGACATTTAAACGAAGCAACAAAATGCACTCGAATCGATGGGAATATCACCGGTACGGAGTGAAATTGGTGCTCGGTGTGCCCTGGAGATGTGGAACTCATATATCAGTTAGTAGTACACTCTAGTTTGTAAAGCAGATAGTAGAAAAAATTCTAGAGAGCATAACTTCTTCCGTTTTTGGCCGAATTGAGCCCAACAAGAGCCCAGTTGGTTTTTTTTACTATTCTGGAGCCATTGGAGACATAATTTTTACATTTTGAGTATTGTAAATTGATGTAAATAGAAATTTGAGCACTTAATGAAAGAGGCCCAACATTGGAAATTGGACCAGGAGATGTAGCCCCGAAGAGGGGTGAACTCCATTATCATTTTTGTTGTCATGTGTTTCTAATATGGTATATTTGTATGTATTTTATGCTATTAACTAAGTTTTAAAACCATTATTTTAAATGTTTTGCAAAGTGATCTATTGCCTATAATACATAAAATTTTACTTGCAAATGTTTCAATCACCTTTAAGTTTGCATAAGAACTTAGGGAGTGACAAGGGAGAGATGGTGATAAATTGAAGGAGAGAGGAGAGGAGGAATGGAGAGATAGATAAGGGAAGGAGTGAGAGACGGATAGAAGGGTAATAAAAAGTGAAGAAGATACAAAGATGAGGGGGGGGAGGAGAAGGGAAAAGAGGGATGGAGACAGTGTTAGGTTGGTAGAGAGAGAGAGAGAGAGAGAGAGAGAGAGAGAGAGAGAGAGAGAGAGAGACGAGGGGAGAGAGCAGGAGGTAGGAGAGAAGGGAGAGACATGAAGGATGAGAGAGAGGACTTGAGAGAGAGGAAGAGAAAGGTAGGGACAGAAAGGTGGAGAGAGGGAGGGACAACGAGATCTATTTGGAGGGTGAGAGGGAGGGAAGAAGAAATAAATATAGAGATAAAAGTAGAGATAGAGAGAGAGAGGTAGTGACAAGGGAGAGATGGAGAGAGATTGTGTATGTTTGGGGGTGAGATATAGAGACAAAGAAGGATATATGAAGAGAATGGGGGAGAGAATGGGAGAAAAGGATAGAGAGAGGGAGATAGAGACAAAGTAGGAGCGAGAGAGAGAGATAGAGTGAGAGAGAGAGAGAGAGAGAGAGAGAGAGAGAGAGAGAGAGAGATATGGGAGAGGAAGGGAGAGAGAGGTAGGCTGAAAGAGACGGAATATAAGAGAGAAGGAGAGAGGGGGGGAGAGAGAGAGATGGAGTTAAAGGAGAGAGAAGGAGGTAGGAAGAAACACACGGAGAGAGAAAATTGGAGTAAGAGAGATTGAGTGATAAGGGAGATGAAGAGAGACATAGAGAGGAGGGTAGGAGGGAACATACATAAAATGGGGGATTGAGGGACATCATGGGAAGATAGAGAGAGAAATACATGGGGAGGGAGGGAGATATAGATAAATATGGAGAAAGAGTGTGTATTTTTTGGAGGCGATATAGAGAAAAAAAAGAGACGGGTGGGATAGAGATATAAATGGAAGGTGAAGAGAGGGAAGAAGAGAGAGATAGAGAGAGGGAGATAGGGAGGGAGAGATATATCATGTGTGTTTTGGGGGGTGAAATAGAGAGACAAACAAGAAAAGATGGAGGGATATATATATATATATATATATATATATATATATATATATATATATATATATATATATATATATATATATATATATATATATATATATATATGTGCGAGAGAGGGATGAAGATTTCTTGCACTAGATGTAGTGATTTCAGTGTAGATGGCGATTTATAATCCTATTTGATTGCTTGCAGTAGATGCATTGATTTCAGTTTAGATGTTGACTTCTAATCCTATTTGATTGGTTGGGCTAGATGCATTGGTGTAGATGTTGATTTCTAATCCTATTTGTTTGCTTCCACTAGATGCACTCATTTTAATGTAGATGTTGATTTCTAAGTATATTTGATTTCTTGCATTAGATGCATTGAATTTTTTGTAGATGTTTTTTTCTAATCTTATTTAATTGCTTTCACTAGATGCATCAAATTTAGTGGAGATGTTGATCTGTAATCATATTTGATTGTTTGCATTAGATGCATTGATTTTAGTGCAGTTGTTGGTTTCTGATTTGATGTAACCAGATGTATGATGGTGCATTAATTTTAAAGCAATTGGATTAACAATGTGCATTGATTTCAGTACAAGCACAAAATATTATCTGCAATGTGCATTGTTTTTTGTGTTATAATAATTCAACCTATTAATATTGGAGAGAAAGATATGCAAGGTATGATGTTTACTAAAATAGCTAGAGTTAAATATTTGAGTGGTTTAGGATTTCAACTAATCTTTTGATATTAATCAATATGAAAAGATGGAAAAAATAATAGGGGTGACAATAAGAAGAGTAGAAGAAAATATTTTTAGATTGATCACAATGAAGACTATTCGTAATTGACTACATTATTATTATTCACATTTTCTATCATTCAATACTATTACATTGTCACTTTGCATTCAAAAAATTTATTTCATTATTTTTTATCGTTAAAGTTATTAATAATATCTACCATTTTAACAAACTTAGGTATCTGAGAAAATTTAGAATTAAAACGATCAGATTCATCAAATTTTCATCAAAACACTATTCAAGATCCATTTTAAAGATATATAGAAAGTGGAGATATGATAATTGGTTGGAGAAACAAATAACATAAAGATTTTGTAAATCTAGCCACCCATAGAAAGAAATTCAAAAATATATTATTTCTTGTCTTTGCAAAACATACTATAGAATAAAAACAAATCATTAAAATGTTCTTGAAGGAAATCAAGTATTCCAAAGATTAGCAGAGAAACAAATTATTTCAAGAGTAGCCTTGACACAGTAAATTATGAGAAGTATTCTTCAAGATATCTTTAGTAATATATGGATGGACACTATTAAGAATTAATTAGTTGTCAAAAGTTGTGACACCTAAAATTAAATTAAATAAGTGTGTAATATCAATCATTTTTCAAACTATTGACAAGATGGTCGCTCTTCTTCATCATTGACTAATTACTAATAGATAATTACATACACATATAGAAATATAACACAACAATAGTAACATTCACAAACATTAACATCCAAATCCCAACATATAAACAAATAAACTACTCAAAACATCCAAACCCAAATGTAGAAACCATTCAGAGCAAGAAAAAAAGAATAATTAAAGAAGACGATAATACGGTCATGTCAAGCAGAAACAACATAATGAAAATCTCGAAGTATGAAGTTTACCTCAAACATATACATAATAATGATAATATAAAAATGTGACATTGTTGCCCTCAACTAAAACTAGGCTAGATCCATCTAACTCTAGATATTTCATGCACCGAGAGGGATCCAATCCCTTGAGGTGCAAACCTTTCATCAAATTCTACACTCCGGAAAGAAGGTTTGCACCTCGAAGGATATAGATATGGAGTTAAATGGATCTAGGTTGGTAAAGTAAGTGTTTTTATGTTTATTATAGATTGGCACCTATATGCATTTACCAACCATTTAATTTATATGGTTGAGCTAATTTTATGTTGATAAATTTCGTCATTGAATGTGGTAAGAAAATAATATTATTATAACATAATTTAAAAAAATTAATAATATGAAATAATAATAATAACTTAATTTTAAAGTTATGATTAAGTCAGATATTAAATTGGTAGAACAAGAGACACTCATTTGCATAGTTATTTGAGTGCTAAAGTCTACAAAAGCATTGCACCTTTACCATTTTAAATTTAAACTTGTGACCTCCTAAAAAAAACCACATTTTCTTTACAATTAAACATTATAATTAAATAATTTTAATTATATTAATATTATTCATTTATTTTTAATTATTTAATTTTTTTTTTTTTATATATATATATCTATATCTATATATATATATATATATATATATATATATATATATATATATATATATATATATATATATATATATATATATATATATATATATATATATATATAATTAATTTCATTGAAGAAAGTACAAAATTATATTTCCCATCTATTTACTAAACAATGTTCGGTTAACTCCAAAAGACGGGGTTTTAGAATTATGAATTATATGAATGATTATAACCTTGGTTAATTCCAAAAGTCATTGTTTTTATGTTAAAGTCTCATGGTAATTGGGGCTTCATTATGCCGTGCGATAAAGGACCTTATCCCACTAGTTGATGATAGGCTCATTTATTCTTGCGTTAAGATTTATCACCACCACACTACAGTTTAACTTACATTTGGATTTAATATTTGTTATATGCTCTGCCATGGTAACGTTGCACGGGCAAGCTTGTCCTTCCATAGCTGTCCACCTCGAGACTCCCATTGCATCGATGGTGGAAGATTTGAGTTCTTGATATGATGGCTATACTTTGCTCAGAAGGTTATACCGCCTCGTTTGTTGGATATGTTCCTCATTTCGCTCCTTTGCTCCTTTGTGCTTGTTCCTGCTTCCCTATATCTCTCTCTGGCATGTTCGGCTTGTAGTCTTAGAGTTTCGTTTCTTGAGGCTTTGACGAAGTCGAATGATTTCAGGAACAAAGTTGTGGGTTTCCCCTCAACTGAGTGTTATGTTTTATGGTAAGTTGTTTGTATTTTTTTTTAGATATGTTTCTGCAGATATTTTAGTTGTTTCCCTGAATTCTAAAACCCCAGCTCTAATGAAGTTTGTTGTATATTCTATCTGTAGATGTAATGGAAGTTGGACTGAAGGATTCAAGAGGTTTTTAGGTGAAACCCATGGCTCCCCTTTCTGCTTCCGTCGCTCAAGGGTTTTCGGTTAAGCTTTATCAGCTGCTCTAGTGCTATTTCGATAGTATGGGAACACCCGTATTTGATTTGCGGATAGATGCATGAGGGCACAAGAGATTTTCTAGTTCTTTTTTCTTCCCAGTTCTAAAGCTAGACGGGGTTTCTATTGTTATGCTCACGTGAGTTCTTTTCCATGCAATTGCCTCCTGGTTTCAAGGGTCGAGAAGTATGTTTTTCCCCCTCCTAGTTAAGGGCTTTCTTAGCTGGGCTGCAAGGCCTGTAACTAAGGCCATACCGACATAGTTTCTTTAAGTCTAGATGCTGCAAGAGATTCTCAACACTCTGGTGTTGACCTGATAACTTGTATTGGTAGACTTCTCAGGTCTGAAGCTATTTAAGTTTCTCTGTTTGCTATAAAGAAGTTGGTTCTCATTGTATGTATTTAGAGACTCTGTAAATGCTATGTGTATATTTATGCTCGACATTTTTTATAATAAACAATGCTACCTCTGTGCTCAATTAGTTTTGCACTGAATTGTGCAGGGCTAGTATGATGTGTGAACAATAAGACGTGGTTCCATATATTTGATATGTTTATTGCTTCTTCTAATATGCTACTGTGAGCTAGAATATAGATTGAATTTCCTTGATCACACGGCGTAGGCTTACTTCTTCTAGTCTTCCAATGTCGGCTAATTCATACTTCTTACTTTTGGCGGAACAAGGTATCTGTGTCTTTTCGTTTTTCGATGATATATCATAATTCTTTTATTTAACTCTTCAAGACTACTGAAAGAATCCTTGTGGGTATTTCTAGAATTTATATATATGTTAAATAGTTTCTGTGCCCAGCTAAGTTCAGTCTTTTCCTAACTCTGATGGCGCTCTACCCTTATGTGGTTTCATCTCTGTAAAGGGTTTCAGGAAAGATCTTACAGAGCTCCTTGAACTTTATTAAAACAGTCTTTTCTTTTAATGTGCTAGCTCAGTTTTCTATATATATATATATATATATATATATATATATATATATATATATATATATATATATATATATATATATATATATATATACATGTTTTTTCTCTTTTACAAAGACCATTCATTTCATTCGTTCTTGCTACTGTTCTCTGAGGTTTAAAATTGTGCTACTTTTCCTATGAATTTAGTTTTTCCTTTATTCTTGGTACTAGCATCTTTCAGTTTTCTTTCTCTTCTTAATTAAAGAACTTGAACAGGTCCTTTTCTGAGTCTAAATTATATCACAGTTTTTAAGATTATACTGATCCGACTAAGTAAATAAAATAACAAGTTCTACACAATTAAAACCATACTAATAATGATTCCAAGTAATATCTTTTGAGAGTTAACTATTCCAGCACAGTCTTTTCCAAATTACATTTATTGAAACATAATATAGATTATTCAACAGATTAGTTTCAGGAAGATACCACCTACCTGAGTTGTCTTATGAAAGAAAATACCTCAGTGGTAGGAGTAACCTTTGATATGTGATGTTTTTATCCACCCAACCATGAGATTTACCTTCAGGACCAAATCTCCCACCAAGCTTGCTCACAAGACCTTTGTCTTCTGCAAGTTTTTGCACTCAGTGTTGTTGCTATCTGGTCATCACCAGACTTAGCTTTCCCTTTCCGTTTGATATTTCAGCATGGTTTTTTCCTCCCCCCACTCCCTTTTCTTTGGAGCATTCACAACTAGGGGAGGTAGTTAGGGTTTCTGGCAACTGCCTTTTCTAACTTCCTTGTTATGAGAAGTTACAAGATCTGTTAATATTCAAACCATTTCCTTCTTCAATAATTAACAATATTAATCACCTCAAACAAATAATAACAATAATATCCAATTTATTTCTTACTGTGGTAAAATAAAATATTTATAATTTTCTAGAGACATTACATAGATAAACCATGAAATCTTATATATATCTCCCTTTCCACATATTAAATAGTAACATGATCAAGAGACACTGAAATCTTTAATCTCTTCCAAAAACATATTTTTAAAACAGGTTGTGATATCTTTATTTATTTTTTATTAACCAAAATATGATTAAAAAAAAAAACTTTTTTATCAAATTATCTTAACTCATTTTAAAAATAAAAAGTAAAATTAGAATATTTTTCACTACTATCAATATCAATTCAGTTATGTTTTCTTCACGTATTTACCGATACAAATATATTTATATTCTAGCCCAATAGAGATTCTGATAAAATTTAGTTAATTGTTTGTTTTACTCATTTTTCTTAAATAGTGAACACTTTTATTTTTATTAAATAGTGAACACTTTTATTTCCAAATTGAATTGTGTTAGAATGTATTTAAAATAAGTGGTAAAAAAATTATGATAATTAAATTTATTATTTATAAATTTATTTGAAAAAAATATTAATTATTTAAAATAATTTTTTATGATGAATTTTTTTATATTTTATCTAATATTTTTTTTGAAATATTTGTCGTATTAAAAAATAAAACTTGGAAACGTTATAGCAAAAGTTATCCTAAATTTAGGTTTTATTACTTACGTAAATTGAATTTAGATACAAAGTACAAAAATCCTTTCTATTATCCATTAAAAATAAATCCAACTAATTCATTTATAATAAAGGTCATCGTATTGCTCATGTAAATTGAATTTGGGTTCCTATTACTTACCGTTTAGGTACCAAGTACAAGAATCATTTCTGTTATCCATTAGAAATAAATGAAATTAATTCATTTCAAATTTATTAAATATTAAGAGAAATTAAAATATTAAAGAAAGGAAATGTAAATTTTTTACTTATTAAAAGGTCCTGGATTAGATATATTTATATAATTATGTTTATCATAATGAAATAGGTTATTATAAAATAGAAGTTTACTCAGGTGGATATCATCGTAGAGATTTAGGAAATAAAACACTTAGAACAGTTAATAGTAAAGATACCCATCAGGTTAAAACTAGTTGGTTTGGTTATTGGTTTCCACCTTGCTAGTAGGTATGTATTATTAAAAAATAAATAATAAAGATATTATTTATTATTATTATATATATGTGTGAGAATGAGAGGAATTTATTTATAAAATTAATATATGAATAGTTATATAAAAAATTAAAAATATGTTAAAATAATAATATAATATTTAATTATAAATAAATTTTATAATATTTATTTAAAAAATGATATATATGAAAATGGTTTTATATATATATATATATATATATATATATATATATATATATATATATATATTTATTGTGTTAAATTTAGTTGAGATAGTAATAAATTTTCTTAACTATATTTTAGATAAATTATAATTATATATATATATATATATTAAAAGAAATGATTAATTTTAAAATTAAGATTATTTTATATTAATGTATAAAAAAGAAATATATTTTGGAGAGAACACATATGTATTTTCATTAGACTTAGCTTAGGGTTGGGTCACCTCATTTATTAAATGGAAGAAAGATGATCAACTCATAGTGGGATGCGATTACCAAAATTGTGTGAATAGAAGTGGGATTCTATCAGGTGTGAAATAGGGGTGAGATACTATTAGAGGGTTGTGAGAGGTTTGATCAAGATTGGACACATACCTCATTGTTTTAACCAATACATTTACACAATCTATTGATATTGTCATTTGAAATTTAGATGGACCAGTTCAAGGATCAAACAAAAATCCTGCAATATGTGAAGAATTTGCATCATCATATGGGGGACCTGAACCAACACCTCAATCACATAGAGAAACACACTAGTATTCCACTCTTTGTAGACATCACCTGTGGGGCATTTGCATCATCATATGGAGGACCTGGGCCAACACCTCGATCACACATAGAAACACGCTAGTATTCCACTCTTGGTAGCCATCACCTGAACCCATCCAGGTTGTAGTTATAGAGTCTGGTCCTCTTGTTATTTTTACTTTATGCTAAGGCCTTTTCTATTTTCTACTATCTAAACACATTTTCATAATTAATCTAGCCTATTTTTTAAAATTATGTATTATTCTTGGTATTTTAAACAATATGCTATCCTATGCCTCTCTATGGAGGGTAAACTTTTCATTATCTTCCTGTCTTCTTCTTATTTTCATGTTATGATAAGGTTTTTTCTCTTTTCTACTATCTAAAAATATTTTCATATTTAATCTAGCCTATTTTTTTAAATTATGTATTTTTCTTGGCATTTTAAACAATATGCTATCCGATGCCTCTCTATGGAGGGTAAACTTTCCATTAGCTTCCTGTCTTCATAGAGAAAGGATGACCTGAAACATCTAGTATATCCATATACACTAATACTTAGAAGGTGGTAAAATATTTACCCCACAAAATAGTAATAAAAATAAAGAATTTATAATTTAGCTAGACATCTAGTATATCCATATACACTAATACTTAGAAGGTGTTAAAATATTTACCCCACAAAATAGTAATAAAAATAAAGAATTTATAATTTAGCTAGTGTTTATTCATTTGTTTACTTTTAGCAACATGAGATGTATCATTGTATTCTATAGCCCAACCCAATATGAGGGTGATCTATAAGTATGTCAAGTCACCCAAAAAAAACTAATAATAATAATGTGGGACCTAAACAAAAATGAAAATAACCATATAAAAAAAAAAAAAACCTATTATACAATTCAATTACATAGTTGCATTAATTTTTTTCGGTAATTTTGTTTTCATTTAATATACAAATTTACATTCCATTTACATGTGAATGTTTCTAAAAGAAAATTACAGAAAATTATATATATATTCTTTATTTATTGAAAGTTATTTTTGTTTCAAACGCCAAAATTATCATGATTATTAAAATAAAATCTTTCAACATTTACTTAACATTGTTTTTTTTTTCTTAAGCAAGAGACGGTCCTTCTATTGACTTAGGCAAGAATATAATTACCAAGGTTACAACAAGCGCGTAGAGGTGCAAACCCCTACAAAGGAAGAGGGAAATATATACAACATGCCCGAAAAAAGCCCGCCCATATGCAAACTATAAGCACGGCCAAGACAACCCTAGAACCTTAAGCATGCACATGGACCCCAAAGTCTGCTTACAAGTTAGCCACCATTGATTTGTCTAAAACCAAAACGTGTGGAGCAGTAGCCCGCAGAAAAACCCCTAAACTGCTCGACCATCGCTGGCCGTCGATCTTCTTCCTTTGATCCTATGGCTAGTATCCATATCGCGCGGCTTAAAAGCACGATAAATACCGCGCGATGAGAGTGGTATTCCTTTCCCGTCCCCCGCCACGTGCTGCTCACTGAGTGGAATCGCTGACTTTCCATGAAAACCATCTTCAGTTTTGAGGGCGCACGATGAAGGTGGTAAACCATAAGCATTTTTGACCTTCCGGACCCACAAACTTGCACGACAAACTGTGGCCGTTGATCCCCCACTTCTGATCTGATGGCCACTATCAACATCACATCACTGATAAGCCCGAGGAATACCACGTGATGAGGGCAGTATTCTCTCTTCTTCCCCTGCCACGCGTCACTTTCTAAGTGGCATCAGTTACCATCCAGGAAAACTGCTTCCGGGTCAAGGGGCGCCTGATGTGGGTGGTTTCTCTCGAGAATTTTTTGATTCTGGTTCCTTGATCCTCTGTCCTCCAATGTGTTATGTGAGGATGACATGCCTGGAAGGGTCACCTTGTGCATGACATGTCCTTCTTCACGGTAGCCCATTTCCTCATAGCTTTTTCCTTTTGAGCAGAAATTATTTGGCCCGATGACTGTCTTTGTCTTAGATTCCTGTGAGAACTTACACTGCTCAGCCTCTGAGAAATACTTATGATTCATTGACATGAAGTCAAATACTGTCTCGTTGTTTATTCTGATATTGATGTCTGTCGCTGAGGGCTTGTGCTGAGCATTCATCTCTCATTCTGTCATCCATTACCTCCTCCCACTAGTAGCACATGTCGGTAAGCTTGCTTCTAACCCCCTCATTGGCAAGCCAATCTGCCACTTTGTTGGCTTCCCTCCAAACATGCACAAACCTAAGAGTTCTTAGAATTCTTAGGTGTGACTGAATTCTTTGGTAGACTTGCAGAAGCCGCCAGTGACCTGAGATTTTCTCTGGTGCTGCTCCTGCACTTAATCGCTTGACCGAATTAATTACTAATTCCAAGTCAGCCTCAATGATGACATTATGTATGTTGTGTTTTAACAATATTTCCAAGCATAGCTCCATTGCCATGAGCTTAGCCATATTGTTCATTGCCTTCCCTAGATAGCTGTAGAAAATGACCTGTATGTTTCCCTCCTCATCTCTCGTGACCCCTCCATAACCTGCTTCTCCAAGATTTCCTTTTGAGGCTCCATCTATGTTAAATTTTAAAAAACCTTGAGAAGGGGGTTGCCAGAAAGCCTTACCTTCTGAGGTATTCTTGTTGATCTGCAGAGGACACTGGGGGAGATGAACCTGAAGCTCCAACTTTTCCAGGATTCTGGCCTCTCTGTGTCCTATGGGTTTTCCAGTAGAAACACCCCCCAGGATGTGGACAGTCTCCTTGAGTTGCTTAAGGATTAGCTTTAGGATACTGCTCACCATGCCCATTTTGTCTTTGAAAATCCTGTTGTTGCACTCCTTCTATATATTCCAGATTAAGAACCCTGGAGTCAATGCCCAGGCTAAGTTTATTGTATCATTATCTGAAAAAAATTTCCGCTAGTTTTTCAGCATAGCAATGATGTCATCTTTGTGCCTATCTATTTGCTCGAAGACATCTCCAACCCAGTTCCATAGTGTGGTAGTGTAGGAGCATCTGTTGAGGAGATTATTTGTGGTTTCTTCATGTTGTCCACATAGGTGACATCTTGAGGGACCAACAAAGTCTCTTTTTCTCAGATTATCCCATGTCAGAATCTTGCCCTGATGAACCAGCCACTTGAATAGTTTGAGCTTCATCCAATGAGGGTTATCCCATATTTCTTTCCAAGTCTTGTCAATGCGAGGAAGGATAAGCCCTATGGCTATTCTTTTGGCCTCTTTAAGGGTGAAGAGGCCTACCTTGTTTTTTCCCATCTTAATTGATCATCCGAGGCTGAGATTAAGATTTTCCTTTTTTCCAAAAGACCTTTGAGGGTTGTGGCTTGAGTATTCAACATGCTCATCTCATTGTAAACTGGAAGTTTCCAAATTCTCCATTTTCCATTGTTCCTTGATTGATCCCAAAAGTCACTAACCCTCCTTAATCCTTTGTTGATGGTATTTGTTTGGATACTAGCTAAATCCTCACTACTGAGAGTGCCCTCTTGCTGCCAATTGTCCTCCCAGAACCAGGCCAAATTTTTGCTTCTGATCTCCCAAAAACTATGTTTTTGGGCTAGCGCTCTGTTCTCCCAGGCCCTGTTCCAAACTAGAGAACCTTTTGCTTGGCCTGTCATTCTTATGAGGTTCGTATCATGCCAATTCATTACATACTTTTGCTTCCATAGTTTTTCCCAGGGGGATTATATTTCCTTTAGCCATCTCCTCCAAACTTTAGCTCCCAGAACTCTGTTTAGAATTTCTGGGTCATGTAGACCTAGGCCGCCATGGGATTTAGGTTTTCATACCTTTTCCCATGCCACCAGAACCCATTTCTTCTTTTCTTCACCTTTCCCCCAGAGAAAGTCTCTTTGAATGTTTCTTATTTGAATACTGACCCCAGTTTGTGTTGGAATGACTGATTTCATATAGATAGGGATGGTTTGGAGGATAGCCTTAGTGAGAATCAACCTCCCTACTAGATTTAGGGCTTTGTTTGTCCACCTGCTGATTTTGTCTTTCAATTTATTTAAAACAGGCTCCCAGATGTCCTTGTGCAACGGTTTATTAGTGAGGGGAACTCCCAGATACTTCGAGGGCAATGAATCTCTTTGAAAGCCCAAAATTCTGGATAGATTTCTTTGAATCGAAATATCAGTATTGAAAAATAAAATATTTGATTTAGTAAGACTTACCTCAGTACCAGCTGCCATAGCAAACTCATGCAGAATTAGCTTGAATTCTTTTGCTTCCTTGACTGTAGGTGTGCCTTGAAGCATAGTCTCATCCACAAATTGTTGATGTGTCATCGTGTCCCCTCCTTGAGTGAGTCTCAAACCTTGAATTCTTCCTTCCTCCTTAGCAGTTTTGATTTCTCTACCTAACCCTTCCATCATTAAAATGAAAAGGAAAGGGGAAAGAGGATCACCTTTCCTGAGACCTCTTGTAGGCTCGAAGGTTTAGGAGGGTGAGCCATTGAGAAGAATTGAACATCTAGCAGTGGTAACAAGAGCCATGACCCACTTAATCCAATTATAGTCAAAGCCCTATGCTTTTAGTACTGCTCTTATGTATGTCCAGCTAAGTTTATCATAGGCTTTCGCTATGTCTAGCTGAATTATCATCCCTGCCTGCTTATTGGTAATGAGTGAATGTACCACTTCATTCGATTGAATTATGTGATCCAGAATTTGTCTCCCTTCCGCATAACCCGTTTGCTCCTCAGACACCAGGGTGGGAAGGAGAGGTTTGAGTCTGTTGGAAACTACTTTGGATATTATTCTGTACACCACATTGCATAATGTTATAGGTCTAAGTCTGTTCGGAGAGGTGGCCTTTTCCTGTTTGGGGATTAAGGCTATGAAAGATTCATTGAGCGCCCTCAAGACTTTTTTAGATTTGCGTGAGTCTTCCAATACCTCTAGAATATCATGCTTTACAATCCTCCAGCATGTCTTGAAAAATTCCACATTGAAGCCATCCGGGCTTGGATATTTCCTGTTGTGCATTTCTGTGATGACTTCCTCAAGCTCTTCCTCTATCACGAGTCTGTTGAGATTATAATTGTCTTCTCTGGAGACCAGTTTAGGAATGTAATGAATAAATTTTTCAGTAAATTGTGATCTATCTGTTGTAGTTTCCTCAGCAATTCTCTGAAAATACTAAACTAGAACCTCTTCCATCTCTTCATGAGTGTTTCTTTCTACACTGTGATGATCTATAAGTTTCACAATTCTATTGTTGTTTCTGTGAGCTATGGTGGATTTGTGAAATAATTTGGTGTTTCGCTCCCCTTCCTTAATCCATTGGACTTTGGATTTCTGTCTCCAAAATATTTCCTCTTGTAGACATCTATTTTCCCATTCATGTTGAATTGAATCTGCTATCTCTTTCCTTTCCTCCGTGTAGCCTTCTGTGATAAGAATTTGATTTATTTCCTTCAGTTTCTTTTCCACTTCTCCTTTAGCTTTGAAGATATTACCAAAATCATTTTTATTCCACTCTTTGAGCCTGCCTTTAATGTGTTTGAGCCTGTGATGTAGAAGGAACATCTTTGTACCTTGCAAGTGTAGCTCTTCTTTCCACCATTTTTCAACGTTTGTGAGGAAATCTGAGTGCGTGAGCCAAACGTTCTCAATCCTGAAGGGGCTATTCCTTGGTTTACCAATTAGAGAAGCTTCCAATTGGATGGGCCACTGGTCTGAACCTCCAAAAGGAAGGATGAACACTGTAAGGCCACTCCCCATGAGTAGAAGTTCCTCTGGGATAATAAATCTATCTAATTTTGAGGCTACTTGGGTAAAGCCACCTCTTTTGTTATTCCAAGTGAAAATACCATTGCTAGTTTCCATATCAACCAGTTTCATATTGGTGAGAAAGTTCTAGAAGGCAACTGAATCCCTACCAAGTGTTCTAGTTCCCCCTTTCTTCTCCGTGAGTGATTTTATTATGTTAAAATCTCCCCCTAGAATCCAAGGTAAGCTTGGTATCTCTTTTTCATATCTTCCAGTGTAGTGAGGAGTCGAAGTTTGTCCTCCACTGGTTGAGGACCATAGACATTGGTGATCATGTAACACTGCCTGTCACCTACACGTTGGATCATCAAGGAGAGGTGGTGTCTAGACACCTTCGCATCAAGCATACCAAAATTCTAAGGATCACATAGAGTGAGAATGCCACAAGCAGATTTATTTTCCTTGACCTCAAGATATTCATATCTATTTAGCCATTTGCTATGTTTTTCTCTGACCTTCTCCACTGAGCATTTGGTTTCCTGTATAAACACTATTTCAGGTTTTTCTTCTTTGATCCTATTGCTTATATTCCTCTATTTTCCTCTACTCCCTAGTCCTCTGATGTTCCAGGTTGTGATCTTCATTGAGGTGGGGTTTTGAAGGAGTAACTAGAAAGGTCTTTCATCCTTCCTGAGTCAATCATGAGTTTTCCACACTCTAGCAGCAATTCTTTCTATCTCTTTCTTCCTCTCTTCCTGCTTGGGTTTTTTGCCAATTTTCCCGTTAGTAATCCTGTTGAGGAAGCCCCTTTGTTTTCCTGGTTTTCACGACCTCTTTTTACTCCTACATCTTTTTGGTGTGACTTGTTAAGGAATATTTGTTGTACCTTGTCTACTTCCTCCTGTGGTATGGAGTTTATTCCCAGGTTTTCTCCTTGTTCTAGAAACTTTTCTAGCTCTAGGTTCTCCCTTTTGAGGATCTCCTGTAAGTCTTGGTCCTCTGTACCACTTTCACTTTGAGCCATTTCCTGGTATTTTTCTGTTTCCATGGTGCTCAATGGGTCTGTTGCGTGTTCATTCTGTTCCTGTGTGAATTCCATGTTGGTCTCTTGTCCTTTCCCCCTTTCTGCCTGATTCTCTGTTTTCCTTTGATTGCCCTCATCTTCTTCTCTTTCTTCTAAGATCTCAAATCTATTGTGACTTCTTGTTTTGTTATCATTGGGATTCTTTTGTATCTTCCTTCCCCCTCCTTTCCCTTTTCCTCCCACTTTAGTAAAACTTGTATGGTCTTTTTCTTTACTGGTGCTTATATGTTCCTCCCTTTTATTAAGAGGACAATCTCTGAATAGGTGTCCATGCTCATGACATTTGTGACATCTGAATGGGATATGCTCATAGTCAACTATCTGAACCCATTCATCATCATAGACTTCTAGAATGACCTCATCTGGAAGAGCTCCTGATAGGTCCATCTCCACACATATACGGGTATAGGAGGTATACTTACCTCGTAGTGTTGCCTCTGAAATCTTTAAAAAATGACCTAATTTATTGCCTATAGCTTTTAAATACTCTGGCATCCAATAATCTAGAGGTAAGGAGTAGAGTCTAATCCATACCAATACCAATGTGAATGTTTCTCGCTCTGGCACAAAGTTCATCGTCCATGGCCGCATATATAGACCAGCTACCGCATAGAAGTATGGTCCTCCTTCAAAAATCCTATCTCTGTCCTCCATTTTCGTGAACACCACTGTAAAGAAACCTTTGGATCTAAGATGTATATTTAACTCCCCTTTTGGTTTCCAGTTGTATTTTATCCAAGTGTACAATGCTTTCTCTGTTGGCCAGATCCCCATAAACTTGCATATTGTAGCATAGTTTGCCATGTGATCCCTGTGCTCTTGCAGAGATGGATCATTCAATATTACCCGCAGTTTAGTATTGGTCTTGGGTTTACAGGGCCCCATCTTGGTTCTATTCTTTGTTACTTGACCTCTGTCTTCTGCTTTCTCCTCCTGTCGGTCTTCCTCATGGGTCCCTTGCTCTGCACGGGTATTGATTTCTTCCGCCTTCTAGGTTTCAGTATTTTTTGTCGTGTCCTTCGAGGAGTATGGAGGCTTGTTCTCTTTCCCTGCCCTTCCTCTGTTCCAAACTACATTATTGTAGGAAGGAGTGGAGCTCCCTCCTCCCTGCGCTTCCATGGTTACCTATTTACCTCTATCACTTCCTTTGTTAAACACTAGAACCAGGTCTCCTTCTCCTATCTTGGTAGGAATCTATCTACATTTATGTAACATTCATTAACATCCATCATGGTCAAATTAATTTTTTCCCTTGACCGATTGGTAGGGTAATGGGAGGTGATTCAATATGAATGCTCGAAATCTCTTATTCTATGTTTGGTCATAAAATCTAAAACAGAGGAGATACTATATAAATGAAAATAAGGTTGAGTGAAATAGCACAATGGTCAGTTCGACAAATAAGGTTGAGTGAAATACCACAATGGTCATTTTGACAAAGAAACAATAAGGTAATGCTATGAAAGTTATCAAAATATTTGTTTGAAATTCCAATACAATATCGTGCGTACAAAAGATATCAACGATTTTGCACGAAAGGACTTTATTGCTTTGGAGTATGTTTAAAAAATTGTTTGCTTATGGGTACAAATTTGTATACACTTTCTTACTAATATCTACCTTTAAATGTGTTGTGATAGGAGTCGTCTAACGAGGCGGAGGAATTACATGGATGGCCAAAAGTGGCTGGATTCCGGGCAAAAAAAAATTCAAAAAATATTGTAGAGGTAGTGTCTGAATCATGTTTTTGATGGTGGAAATGGATTCAGCACCATCAAAAACATCTAAGACACCTAACATTTTGATGTCTAACTCATGGAACTTGGATTTACAAAAATCCTTGCTGGATTTTCTCTAAATATAACCTGAATTTCCATAACTTTGAGAGCAACTCCTTCACCTCATTAGACTACACGATTGTGATATACCTACATTAAGCCATATCTGCGGTATTACACAGCATACAATGTTACTACCGAATACCTATCAACATTAAATACGGTGTAACATCTTTGATTAATTGAGTCGCCATATGCAATGGCCTTCAAATTATATCATTACAAAATACAAAATTCTTAAAACCGAGAAGCACTGATCAGGTTGAACGTGAAGATGGTTGTGAAAATGGTTGATGGTCGATCGGTTTTTCATTTATTCATTTCCTACGTTGTGGTAATAGGATTACCATAGCATTTTTTATTTTTATCGTAAGAGCATTATGATAGCATTTCTTTTTATAAACTTATGTTTTCTAACCAAATATTGTTTTTATTATGTATGTTTAATTTGAATAAATAATAAGTTATTTACCTTATTTAATAGTTCTTTTATTATAAAATTTTGATGGGAATAAATTATAAATTGGTTTTTTAACTAAAAAATATTACATTAAAATTCTAAATTAAGTAATTTTTTAAACATTTAGATTGTTTAGTAAAGCCAATAACATTTCTTAAATGAAAAGAAAAAGGTTAATTCAACACAAAAAATACAAAAAATCTAAAAGCCTACTTAAAAATATTTTAATATTTCTTTTAATTAAATATTTGTAAAATTATCTTTAAAAAGAAAAAACCATATCCTATACATACAATAAAAGTTTTTAAAAATATAAATATTTTCAAATCAAAGTTGTTACAATTGAAAATATTAATTTGATATATAATTATTATAAATTTTGTTGTCATGCTATAAAAGAAATATCATTAAATCTAATATTAATATTAATATTAAGATATTAATATTAATGTTAGTATACTATAATATTAATATTATTAAATTTAATAACTTTGAAGTTATACAATATTGTGTGTTAAATTTAATATTATATTAAATGTGTTATATTATAATATATATTAATATATCATGATATATATTGACTCTAGATATATATGGGATTGAAGAACAAAAACATAGAGCAATAGAGGTTGATAGATAGATTGAGTGATCCAAGGAATCAACAAAGTGCTCAAAATTTGAAGTGTTAAAAAATGCTCGAAACCTAAACCAAAGCGTACATCTCGACAACCTGAAACCAACGCAACTTGAATCGCTCAAAACCGATATCGTATGCTCCCGATATCGCTTTTGATCATTTTCCCAAACATCGAAAACATTTGCAAGTTGGATGTAGGACTCCTCACTGGGAAATATGTACATTGACTAGGTAGGGTGACTAGATAGATTGACTCTGTTTCTTGGGCCAATGGTAGGCTTTCAAGTGGCCTCTCAACATTGGTCGAATTTTTTTTGTTTTTTTTATTGGTCGAATTTGTGGTTTGTTGGTCCAATGGATGGGAGCCACGTGGGCCAATGGTGGGAAGCCACGTGGCCTCCCAATGGGCATGAAAAAGATTGTTAAGGCCGAACAGGTCTCTAGGTGAATCAAACACAAGACCTTAAGGCCCCCAGCGCACGGCCTTACCGCCAGACCACAAGTGTTAATTGTTAATACATAACTGCAAGGTTTTATTTAAATTGTAAGCTGATATGTGTTGGGGGATGGGGTCGAGGCTAAGCAGGGATTTGACGGCTCGGGCTTAGACATGGCCCATGGTTCTGGCACCCATAGGTTATACCCATTCGACCGCAATATTACATCGGAGCGCCAATAGTTGAGGTGGCGAAACTTGGGGACCATCCCACAGTCTCAATGCTACCATGTAACTACAACACATCGCAACAGAGTTTTGGCGATGGGCGTGAAGTTTTGGGGAACGACCCCAGTTATATGGCATTGAGAAAACCATTACCGAGAGCCTAGGGGTTATGCCGATGGGGGCGAACAATTAGCCCCAAACCCTAGGCGCATCGCCCCATGTGGCCCAAGCTTTCCTCCATAGGCCTTAATGGACATTTAAACAGAGTGACAAAATTCCCTTGAACCAGCGAGAATATCACGAGCACCTAGTGAAATTGGTACTCAACGCACCTTGAAAATGCGGAATTCATAGATTAGTTAGCAGTATCATCTAGTTTGTAGAGCAGTTAAGAGAAAACCTTCTAGAGAGCAAAACTTATTAAGTTTTTGGCCAAATTGAACCCAACAAGAGCACTTCTAGGTGTTTTTTACTATTCTGGAGCCGTTGGAGACATAATTTTTACATTTTGAGCACTACTAATCCATGTAAGCACAAATTTGATCACTTAATGAAAGAGGCCCAAAATTGGAAGTTGGACCAGGAGATGTAGTGCGGGAGAAAGGTGAACTCCTTTATCATTTTTGTTGACATATGTTTATGATATGGTATATTTGTCTTTGTTTTATGTTGTTAACTAAGTTTCAACACAATTATTTTATGGTTTTTGCAAAGTGATCCATTGCCTAAAATACATAAAATTTTACTTACAAATGTTTCCATCACCTTCAAGTTTTCATAACATATCAGTTTGTTATCAGACCTCAAGGTTATTTTGAAGGTTTGATTTTGTTTGCAAGTGTTTTTTGATGCTTACAAGGTTGAAGCTGAAAAGAGGAGAAGTTGAGCTTGTGGAGCCAAGGTCTCAAATTGTTTCATGGAGAACACACATACCCCAATCTTCACCAACCATTTCACATGAAGAAGGTCTTGAAGGGATGCTTGAAGATGAAATAGCTTTCAGAAAAATGTTCTTTGAAATGTTTGAAATGGTCAAAGTTATTTATGAGGATAGGAACTCAAGGTTACAAGGAGAGAGCTCAAAACCTCCAAAAGGAGATGGAACGAAAGGAGACAAATCTCCAAAAAGGAATGAAAGGAATGGTTACAGGCCACCACCTTCACCTCCATCCTCACCTTCGTCCTCATCCTCCTCTTCTTCAACTTCTTCCTCTTCACAAACACCTCCAAATTCTCCATAGGGGCATGGTAAAACTCCTTTGTTAAAGCTTAACATAAAGTTTGAATTTACTATGTACAATGGAGAGGTAAATTGTGATAAATTGGATAATTGGGTTCGTTAGATCGAAGTTTATTACTGGATAGAAAGAAACAAAGATGATGAGACCAAAAGTCAACGTGCTTCTCTTAGGTTGGAAAGTGAAACACTTATCTGGTGGGAGGCGAAAACTCAAGAGGACATGAACAAAAGTGGTAAGGTTTTATCCTCTTGCAATGATTTTGTTGTTGCAATAAGAAGACAATTTTATCCATTAGCATACATGCAAAAATATATAATGAATTGGAAAAAATTTAGCCAAGCTAAGGGTCAAAATGTGCAAAGATATACTAGAGAATTTAGGAAAAGAGATTTGATTTTGGGTATAGATCTATCCTCTCAAGACACTCTAATCAAACACCTTTGAAGTTTACATAGTTATTTGAGACACACAATTATCATGTTTAACCCTACAAAACTAGATGAAGTTTGTGTATAGGAAACTCATTTAGAAGCAAGAGGGGAAAATGTTCCCTAAGAGGCCAGAAAAAATCCATTCAAGGGTGGAGACAAAGGAAACGGGAAATTCAAAGTCAAAGGGAAGGAGAATGCTTTAGTCAAGAAAGAGGGAGAAAAAATCACTTGTAAACATTGTTCAAAAGAAGGCTATGATGAAGACCACTATTGGAAAATTCATCCTGAGATGAGACTCAAAACGTTTAACAACATAGGGAAACAAAGGAATGGTGCAACTACACAACATGATTTAGGATCTTATTCCAAGGACGAAACATGGATCACAACCATGGGATTCAAAGGTAAGGACTCTATTGCAAGTACTAGTTCTTCATGCGGCCTCAATGAAACTCAACATGAAAAGGAAAGAATAGATATTTTCCACATTAGAGACATTTAAAAACATACCAAGATAGATACTTTGTTTGATAGTGTATGACAAGAAAACCTTATATTAGAAAACATTTTTAAGAAATTAAACTTGGAAACCATTCTACATCCTTAACCTTATCCTTTAGGTTGGATATGTGACAAAAATATGTAAACTAAGATTTTCCACCACTGCAAACTTTATAGATGAGGTAGAACTTGATGTAATTCCACTTGAAATTTGTGGTATTGTTTTGGGAAGCCCATTTCTATATGATAGGAGAGCCATCTTTCATTGTCATCAAAACAAATATCAATTGTTTAAAGATGGGATTGAGTACATTGTTATATAACATATGAAGAAGTTGAATTTATCACTTGCGAATGATGGACAAATGAAGAGGCTTGGTAATTCTAGTAAGAATTTTGTACTCTTGATGATCAAACCAAAAGAGAATGTTGAAAATGAAGCCTTCCAACGATGTTATGCAAGATTAAAATCATATTTGATTGAGGTTTTCAACACCTACGATGAGATGTTTCAGGAACCCAAAGGATTGCCTCCTAAAACAGGAATCCAACATGAGATCCAACTGCAACAACATTGTTCTCTTCCATACATTAGCATGTACATGATGTTAGTCATGGAGAATGTGGAAATTAAGGCACAAATCGAAGAGTTGCTTGATAAAGGGGTCATCATACCAAGCACAACACCAAGCAGGTCTCAAATTATTTTAGTACCAAAGAAAGATGGTACATGGCTGATGTGTGCGGATTGCAGAGCCTTGAACAAGATCACAGTAAAGAATCGTTACCCTCTTCCTCGAATTGATGATTTACTTGATCATTTGAAAGATGAGTATTTCACTAAGTTGGACTTGAAAAGAGGCTATCATCAGATTAGGATTGCTGAAGGAGATATATGGAAGACAAATTTCAAAATGAAGAAATAGTTGTTTGAATGATTGGTTATGCCATTTGGGCTTTGTAATTCTCCTGCAACATTCATGAGAGTTATGAATGATGTCTTAAGGCCTTTTCTTGATGACTTTGTGATTTTCTACTTAGATGACATATTGATTTTAAGAAAAACTCATGAAGAACATGTAGGCATGTTAGGCAAGTCTTAGATGTCTTGAAGAAAGAAAATTAGTTTTTAAAGATTCTAAATATGAATTCGGAAGAACCTTGTTAATGTTTTTGGGGAATATTGTTGGAGGGGGTGAATTGTAGATAGATCCCTCAAAGGTCAAAGTCATTGTAGATTGGCCTAAACCCAATAATGTAACATAAGTTAGGAGATTTTTGGGAGCAACCCAATATTGGAGAAAGTTCATTTCTAATTTCTCATCAATTGGAGCTCCATTACATGCCTTGACAAGTGTGAAACAGGTTTTTCAATGGGGAGGAAAGAAGCAGAAAGCCTTTGATGCATTGAAATAGAGAATCAGTTCAACTCCAGTACTTGCACTTCCTAATTTAAGACAACCATTTGAGATAGACACTGATGCAATTCGCTATGCCATTGGAGTGGTATTGCTGCAACATGGTAAGCCAATTTGTTACCATTTTGAAACTTTTAATGGTGCAATAGTTAATTATCCTACATATGAAAAAGAATTATATGCATTAGTGAAAACTGTGAGAAAATGGAAACACTATTTGATGGGAAGGGAAACTATCATTCGCACCGATCATCAACCATTGCAATACTTGCAACCACAAACCAAGCTACAACAAGCGAGGCATTTCAGATGGATGGGTTTCTTGAAAAAATTCCACTTGGTGATAAGGTATAAGAAAAGTATATATGACAGAGTCGCTGAAATGATTTCTAGACCAATTGTTAGTGCTTCAGTTATCCTTAAGCATAATTATATCATGCATGAGAGTTATGTTGAACAATATTCTTTAAATGACGATTTTAAAGATGTATATGCAACTTTGTGTCAAGGCATCCAAGGAGAGGAATTAGATTACCATTCTCATGATACACTTTTGTATCATCTTGGAAAGTTATGCATTCCATAGGGTGAAAGAGTGAACATCATAAGGGAAGTGCATACGTCTCTTATTGCTGGCCATTTTGTTCTAGGTAAGATGGTGGCACAATTACACAAGTGTTGTTATTGGCCTCATATGAACTAAAATGTGTCACGATATGTAAGAGGATGTTCTTTATGTCCTACTAGTAAGTTCAACAATAGAAAGTTATGATTGTATACTCCACTTCTAGTTCCTTCTCAGCCTTGGGAAAGTGTTTCTACAGACTTTGTAGGATCCTTTATGTTCCGGTGGATAATTTCAGTAAGATGTGTATTTTGATGCCTTGTAAGAAGAAGGTTACAACTGAATAGACTACACAAATGTTCTTTCAATATGTATGGGTACATTTTGGGTTTCCCAAATCCATTATTTCTGATTGAGATTCTCAATTTGTTGGGAAACATTGGTCAAGCTTATGGGGACTCATGGACTCCAAGTTGAGAAAGAGCACATCATTCCATCCACAAACCGATGGTCAGACAGAAGTGGTGAACATAATGATAGTGCATCTTCTTCATGGTTATTGCAGCAAACATCCTAAGATTTGGGATGAACACTTACACTACATTCAACATGCTTACAATAGGGAAAACTATTCATCAACTCAAACATCTCCATTTGAGGCATGCTTTGGATACTTACCAAAATCTCCTTTAGATTTTATCTTTGGGAAATATGTTGCTATTGATGGACATAGTGACATTGACAAGGCTAATCGATTCATTGAACAAGTTCAATTGGTGCATCAGGTGGTTCAAGAACAATTGGATAAGAGTTAAGCCATGTAGAAGACAAGGCATGATAACCATTGTGTTGACCATAATTCGCAGGTTGGACATGAAGTTTGGCTTTACATTAGCAAGGAGAGATTAAATGAGAAGGTCAAAAATTGAAACCAATAATGTATGGACCTTTTGAGATTTTATAAAAGATTGGTAATAATACCTTTCACTTGGATTTGCCTCCATATATGCAAATATATGCAATTGTTAATGTTGAGAATTTGAGAATATATGAGCCTCCTTTGATTGAAGATCAAGGAGATCATGTTTAGATTCCTTCGATAGAAGATTTCTCACCTAATTTTTTTGAAGAAATGCAGCAAGATATTTTCATTGAAAGAAAAAAAAACTTCAAAACGAGGGAACACGGAGTACCTCCATGTGGAGATCAAAGGCACAAATCTAAGAAAATCCAAATGGATTGAGATTGGAAGGGTGAGGGAACTTTACCCTCATTTGTTTGTTGACTGAAAAATAGTATTTTAGAGGAACAAAGTTTTTTAGTGGGGAGGAGTGATCCAAGGGATGATCAAAGTGCTCAAATTAAAAGTTTTCAAAAGTGCTCAAAACCAATACCAAAGTGTATACATCGATGATCTAAATCCAAGCCAACTTGAATCACTCAAAACTGATATCGTATGCTCTCGATATCGTGTTCTGTTTGTTTTCCAAAACAGGTAAAAAATTTGCTGGTTGGATGCAGGACTGTTAACTGGGAAATCTATACATTGACTGGGTAGGGTGATAGGATAGGTTGAATGTGTTTCTTGATCCAATGGAAGGCTTCCAAGTGGCCTCACCGGATTGGTCCAATTCGTGGTTTGTTGGTCCAATGGATGGGAGCTACATGGGTCAATGGTGGGCAGCCATGTGGCCTCCTAATGGGAATGATTTAATTTTTTATGGACAAACGAACCTCTTGGTGAATCAAACATAATACCTCAAGGCCCACAACACACAACCTTACTGGTAGATCATTGCTGTTACTTTTTAATACATAGCTGCAAGGTTTTATTTAAATTATAAGTGGATATGTGTTAGGGAAGGGGTCGGGGCTAAGCCCTAACCCCCAATCACCTTACCGCCCATGGGACTACAGGAAAAAGGGAGTCGAGGGCTCGGTCTTAGCCTCGACCCAAGGTTTCAACACCCACTAGTTATACCCACTTGACTGCAACACTACACTGGAGCGCCAACAGTTGAGGGGGTAGAGCTTGGGCACCAACCCATGGTCTCAACACTACCATGTAACTGCAATGAGTCACAATGGAGTTTTGGCGATGGGCGCAAATATTTGGGGAACAACCCCGATTATATGGGGGCCAGAGAATGATTACCGAGATCCTGGGGGCTATGTCGACAGGGTCAGGCAGGTAGCCCCACTCCCCGTGTGCATGGCCCCATGTGGCCCGAGTTTTCTGCCATAGGCCTTAATGGACATTTAAACGAAGCAAAAAAATGCACTCGAATCGATGGGAATATCACCGGTACGGAGTGAAATTGGTGCTCGGTGTGCCCTGGAGATGTGGAACTCATAGATCAGTTAGTAGTACACTCTAGTTTGTAAAGCAGATAGTAGAAAAAATTCTAGAGAGCATAACTTCTTCCGTTTTTGGCCGAATTGAGCCCAACAAGAGCCCAGTTGGTTTTTTTTACTATTCTGGAGCCATTGGAGACATAATTTTTACATTTTGAGTATTGTAAATTGATGTAAATAGAAATTTGAGCACTTAATGAAAGAGGCCCAACATTGGAAATTGGACCAGGAGATGTAGCCCCGAAGAGGGGTGAACTCCATTATCATTTTTGTTGTCATGTGTTTCTAATATGGTATATTTGTATGTATTTTATGCTATTAACTAAGTTTTAAAACCATTATTTTAAATGTTTTGCAAAGTGATCTATTGCCTATAATACATAAAATTTTACTTGCAAATGTTTCAATCACCTTTAAGTTTGCATAAGAACTTAGGGAGTGACAAGGGAGAGATGGTGATAAATTGAAGGAGAGAGGAGAGGAGGAATGAAGAGATAGATAAGGGAAGGAGTGAGAGAGGGATAGAAGGGTAATAAAAAGTGAAGAAGATACAAAGATGAGGGGGGGGAGGAGAAGGGAAAAGAGGGATGGAGACAGTGTTAGGGTTGGTGGGAAGAGAGAGAGAGAGAGAGAGAGAGAGAGAGAGAGAGAGAGAGAGAGACGAGGGGAGAGAGCAGGAGGTAGGAGAGAAGGGAGAGACATGAAGGATGAGAGAGAGGACTTGAGAGAGAGGAAGAGAAAGGTAGGGACATAAAGGTGGAGAGAGGGAGGGACAACGAGATCTATTTGGAGGGGGAGAGGGAGGGAAGAAGAAAGAAATATAGAGATAAAAGTAGAGATAGAGAGAGAGAGGTAGTGACAAGGGAGAGATGGAGAGAGATTGTGTATGTTTGGGGGTGAGATATAGAGACAAAGAAGGATATATGAAGAGAATGGGGGAGAGAATGGGAGAAAAGGATAGAGAGAGGGAGATAGTGACAAAGTAGGAGCGAGAGAGAGAGAGAGAGAGAGAGAGAGAGAGAGAGAGAGAGAGAGAGAGAGAGAGAGAGAGATGGGAGAGGAAGGGAGAGAGAGGTAGGCTGAAAGAGACGGAATATAAGAGAGAAGGAGAGAGGGGGGGAGAGAGAGAGATTGAGTTAAAGGAGAGAGAAGGAGGTAGGAAGAAACACACGGAGAGAGAAAATTGGAGTAAGAGAGATTGAGTGATAAGGGAGATGAAGAGAGACATAGAGAGGAGGGTAGGAGGGAACATACATAAAATGGGGGATAGAGGGACATCATGGGAAGATAGAGAGAGAAATACATGGGGAGGGAGGGAGATATAAATAAATATGGAGAAAGAGTGTGTATTTTTTGGAGGCGATATAGAGAAAAAAAAAGAGACGGGTGGGATAGAGATATAAATGGAAGGTGAAGAGAGGGAAGAAGAGAGAGATAGAGAGAGGGAAATAGGGAGGGAGAGATATATCATGTGTGTTTTGGGGGGTGAAATAGAGAGACAAACAAGAAAAGATGGAGGGATATATATATATATATATATATATATATATATATATATATATATATATATATATATATATATATATATATATATATATATATATATATATATATATATATATATATATATATATATATATATATAGGTGCGAGAGAGGGATGAAGATTTCTTGCACTAGATGTAGTGATTTCAGTGTAGATGGCGATTTATAATCCTATTTGATTGCTTGCAGTAGATGCATTGATTTTAGTTTAGATGTTGACTTCCAATCCTATTTGATTGGTTGGGCTAGATGCATTGGTGTAGATGTTGATTTCTAATCCTATTTATTTGTTTCCACTAGATGCACTCATTTTAATGTAGATGTTGATTTCTAAGTATATTTGATTTCTTGCATTAGATGCATTGAATTTTTTGTAGATGTTTTTTTCTAATCTTATTTAATTGCTTTCACTAGATGCATCGAATTTAGTGGAGATGTTGATCTGTAATCATATTTGATTGTTTGCATTAGATGCATTGATTTTAGTGCAGTTGTTGGTCTCTGATTTGATGTAGCTAGATGTATGATGGTGCATTAATTTTAAAGCAATTGGATTAACAATGTGCATTGATTTCAGTACAAGCACAAAATATTATCTGCAATGTGCATTGTTTTTTGTGTTATAATAATTCAACCTATTAATATTGGAGAGAAAGATATGCAAGGTATGATGTTTACTAAAATAGCTAGAGTTAAATATTTGAGTGGTTTAGGATTTCAACTAATCTTTTGATATTAATCAATATGAAAAGATGGAAAAAATAATAGGGGTGACAATAAGAAGAGTAGAAGAAAATATTTTTAGATTGATCACAATGAAGACTATTCGTAATTGACTACATTCTTATTATTCACATTTTCTATCATTCAATACTATTACATTGTCACTTTGCATTCAAAAAATTTATTTCATTATTTTTTATCGTTAAAGTTATTAATAATATCTACCATTTTAACAAACTTAGGTGACTGAGAAAATTTAGAATTAAAACGATCAGATTCATCAAATTTTCATCAAAACACTATTCAAGATCCATTTTAAAGATATATAGAAAGTGGAGATATGATAATTGGTTGGAGAAACAAATAAGATAAAGATTTTGTAAATCTAGCCACCCATAGAAAGAAATTCAAAAATATATTATTTCTTGTCTTTGCAAAACATACTATAGAATAAAAACAAATCATCAAAATGTTCTTGAAGGAAATCAAGTATTCCAAAGATTAGCAGAGAAACAAATTATTTCAAGAGTATCCTTGACACAGTAAATTATGAGAAGTATTCTTCAAGATATCTTTAGTAATATATGGATGGACACTATTAAGAATTAATTAGCTGTCAAAAGTTGTGACACCTAAAATTAAATTAAATAAGTGTGTAATATCAATCATTTTTCAAACTATTGACAAGATGGTCGCTCTTCTTCATCATTGACTAATTACTAATAGATAATTACATACACATATAGAAATATAACACAACAATAGTAACATTCACAAACATTAACATCCAAATCCCAACATATAAACAAATAAACTACTCAAAACATCCAAACCCAAATGTAGAAACCATTCAGAGCAAGAAACAAGGAATACTTAAAGAAGACAATAATACGGTCATGTCAAGCAAAAACAACATAATGAAAATCTTGAAGTATGAAGTATAGGTTCGATAGACCAATCTGGTCACAGTGGACGTTAACCATCATCATCATCATCAATGATAATATAAAAATGTGACATTGTTGCCCTCAACTAAAATTAGGCTAGATTCATCTAACTCTAGATATTTCATGCACCGAGAGGGATCCAATCCCTTGAGGTGCAAACCTTTCATCAAATTCTACACTCCAGAAAGAAGGTTTGCACCTCGAAGGATATAGATATGGAGTTAAATGGATCTAGGTTGGTAGAGTAAGTGTTTTTATGTTTATTATAGATTGGCACCTATATGCATTTACCAACCATTTAATTTATATGGTTGAGCTAATTTTATGTTGATAAATTTCGTCATTGAATGTGGTAAGAAAATAATATTATTATAACATAATTTAAAAAAAATTAATAATATGAAATAATAATAATAACTTAATTTTAAAGTTATGATTAAGTCAGATATTAAATTGGTAGAACAAGAGACACTCATTTGCATAGTTATTTGAGTGCTAAAGTCTACAAAAGCATTCCACCTTTACCATTTAAATTTAAACTTGTGACCTCCTACAAAAAAAACCACATTTTCTTTACAATTAAACATTATAATTAAATAATTTTAATTATATTAATACTATTCATTTATTTTTAATTATATAATTATATATATATATATTATAATTAATTTCATTGAAAAAAGTATAAAATTATATTTCCCATCTATTTACTAAACAATGTTCGGTTAACTCCTTTCCCCTTCATTTTAAAGAAGAACAAAACCAAATGTGGATATGAAAACTAATGCATTTCAAAACTTCATCATACAAGAAGAAAGAAAACAATATGACTCTAGGTTTAGATATAAAAAGAAATAGAACGATCAAACTTGATAAAAAGGACATTAGTAGCATCTCTTGTTCTCACCATCAACTGGTGAAAGAGAGGGTAACAATATTGTCAAATCTCTCTATTTCTAATTTTTCTGGTTGTCATCCAAGTAACATGTTACTTGAGAATATTAAGTTTAAATAAACCATATTTATTTCCTTTTACACCCGTTAAATAGTAATATGGTTGAAAATCACTTTCAAATCAAATCTTTAATCGCTTTTAATATTATGATATTTTTTGTTTACGGTTAATTTAAAATTGAAAATCAGTGAAGATTTTTTGCTATTATTGATGAATATATTTATTTAGAGGTTCAGTTAATTCTTCCCCTCTCAGATTTTACGATAAAATTTAGTAACTCTTGGTTTAATCATTTCTCCTAAATAGTCAAGAAAATATAATTAAATTTGTGATTTACCAATTATATTTTATTAACGTAATAAATTATTTGCCGTATTTTTATGTTAAATTTTCTGTTTTTTAATATGAGAAATATTGTATATTTGATAACGTAACGTATTTTTATGTTAATTTATTTTTTTAGTATGAGAAATATTTGTATATTTGATAACAGCAATTTTAAAGGAAATCTTTATGTTCCAAAGCAAGGCTTCGAGTTCTTTTAACAAAGCTCATAATATCACTTATACGAATTGGATTTAAGTGCAGAGAATACTAATAATTTCTTTTAACCACTAATATAAATAAATTAAATTAATTTAAATAAATTATATTAATTAGTTTGAAATTTATTAAATAATAAGAGAAATTAAAACTACTAAAAAAAGATTAAGGGGGGAATGTAAGTTATGCAAATTTCTTATTTCTTAAAATCAATGAGTATATTTATCAAATTATATTTATAATAATGAAAACGGCTATCATAAATATGTTTGCTCATGTAAATATTATCATATTGATTTAAAAAATAAAACACATATAATAATGAAATTATATTTCTAATACTGAAAGGGGTTATTATAAAGGTTTTGTTAAAATGAATATTATTACTTTGATGTAAAAAATAAAACACATATAACAATTAATAATAGAGATATTTTTAAGGTGTACACCAATTAATTTGAGTGGGTTTTAGTACCTACCAAGTTTCAGGTTCAAATCTCATAAAGCGAAGTTTAGGATAAACATAGGGGCTTCACTCAATGAAAATATGACATATCACATGTGTTCATGGCATATTAAAAAGTAGTTTTAATTTGACTATGTATTAGAAAAGACCTTTAAAAATCACATTATTTAACCCCCTACTAATACAAATCCAATAAACCTTCCCAATTTAAAAAATCCTTACATTATTTAACACCCTACCAATAAAACCCAATACACCTTCCCAATTTAAAAAACCCTTATTTTCACTAGATATTGTAAGTATCTATTTTTTCATTAGCATTTTTTATACTTTCCAATATAAGAACCCTTTATCCCCCTATATATCCCCAATATATTATGTCATTTTAAGCTCAATATAAAGTGGTATTTCTTCCCCAATGAAGCCTTCGTGAGAAGCCCTCGTGAGGATAAAATACACCTTTGTTAAATTAAAGTATCATAATATAAAGTGAAAACCTCCCATTAGTATGTAAGCACTATTAAAATGATCATATTTATTATATATATTTGAAAGAAAGAAAAATGATCTATAAAATTAATATAATAATTGATATATCAAAAGGTCAAAATAATAAATATAATATTTAATTAATTATATCTATATATATATATATATATATATATATATATATATATCCTAATTTTAAAATTAAGGTACTTTTTCATTAATATATAAAAGGAAAATACATAATTATCAAACAAAAATGGGATGCTATCACTAAGATTATATGAAGAGAAGTGTAAGTTCATTTAAACTTGGACATCTCTTGTACTAATTTAATTCCTTTAAAATAACTTCAATCCTCAACATTTAATTCCCTTAAAATAACTTCCATCTTCAATTCTTTGACATGAGGTTTGAATGTGAAAAATGGCTCGGACTAAATCTAATAACTTCCATCTTCAATTCTTTGACATGAGGTTTGAATGTGAAAAATGGCTCGGACTAAATCTTATTCAAAATAACTAGTATACACCTCATGTGTTGATAAAAATATATTTTTAATCTTTATTTAATAATAATGAAACTTATAATACAATTTAAGTGTTTCTAAATATACTTGTATTTGTATATTTATTTTAAAATTATATTAATTTTTAGAAAGAAATAGCATAACACTTTATAGTTCATCTTAGTTTTCCACTTGGAAAAAAAGATTAGTGACAAAATTACATTTTTTCATAAACACTCAAGAATTTACTTTCGAAATTTTATTAAATTAAATAAATAAATGCCATATTTTCGAAATTTTGTTAAATTAAATAAATAAATGCCATATTCATTGCCTTATCTAGTGACCAACTCAACATCCAGTAACTAAATCAAAGAATTGAAAAGATAACTTTGTAAAATTAGGAGGACTAGGAACTTGAAACAACATAGATGTCAAAGTTTTATATGTCAAAGTTTTGATATGTGATATTCCTAGTGTAAGCTAGTTAAAAAACTCTCATAAAATTCATGTATTAAGTATTATAAAATATTGCTAATTCAATTTAATACATATAATGAAATAAGTGGACAGTCAAAGACAATTTTTTTAAAGAGTCCATCGTAAAACTAATTTTAATATTCATAGAACCAAAATTATTGTGAGAACGAAAGGGTTAAGGGAGTAACTCGATTTTTGATAAAAGTTTCACGAAGGAATATTGATGCAGGGGCATTAGAGATTTGAAGCTATTAAACTTTCGTCGTGGAAAAATTAAAAAATGCGGTAGCGATTTTTTAGAGGATTTTTTTTTTTAATGTAAATAAATTTTATTTTCCAAATTGGTATATTTTAAGAGTTTTAGAATTAATGAGTCAGCTTTAAAAAAATAAAATTATGGATAGGTGATATTTTGTATGTAAAGCAAAAAAAATCTAGTTTGAAAAGCACGAAATATTCTAAAGATAGTTTCAGTGATTTTAGAATTTAAAAAAAAATGATTTATGGAGTGATTTTAGGATTTAGGAAAATCTGATTTATGGAGTTCTCTTAGTATTTAGAAAATCTATTGAATTTTATTATTTCTACTTATCGTAAGCCTATGGGAAAAGAGAACTAATGGCCAAATGCATGTAGATTTAGGCCAAGAGAGAGGAATGGGTGTTTTTTGAATAATTATATGTACAAATTCTGTCGAATGAAAGTCAGCCTTGTGCGGAACTCAGTGCAGGATTGCTTCATCTCTTCCCTAGACAATATTGGCTATAATAGTGTGGTAGAAATTATCCATTCCATACAGAATACCTCGTCAGGGGTCTGATTGGGATGAGGGATTCCAAGCATTAAAAGATAAGTTATTTATGCATCAATTTCTTAAAATAATTTGCATATGCATGAGATCAATATCTATTATATTAGATTTCTCTTAGAAAATAAATTGCATATGCATGAGATTAATATATATTATGTTCGATTTGGTTTAGAAAAGAAGTAAATGTTTGCATACAAGAAAACAGTTATTGTGCAAAGAAGTATATGTTTGCATGTAAGAGAAATAGATACCATGTAAAGAATTATATGTTTGCATGCAAAAATAATTGCCACACATCTAGAAGATCGATTTCTTGAAAATACTACATGAATTATTGGAAAAAGAAGATAATCTAATGAGATTAATCTTGGAAAATATTTGCATGAGTTATTGAAAAATGAAGATAATTTAATGAGAATAAGCTTGAAATATTTGCATGAGCTCTTGAAAAATGAAGATAAGTTAACAAGGGTAATTCTTGAGTGGATTGCATAGGTTCTTGAAGGGATTTTCATGGGTTCTGAACAAAGAAAAGTTAACTAGAGTAATTTCTTGAAAGTAACTCAAGAATCCATGTGACCCATGTTGTTGTCTTGAAAACACTACATGAAATTTTAAATTTCTTTTACACATGGATAGAGTAACTCTTTGGGGTAGATTTCCTGAGAAAGAAATATGTGTTTTACATGCATGGAAAAAACAACTATAACGATTTATTTTCGAAAACAATATCAGTGGAGTTGTGCAAAACAATAGCTATCGTGTTAGTTCTCTTGAAAATAATAGTTGTTTATGTACATATAGCGATAGATAATGTGTTAGTGTTATTGGAAAATATGTATTGTTTTGTTCTTAGTTATTTATATTGATCTTGCATAAAACAAAATCATTATGATATATTTCTTGGATGGATATCTATCTATCTATATATATATATATATATATTTGCATGAAAAGGAGATTATAACTATTGTGTTATACTTTTTGAAAAGAAATATGTAATTGCATGCAATAAATATGTTAGTTTTCCTTTGGATAAGTACATGTATCTACACACAAGAAATAATAATTATCATGTTAAATTTACTTGGAATAGAGCATGTATTTTCATATACAATAGATATTCAAATAATTATCCTTGGAAAAAAGGCTCTTGGAAAGAACAAGAAGTTGCATGGGCAAGAATAGTATATTTTATGCTAGTTTTCCTTTGGAAAGATTATGCATTTGCATGCAAGATTGTGTTAGATTTATTTTCGAAAGATTATGTTAGCTTTCTGTTGGCTTAGTGGGTCTTGACCTAGGTTCAGAGTTAGTTTTTCCAAACAAATCCCTACACTACTGGCCCTTTCGGCATCAACACATGGAGCGCAGACTAAAGTCTCACTCGAAGCAATATGGGGGGATTCTGGAACCAAGTTTCTGCACCCAAAGATTAGTGTAATGTTTTTTTTATGCCCTAAACCTGCCTTCATGCAGATCGATAAATCTATAGGGCTTATCGATATAAATTCCCTTGATCAGGTTCTATACCTGCACGAATGTACACGACTATATTTCGCGGACCCTAAACAGGTGAATCAATCACTTACGTGCCTATATGATTACTCGTAATTCCGCATTTACCTAGATTGGCTTAATTATTTGATAACCTTAGGATGCAACAACATATGCTTCGCGTAAAAAGTTATTATTACTTGCATTCATACATTAATGTAAATCATGTAAAATTGCGCATTAATACAATATTAATTCATAAACCGATCATTCATCATAACATAATAGTGCATTCATCCATAACATAAGGAAATAGATAAACAAAGGAATTGCTGGAATAGTCTCTTTATTAATGCTTCAGTTCTTCTTACAGACTCAAGACTTCCCTATGCACTCAACTGAGGGGGTCTACACACTCAGCTGCGGACTCTACTCTAGGCATCTGCGCACACAGCTGCAAAGCCTCTCTTCTATTCTAAGATTTGTTCGATCTTTCTTCTATTGACCCATTACATTCGTCTTCATTGATATCTACTATCCCTTAGACTCTCTAAGACTCTCCTTTTTATACAAGTCCATGGTCTGCGAACCATGGGTAGATCTACTAAAGCTGACACAACTTACATAAAATAAGGGTAAAACCCTTTATGACACTTTACTATATATGTGCTTCACAACCACATCTTCCAGAGACTTTACATTCTTTACAACAAAACTTGGGCTTTTGCCCCAAAATTGGCCCTAGGGGACCCTGTCCCCATAGTCCCCTAACACAAATATCGTGACTCACCCCTGTGTCACTCTGCTTGTGCAGAGATCTTACTGCGGATAACTCCCAACTCTACTTGAGCCACTACTACCTCATCCGTGCCTTGCGTGGCTGCTTGTTTGATCTGTTCCACCAGTTGCTCTGTCGCTGGTCCTGCATTGTCTTCCTTTATCTTCTGATGCGTTCTCTGCAAGCTTGCCAACTTTTCCTCAATGGTGGCAGAGATAACATAGGCCTCATCCATCCAAGGCCCCAATGTGGCCTTGAGGACCACATCTTTCCTTTTACGCTGCCTCCACCTATTCGAGCAACTATTTTGCCTCATGTAGCTTGGCCAATCGCTCTGATATAATGACGGTGTGTGTCGTCACTCTTGCTTCATTATACTGATGTTGTAATTCATGGGCTTCTGTGTTCAACCTTTGCAGGTTAGGATCTTCCTGGAGCATAATGACTACCTCCATGGACTGCTCAAAGAGCACAACGCAATCCGCCACTGCGACATCTACTGCTGCGACTCCATCCTTTGCAGTTGCGTTGCATTGTTCTTTGACCTTTGGTGGAGTTGAAGGTTGTGACTTCAACTCAATCTTTGTTATCTTTAGGTTCAGTTCAAACTGAACCTTTGCCACTTATGTTTTTGTATCACGCACACGTGCAGCCAACTTCATGATATTTTGGTCCACTGGTGCTTCCTCTGGGATATGCAATTCAGGGACTGTCTTGCATGCCTCAGCCACCACAGCTACAGTTTTTTCATTTTGCACCTGAAATTTCTTCCATTCTTCGAGCACTGTTGTTTTCTCCACGAACATTTGTTCGTTGTTGACCTTGTGCTCGATGATCATGCTTAGTGTGCGTTGCTCCTGGGCCTTAATCTCTGTGATCACACTTTCTTTCAGTGTGTGAAGGAACTCATTAGGGAGTGTGGCCATGTTGAGGCCCACATTCTTCAAAGTGCTGACAATAGCATTGTTAGCGGCCGCCTCCACGTTCAAAGCAACATCAGGTAACGCAACTGATTGAAAATTCATTGACCGAACCATCTTTGCTACTTGAGTGGTCCGCAGTGCCAAACTGGTTGATGCAACATTTCTCTGTCCTAAACCTGCCTGGAGTCTAGTTGTTTTGATCTGCAGCTCGCACAGACCCATATGTATGGTGACTAGTGCTCGCTTCTTCTATTGCTCAAATTGCTGCAACCCTCCTGCTATTGTATCCCACACCTTATTGCCAATATCATCAAAGTCACCCTCTTTGAAGGTAATTGGATCTAGTGATGACTTGGTGGCTTTTTTATTTTTATGTGGTCCTTCCTTTTCCTACTCCCTATACCACTTCACCTCGAAGGGAGTGCTTTCCTGATGATCTTCATCACCCTACTCTAACTGCTCTTCCTCCTCCATTGGTGGTGAAGAATAATTCTGACTCCTTTCAGAGTTGTGCTCATCCTGCTTTGCCTGTTCCTTTGCAGTGCACTTCGCTTCTACCCGGGCCTTCCCCTCGGCCTCTTTCTTCCTGCTTCCAACCAACAACTGAACCTTCTGTTTGGCTGCTTCTTTTTTCTTTTTCTCTGTGGACTTGCTTGTCTTAATGGCCTCATCGGATACAACATTCTAGTATGTTGGCCACCACTTGATGACTTCTGCAATCACATCATTCATGGTCAGGTAGGGTAAGTCAAACCATTTCTGGTTGGGGTCCTTGCACGCTTGGATGTAAATATGGTGGAAGTCTGCTGTGAACTCCGCGTACCCTGACAGTTGCTCGAAAAAAGTTGGTGACAACCACGGCTTTTGGTTTATGGCCATGTGAATACTCGCCTCCATTAGCACCCAAAAGACTTTTCTTTTTGTCACTCACGCATCATCTTTTGTGGCCCAAAGAGATGTGAACTTTGTTGCTTCCCGTAAATCCTTCTCCACAGGAGGAAATTAGTTATCCTGCGACAGATCCCACATGACCAGCACTATTGAAATAAATAGCCACGAATAATGGAACGACTTATTGTCATTATGTGCCTCTTTGCAGTTTGCGAGGAACTCGGTACATAGGTAGCACATCCAGTTGAACTGTATGCCCTCCATGCACTGGGTTGCCAATGAAACCACTGGTGCCGACACCACGTCTGTGCTACACTTTCGCATAATTTTTCTAGCAAAAATCTAAATGGGAATCTTGATCGCGGGGTCATTAATGCTAGGAATTGAATACCCACACGACGTTCTGACAATTTTAAACTTGCCTTCATCTTCTCAGTTAGGTTGCACTCGCTTGTCTTTTCGTTGAACGCCTTGGCTGGATTCAATCCAAAGTGTGGTAATAATGTGATATGATGGATCAGCATATCTGTGATAGGGATCAAATCATTTAACCATAAGTACCCTTCATGCACCAGGCACACCAGCTGCTTGATGACAATCAGGTTGATATTTGACCGATGATAGTGCAAAACCAATAACAGGTTTAGCAACCCTCACTTGTTGACTCTGCGTATCCATTCCACCGGCTCCAATGCGGTGACACCAGACTCCTTATAGAAAACCCTCTGCATAAATATGTCAGTAGCAAGGTGGGCAAACTTCTCATGGTCTGCCAAATCCCAGTCTTCAAGCTTCAGGTGCGGGGCCTGCGCTAAGCGTGGACCTTCAAAGGTGATATTCTTCAGCAAAAGGGGTGCGTTGATGGAGAACTGTCTAGCATCCAAGTCCTTTAGGACCTTCACCTTGCCCTTTTGTAGAGGGATATCCTCTAGTAGCTTTGAAATAGGGTCTACTCCTCCAATATCTATGTCTTCCACGCCTTCCTCCGCTTCCAGATCTACCACCTTCCCCTTCTCCTTTGCGCTTGCCTTTTCTTTCCTTTGGGCCTGGATAGCTGCATGTTTCCTTGGTGACTTGTGAACCAACATCAACTTCTTTTATTTATCCTTTTAGGGCTTAGGGACCTCTCTCGTCAGGATAGGCTTCGGCCTAGGTGACCTCGGCATTGTAGGCATGGTTGTTGGAACCTCCATACTCACAACCTCATGAGCAACTCCCTCCGAGGCAATAGTCTCTCCAGCTCTTGCAGTTTCTGCGGGACCTGGTCCTAACATAATTTTGTGGATGAGTTTTATTTTTGACTCGTGATACTGATCAAACACGAGCCTTGCAATAAAATTCTCAAATAACTCATGGTTCGTGCACAAGAGACAATACAACTAAAAAATCCTCAGAATGCAAAGTGTTTCTCACAAGACGGCCACGCGTATTTTATAGGCAAGTTCGAATTCAAATTTTACTATTCCCCCCAAAATCTGTCCATAAATGTGAGATTGGTGGCGGATTTCCAAAGATTTCACTCTTAATTTTAGTCTTAAGTGCCTTAAATGCCAGTTTCCTGCTCGTCTTAATCATCTTCTAGTAGTCAAATCATGAACAGTGATGGTAATGATCACTTTCTGGCTATGCTACGCAGTCTCTCCTTCTATATCACAACTCCGTTCATGCTTCTTCTAGTACTGTGACATCCTCCTGTTTCTCGAACTCTGATCGTGCAGCTCTACAACTCGGGCATTGTAGTTTACAGTCTCGTGCCTCCTTGGAGCTTCTTGGAGTGCTAAGACTGTGCTACCATCATTTAGTCATTGGGCTGGATCCCTGGTGTATGGCTTCAATCAACTTCCATTTACCTTTCTCGGAAATAGATCTCCATTCAATTTCACTAGCTGAACTGCTCCACCATCAGTAATCTCTTTGATCACATATGGCCCCAGCCAGTGCATTTGAAATTTTCTTGAAAAATTTTCAAACTTACTTTCATATAATAAAACTAAATAATTAACCTTGAAGGTGCACAGTTTGATGTACCGATCATGCCAAGATTTTTCACGTTCCTTCTGAACCTGCTGATGGAATCCAACCAAAAATCTATCTTCCTCGAGCTTTGTCAGCTACATGAGCCGCTCTTCTAAGGCTTCGTGGTCTGCCATCCATGTGAATGCTGCTATGCATAGACTAGGCATGATATAATCCATAAGCATCACAACCTCTACGCCATAGACTAACCTAAACGGTGTTTGACCAGTAAGATTCTTACAAGTAGTTTTGTAAGCCGACAATACCACTGGCACGCGTACATCCCAATCATTTCTTTGTGCATTGCAAGCCTTTGTCAGCGCATTCTCCAATATCTTATTAAATGCTTCAACCATCCCATTTTTCTAAGGATGATATGGCATACTCTTCTGGTGATAAACTTGGAATTCTTCTGTCAGCGCGTTGATCGTTTCATTAAGGAAATGCGTACCGTGATCACTCATTAAAATATTTGGGCAACCAAACCTAGTCAACACGTACTCAAAAAGAATTTTGTTGTTATTGCCCTTGTACAGTCCTTTATAGGATGTGCCTCCACCCATCTGGTCAAATAGTTGGTCGCAGTAATGATATACCACACACCCGTCTTCTTTCATGGAGGTTGAATCGGTCCTACAAAATCAATTACCCATTTCTCAAATGGTTGCAATGATACCTGTGGATTCAAATGAAACCCATCCATCCGTGATGGACTATTGGTTCTCTCACATGCATCGTACGCCCTACAATATGCTTTGGAATCCTTATGCAATGTTGGCCACCACAACCCACCGCGTAAAATCTTCTGCGCTGTTGTTTTTCCCGCCTAATGACCGCCTGCAACCCCTCCATGAGCTTCAGCTAGGATACTGTTTGATTCAAAATTAGACACATAACATCGTAGTATCTTGTTCCATCCCATCTTATACAAGTGACTTGCAATAACAGAAAAATTTGTCGCACGCACCACCAATCCTTCTTTCGTTGACTAGTGTATCCTTCTGGTGTCGTTCTCGTAGTTAGAAAGTGGATAATGTCTGCAAAATGATTGTCTGTTATGTACATCACAAAGAGATGCGCGTCAGGAAGCCCCTCCTCTAAATTGGTAGGCTCCTCTCTTGTTTCAATGCGCGACAGATGATCTGGCCTTGCATTCAACCTCCCTAGTTTCACAATTACTTTGAAATCATACTCCTAAAATAATAGCAACCATCTGCATATTTCCCCCCCAACATAGGCTTGTTGACTAGGTACATTAATGTCAAATGGTCTATATACATCTTAAAGTGTCTGCCTAGCAAGTAATGCCTCAACTTCTAGAGTGCGTACCGATAGCCAATCCTTCGCGCTCTGTCATTGAATAATTATTTTCAGCCTTAGACAGCTTCATGCTATCAGGTGATCCAATTCTCCTTCACTGGCCTGTGTCAACACAACTCCCAGCGCAATGCATGATGCATCCACATGCACATGAAATTTCTTCGTCCAATCAGGGAAGACTAGTATCGGTGTGGTGACCATTTTCTCTTTCAATACATCCAGACTCCACTGACACTCTTCATCCCAATAGAAGGTAGCGTCTTTCTTCAATAATTTTTCCATTAGCACAGTAATCTGGGCATAAACCTTGATGAACTTTCGATAGTATCCTATATGACCCAACGTTACGCGCAACTATTTAACACTCCTTGGCACCTCCAAATTAATTATGACAATGATCTTATCATGGTCCGTGACCATTAATCCTTGCCTACACACTACATGACCCAAAGAGATTCCAAAAAGGGACGCAAAATAAGCACTTCTTCAAGTTTAGAGCGATTTGATACCTCCGACATGTATCCAAAATCAAGCGCAAACTAGCTGCATGGAATTTTACCTGTCCGAACACTGTCCAATCATTAAAATATACCTCCAAAAACTTGTGAATGAACTCTTTGAATGTCACAATGACTTCGCGTGAGAAGATTTTTGGCGCATTCTTAAGTCCAAAAGGCATTACTGTATACTGAAAGCACCCCCACTTAGTTGCGAAGCTATTCTTACTCTTGTCTTCTAGCATGATCTTTATTTGATGGTATTCAGAGAACCCATCAGTGAATGGATATGCTTCCTGTCTGCCAACATTATCCGATACCTCATATGTTAGTGGAGTTGGAAAAGGATCATGAACGCAAGCATCGTTCAACTTCCTGAGATCTACGCAAATCCTTATCTCATCCTTCTGCTTCTTTTCCTGAACTACCATAGGGCTTACCCAATCGGATTCCTCCACTGGTTCAATAATACCTAATGCCAACATCTTATCCAACTCCAAGCAGACCTTTTCCTTGTACTTAGGATTAAGGCGATATGGCCTCTGCTTAGCAGGGTTCACATCTGGTTTCAACATTATTTTCATCACTCCCAAATTGCATATGATGCCTTTTAAGTCTGAAAAATTTGTAGGGAACAAAGCTTGATATTCGCGAACCAAGTCAATGACCTTATTGACTGTAGCATCATCCCAGTAGTCCCCTATCTTCACAAACTTCGGCTCCACCTTTGTTCCAATGTTCACTTGTCTATTTTTCAGTGGCGCAGTGATATCTGGATTCTCTATCTGTGGCCCCTCAACTTTGCAGCGACCTTCCGCCTCTACGATATTAATTTTTCTTGGATATTTGTCTTATTATTTAGCAGTCACATTATAGTACTCGAGCGCATGGCGCAGTTGGGTGGTATAATCTGGTTGAATCAAATCCAAGGGATCCTATGGTATTTTGAAGATTGTTGCCTTGACCTCCTGCAATGCTTTGTGAATGCACTCGAATCCATCCCTAAAGCTGAATGTCATCAAAACACCCCGTCTCAAAATATCCCATTTGTCTATGTCGTGGCGCAGCTCTATTTCCAGGTACTAATTCATTGGTATTACATCCAAAGTATGATAGAACAAATTCACCCACTCTGGTTGTGGCTCTGCTCCATAAGTGTGAGTCCATTTGGCTAAGTGATCGCATCGATCACTCCTCCCATCATATTTCTTTGTCAGTGGCACTTTTCGATGACCAAACTGCAACCTCATCATTATTTTGTATTCACGCCATCCATCAAAATTGTCTTTGTGCGTACCCTACCATCTTGTGGGCATAGCGCATGGTGCCAAATCCAAGGCTTGGAAGTGATGCTTCTCTGGTACTTCCCTCTAAAATGCATCCAAAAATTTATCTACGTCAGTTAGACTATCATAATAAGGCAAACTCCTTATCTCCAACGATACACAGTGCAGTGATTTAGTCATCATGTTACAACAAAGCGTATATACTTCGTGCAACCTATTCTGCTAGTGTTCCAACTCCTCATCCGAATTCAATGTACTGGAACTTTCGCGGTCCCATGTAATGCATCCATTCGGTGTTGGATTCACCCAATCTTGGTCTCGCTATGTTATTTTGTAGATCTGGTCCAAATCATCGTCACTTACATAGTCATCGACCAGCATACCATAATGTGGTTGTTACAGATCCATTTGGGCACGTCAATCACATCATCTAGATCAGTGTTTTAGGGCTCATCAAACCCTAATTTTAGTTTCTAAATGCCCTAAACAAGTCACCCCTTTGAATTCCTCCTTCCTAGACTGTTTCATGACTTGAAGACATCCAGAAATAGCCTCTAAAGGGACCATCATAGGTAAGCCCTTGTAAAGGTGCGATGCAGAGCAGTTGAGCCCACTGCCAGGGTGTTCTGCAGAGCACTTAGGTTTCCTTTCACTTGCGCTGGGTGAGATTGAGTGAAATTCACATAGGGTTTGGGGAATATTGTTATGTTTTGGAGTCATCTAGAAGGTTCCCTCACTTATCAACTCCTATGAGCTCGAAAATGGATGAGGAATGAGTTAAGGTGCATCCTATCCTCTCATCCCTTCCTCCATGGAACTAATTCTAAGTATGGAAGGCCATTCAATTCCACCATTTATGACAAAACCTCCTTCATCTTCCTATAAATTGACCACTCATCTAAGTGATTAGGGGCTAGATTATGTTGAATTGTAAGGAGATAATGTTACTATGATACTTGAATTTGGAGAAAATTATGTGATGCCATGAGATTGTCTTGCTTTTGATGTGATGTGGATGGGATCCAAGCTAGAGGAATTACTTTGAATCAGACATTGATGGTTGTAATTCCTTCTTCTATCTAATAAAGTGTTTGAACCTTTTTCCATATGTTGTGTTCTTTCGTAATGCTTATATGTATGAATTGCTTCTGATTCCTTTCATTTATATTCAATGGATTATATGCTTTGATCGATTTTTGTCTTCTATTGTGTTTACAGGGTACTTCTCAAGCGGATTAAGTACGGAAAGGAGCGACAAAATCGATACAAGGTAGACGAGAGGAAAGTGGAACAACATGTAGGCCTTCTATCTTCTCATCTTATCTATTGTTTATAGGAAAAGTATAAAACACTTTAAACTGTTATTCTAGGCACAACTACTTGTCTAGTTAATTAGTGTTTATCTGTAGATGCTAAATTCTGCAAAACAAATTGGTGACTCTGCTGGGGAAGAATCCTCTTTCCTAGTAGCTTATCCACCTCCTAAGACATCCTTGTAGCTCTATTTGTGTTCATCGATTGTAATTCAGTTGTTTACATTGAAAAATTGGTCAAAAGTGTGTCAAATTGCCTCTTCAAATGGCTTATTGTCACCAGCACAGGCTTGTGAGGGACACAGTGCACTGCAGAGCATCCCTGGCTTAGGGACAATGCTCTGAAGTGCACTATCTCCCACTCTGGGTTGTGTTGATCCTCCTAGGATTAGTTCCCAACTTTGGAAAGAGTTTTTGCCAAATTTTCTCTGTTTGACTGTTTGTTGATTGATCAATGAATGTTATGTCTCAGAAAAAGAGTTTTTATCTCCTTGTGTAGCCCAAATTTGATAGGATTGATTAATGTTTCTTCATGTTTTCTTTGTCATTATAGATCAATAGTCAAAGTTAGGATATAATTGATTAATCTTCATTCGAAAGAAAATGTCCTAAAGTATTCTCTTCCTTTGAATTTGAACTGTCGTAAAAGTCTTCATTCATATGAAAGATTGATTGATTGTATGTTCATATTTCCTTTTTTTTCATATTCACATTAAGGGAATCGAAAAGAAATACATGCATGTTGCGTTGAAAAAGTTTGTGTGTGCAGATAGGAATAGTGTAGGGAAATTGCATTAGATTGTTCTCTTTGCTCTTTGATCAAAAGAAATCCGATTGCTCTATCCCTAAGTAGCTAGGATTTTCATCGTTAAATTGAATGGAAAGAATGCTTATCATGATAGTTGCATTCCTAGGAATTTCAAAATACATCACGTGGTGAACTTGAAAGGAAAATTCCTTAGCAAGATCAACTTAAAATTAACATCAATTTACCTAATGGAGCATTGTAATTAACGAGAACATTTAGTGGTTCTAGGCTAGAGACGTGTTCCGAGGGCGTAAAACAAAGCAGTTGTCACTAACTTGTCTGCAATACATCCCAAGTGTGATACCTCATTCCACGTACGTGAGTATATCGTAGCTCGTCCATGTACCTTCGGGTATATAGGGTGGTGTTCCAGTACGTAAGTATATGGGAATGCTCTCACTATGCAATTTTTTGCATTAGACATTGCTTAAACGGATTGTGCCTCCACGTACTTTTGGGTATATATGGGAGGAAAAAACTAGGTTTCTATCCATCCTTAGGTAACCGAGTCGGCTGCCTTGTACACTATGATACACCAAACATAGGATTCAGGGAGAGTGCCTACCCGTACTTCTCGGTTCGCTGGGAGGTATTCTGCAGTTCACAGTTGCTTCGTAAACCCTTTTCCTAGATCATCCATCGTTTTTTCTTGTTATGTTACTTTGATTAAAATAAAATTAATTAACCGCGGATAACATCCTCCACGCTTACTCCTTAGTTGATCTTAGGTTGAAACATATGGCGATAAATCCAGAGTACACCGATCAGGGAATTCCTTTTGATGGGAATCCTAATCCTTTTCCTCCTTTTGGAAATATTGGTGCTCCTTATATGGCTACATTTTCCCTTTCAAGATTTACCATTGGCTTGACAGTATGGTTGTTTTCAACCTCCTTGGTTCAAAATGTCGTGATTTCTCCGCAATCGAGTACTCCTTGAACTGGATAAAATCAACCTCCAGTTGATCCTAAAGTTGATCCTTTGCCTTATTCCTCGGTTGTTTCTTCCTCCCCTTCTTCCTCTTCACTTGGTCAAAGTATTGTTACTAGTAACGAGGTGGCTAAGAAGAAGAAGAAAGGGAAGAAGAAGAAGAAGAAGAAGCAAATTCAGCAAAGGGGAAACCAAGCAACCATTTCTTTGAATGCAATATCTGATGAGAAACCATTCGTCAAGCCTCACAAAGTTCAATATCCATGCAAACTTTGTGTGGGAGACCATCTTGTTCGAAATTGTCTTGATATTCCTCAGATCTTAGAAGAATGATCTTCTCGTTCACATCATCCTATGTCATCAACTTCTAGAGATCATGTTGGTGACACACCATCAACTAGTGGTAGTAAAGTTCATGGAACCAAGGGTAGAGTTAAGTTTCCCTGTAGGTTATGTGAAAGGAATCACCCCATTCACCTTTATCCCTATCTAGACTAAGCCAAAAAAGTGTTGGATAATCGTCTTGCTTCACCGTAGCGACTTCCATTTGGTTACAGGAAACTCTCCCTAAGTCCTTCACTAGTTGATGAATTGACTGACCAAAATCAACCATTGGTCAAAGCCACTCTCTCTGAAAGTGAATCCAATGAGTATATACCTGAACCAAATCAATAGGTTGAGGTAACAGTTGACGTGATTTCACCTTTAGCTAATCATACCCTTCTCGAAGAGAGTGAATATGATACCACTGAGGTTCTTTTCATTTCTTTAGATTCTAATGAGCTTGGGGGTAGTACTCCTGTTCTATCAAGACAAGAGGAAAATGATCCAGTTCTCATAACTCAAGGGGTTAATTATCCTATTTCTACGGTCCCCCTCCAAGTAGTCTAGTCACTTCCTTTGATTGGAATCGACTGGCAAGATTCTGTCTTCTTTCTTATGTGCCTTTCCAGATCATAGTACAAGTTTGTAATATGATTGTATTTGGAACTTTAATAGATGAAGGTGCATTAGTGAGTATCCTTTTCTCCACTGCTTGGCAAGTGCTCAGTTCACCGCCACTTGTGCCAGTTACCCAAAATCTGTTGGCTTTTAACAGAGGAACCAGTCAACCATTAGGGGTCCTCCCTCAGTTACCCATTACTTTGGGGGGAAAAATCATTTATCTGAATGTGATGGTAGTACCAAGCCCTTTAGATTATAATTTACTTCTTGGGCGCAACTATGTTTATGAAATGAGAGCTATTGTTTCAACACTCTTTTGAGTGATTTGTTTCCCGCATGAAGGCAAAATTGTCACCGTCAACTAGCTTTCATTTCCCGGTCAAAATATGGCTTCCAGTCAACCATCTTCCCTAAGTGGTCCTTTTGTACCAATGGTATCATCCCCGCCATGGGTTAATTATGTGGCAAACTATTCCATGCCTACATCAACTAACGATCAATTCGGTGATGTTGTACATCATGTACTGGGGGCATTGGAACCAGACCTCTCCTTCATGACCTCTTATGAGTTGTGATCCAAGGACTATGGAGGATAGTTCTTTTACTATGTCAAACTCATTAAAAAATGAAACAAGGAGTGAAGGATAGTTCTTTTACTGTGTCAACCTCGTTAAAAAATGAAACAGGTACGAGGACAGTTCCTGGTCTTATGTCAACCACGTTAAAAAATGAAACAATGAGTATGAGGATAGTTCTTTTACTGTGTCAAACTCATTAGAAAAGGAAACAACTCCTACGAGGAAAGTTCCTGGTCTTGTGTCAACCTCGTTAAAAAATGAAACAAGTGTCTCTGAGCAGAGTTCCTTTTCTTGTGTTAAGCTCATTAAAAAATGAAACAAGGTCCCAAGTTCCAAGTCGAGTCTTTTATTAGATATCATAAAATCCCAGTCGAGTCTTTCACTTGATCTCGTATATGAACCTTCATTCCATTCACGTGATAGCCACGAGTAGTCTACTTATTTGAATGAAATAAATCTTGGGGGGCATGCACCTAGGGGTAAATTTAAGTTTCCATGTAGGTTATGTGAAGGGAATCACCCCATTCAACTTTGTCCCTATCTGAACGAAGCCAAAAAAGTGTTGGATAACTGTCCCGATTCACCAAGCGACTTCCATCTGGTTACAGGAGACTCTCCCTTTCATTATGATGGGGGCATGTAAACCAATGTCAAGCATAGTTTGTCCTTTCAAGCTTCTGTAAACATGAAATTAAACCCAAGAATAGTTCCCTATGGTTCAAGGTTGTGTAAAACTGAACCCATTTCCATTTTTAACCCTCGTTATTGTCATTCTATCAGCCTCTTTCATCATATGAGCCTTGGTTTTTTTCATCCCATCGCCACCATCCCTTTGGCCCATCATATGCTTTCACTTGGTTTTTTTACCCTTTTTGAGGAATAGTTGCAATGAGTGGTCTTGTTGGCCATCCTCTTCACATAAATCAACATATTTTGAGAAGTTCTAAACATCACCAGAACAAGTTGCTACCCTAGACACCACTCGTTCCTCAAAATGGAGTCCTCTTTAATCTCTTTTCAGACTCTCTAAACATGAAAAGATTGTCGAGTGCTTGTCCTTTCCAGCTCGTTAATGGATTGGAAATGATATCTCTCTTGTATTATTTTATGCTTTTTCGGGCTTGAGGGAATAATTTACGAAAAAAAATTTATGGAGTTTTATTTTTGTATCTTTTCCAACTCTCTAAACATGAAAAGGACTGAGTTATCTTTGTCATTAAACTCGTTAAAACTTCAAATAGCCACAAACTTTTCCATCTAGACAAGACCAAGTTTCTCCTTTGCTAGACTCGTTAAAACATCTGATAGCGATGGATTCACCCAAAGGGTGAAATTATACAACAAGCATATGTTATCCTCCTCAAGCTTGATAAAAATAAAGAGGTACTGGTCAGGAATGACTAGGGAAAATGGAAAAAGGGGAAAACTACTTTATGGTAGCAGGTCGCTCTTGAACATGACACTTTCACTCCACCACCGTGACTATCTAGGTTGGGTTATTAGCTTGATGGTTATCACATTGTTGGTCTATCATACCCATCACATTGTTTTGGGTCAATGCTTCCAATTCACTTTAGTGTCGTCGACATGTTCAAGAGAAGTCATCCAGTCAAAATTCATCCTTTGCAATACCATAAACCTTCATTTTCATGACTACCATTCTTTAACCTTGTGTCGTCAGTCAAATTCCATCTCTAAAACCACTACACTCATTTCGTGTCGTTGATGTGGAATACATCAAGGCCCTCCCGTGACGAGTCACTTCCTGTTGACATTCAGCACATTATCTAAGAACTTGACTTAGAAACACCCTTCCAGTACCATGAGGCTTGCATGCATCAATGGCAGGTTTCTCGCTTCTGGCGATAGGTTGACATTAATGGCCTTCGTCCAAAAGACTTTGTATGCTGTTCAAAATCAAATCATCCATTCACACCATGCAGAATGTACTGCAGTAGCTTGAGGATCATTATCGTTATCGGTGATTTCTCTTGTATCTGTTAACAGCTTACATAATTGGCTTGTAATCAGATGGTGTCTTCCCATGTTCGAATTCAGATCATATATTCACATGGTTAGATTCATACTTGAGAGAATTATTAAATTAGATAGAAGACCCCGGATCTATTTTCATCCATCCGGGCTACGATTTCAAGAGTACTAAATCATAAGTACAATGGCTTTATATTGATAGTCATTCTAATCATGGGTTTATATCTGTAGACGACTATTTATGTACATGTAATGAAAGTTTATAAGCTGGGCATGGGTATTACTTCCCTCAACAATTCAGGTAAAATCAAATATCATGATATATGTATTGTAATTGATGCAGGTCACCTTCCACTTCGATACCTCCTCATCACATCGTAAAGCATTTCTTTCAACATTGGCATTTTTCTGAATTCATGCTTTAGGGGGTAGTTGTTATAGATCCATTTGGGCACATCAATCACATCATCTAGATCAGTGTTTTAGGGATCATCAAACCTTAATTTCAGTGGCTACATGCCCTAAATAAGTCACCCCTTTGAATGATTCCTTCCCAGAAAGTTTCATGACTTGAAGACATCGATAAATAGCCTCTAGAGGGACTAGCGCAGGTAAGCCCTTATAAAGGTGCGCAGCAGAGCAGTTGAATCCACTGCTAGGGTGCTTTGTAGAGCACTTAGGCTTCCTTTCAACTCCTATGAGCTCGAAAATGGATGAGGAATGAGTTAAGGTGCATCTTATCCTCTCATCTGTTCCTCCATGGAACTAATTCTAAGTATGGAAGGCCATTCAATGCCAACATTTATGACAAAACCTCCTTCATCTTCGTATAAATTGACCACTCATCTACGTGATCAGGGGCTGGATTATGTTGAATTGTAAGGAGATAATGCTGCTATGATACTTGACTTTGGAGCAAATAATGTGATGCCACAAGCGTGTCTTGCTTTTGATGTGATGTGGATGGAATCCAAGCTGGAGGAATGAATTTGAATCACACATTGATGGTTGTACTTCCTTCTTCTATCCAATAAAGTGTTTGAACCTTTTTCCATATGTTTTGTTCTTTCATAATTCTTATATGTATGAATTTCTTTTGATTCCTTTCATTTATATTCAATGGATCATATGCTTTGATCGGTTTTTGTCTTCTGTTGTGTTTACAGGGTACTTCTCAAGAAGATTAAGTACAATAAGGAGTGATGAAATTGATACAAGGGAGACGAGAGGAAAGCGGAACTAAAAGTAGGCTTTCTATCTTCTCATCTTATCTGTTGTTTATAGAAAAAGTACAAAACACTTTAAATTGTTTTTCTAGGCACAACTACTTGTCTAGTGAATTAGTGTTTATCCGTAGATGCTAAATTCTCCAAAACAAAAGTCCTTCTACAGGGTCCAAAGGTACTACTATGCGGAGATATTTCCTCTCAAATGACAGTGTCCACGTCTTCAAATTGATCACCCCATTCATGTCAATAGCCCAATCGATCCCAAGGAGCGCAATGTATGGATTGTTTTCATCTGCAATCTCTATCACTTCGAAATTAGCCAACGTTCTCACGCATTCAATGTCTACTGTCACTCCCTACAATCTTCCCATGGGGATAATATTCTACAGAGTTTCCATCCTTAATTGAATCGGAGACCACTACAGCGTAGGTCTCCCCATTCTCTCCCATGTTGGTTTAGGAAAAACATTTGCATCCGACCCCAAATCCAGAATAACTTGATCCATTTCATACTCCCCTATTTGTTTAGTGAGCCTCATCTCATGCCTTGTTCTTGCCTTATGCTTACCAAATTTTCTAACTATGCACTGTCCTTCAGGAGTATTTTCTTTACTGGCCCATTTATTTATCAACTCTTGTAACCCTTTCACAACCTTTCTATTGCATAGTAGCTTCATACAGGTCTCTAAAAAGGTCGTAAGCATAGAGGGGTCCATTTCTTCAGATGAGTACTCTTGACTTCCTTAGGTAGAGGCCTCAGCGAAGCTTTTCTTTGCTTTCGTGAACGTTTCTTTCGCGCGCTATAATCAAACCCAACTTCTTTTTCTAGAGCCTTGCTGACCCACTCACCTTTTTCAATTTTCTTTCCTTTATCTTCTCCAATCATCACTCCACTTTGCAACACTATATTCACATTAGGATCTTCTTTTCGGTGTTTATCCCTCATCATCTACGAGTTTTGGGTAGGCTTCTAAGGTTGTGTCCCCTTTTCCCACATCTTAGCTATTAATATAGGGTAGTCTTCTGTCGCATGGTCAAACTCAGTACAGTATCAACATGACAGGGGTGTTAGGTTTGTGCACTCTCGTGCGTAGTGTCTTGGCACTCCTCAATTGTAACAAATAAATTTCCCTTGACCTCTCTCAGGTCCTCCTCCTCCTTGGCCTCATCTCCACCCCTAATATCCTCCTTGTGCTCCACAAGTGCCTTGATCTAGACGTCGAGTTTCTGTCTGCATCTGATACGCGGGAATTATCTCCATCATTAACTCATAGCTATGGCAGTTGCATTCATCACGACCCACCGATTTACAAAAGTTGCAGAAGAGTTGTTGCGGTGTTTGTACAAATTTCTGTAGTAAGTGACAATTGTCTGTGAGATGTTTTCCAGCTACCTGATAGATAGCGCACCATAGCGCGGGCCCTGTACCTAGCCTGCTTGAGCAGCTGGCCTTAGAGGCATCGGCCCAACTCCTGCAACATAATTCGTGAAGACAAGGCAATGATCTTTATCATGCCCCTGACTCTTACATTTGAAACACCAAACTTCTTCCTGCACCTCTAGCCGAGCCATTCTATCTTTCTTCAGACTTTGGAACTCTAGGCAAAGATTCTACAACTCCACGTAAATCTAATGAACTCCAAAAGTAGCATCTTGAGTTGGCGTCTCATGCAATCTCATCACAATCTCCAAGGCTTCCGCCTCAGTCTTGATCATTTTTTGTGATAAAGAAACCCTTAGGTGAGGTAAGAGAGAAGCTACAAACCATTTGCGGTGCTATCCATCCATAATATTCATGTTATCTTCACGGATCTTGCATTTCAATATTTGATCCAACTCCCTGGGTGTTTCGCCAGGCGTCATCATGATTTCCTTCAAACGAACGATTAATTGCACTTCAGACTTGGGCCTCCTGAATTCCTTATTCAACGCAGTTTGAATCTCTGCCAATGCAACCACTAAGTTATCGGTGCAGTACTTAATGTACCACATTGAACCAAAATTGCTACGGGTCCACATTTCCCAGGCCCTCGAAAACGGGCAATTTCACCGCATTTGCCATATTAAATGGTGGTGGAGGTGGTGGTGTTGTGGGTGAAGGTGTATGCTGTGGAGGTGAAGATGGAGGTGGTGTGGGTGGATGGGGTATTCATGGGAACCCTTGCCTTATTAACTATACAACGCTCTATGGTGAAGCCTGTGTTGTTGGTTTGCGTCACGAGAGGAGGCTCAATCAGCGGGCTATATTCAAGGCTTGTTCTCCCTCTATCCATGAATAAATTTCCACTTCACGTAGATCCAAACATCAAGGTAATTGCATAACACGCTTTTCACACAATATCACTTTAATCCAAGTATTCAAAGATCTTAAATACTTACCTTGCGGTCCCTTGAAGAAGCGTGATTCTGCTTCACTGTAGCTGACCGAGGTATCCACTACGAATTTTGTCACAAATCCTCCTATGACATGATCATGCCAGTGATCGACAACGCATGTGATCTTATCTTCAGAGGCTTCCAATCTCCGCACTAACTCCGAGGTCCACACTATCGGACCGTCAAACCTCCACCTTCCCTGGACATCTGCCAATTTAGCGATCCACCCGTATAGCTCGATCAGGAAGGAGCATAAGAAAATTTTGTGCATCTCTATGTACAGATACCTGTCCAACCACTGTTCTTCCGTCAATCGTGGAATTCGGTTTTCTTGCAGCATGAATTCATGGATCTTTCTATCCAACCACTCCTTAATTTCTTTGTTTGTTGGATTCCAGTGATGCGACATCACACATCTCTTTATGCAGATCCTGGTCATGCTAGTGGAACCATTTGTTGGCTTAGTGGGTCCTGACCCATGTTGAGAATTAGTTTTCCAAATAATTCCCTACAATATTGGCCCTTTCGGCATCAACCCGTGGAGTGCATATTGAAGTCTCACCTGAAGCAGTATGGGGGGATGCTAGAACCAAGTTTCTGCACCTAAAGATTATTGTAATGTCATTTTTATGCCCTAAACCTGCCTTCGTGCAGATCGATAAACCTTTAGGGTTTATCGATATAACTTCCCTTAATCAGATTCTATACCTCCACGAATATTCATGATCATCTTTCGCAAACCCTAAACAGGTGAATCAACCACTTATGTGCCTCTGTGATTACTCCTAACTCTGGATTTACCCAGATCGGCTTAAGTGTTTGATAACTTTAGCATGCAACAAGATATGCTTCGTGTAAACAGTTATTATTACTTGCGTTCAATACATTAATGTAAATCATGTAAAATCGCGCATTAATACAGTATTAATCCATAAAACCATCATTCATCATAACACAATAGCACTTTCATTCATAACATAAGGAAATAGATAAACACAGGAATTGTTGGAATAATCTCTTTATTAATGCTTCATTTCGTCTTACAGACTCAAGACTTCCCTACGCACTCAGTTGTAGGGGTCCACTCACTCAACTATGGATTCTACTTTAGGCCTCTGCGTACACAACTGTAGAGTTTCTCTTCTACTCTAAGACTTCTTCACTCTTTCTTCTATTGATCCATTACATTCGTCTTCATTGACATCTACTATCCCTTAGACTCTCTAAGACTCTTCTTTTTATACAATCCCATGGTTCGCGGACCATGGGTATATCTACCAAAGTCGACACAACTTACATAAAAGAAGGGTAAAACCATTTATGATACTTTACTATCTACGCTTTCCGCGACCACATCTCGCGGAGACTTTACATTCTTTACAACAAAACTTGGGATTTTTGCCCCAAAACTTGGGCTTTTTGCCCCAAAACTTGGGCTTTTGCCCAAAAATTGACCCTGTCCCAACACTTTCTTTTCGAAAGATTATCAATTTACATGCACGATTATGTTAAATATATTTTGAGAAAATATTATGTATCTAAATGCAAATGTGAAAAGTTTATGTAGTTGCAAGAAAGACCATGTCTAGTGTGCTAGGTTCAGTTAAAAGAATAAGGATTTTTTTAGTGGTTTTCCTCTTGGAAAGGAGGTGTGCTTGTGCTAGGGGAATATTAGTTAATGTGGTATTTATTTATAAACTTGCTATAGCATTTGTATGCTTATGATTAATACATGTGTAATGTGTAACGAATCTGGTTAAAAATCCATGTAATAAAGTTAATAAAGACAAAATAAGACCATTGTCATGGGACATGTATTCCAAGATGAATGTTAGACAAAGACATAGTGATGGGGATCACTTGTGATTAATAAATCACTATGGAAATTATCAAAGGAAATGTCAAGGGAAGAGAGACATTATTTGCCATTTTATTTATGAAAATAACGGAAAATAGGAGAAAATGAAGGTGAAAGGTCACATAATTGCGTGTGAGTAAAATTGAGGAAAAATAGAGAAAATAAAGAAAATAGATGCCTCAATGCTAAAAAGGCTTCTAATTATCAATTCACAAATTTTTTTAGTACAAAATTTTGTCAGTTTTAACTTGGAACTCTCTTCTATTCTCTCTCTCTCATACTCTTGGACACTTAGAGTGTTCTTGGAGCATTCTTGGAGGATTTTGGCATACTTTGGATTTGGAGGAAGAAGGAAAAGGAAAAGCAGGAAAGCAAAAGAGGAAAACATGATCAAAAGCTACATCAAGTTTGCATTCTAGGTAGCCAGTTACACATATGATTTAATTGCTAGTTTTTGCATGTATGACATATGCATGTGGTTGTTTGGTTACTATCTATCATTGGGCTGGAGGATTGCTTGGATTTATAATGCCTTTCCCTGAGCATTGCAATTTCCTGGATATCCATGGTGTTGTGGGTTTTTCCATTTGTTTTCTGGTTGGTGATCATGTTCCTTATGGTTGTGGGTTGAGTTATTAGTTCTTGGAGCCTTGGCTGGAAAAACGCTTTGGAATCCCTAGAGCAGTTTGGGTTGAGATACTAGTCCTCGAAGCCTTGGTTGGACAAATGCTTTGGAGCCATTTTTGGGTTGATTCACTAGTCCTGGAGCCTTGGTTTGACAAACAATCTCAAGCCCTATGGTAGTTGTGGGTTGAGTTACTAGCCTTAGAGGCAAGTTGGAACAAATGTTGTGGAGCCTTGGACAACTTAGGCAGAGACCCATCTAGTGATGGTTAGTGATTTTTGGGCATGAGGTAGAATCACTAGTTGAGGATTGAGGAGGTTTTTCATTTGGAAGTCATGGTTTGGTTTTGGTTGTTTTATTCCATGATATCCCACATTCAAGCTTAGAATATGGCATACGGGTGATTGGATGAAAGAGAGATTTGTTTCAAACCAATCTGTGGTCGAGTGGTACATGGATGTCATTGACTTAGTTGGATTTGAATATGTTATATGAGATCCTTTCCTCTTGAAATTCATGAGTATTTATGCGTGTTATTATATGGCTTTGATGGTTATTCTTTCATTGCTATTATGTTGGTTATATGTTGGTTGTAAGAATGGTCTTATGACATATTTTAGCTGTGGATCTTAACATATTTTGATTAGTAAATGAATGGTTATTGAATGCATGACCTATGAGATGATTTTGCAGTTATTATGAGAGGGAATTAGTCCTTCTAGTTGATTCTCAGATAAGTATAGGACCCCTGTGTGCAGATGTGTATTTATGACCTGTACATTACATGTTCATGATGTGTTTGACAAAATTTCCGTCATGGTTGGGATGGGTCAGGTTAAGTCCTTGTTCAATTTTTTCATTAGAGGCCTTGTATCATTGTCATTTATCATTTTTGAGAGTTTCATTAGGCCTTGGGTAGAGTCCTAGGTTCTAGCTCTCAAAAAGTGGCTCAGATCTCAGGATCGTTGACACAGAACTGAGTAAATTACTCTATAGTCCCTGGGATGCAGGATTATTGGAGTGACTGAAGGGTTTTAGCTGTTGGCATGCCTTGCCATGGGAGAAATTGAGAGCCCAGGTAAGTGAAAATTCATGTTAACTCAGGGGTTGGGAACCTGGAGTGGTTGGTTAGCTCCTAGGGGTCCTGTAGCTCCTTAAGAAGGTTAGTTTTGTTTTGGTTCATCGATTCCAATTCATTAATTGTACCTAGGAGGTTGAGTTGTATCATAGTAACTCTTCATCACATATTTTCCTCGGTGACCAGTAACCTTATGTAAGTGTGGTAGGAGGGTGTTACAAAGTGGTATCAAAGAAATTTTTCGTTGTCTTTGGGTGATATCTAATACCATAGAGTGGTATCACAGCTCCCAGTTTCAAAACTTGGACAAGATGGACATAATGTGTTTGTCATGCATGCATGTAGGTTGTCTATATGCTTGTTATGTATGCATGGTGATGATCATTGTTATAGTTGTGTTGTCATGTACAAGTTTATGAAGCTTTTTTTGAGATGTATTTGTCATGCATACATGTGAATGATATATGTGTCCATTATACATGTCATTGTCTATATGTTTGTTATCCACGTATTTCTATTGTTATGATTGTCGTGCATGAGGCCATTGTATGTAGTTGGTGTTGTCATACATCATGCCAACATATTGATATTTTTATATATATACACATGTATCGTAGTAATTTGCATTGATATTGCAGACAAGATAAACTCCCCTTAACTTCACTAAGGTACATTTGATAATGTTTATGTTCGGTTTATTTGACATAGTATGGTTGCAGGAAGAAGAACAAATATGACTAGAAAAATGGTGGGTTACAATTCACATGACTCTCTCTGCAGATCATATGAGCAGCATGGCGATGAGTACTCCCCCAATGTAGAAGATACATTAAGAAGTATGAAGGAATAAATAAGGAGTTGCAAAGTGAATAATGAATGGATCATTCAGTCACAAGAAATGAGTACTAGGGCATAGGAGAAATATGTAGTGGTTAACGTAATTATTTTTCAAATTTGATCAGATTTTCAGAGACAGGGACCACTTAAGATTTGTCATGGACATGAAGAAATGAAAAATGGCTCATATGGTAGTAGGTTTTGAAGAGGAAATGGGTTGTATAGAGAGGATATAGTCAAAGATGGTTTTGGATACCCGTGACTTGAGGGGTGGTGATCATGGGTTCTATCCTAGTTCTAGTTCAGAGAGACATGGTCATCACTGTCACCATCCTTAGAGGAGGAGTGTGAAGCATTATTTTCCAAAAGATTTTAAGAAAGAAAAATCACCTACACTTGACGGAGAAATGAATAAGTCACATGAAGCAGAAGCTTGGTTTCTTGGGATGAATAAGTTCTTCAAATTGCATGACTATTCAAAGAACATGAAAGCCATAATAGGTACTTTCCGTCTTAAAGGTGAAGAATAAATTTGGTGGGAATATGTGAAGAATGTCAAAGGAATTTGGGAAGAGGATTTGACTTGGAGGGAGTTTGAAAGAATATTTAGGAAGAAGTATCTATCTGAGAGATAATGTGATGGTAGGGTGAAGGAGTTCTATGAGTTGAAGATGGGATCTATGACCGATGATGAGTATACTAGAAAATTCTTGGAGTTGTTGAGGTATGTGCCTTATCTTAAGGAGGATGATAATATTCATATATTCATCAGTGGGTTGTTGGTAGTGCTCAAAGACAAGATTGAGTTTGATGAGCCTAGATCATTAGAGGAAGATAGTAGAAAGTTGAAGCATTGCTATGATCAATCGAAACACAGGTCTGAATCTGAATAGAATTTGAAAGGTAACAACAAGACTAAGGGGAAATGGGATAAGAAGCAAGGAAGACAACATGACACATGTAACAAAGAGACTGTAGCACCACAAAAGAGGTTCAATGCATCTGATAGAGGATAGTGATTTCAGTCTGAGGAGTAGAACAAAGGTGATGGAAGGAAGCCTTTACAATTTTGGACTTGTGGAAAGGATCATCGCAGGAGATATTATTCCCATCATCAAGGTGGTAGACTGCAAATCTACAGTTCTCAAGAGGCACAAACTGTGGGGGATGTTGGGTAGAGTATTCCTCAGATTTATGCAACATAGAATAAGAGGTAGGGAGATCATAAGGAATCTAGTATCAAGATAGACGGTGAGCTTTTTGATCAATTTGTTTCTATTGTGATTGACCTTGGATAGAATTATAGTTATGTTAATCCTAATCTGGTGGATAAGTGTGGTTTGAGTAAAGAAGTGCATGTAGAGTCTTGGTTAGTGCATTTGGATACATGTACATACAAAAAGTCTCATCAGTGGGCAAGATCTTGTGCATTTGAGTTGAATGGTATGCCTACATCATCACATATGAATGTGATTCCATTGGGATCATACATTATTTTTTTGAGTCTGGTTTGGTTTTATCTTCATAGGATCAAGGGGGATTGTTATGAAAATTTTATTGAATGCTTGGATGATAATGGGGAATGAAGAATCTTGCAGGGTAGAAAGAAGGCAAGGTCAATTAGAATGGCTACAACTATGCAAGAAAATAATACTCACAGGAAAGGGTGTGTATTATTTGTAGTGCATATTTCTAGTGATAAAGGTAAGGATGTTGAGGATGTGAAGGTATTTAAGAGGTATATGTTTTTATAAAAAATTGGAGATGAGTTCCCAGTAGATATTTCAGGTTTTTCGCCTCACAAAGAAGTGTAATTTTCAATTGAGCTGGTACCAGAGACACCACCAACATCAAAGTCACCTTACATGATGACTACACTAGATTTGGTGGAGCTAAAATTGCAGTTGAAGGAAATTCTTGAAAATGTATACATTAGGCCATGTGTGTCACCTTTGGGTGCACCAATGTTGTTCATGAAGAAGAAGCATGGTACTCTCAGGTTGTGTATTGATTATAGGAATTTGAACATAGTGACGATTAAGAACAGGTATCTGTTGCTAAGGATTGCTAACTTGTTCGGCCAGTTGAAGATAGAAATAATGTTCTCGAAGATAGATTTGAGATCAGGATACCATCAACTACTCATTAAATAAGAGGACATCTACAAGACTACTTTCCGGACCAGGTATGGGGATTATGAGTTTGTTGTATTTCCTTTTGGTCTAACTAATGCTTTATCTACTTTCAGGTGTTTGACGAATAATGTATTGCATCTTTATCGAGACAAGTTAGTGATTGCATTCATTGATGATATATTGATATATTCTAAGAATGAGGAAGATCATAATGAACACTTAACAATAGAGTTAAGAATGCTAAGAGAACATCAATTGTATGCCAATCTTACAAAATGAAGTTTCTTTCATAAATATGTACATTATTTGGGACATGTTGTCTCCAAGGAAGGCATAGTCGTGGATCCAGAGAAGATAAGAGCTATCATGTAATGGGAAGCTCCTAGGAATTTAGATGAGGTTTGATCATTCATGGGATTAATTCATTATTACAAGAGGAACATAAAGGGCTTCTCACATATTTTGTATCCTATTACATCATTTCAAAGGAAAGGAAATAAATTTCAATGGACAGGGGAATGTGCAACAAGTTTTGAGAAGTTGAAGTAGTCGTTGACAAATGCACTAGTTTTAAAGATTGTTGATCTAGAAAAAATGTTTGTGGTATGTATAGATGCTTGGAAGAGATAAATTAGTGGGGTTCTAATGCAGGATGTATAGGTAGTATGCATAAATCATATAAACGTGAGCAAAACTACGTGTCACATTATCTTGAGTTGGCAAAAATCATCTATGCACTGAAGATGTGGGGGCACTATCTTTTGGGCAGTAGTTTCATTCTGATGAGTAATCACAGTTGGATGAGATACTTCTTTGATCAATCGAATCTGATTGCTAGGAAATATAAATGGTTTTCCATGATCAATGAGTTTTACCTTGAGATCAGGGACATTGAATTAAAGGAGAATAGGGTCGAAGATTTTCTTAGCATGAGAGTACAGGTAAATCACATAGCAGTTATGAGCTAGGTAAGCTAGATGGTTGGCCATGATAAGTGTGTTTGAATTTGAGATACGGTACATTAAAGTAAAGGATAACAGGGTTGAGGATGCTATTAGAATGATATTACAGGTAAATCACATAGCAGTTATGAGTTTACGTGGGACAAATTTACAGGATCAGATCTTGCAGGGAGGACAACATGATGATAGGTACCAATAGCTTAGGAACGAGTTAAAATAGGTGAATAGTATGTGGACTTTCATATCATGGCAGATGGTATGTTGAAATTTAGGGAAAAAATCTATGTGCTAGACAATAACGAGCTAAAGAAATGTGTCTTGTGGGAATTTCATGTGAAGTCGTTTTTATGTCTCTTGGGGTATTAGAAGACATTGACGATGGTTAAGAAGTTCTATCATTGGCCGAATTTGAAGAAAGAGGTAGCAGAGTTTATTGTGAAATGTTTTTATTTCCAATAGGTAAAGGTAGAGTGTAAGCATCTAGGTGCATTACTACAACCAATTCTAATTCTAGAGTGGAGATGGGCGGTCATTTCCATGGATTTTATTATAGGTTTTCCGAGGAAATATAGACAACATGATTCTATTATGGTTGTGGTTGATAGGTTAGAAAATGTAGCACACTTCATTCCAGTAAAGTTTATGAATTCATCTAGTGAGGTAGCACAGGTCTTCATCAGAGACATAGTGAAGTTGCATGGTGTTCTGAAGAAGATTGTGTCAGACAAGGATGCCAAATTCACTTCTAGGTTTTGGAAAGATTATTTTCAACTTTGGGTACAAAGATGACCTTCAGTACAACTTATCATCTACAGATAGATGGATAGACAAAGAGGGTCAACAAGAATTTTGAGGACATGTCGAGGATGTATGTCATGCATCAGCAGTGAAAGTGGGAGGTGTATCTTCCACTAGTGGATTTTTCATATAACAATGGGTATTAGAAATATTTTGATATGAGTCTGTTTGATGCACTTTATGGGAAGGGTTGTAATACTCTTATTGGTTGGAGATATACAATGAACATGTTATTGATTTTACTAGACATGTTAGCAGAGATGTAACATGAAATGTAGGTAATCAAGAAAGATATAAAGGTGGCAGAAGAGAGGAAAAAGAGATATGCAGATAAGCATAGGGTGTTTAAGGATTTTTAGGTTTTGTAACATGTGTACTTCACATCAAGACCAAGAAGAGCTCCTTGAGGATTGGATCACGTGCCAAGCTGGTACCTTGGTATAGTGGACCTTTCAAGATTCTTAAGAGGATTGAACCAGTAGCATAATGACTTACGCTACCTTTGACAATGAAATTCCATTATGTTTTCCATGTGTCATTTCTTAAAAGATATGTGAAAGATGTTGATCACGTTATTGATTGGTTTGTATTTTAGTGGGATCCAGAAAGAGAATTCTAGATGGAACCTCAGTTCATTTTGTAGCGAAAGATGCTCATGCTTCATAATCGTGCAATCCAACATGTTTAGTTGTAATGGAAGCACTTTGGACTGATGAAGCTACATGGGATATGGCTGATCAAATGAAGGCTATGTATCCTTATCTATTTGATGGTTGAGAAAATGTATTTTGGTATATGTTCTTGATGTTGTGCTTTGGTTATGTTTATATATGCATATTCACGTATGTAAATACCACAACGATTTGTGTTATAAATCTCCAATAAGTGGTATGGTGTTCATGATGTGTAGAAATTCTCACTGTAGATCACATGATAATGGAATATACTAAAGAAAAATACTTGATCTACTTCTACAAACAAACTTGCAGAAGCTTAATCGATTTTGAGCAAGATCAAATAGAACACATATAACAGAGAATGAGAAATCAATCACACATGAACACAGAAGAATACTATGGGGAAAGCCTCCGCTAAAAACCCTACTATCTGTATTATCATACAAGTGGAAATATCTCTGGAATACACAAAACTTTAGCTCACAAGCTATCCAGTTCTCAGTACAATCCTTCAATGCTGCTCATAGATTGAATAGACACAATATATGCCTTCCCATAGTCCTCCAGGCCTCCTATTTCCTTGCGTAGTTTCTCCTCGGTCCTCTAGCTGCCACCTGTGTGAAATTGACCTCTCACACAACTCTCTAAACTCAGAAGTAACTGCGCAGTCTCCAAGGAATGAATTCCTTCTACATGCAAGAGATATCCTCAATGGAATATTCTTGCAACTGATAGTACATTGTCCCATCATCTGATCTCAACTAGGTCTCTGACTGAACTGACATGCATGAGTTATTTATGAGAGAATATTCAGTTATCTCAAGTGCAGTAGTTACATGCATGCATGCATTAACTAACTAAACTCACAATCAGTTCCACAAACTGTTGGAACCAATCTAACTGGACTTAACTCAGTGAATTGAGCTAACTAATTACGACTCAAACTACAACTCATCCTGATTACTTTAATTAAGGGATAACTTCCTCAATCAAAGGGAAAATTGTTGCATGTCTTCACATAGACTTCATGTTTGATTTTCTCCAACTAATTAACTCAAGATGAATTAATTAATTTTTTTTCAAACAGATGCTAAGATCAAATTCGAATTAATTCTCAATTTTAGTTCAGGGACTAACTAAAATTGGAATGTATCCCGAAATTCTATTTATAGTAATTCTATTTTTAGCACTTCTATATTTATCATTTCTTGTTGCTATTTTCAACACTCCCTCTCAACAAGAAAGGGATTATCTATCGCCCCAATCCTATCTCTGTGGAACTCGAATTTGCATTTTGACAATGCCTTAGTCAAAATATCTGCATCCTACTCCTCGGTCGAAACATACAACAACAACATGATCCTCTTCATCAAACACTCTCAAAGATGATGATACTAGATATCGTTGTGCTTGGACTTGTCATGAAATATTGGATTCTTAGAGAGTTTGATACAAATCTGATTATTGCAATAGATCACAGTTGGATCCATCCTCTGACCAAACAATTCAACTAGAATTTTCTGCATCCAAATGGCCTCACATGCTGCCTGAATGGCAGCCATGTATTCAACCTCTGCTAAGCTCAACGCAACTGACCTCTGTATCCTGCTGTACCAAGAAACTGCAGCTGAACCAAGGTTGAAAATTCCTCCTGAAGTGCTCTTTCAGTCTGATGGACTTCCTGCCCAATCTGCATCTGTGAAGCCCTGAAGCTTCACTCCCTCTGTCTATCTGTACCACAATCCATACTGAGATGTGTCTCTGAGGTATCTCAGCACATGCTTCGCTCCCTTCCAAAACAGCTTGGTAGGCTGAAACATAGCTTGACTCAGTTGGTTCACCGCAAAGCAAAAATCTGGTCGTGTGTTCACTAGATACATCAATGAACCCACAAGCTATTGATAAATAGTAGCTACTACTACCTCACATAAAGTAGCATCCTCCTTCCTCCAGTTACCTGCTAGAGGAGTTTTCATGGGCTTGCACTTCTCCATGTGGAATCACCTGAGTATCTCATTGGCATACTTTCCTTGAGACACAAACAGTTCCCCATCCTTCTGCCACACTTCCATGCCTAGAAAGTAGTGCATAAGACCCATGTCTTTCATCTCGAACTCTCTTGCAAGGTCCTCCTTGAAAGACTTGATCAACTAATCATCACCTGTCAACATTATATCATCAACATAAAGAACAATGATCAATGGCTTACCTTCTATCATGATGTGGTAAAGGTTCGCATCTGCTTCACTCTTTGTGAAGCCCAACCCGGTGAAATAGTTGTCGATCTTGGTGTAGCAAGCGTGAGGTGCTTGCTTCAGCCCCGACAAAGCTCTCTTGAGTCAACACACATACGACTCACGATCGAAGGTCTCAAAACCTTCTAGCTGCTCAATGTACACCTCTTCCTCAATCTTGCCATTGAGGAACACAGTCTTCACATCCATCTGATGGATCTTCCAACCCATCTGAGCTGATAGTGCCAACATCGATCTGAGAGATGAGTACCTTGCAACAGGAGAAAAAGTCGCATCGTAGTTGATCCCCTTGACCTGTGAGAAACCACGGGCAACAAACCTTGCCTTATGTTTCTCAACACTCCCATCAGCTGCTTTCTTTACCTTGTAAAGCCATCGGGAACTCACTACTAACTTGTCCTCTAGTCTTGGGACAACATCCCAAACACTGTTCTGATTGATGGAGTCATACTCCTCCACCATAGCATCAATGCAGATTGGTTGCTGCACTGCTTCCTCAAAGGAAGAATGTTCGGTCTCTACACACTCCCCAACTAGGGCCATGTAACAAGTGTACCACTCGGGTGACCTCCTCTGTCTGCGCTGAGAAGATGGTTGTCCCACATTCTCTCTCGCATCCATCACCAATTTGTCAGCTTCCCTTGAGCATTTCCACCCATCTCTGGAAGACTGTGTATGAGTGGATCTCTCCACTCCCTGATCCTCTACATGTGGCTGCTCCGCATTAGTTTGAGGCTCCTCCTCCTTAGGAACTAAAAGTTCCTCCTCTTCACGCAACTTGGGCTCCCTCTCAAGTGATACTCACATGGATTTCTGCTCGTCAAACTTCAGATCTCTGCATACCACTGTCCTTTGACTGCTATGAAAGAACACTGGGTAGTTGTGGGGTGTATCAGTGTACCCCACAAGTATCCCCAACTCAGCTGTTGGATGTATCTTCTTCCCGGCATCTTTGGTCACATGGTAATAAACTGATGATCCAAAGATCCTAAAGTGACGCACATCTAGTCTCTTCCCAGAAAAGGTCTCTACTGGTGTCTTCATTCCCAATATACGATGCAGGCTTCTATTCTACAAGTATACTACTATATTGCATGCCTCAACCCACAAATGAAGTGGTAGGCTTTGGTCGTGCAGCATCACCCGAGCTGCTCCCACAATCGATCTATTCTTCCTTTTGGTCACCCCATTTTGCTGTCGATTATGGCATGCCATCAACTCCCGTTTAATTCCTTCTGCTGTGCAGAAGTCCTTAAATTGTTGGGAGACATACTCTCCACCATTTTCGCTTTGCAAGGCCCTTATTTTCTTTCCATATTATTTCTCTGCCAAGGCTTTGAACTCACAAAACCTTGAGAATGTTTGATCCTTCTTCTACATAAAGTAGATCCAACATCTACGAGAAAAATCATCAATAAAAATACCATAGTACCTTTATTTAGTGGTGGACACTATAGAGAATGGTCCACACACATCTATATGGACTCGCTCCAAGATTTCTCCAGCTCTACTGTCTCAATCCTGAAAGGAATATTTTGCATACTTACCCAAGGTACAACCTTTGCATGTATCAATTTTCTCCATTTTTGCCTTGGGAAGTCTCGTAGAAATCTGTCGCATGATATTCAAGGCCCCATGGAGCAAGTGGCCCAATTTTCTATGCCATAGCTCGCCAATATCTTGGCTCTACACCAACTCTTCTCTGGAACTCAATGTAGCACAATCATCTACCTCCATCTTGTAGAGATTCTTTACTCGAATCCCAGTACTCTTGGTCTGTCCAGTGTCGATATACCTTAGGAATGCCTTTCCTTTACTAAAGACTACCTCATAGCCTTTGTCTTCCAACATAGCGACGGACACAAGATTCTTCTTTAAACCAGGCACATACTTTACATCAGTCAGGGTGAGAGGAACTCCATGCTCCCTCTCAAACAAAATCGTACCTTCACCTGAAACATGGTAGTTTCCATCATTGCCCATCTCGATGCGCATCTGGAGGTCCTTCTCCTCCAAGGTACTGAAAGGATTCTCGTCATCGATCATGTGGAATGAAGCTCCACTATCCAGGTACAAAACACACCCCACCATCGATGAAACCATACATGTGATGAGGGTGAAATCCAATTCGAACTGTGAGGCCAGTGCCTCACCATCTGATCCCTTCGAGGATCCCTTATTGGATTTCTTCTGTGGACAATTCGTAGCATAATGGCCCACCTCATGACAATGAAACCATCTCATTTTCAATTTTTCAATCTTCTTCCCACCATGGGAAGAACTCGATTTGCAATGGGAAGCTTTCCCCTTCCCTTTCCATGCCTTACTCACTAAGGCTAGATTTTCTTCATCATCTTGCTTTGATGAAGATCCATCTTTGGTGCTTCTTCTTATCTCCTCCTGCATTAGATCTAACCAAAGTCGTTCCAAATTTGGCAGTTTCTCTCTTCCATTTACCGAGTCTTAATAGCTATGCCAGCTCTTAGGAAGACCGAGGAGAGCAAGACTCACCATGTCATCATCGGCTGTCATGATCCCTACACTTCTAAGCTCATCCCTGTAGGTGGTGAGCTTGTTCAGATATGTAAAGATCGTGTCGCTCTTTTCACTCTTGATTTTCCGAAGATTGTCTTTCAACACCAGATTCCTTTGATTGCTACTATTCTGATATAGATCCTTCAATGTTTTCCACATTGAAAGTGGTATATCCTTCCCATGGAGACTCGAGACTATGTGCTCTCGAACTCCCTCAAGAAGGATTCTCCTTGCTCTAGACACACATTTCTTCCATTCTGCTAATTCTTGGGCATTAGCTACTGCTGGCTTGGGGACTTCTTGATCAATGAAGTCCTTCAAACTGTTGTCCTCTAATACTGCTTCCATGTGATCCTTCTAGGCTATATAATTCGAGGTGCCATCAACGACATACTCGAGTCTCAAACTGTTGAACGCCATTGGTGAAATTTGAGATGTGATAAGAATTCTATTTCTATAATCAGGAACTTCAAACTTCTCCCTTCTCCCTTATTTGTATACTGTTCTTCTCGTTGATCACCTTTGCTTTGATACCATGCAGAAATTCTCATTGTAGATCACCTCATAATGCAATATACTAAAGAAAAATACTTGATCTACCTCTACAAACAAACTTGTGGAAGCTTAATCGATTTTGAGCAAGATCAAATAGAACACATATAACTGAGAATGAGAAATCAATCACACATGAACACAAGAATACTCTGGGGAAAGCCTCAACTAAAAACCCCACTATTTGTATTATCATATAAGTGGAAATATCTTTGGATTACACAAAACTTTAGCTCACAAGCTATCCAACTCTCAGTACAATCCCTCAATGCTGCTCATAGACTGAATAGACACAACATATGCCTTCCCTCAATCCTCTTAGCCTCCTATTTCCTTGCGAAGTTTCTCCTGGGTCCTCTGGCTGCCACCTGTGTCAAATTAACCTCTCACACAACTCTCCAAACTTAGAAGTAACTGTGCAATCTCTAAGGAATGAATTCCTTCTGCATGCAAGAGATATCCTCAATGGAATATTCCTGCAACTGATAGTACACTGTCCCATCATCTGATCTCAATTGGGTCTCTGACTGAACTGAAATGCATGAGTTATTTATGAGAGAATATTCAGTTATCTCAAGTACAATAGTTACATGCATGCATGCGTTAACTAACTGAACTCACAATCAGTTCCACAAACTGTTGGAACTAATCTAACTAGACTTAACTCAGTTAACTGAGCTAACTAATTACAACTCAAAGTACAACTCATCCTGATCACTTTAATTAAGGGATAACTTCCTCAACCAAAGGGAAAATTGTTGCATGTCTTCACATAGACTTTATGTTTGATTTTCTCCAACTAATTAATTCAAGATGAATTAATTAATTATTTCTCAAAGAGCTGCTAAGATCAAATTCGAATTTTAATTCTCAATTTTAGTTCAGGGACTAACTAAAATTGAAATGAATCCCTAAATGCTATTTATAGCAGTGCTATTTTTAGCACTTCTATATTTAGCATTTCTTGTTTCTATTTTCAACGCTCCCTCTCAACAAGAAAGGGATTATCTGTCACCCCAATCCTATCTCCGTGGAACTCGAATTTGCATTTTGACAATGCCTTAGTCAAAATATTTGCATCCTGCTCCTCGGTTGAAACATATAGCAACAACATGATCCTCTTCACCACACAGTTTCGAAGATGATGATACCGGATATCAATGTGCTTGGACCTGTCATGAAATACTGGATTCTCTGAGAGTTTGATACAACTCTGATTATCGCAATAGATCACAGTTGGATCCATCCTCTCACCAAACAATCCAACTAGAATTTTCTGCATCCAAATGGCCTCACATGTTGCCTGACTGGTAGCCGTGTATTCAGCCTCTACTAAGCTAAGCATAACTGACCTCTGTTTCTTGTTGTACCAAAAAACTGTAGCTGAACCAAGGTTGAAAATTCCTCTTGAATTGCTCTTCCGGTTTGGTGGACTCCCTGCCCAATCTGCATCTCTGAAGCCCTGAAGCTTCACTCCCTCTGTCTGTTTGTACCACAATCATGAGATAATATAGAAATGAGAATAATGAGACCTCGAAGACAAAATTCTCAAGGGTTTGTGAGTAGATGATGTCATTATGATTGTAATAGCTTATTGCTGGTTATGTTGTTTTTTAGATGTGATTATATGTAATATTTTATGGCAATGGTGAAGGGATCGACTCCCTTACAACCATTGAGTGAGGGATGATCACCCTCATGAGCGTTTAATAATAAAATTAAAATTTTATGACTTCTACCCTATGGGGTTTCCAGGGTATATCGATGTCTAATGATGTGATTGCTTATTGCGCTATTTTTATGATGTTGATTCCTTTCATGATGTGATGTTTATATTATCAAGAATGTGATTAAATAACCAAGTTAAAATAATTATGGAATTGATACAAGGTTACATCAAGAAGCTTAAGTTAATATGCTACAAAAGTGACAGTTAATGATTGTGTAACTTACTTTTTTTTACTAAATATTACTCTACGTAATGATGACGGTTTATGTAATGGTCATTGAAGAAATATGGAAAATAATTCAGAAAGGTGCATGTTGGTAAATGTTGTAAAAAAAATTTAACTGCAAGCATATTGATGCGAGGTTACCTAAGGATGTTACATGCTAGTATTAAGCACAAAATAAACTATTTCCCTAATCACTTTAACCTCTAGCGAGCAACACTGTTACTAGGATATGTCACATTCCACCTAAGCAATTTTCTCCTAAATAACATGTGGAGTGTTAGCTTTATATCTTTGCACCAACCTTGAAGCTCCTTGCTCACTCAAGAGTTCCCTTTCTCTTGAAAGTAACAAACCCCCTATTGGCTCTTGGTTGATTGATCAAGCATTCTGGTTCCTTAGAATAAATGAATTTCTTAGAAGAATAAAAGAGATGCTTGAGGACGGTGGCAAGATAAGAATTGACTTACCACAAACAAGAAAGGTAGAGACCGATGAAAGGGGTAACAATGACGAGGATTGGTTAAAAGGCGAATATCAAGACATAGATAAGTCAGGGATGAGAGGCTAAGATAGAGTTGTCCAACCAATCAAATAATCAAATAGGCTCTAACAACTCAAAGGGGCCAATCCATAATACATACACTCAAGAAAGGAAAGAAACAAACTTAATGAATATGAAGGGATGTTCATTAAAATAAGACTATCACAAAAGGAAACATCTGAGAATAAAGGAATTAAACAAGTAAAAATAGGAAATGACCTCCATAGACATCCAAAACATTTCCCATGTCATAAAGGTGAATAATGTCCCTCATTGCAATTTCCCAAAATTTACGAGTCGTGTGTCTAGAAATCGACCCCTATTGAGAATAATGACCACTAAGATAAATGATGGACGAAATTCAATGGCGCCTTCCTGAGACTAGACTCCATTACTGTCTTGATGTTCCAAATGTGCATAGCATGCAAATGAGAACTATTCACCTAATCATTGTTATAGCATTTGTACTCTCTCAAAAATGAACATGCATCATATCCAAGCTACCTCACATGATCCCACCATTTATAAGCTCTACACCCTCTCTAGGTTGAACCCATGTCATGTCTGAGCTCGCTCTAACTATTCCATTAGCGTGATTCATTAAGTAACTATGATTGCATTCGGAAATGTGTGAGTGAGACAATGACTATGCACTATCTTACCAAATTTGCCTCTAACTCTTTGAAAAATATATTATTTAAAAATATAATTAATATCTGTTTTGTATAAATATAAAAAGTATTATATTTACCAGGTTGAAATTTATTACCTAATATTAAAGATTAGGTAAAGCTCCAATATCCATATCAACCATAGTTTCAATGTATAAATGAAATCTTTGAATAAGGTAAACATTTTCATATTTAAATTAGAATTTATTTATTTTATTACAAATTTACTAAAAATCTAAAAAAATTAATATTTGCTTTTTGAAATAGCCCGAACAAAAATATGATTAAAAAATATCACTTAATAAAAATAATAATATAATTTAAAAATATTTATCATTAAAACATAATAATGTACATGTACGGAATATATATTATATATTAATGTACATGTATGGAATTTATATATATTGTAATGAAAATAAAATATATTTTATATATATAATCAATTAATAATTGTATGTTATATTTATTATCACAGATTTATTTTAATTTGAGATTTATAAAAATTAATTTTTTAAAACTGTAATTTTTTTTGGCGAAAATAAATATTATTTTAAATGTAATATTAAGTAACAAAATCTACAAGCTACACCATACTGAATGATAAAATAAAAAATAAAAAAATCCATTCATCACTCAATCAATTTTATTTTTATTAACTTAAGTTATTAAATTAAAATAGACCAATAGTGTGGTGAGGGGTTCCATAGATCTGTAACCAAAACCAACCAAAGCCCTGTTATTATTTTGTGATAGAGCCGATTTATCCACATTGAATTAAATTATTATTAAAATATTAAACGGTTGTTTTGGCAACAGAATGTGGTATCGGAGGGACGGCAACGAATACCACCAAAAACATTTAAAAAACTGAATTGGAAAACGTGAGGGGCGTTACCATCGAAACAAATGGTCCAAAGTTTCTGACAAAGTTGCAGATCCACCGTCTCTGCATTCATTAAATACCACACTATCCGATACCTTCTTCACACCGCGTCTTCCTTCCTTTCATACTCCCTCCCTCCCTGCTCCCCGAGGCCAATAACAGTATTCTCTCGGCCTCTCCCTGTATGGTAGATTCCGCTTGTGTATCCTCAGAGCTTTTCTTTCTATTAATTCTGCTTGTGTGTCCTCGGAGCTTTTCTTTCTATTAGTTCTGCTTGTGTGTCCTCGGAGCTTTTCTTTCTATTAGTTCTGCTTGTGTATATTCCTGATAAGTGGTTTTTATTTTCGCTCATGGTGGAAGGAGTTTTGCGTAAGGTGCCGACAGAAGAGAGTGGGCACACATAGTCCCTAGCATTTCTTGTGTGTGGGCCGATGCGTGCCCATGTCTTTTGCTGTCAGCTCTCAACGGACGGACGTGTTTCAGTACGGTGGGGATTCTAACTTGTACCTGCAGGCGTGGTGCGCCATTTTCCATTTATTTCGTTAATAGGTTATTCTTTTAGCATACATAGACAGGTGCTCCTATATTTTTTTTTGCATGTATTACTTTCGTTGCTTCCAAGCCAAATACCAAGGTAAGCCGTAACCAGCCTAAATCCACACGTTGGCTGTATTACCTCCAAACCTCCTCTCATCACGTTGGCTGTATTACAGAAACTTGCCTTGCTTTTTCTGCACTTTCTCTGTCATTCGGACATTTTCAGTATTAGACCTAGAGCTAGAGCTGTTTGAGTGCGCTTGCCGAGGGTGGGTTTTTCCAATAATAAATTTGACAGAAGGGTTTTTTCTGACCGTCATCAATATTTCAAAATTTAGGGTTTTCTAATAACAAATTCGACAGAAGGGTTCTTTCGGATAGTCATCAATATTTTAAAATTTAGTTATAAATGTTTTGTTTCTGATAGTCATCAGTATTTTAAAATTTATTTATAAAGGTTTTGTTTCTGATAGTCATCAATATTTTAAAATTTATTTATAAATGTTTGCACATTCGTTTAAGGGAAAATAATCTTTGAACGATGTTGTCACTTTCAAAGTTTGAAGATAGTTTAGGAGGGTCACATTAAAAGCATGTATGGTTGGCATGCCCGCTTACATCGGAAGCGCATGCATTCATGGCTTCATATTTCTTGGTAATAGATCCGTCTGTAATGAAGTCAACGAACTTTGCGCTGTGTTTTGGTCAAATTTCCCGGTATTTTCGCCTCCTTCTGAAGAGTTTTGTCAAAAAAAGATACGTGTTTTACTGATACTTTTAACTGTCACACGTGTAGTTTTGCATTGTGTTAACATCTATAGTCTAAAACCGGAACGCCTTTATATTGTTTTCAAAATTATTTGCATCGATTCGATGCATAGCAGTCCTTGGTTGGTTATCTCCTTCCAGGAACAACTTTGATATGGGTGCCATAAATTGGCAACGTTAATTTGCAAATATCAGCAGCCGAGTGTTTGAATAAATCGAGAGACCTCCTTCAATTTTATATTTTGATTATACGGCTGTTTTTTTGTTTGCAGGTGCGCCTTATTGAAAGCTCAGCTCTAGCTCTATTTTTCCTTCATGTGATTGGTCGGTCTCTAGGGTTTCTACGATGATCCAGTTTAGCTGGTCCCAGCAGTGATAGATGAGCGCAATCAAGGTTAAGATGTCCTGTCCTGTCATCTCCATTCCGTCCTTACCTTTTATTTTTGATTTGGTCAAGTATCGCATACATCAATTTATATTTTGTTTACTATGGAGCTATCACGGTTTATTGCAGATCGATTCTATTGAAACCTTAAAACTTATGTTATATGTTTGCCACTAAACAAAGGTTATAGCGACTATAACAGCAATACCGACTGTAATGTATTTTCAATACTATCGAATATGTGAATTTGTACTCTTTTTCTGAAGTTACATCCCACGACAGGCGTTTAGTTTTTGTTTTACATCTATGATGATGGACCCCTTGGTTTAGGATCTATGGAACCATACTCGAAAAAAAATTCCGAAAAGTAAATTATACTCATAGTTTTGATATTATTTCAAGTTTGTTTAAATCGGCGTGGCAGTCATGTCTGGTTCACTATTTGACAAAATATACAATGTTTTTTATATAGGGAATTATAGGATTGATTTATAAGGAATTATAATGCTAATACTAGATGTATATAATTTTGTTTTTTTTTTCAAGAAAACTTTGTTGCAGTTATTTTTTTTACCAAACCCATGGAGGTTGGGCAAATTTTCCTTATCCTTTATTTTTTCAAATGTTAATTTATTTCCTGGATCGTCTATATTTTGAGTTTCGCTCTCTCTTGAAAAGGAATTTGTTTTTAGTTTATATATATTATTTTTCAAAATATATATATATATATATATATATTATAAATTTATATTTTTAATAACGATATTTTCAATATAATTTTATGAAAAGGAATTTGTTTTTAGTTTATATATATTAATTTTCAATATATATATTTTATAAATTTATCTTTTTAATAACGATATTTTCAATATAATTTTATTTTCATATTGTATGTTATTGCTTATATATTTTATTTTGATTTTATATTTTATACATTAACATAGTTCTCTTTTCTTACAACAATAAAATACTTATTATAATAAAATAATAATTATTAGGTATATTCCTTTCTAAGATTATTTATAGAGAACTTTGATAAATGTGTTCACACTTATTTTACATAAATACGATTTCTTGATTTCTTTGTAAGATACTTATTATAATAAAATAATAATTATTAGGTATATTCCTTTCTAAGATTATTTATAGAGAACTTTGATAAATGCGTTCACACTTATTTTACATAAATACGATTTCTTGATTTCTTTGTAAGATTATTTATAGAGAACCTTGATAAATGTGTTTACATTTCTTTTACATAAATACAAGAATGCATTTTTAACATGAGAGGGATGTATTTTAATATTAAAAGTTTGAATGTAAATAGAGGGATGTATTTTAACATTAAAAGTTTGAATGTAAATAGAGGGATGTATTTTAACATCAAAATGTTTTGCTAGACAATTTTTGTTCTTTTCTCATAATACAACATAATATATAAAAATAATAAAGTATATTAAATAATAAATTATATTGTGTTTTAATATATGTATTTCTCTTCTTAATCCTTTAAAATTTAACATCCTTAAAAATTCAATATCTGTATTTTTAAACTTGTTTTATGAATCAATTAGATTTTTAAAAACTTTTACATTCACAATGTTTTATTTAGACATTTTTTAGACATAATTTTTATTTTTTTGTATTTTTTTGTACAACCAAGTTGAGAAAGAATCTATATTTTATTTTTCCACATATTATTGTATTATTTTCAGTATATAAGAATCTATATTTTATTTTTCCACATATTGTTGTATTTTTCAGTATATAGAAGGGTGCCAATTAGCTAAGAAGATAGCCTACTATTCTTGGTAATTATGTAGTTTTAAGAACTATATCACTACCTTTGTGATTATGATATCACTTTGTTATTTTTGGTAATTATGTAGTATTAAGAACTCTATCACTGCCTTTGTGATTATGGTATCACTTTGTTAATATGTACCGTCCTTTGTGATTATACTATGACTTTGTTAATATGTAATGCTATAAATGTTTTAAAAATGCATGAAAAGGTGAACCTCCTTTAAAAATTTCATTTATTAAACCATGATATTCATTTATTAAACCATGATATAAAAGTTATATTTATTAAACCATGATATAGGAATTTCATTTATTAAACCATGATATAAGAGTTATAGATATTCCCCACACTTTGATAGTGGATTCCTTCTCCAACTCATTCTAATATAATTTTTTTCCATTCTTTTAAAATCATTTTCTGAAAATTTATACATTTTCAGAAAATTTTGAACATGTTCTGCTATGCCTCTGATTTAAAATCATTTTTAGAAAATTTATACATTTTCAGAAAATTTTAAACATGTTCATAGCAAAGTGGATTCCTTCTCCTACTCATTCTAATATAATTTTTTTCCATTCTTTTAAAATCATTTTCTGAAAATTTATAGATTTTCAGAAAATTTTAAACATGTTCTCCTATGCCTCTGATTTAAAATCATTTTTAGATAGGCATAAAATCATTTTTAGAAAATTTATACATTTTCAGAAAATTTTAAACATGTTCTGCTATGCCTCTGATTAAAAATACCCATGATTGTCATTGTTTCCATAATTATTTTTCATAAAATTTTAAAAATAAATGTTCTCCTATGGCTGACGTGCCATTTAAAATACTTATGATTGTTTCCATAATTATTTTTTCATTAATATATTTTATGGATTAACTTTTTTCTTTTTCTTTCAAAAAAAATTATTCTCCCTCTGGTAATATTGGGATTCACCAAATAGCTCTTCATCCCCACATTTAATTATAGACTTTGGACATATCAACAATTATAAAGTCTCACAATTGCATTCTCCATAACAGTTCTGAGAAAGTATTCTCCATTACCAAAATCCTCCTTTCATTTCAATGTGGCATTCATTATCTCTTTTTCTACATGATGAAGGACCATTACTATTGCATAGTCAATGTGGCATTCATTATCTCTTTTTCTACATGATGAAGGACCATTACTATTGCATAGTCTAGTGTTTGTATATGTTATTCTAGTGTTTGTATATGTTTTTCCACTCTTTTTTGTATTTTTTCTTTAATCATTTTTAAAATTCAAAGAAAATATTCATCAAAAATATTATAATTTCTTTCTTTTAATAAATTGTTTTTATATTATTAAATAACATTTTATTCTTCTCTATTTTTAATATTATAAATATTTATATCTCAATAAAATAATAAAATATAACTTAACCTTATAAATACAAAAATTTTAAAAAATTATATAGAAATGTAACTTGCTTTCCCGTCATTGACTGTTAACCATTCCTTTTTTCTTTTCTTCCAAATCAAATTTTATATAAACAACTTTGGATGTTCTAACATTACCATCTATTAAACTATAATTGCTTCTTGTTTTCCAAATCAAATTTTATGTAAACAACTTTTGATGTTACTATAATTGCTTCTTTCACTTGTAAGGTTTCCCTTTCTGGCGATTGTAAAATATATATTACCATGTATATAAGAGAGGCTTCCATTTCTAGGGGGTTGTGAAATATCTATGGCTACGTATATAAGAAAGTCATTAAAATATGTTTATAAAAAATTATGTAAAATAATCCGAAACAAGTATGCAAAATTACAATTTTGAAGTCTGTGAATAAAAGAAACTGTACAGTAACAACAAACGAGCTATTGGTATTCCATCTATAAATCCTGAGGATCTCTATCTCCTTGTGCATCATGATTTGTATAATAATATGGTTTATATATATATTCATCTCATTACTCTTTTACTCGCTGTTCTTTGATTATTAGTCTATTCTTTGATTATTAGTCTATCGCTGTTTTTTTATTATTAGTCATTGCCAGACTAGTCTATCGCTGTTTTTTTATTATTAGTCATTGACAGATTATTATTAGTCTAATGGCCAGGGACTATAGTAATCAGTTAGCATAGTAATGAGTAGAGTAATCAGTTAGCGAAGTTACTTTGATTATTAGTCTATTCTTTGATTATTAGTCTATCGCTGTTTTTTTATTATTAGTCATTGCCAGATAGTCTATCGCTGTTTTTTTATTATTAGTCATTGACAGATTATTATTAGTCTAATGGCCAGGGACTATAGTAATCAGTTAGCATAGTAATGAGTAGAGTAATCAGTTAGCGAAGTTACTTAATTATCACTAAGTAATTAATAGCATAGTAAGCATAGTAATGAAGTAATTAATAGCATAGTAAGCATAGTAATGAGTATAGTAATCAGTTAGCGAAGTTAAGTAATTATCACTAAGTAATTAATTTAAGCAGGTAATCAGTTAGCGATGTTAAGTAATTATCGCTAAGTAATTAATTTAACCTAGCTTATTAATCCCTGCAATCACTTATAACTAAACTTTTTAGTCGCATATAGTTTCACCATATTATTCTGCCTCTTCCCGAGGCAGAGGCCAAAAGCATATTATATGAACTTATTCCGAAATCTATTTCGGAAACATGTTTCACTATGTAAACTAAAAAACATATTATATGAACTTATTTGGAAATATTGAATGCTATTAAGCTAAAGCAAGTTGCCAAGTTATAGGTTACAGGTGGTGCATGCATGTTGTTGTTGAGGTGCCAATGGTTGAAGTTGGCAGCTGGTGCATGTTGTTATCAGTTTTCTAGCATACCGGGTGTCGAGCATAAGGGAGGTGATGGCATCTTGATAAGAGGAGAGCTTCAATAAGAGGAAAGCTTCCGACCTGCGTGGGAGTTGATGGCTTCAATAACACCTGCTTGGACGACGGGCGGTGATGCCACAATTCAATAACAGGACACCTTCCGACATGGGTGGAAGTTGATGGCTTCCATAACAGAAGCGCTTCTGCCATGCCTGCAAGTTGATGGCAAGCTGATGCATGGAAGTTGATGGCTTCAATAACGCTTTTGCCATGCCTGCAAGTTGATGGTAGATTGCAGCAGCGAATAAATTTCAGAAAAGCAAAATTTCAGAAAAGCTCTGGTAGATGCTAGATTCTAATTAGAAAATCTATTGCATGCATATCTTTGTAATATTTGTAAGTTTGTTGTAATCTTTGTTGTAGGCTCTTTTTCGCAGAGGCATTCTTTTGTTGCTGGAGGCATTGTTGCAAGCTTTAGCACCCCTATCTTTGTTGCAGGCTCTTTTTTGCAGGCTTTTTGAGCAGGCTTTTTTCGCAGAGGCATTCTTTCGTTGCTGGGTTATCACAATCACGGTATGCTCATCTTTTTTATATATAAAAGATAATATTATAAGCTAATGATTCATGAAGAGTAATACCTTACCTGTCTTGCAGCAGGAGGCATTGAGTTATCACAATCAGGAGGCATTGAGTTATCACAATCAAGGTATGCTCATCTTTTTTATATATAAAAGATAATATTATAAGCTAATGATTCATGAAGAGTAATACCTGTATGAAGAGTAATACCTGTCTTCCAGCAACATTTCCAGCTTCTGTCCTTTTCCTTTTGCTAAAAGATAATATTATAAACTAATGATTCATGAAGAGTAACACTGTCTTCCAGCAACATTTCCAGCTTCTGTCCTTTTCCTTTTGCTACAAGAGGCATTAGGCTTCTGATTCAAGTGGAAAATAGAAAATAACAAACATTGAATATCAAATAATGAATCGCAAACTGTGAACTGTTAATCGTAAAGTGTGAATTATAACGCGTCAACTAGAAACTGTAAAGTGAGACTGCTTTGTTCGTTCCCAACTCTCATAAACTTCTGGCTTCAGAGAAAGGCTTTAGCAAATCAGCTTTACTATCAATCCTGAAGGCATCTGAGCTAGAAGCTAAGGCGGTTGACTAAGTTACTTCTCGAGATTGAGATTTATACCTAGTATCTGAACTACTACCATCACCAGCAGCGCGAGTAGTTGACCTAAATGCTTCTTCAAAAGCCTTTTGCTGCAAGCACGCCTGCACTGTCTATTCTGCCATGCTAATGGTTGTAAACGCCGCGTTTATGCTGCCATGATAACTGGTGTAAAATTAATATTATCCCCCATTCAACTTATATTATACACTAATAAAAATTTACAAATAGCTAAAATCTCCAATTTTTTTTATACCAATGGAATCCAAAAAACACTATTATACCAATGTCAATGCTCCGATTGCTTTCTGGATAAGAAAATTTACAAATTTTACATGCGACAGACCGCCTGTTGCCAATGGGTAAACAAAAGAGACATCGAATACACATTTCTTCGTAAGTTGCAGAATACACATTTCAATTTAGATGAAGTTTGAATATTGTCCAATAAACTTATTTGCACTTTGTGCCCAGACCGAACTTGAGACTAGGGATAACAACTAAAAATATTAATATCTGGTGGAAATGTCAGAAATCAAATACAGTATGGGGAACTTGCAGATTAATTAGAGTAGCTCTGCGTCGTCCATGGAAGTCTTACTTACGAGCTACCTTTGCTTCTGTCCCAGGGTCTGTAACCTCTGTGGTGGCCATGCTTCTGCTTCTGGAACTTGCTGCATCTGGTGGAACTACTCGCTTTGATTTTGCACCTGAAATGCCAGACTGTTTGGTATACAGCTGGTACTTTGTGAGATGGCCGCTGCTGGTTCAAGGTCTTCATATAGACCACGAGCAGAAGAATTGAAGCTAGAACTAGTTAGCATATTCCAGAGAGATAAAGGATTGCTCCATTAGATAGGTTTTTACAGTCGGGAGCTAGCTGGTAATGGACATTGGAGCCAACAGTTAATGGACGTCGCTGACAGCCAAGCTAACCTTTGTTCCACCGCCGGCTACAAAATGATTTCTTTATGCCAGAATAAGGCATTTGGTATGCATGCAGGTTCGTGTTCAGCATGAGAGATACCTGGCCTTTGCTGGTAAATTTACTCTTAGTCATACATGTACTTTCTTTTCCATAATAGTAAGACGCTTTTTTCTTTGGCATTGTCGCTTTATCACTTTTGATCTGCTAAAAGAAATGCATTGTAGAGCTGGTAATGCATTGCGTGCTCAGTTCTTGGTACACGTGGGCACAATAATTTTTCTTTTTAAACAATTTCATAGCAACCCCGGAATTTCCTGCGCAAGAGAATTATTGGCTGGATCATCCTAAGTTTATAAAATATACTATTGCTTTGCATGAAGGTCTACTACTAGATAATGAAGTTAATAAAAGCGATACCAATTTGGGGCAAGAGAATTATTGGCTGGATCCATGCTAAGTTTATAAAATATAGTATTGCTTTGCATGAAAGTCTACTACGACATAATGAAGTTAATAAAAGCGATACCATTTTGTCTATGAATTCGCGTGGATGATTCTTCTTCTTGTGTAACTGTGTATAGGTCATCAGCAGATCATAACATCCATAAGAAAAGCACAAAGTCCAAAACAATGTCCCTCTCAATCATTTATTATTTAGAATATTTAAAGTTTCAGTAAAGCATTCACCTCTTTCTTTTCGACCCTCTACTTTTAGGACGTGCAGATCAGATTCTCGCACACAGCCATGAAATCCATCTTTTCTCCACTTCATCAACACATCACAACCATCATTACTTCGGATTTTAAAACATATTCTAGTTGACATTGGAATAAGTACAAGACACTATATATTTCCGGATCCTTGTGGGCAATAGATATACCATGGTTGGTGCGACGCATATTCAGCATTTGAGCGTTAATTTGTGCCAAAAGAAAATGCTTTTAGGTAGTCATTGCAAATCGTTTATTGAGTACGTACCAATAAATGCCTACGAAAATAATGTGGTACATGTATCATATATTCTAAAATGCCTATCAAATACATTCCACTTTAGGAATTCGCCAAAATGTATATTTATTTTCGTCCCCACACTTCAAACTAAAGCGTAAAATTAAATGCCAGAAATCTTTTGTCTCTGTGTGGAAATGTTATGTTTTCTCCCCTCTGATATCTTCATTTCTATGTGCCGACCACGTGGTGACTACTTTACTACAACATTCATCCTAATATCGGACCGACAGACAGATTCTATCTACCTAGATTACTTCATCGTAATTGACTTTGTCATCGTCTACAGACGCCACATAATTGTGGGAAATAATTTTTTTTTTTCCATCTAGCCATTTTTTTTTATTTCTAAAAAAAATTAACGGTTTAAATATACTTTTTCTTTTTAATGGTGGAAATCTTGACGCTTCAAAACTATAATTCAGATTTCCTAAAATTTTTACTGGGTTATCCCTCAGCGCTATTTTACAGTTCCTGGGTTATCCCACAGCTGTTAAAAAAAGCATGGCGTGGCATTCTCATTTTCTCCTAACTTCAAACAAGCCTGTTACGTCTATCCGTGGAACGTGCGTAGCGTGTTAATGAATTTGTATGTCTTTTTTAAATATCTAAATTAATAGTTGCTAAGTTTAGGGTTTTTCCTACCCTCCATAATTCTTATGTTTAGGGTTTTCCTGCTTGTGTTGTTTTTCGGAGGTGACTTTAGCTATGATTGTTTCCATATATCTTCATTTCTGTGTTGTAATTCATCTTCTGCTTGCCTTGTTCTATGATTACTTGTTTAATGTGAATGCCCAAATCGTGAAACTGTAAAGGTCGAAAACCTAATTTTTGATTCGTATGGGGAAGATGGGATATAAATAACTATCTAAAAGACGAAAGCAAAAATTGCCTATGGAGGACAATTTTTAGATGGTGTTATCATTCTTGCCTATGGAGGACAATTTTTGGATGTGTTATCATTCTTGAATATGGTCTTTTTATATGCTGCAATACTTTATACTGAGAATAACTTTTACATGGTTTTTTTCAGTACTAAAAAAAACATAATATATTATATCATATAATCAATATTCAGGATATAAACTCATATGCTAAATCCATTACATCATTCAGTCCATCTGGGTGAGCAACTTCCATTACATCATTCAGTCCATCTGGGTGAGCAACTTTTACATGGTTCTGTCTTGGGAAGCTTATTCTTCAGATGCTTTTAGTTGGGAATCTTATCATTTAGATCATTTTCATTTTGTTATATATAGTTCATTAAATGTTCCATCCCATCAGATTGATTTCACTGAATCCTATTAAATGTTCCATCCCATTAGATTGATTTCACTGGAATCCTATAGATGTATCAGCTCACTGTACCGTTACCCGCGCTTCTGACATACTTGTGGTTAAGTAGGAGACGTTTATGTCATTGAAGAATTGCATTTCATGTACTCTACTGGTTTTCTATCCATTAGATTCAGATCTAATTGGTGCTTCAATGTCTGTTTCTAATGGCCTGGAGCAGCTATTCCTAATGAAGCCCTCCGTGGCATATGCTGGCACACTGGCTCCCGTGAGAATACAATCAGATTCAGCGGATATTATTTCCATAGGTTGCTATGGATTTTTAGGGCTCCTGGGCTCCTGAGGAAAGGACGGCTCTGCATATTTGCTTTCCACATTCAAATAAGACAGTTTCCCACACGCACTGGAGTTACTTGGATCTAACTGAACATCAGCTAAATCCTATCTACCGCAGGGATCTCCATAGGAAATGGTCCCCCTTAAAGAGCGCAGATCTATAAGATCGGAGGAATTGCTTTACATTGTAAAGTAGCACCCTTTAGAGGTGAATTTCTATGTACGGCGCCGAAAGCCTAATCAATCACAGTTGAGTCTGTCAAATAAATGTCCAGCTTCAAGAGTCAGAGTCAGAGAGGTTAATCAAGGGCGTCAGTAGGAATTACCGCCAAAAATTAGTGCTGTAATTTGCAAACGGATCCACTCAATCAAAAATCAATTACTCAATTTGTAATTTTTTGAAAAGTTAGTTCGTTAATTTTTTTATTTAATTAGTTTAAAATTCCAAGAAAATTTATTGAAATTAGGAGTTTTATAGTTTGTGTTTAAAAATCAACTACTCAATTTGTAATTTTTTGAAAAGTTAGTTCGTTAATTTTTTTATTTAATTAGTTTAAAATTCCAAGAAAATTTATTGAAATTAGGAGTTTTATAGTTTGTGTTTTAAAATTTTCACAATCAGAGTGCTTTAAGGTTTTAGGGTATTAAATTTATAGTTTTAATAAACCAATTTAAATAATACAAGCTTAAAAATTTTCCATACTCCAACAACAAATTAGCTAAAAACTCTAAAAATTGAAAAACTTTATTTGCAAACTAATCCTAAAAACGGAAAACCACAAATCAATAACTAGATCAAAAGACAAATCAATAACTAGATCAAACATACAAAAGCCAAAAACTCAAAAAATTGAACTGCATTTGCAAACTAAGCCTAAAAACAGAAAGCCACAAATCAATAACTAGATCAAACATACAAAATTTTTCGAGGGTGCTAAATTCATAGTCTATATATACAATAAAGAAACTAATTTAAATAACACAAATTAAAATTTAAGCTCAAAAATTTTTCATACTCCAACAACAAATCATACTCCAACAACAAATCAGCTAATTTAAATAACACAAATTAAAATTTAAGCTCAAACATTTTTCATACTCCAACAACAAATCAGCGGAAAACTCTAAAAATTGAACAACTGCATTTGCAAACTAAGCCTAAAAGCAGAAAACTAGATCAAACACACAAATCAATAACTAAATAACTAAACACACAAATCAATAACTAAATAACTAAGCCTAAAAGCAGAAAACTAGATCAAACACACAAATCAATAACTAAATCAAGAAGCCTAAAAGCAGAAAACTAGATCAAACACACAAATCAATAACTAAATAACTAAGCCTAAAAGCAGAAAACTAGATCAAACACACAAATCAATAACTATATACACAATGGAACGGATTCAGCTGGTATGTCAAAATCCTTGCAAACTAAGCCTAAAAGCAGAAAACTAGATCAAACACACAAATCAATAACTAAATCAAGTATACACAATGGAATGGATTCAGCTGGTATGTCTGCATTTGCAAACTAAGCCTAAAAGCAGAAAACTAGATCAAACACACAAATCAATAACTAAATCAAGTATGCACAATGGAATGGATTCAGCTGGTATGTCAAAATCCTTGCAAACTAAGCCTAAAAGCAGAAAACTAGATCAAACACACAAATCAATAACTAAATCAAGTATACACAATGGAATGGATTCAGCTGGTATGTCAAAATCCTTGTATGTATGTCAAATTTTTATAGTTCTTTTTCATTTTTAATGATTATTACAGATAAAAATAACTAATTAATATTTATTCTTATTAAAAATGACTAATTAATATTATTTACTCTTATTTTGTTTAGTATTACAAAGAAAATTTATTAGAAATTACAAGAATGCACATCAGAAATGAGGAATGAAATGCTATAGAAATGTTAATACTTTCGTCTGATAATGATATTTAAAAATTATTATTATTATTATTATATTAAATTAAAAAATTATTATTATTATTATTATTATAAAATTAAATAAATAAATAATTAATAATTGATATTTATTATAATTTTAATAATTTTTAATAGAATAAATTGTTAAAATGTTTTTATAAACAATTTGTTAGGGTGTTTTTAAAGAACAAATTGTTTAGGCTGCTTAATATGAATGTAGATGTAATTTAGTTTCAAGGTAATTTTTGAGTATTTCTTTTATATTGGATTAATTTTGTTTTAAATTTAAATTATCACTTTTTAAACATGGTGTAGCTGTTTAGTTAAGGTAACTAAAGTAATTAAATGAAAGGTAAAAGTAAATATATGATTTAGGTTTAATATTTATGTTAGGTTTTTGCAATAGTATAATTGGATATTTTTCTATTTATTAAATATTAAGGTTGATCAGTTTTCCACATATTTGAGGTTCATCTTCAAATCAATATGAATGGGATGGATCCTAAAAATCAACAAATTAACAAGGCCATAAATCTTAAATCTGAAAATATTTTTGTATCTTTAGAAATGTATTATATAGAAATAAATTTTTTAAATCATATTAACAATTTTATATTTAACATATACTAGCTCACTTGACTAAGTGTCATGTGTATATGCAATTAAAATTTTAGAGTTAAACTAAGGGCATTACACTTCTCTAGCTCTTATTTATGCATTTTCGTCAATTCATTGACACACATATGTAATGAAAAATTCCAAACAACTACAAAAAACATTGTACATGCTCCTATTTTGCATCTATTAGATATAGCCCCTGAAGCTTAGTCTATTTATTGATGCCTTCCAAGCTTGATTAATCTACAAAATAACACATCCATCCTATTTTCCTTCATACGATTGTTAGAACCCTATTTTCAAAATGCATGAATTTAAGTATTTAGAGGCCTTTTTGAAAATGTTCAACCTCAAGATGTTGTTTTTATTTTTCTATTGAGATAAAATCAGATGTTAGTAGATTAAAGTAGTATTTTTTGTTGCATTTTATTTTATATCATCTCCAATTCTTTTATTACCTTCTTCCTCATTGCAAAGACCATTAATCAACTCATAGTATACCATTTCAAGATGGATTAAAACCCTTTCCCATCATTTCTCTATATAGATTGAAATCTTTCATAATATTGCATACTCTTCCATGCAAACCATTGCGAACCTCAATATCATGTTATACATGCCCATAAATCATATCTAGGAAAAGAAATCACTTTCTTATATACTAAATTATTCTTGTTTAGTAGAAATTTCCTTAATACCTCTATAAAATCCTATACCAATGATCCATGATCTATTTTATAAGATTTCTTTGCGAACCTCAATATCATGTTATACATGCCCCTAAATCATATCTAGGAAAAGAAATCACTTTATTATATACTAAATTATTCTTGTTTGGTAGAAATTTCCTTAATACCTCTATAAAATCCTATACCAATGATCCATGATCTATTTTATAAGATTTCTCCTCTTAATTTTCACTTACACTTATAGTATAAATGTTTTTAATAGTAAATAAAATCTTTGAGATAAAGCCGTGGATAGATTTTCAAACTATTTTCACAGCCAAATCCATATGATACAGCAGCATTCGTTGACAATGAATCACAATTATCCAAAACTCCAATCATGAATCGGTATCAATCTGAAAACCAAGAAAAATGTAATAATCAGCATGCCTATTAATGGATGAGAGCAAGAAAAATGTAATAATCAGCATGCTTATTACTGGATGAGAGTTCTTCCAAAATGTTCAGCAGAGGAACACTGATTACGACACACTTTCAAGCTACATCTTGTTCTAAACTACTAGTATTAGACTTCAATTCAGTAATTGCTACCTATACATGAATATCTTATGAACGTGTAATATTTATTTTATTTAGAGATCTCATGATGTGGTATTATATTGTAATGGTCATGGGAAAGACATAATCATATACATTTATGTAACCTGCGTAGAATTTTGTTTTACGTAATTCACTTCAGTGGGACATGGCATCATTTCTTTGTGCAGTGAGACATTGAGGAATTTCCAACAATTTAATTATGCTCTTTACACCATGAAATGATGATTAGTATTTCATTGTTAGAACATTTCAAATAGCATTTTCTAACTGGGATTTCAACCCTTCCCATGTTTGTATATGCAGAGGTTGAAATGATGGTAGTCAATTCACCATATGTTCCTTTCGAAGAAAGAAGAAAATGTATACCTGATTTCCGAGAGTATGCATGGTTTCCAATTGTATTTTTATTTTTCAATTGAATAATTTTTAGTGGGAAAAATATGTTGGAATTCACAATTATATTGAGATGAGAAGGTGGCTGGTGGTTAATTAGTTTAATGATTTTTTTTTTTTTATTTATTAAAGTTATAAAAAAATCATAAACATGAATCTCATAAACTGAACATGTAACATAAGTTATATGTGGAAAATTTTATAAGGGAAAACTAAAAAAAATATTGAAATATTTTTTAGGATTCAACTTACTATTATGTCAATTTGTAGGAACTAATCTACAAGAGGCACCGATTTTCTTTTCACCAACCTATAGGATACACCAATCCTCTTTTCTACTTTGTAGCCACCAAACTACATAGACACCAATGCCCTTTGCTGATTTGTATGGGCCAACACACATCAGACACCAAAATCCATTGGCTTCTTTCTAGGCACTAACCTATAGACATGGATCTACAAGATTTGTAGAAACAAATATATAAGAGACACAAATCCCAACTCTTGGAAATATTCATAGGCACCATCCCTATTGCAAATATTCATAGGCATCAACCAACTACTCTAAATATTCTTGCTTCCTCACAATATCTATTATTTTCTTATGCTTTCACCAAGTCTACATGTTGTTTCTATCTTCACCATATTTGTTAGTTGCTTCTACCTTCACTAGGTCAAAACATAATGTAAACAAAGCTATTGAAAAAGTGGCAAGTTGAAATATTTGAAGCATGTTTCACTAACATTGAAGAACATTGAATTTCTAATATAATGTCTACTAAATTGTAGAAAAACAAGGTTTCAAATTTCTACCATAGTTACCTAGAGATCTCTTCTCTATCTCCTTTATATTTAAGAGTATAAATCATCATAGAACACAAGATATAACAAAAATACTTAGCTAACTTCACCTAAAATTTTAAGGATGGAAGTTTATCTTAAAGTTTAGCAACCTTGGGGAATCTCACTAGTGGTGATAATTTTGTAAAAATGTTTAAATTTATAACTATTTTATATTAGACAAAATATAATATTAACAACTTTTAAGGTAAAATAATTATATACTATAAATTTTTTGCAAATTCATTTTTATAAAAATGGAAATTTGCTAATCTGTTTTTGGAAAAAGTGGAATATCAACCCACATGCCAATATTAGCCCCTAAAATTTTCCTTGGCTAACTTATTTTAAGAACATATTATGAGAATTTGGGAAGCCTACTTCTTTAGACCATATCTCTGAAATTATTGAGGGTTGAAATTTGAACCATATTTATATGAAGAGCTTCCCTATAGCCCCTCCATGTTTCATAGTCTATTTGAAAAATATTCAAGAAGACTAACTTCCTTATAACATATGTCCAAAATAATATCCAACCAAGGTTTGAAATTGTAACCATAGGTACATGAAGATATTTTATATTTATCCTCCAATTTTCACATTCCAAAACATACAAGAAGAAAAATTATACTTAGAATACCAACATGATTCAATCATCCCACAAATAACATTTTTTATTCCACCTTTAGACTTCTAGAAATGTCCCAAACGTTATTTCTTCAGCTCCTCTTGTGACCTTAGATATCTTCTTTCTTAGACATTGTTAAAATGCACTCATAGTTTCTTTATTTATAGTGTTCTCATATTTGGGGTTGACTTGTAAAACTAGTTGGGTCAACCTACTTATGCTTTTGTTGGTTTAACCTAACAAAATATTTCATTTCTCCTCATTCTTGTGGAATTAAAGAAAGTGCGATATATCATTGTAAAGGACCCATAATTATATTTCCAGCCATATATATTATGCTTCCATTTGAGCTTGGTAATTAGAGTAAGAATTCCTTCTATGATACTGTGTCCAAAGGGGTCATCAAAAGTCCAAAAACAATATTTTCAACAATCTTAATTTTCCAATATTTATCTCGGATATAAGTAGTGTCCCACATATTTGACATCAATGACAATAATATTTCAAAAAGTATCACCCTTTTTCATTGTTCCAAACCTTTATTCAATTATGTAATAATAGTGTGCCTGCAATTCTACTTGTTCTTGCAACTTCTCCCCCTTTGACATCAGTGGAAAAGGAATACCACCCCTAAACATGTACTTTTCTATATATGTAACTCTTCTTCTATCTACAACTTTATTTAGTGTTTGAAACTTTTACTCTATTTGAAACTTTTGTTAGTTTCAATAGATCTTCCTCTATCTACAACTTACATTATTAATTGTAACTATGCTCCTCATTTGCTATATTTCCATATGTCCGCATATTCTTGATGTAGGAGCATTCAGCTCAATAATATCATTGTATCTTAGTAGACATAGGGGGTCTTGTGTTCTCAAGGAAGTTGGTTTCCTTTGTTTTGAATTAATGTAATTATTAAGGTTTTGAGTGATTTTGATGAGAGAAGCTAGAATAAGGATTTAATTAAATATAGTGAGGCATATTAGCAAATATTCTCGAAAGTAGGAGAACATGAGAGAATGAGGATAGTTGAGAGATTGAGAGATTTGAGAATTAATTGTAAAACTTAGATTAGGAGTTAGTTCATGATTTTTTTGGTTAGAGAGGATCCTTAGAGATAAGGAAGAGACTTTAGGATTTTGTTGAGAAGATTATGGATCTAAACTAGGAATTGGTTGTAGAATCATTTTGTATATATGTAAGCCTAAAAGGCATAGTCAGGGGTGAGCTGGTTAGTTAGTCAGGTTGAGAGTTAGATAGGTTTGATTGTAAGCCTACGACGGGTAGGAAAATAGAGGCCACTGATGAGAAAATCAGGCCAGAGAGACAGAGAGTCTCATTATGTAATCATTTGTCTATACATATATATACAGAGTTTTAATTCCTAAACCGTGTAAGTGAGTGGTTTGAGTACTGAATGATAAATTATGTGTGAATTATAAGTTCTGCACAATATATGTATGCAGGTGGAGTTCGGGCAGAATACAGAAAAAAGTAAGGATGAAGGATCATGTTAGATCGTTGGATCCGATTGAAGGATCAAAGTAAAGTTTGTGAGTGACAGTGGTTAAGGAATAGGCAGAGTTAAGCTCAGGAGAGAGTTATGTGGCAGAACAACGAAGGACCAAAACCCTGAAGAAAGCCGAAACCACAGAAGAACATTGAAGAAATGACATAAAAACAAAGTAAAGAGAAGGATGAAGAAATGAGGTAACGATGCACAAGAGTTGTTGGATCTAAAGATCAACGAATGAGGCTGAAAGTGATGGGCGACCAAGACTAAGTCATACAACATAAGAGAAAGAAATGCATGGCAGAGATTAAATCCAAGTACTTGCGGAAGGTGAATCACAGGAATCGATCTAGATCATTAGATCGACAGATTTGGTAGATCAATGGTGATTAGCAACTAATGCAGGGTAGGAGAGTATGGGATGCCTTGATCATGGTTGAAGGCCCACACTCAATTTTAACTGTCGATCTCATTAGTCAACGCTTACCTCACAGTCAGCTATGGTATTAGGCCTGTAATTAACCCGTGTGCTAGTTGAAGGGCTGCAGACCGTCGGATCAAATGGGTTTTGATCTACGGCGCAGGATCACCGAGCAACTCTGTTGATCAGGGAAGACATCAATCGTCATATTAAAGGTAACATCGACAGTGGAGATTGAAGCCAATAAGGCTTGGGGTAGAGCGGACCCGAGAAGGTTATGGGTGCATTTTTATTTTATTTGGAGTCCGGTTGTGTTTATCGCATATCGCATGTGAGAGGAGGAGTCTTAGGAATGCGATGGAGTCACATGTTGGTGTGATCCGCGATATTGTGACAACCGTTGATCTGATGGATGAAATCAATGGTGGAAAGAGCAATCACATATCGCAAATTGGGAGTTCTGGATGCATATTCTATTGAGTCCTTTGAAACTTCGTGATTGCGATATATGATGAGTTGGCACGTAGAGTGGGGTTTAGTTAATACGTGCGGGTATAGAATTAAGCAAAGTTGTTACAAAGGTTGAAGGGTTGAGTTATAATTTTCCACGAAAAAGGATTAACAAAGGGTCAGACTTGGGTTAGTTATTAAATCGTTCAACATGAAATTCAATTAAGGGGCCTTAAACCTTAATCTATGAATGCTTGACTAGGCAAGGTAACAGAAATTCTCGGACAAATGAGATTATGAATTTTATATGCATACTGTGGGTATTTCAGGTTTTTCCTGCGTCAATTCTCCCCCTAGGCCGATGCTTCCTCTTTTCTAAAACATAATTCTTTTGACATTGAAAGGTTTATCCACATGAATTAATGCTTATCCTTATTTGTAATTCTCCCCATTTTTTTTACTTTCCAATTGAACTTCACCATTCATTGCACTTTCAACTACAAAATTTTCTTTTGACATTGAATGGTCTCCCCCATTAGCTAGTGCTTCCCCTTATTTGAAATTCTACCCCTTTTTCTTTTATTTCCAATTGAGTTCAACCATTCAATTCACTTTCAACTACTAATTTAAATGCTCCAAACTTTCGATTTCATCATCCTTCTCCTCTGGTTCATTATTATAAGGTCCCATGTTCTTAATGTGGTATGAGATGTTGCAATCTCACATGCTTACCTATTTGAAATCAGACGCGAGGAATATCACTCCCAAATTTTATCTTATATATTCAAATGTTTCTTTGAGAATAGGTTTAGTAAAGACATTTGGAACCTATTTCTTAGTAGAAATGTATTCTAGTTTAACATTGTTTAACCACTTTCTCTCCGATAAAGTGATACTTGATCGAAATGTGCTTTGTCTTTGAATGCATCACAAGGTTCTTTCAAATGTCTATTGAACTTGTATTATCACAAATGATTGATATTGGTTGACCATATTATATCCTAATTTTCTTCAGAGTCTACCTCATCTAGAGAACTTGAGTGAAACATGTTGCTACTGCAATGAATTCATCTTCAACTATAGAAATATATATTAAAGTTTGTTCCCTTCTCAACCATCACACTAGATACTTTTCTAGAAAAAATGCACCTCCAATTGTGATTTTCTTGTCATCCACTCATCTTTCCCAATCGACATCAATATGTTCTTTTAAGTAAAGTATGCGGTTCTTGAATACCATAGGACAAAGTCCAAAGTACACCTAAAGTATATGAATATTCTCTTAACTACTTGAACATGTGTCTCCTTTAGTGCATATTGAAATCTTGCAACAAACCCTACTGCCTGCATAATATTTCGTCTTGATTCTATTAGATATTGCAACTTTCCAATCATTGAAAAATACATAGTTTCATTTTCATCTAGAGATTCATCATATTTTCTCAACTTGCATCCTATGTCCATACGTTTGTTGATAAGTGCACAATTTTCCATGCTAAATTTCTTTAACGTTTCCTATAGATATCAGAATTCAGGCTTCTGTGATTCATGATTTATACCAAATATTTTTGGACGAAATCACATGTACATTTTAAATTCAACGCATTTCAGTCCACTTATTATGGTTCATAGAGATACTTCTTTTGGGAAATGAATAAATCGTTGTATGATTGAGTCATTTGCAAACTTAAGAAAAATGGCAGTTATCCTTGCATGGGCATCTAAAATTCCTTTTACATTTATATTTCACACATTTGACTCATTATATAAGAATTACTTTCAAAAATGATGTCATCTACATATAAAACAATAATTTAAGAAAAATCATTACCTAATTTAATATAAAGATTGTTTTCTAATGTTCCTATTTTCAATGATTGTTGTTGTAGATACTTGTCAAGTCCTGAGTACCAAGCCCTGGAATTTTGATTTATACCATATAGTGCTTTTTTCAATTTGCACATTCACGACAACCAAAATCCTTTTGGTAATTCAACATATAATTCTTTCTCTAAATCATAATTCAAGAAGGTTGATTTGACATCCATTTGATGGACCTTGAACATTTTAAAAGAAGAAAATGAAAAAAACATTTTGATGCCATGAATTATGGTTATCAAAGAAAAGGTTTCCTCAATATCAACTCTTTCCACTTTTTCATACCATTTGCAGACTAATCTAGTCTTATTCCTCACTACCTTTCAATGGTCATTTAGTTTGTTCCTCAAGACCCACTTAGATCCAATTATATTCCTACCTTTTGGTGTAGAGACAATTTCCTATGTATTTTTTTTCTCAGTCTTGTCTAGCGCTTCATCAATAATAGTAAACCAATGCTTATCTTCACAAGTTTCATAAAATTTCATTGGTTTTATTTTGGATAATGAGAAAAGGTTTTGCATGCCATGGTGTGCTTATGAATTTCCTTCTAGTCTGAACCCTTAAGTCCTTAGTGCAATGGATTTGATTTTGTGGATGAAACTTCTAAACGTACCTTTGGGGAAATGTGGGGGCTCTACCAATTCTTCCACTTCCTCTTGTTTTTCTTGTTCTTCCTCTTCATTTTCTCTATTGATTATTTCTTGTAACTCTTCATTATTTTGTTGTTTTTCTTCAAGATGTAATGCTTCATATATTCTCACATTAATGCATTCAACTATCATGTGTAGTCATTTTTTATAGCATTTGTATCTTTTTCTCTTAGCTGACTTACCAAGAAATATTCCTTCATATACTCCACAATCAATTTTTCCAATGTTATCTTGATTTATATTGATATAGTGTCTTCTTCCAAATACCTTGAATTTTTTTATTGAAGTAGGTCTACCTTTCCATAATTCATTGGGGATATTAGTGTTGTTTACACTGATGTGAATATTATTTAGTATATTAATTGTTATGAAAAAATTCTACCCAAAAGGTGTTTGGAACACTAGCTTCATTAACCATAGTTCTTTCCATTTCTTGCAAAGTTCTATTATGTCTTTAAACAACTACATTCTCCTAAGGCAATCATGACATTGATAAATTTATTTTAGTCCCATTATCTAAAAAAAAATATTGAATTCATCATAGGTAATTATCATCCCATGTCAAATATCAATCACTTTATCTTTAAATCAATTTGATTCTCAACTTGGGCTTTCACTTTTTTGATCTTTTGAATTGCTTCACATTTTTATTCAAGTAAATGAACCCATGTCATTCTAGTACGATCATTTATTGTTAACATGAAGTATCTATCACCCCTTAGAGTATGAGTTCTTATGAGCATACACATATACGTGTGAAAATATTCTAGTGGCCTTGTTTATGAGTGCTCTATTGTATTGAAGTGGACTCGAGTTTGATTCCCATGCTGGAAATCCTTGCAAATAATATTATTTGGAATTTAAATCACAATAATTCTTGTTACTTCCCTGTTCTACTGATTTTATCAATATGGTCAAAGCTGATATGAATTAGCCTTTCGTGCCATGACCAAATTGCATCAAATTTCCCCATGGAACCTTTCTTTTGTTCAATCTAATATGTATACACTAGTTGAGGTTCTAGCTGCATTTCCCACCACTTTTCCAAAATGTACTTTCTCAATTTCAAATCATGTAGGATAAAATGTGACATCATATCCTTGATCACACATTTGTCTTACACCTAAAATATTATGTTTTATACCATCAACAGAGACAACATTTTGAGCTTTGTTTTTTCCATTATCAAGGATAACTATTGCTTTAGCCATTATTCTTGTTGGTGCATTGATTGCAAAATCAATACTTCCTCCCTTGTTTCATCTCTCTAGTCATATCCTTTAATCATCCACTACCAATATTTTGTTGATTTTCATGGTTTCAAGCACATAGTACAAATCCATACTCTTATTTTATTTCCAACTTTTATTTCCAAATCTTTTCTTTTACACTAACTTTTTTTGTGTCCATGGTTATTATATTTTTAACATTCAACATAATCTAGTAGAGGATAAAATGTCTTGCAACCACCTTTATAAGTGTTTTTAGGTTTGTTTCTTTCGTATTCAATCATTAGGGTCTTATTGACCCCATGCTTCTATTTCTAACATAGTAATTTTTTACATAGGCTCTATAATAAATTTCCTTCTAGAAAAAATTATTGCATGAAAATAATTAGCCATAAAAAAAAATTGATACCTGGATATGAAGAGCCTTCTTGGTGGAGAAATTCTTCCAAATTCATTCCTAGGCCTTGTCTAATGCTCACTTTATTTCCTTCTACTACTTGTGAGGTTTAATAGGATCGTTTCTTCATTAATCCCTAGTTTCATTAATAACTTTGTTTGAATTGTTTCTAGATCCTTTGAACAAATTGGAATATGTTTTCTATTCTTCTTCTTCTGGTGTCTTTGATCTTCATTCTCGTTTGAACGTCTCATGATCTTAATTATCATGAAGACCTGTTTTAATAGAGGGAGATCTATTGTATTGAATAATGTTATTTAATTATTCAATTCCATTTTCAAACTTGAAGTTCATGTTCAACTGAGAATTTTCGTTCTCGAGATCCTTTCATAAAGATGTGACCTTTGCTTCTATTCTTACAATATTTGTCCTTTTCTTCTAGCAAACATATTAGTGTATACTATATTTTTATTGGCATTTCTATTTCTATATTTTAGAGCGTTAACATTGAATAATCGTACACCTGATAGTACAATCGAAAAGACACTAAAAATTGTTTAGCAAAATACACAAGTGAACATTGTCCAACTAAATACATCATGAAGTTTAAAAAATCAAAATTCTCCTAAGGTTCAAGGTTTATAAAGAAAAAAAATGAGGTTGCATGTCTATTTCTTTTATAAACACGCACGTGCAAAATATGATTTGAAAGTCATGTAGTTGTAGAAAAGGATGACTCAGTAATTTGGGACCACTCTACACACTTGTGGCTGATTCTTTGACATGAGCTCAGTCCAATATAGTCGAATTCAAGCTTCCCTGAAGATATGTAGCGCTCAATGGTTTCATATTGTCCTACTCATGTGTCATTACCGTAAATGAACCAAAAGGGGGGAAAAGGATTAAAACAATTCTATATAAGCAGGCCATGGGAGAACTAAAATATGAGACATTGTTATGCTAGCCAAATTGTTGTTTGAGAAAACCACCATTGCATTGTTGAAGCCAGAGAAGGGAAAAACACTAGCAAGTTGGCCATAATGCTTCTAAGAAATCCATCATATTAGTGAAAGAAGAGGAATCCACCATTGGAGAGTATTCATACTTCTTTGAGAGAGAGGAGAAACTTGCAAAGAGTTTGAGTAAGAGAAACCCCCTTGCTGAGGATTTTTGGGCTCCACAGCTCAAAGAATTCTCTTCAAGTGGCTAAGATTCATCTATTGTATTCAACCTCTAATACCAACAGTCAATAAAGGGATATTTTTCCATTATCTTATTGATTTGATTGCTCCATGGGAGCATTGTTTGTGTATTTACCTCCTTGTTTAGTTTATGTTTATGTATGCATTGTTTCCACTATTTACAATGTCTTTTTATTTAAGTATGTCCACTAACAACACCAATTTTTATTGTGATCCTTTGCATGGAAAAATCAACTGCTAAGGGGGTCTCTTTTGGTACACTTGTGCTCCAAAAAAACTACAACCGGAATTTCGACCATGTTGATATCTTTTCATTAAGATAAATATTGTTCTTGCATGACCACCTCTCTACACAAACATCCTACAAGGCACTCAAAACCTCTCTGGAATTTTTACAGACCCCAATGATCTGTTCTAAACCCGCAAAAGTGAAAGTTTCCTTTTCTTTCTCGCCCACACGTATTTTTATCTGAGAGATGCGCACACATTTGTGTGTGCTAAAATCTTCGTGGTCAAGAGAAAGCAAAAAGGAGCCTTCTATTTGTCTTTTTTCTCAGGTGATTGGCATCCTTTAGTGTATTACCTTCACCTCAACATTTTCTTTGTTCTATTCAATACCCCTCATTGCTTTACTAACCTTAATTATATAAAATACACACATAACTTAATTAGGGAGAAAAGTAAGTGGCCAAATTCCACATATGTTGTTTAACCTATTTTTCTTAAATTTTTTGCAAATAACATAGCTTAATTAGCAAAGGAGTAAGTGGCCTACCATCCACAAATCTTGTTACTTACCAAAGAATTTGATTTTTTGGGGACTAGGAGAATGTTGGGTTGTGTTATATTCCTTCCACGACAAGCCTACGCAGTTTATGGGGAGGGGGGGGGGGGGGGGGGAGCCCCCCCTTTGTTGCACCGACTGCGCAACGGGGGTGGGGGTCACAGGCGGGAGGAAACCCTCCTTGTATGGGGGGTTTGAGGGGGGTGGTTAGCCCCCCTCAACGGGGTCCAAGGCAGCACCTCGAGGAAATTTTTTTTGGACCCTATATTAGGTTGGGAAAACCTATCTATGGTTTTGTGCATGGTTTTCGCACATGGTTTTGGACGCGATGATTTTCGATCCATGGTATTGGATGCTTCAGCATGTATAAATATGTATTGTAACATTGAAAGGAACATAATGAAAAATCAATCTGGAAGTCTCGGTTTTGGGATCCAGCGAAAATCTCTATGTATATGTGTTTTATGTGTTATGCTCTCGCATTGTTTATTTTTTGTTGTTACAATTTGTATGCAGGTAATTTTTGTACGGGGTTAAAACCTACATTTGGTATCAGAGTTGTTTTGGCTTCAAGGGGACACCTTTGTGGCTGAGGGGTTTCGCTCAGGCCTATGGTAAACCCTATTCAGTGGGAGATATGTGGGATCAATTCTGGTGGTGAAAGAAGACGGCGAGCAGTGGAAAGATAGAGATTGAGAAATTTAATGGTCAGAGTTTTGAGTTGTGGAAACTCAATATGGAGGATTTGTTGGTGGATAAAGATCAGTGGATCATGGTAGATCCGACTACTAAACAAACGGGAGTGTCCGATGAAGAATGGAAGATGTTGGATCGGAAGGCTAAGAGCACAATATGATTGTGTGTCTTAAATTCAGTATTGTTGAATGTATCATGGGAAGCTACGACAAAGGCTTTGTGGGACAAGTTAGGGACTTTGTACCAATCTAAGTCTCTCGTGAATAAACTGTTCCTATGAAAAACGCTGTATAACCTGAGGATGAAAGATAGAGACTTGGTGACAGAGCATCTGAACACATTTAATATTGTGGTCAGTCAGTTACTATCTGTTGATATTAAAATTTCAGATGAAGATAAGTGCATCAATTTGTTGTGTTCCCTACCAGATTCGTGGGATAGTTTGGTTATTGGAATAGGTAACAATGCAACTGCCTTGCAGTTTGATGAAATAGTCTCATCCTTACTGATGGAGGATATGAGACGAAAAATATGGAGAGACAGAATGGTGATTCCTTATCTGTACGAAGACGGTCCCATAACAGAAACAAAAATAAGTCACCGAGTGGGAGATCTAAATCTAGAGGAAGATTTAAATCTCCAGGAAAACCTGTAAAGGTGGTTTCCTGGAAATGCAGAAAGGAAGGGCACTACAAAAGGGACTGTAAATCAAAAGCTCCTGAGAAAGGAAAGAGATCTGATGATTCTCCTTCTGCAAAGGCGAAAACCACCTCAGATGAAGGTGGGGATGTGTACTTGGTTTCTTCAAGTACACATGTAGATCATGAGGCATGGTTGAATTTACTCAGGTGCATCCTTTCACTTCACTCCTCGTAGAGAGTGGTTCTGCGAGTATGAGAAATACGATGGTGGTGATGTCTTCTTAGGGGATGATAGGAAGGCTAGAATTGTTGGTCGCAGAAAAGTAAAGTTGAAGTTGCAAGGTGGAAGGGTTAGAACACTTCTGGGTGTTCTGCATATTCCTGCATTGGCTAGAAATATGATTTTTGTAAGCAAGATAGATGATGTAGGTGTAAAAATAGTGTTCGAGAAGGATACCTACAAGATGGTTTGGGGAGCACTGGTATTGGTGCATGGAGTTCATATTGGAACTCTGTACAAGCTACAAGGTAGCACTGTTGTTGATGGGTGCAACGGTTTTGTGGTTCCTGAAAGTGGAGCAGAAAATCTAGTGGTCTCTCAAGAGAAGACCATGCTGTGGCATCAAAGGCTTGGACATATTGGAGAGAAGGGCCTTCGAATACTTCATGGTAAAGGTATGGTAGAAGGTATGAGTAATAGCTCTCTAGATTTTGATTTCTGCGAAAATTGTGTATATGGGAAGCATAATCGGGTGAGTTTCCCCTCTGGTGGTAAGAGGGTGAAAAAAATATTAGAGCTTGTGCACAGTGATGTGTTTGGACCTGTGAAGGTTCCATCACTGGGTAAGTTTGTGTACTATGTATCATTTATAGATGACTTCTCAAGGAATACATGGATATATTTCCTTAAGAAGAAATCTGAAGTATTTGATAGGTTTAAAGAATTTAAGGCTCTGGTGGAAAACGAGACAAACAAGAAGATAAAGGTGTTGAGGTTATATACCAGTGGAGAGTTTTGCAGCAAGGAATTTGAAGAATTCTGCAAGAAGTGTGGTATAGCATGGTAGAAGACTACTCCATACACACCTGAGCAAAATGGAGTTGCAGAAAGCATGAACAAGACATTGATGGAAATGGCAAGAAGCATGCTAGGTGGTGCTAGGTTAGGACAAGAATTCTGGGCAGAGGTGTTGGAGACTTCATGTTACCTAGTCAAAATATTACCTTCATTAGCATTGGAGGATAAGAATCCGCAAGAGCTATGGACTAGTAAGAGACCCTCTCTTTCACATCTAAGGGTATTTGGATGTGATGAATATGTACATGTTCCAAAGGAGAAAAGAACCAAGTTGGATAGTAAATCTGAAAAATGCATCTTTATCGGGTATAAGGATGGTTTAAAGGGTTATAAACTTTGGAACCCAGTAACAAGGAAGGTTGTGTACAGTCGAGATGTGGTGTTCAGAGAGGTGAAAGATGTTATTAAACATGAAGTCCAACCAAAGGAACCTGAGAAGATAGATTTTGAGCTTAAGGAGGAAGAATTAGACACTACAGTAGAGGAGAAATCAAAAGACGAAGAGACATAAACTCCAGGTGTGAGAAGATCAGTTCAAGAAAGAAGGCAGCCAGAAAGGTATAGTCCATCTACTTTCTATTCGAATTTTGCTTTATCTGTTACTGATGATGATCCGAGAAATGTGAAAGAAGAAGTTTATTTAGAGGATGGAAAAATCTGGAAAGAGGTCATGGTTGATGAAATGGCATCTTTGCACAAAAATGAGGCTTAGGATCTGGTGGAGTTGTCAGCTGGAAGGAATCCCATTGGCATAAAATGGGTGTTTAAGAAGAAGACAAATGTAGAAGGAAAGGTGGATAAATACAAAGCTCAGTTGGTAGCAAAAGGTTATTCCCAGGTGCCGGGAACTGATTTTGGTGATATTTTTTCTCCTGTTGCCAAGGCAGATTCTATTAGATTACTTTTATCTGTTGTTTTTTCTTTTGATTTTGAGGTAGAACAGATGGATGTAAAGACAACATGTCTTGACGGGGATCTAGAAGAGGAGATCTACATGAAGAAACTCGAAGGCTTTTCGGTGAAACGTAAGAAAGAATTGGTATGCAAGTTAAAGAAGTCTTTGTATCGGTTGAAATAGTCACCAAGGATGTGGTATCGGAAATTTGATACATTTATACAGGGACTTGGCTTCACGAGAAGCAAAGCAGATCATTCTGTGTATTTTAAATTAATTGTTGATCGTGTTATTTATCTGGTCTTGTATGTGGATGATATGTTGCTGGTTGGAAATGATAAAGAAATTATCTAGGATTTGAAGACCCAATTTTCCTCCAAATTCGACATGAAATATCTTGGTGGTGCAAACTATATTTTGGGCATGGAAATTAAAAGAGATCGGGCAAAAAGGAAGCTTTGGTTAAACCAGAGGAATTATGTCGAGACAATACTGCAAAGGTTTAATATGTAGGATAGTAAACTGGTGAAGGTTCCTATTCTTGTAGGTTTGAAATAATCTGTTGAACAGTGTCCCAAGACACAAGAAGAGGAAGAGGACATTTCTTGTGTTCCATATGCAAGTGCAGACGGTAGCATAATGTATGCAATGGTCTGTAGTAGACTAGACATTGCACATGTAGTGGGAGTATTGAGCAGGTTTATGTCAAAACCAGGAAAGGAGCATTGGATAGCAGTGAAGCGGGTTTTCAGGTATTTGTGTGGCACTAGTGATTATGGTTTGTGCTACCAAGGAAGACCAAGATTGGACGGAGTTTTGGATATCCATGGCTTTGTTGATGCAGACTAGGCTAGAGATTTTGATCAGAGAAGATATACAAGTGGGTATGTGTTTAACCTATTTGGAGGTGCAGTTAGCTGGATGAGTAAGAAACAATCTGTAGTGGAATTATCAACTGCAGAGGCAGAATACATGGCAGCAACTCATGCAAGCAAGGAAGCAGTTTTGTTGCAGAGATTATGTTCAAGTATGGGGTTAGTACAGGGAGATATAAGGATAAACTGTGATAGCCAAAGTGCAATTTTCTTGGAAAAGAACCCTACTTATCATTCTAATACAAAGAGCATTTATGTTCAGTATCACTTTGTGAGGGATATGATAGAAGACAAAACGATGTTGTTGGTAAAGGTGGACACTTTGAAGAATACTACAGATGCATTGAAAAAATCTATTAGCTCTGAGAAGTTCTCTTAGTGTAGAGAAACAATGGGCATTTCAGGGCCAGTTAAATGACTAGGCTCTCCTTTGGCCCCCTGTGGAAAGAAAAAAACAAGTGGGAGAATGTTGGATTGTGTTATATTCTTTCCACGACTAGCCTATGTAGTTTTTGGGGGGAGGGGGGGGGGGGAGCCCGCCCTTCATTGCGCCGACTATGCAGTGGGGGTTTTGAGGGGGGTGGTTAGCCCCCCTCTACGGGGTGCAAGGCAATGCCCCAAGGAAATTTTTTTGGACCCTATATTAGGTTGGGTGGACCTACCTATGGTAGTGTGCATAGTTTTCGCACATGGTTTTGGACGCAATGGTTTTTGGTCCATGGTATTGGATGCTTCGACATGTATAAATACAGATTGTAACAGTGAAAGGAACATAATGAAAAATCAATCTGGTTGTCCCGGTTTTGGTATCCAGGGGAACATCTCTGTGTATATCTGTTTTATGTGTTATGCTCTTGCATTTTTTATCTTCTATTGTTAGAACTTGTATGCAGGTAATTTCTGTACGTGGTTAAAACCTACAAATATTAATAGAGAAAGAAAGTAATCTTTGCTTCCCTTGTGTCTCTTAGACCAACCTAGGAATTGCACAGGAAAACCTTCTCAAAAGCATTTAAATTTCCATCTCCTTTGTTAAACTCCACATATTTTAATAGGAAAAGTGTAAGTTGTGCATAATCCACAATATATTTCTTTTTTTACATTTGTTATCACTTAAGAATTCTAATGCCAAAATTTCTCACACTAGTTTGATGATAAAGGTCGGTGCTAGTCTAAGTTTGATTTTTGTTTCCCTTAGAGTCTGAGTCTTAGGAGTCTTGAATCACATATGCATCCTCATTCATCACTGGTCATTCTCATTCATCATCGGTCTCATAGCCATGTGTCAGTTTTGTTTAAAAGTTACTATGTGCCACAAAGACCTTTAGGTGATTTCATAGCGCATGTAATCATTTTGAAGTGTTTTCGCAGCGCGACATGTTTTAGGTGATTTCGTAGCACATAATTCAAAATTTACACTGACTGCGCTACGAAATCGGAGATTCGTGCAATCCACAGCGAATCTTTCCTAACTGTCAAATCTGTCAAGTTCAGTTATGGTTGCATCATTCATTGTCAGCTTATGCACTCCACATATCATGTCCAACCACTTATCTCCATTACACAGGGATTGCAAGTTCCAAGAGAGGCCAGGTATTCACAGTATTAATGATGATTGTATTCATTGCATGAGGGACAAGACTGCAAGTTTTCAATTTGAATCCATAGTTATCAAGCGAGGCAGAAATTGAGGTTTAAGCAGCGCTAGCATTTCAAACTTCCATTACACTGAAACTTCATGGAGGGATTGGCAGAAAGAAAAGACCACAGATCAGGTAGGTGCTTAAGAAACGAACCTGAAGGTGTAGACATTCTCTTGAAACACAAAGAAGTTGAGCAGGCATTCAAGCAGGTTGGATGTTGGAATTTTTGTGAGAAACTACAGGGAGGTCATGCACAAACCACCAAGGAATTTGCTTTGAATTTCACAGGGCTGAATTCGAAGGTTGGGATGCTCGAATTGCAAGTCTCACCAGAGGTAATATCCACAGTTACTGAGATTCCAAGGGGACAAGAAACTTGGTTTAAGAATTTCAAATTTGATATGACTCCCTGCAAAGAGTTTTTGAAGCCATAACACATTGACTCAGATTTAAACAAGTCTGTGCCTAGAAATTATGTCAAAGACTCATATGCCAATCTGCTTACCTGTATACAGAGGTACCTTACCTGTGAAGGTAGATATAACAAGGTGTATTCATATCATTTCAAGCTTTTGCTACATTTCACAGGAAAGATATCCATTGATCTACCTTTTTACTTATTTCGTAGCTTAAGTAAAATGTGTGATAAGGTGCAGCTAAGGAAAGAAGCCTGTGAGACCTCATTGTTTCACCACGGTTTGATTAAGTTGATTTTTCTGCATGAACTCCAGAAAGTAGGTAGAGACCGGCCCACCTTTATATTCATGTCTGGTTTCAAAAACGAGACCGGTCTCAGTCCTCAAATTGCAAAAGATCTTCCAACAACAACTGGTCATCAGGCAGAAACAAGATCCAAGAGGTTTTCAAAGTTAAAGGCAAGGAAGCAAGTAAGAGAATCCACCAGGCCACTGACTATCCAGGATACACCCCAGCAGTCCCTTAAAGAGAAAGCTTAGGTCAAAGAAGCTGCACATGAATCAAGCACAGGTGAAGGAGTTCAAAGAAGAAGGACTAGAAGCCAGGTAGCTAAAGAAAAAGGCAAATCAAGGATTATTGAAGAAATCCCTGTTTCGAAGGGAGATTTAAATGACTTATTGCAAGCCATCGACATTGAAGAATCTCCACTAGCTCAAGCAGATTTGATAGAGTCAGGAAAAGACAAGGCTAAGAGAGTCAAAGCCGCGAAAAAACTCAAGTTTGATGATCAAGTTGATCAATTTTTCTTTAAGCCCAGGAGACCCATAACAAGGAAGTTTAAACAAATACAGGAGGTACTGCCAAGAGCAGATGAAACAAGGGAGGTGACACAGCCTCATGAAAGAAAGGATAAAGGCAAAGCAGTTACCATTCAAGAAGAAGATAGTGTGGAAGACTTGAAAAGGAGATTGGAATTGGCTAACTTTGAAATTGCTAGACTGAAGAAAGCTGCCAGGAAATTTGCAGTTAAGGAGGCCTATTTTAACCAAATGCAAGCTCGGTGGGAGGACCAAACATTTCAAATACCCGAGGTGGTTGATTTTAATGTTCAATTCCGTAGCTGGACTATTCCTGCAATAAAGGAAGCTCAATTTATCAGAAAGGTCAATATAAACCTCAGATCTGGGATCAAAGTCATGAAGAAACAAATTGAAGACTTAAAGATACAGTTAAGCTAGCAGAAAGAATTTCCTTAAAGAAATCCCATTTCAAGTAAGGCTATGTTTCAAATTTTGATGGTTTTGCTTGGTATAATCTTTCTTGAAGAATCATACTTTCCATTCAGTTTTGAAAGGCCTTGGAGTAGTTGAAGAATGTTTAAATAGTAAGAAGCTCAAAATAGCAAAATTTTGGGTTGAAACTGTGTTTTTGGAATTACACAGCAGTTTCGTAGCGCGCTACGAAACTGCTGAAGATGATGACTAACGCACAGCAGTTTCGTAGCGCGCTACGAAACTGCTAAAGCTACATAGTCTAATCTCAGTCGACCAATTTTGAAATATAAGTGGGAATTTTTTGAAAAGGAAATATCTTCAAGGGATCATCTACAGGTATCAACTTTCAACAAGGTCAAGACAGGTGGAGGAAACATGTATTCGAATCCAACTCTAAACTTTTTGTCATAAAGTGATCACATTTACTATAGTCCAAGATATGTCAGACCTCTTGGAGGAGCTTTTGCCTTCACACATGAAAGAGGTTGACATCACATCAAGGACGTGGCATTTTGATATATTTTGGATAATCAAAGATGAAAGACATGGTTCATTGGATTCGAACATTTTCAAGGAAAAGCAAAGGCCGATAAACAGGGGTAGTTTCCTATGTTTCAGGGGCAATGGAGAAGATGTAACTTTTAAGACCATTATGGAGCTTTGAACATCCACCACAGCCAAACTAAAAAGGGACCACATGTCAAAGAACGATAATGACTGTAATTAAGGCTATTATTAGCATAATATGGAGTTAGACTCCTATTTGATTTATATCTCTAGAAAGTCTAGTAACAGTTTGTACGTTTAATAGGCAGTTAAGATTTGAATAGGTGTCATTAGAAGTAGATTTCGAGTTCCCCTCATGCTTGAGGAGGAATCTCAATAATGTAGAAGAGCTCTATATATTGAAGAAAGAGCAATGTAAAGAGGGTTGGAAATTTATGTAAAGAAGCTCTGATATTTGGCTTATGTAAAGACTCTATTTTTTTTGGTAATACATTATTGGCTTATGCTTCTCAAGAATCATAGAGAGTTCAATGTATGAGTTTATTTTGTTGTCTTTTCATGTTATCTACAGTGTTATGAGTATTTGATTACTTAGAAATCACTTGCAGTGTTCTAATTTCCTTCATATACTTGTAGACTGTGTTTTTTGTGTTTGGTGTGCTCTACCTATATTGAAATCTGAATGCCTTGAATTTTATGCAAAGCCAATCCTACTGTTAATAATAAATCACATATGACTCCATAAGCCCAATGGATGCTTGTTAATTTTGTTTCCACCATTTTCATTCCTATTTGTTTCACAAAGAGTTAGCCATCTTGATCATAATCAAAAAAACCTTTAATACTTTGAGAGAGCCTTCTCAGGCTAAGGAGGCTAAGCCTTAGCTAAAAGATTGGTTTGAAACAGTTACTTGAAGTCTTCCTGGTCTGCATTCTTCCAGGACCTGATTTTGAGATAACAACATGAAAGGAACAATCAACACTTAGTGTAATTAGAAGGACATTGTAAAGGATCATCACATATTATCACACTTTGTATGTTCACTTTCATCACACATTAACCTTCCATACACTTTGTGTCACACGGAATAAGTCGATCTTGCGGACAAGATAGACCTTCCTAGAATCTAAAGAAGACCTAATGACAAGCAAACCAACAAGACACTATCTTTCTCTAAATATGCTTTGATTAACAATCGCAAACAAGTGTTTTTAGGGCCTACCTTAGGTCCAACGCAAGCTTGTGGATGCCCTCGCTCCTTTGATCCAAATGAGCTCCTTTGTCGCGAATTTGCAAACACAAACAAGGCAAACAAATTAAATAGCACCTGAAAAGCCAATTGCATAAAACATATTTAACATGAAAGTCAAGGAGTCCATGAAACAAATAACATGAGATACTTGTTGAGAAAATGAGTTTGATTGTATTAATTCAAAAGAAGAAGAACTTTACAACCTTTGCCTTGACGTTGTACAAGCTCCTCCCAAGCTCCAGCAAGAAGTCTCCTCTACTTTGACAAGTTTCACTCACTCCCCAATGAAGCCAAAAAGGTATGTGATATCTCCTCTTAAGCTCAACTAGGAAGTCTTGATTTCACTAGCATTTACCCTAAAAAATGTTCAGCTTCTAACCTCCCCAGGAACCTGCCCAATGCTTGTATTTATAGTGCAATGGAGGGTGGTTACTAGGTCCTCCTTCAAAGGGATAAAGCCCTCCTTCAAAGGGATAGCTCCTCTCATCAAGGGATTAGCTCCTTCTCTTTTGGGATGCATGAACCACCTCAGAGCGAACAATCCACGTCAAAATTCCTTCTAGAAACCTCTAGAATTAACCCAAAGTGAGTTTTTTAAGATAAAACTTGCGCCTTTTGACTTTCACAGGGGTCCACACCTACACCGTTAGGGACAGAGCGGGCAGGTCCGCAGTTTTTGTACACAGAAGGTGCAGAACCGCAGGTGATCATGAGAGAAAGTGTGGAACTAGAGTTACATTGATTTTTAATGTCTTTCTCTCATTTTCAAAGCTTAACCTGAAGAGCTGAGGTCTGAGACTTGCTTAGGAGGATAGTACAAGTGATGATAGACCCATACTGACTGCAAATAATCATGGTGACGATATTTTTGTGTAACAGATTGCCCCCTAAAGTGTGAAGTCTGTAGTAGATGAGGATTTCTTATCATTTAGGAAGAGTGAAGTACTTTATCATTTTGAGGATCATCTTGTGGAGAGCCCGGTTGGAACCTGTAAAAAAATTCATTGCAAAATATATATATGCGATCATATCATCGCTGAGGTAGGCATTCCCATACTCAGATCACAACTGACTAGAAAAACTAACTACTGCTCTGATATAGGAATGATCTTGTAAAACATCACAAGTAAAGACTCATGTGGACACAGTATGGACGCAACCATCTATTTATGAATAGCCCATTATATAATGAATACAAAATTCCTCGCAGACTGGATTGTGGGAACTAAATCCAGGGTCCTCATTTCTACTTCCCGAAACAGTACGATTCTATCCATGCGAATAAACGTGTTGATGTCGAACATGGTAGAAACCACTTGATTACCAGTCAATGATGTAAACTGTTAACAAGTGTGAGAGAAACCACCAGTGATGTCAATGGCTCTCAAAGTACCCAGTACAATCCATGAGATGTGAATAAATGTGTTGATGTCGAACATGTCATGGAATCCTTTGATCGAAAGTCAATGATGTAAACTGTCGTCAAAGGCGAGAAACTTGCCATTGAGGCATGCAGATCTCAAGGTACTGACGATTCCTAGATCATCTTTCTAGATAATGAGTTGATGTCGATAGAAAGCGATCTGTCGTAGGCAAGCCCACAACACGAAATCATAGATCAAGTTGAAGAAGTTTAGTTGCAAGGACTGACTCAGGGATGGTCAAGATGGATGACAGATATTTTTCAAATCAATGGATTATTGGCAGTGACCTCTTGAACACATAACGACACGACAGATGGTTTGGTGACAATTGACCCAAAGTTAATACCTAGAAACCGGCTGAAGATTTTCAATGTGGTTTGATCAACTGTTAGGCAAAGGATTTCCTAACCTAGGTGAATAAAAGTGTCGTGTTCAAGAGTGGTTACAAAGTATGAAAAGCAGGCTCATTTTTCTCTCTTTTCCCCCACCATTTCTGGCAAGTACCTCTTTATCTTTGACAAGCTTGAGGAGGATAACATTTGCTTGATTATAAGCTCATCCTTTGGATGAGTCCAACTTAGTTTAAATTTGAACCCTAAGAAGGAGTGGTTCGTTCCTCTTTGTAATCGAACAGGTCCTTTACTGTGAAATTTTAACGAGTCCAGTATAGGAGAAACTCGACGTTTTTCAATTTTAGAGAGTCTGAAAAAACTTAAGAAGACTCCAGGGTTGACCTTTTTCGTAAATTTGTGTCTCCCAAGCCCGAAAAAGTATAAAATAATACTTGAGAGAACCTCTTGATCTTTTACGACCAAGGAGTACTTTTCGTCATTAGTGCCCTTGATCTGAAAAAGTAAAAAAGTGATCAACGACACGTCGTTTTATAACCGATATCGAATTTGAAACGAAAAAAATCTAGCAATCTTTTCATGTTTTTACGGTCAGAAAAGAGGTGTAAGTGGACCATCTTTTAATTCCGTTTTAACAAGTTTAAAAGAAATACTCGGCAATCTTTTCATATTTCAGGAGTCAAAAAAGAGCTTAAAGATGACTCTAAATATTTTTTCGTCGAAAATGATAGATTTCACCTGAATAATCTGTTATCCTGCACAAAAACACAAACATTACTCATACCTATTTGAAATAGATAAAAATGTCGCAAAAATACCTTTTCAAAGTGAAACATAAACAAATTTGCAATTTATTTACTCAAAAAATGTATAAAAAGGGCCTTTGTCAATTCATTTTTACCATTTGAGTTTGGGTGAGAAAATAATGCTTTTGCTCAGAAAACTTCCTGTGAAGATTGCGGAAAATCCAACCGTTGGAATCGAACGCCATCTTCTCCAGGTAATCCACATCATCCCACTCTTCATTTTTAACCATTTCATTTTTTTTTAGTCATTTATTTCATTTTTGGGAGGGTTTTTAGGCACAAAACCCACGCGCGGGGGCCTGCAGGTTTACCGTTGCGGGCCTGCGGACCCCGACTTTTTCTCCATTGGGAAAAAGCTCAGGGTCCGCACCTTCCATGTAGACAAGGTGCGGTCCCACGCATTGTGTCTAACCCGGAGGGTGCCGTCCCCGTCGCAAGGGTTTTTAACCCAAAAATTCTCAAAAATGGACCACACAAAATAATTTCTAGCAATTTAATTTGTCTTTATACTTGATGCATAGAGTACATCATGCTATATTGGCGCGAACGAGAGCATGAGGACATGGATGCTGCTGCATGGAATCATCAGCCTTCACTTGATGCTTTGAGGGCGTGCGGCTTGTATAAATTTTGGGCCATTCCTGGCATGAGGGCTCAGGTGGATTTCTTACAGTGGATGGTTGACAGATGGAGCGTACAGGACCAGTGTTTCTTTATTGGTAGCCACCAGCTCGAAATCGAGCTAGTGGACACATATTTCTTGACTGGTTTGCCTAAGAGAGGCGAAGACTTGACTCTGTTTGGGGCTAGGGCAGGTGGCCAGTCTGTCGATAGCCTCAGACTAGAGTACTGCAACAGCCAGGCTAGAGACAAAGGGATAGACATAAAGACCATATCCCGTCCTGAGCTCATGTTGATTGCGTTCAATGTCACCAGACTTTGTGGAGCTGCCGCATTACATATTGCCACCGAATCCCAGATGCATATGGCAGTTGATTGCTTTCGAGGCACCATCTTCAACTGGTGCGATGCTGTGTTGGCCAATGTGAAAGGCCAACTGACCAGAGCCAAGAACGGACGACTAAAGACCTTTGGTTATGGGGCTTCGGTTGTGAGTTTTGGTCTGGAGAGGGTTCCTATGCTGATCCCACAACACCTTACTGTTGGAGCTGGGCTTCCTCGAGAGCCCAAACTGATGCAATGGGTCGCAGTTATGGCCCATCACCCGGATGAGAGGACAGAGGTTTCTCAATTCAAACCTGAGTATTTCCAATGGCTGGAAAACCAGGTCTTTTCTATTCAGGACTTCCCTTACGCTAGGATAGATTTTCGTGGTGACCTAGACATGGTTCTTCCACCAGGAGAGCAGTGGGATGAGTCAGGTAAAATCCTTTTCAACATTTTTCCTATTTTAATTTTTTTTTTGTTATTTTTCCATCGTCTCAAAACTGAGTAAAAAATTTCAAATGCAGATGTGGGTCCACAGTGACCAGCCGCTCTCCGGCCTTACGAGAGGAAGCAACCAGTTGCACCCGCGCCAGCCCCACAGGACGAATTAGCAGAGGTTTTGGTCGCGTTGGAGGGTCATCTCGAGCGCTTGACAGGAGATATTCCTGAGACCACTATAGATGAAATTCCTCGTCGTCTTCAGCGCTATGTGATTGGGGTCCCGGGACCTTTTAGGAGGTTCCTTTGCAGGGTGGCCTGTGCAGTGGTTTCTTATAGAGATCATCACCAGTGGTAGGATGATCGCCTATTGTGGGCACATGTGACATTTTGTTTTTTGTACTTATCATTTTTGCCGATCATAAGGTGTTTTTCAACCTATGATCAAGGACGATGTATTTTTTGACACACTCCTATATATATATATATCAGTATTACCGGCTTATCTTGTAAATCATGTTATCAAATGGTTTTAAATTTACATGTCTGATTGTTGCAAATGTCTATTTAACATTCGAGAAGCAATTGCATTTGCTAATGTATTTAAAGATCTTGGAATATGCTGATATTCAATATAATCAAATTCACGTTCCAAGAGACGCACTCTCAAAAATAATCTCAATAACACTGGATTTCTAATGGCATATACTCTATTAAGTTGTAATACAACGAGTTCAGAATCTAACCTCACTATCAAACTCCGAATCCCAAATGAAATAGATTCAGATAATAACTCAATCACTGCACTATACTCGGCAATGTTGTTCGTTGTTTGACCGAGGCTTACCCCATGCATAGATACTAACTCGTCAGAGGGCGAATAGATAACCCAAGTTGTGGAAGAGATGTTTCGTGTATTACGACAAGCACCATTAGCGAAACCAATGTATGTTTGGAGAGGCATCAACATCTGCAATATCAAGAGTAAAACCAAGATAAGCAGGAATAATGACGAAAAACACTCTCTAAGCTAAGCACACTGTTTAAACTAAAACACACCAGCTGGAAAGAAAAACTAATCTAACTAAAAATCTCCATACCCATTCTTTTAAGCATAATACCTCTTCAAGTAAAGGCCATTTCTAGGTTTACCCAAAGAGTCCCCGTTCGCATTCAATGGGTAACACAGCTTCCAAACCATAGACTAGTTGGAAAGGAGTGAACCCTGTTGATGTTTTTACTGAAGTTCGGTATGCCCAAAGCGCTGAAAATAGCATGTTGTGCCAATTCAACCGATGAATCCCAATGATTTGTCGGATCATGATAACTAAAAATTTGTTGATGGATTCAACTAGACCATTCGCTTGTGGATAATAAGGGGTTGAACTATTGTGACGTAAACCAAGCTGGCCTATAAGTTCGGTCATCATAACGTTTCGAAAATGACGCCCATGATCAGTAATTATTGCTTGCGGGACACCAAACCTAGCAATTATATGATTTAAAATGAAAATTGCAGCTATCTTGCCGTCTGCCTCAAATGTAGGCATCGCCTCGGCCCACTTATTAAAATAATCTACTGCAAGGATGATATACGCATGCCCCCCGGCCGAGTGATGGTTACATGTAATAAAATCGATACCCCATTTGGCAAAAGGACCAACGACAATTATAGGGTGGAGAGGAGCAGGTGGAGCACGCATCTTACGATAAAAAATTTGGCAGTTGTGGCATTTTCGGACCGTCGTAATACAATCTTTGAATAAAGACGACCAGAAGTAGCCAACGCGCAATATCTTTTGGGCTGTGGCAAACCCAGACATATGACCACCACACGCTCCAGAGTGACAGTCATTTAGAACCATTTCAGCTTCCTCGTGAGTTAAGCAACGTCGAAAAACGGAATTCGCCCCACGGCGATAAAGAGTATCTCCAATAATCCTGAATTGTTGGGACTGGAATCAAATTTTTTGACGTTCTGACCTTGAAATTTCTGGCCGAAAGGATTGGGTCTGGAGATAAACGATGATATCCCCATACCACGGATCTAAAGTGCTGATTAGAAACAAGGATTCGTCCACAATGGGCTCCTCTGCCACAGTTTCCGTGTCAGCACGCGGGAAGTCACACATTAACTCCGCAAAAACTAAAGATTTCTTAGACTTAGATTTCTCAAATTCCATGTCGAACTCCTGCAGGATAACGATCCATTTAGAGTACTTGCCCCCTAGCAATTGCTTGGTCAAAATGTAGATCATAGGGTTGCAATCCGAAATTACCGTAGTTTTACGTAGTAGAATGTAGTGATGAAAACGTTGGACAACTTTAACAGCTGCCAATGCCAATTTCTCCACATGTGAGTATTTTAGCTTAGTTGGATTTAAATTTCGACTAAGGTAATATATCACATGTTCAGTTCCGAATTCATCTTCCTGAACTAAGACCATTCCAATGGTGGAATGAGAGGCAGCGAGATAGAAGAAGTAATCCTGGTTGTAGTTGGGAGGATGCAACAATGGTGCATGGGTCAACGCGTGCTTGAGTGCATCAAAAGATTTCTGAGCTATCTCATCCCAATAGAATGGAGTATTTTGCTTCAACAACCGGGTAAAACCCTTTGTGACCTCGGCATAGTTAGGAATGAATCGGCGTAAAAAGTTTGCTTTCCCCTGCAAACTTTGGAGTTGGCGAAGACTCGAAGGAGGAGGCAATTTGATGATAGCTTCAACCTTCGAGGGATCGACACGAATGCCGACTTTCGAAACTACAAACCCCAGCAATCAACCCGTTTCTATACAGAAGACACATTTGTGTGGGTTCAACCGAATATGATAATGCCTACACCTCATAAAGATTGCTCGTAAATGGACGAGGTGATCAGCTCGATGTAATGAATGAGGAGGCAAATCATCAATATAGGGTTGCAAAATGTGCTTGATTTCATGAAACGCATAAGACATCGCCCTTTGAAAAGTTGCTCTGGCATTCTTGAGCCCAAAAGGTAACTTGCAATAAGCAAATGTCCCCCATGGACAAATGAAAGCTGTTTTTGGTTGATCGGGAGGTAGAATATTGATTTTATTATATCCGGAAAAACCGTCCATGAAGGAGAATATTTCACTGACGGCACAATCATCAATGATTTGATCGATATAGAGAGTTGGGTAATTGTCCTTTGGACAGGCTCGATTAATATCCCTATAGTCGATGCATATTCTTATTGTTCCCTGCTTTTTGTTAACCGGAACAATATTCGATACCTAATCCGTTAACGGGATCGGATAAATGAAACCTGCTTTCAACAATTTTTCAACTTCTGCTTTAATTGCAACAACTTTTCGTGGGTGAATCTGATGCAAACGTTGCCGGACGGGTTTAACGTGCGGGTAAGTCTTGATCTCATGAACAACAATTTCGGGATCAATTCCTGGAATTTCTTCTAGGACCAGGCAAACATATCCTGGAATTCTTGAAATAGGGCCTTATATAGCTGAATTTCGTCATCTGTACACGAGGCGCCTATATGAATGTTCTCAATAATTCCGGGCTTAACCGAAATGTCAATAGGAATAGTTCGAGAGGTGTTTCCCAAATTTTACTATGAATCGGGATGTTTCATTGGATTCTGAGGTTCCTTGACATATTCAGATGTAAAAATTGATGAGAAATCATTCTGAAAACGATCATCCTCAGGTAAAAATGAAGATCTGTGATGTAGATCTTATCATGGTAAATCATCTACACATAGGATTTCACGAATTTGCTCATAAGAGTGAGCAAGTTCAGGAAACGTGGTTAAATCTGAGGTTGATGTGAAAAGTGATTCCTCACGGACCACATTCATTAAGACATTTTCGGTTGAACATGGGTCGGCAAACGACTGCACGACTTCATAGGCAATTTCATATGGACTCAAAGGCATGGCATTACCAAATGAGTCTATCTCAGATTCAGAAGGGACAATCCAAGGATCATCGTAAATAATGGTGTCTGATGTAATCATATGAATGGTTTCAAATGAAGATGATTCGTTGATTGGAGGAAAAGGAAAAGTTCCCAGTAAATCGACATCTTTAACTAGTCCTACTCCAACATCCTTATATGGGATAGTTGTTTTACCAACATGCTCAATACTCTCCAAAGAGGCTGGGTTGGATGAAAAGTAAGCCAGCTGGTCTATTGTTACGATCTTTCCATTGTGTGGAAACTTCATTACTCAAAAGACTGATGAAACGACCGTTGTCATAGCGTAAGACCAACTTCAACCCAAAAGAAGGTTGTAATCTAGAGGGGCATCAACCACCTCCACATCTAGACTAACGGTTTTTCCTTCAACCCCTATAGGCAAATCCTGTAGAATGCCAAAAGGATGAAACCCACGACCATCAAAGGCCTTTAGAATCGTCGGGGATTGATTTAGCGAAGGAGAACCAAGCGATCTCCAACACTGTATCGACATAATACACGTTGAGGCTCCCTCATCAATTACAGTCTAATGAATAGGCCTGTTTTTGACTATCACTGGTATCTGGAAAGCCATTTGATGAGGCAAACACGGTGTACTATTTTCTAGATCGAAAATCATTAGGTTCGAGTCCTAAACAACAACAGCTCCTATAGTCGACAAAAGTAATTTACGTTGTGCTGGACATGATTGCAGCACTTCCAAAGCCGACATTGTTGAGGGTGAAACAACTAAATCCTCAACAATGTTATAATTCTGAGCCGCTCTCGCATGTGGATTGAAAGCTGACTTTAGAAGTATACCCTTGGCGGGCGGTTTGATTACCAAGTCTGGATTAGGTTTCTCGATCTGTAGTGGATCGGAACCGGGAGCTGAGGTTGATGGATTAGAATGAGAAGATTCTGCTTCTTTACCATCAACATGACTTTTACTACCATAATCTTGCGATCGAGTCGCAATCCTAACATGGGACATTATCAGTATGGGTTCTTCATTGGCATTCAAGGATGAACCTATCATCTTACTGTCTTGACCCGGAAAAGGATCCTTCAAAACAGCAGGAGTTTGGGAACCCTTGACAATCTTCGCAACCTCTGCACGATGAGGGCAGTCTCTTGTAAAATGTTCATCATCACAAACGAGACAAGGATAACGAGGTTTGCGCTTTTCATCATTGGATTCCACCTTTTCAGGTTTCTCCTTTGAACTTTTGTCCGTTTTATTCTTCTTCTTTCCTTTCTTCTTCCCACCGGATTTTGATTTGGCTGTGGATGACTCTACAACGTGAATATCGGTGGAAATCTCTGCAGAAGAGTCTCTTGTTGGGGAATCATGCAAGGTTATGATAGGGGAAGAATTCTTGGAAGACTTCTTCTTACTTTTAGTGTTAACCGTGCCAATCATACCATCGGCGGCATGAGATCCCGAAGGAGCTGCAGTGCTTTGATTTTGCCTGGGAAGATCGGGGATTTTTTCGTGTAATGTACCTGACTGAGTATAGACCAAGTCAAGGTACTGTGCTTGAGCAATCACTTGCTCCTCAGTAACAACTCCGGCTTTAGCAACATCTTCAGTGATCTTTGGCAACAAAGATTTTACAAACCATTCAGCCAAGATCTGATTCGGAATAAATACCTTCACTAAACGTCGTCGACGTCTCCACTCATGAATATGATCTGAAATGTAACTAGATGTCGATTTTTTTAGCGAAGTTAACAATTCCGTGCCATTTTCATATCGGACTGGAAACTGAAAATGAGTTAAAAACGAGGTAGCTAACTGACTAAAATTATAAAAAGTGCCTCGCGGTAACTCAATGTACCACTTGGCCGCGAGACCAATTAGAGTGCGCTGGAAAAGCCTAAGACGGATTGAATCATCTGTGATGGAGTTACACGCACACCAGAGGTGGTAAGTCATCACATGGTTCGATGGGACCTCTCCTGATTTACCTTCGAACTTGGGAATGTCACTAGGCAACTTATTCGGCATTGGCGGCCAAAACGGAAGATAATTAATGGGATCGTTCGTTAGGTGCGACAAGTCAGGTAAGTCCAAAGTTGCGATAAACGGTAACTGCCGATTAGGATCCCTAAAACTCTAGGTCATGAGACCATCCCCAGGAGGAGGATATCCAGGATAACTAGGAATAGGAATCGCATTCGGGATATTGTATCCTCCCGGAAAACTAGGATTAACCAGGACGTACTGGGGTTGTTGAGGTTGTTGATAAGTGTACCTAGGGTACGGTTGATACTGATAGGATGGTTGCTGCACAGCAGGACCGAATTGATACTATCCCTGGTACGGTTGATAAGTAAATTGTGGTTGACTTGTGACAACCGTACTTAAACCAGGTTGTCCTACAGGCATTTGAACCGAAGTTTGAATTGTAGATCCAGACGGTGGTAAAGATGTCTGAGGTGTAGATACAGGAATAGTAGAAACCGGAGCTGTCGATACTCCAGAAGTAGGTGGGGTAGATTGAACAGATGTTGCGGCAGTTGTAGCAGTCGTTTGAGGCGGAGTACGAGGTGTACTAGGCCCAGGCTGAGAAACTACTCAAGGTACAAAAGTTTGAATGTTAGACTGGACTGGTTGCTGGGGTGAACCAGAAACTAGGGGTTGTCCAATTTGAGATGACAACTGTACACTTGGCTGCAATACTTGTTGAGCTTGCGATGGATCCCACACTATATTCATTCTGGGGTACTGACCCATAACTGGTTGAGAATACTGAGGACCATAACCAGGTTGAGGGTAGGATTGATAACTAAAAGGTATATTTCCTGTTCCTTGAACATACGTTTGACCGGAGGGTGGTTGGAAACCTGGGTTCGAGTATTGACCTTGGGGTTGATACCCTTGAGGCACATACTGATACTGGCTTTGACCTTGAGGTATAAATTGATATTGGGGTTGACCTTGGGGTACATATTGAGTCTGGGGTTGACCTTGAGGAACGTATTGTCCCATAGGTATGTACTGTCCTTGAGGTTGCCCCCTAGATGCAAATTGTGTACCTTGAAGTTGCCCCCCAGGCGTTAATTGGCCACCTTGAGGTTGAGGATTGGGAATAGAACCTGACATCATGAGAATGTCTTCTACGCTCAATGGCTTAGTACCATTGTTTCCAGTTAATAGCCCTTGCTCAATGGATTGAGGAGATGCTCCCGAAAAAGTACCAGAAAGTGATTGATACCCAGAGGGAACAAAAGGACCACTGTACAAAAAAGATTTAGGTGATTGAGTGAACATGGATGACTGTCCTGACATATTTATGGGAGTATAAAAAGCTCTAGGTGTTGGGTGATAAGGAGCACGAGGTGGTGAAAAACTTAACCCTGAGTTTTCTAAGAAATTAGTCAAAGAAAGATACCAAGAACTGCTCCTAGGTGGACTGTAAAAAATTGATTCACGCTCCCTTAGTTCAATAACATGTTGATTTTCAGGGATAGGGATGCCTACTTCTTCTTCCAGAGCATGTTATTCAATAGCAATAAGTCCAGAAGGAAGATCTTGGGTGATTACTCTTTCTACCCTAGGTGAACCAAGACCACTAGAAGTTGGAGAAACAAACCCCGATGTCGGAGTAGCAGCAAATTCACTTTCAGGCTCGGATATTTTAGGTTCCTCACCTATATCACTAGTAGATGAAAAGCTACCAGCAATTTCAGAAATAGACACTAACTGTGGATTATAATCTGCTACCAACGGTTGAAAATTAGGATGTACTATCAAAGAAGATTCTCCTTCTTCAGGTGACCCAACTCTACTGTCTCTAGAAGTTACGAGGACTTTCAAGCCTTCAAGCTGGCTCGGTACTTCCTCAGGAGGTTGGCCCCGAAGTATACGGGACTTCCTCAGTAACTCAGCCACGTTTACAAACTCAGGAGACTGGCCCCGAAGTCTACGGGACTGCCTTGGTAATTCAGCCACAGTTGAAAAATTTTAACTACTTCACATGCAAACAAAGTAAAATCTCAATGAAAAGCACGTAAAGTCTCTAAAGAACCAAAAAAATTTGAATCACACACCTAAAGAATCTAGGAGATCAAACACACACAAACAATAACTTTCTGTACTGAAAACACTAGTTGGTGATGAAATCGAACATCGCAGAGTTAGATACAAAAATGGCGGTTGGAACAGTTACCCCGACAACTTGCTTAATGAATAGACTGGCACAAGTTCCTCCACTTAACCGTCTCGAGTGAAGTGAACCCCCCAGAAAATCCAAGTGAGTCTAGCCGACGTCTGCTCCAAGTACAGTGGGATCTTCCCACCACTGTCACCTCAGGAAGAGTCCTAAAGAACATGGCCACTAAGGTTACCAACTGAGACAAATATACCTGGGGGAACAGTCTACGATCCCATACGCACGCAAGGGCAGAGTAACAAGCTCAATCCCCTTGAAGGCTCCTTGACATAATCCAAGGTTTACCAACAGGTGACCCCAGGCTCCTCGACAATGGTTCATCCGAGGTTTACCCTTTTTAATACGTGAATATCTGGCATCGTTCCCAATGAGGAAGGATTGATTCCCACACTGGTTCGGACACGATCTCGTGCTTCTCCTTTAAGAGGAGCTTTCCCAGAGCATAAATGCAACAATTGGATTTCTTCCCTACCACAAGATACAGCTACTTGTTTGTTTTTACTGTCTTGGAGAGTTAATTACTCTCCTACTCCAAGACACTAGCCTAAACTAAGTTGGTGTATCAGAGCCCTAGAAATAAAAATGTTACTAGGTGAATTTTACTTTAAGCGTTAATTTTAGTGGTTTTTGTTTAATTCAAAAGGTGTGGAGATGAAACTCGTGGCATGAAGACTTGACTCAAAATCACTAAAAATGCACCTAAGATGATTTAAACAATCTTTTTCTCTTCGATGAACTTCTAAACTAAGAAAGAGTTTGAGAATGCAAATACTTTGTAAACACAAATCTTTCTCAATTCAACAAATTAAAAGAAGAGTTGTCCTTTTCCAATGCACTCAAAATGAGACAACTAGTTATTTCACAAAAATTTCCCTTTTCATTTCAAAGCACTCATTCACTACAAAACAAACTTTTTTCCAAAAGAGATTTTTATATTTTTTAATAAAACACTCAAAACTATGAAAATGACTAACTTTGAGATCTACAAATTATAAAAACCTATTTGAAGTCAAAGCCTACTAAAAGTCTTTTTTTAAGGATGTTTTACTTAGCTAGATGTAAGCTAAGGTCAAATTTATGCAGAATCACAAATAAGTCAAGAACAACCAATTTTGTTTTCTTTTTGAAAATGAAAATCCAAACTCTCAAACACAAGCTTTTCGAAGTTTTGTAAAGAGAAAAATCAAAGCGGATTCCTCAACAAGGGTAGATTTCATAAATGGTCAGACTCATAAGAAGGCTAGTAGACACTAAGGTGATCTGAAGTCCCTACAGCTTCTAAGCTCAGAGCCACTACACAACCAAAATGAAAAAACAAACCCAACAAGCAAAACTCCTAGGAATTTCACTTAAAACCCTAACACTAACGAAATCAATCTAAGGAAAGCCTCTGACAAGTTATATGCAGGTCTGGGCAGTGGATAACAATTTCTAAACAAACACTAAGCTGACTAACAGAGGAAATCCTAGGGTTTTTCAAAATTTTGACAAGGTCCGCAGGCCCACAGTTGACCAGGTGCAGTCCCGCTCTGTGCTAAAAGCCAAGCTGCGGGTAGGTACGCACTATGTCAAACGGATAGGGTGCGGTCCTCTCCCAAAGCTATGAAAAACAAAAAATAACCCTGGATCTACAAACTCTACCCAATTTTACACACAACAAGCCAAAAATAGAAACAAAGACACAGTTTCTCAGGTAAAAGTAAAAACAAGGAAAACAATCAAGTCCCCAGTGGAGTCGCCATTTTGTCACACGGAATAAGTCGATCTTGCGGACAAGATAGACCTTCCTAGAATATAAAGAAGACCTAATGACAAGCAAAACAACCAGACACTATCTTTCTCTAAATATGCTTTGATTAACAATGGAAAACGAGTGTTTTTAGGGCCTACCTTAGGTCCAACGCAAGCTTGTGGATGCCCTCGCTCCTTTCATCCAAATGAACTCCTTTGTCGCGAATCTACAAACACAAAGAAGGCAAACAAATTAAATAGCACTTGAAAAGCCAATTGCATAAAACATATTTAACATGAAAGTCAAGGAGTCCATGAAACAAATAACATGAGATACTTGTTGAGAAAAATGAGTTTGATTGTATTAATTCAAAAGAAGAAGAACTTTACAACCTTTGCCTTGACGCTGTACAAGCTCCTCCCAAGGTCCAGCAAGAAGTCTCCTCTACTTTGACAAGTTTCACTCACTCCCCAATGAAGCCAAAGAGGTATGTGATCTCTCCCCTTAAGCTCAACTAGGAAGTCTTGATTTCACCAGCATTTACCCTCCAAAATGTTCAGCTTCTAACCTCCCCAGCAACCAGCCCAATGCCTGTATTTATAGTGCAATGGAAGGAGGTTACTAGGTCCTCCTTTAAAGGGATAAAGCCCTCCTTCAAAGGGATAGCTCCTCTCATCAAGGGATTAGCTCTTTCTCTTTTGGGATGCATGAACCACCTCAGAGCGAACAATCCACGTCAAAATTCCTTCTAGAAACCTCTAGAATTAACCCAAAGTGAGTTTTTTAAGATAAAACTTGCGCCTTTTGACTTTCATAGGGGTCCGCACCTACACCGTTAGGGACAGAGCGGGCAGGTCCGCAGTTTTTGTACACAGAAGGTGCAGGACCGCAGGTGACCGTGAGAGAATGTGCGGAACTAGAGTTACATTGATTTTTAATGTCTTTCTCTCATTTTCAAAGCTTAACTTGAAGAGCTGAGGTCTGAGACTTGCTTAGGAGGATAGTACAAGTGATGATAGACCCATACTAACTGCAAATAATCATGGTGACGATATTTTTGTGTAACACTTTGTACTAAAAAAGCATCCAATTTTTAGAGGTTCATGTACTTAGTCTATTTTGGCTTACAAAATCACTCCATTAGTGAATTAAGACTCCTTAAAAACAACCATAAGTTGAACCAACTAAGTTTCCCAACAAGGGCCACCAAAAAATCTATAGCTTACGTTAGGACCATTGGGAGTAGGCACCCCATAAGCCTCCATGGTCATGTTACACCTTTGAAATAGAGTTGTTGACTTTTTAGGGAGCTTAAAATCCTTCAATCATCCTATAGAAAAGAATAGCTTAGCATGGAAGAGACTCGATTCAGAGGCTGTTCGGCTTAGGTCCAGTGCATGCAGTACTCTTTGGGCCTACATGACCCATCTAGTGCTTGATATTGTTAAGCAACTACCAGGAAGATAAAGACTCGAATATTCACGTGGGACGAAGGTAGTTTAGTGACCAAACTCTAGGGCATCCTTTCCCTATAGGTGGGGTTCAGATAGCACTTGAGCCTCATTATCATTACCTTGGATAATTATTCGACTACTAGAAGGTGTTGCCAATTATTTTAGGCGTTTCCCTAGGAACCATAATAAGATATATTCGCAAGGCCCAATTTCATTGAGAGTGGACAGGACAATTAAGACTAGATATGATTTTTTATCATACGAAACAAACAAAACACTTTTTCCTATTTGCTTGATCACATAGTTTAATTAGTAAAGGAAAATAAACCATTTATATTTTCTCTTTGTTTTATGTATGTGATCATATTTCATTGATACTTATCTCCTTCCGTCACCATACACAAAGTAACACAAACTCTAATCGAGACCATAGGGTACCCCACATCTCCCCGTTGATCTAGAAGTTTTTTAAACCTCCCCCCATTATTGAGAGTTGTGCCAGCACTACCACCATTCAGGTGTAGAGCACATCACACAACCACAATTATTGGATGTTCCTTTATTGGTGCATCTTTTTTCAGAACTCCTCCTAGGAAAAGTACACCCTTCACCACTCCAAAAGGATCCCCACGTGCGATCCACTTTGGGAGCACACACTCAACTCCTCCAGACAGTCTCCGAGACACCCATTGAGGTAGTTCTCCGAAGGCTTCACCACAGAGGACCAATTTGCATATAGATGTCCATAATCAATTTTTGATGGCAGGTAATGCACAAATCGTGTTCTTAGCTTCAATAAATCTACCATATTTAGGCAATCTAACCAATGACCCAATCGCTGACAGCTAAAATTGGTCGGCTATGCCCACAAGGCTCCCTTTGGATATTCCAGAATTTGAAGGAAAGCATGGCAAAGACCCATGGAAAAATGTCATGAATTTTCACCTATGGTGTTTGTCTAATAGTGTCACCGAAGATACTATTAGATTACGAATATTTCAATACACCCTAACAGGACCTGCAAAGAAATGGTATGTCGACCAGCCTTCTGCGTCACATGAAGACTTTAGTTCATTAGCTACATCTTTCCTTACCTTCTTCCACCTCCAAGTCTGCCATGATTCGGATTTGGAACTCCTCACATACTTCAAACAAACACTCGCTACTCATATCTTGGACCATATCCATGAATGGTGAAAATGTTGTAGCCTGTTCAAAAACGAGTTTGAAGTTAAATTCCTCTTGGACTTATTCTTGAGGTCCCTCACATTTGAAATATCTAAGGACATGGAAAATTAATCCCCAAAGACCAAGGAAGAAGCTATTAGTAAAGCCCTATAGTTGAAGCTTATCTATAACCAGTTCGTGTACATTTATCATGTTCTCCAATAAGCATGCTTGTAAACTTATAAAGAGATCCTAGGCTCATCCAATGTTGTTTATAGATTAATTGGGACCATATTCCAAAATCAACACAACAATAACTGGAAATACCCTGAATATTCGTTCGATGGCCAATAATTTGATGTTATGTAAAACGTGCAACCATTGCAACATATAGGGTATTATCATGGTCAACTTACGCCTATGAAAAATACAGTAAACATGGCTTACCAATATCACCCCCTCAAGGAGGCTCATATCCTACCCCATAGGGAAACCAATACTCTTCTAGGAATACATACATGATGTCCTCTTCCCAGAATCCATACATTAACCAAGGACAAAGGAACTAATATTCACCTTTCCCATCACAAAAAAAAAATCACCCACCAATGCAAAATAATGCAACGGTGAATCTAGTGCAACCTTCTCTCACTTCACAATATCAATAAGAGGAACAACTCAATTTAGCTAATCCTTTGAATGTTATTAAGAAAAAACAAAAAAGGAAGCTAGAGGGAGAACCTGAGCAGGGGGGCAGCAACCGCCATGGGCACTGGGAAGGGGAAACCCCACCCAAAATCAAAACCAGGGAATGATCAACCATAACCCACAGAAACAAGGAAAGAACACAAGTCTACGGACTAATAATTCATGTGCTATGTGTTGGGAATATGATCATTATACACAACACTGTCCTCAACTTCTTGATTTGAAAAGGATACAAGATAGTAGGGGGAAAGGAGGCCAATAAGCTGTAGTGATGCATGAACCCTTCCCCCATTAGGGATTAGTTAACACACAACAACAAACTCCCCACCCTCATCTATATGAAGGGAACCCCCATAGAAATCCTAATCATGATATTTTCATGACAGGGGAGGATATCCTCCTCCAAACTCAGAATTGAATTTATGAACATCCCCTAGAGCCCAATTTGTCCACCTTGGCTGTGGCGATACCTACAGGGTCACTGACCATCCCTCAACCTTTTGTAGAATCTATAGCTAAAGTGGTCAAATGACCTTTACGACGCGCAAGACACAACTCGAAAGATACTCATATGTACAACATATTTGATAACTTAGCACAATCGTCTTCAACTATGTCAACATTAGAAGTCTTGCAAACATACCCAACCCAATAGAAAAAATTGCTTTCCGCTTTAGGTGCAATCAACCTATATGATTCTTGCTTAATGGTCTTTGACTTGGACAAAGCTACGCAACAGCTACCATAAGTCATTGCTTTCCAAAACCCAGTCTCAATCCAACATATCAACATTCGTCGTTGCATCATTGAAGAAGGGGCTTCCACATGTATCATGTCCTAATCCATTTCGAGGAAACTAGGATCCCCTCAGTTTAAGCCTTTCGACATTACAATTAAATCATACGACGAGCGCCCCTCTATTCCTGTTGGTTTATACCCTAGATGCCAGTTAAGTTGGTTGGAAAAACTGTGTTAATAGACACTGAAGTACTCGATGCCCATTTAGATTAGAACTTCTTACTCGACCAAAGCTATATGTATGAGATGCTCACAGTCGCCTCATTTGTGTTCAGAATAATGATTTTCCCCCACAATGGAAAAATCATTACTATTGATCAACTCACATCATACGAGAAGGCAACCCTAGCCAAACCAGATGACATACTGCCCCTAGTCTCATCCTCCTATGAGTTGATCACTACTTAAAATAAGTTCAGCCCAAGCCAGTTTAAGCCATCAACACTCCTAGGGACATTCCTAGGAGACCCTTTGGTGCTACAGGAAATTTTCCCAAACACTGGAGCACCAGTATGCATGATGAATTCATCCAACACCACCCAAAACACAAAACCAGTTCCAAACACCACACACCCTGAAACTATAGATTCCATTACTTTACCTCACACCATTACACAAACCCCCATTTTATGCCCCCTGCTAAGCTTTGTCTCGCACCAAGCCATGGAAACCCTTACATTACCAAATATGGCTCTCATGATACCGGTTTGGTATATGGTCCCCATGACCATGGTGACTGATCCAGAACACATTCTAGTAGGAAATATCCCTGTACCTCCATCTTAGGAAACCACCCCTACTCAAAATCATCCTGCACCAACACCAATAGGGGCCGACAAAAAGGATAAACAAAATGACAAAGGAGGAGAACCCTCAGCCCCCTCCACGGCCCTACAACCCTGTGCATATGTGAATAATTTGGGCACCTAACCCATATATGCCCCGAGTTAGATGAGTTAAAAACCCTCATGCACATCTCTAAGGTGTTGGTAACCTTAGATCCATGTAATAAGGAATTACACACCAACCATGCATGCGCCATATGCAAAAAACATGGTCACTACACTCATCACTGTCTTGATATCCTTCAATACTGAGAGACATTAAACACACTCATTCAAACCAACCTTAATGAGCCTATATTACCAACCCATCCTCAAATGGACAATGGATGTAAGAACATCTTCTACATTCAAGAAGAAGTAGCTTCATGCTCTAAAAAACCTCCATACAACACATGAAGGAAACATAAATAACCAAAATGCTCCTCTGCTTTAACATGTGCTATATGTGATGACCCTACTCACCTTGTAAAGATCTACCTAGAACTACATACTTGTTACGAAAACCAATTAGTTACCCAAGTTGCTCAAAGAAGCAACAATAGACACTAAAACCACACATGCACTATCTGCACGAAAAACCCTCATAAGAGAAGGTGCCCCCAACTTCCCAGATTTTGTAAATCATTGGGTTTTTTACATCGATTCATGAAAAAAACTCTTACCTGTTAAACTCAGACAAAGAATCCACATAACCCATTCCCGCACCCAGAGAAGAAGGACCCCTTGAAGTCTTATTTGTGTTTGAGGAGAAACTACAACCAACAACATAATTAGGCCCCCGTAATTTCACCTCACATCACCATCATCAATCGAGATTAGGCCAAAAGAAAACCAAAACCATCTGGCAAAGAAAATCATCCATCACATGCACCTTATGTGATAAAACTGACCATTTGTTAAATAAGTGTTGTGAACAGAGTAAGTTCAATGACATTTTCCTCTTAGTGGCCCAAATCCCCCAAAAGCATCTCTCCAACCAAGAAAAAATAACATGTTTTTATTGTAACATTTTCTCTCAATTATGTTATCGTCCACAATGTCCCAAGGATGATAAGGGAGATCGAAGGAGGTAACCTCAGACTAGTTGGATTTAGGAGCTAGCCCTGCTAAACCAGAGAGGTCTCTCTCTATGAATTCACAACGAATGAAGATTCGAATGGGAAAAGATTTTAGGCTAGATATGATAGGCTCAGGTAGGGTTTTGAGTTTTGAGGTCTTGATGTTGCATTATGGATGAAAACTAGGTAGCTAGGTCAAACGATCAAACTGTTACAACAACAAATATATAGAGGAGAAAGGTAGCAATAATTTTCTGATGGTTTTAGGGTTTGTCTGTGTAGTGTAGTGTTTGAAAGAAGAAAAAGGTCTTAATAATCATTTGCACCATGAATTCATTAAGTATGAAGGAAAGTTACACAAAATGATATTCCGATCAAAATGAAGCTTTGATGAAAGAATTATGGTTATAACCTTTAAGGAAAATCATTGAAGAAATAAGATATGGAAATGAGAGATATATATCATTCATAAACAATTATAACAGAGAAAATACTTCATCACAAAAATCACTCTAGATGAATTCTCAGATAATATCGGCAAACCGCTCCTTTGATTTCTTGAATAAAGATTTGAAATACAAGATACAAATGTTCTCACCTCTGATGTTCAACAACCAACCATACTTCAAAATCTCTGAAGTATTTATACAGTGTTTCATAGAAAATATCTTGAAACAGATCTCAAGATTTATTACAAAGTGCCTAAAATAGATCAAAAGTACTTAAAATATAATCTGCGGCGTTTGGTGTTGTTCGGGGAGTTCTGGTGCAACTGAGGCCTCGAATAATCATTCTGTTAGTCCTGCTTTTTGACCAACTGGGTTGTTGTTCCTTCTTTTCTGCATTTAGTTCTGAAAATGATTGGACTGAATGTGCAAGGTTGGCTCCCTTTCGCTCCTCTTTTTCTATTAGAAGTGATACTCTATCGTTGTCCCTCATTGCAATCACATTCAGATCATCTTCTATTATAACACAAACGTAATTCAAACGAAGAGCCTTTTCCACTGATTTTCCTTGTTTTTCCATGAGGACAGGGCTGAAAAACTTAACATTGCGATATATGAAATATCACATCCACAGGCTGATTGCAATCGAAGGTCAGATGGAGGACTTTTCCCTATTCCATAGCATTTGACCGATGGATTGGGCATGAAACTTTCTTGAAGAACACATTATAATATATCGTGTCTGTCTAGGGTCAATAGCAATCGCAATCATATCGCGGGAGGAACCACGTGGAGAAAGGGACTTGGCAGGATCGCCGATCACGGTATCACAATTAAGACTAGGAGGGATACCGTAATCAGGACTTGGAGGGATGTGATATCAGAGCAGGGAGTGATATTGGTGCGGGGAGTGATCGCAATTAGCAGTAGGAGTGATATCACAGTTGGGAGTTGAGGATGTTATGTTGCAGGACTGCGATGCGGGGAATAAATTGCAGAATCACAATCACATCAGGGAAGGGAGTATTTGCGGGACTTAATATAGGAGGTGGGACATAGTTTTGTGATGTGATATATGTAGGATTGTTATCGCAATCAGCCAATGGATAAAGAACTTTACATATGGCAAACAAATACCCTTGCGAATTGCGATAGTGGGATTGTGCAGGCTTGTTACAATGTATTACATTGTAATACATTACAATGTGCGGAATTTTTTATTAAATGGACTATTTATGTATCAAATGGACTATCGGATAGAGTTTTGATATATCACAACAGAAATGTGGTTAAAGGCATGTGCAAAGGGTTTTTTGGGCTAAGGCTAGATTTTTTGAAAATGAAAAAGGGGAAAAGGGTTTTACACTTAGGATTTAGAATTCCTCAAGGAAAAAGGGATTTTAAGGGAATGAGGGAATTTATAAGGGAAATTGAGGGAAATGGGGAGATGAATGAAATATGAATGCTTTCCAAGGAAAAATGACCCTTTTACCAAACGATGTCTTGACTATGACACCCTTAAAACAATAAATTACTGACCATGATGATGTCCATTGACCATGAAGGTGAATGGAGTGGTACTACCCTAGCTAAACTAACCAGTCACCAAAATTTATTTGAGAATATAACAATTTGACCTAATAACCCTATCAATAACTCTGAAAGAGTACATTTGATCACCAGTGACTGGTAGGACTGACAGACAGTAAAAAAATCCACCACATAAAGAATTTTCAGTATCTTCCACAGTTTCGTGCAGCAAGGGCAACAATGAAACCAATTCATACAAGCAGGCCATGTCGCACCAATACCACAACCTCGAGATGGATACCTCCATACGATATTTTGTGTCGTGACGTTAGTGAGGCATCAACATCCCATACTATGAGTAGTACCTCCTCCCACACAATCTATTCAGTTAGTTATAGACCAGTATGTGGAAACACTACCAAAGCCTCATTCGATCACAACATCACCCCTCAGACATTTACTGAGGGGGAGTTATTCCTTCGCTACAATTTTGTCCTCGAAGAAGTAGGACCTGGAAATTTTGACACCCTTTAGAAGAGCCCAAACATCATTAAATATTTCCTCCTCAAGGGGGAATACACACTGTCAAAGATGGATGGGACTTGCCTAAAGAATCATGTCAATGGTCTCTACCTCAAAAAATTTCACCCATAAAATTCTAGAGTAGGCATCTATGTACCATGAATTATTTTTTGATGATAATCACCTCATCATGGATTTAATCTAAAAATCATTTCTTGATCTCGTGTCAACAGATAGGTCTTCTGCCATCTTATCATTATAGGTTTGTTAATGACACATCTCGATGGTTGTAAAACCTTGTTGTTGCAACATGGGCCATATACTCACCTGACCAGACACCTCGTCTCTTTAATGGAATTTTTATCAGGTCAGACACCAATACTCAAGAGGAGTATGATGTCATCATAGGCCTCTTGGTCAATGCCCACCACCTAAGCATTTGTCACTCGCATATATTCTTTGATTCCTATCTAGTTGTATCGCAGTTAAAGAAGACCTTTCAAATCCATGATTCATGCATTTTTCAAAATTATCTACATGTGCAAAGGTTAACTAGATTTTTTGATCATATCACATTTACATATATACCAAGGGATCAAAATCATACATCTGATCGCATTGCTAATGAAATCCTAGAATGGCATGCATCACATATATATCACCATCAAGATACATAAAACATCAAACATAAATATATCTCAAAAAAAATGTAGAAATACACAAGAAGTATAGATGCATCCAAAACATCATGAGAGCTGACAAAAAATAAACTCATATATACAGAAAAAAAACAAATGGGTAATTTCCCTGGTACATACATCATAAAGCAAAATACCATCAAGTTTGTCTAGGGCTCACGCGGCCCAATATATGCATCTGGAGCCAAAAATGGACTAGTCGTAGCCATCACCATAGCGATATAATGTAGAACTAGTCGGTGCACCTATTCCAATGAAATCATCGTCTCAACAACAATATCCACCAATTCAGCCCATCCATCGAAAAGAAACCTTCTAGTGAGGGACTCAATCTGCCCCTAGGTATCATCGTAACCTAGTAACTCTGCCTCGGTAGCTACCAAGCTCACCTTTTCATCCTCAGCATGCACATGCCATCGGGCTACATCCTCGCCCACTACGACCATGCCATCCTTTATAGAGGGTTCACGAATCTCAAACCGGTGTCACTATGCCAGTCACTCTAGACCACCCCAAGGAACAACCGGTGGCCTCACCACCCTCGATCTATGTGAAACAGGGGCATCCTCTGCAACACCCATGTGCCTCGGATCATGGCCTACCAAATAAGCCAATGGTAACCCACACCACCCCCATCTACAAGTAAAAAAAAGAATGGTGTCGACATCATCGTAAATAAAATATCATGAAAAATACATGAAACGACACATATGTATACAAATGTAGAAATCAAAATATACTTGTTGGTCCCCAGGCATCACCCTGAGGAATCCCCATTTCTGGATCTCCTCGAAAGTCCACTCTGTGATAAGGTAACTCCAAAATCAACTAAGGGTTGGAGTTAAACTAATCCTCAACGATGAGGTTGCAGTGACGCCCCACCACACCAGCCCCATCTCTCGGAATCACACCTCCACAACGGCACATTCATGGGTCCTTGGCAGGCCCTGCTAGTACTATGATAATTAGATGAAGCATGACCAGTCACTCATATAGTATGTTGCAAAGCACACTCCCATAGAACAAGATCTCGAGACTCCCACGCTACACCTACGTAAGGTGTAACAGAATCCCCTAATGCATTAACCAGGCTCAATGAGAGAAGGGCCCCACCTGTAGCTACTGCAGTATTGCTATATGGGGCCCCAAGCATTGTTTGGGGGATGCTGACCTCACCATTATAACAAACATATCCAATGTTTCTCACTCGGATAAATAAAAAACAGTTGCAATCTTAATGCATCCCTTGTTGGGTGTTGAGCCCGATTATCTTCAGAGGTATCACTGCATTGGACCCTAGTTCGTAATGTGGCGGCAACACCACCCGTAATATTTGTGCTGCAAGGAGGGTCCAGGGGAGGCCAGTGCCCCCGAAGCTAAAAATAGATGTAAAATTTCCTAGTAAAATGTTTTAATTTTGTAGTCAATCTAGGTCGTTCATTCGGTGGAGATCTGACGGTAAAAGTTATGTTTAATTTAGGTTTTTTTCCCTAGAAGGAAATCCCTTGCTATATATGAGGGAAATGTATTGTGTCTATGTAGATCTATATTTTGAGTGAGAAAGAGAGAGGAGATTGTGTGAGAGTGAAGACAGAATTACAACAGATCTACTGTAGGTTGTATCTCTTTAGTTTCCTGGATAATATAAAAGGAAGGACTGGCTGTTTCTCCATGGATGTAGCCCAAATTGGGTGAACCACTTATATCTGTGTCTCTCTTGTTTTATGTGTTTTTTGTGTTTATATTTCTGCAATATATTTTATGTGTTCCATTGCTCTGTAATATATAATTTTCTAACAACTGGTATCAGAGCCAAAGGTGTATTCGGCTGATAAACTTGTAGGAGAGAAGGGTTCCTGGTCTGATTGGGAGCAATGACGGAAGATGGTAGGTTTAGGGGTGAAAGATTTAACGGTCAAAACTACGAGCTATAAAACATGCAGATGGAATATTATTTGTACCAAAAAGATCTCTACCAAACATTGAGTGGAAAGACAAAGAAGTCGAAGAGTATGATAGAGAGATAATGGGATATTCTCGAAACAAAGGCACTTGGTACAATACGGTTGTGCCTAGTGGCATCAGTAGCCTTTAACATTTCAAAGGAAGTGAAAATAGAGGGTTTAATGTCGGCATTGGAAAAACTATATTAAAAACCCTCAACCTCAAATAAGGTATTTCTTGTGAAGTGTTTATTTAATATGAATGTGTTAGAAGGTAGATCTATTGTTGATCATTTCAATGAATTTAATACAGTTACCAGTCATTTAAGTTCTGTAGGGGTAACTTTTGATGATGAAGTTAGGGCTCTGTTATTTCTATGCTTATATCCATAAAGTTGGAATGGTTTAGTTATGGCCATTAGTAACTCTATCTCTAGATCTATTACTCTAAGGTTTGATGATGTTGTCGGTGCAATCCTTAGCGAGGAAATGCGATTAAAAAGCTTTGGTGAGACATCAGGTAATTCTTTGACCGCAGAGACTAGGGGAAGAAAAACGGAAAGAGGAAGGAGCCCATGATATCACAGTAAGTCAAGGAAAAGAAAATACAAGTCCAGATTGGGGATATTGTGCTATAAATGTGGGAAAAAAGGACACCTAAAGAAATACTGCAAGTCTCGGAAGGGAAAAGAAGGAGACGTGCAACAAGAAAACAATCATGAAGCGAATGTGATAGGTGATGTGTTGAAAGATGCTTTGATTATTTCATTAGAAAATATTATTGATGCCTGGGTAGTAGATTTAGGGGCCTCATTCCATGCCACACCTAATAGGAAACATTTTCATGATTATGTTCAAGGAGATTTTGGACAGGTTCAATTGGGTGATGATAAAACCTATAAAATCATTGGAATGGGTACAATTTTCATAAAACAACAAAATGGAAATCAATGTCTATTCAAGGAGGTAAGGAATGTTACAGATTTGAAGAAAAATCTAATTTCAATAGGGCAGTTGGGAGGTGAAGGTTGTGTAACTACTTTTATAGATAAAACCTAGAAGGTCACTAAAGGAGCCCTGGTAATAGCAAAATTTATGCAATGGTATTTCTAATTCTATTAATGCTTTAACCTCTACAGGGGCAGATATGGCATTGTTGCATCATAGGTTTGGGCACCTGAGTGAGAAGGGGATGCAAATTCTTCACTCATGAAATTTGTTGCCAAGTTCGAAGCATGTTAATTTAAAAATTTGTGAGAATTGTATTTATGGAAAACATAAGAGAGTTAGATTCCTCAGAGTTGGGAAAGAAAAGAAGAGCAAAAAATTAGAGCTTGTGCATACATATGTATTGGGACCTGCTAAGGTATCATCTCCTAGTGGTTCTTTTTATTATGTTCCTTTTATTGATGATGCAACCAGAAAAATTGGATTTATTGTATTCGAAAAAAGTTCTGATTTATTTGATACTTTCAAGAAATGGAAATATTTGGTTGAAAATGAGACAGGAGAGAGGTTGAAGTGTCTCAGATCAGACAATGGAGGTCAATATTGCAGGAAAGAGTTTGATAGGTATTGTTCAGAGAATGTAATTCATAGAGAGAAGATAGTTCCAGGAACACCACAAGAAAATGGTATGTCAGAAAGGATGAACAAGATAATCATGGAGTGTGCAAGGTGCATGAGATTGCATGCAGGATTGCCTTTACAATTTTGGGCAGATGTTGTAGATACTGTTGTTTATCTAATAAATAGAGGGCCTTGAAGTTCCTTGGATGGTGGTATTCCAGAGGAGGCATGGACAGGTAAAAAGGTAAATTACTCTTTTTTAAAGAGTTTTGGTTGTGAATCCTTTGTCCACATTAATAAAGAAAACAAAAAAAATCTTGAGGCAAAATCAAAAAAATCTACCTTTATTGGATATGGTGTTAATGATTTTGGTTATCTCTTTTATGATTATGAAAAACACAAAATCATTAGGAGAAGATTTTTGATATTCAATGAAAATGTTTTGTATAAGGCTCAGCTATAGGAAAAGAAACGGGAAAAAGAAACATTGAATATGCAGTGCTTGATGAGATCACATAATAAGTGATGGTTCCTAAAAATCATAATGATCAACAACTAGAACAATGACAACAACCACAACAACAAAAAGCACCTAAAATACCTGAAAGTGGTGTTAGAAGATATACCATGATAAGTAAACCCCTTGAACGATACTCTCCTTCATTATATTATGTATTTTGGTTGATTCTAGTGAACCAGAAACTAGGAAGAAGTGGGAGCAAGCCATGAAATAATAAATTGACTCCTTAGCACATAACTAGACTTGGGACTTAGTCAGGTTGCCTACAGGTAAAACAACATTGCAGAATACATGGGTTTATAGGTTGAAGGAAGAAGATGGAGGTAGAAAAAGGTATAAAGCTAGACATGTGGTGAAGGGGTTTGCACAGAAAAAGGGTATATACTTTGATGAGATATTTTATCCTGTTGTTAAAATGACTTCAATCAGAACTATTTTAAGTCTTGTAGCAGCTGAAGATTTTCATCTTGAGAAGTTAGATGTAAAGACATCCTTTCTCCATAGGGATTTGGACGAAGAGATATATATGTAGCAGCCACAAGGATATGAGGTAAAAGGGAAGGAGAAACTAGTGTGTAGGTTGAAGAAGAGTTTATATGGCTTAAAACATGCTCCAAGGTAGTGGTATCTAAAATTTGATAGGTTTATGTCTGAACAAGGTTATACTATATGTCACTATGATCATTGTATTTATCTCAAAAGGAAAAATGATGGCAACTATATTATATTTTTATTGTATGTAGATGACATGCTTGTTGCAGGTTCTAACAAGGATGAAATAAATGTTCTCAAAATAAAATTGGCGAACTCATTTGCAATGAAGGTTTTGGGTGTTGCAAAACAAATCCTTGGTATGAGAATAACTGGAGATAGGAAGAATCACAAATTAACATTTTCTCAGAGTGAGTACATACAAAAGGCGTTGAAAAGTTTTAATATACAAAATGCAAAACCAGTTAGTATACCTTTGGCTAGCCATTTCAAACTAAGTAAGGAAATGTGTCCCAAGACTTAGGAAGAAATGGATTATATGTCCAAAGTTCCATATGCATCAATAGTTGGAAGCTTAATGTATGCAATGGTCTGCATAAGGCTTGATATTGCACATGTAGTGGGAGTTGTAAGTAGGTACATGAACAATCAAGGAAAAGAACATTGGATGGCAGTGAAGTGGATTCTCAGGTATTTGAGAGGTACCACAAATCAAGAAGTATTCTTTGGTGGTTCAAACATTGCTCTACAGGGATATGCTGATGCAGATATTGTAGGTGATAGATATAATAGGAGGAGCACCATAGGGTATGTGTATATTGTAGGTGGAACAATTGTTAGTTGGGTCTCCAAACTGCAAAGTGTTGTTGCACTCTCAACAACAAAAGCAGAGTATGTTGCTGCTATAGAGGCTAGTGAAGAAATGATTTGGTTTCAAAGGTTTATGGATGAATTAGGTAAGAAGCAGGAGTTGGGTAGGTTATACAGTGACAACCAGAGTGCCATACATCTTGCAAAGAACTCTACATTTCATTCAAGACTAAACATATATAGCTCAAGTACCATTTCATATGGTTAGCATTAGAAGATGGATAGTTGAAGTTGGAAAAGTTACACACTAGCCAGAATCCTACAGATATGTCAAAAAAAGTTGTAACTAGGGAGAAACTGAGATTTTGCTAAGTTTCAATTGGTCTTCAAGTATGATGAATATGATGAGAAATAACCAGGTCCAAAGTGGAGTCATTTTCTAGCAAATGAAGCAGTGGTGGAGTTGCTATAATCAGTCTCCAAGTGGGAGATTGTTGGGTGTGGAGCCTGATTATCTTCTTTATTCAGAGGTATCACCGCATTGGACCCCAGTTCGTAATGTGGTGGCAACACCGCCAGTAATACTTTCCTTTCAAGGGGCGTCCACCGGGGGGGGGCGACTATGATCTTTGGGAGGCCCCCTGGTGGGGGATTGGGGGGCAACCCCCGAAGCTAAAAACAGATGTAAAATTACCTTGTAAAATGTTGTAATTTCGTAGTCAATCTGGGCCATTCATTAGGTAGAGATATGATGGTGGAAGTTATGTTTAATTTAGGTTTTTTTCCCCTAGAAGGCAACCCCTCGCTATATATGATGGAATTTTATTGCATCTATGTAGATCTGTATTTTGAGTGAGGAAGAGAGAGGAGGTCGTGTGAGAGCGAAGAGGGAATTACAACGGATCCGTTGTAGGTTGTATCTCTTCAGTGTGATGGATAATATAAAAGGAAGGACTGGCTATTTCTCCATGGACGTAGCCCAAATTGGGTGAACCATGTATATCTGTGTCTCTCTTGTTTTATGTTTTTTCGTGTTTATATTTCTATAGTATATTTTATGTGTTCCATTGCTTTGTAATATATAAATTTCTAACATCCCTCCTCATAAGGGTCAGGCCCACATTGAGCCTCACCCTCCAGATTGGCCCAATGACGAATGCCCACATGCCCAGTTGGTAGTGGATCACAAAGCGCCTCCCATGAGGTAGCAGACCGGTAACAAAATATATATCAGTATGAACCTATATCAGCAAGTACGTGAGCTGAATGATCATCACCTGATGGTACACATCCCAACACCCGATACAAAAAGGCCAGAACCTATCCTGCGATCTCATCAAGGAGTTCTGAAGAAACTTTAGGAGACCCCACTTCACCAGCAGCTAACTAGCTACAAGATCCTGAGCCACATATGTACGTAACTGCACCGATTCCATCTCCTTCTAGATCATCCTTCCACTGAGGATACCATATGTCAAACAACAAGTATAAGCCCCAAGATAATCTAAAAAGAAAAAAAAGGGAAAAAAACCATGAAAAACCCTTTTTTTTCACAGCGGCGTGCCTAAAGGCCTGACAAACGTGATCTAACACATTTGTTTTCTCAATAGATGTATGTACACACGTCTTGAAATCCATTAAGTTGTGACGTCCAAAGCACCCTGGACCGCGTGCTTATTTTTCAAACAGGCGCACACTGCGCGTGTTTTTGTCTTACACACATGGCCATTTGCGCAATCACATGGCTAAACCATGGCAAAACCTGCACAGGTTCACCACGACATTTACCCCCTTAGATGCACGACCTGTGCACTTAAGTAGGCATTTTGTGTGGAGTCATCATGCCAAACCCCAAGGCATGTGCGATGACCGATCTACTCCAAAAGCATCACCCGTGTAGCCAAGTAAAATTAACCCTAAAAGGACATATAAGGGACCCCTGTATGACCTACCTACCCTAAAAACTACCAAACTCATTAAGACCAAGGTGCAAGCTCTTACCTGGATCTCTCTGTGCGTATCCCAGGTACTTTGGCTGACCACAACGACAAGAACAACTCCAAAAGCTTGCTCTGACCTCCAAAACTCAACAACGCAAATGAGTGATATTTGGGCCCCTTGGCCCTATCTATTTCCATTTTTGCCATCTCTTGGGGTCCATTATAGAATCTTGGGATATCCATTGACAAAAATGGAAGAGACACAAGGACCAGTACCACGGCATCTTCATCATGGAACCCTCTATTTTGGTAAATGCAAAATCTCATTTTTTGGCCTGTCGCACAACCTGAAACTCATGTCATGTACTCCTCCAGTTCTTTAAAACATAGCATTCATTATCTATATATCATGAATAACTATTTCACTTGGGGTATTGGTTGTGTCTATTGTAGGAACATCGCACATGCTCCACTTCAACCAAACATCCTGACAAGAAAATGATAGAGTAGGTATCATTCTCCACTTAGTATGATAGGATTTCCTCTAAAGCTTTGCATACCTTGACATCATTTCTCCAAAATTCACCATAAGATCCATCATCTCGACCATATTTATCACCAACTCACCTTTGGAAATGATAAACATCTGCATCGGTTGATAGAATACCCCCCTCATGGCTCACTCTATCTTTGTAGAACCTTCTTCACTAACAGGAGCAATGACCACTCACTCTGGCCCGGGAACCATCTCACTTACATACCTTTAAGTTTAGCCTCATTATGCTACACTCATTACGTATACACCCCATTTTGCAGGCCATCTCAGGTACTTTACGATGGATTTAGGAAGATGCACCTCCACATCCTACATTTGGCCTATCACTCACCCATATTACATAGCCCATCTTTGTTACTTCATCTTCCTCACTAGCCCAACATGGAGTCCAACCAATGGGGTCCCTGCCCTTAAAAGCTATACCACTTCTCTTTATAATTTACTGTCATAATAGGGCACCCGTCTCCGTGGTTGTACATCCAAACCACCCTCATATTCTTTTGGAAAGTGTACAAAGATTTTTTACAAAAATAATAAAAATAAATAAATCTCCAATCCACATTTTTTGTTGTTCATATCTTTTACCTTGTGTAAATATCCAGTCACCCTTGGTCAAAGCTTACACATCACCAGCAATTACTTTCCATTTTTTTCTCCTATCAAAACCTGCTTACACCCATCCTGGAAATCCTACCGACTCTAGGATCATCACCACCAGTAAACATGTTTTTTCCACCACCATTTTCACATCAAACTTTGACCTTGGGCCAGTTGTCCATATCCTACAAAAATAATAAAAATAAATAAATAAATAAATCTCCAATCCACATTTTTTGTTGTTCATATATTTTACCTTGTGTAAATCTCCAGTCACCCTTCGTCGAAGCTTACACGTCAATAACAATTAGTTTCCATTTCTTTCTCTTATCAAAACCTATTTACACCCATCCTAGAAATCCTACCGACTCTAGGACCATCAGCACCAGTAAACATGTTTTTTCCACCGCCATTTGCACATCAAGCTTTGACCTCGGGTGAGTTTTCCATATCCTCTTTTATCAACAACTCTTACTATCATGCTTATCTAACCCAAGTTATTACAATTTTTTCACATCTCATATTGATTCCTTAACTCAGCATGTTAGGCGGTTAACACTCCTCTCCTGTCGACTTCAATACTTTCATTCCAGGATGGGGGTAGTAACTTGGATGCTCCCCCCCACTCAAAGGGATATCCTCAGGTGGCACAAAAAGAATCATTATTTCCCGCTGATTTCATCGTTACCCTTGACGTTTGACACAAACACAAGCTTTCATGTCAAGGTGATGTTGTACTAATTTACCGCTATAGCTATTTCATTTAGTCGAGGACCCCCACATCACTAAGCACCTCACTCAACAATGCTTAAATTATGATATAGGAGGTACCCAAACTCGAAGACCTATGCATATTAGGGGAACCATAATACACCTATTTTACCAGAAAGAATGCTTGAGGGTGTCAGTAGTTATCATCATCAACTATTAGCATGTCAACTACCACAATGTTGACTAGAAAAAAAAAATTCTTTGTTTGATTACAATTAGTTCAGATTAGCCATCATCAGGAGCATGGGACATGATCGTCTCGTATAAACACTTTTTTATTGCACATTTTCACCAGAGCATGATTACCATTTATACACAGTAAAGGGGTTTTCTCTACTTGTCTCAAAAAAAATCTATTGTCTCTCTCGAAAAGTTGATCAAACTCTCTATCAAAAAAGAAAACGTGATGTATTTTAGCTATACGGTTCCTCCTAACCTCATACATAAAGGGGAAATTGTTAAAACCAGAAAATCGTACACCTATTATTAGAATCCAGAAGACACTAAAAAGTGTTGAGCAGAATACACAAGTGAACATTTTCCAGCTAAATACATCATGAAGTTTAAAAAATCAAAATTCTCCTGAGGTTCAAATTTTATAAAGAAAAAATAATTGAGGCCACACATCTATTTATTTGATAAGCACGTGCTCGCAGAATATTCTTCGAAAGTTGTGCATTTGCAGAAAAGGATGAGTCATCAATTCGAGACCACTCTACACACTTGGGTTGATTCTCTGACATGAGCTCAGTCTAGTACAGTCGAATTCGATCTTCCCTGAAGATATGTAACCCTCAATGGAATCATCTTTTCCTACTCATGTGTCATTATCATACATGAACCAAGAGGGGGAAGAAGGATTCAAAACGTTCTATATAAACAGGCCATGGGAGAACCAAAATATTAGACATTGTTGTGCTAGGAAAATTGTTGTTTGAGAAAACCACCATTTCATTGTTGAAGCTAGAGAAGGGAATAAAACTAGCATGTTGGCTGTATTGCTTTTAAGAAATCCATCATCTTAGTGAAAGAAGAGGAATCCACCATTGGAGAGTATTCATACTTATTTGAGAGAGAGTAGAAACTTGGATAGAGGTTGAGGAAGAGAAACCCCCATGCTAAGGATTTGTGGGCTCTATAGCTCAAATAATTCTCTTCAAGTGTCTAAGATTCATCTATTTTATTCAACCTCTACTAGCAACAGTCAATAAAGGGATATTTTTCCGTTATCTTATTGATTTGTTTGATCCATTTGAGCATTGTTTGTGTATTTACCTCTTTGTTTAATTTATGTTTATGTTTTTTTTATTTAACTCTGTCCACTAACAACACCAATTTTGACTGTGATCCTTTTTAGGGAACAATCAACTGCTAAGGGGGTGTCTTTTGGTAAACTTGTGCTCCAAAAACACTACAACACAGAGGATGATCGATCTTCGACAAAATCATGATATTTATTTTCATAATTGTATAATCAATCCTTTATCTTTTTATTCTCTCTTCTGATTCTTTTGGTCTCTTTTAATGCACTAATAAGTTCACTCTTAGGATCCACCTCCCCACCAACATCTTCTCCCTTTCAATATGATATTCGATTCTCTAATTCCTTGAGTAGGAATTCTTCTCAATCATTATCATATGCATGTTCATCACTATATTCTAATAAAACGTCATATGCCTCAGAATAGAAAGTTTTCTTCCTCATAGATCTTCTCTCTTTATTTATGGAAATTTCTCTTATATTTATATGCTCTCTTTCATCATCGCTACCTTCCCATTTCACACCAAAATTTAGGAGTATTTTGGCATATTCTACCCAACTTAAAACAATTTGAGTCTTCGCTTTCCTTTACATTTTCTAGATCCTCTTTTCAGCTTTCTCACAAAATAATATTGTTCTTCATGTGATTTAGAGATGAAATTATTATGGTCCCTATATACTTTTCTTTTTATTTAATTATTTAAAGGTTTCTTCCTTTAATCCTGACTTATATGATATTGTTCTCATATCATATGTAGTGAAGATTTCATGTACTTCATCCATCTTCATATTTTCAAGTTATTTCATTTCATCAATGGCTAATATTTTTGGATCAAAACTAAACAAAAGAGATCTCAACACTTTCTTAGCAATCACTAGTCTTTGATCTTTTCACCCTATATTCTAATAATGTTTAAAATTTGATTTAGTCATAGGAAAACACTTGTATTGTCTTCTTCTTCATACATCTTTCAAGCTCCAAATTTTATTTTATGAGTTTGAATTTTAGCCCTCTTTAGTTTCTCATCTCCTTCATAGTTTATTTGAAGCTTTCTCCAAATTCCTTTTAAAAAGTCACACTATATTACCCTGAAAATTTTTGAATGACAATGGCCACTCAAAATGGTGTTCATTGCTTCGGAATCATTTAAAAAATTAGTTTTCTCAACAATATCGATTGGAGGAATTAATAGAACTTTATAGGCATATTTCAAAGAAAGCCATACATTAGCACCAAAATACATTAGATATTTCCTAATCCTTATCTTCCAGAAAGTATAATTTGTCCATCAAAGAGAAGTGCACTATTTCATAACAACCTATCCTTGATAGACATTTTTCCCTCTATGATATACCTTCTAGTTATTGGATTTATTTTGAAGGAACATGCTCTTACAACAATTGTTGGAATTCAAAATTAAACTAAGAGAAAGGGTGAATCGGTATAAGGAACTCTTTTACTTATTATGTCCAATAAAAGTTCATAAGAAATCAATCTCATATATATAACAACTAACATTAGATATATTGTAACATCTCCTCCCACATTTACTCGTTTTTACAAGCTCCCGAGTGTATGTATAATTTGAGTTCTACTATCACATGATCCGACCTCCAAGTTCCAGTGATGGAAGTGCGGCCTACAAACTGAAAAACTTTGTGACATCCTTGAGGGACTACAGACGAATTATGAGTCAAAAAATCACCTCGGGTGATTTATCTCTGAGTTGGAACCCTTTAGATAGACTTAACTACATAATCACACCCTTGACACACTATACATGTGGTTATGGGCTATAATCACATTCATAAGCCTACTTCCATGTGGGTATGACCTAAATTCCCCAATTTTTTCCAGTGGTTACGAAATTTGAGCCACTTTTCCAGGCTAACTTGAAGACCACTACCTAGATCTACCTGTAACTTTCCAAAAACATAAACAAGATGCTAATATGTCTAACCATTTAGAACTTGAATAAGAACTTGACCAGAACATGCCTTGTACACATTAAACATTTTGTCAAACATAGGGTAAACAAATAAATTACAATTCATGAATGCATATCTGGTCTTAAATATCTGAACGTCATATCAGAATCACTAAGAATGTATAATTCCCTCTCAAGTAGTTGGAACAACACTTCTTATCCCATGCATTCATCAACCATTCAAATACTTATGAAATCATTAAAAATATCCATAGTTACAGCACATCATATAACCATGCTTATAACCAACATATAACTAGAATATTGTTATAGACATTTTTGTGCCTTACAGCATTGAGCATGAAATGTCCATAATCCAAGGGATCCAAAGTCCCTAAAAGAGTTGTTCCTGCCCCTAAAGGAACAAGGTCAACCAATGACAGCTTCTCCCAGAAGTTCTCCACCAAAAACCACTCAGAAACAGTCAATTCAGGATCAATTAAGATGCTCTACTAGCTGTCTGCGTTGTAGTGCACCCCAGTACACTAGCTAGGTGCGTTGCAACGCACCTAAAAGCACTACCAGGGTGCGCTGAGCGAGAAATGCCAAATGGCAATGTACTTCCAGAAGGTCTACAGACACTGGAAGCTTCCAGAATCTTCCTCAATGACACTTGCCTCAATGAATTCGACTAGTGATGAGTAAGAGGCTCTCAACCTCCAAGTGGAAGCAAGAACTGACAGAGAGAAGCCACAAGTCAAAACATAAGCTAACTCATCCTCTCTGCTTACATCTATATATGGATCTCTCACCCAGAGGTCCAGGAGGCTGGAATTTTGTACTTTGCAGAGAATTGTTGTTGGTTTGAGATTGAGATTAGTACATTGGGTGATTTATGCTTTGTTGGAGGAGAGGAAGGGATTCCTTTGCTGGGAGGTAGATGCTGGATCGGAACTCACTTGGTTGTATCTCCTCTTGGACTTTCTTATTCTATCAATAAACTATTTGAGTTTCTCCTACATGCTGTGTATCAATGATGTTTTGTTATACTTACATGTTTAGCTTAATCTGATCTTGAGCTTTTTATGAATGCATATCTGTATCTTCGTGTAGTTTCTCTCTCTTGTGATCTTTCAGGAATTCGACGAAGCTGGGCCGGTGAAGGAGCAAGGAGCTAGGAGCCACTGAAGAGAGGAGCGATTGGATCAAAAAACTAGCGAAAGACACAGGTTAGTTACATCCTTTCTCCTCATTTACATTTCATAAAGAAGAAATACTCAATTAGTTTTCCTTGTTTGTTGCTAAGGCACTATCTCACACCTTAGAGTGGGATAGGGGCATTCTGAATGGATACTTTTCCCAACAACAAATTGGTGACTCCGCTGGGGAATGTATCTTGTTAGTTTATTTGTGTTTCTATTGTTGTTCTTCTCATAAACTCAGGAGTGTCGAATCGAAATGCATTTGCCATTTTCAAATGCAAAGTAGAGATCTGTCACTCTAGTCCACTCACTGGGCCTGTTTATGATCTGAACAAATTGATCCACAAGTGCTCTAACAGCCCTTTGTGATAGATCTTAGTCCTCCTTTAAATCATCCTCCTAATTGTACCTCATTGATAGCTTTTATCCAGCGAAAAACCTTAGATCAAGCTGCAAACCGTGACCCAGAACCCAGAGAAAATTCCCGTTTCTGCTTCAGCGCAGGCTCTGTGAAGAGACTCTGCATTTCAACGCAGGTCACGAGAGGGCTACCTGCACTGCAATTCAGTTTCTCTGTTCTACAGGTGCGTTGATCAGCCTTTTCCCTGTGCAGCTATGGTTCTTTGCATCCTTGTGTTCAGTTTTATCTCTGTTTTTTGCAACCTGTTATCAGTGTGTGTACCTATCTGAAAACCCATTTTCTCTGCCTTGATTCCGCCTCAGTTGTATAAAAGAAACTGTATTTTTTCTTTGTGTATTTGTTACATCATTTGCAATTTCCCATTACAAAAGTAAACTAGTCATATTGTCACCCTTAGATCTAGACCTGTCGTAAGTGTCGTTTTGATCTTAGGAGTAAGTTTATTGCTGTTGACAGTTGATTGCGCTTTTACTTTTGTCTTTTGGTTTGAATTTATGAATTTCTAGTGTCGAAACAAGTGTTTACTTCAAAATCATAAAGTGTCGTAATCTTCTTTTTGAGTTCAAAAGGAAACTTGTTTGTGTTTTCACTTGAAATCGAATTCAAATTTTGTACAACAACTTTCTTTTTAGGCATCAATATAAAGAAAGTGAAAACAAATACATGCATTTGTGCATTTGCATATTGATAGTTTGCATGCTTTGATTTAGGAAAAGTGCATTTACAGTGTGCTCTATGCTCTTTGAGAAAATATTGTGTCTTTCTTTTCCCCTTGTAGCTAGGATTTTCATTGTTGAAAAGATATAAAAGCTTGCTTATCATCTTTAGACCGCATTTAGGAATTGTATATACATCTCGTGGTGATCCAAAAAGGCAAACTTCTAAGAAAGATCAGCCTAAAATAAATTGAATGAACTTAACAACGCTTTGTAACTTAACACAAAACATAGAGGTCTAGGCTAGAGACGTGTTCCGGCGTCGTAAAACCTGGTGACTGTCGATCTCGCTGATGGTTGGGTGATTCCTCCCGAGAGACGATAAGCGCCAGTACGGATTTTTCTCCCATGTACCGTCGAGTATATATTGGGAGACCCCTATAGGCATAAAACCTTTATCCATAGGAAGCCGTGTCAGCCGCCCTACTGATCGCAATGCACTGAACACAGCATTTGGGAAGATTGACCACCCGTACCTTAAAAAGTATTCTGTGGTTTTGCGAAAAGTTTGGCACACCCTCTACCTAGAACTCCAGAGCAGTTCCTTTTGGCCTTTTTCAGACTCTATAATGGAAAAAGTCCATCTGAGCATTTGTCACTTCGGGCTCGTTAAAATATCGAAGGAGACTAGAGTCATCTTTTTCTTTTTCTCGACTCTTTAAAATTGAAAAAGCAAGTTGTGTCTAAGCATCGTTAAAATTTATTTTAAACGGAATATTCATACCGTTTTCCTGCGTTGATCTTTAGGTTGAGAAAAATGGAGCCCACCAACCAAGGAATTCCCCTTGATGGAAATCCTAGTCCCTTCTCCTCTTGGGTAGATGTTGGTGCGCCCCATATGGCCACATTGTCGCTTCCAGGACTGACAATTGGCTTGCCGGTCTGGCTCTTCTCAACCAATGTCGTTCAGAACACCACTATTCCTGAACAGTCGAATCAGTAGTTAGACCAGTCAAGAGTTACCCACCAGCCTTCTACTTCCTCTAATTCTTCCTCTCTCCCTTCCTCTTCGCTTGACGGAACTGGTAAAACTAAAAACCAAGTTCCTAAGGAGAAGAAGGAAAAGAAGAAGAAAGAGAAGAAGAAGAAGGAGACAAAAGCGACTGGGGGCAAACGAGTGGCGTCTAACGAAAATCCACACACAACACTGACTAGGCCTAAATCGCCATGTGTCATATGCAAGGGAGACCACTTTCACAGAGATTGTCCCTACATCCCTCGGATACTAAGGGACTAGTCTCCCTGTTTGCACAATCTGGTGGCATCAACCTCTGATAGCCATGTTGAATGCACACCGTCAACTAGCGAAAGTGAAGTCCCTGGACAAAAAGGGAGAGCTAGATCTCCCTGTAGACTATGCGAAGGCAACCACGCCATCCACCGTTGTCCCTTCTTAGACGAAGTGAAAAGAGTTTTGGATGATCATCCGGTTTCACCGTTACGACTTCCTCCTGGATATAAAAAACTCTTGCCGAGTCCTTCGTTAGTTGAAAATCTAGCTGGCCCGCTCAAGTGGTCAGCTGAAGCGCCGGTCATTGAAGATGAACCAGCTGAATCCATACCTGACGAAAGTCAAAATGTCGAGGCGGCAGTTGACCCGGTCTTGCCTTCAAAGGTTTTATCTTCGAATGATACAGTCACTGAAGAGGATAAAGATGACACCATCCAAATTCTCTTCATCAACACAGACTCCAACAAGCACGGGGGTAATCCACCCATTCCTTTATCGCAGGAAGGAAGTTTGTCAGAGCGATACCCGGCCGTTTACTCGGTCCCACCACCAAGCAACCTAGTTGTATCCTTCAACTGGAATCAACTAGGCAGACCCCGTTTGCCAGCAAGCATACCATTCAGAATTATCGTCCAAATATACAGAATGGTCATGGCTGGCACCATCATTGATGAGGGGGCATCTGTGAGTATCCTTTCCTCTATTGCTTGGAAAGCGCTTGGTTCGCCAGCGCTTTTTCCTGAAATGAGAAATCTGACAGGCTTTGATAAAGGAACCGGTCGACCTTTAGGGATCCTCCCCAATGTGCCTATCACATTGAAAGGGAAGAGCGTTCAAATGAATGTGATGGTCATTCAAGGACCCTTGGATTATAACCTACTCCTTGGACGAGACTATATATATTGCATGGGAGCCATCGTCTCCTCACTCTTTAGAGTAATGTGTTTTCCACACGAAGGAAGAGTGGTCAAGCTCGTGGACCAGCTTTCATTTCCCGGATCACGCATCGCAAATAGTCATATACCATCTCTAAATGGTCTCTTCACGCAAGAAATGTCTCAACCCACGGTCCGTCCTCCCGATGAGCGCGAGTAATTCAGAGGGATATGACTGGAACCCAGGGGGCATGCGTCCTGGTCTGCTTCGGCAGGAAAACTTTGGGTATAGGGTAGGTTTCCGCGGGAGAATATGACTAGTCCGTACCCCGTCCGTGATTGGAAGAGGGGTTGTTCTAGAATAAGATTCTTTTGTCAAAGTTATGTGAATCGGCGGGCGTCGTCATTCACCTTTGTCTGTCTTGGTAGACATTGCCGAAGAAGTGTTTTGTTTGAAAGATTAATAGAACAATCTTTGGCTGACCTGTAAGAGGTAGGCCTCTCTCGCTAAAACAAATGTTTTATCGGACTAAAGTAGGGGTAACTTTGAAACTCTGTTTTATACCTGGGGGCATGCAAACCTTTTGGAGTGCAAGCAAGGGGCGGCTATTTATTTTTTAAATTTTTAGGTCCTTCCCTTTAAACCTGTAGGTCTAACCCTTTAAACTCGTAGGATTAGTCGTTTCCGAACTTGCATAACGAAAGGATGCGGGGCATAGCTTTGTAAGGCGCAAGCTCCATAAAAAATGGAATCTTACATGAGACATTCTTATCATATGACTGGATTAATTGAGCAGTTTTAGCACATAGTTCATGCTCGTTAAAAAATAAACATAAGACCGAGCAGTGTTTTTTCGTGTTTAAGCTCGTTAAAAAATGAACTATCCTCCGGTAAATAATCACCATGAATGTAACATTATCAGCAATTAAAGCCTTGGTCGTGTTTGCACCGTCACCTCCACTTTTCCATTGGCTGATCATTCACCTCCATATGATTGTTTACCCATTTTGAGGAACAGCTGCGAAGAGTGATTTCACTAGCCATCCTTGTGACACTGCCGTGCTTGGAAAATTCCAACCCATACCTAGAATCAGCTGCTACCCATTTTATCACTCGTTCCTCAAAAGACGAGTCTTCTTTAAGCTCTTTTCATCTGACTCGTAAAATATGAAAAGATTGCCGAGTTTTGGCCTTCCAGCTCGTTAAAGCAATCGGAAGAGCTATCCCTCCTCTAGATTTTAATCTTTTTGGACCTGAGGGATTATTACACAAAAAGATCGAGCGCTTGTTTTGTTCGGCTCGTTAAAACTATCAAAAATTCATCCCTTCTGTATTGTTTTATACTTTTTCGGACTTAAGGGATTATATGACGAAAAAGGACTTTCGGAGTTAACTTTATGTACCTTTTCAGACTCCCTAAAAATGAAAAGGACCGAGTTATCTTTGTCGTTAGACTCGTTAAAAACATTAAATAGTGACAAACTTGTCTTTAGACGAGAACGAGTTTCACTATCGCTAGGCTCGTTAAAACATAGCGATGGGTTTGCCCGAAGGGCAAATTATAGAACGAGCATATGTTATCCTCCTCAAGCTTGACAAAAATAAAGAGGTACTGGTCAGCAATGACTGGGGAAAAATTGGGAAGAAACTCAAAGAACCTTTATTGGTAGCAAGTCGCTCTTGAACATGACACTTCCACTCCGTGCCAAAGTCGAGTTGGGTTGTTTCATTCACCGGTCACATCACCATGGTCTCGCCATACCATCCACCTTTGGGGTAAATGCTACCGATCCATCACATAAGTTTCACCGATATTCTCAAGAGAAGTCATCCAGAGAAGTCAACCATGTCCCATCCACTACCATACATTATCCTTCATTCTTTCATGACCGCCACCCTGAACCATATATCATCAGATCGTTTTCACCTCCATAAAATCATTTTCTCCGTTCCATGTCACTGATGTGGGATACATTAAGGCCCTCCTTTGATGGATCGCTTCTTGTCGACATCAGCTCATTATCCAAGAAGTTGATCTAGGAACACCCCTTCAGTACTTTGAAGCTTGCATTCCACATTGAATCGATTGTGAAACCTAACAAGCACCTAGTGCTTTCTCTTCTCTTTGATCACGTACACATACTAGATCAATTGTCAAAATAAAAAAGAACCTAGTGCCTTCTCTTCGATTCCAAAGCAAAAATAGAATCTAGAGACTATATCGCCTCATCCCTCACTATCGATAATGAGGGCATCCAAATACTAAACCACCTCTACCCTAAATATCAGCAACATGAGCATCCATAGACTAAACCACCTCTAACCTTAATACAACAACTAAAGATTAGTCTCCTACCAAAGATGTCTAGTGCTACAGGAAATAATAACTCAACCCATAGCCTCCATGGAACCTAAGTTCTTGTAAGGCTCTAGAGAATTTTTTTCCAACCCACAGCCATAGGGAACTCGAGAACCAATCCCATTCACAACACATACACATACACACTGTACAAGATAACACATAGACCAACACTTGGTGTACAATGCCACACATACACCTACACCTAGTGTACAACAGAACACATACACCTACATTCAGTGTACGACACCACATATACACCTACACCTAATGTAAAATCATAACACATACACATACACATAGTACAATACAATGAATACACATGTGACAATATAACAATGACATAATATTAATGACATAGTACCACATGTACACAACACAACATGTTCAACATAGAAAAAATAGTAGTACTGCACATCCAAAGACCACATTGTCTCTACGAGGAAACCTTGCCTCTAGTGTCTTTCCCATGCCTTACTATGTGTGTCCACAACCCAAGTCTTGTTTATGTGGGTCTTTCCATTATCCATGCTTTTACTAGCATGTCGCAAATCACACTTCTTTCATTCCACTGATGTAACCTTCAACATCACTTGTCTATAACATAAACAAAGGCATAATATAAGCACATAATATCAAAATCATATCCACATGATACTAACCTCATGGATGTTCCATTGCTACTATGCCCATTTGATTTATCACAAACCAAGAACGTTGTGATTCCATTCACCTACATAAAACAATCATTCTTACACAAGAATGATCCCTGGTGACTTTATCGGAAAAGGGAATTCACAAATGCACACAGATAGACACACACACACACACACACACACACACACATAAACATTAGCATAATCATGATCACAACACAATTACTAGTGTTCATAAGATCAAGGTTAGTAGAACTCGCTTTATAAGTGAAAAACATTAAGAACAACAATTCCCAACATAGCCAAGGCATATAGAACCTCAAATTGATTCACCTTACCTTTCGCGATTACATTTTTTATGGTTTTCCTCCCATTGTCCATTTACCCCAGTGGACCCAACTTGTCTAACTGGTTATCATATTCCTGCATTCAGCTGCCCTTATAAATACCCTAGGGTTCATCTGGATCTTGCATTAGTTGTTGGGTTTCATTCAACTCTCCCAAAGCTCCATTAAATTTCTTCTTTTTTCCACTAATTCACAAGACCCTCAAAACTTAAAAGGAAAGAAGAAAAGAAAAAATAAAGAAAACCATGAAAAATAATAACAATGCAACACCACAAACAAAGTGACATGGCCATGAACCAAACAAGATCAAAACCGTAAATCAAGTGACAAAAAATCACAAAACACTGAAAGCACAAAACGTTTAACAAACACCATGACTCAACCCTCATGTTTCCCAATGCTTCCTAAGGAAATCTCAAACTGAGCCTTTCTGAAGATTTCATGGCCATCTCTTTTTCCATCCAATTCCTTGCATCAGACTACCATAAGCACACAAATTTCAGTGCGTAAAAAAATATAACAATATACTATTTACCTTTCCCTATTATACCCAACACATTGTCCTGTAATTGAACTCATGCACATACCATCTCCCTAGGGATTCCAATTCCCTTGACGAATCCAACCATAACTGAAAACTAGTTATTATGCGTACATCTGATCAAGTGTCTATCATGTACACTCCTTGACCCCAAATTCCTTCCATGAACTTTACTTACTCTATTTCTCTGTCTCAGAGCATGAGATTATTTTGCTGCAAGATGCATTGAGGCTCTGCCTCGAACTATACCCTTTCTTCCACATCCACCTGAACGATGGATACATGGTGACTTTCTTTCATGTTATCAGTTGTTACATAGATCTGGAGAATGCTCGGACCTACATCAAATTTCCCCTGCCTCCTGCACACTGCGATTTGAGGCCTTCCATGTATCCACTACACAATCTAATATAAAGGGAAATACTTCCTATGATGACATCCATAACATGTTCATTACCAGCATGGTTCTACATATTTAGACATCCAAATCATCCCGAATAATCTTTGCATCTACGAAGCCTCTGACACACTTAACACCTTCTCACTGAATTTTTTATTTCCTTTGAGATAGAAGGTAGATATCTTGTCTTTCTTGTAATCTGGTGGAAAATATCCCTCTTCACTCCTCCTATAAGGGTGTTGGAAATAATGGTTATGATGTCTCTCAAAACCTGACCTAGAATGATCCATAAGCACTACCCCTCATATCAGACCTGTATCCAAAGATAAATCACCTTTTACTATATCATCCCTGTCCAACCTGTGTCTTCTAAGAGACCTACTTCCATATGCCAAATTAGTCTTCTCCTCCTATCCATGATTGATCCCCATCTATCCATGCTTTTTCAAATCTAAAAGACTCTAAAGGATGACGGGCATTAACTTCGTCTTACCTTCCTTGAGATCTTGCAAGTGTTTTGCGTGTCTTAATCAACTTGTCATTGTCTTCCTTGCAACCTCTAATATTTTCCTTCATAATCCTTAGTGTATAGGACAGATCGAGAGAATACTCCCATCCTTGCTTCTAAAATAACCTTTCTCATTCCATTAAATTAACATTAGGCCTATAAGGGGAGTCATGTGAACCGTAGTCCACTACTATGTTGTTCATCTTTGATATTCTATTGTCCTATAACATAATATGTTAGATAAACTAAATAGAAGACATAATCAAAATCACAACTCAGTGTATCTTATGGGAGGTTATCACATCTACAAATGTTAGTCCATATTAGCATGATACATATTAACATCAAGAAATTAACTATCACGTAAGAAACCACCATGACAATAACCATCATGTTGGGAGTCTTTTATATTTTTTCCACAACTTGTGACACATGTCGGGGGGTCATATGGGAGGTGACAACCCCCCTTGTTGGGGGATTGTAGGGGGGTAGTAACCCCCCTGTACGGGGTCTAGGGGAATGGGCAAGGAAAATTTTTTGGACCCTGTATTAGGTGGGTAGACCTACCTATGGTTTTGTGCATGGGTTTTGCACATGGTTTTGGGCATGATGGTATTTTGTAGATTTGGTCAAGATACTTCGATTATGTTCTAATCGAGGGCTAATGGATTGGGTTTTATGAATGCTTCAACATGTATATATATGTATTGTAACATTGAAAGGAATATAATGGAAAATTAATCTGGTAGTCCCAGTTGTGGGATCTAGGGGAAATCTCTCTGTAATTTTTTTGTATTCTCATCATTGTTTATTTTCTGGTTTAAGAAATCATATGCAGGTAATTTCTATACAGGGTTAAAACCTACACCTCATGCAGACAAAAAAAATGCATATAATAAAAAAACACTATCATGCATGAGTAACTGATGCATTTACATATGACCGCACTAATCAAATAGTATCTACCATGCATGTAAATACAACAACAATATAAAGGTAGGCATGCATAAAAAGTGATCCATATAAAAACCATTAACCATCATACTTGCATGCCAACATGTAATACATGTATGACGATATGCTTGTAACGTGAGGTCCAACAATGCAACATCACTTTGATACCACCTTGTAATGCCTTATCCCATACTTACCCACTTTTACAAGCTCCAGAGTGTAAACATGAGCTGATTTCTACTATGGAATCGCCTAACCTCCAAGTTCCAGTGATGGAAGTGGTGCCTAAAAACTAAAAGCTCTCTAACATCCCTTAAGGACTACAAACCACTTAGGCATTAGAAAACCATTCCATGTGATCAAGCCCTGAGTTGGGAACCTTTTCATAGACTTAACTCCATAACCACACCCTTTACACACTTTTCATGTGGTTATGAGGATATAACCACACTCATAAGCGTGATTTGAAGTGGTCATGACCTAAATTCCCATGTTTTGGCCCAACGATTCGAAGATTGGAGCCACTTTTTCATACTAGCCTCCAAACCACTTCCCATATCTACCTATAACATTCTAGAAACATATACAATATGCTAACAATTCTAACCATTCATAACTTGAACAAGCAATTCACTAGAACATGCATAGTACACCTTAGACATTTTGTCAAACATATGTTAAACATATAACTTACAAGTCAGGAATTCATATCTAATCTTAAATATCTTAACATCATCTAAGAATCACCAAGAAGGTCTAATGGCCTCTCAATTAGCGACAACAACACATGTTAGACCATGTATTGATCAGCCATTCAAATACATATCAAATCATGAAAAAGAGCCATAACTAGAGAACACCATAAAATAATGCTTATAACCAACATAAAACTATAATATTAACCATGATAAATCAACCATATAATACACATAATAACAAGTAAAATTCCTCATAGATCATAATAGGAAAATAACTCTTATTAACTTGTGGAAAAGAAAACCAAGTCAAGGACTTCCAAGTACCACCCTACCATAGATTGGGCTGAACCCTATCTTTCTTTTTGTCAATCACCCTTGTCCCATATTCCAAGCATGAATGTGGGATATCATGGGATAAACCAAGACATAATCAACCAGGGACTCTATAGGTTAAACAACCTTCACCCTCAAGCTACAGTGATCTCATCTAAACCTATCATGAGATCATAAAACCAAACTAATATTTGATGCCTCAAAATTCCTTCATCATTGATTAAGGAATTTTCTTGTCTCTACCCACTTGTTGAGGGCTTCCTGGAGAAAGCCATGTCCACTCCCAACTGTTTGTAATTTTCCTGTGACCACCTCACCTGGTTCTAAAACCTTTCGACAATCCAAAGATCAACAAAGAGTGAATCCCATCACACCATGTTTATCCCGGAAATAACAAGGAAAGTTTGAAACCACTAACAAACTAGAAAAAAACCCATGCCAGCGACAAAAAATGAACCAAATATACAAATTCATGTATCATGCATTCACAACTCAGTTAAGAAATCACACATGCAACCTGTTATCTATAAAATCTTCTCATTGAAGTTGTTGATCCAACCTTCTCATTGCTTTCCTTCGTTGTCCTTTGTTTTTTCTTTTCCTTTATTTTCTTTCCTTTTCTTGCTTTCTATCCCTCTCGGCGCTCCCTCTCTCTCACTAACTTACCCAAGCCAAAATTTACATAAAAAGTTTCAACTAATTCTCAACTGGCCTTTTATTATTGATGCCTCATTTTTTCATTCATTTTCCTTCATGTTTCCTCTAATTTCCCTTGCATCAAAATTTGTGTCTCTTCACCTTCCCTTTCTCCTATTTCCCTTTATTTCCATAATTAAATGTCAATTATTTCGTCTTTGCCTTTTCCAATTTCCATAGTCATAAATAAACCACAAGTCATCCCCACTATGATGTTCATCCACCATTCAACTTGGAATACATGTCCCATGACCTTTGCCTTATTTTCATTTACATGAAAAATCAAGTAGGGGATGTTATTGTTGGTCACCACAATTTTCTTTCTTTCAACCCTATCTTTTTCCTGACTACACTACCTAAGCCTTTTTTTTACAATTAAAAATAAACCTTTACATATGAGCTTTGGTCTCTTTCCATGATTTTATTGAATATGGATATGTTGACGGTGTTGGACCTGCCAACCTGTCAGGGGATCTCCCCAGTAAGAAGTCCCAATTAGATCTCAGACCATTTGGTGTAGGAGTCCTAGTAGTGGGTTATATGGTAATGAATTGACCATAGTTTTGCACAGAGTCAAGTAAGATGTCCCTGTTGGTAGCAAGGGCGTGACATATGTTGTAAGTCAAGGAAGGTGCATGAGCGATCCTAACACATGGAAAGTGAGGTGAGTACACCCCATGGAAACCTGTGATAGCACGACGTTAAGAAGGGAACACAGAGAAAAGATGCATCACAACATGGAAGGAAAGTTAGCTAGCAATCCAAAGTGATGGTTAAACCAAAAACATATTTTAGAAAGATTGATACATACATATACAAAAATATCTACACATGCATGTCTCAGCAAACAAATACATATATCATTTAGAGTACTCAAGATAGCTGAAATACAGTACAACATCTGCATGAAACGTGCTGACTCTGTTATATTAAGAAGAGTAAGTTCTAGTAATACAATACATCCATGTCCAACCACTGCTTCTGACAGCAGAACGTTACAGCCACAACTGCCTGCTCCTCCAAAGAGATATACTAACTCTGCGGAGTGGAGAAGACAAGGCCCATTAAAATACTGTCCAGGCTCTCTCTAATATACTCCTGCCGGAAGCTTGGCTGACCAAAAGCCTTTACAATAACTTATGAGGGGCTATTTATAGCAAAGGGTGGGGTGACTGTTGACATTCCCGTTTATGACCGTTCATCTACCCTCATAACTCTTGAACTACTCTATGATTGTTACATTAAACTATCGACACTTGACCTTCCACTTGATAAGACGTTACATTACAATGCACATGTGCCCATGTGAGACCAAACTGGGTTGAGCAAGCCATGAAAGGCATCACTGACACTCAAACTGTTGTGGTGAGACGAACTCTTTGACATCTTTGTGATGGTTGAAGGTGGTGAGTTGATGCCAAGCTTGGTCATTCGTGATGGTGTCCGTGCACATCATCTTGTCAAAATACACATATAACTCCAGTCAGCCTTGCTTCTTGTCTTTGCCTCAGTGAGTGTGCCGAATGGGTGGGATCATATGTGTCCACACAAAGACATGAATTTTGTTGCATTCCATTGCATGTGATAAAAAACACTACTCACCTTGTCTGCTTTGGGCCAGGTACTGGGATGGAGCAATTATTTGTACAGGTGGAGTTTCATCCATTTTTGCATGATGGGCCCCCTATTGTTCTTGTTCTTCCTTGAGTTGCTACTTTCGCACATGCAACTCCTTCTTTGTACCTTTCTTTGACTTCCCTCAATCTTCGTGTCGCGCTGCCACCTCATAGCCTCAATCTCCAAAGTTGCTTTCGTCATGAGTGGATCTCCTTTGAGCTTGCAGCTTGGCTCTACCTCTATGCTATCAACAACCTTCCTCTTGCATTTGTCACATGCAGATGTGTTGCCTTCATGGCTGCTGATGGTGCTGCTAGTTATGATTTCATTGCCATTCATCTTGATATACTTGTCCATGACCAACTTCATGTCTTCGTGGATAGGCAAGCTCATAGACAATTGACTGAATGCATCCCCAGTTGCACTCTTAACAATGTATTTGACTCTGCTCTACTAGAAGTAATTGTACATATGCTTTTGGGAGGTTGATGAACACCTATGATGTCTGGAAACATATCAACACTCATGGAATGAAATCTAGCAGTCGAAAACCAAAACAAACTTGAGGACTCAGTTGCAACATACATGTGTGATTGATCAAGAAGGTTGCACAAATTCTGCCAGGAGGTTGGAAGAATGACCAACAAAACTACGCAAGGCACATTCCAAGCTCTGAGGAGGCTCAAGGACTACTAGAACAGTGCAATGGACATTCCAGCATGGCCTGCTCAGGGCTGAAACTTCATAATGCATAATTTGAGTCAGTAGTGACATGCAAGTAACAAGCTACATTGAGCAGTTTGTTGTGCCAGTGGGACACTTCCTCCAAGAATTGCACAATGCAAGTTTGGAGGTCAATGCTGGGCCAAAATCTTGCAATTTATGGAGGGAAGGTAGAGGCTTCACTTTTAGAAATGCACAGTGCTAGCCACACAAGGCACGCTCTAGACCAAGGTAGCCCAGATCAGCCGACAGGCGACTGAAAACATGATAAGCCTGAATGCATGGTTAGATGAGTCCAAATAAGAGTGAATGATCATACATGACAAAAACAAGTGCACGATTTATAAAATGGGAAAGCATGCATCTGTGTGAAGCGAGTCGCTGCAACAATGACCATTTGAGAAAAAACAGTGTCATGCATGCGACAACAGTGAGATGCAAACAAAAATTGAAACAATGCTTCTACAAGCTAACATACATCAAAGAAATAGTAAACACTCACTAAAATCAAGTAGACAACACTCACAGAAATAAAAACACAAAAAGCGACAGAAGCGCAAAACAAGACATGAAAAGTCGGCTTACCCCAAATCAACTGAGTTGAATGTGTTGACGACTCCTAGATGTAATGTGGCATGTAATAACTACAAGGTCGATGTGAGGAATGATCTCTGCAATGTCTGGTTGATGAGTTTTGATAAAATTAAGGGTGTGATGTGCATACCACAAATCTAGGAAAAGCGACACTTGGAGGGAGGTTTTTGAAATGATCCTTGCATTTAACCTTGGGCTACTAAAAATAGATCCCTGAATCAAGGGATGCCTTGGGAGAAGTAGTCTATGCATGCAAATTAGATTTGCTCGGTCCCAGAGGGATTCGGTCAACCTTAAGGCACATGCATTGGTATGCGAGCCTGGGATGAAAATCTATGCAGTTTCTAGGTTAAGCAGAGATGGATGTCCCAGAGGGATTGCACAATTTCTAAGAGGAACAGGTGACTCTCTCCTAGGATCATGCAATTTCTGGGCTGATTAGTTGTCCTAGGTCAGACCTCGTAATTTTCTCAAGGAAGACTATCTGAATATATCTCGCAATCTCTGAGCTTAGCAGCTGTCTTGGGTGGATTTACGCAATTTATGTTAGTAGCTGGTCTAGTTGTCCTAGATGGATTGTGGAATTTTTGGGAGCAGTAGGGGACTACTACCTAGAATTGCACAATTTTTGGGCAGAGAAGCTGTCGTGGGATGAATTATGCAATTTTTGAGAGGAATATTGTCAAGATGAATTGCAAAATTCTAGAGCCCAGATGGGTGTCCTGCTGGGTTTGTGAAATTTCTGGAGGGAAGGTTGGTTCCCTTCCAGAATTTTGTAATTCGTAGAGGGAGCTACTCAATGAGCCACTAATTCTAAGTCCAGAAAGAACCCTATGAAGGGGGTGGAACAAACCTACATGCACAGGCTCACAAGACTCTATGAAACAACTGAAGTTGATGTGATTGACAGAGAAAGACATGCTGTTAAGGATGGTTGGCAGGGAGGCTCCAAATTGAATCTAAGGCAAAATTTTGGAGGGTGTTTGTAGCCGCTACAACACTTGGTGACACACTTGTAGAACCCCAACTCTTTCTATGGACCTTGTTCATGAAAATAAAGTCTAACACCTCTGGAAGTATTGTTCAATTCTTTGGTCATTTTGTTTTTCACACGTGCTCGATTATAAGATCTAGCGTCTGCCAAGCCCTTGGTTGCTCCAAGCGAAGCCAACAAAGTTGTTTCGATTAGTGATGAGGGGTTTATTGGTGCATAAGAAATATAGTCATCAGAGTTTTAGTTTCATCTTTGGTGTTGCTCTCTTGCTAGCAGGGGTAGACAGTACCCCGACGGAGTCACGTAGGAACACAAGAATTGCTCTATTGCCAGCGAGCCTAGTCAGTTCCCTGAAGGAGTTACTTGCATCACCTCTCTATGCAGGAAGCCTTTCTCTTCTTTCGCCTTATTCATTAATTTTCATTTTTTGAAATTTGTGAATTTTTAACTTTTTGACTTTTTCATTTTTAATTTTCATAACTGTGCATAGCACATATTCATTTTAGAGGCGGAAGAGGAATCCTGACTTATTGAGAGCAGAAGAGGTCATTCCTTCAGAGAAGTAGTTTATATATACCTTTGACGTGCTTATTAAGGTTTTCCCCCTCACCTTACTCTACTTGAATGAGCTAACAAGGATTAACCCAAAAACAACCGACTAGAGTAGGTGATACTAGTTTTCCCGCAAGTGTTGTGTTTTCACCAAGGTTCACTTTGAACAAAACATATTTTCCATTGATGTATAGTGGACTGAAAGTAAAAAGTTTTTTGTGAGAGAGTGGATAATAGATAAGAAAAATTTAATAGTTATACAAGTCCTCTTGTACTTCACCCAACTTGTCTCAAGAGTCACACACGGTCCATGCGAAACTAACCTACAGACATAAATAAGCAAACAAACCAAAAGGAAAAGGAGGAAGCGGAAGCAAATGTGTATGCAAAGAGAGTAAGAAAACAAAAAAGCAAGAAAGTAAACATGCAAAGAAATAAGCAAACATGCATGCAAGCAAACAACTCAAAATAAAACACTAATTCTAATCCTAAGCTAACAGTGCATGGGTCATCTAACGTGAAGTGATACTTCCAATGCAGCCATTGGCACATTGGTTGACCCATGTTGGTGAAGGCATGGTTCGCGAACATCATAGTTGCAAAAACCAAGCATGAAAGATAAAATGATGGAGACAAACAAACTTCGAGCTTAAGTGCGTCTACAAAAAGAAGGTAAGTGAAAACACATGACATGCATTTTGTGGACTTTCCGTGGTGTTGTGCTACACTATGTACATATGTTGAGTGTATGCATTCTCTTGATTGTGACATGCAAGAAAATGTGAGAAAGGTAGCCCAATTATGTTGTGCAAGTGCGTTTGCTGTGTAATATTGTTCCAATGCATGAACGATGGGATCTTGTAGTTCGAGTGGAGGAAGTGAAATATGAGTGTTAGATTTATCTTGAATGCAAAGCAGAGAGTGATGACGAGCATTGCATGTTCCAACAATTTCTTGCTCAGAAGTGAAACCAACCTTGGGACAACGAGGACCTGAAATAAACATCAGCGCGGACTGAAGTGCCTTGAAAATCTGTGGGGTTTCAACTTCGTCAACAGATAGATCATCATAGACCAGTGTCTTAGATAGATTAACAATGATTGAATCAACATCGTGATCAGATGATGAAGTAGAGAGGTCACGAAAACCAAGATTAGAAAATTCAGGATGTTTGTCGGCATCCTCATGATTTGATGAATCAGGTAGAGGCATAGATTAAAAGCAAAGATGTTCACCCTTTATGTTTTCAGGAATGATAGATGACATATTGGACGAATTTCCAGAGGAATATGTGTTCTCTTTGTAATGTAATGACAGAATGACATCTGACGTGTCCTGTGAATGATTAGAAGTAGAAACATCTGGAAATGAGTTTTCATAGGGGAAATCAACAGTGGTGGAATCACAAGGGATGTCAGGATAGAGTGGTTGAGGCGAGGATGGAAGGGAGTCATCCTTCACCGCGGGTTCTCCTTTAGATTCTCGCACACACTCATCATGAATGATGGCGTAGGTTGGTTGCATAACATCAACTTCGTCGACAACTTGCTCCTCGTACACAACAGGTGAGGAGTCTGTTCTGGAAGAACACAACACAGTACATTCGGAGGATCAAAATAACAAGGGGATGGAGGTCGATGGAACGAGTCCACGTGACAACCAATAGGCTTGCAAGCGAAATATGCGTGGATATGAAGAGTAGGTGGGGTGGGAGGATGTGACAGTTCAATAGATGTGTGTCCATAATCTCCCAGATCACTTTGTGATGGTGGAGCTATTTGATAAGGTGAAGGCGGATAGTTACTTGTGACAAAAATTGTTCCCGCCTGTGACTGCTCAGCTCCATCACCGAAGTGTGCTGAGTGAGATTCGAATGGTTTCAAGAATTGCAGATTTTTGGATATGTGAAGAAGATACTCAAATCTCCCATCGAGAAATTCCCAATCAATTTCATTTTCGGGGAATCAGTATGCAAGATTACAAAAGCATGTGTAAAACTGATCAATGGATTCATCAGGAGCTTTTCATAATTTCTTATTGAGTGCTTTATGTTTAAAGTGATTGAAAGCACGTTCTATCTCTGCAACCAGATGATCAAGAGAATGAATATATTTTTCACGTAGCGTGGCACACTAGTGCAATGGATTCCCTCAAAGCGTCTAGAAAAGCAACATGAAGGTCATGTGTTCTTCAAAGATTCCATGTGTTTTTCATGAGCCTACAACACCGACTGCATGCCTGACCAAGGCTACATGGCCTCCACCATCATATGTTTTATGTGACAAGTCATCTGAGATTTCTTCCGATATTTTGAAGTTCTTTCCATAAGACATACACTCCGGAAGAGAAACTTCGTGGTTAGTCATGATGGATATGTAGAGATTCAAAACACATGTGAGGACTCAACTTGTCATCTGGCCCTCCTTCTAGTGCCAAAATGTTGATTGTGTTGGACCTGCCAACATGTCATGGGATCTCCCCGGTAAGAAGTCCCAATTAGACCTCAGATTGTTTGGTGTAGGAGTCCCAATAGTGGTTCTTACGGTAATGCCTTGACCGTGGTTTCGCACAGAGGCAAGTAAGACGTCCCTATTGGTAGCAAGGGTATTACATATGCGGTAAGTCAAGGAAGGTGCCTAACGGTCCTAACACATGGAAAGTGAGGTGAGTGTGCCCCTTGGAAACCTATGATAGCACAAAGTTAAGAAGGGAACACACGAGAAAAGATGCAACACAACATAGAAGGAAATTTAGCTAGCAATCCAAAGTGATGGTTAAACCAACAACACGTTTTAGAAAGATTCATACATACATATACAGAAATAGCTACACATCCATGCGTAAGAAAACATATACATATATCATTTAGAGTACTCAAGATAGCTGAACTACAATACAACATATGCATGAAACGTGTTGGCTCTATTATATTAAGAAGTGTAAGTTCTAGTCATACAATACATCCATGTCCAACCACTCATTCCACAATGGAATGTTAGAGCTACAACCGCTTGCTCCTCGAAAGAGATATACTAGCTTTGTGTAGTGGAGAAGCCAAGGCTCATTACAATATTGTCCAAGATCTTTCTAAGATATTCCTATTGGAAGCTTGGCTGACCAAAATCATTTACAATGAGGTATGAGGGACTATTTATAGCAAAGGGTGGGGTGACCCTTGACATTCCCCTTTCTTACTGTCCATCTACCCTCATGACTCCTCAACTACTCTATGACTGTTACATTCAACTATCAACAATTGAACTTCCACTTGACAAGATGTTACATTACAATGCACATGTGCCCATGTGAGACCAAAATGGCTTCAACAAGCCATGTAATACATCACTGACACTTGGACTGTTGTGGTGAGACAAACTCTTTGAGATCGTTGTGATGGTTGAAGGTGGTGAGATGATGCCAAGCTTGGTCATCCATGATGGTGTCTGTGTGCATCAACTTGTCAAAATACACGTACAATTCCAGTCGGACTTGCTTCTTGTCTACACCTCGGTGACTGTGTCAAATGGGTGGGACTGCATGCATCCCCATAATTACATGCATGTTGTTGCATTCCCTTGCATGCGATCAATAAAACTTTTCACCCTGTTTGCTCTGTACCAGCTATTGGGATGGATCTATAACTTGTACGGGCACAGTTTCATCAGTCTGTGCATGTTGTGCCCCTTGCTGTACCTGTTTGTGCTGCAACTCATTCTCTCGTTTGTGCATCTCTTGTTCTTCCTTGAGTTGCTGCTTCAGCACATGCAACTCCTTCTTTTTTCCTTTCTTTGCCTTCATGTGATCTTCATGTCACATTGTCGCCTCATAGTCTAAATCTCTAAAGATGCTTTCATATGAGTGGATCTGCTTTGAACTTGCAGCTTGGCTTTGCCTCTATGTTGTCAACAACCTTCCTCTTACATTATTCACATGAAGGCATGCTGCCTTCTGATGCCGTTGATGGTACTCCTAGTGGTGATGTCATTTCCATTCATCTTGATATCCTTGTCCATGAAAAACTTGACATCTTCATGGATAGACAAGTTCATAGACACTTGATCGACTGCATCCCCAGTTGCACACTTAAAGGTGTCTTTGACTCTTGTCTCCTGGAAGTCTTTGTACCTGTCTTGTTGAGAGGCAGATGAACACTTGTGATGCCTGGAGACATAGAACAAACATGGCAAGAAATCTATCAGTCGAAAACCAAAACAAACTTGAGGACTGACTTGCAACATACGTGTGTGATTGATCGTGAAGGTTGCAGAAGTTTCGTCGGGACGTCGGGAGATTAACTACCAAAACTGTGTAAGGAAAAGTCCCGATTGTGGGGAGGCTGCTAGAACTATGCAATGCATAGTCCAACCTAGCCTGCTTAGGACAAAAATTGGCCAATGTGAAATTTTAGTCAGCAGTGACATGTAACCAACAAATTGTATTACGCAGCTTCTCGGGCCAGTAGGACACTACCTCCAAGAATTACGCAATGCAAGTTGGGAGGTTAGTGCTAGGCCAGACTTGCACAATTTATATCTGGAAGGCACAACGCATATTATCATGATACATATTAACATCAAGAAATTAACCGTCATGTAAGAAACCACCATGACAATAACCCTCACGTTGGGAGTGTTTTATATTTTTTCCACAACTTGTCACATGCATGGGTGGGTCACAGGGGGGAAAAAACCCCCCTTGTCGGGGGATTTTAGGGCGATAGTAACCCCCCTGTATGGGTCTGGGGGAGTGGCCTCGGAAATGTTTTTGGACCCTATATTAGGTGGAAACACCTACCTATGGTTTTGTGCATGGGTTTTCAACATGGTTGTGGGCATGATGGTATTCTGCTCATGGTATTTTGTAGATCTTCTCAAGAGAAATTCGATTATGTTCTAATCGAGGGTTAATGGACTACGTTTTATGAATGCTTCCATTCATACAATACATCCATGTCCAACCACTGGTTCAGATAGTGGAATGTTACAACCATAACTGCTTGGTCCTCCAAAGAGATATACTAGCTCTACACAATGGAGAAGCCAAAGCTGTTGCAATACTATCCAATCTCTCTCTAATATACTCCTATCGAAAACTTGGCTGACCAAAATCCTTTACAATGAGTTATGAGGGACTATTTATAGCAAAAGGTGTGCTGACCCTTGACATTCTTGTTTATGACCATTCATCTACCCTCATGACTCTTCAACTACTCTATGAATGTTACATTCAACTATCAACGCTTGACCTTCCACTTGACAAGACGTTACATTACAATGCACATGTGCCCATGTGAGACTAAAATGGCTTGAGCAAGCGATGAAAGACATCACTAACACCGTTGTGGTGAGACAAACTCTTTGAGATCGTTGTGATGGTCGAACGTGGTGAGTTGATGCCATGCTTGGTCCTCCATGATGGTGTTTGTGCTCATCAGCTTGTCAAAATACACGTACAACTCGCGTCAGACTTGCTTCTTGTCTTCACCTTGATGTGTGATGACTTGGTGGGATCGCATGCATCCACACAATGACATGCATGCTGCTACATTCCCTTGCATGTGATCAAAAACACTGCTCACCTTGTCTGCTCTGTGCCAGCTGATGGGATGGATCTATAACTTGTATGACCACAGTTTCATCCATTTGTGCATATTGTGCCCCTTTATATACTTGTTCTTGCTGCAACTCATTCTCTTGTATGTGTAGCTCCTATTCTTCCTTAAGTTTCTACTTCAACAGATGTAACTTCTTCTTTGTTCCTTTCTCTGCCTTTACGCAATCTTTGTGTCGAACCATCACCTCATAGCCTCAATTTTGAAAGTTTCTTTCATCATGAGTGGATCTTATTTGAAGTTGTAGCTTGGCTCTACCTCTATGTTTTCAACAAACTTCCTCTTGCATTTGTCGCATGTAGGCGTGATGCCTTCTACTATTGCTGATGGTGCTTCTAGCTATGATGTCGTTGCCATTCATCTTGATATCCTTGTCCATGAACAACTTGATGTCTTCATGGATAGGCAAGTTCATAGACACTTGATCAACTGCATCCCTTGTTGCACTCTCAACATTTCCTTTCACTCTTCTCTCCTGGAAGTCGTTGTACCTATGCTCCTCGGAGGTAGATGAACACCTGTGATGCCTGGAGACATAAAAACACTCATGGAAATAAATTGTCTGTCGAAAAGAGAAACAAACTTGAGGACTCACTTGCAACATACTTGTGTGATTGATCGTGAAGGCTAAGCAAATTCTGTCGAGAGGTCAGGAGACTGATTGAAAAAACTGCACAAGGACTAGTTTGAGCTGTGGGGAGGTTTAGTCACTACTGGAACTGTGCAATGCACATTGCAGTATGGCCTGTTGAGGACTGAAACTACGTAATGTGCAATTTTAGTCAGTAGTGACATGCAACTAGTAAGATGCATTGAGTAGTTTCTGGGGCCAGTAGGACACTGCCTCCAAGAATTGCATAATGCAAGTCTGGAGGTCAATCCTGGGCCAGACTTGCACAATTTCTAGAGCGAAGGCAGAGCCTTCACTTCCGAAAATGTGCAGTGCTAGCCGGGCAAGGCACACTCTGGGCAAAGGCAACCCAGACCAGCCAACAGGTGACTGAAAACATGAGAAGTCTAAATGCATGGTGATATGAGTGTAAACACGAGTGAACAATCATACATGGAAACAACAAGTGCAGGATTTAGAAAATGAGAAAGCATGTATGTGTGTGAAGCGAGTCACTGTAACAAAGATTGTTTGTGAAAAAACAATGTCATGCATGCAAGAATAGTGAGGTGTGATCGAAAACTGATATGGTGCTTCTACAAGCTAACATACGTCAAAACAACAACAAGCGCTCACTAAAATCAAGCAGACAACACTCACATAAAGTGAAACACAAAAAGCGACAAAAACACAATGCAAGACATGAAAAGCGGGCTTATTCCAAAACAGGTGAGTTCAATGTGCCGATGACTCCTAGACGTAATGTGGCATGTCAGAACTACAACATCGATGTGAGGAATGAGCTTGTGGCATTTGATTGATGAATTTCGATAAAATTGAGGTTGTGAAGCGCATGCCACAGATCTAGGAAAAACGACACTTGGTGGGAGGTTTTTGAAATGATCTTTGCATGTAACTTCTAACTGCTAAAAATAGATCCCTGAATCAAGGGATTCCTTTTCATGATGCCTTGGGAGAAGCAGTCCATGCATGAAAATCAGTTTTTCTCAGTCCTAGAGGGAACTGGTCAACTTGAAGGCAAATGCATCATTATGCGAGCCTGGGATGAAAATCTGCACAGTTTCTAGGCTGAGCAAAGATTGATGTCCTAGAGGGATTGTGTAATTTTTGAGATGAACAGGTGACTATCTCCCGGGATTGTGCAATTTCTGGGTTGAGCAACTGTCCTAGGTCAAACATCGCAATTTTCTTAAAGGAAGCCTGTCTCATTGTATCTCGCAATTTTTGAGCTAAGCAGTTGTCTTGGGTGTATTTGTGCAATTTTTGCTAGCAGCTGGGCTGGCTGTCCCATAAGTAATGCACAATTTCTGGGAGCAGCAAGTGACTCCTACCCAGAATTGCAATATTTCTGGGCTGAGCAGCTGTCCTGGGATTAATTACGTAATTTTTGAGAGGAATCCTGTCAGGAAGAATTGCGCAATTCTAGAGGCTAGCTAGGTGTCTTGCCGGGTTCACGCAATTTCTAGAGGGAATACTAGTTCCCTTCCAGAATTGCGCAATTCCTAGAGGGAGTTTCTCAACCAGCAACTGATGCTAAGTCCGAAAAGCAACCTATGAAGGGGGTGGAACAAACTTCCATGCATAAGCTAACAAGAATTTATGAAACAACTGAAGTTGATGTGCTTGACAGAGAAAGACATGTTGTCAAGGATGGTTGGTAGGGAGGCTCCAAAATGAAGCAAAGGAAAAAAATTGGAGGGTGGTTGTAGCTGTTACAACAAGATCATAGGGGCTTATTTGTTATTAAAAAGGTTAAATAGATTTAAATTCCTTTGTAACTTACCTTTTCATATTTCCTTAAGGCATGATGAGCAAATGTCATTAATCTAAAGTGAATTTTGGTTGGTGCAAGATCCACAGTTCTTGTACCGCCCGCTATTCCTGTACCAGGTGGACATCTAGATGATTCATTCCGGATGGACTCCAAAAATATCATATTTGTTAAGGAATGGTGCATACCTACTGCTGAGGGTTTGTTCCATTTTATGTATCAAGATTGGATCATTATGGATGTGCTAAAGATGGAGGATTTTAAGTTGTTGTACTATCTATTGTTCATGTACTGTCTGTCGTTCCTGCACTGACCTTCGTTCCTATACCGACTTTCATTCCTGTACCATCCCCTATTCCTTACAAGGTGGACAGTGCTGATTCCTTCAATATTGACTCCAAAAATATCATATCTATTAAATATTGGCATGTGTCTCTCATCGAGGGCTTGTTATATTCTCTGCATTAGGCTTGGAGTGTTATCAGTGAACTAAAGATGGAGGTCTGTCATTGTTCAAATGTATTTTTCAGTTAATTTTTATTACGGACGGGAGCATAGCTTTATGTATAAATTAGGAATTCTAGGGTAGAGTTAGGTGCAATACTCTGTAGAATTTTTCCTCACACTATAATTTTGTGTCAACACTCTTTTGGGATGGATCTAGCAATCCACGATGTACATTTGCATGTACTGAGTTTAATACAAGGCACTATTCCAGTTATTCATTTCTTGTTCTAATATTTTATGTGATGCACTATTCGAGGATTTGATTTTCTAGATCTCATAGAAGGGTAATGAGCTGGTTGGCTAGGGCCCAACCAACCCAACTCATTCTCCCTCTTTTGTAAGGTGTTTTATATGTATTTTCGTATGCGAGATTGGAGCAAGAAGTATTTCTTTGCGTTTATATAGCTAACATATTTTTTTCCTTCTTCATAAACTATGTGACTCGGATCTGAGGTGTGAAGGTGTGGGTGTGTTCATTTAGTGAAGGTTGTGGTAGCATTTCTTTCTTTTGATGTGTAGTTTTCTGTCTACAAAGGGGGTGTTTGAGTTTACTTGCACTAGTGTGTTTTAATCCTGCAAGTGAGGGTTAACTGTGTAAGGGTATTTATTTCTATAAGTGGATTTATTTTCCTTATGCAAGTGCGTTTAATTCCTTATTATGAAAATGCATTCTATGCAAGCGCTTTTTCTTTAACTTGGGGTTAATTTATTTGTATTTCCCTTAGCGTTAATGAAGAGTTGTCAATATTATGAGGATCTCTGATTATGCTTAGTTTCTTGTGGGAATAGTTCAGTTTAAGACTGGAATTTAGTGAAGGAACTTTTGAACTGAAACCTTAATTCGGTAAAAGTGAAGATTTGGTTAATATCATGACAGTCATCTACGAAATAAGGGATGCTCTGTGTTTAGTCTGGATGATCATTTTCACATGAAGAAGTTTCTGTTGTAGTGGAGATTTCCTTTCTCTTTCAAAGTACTTTTCACTTTCAAATGAATGATTAGATAAGGAGTCTTTTTTATTATATGCAATTATTTCTCTGCTTTAGTTTTCCTTGCAAGTTAATTTCTAGTTAGCACACTTTACATTTCATGCAAGTGGTTTGGAAGCTCAGTACAGGAATATTGATTTCTTAGTACATGAATCTTTCTTTCGGTAGAGGAATCGATACCCTCATACAGGAATAGAGTACCATGGTACATGAACTTATAATTCTTGTATGAAAGCCAAAATACTCAGTGAAGGAACATAACATACTTTACTATAGGAATATTGTTCCAGTGAAGGAACTTTGTTCTAGTATAGGAACATTGTTGTGGTGTAGGAATGATGATTCAAACTAGGAAGGAAAACCTATAACAAAGATAAATGCACTTCAGAGCCTAATTATTTCTCTGCCTTATGATTTCACTGACATTTAGCCTCCGATATCTTCTTTTATTTCTTTCATTGATCAGGATTGTTCATGCTGATTTGAAGTTCCTTTCATTGAGTTTTTGCAAAGTATTTTTCTTTTGAATTCAATACCAAATTTTTTTTGGTGTTATTTGCTTTCCATTATTTTGATTATGCAAGCTTAATTAGGAAAGATAGAAGAAGGGTTTGCATATTGCTAAAGTCCTTCTCTGTAATTTCAAGTGCTGCACCTCCATGTTTACGAACTCCCGGATTGAAAGTTAAATGTTTGTCAATTAATATGCCCTATATTACACCCAATAGTTACATATATGGAGAAAGTATTATGCCAGAGAACCATAAGACTTAAATTATCTGAAATATCTTATAGGAACGAGCCTATAGTAGACACCAATCCCCTCTTTTACATTGTAGGAATTAACAACCTACATGACACGCCAATCCCCTCTACTACTTTCTAGGAACCAAATTATAGAAGACCCCAATCCCCGCTATTTATTTCTAAGAACCAACGTACAAGAGGCACCAAATCTGTCTACTTCATTATAGGCACTAAACTACAAGAAACACCAATCCAAACTCATGCAACCTTTGTAGGAACAAACCTACATAAGACACCAATCCCCACTACTACAAATAGTCATATGCACCAAACTACTTCACTAAATATTAATTCCTTTTCACAATGTATGTTAGCTTCTTATACTTTCACTAAGTCTACTTGCTATTTTATTCTTCACTAGATTTGTTACTTCCTTCTACCTTCACTATGTATACCTACTAATTCTTCCTTCATTAAGTATAATTCTTCCAAAATGTGTTTCTTTATGCTTCTTCCCAATTAAGAATTTAGATAACATGCCACCTATCTAATTTTAAAATCCGGTTCTAAATATTTCTACCACAAGTAGCTAGATATATATTCTCTGTCTTACCCAAATTTCACAGTATGAAACATCTTAGAAAGAAATTTATAAAAAAAAAAAAAATGGATAACCTATTTGAAGCATGTTTAAGGAGAATTCAAGAACACAAACTTCTTCATATCATATTTCTAAAATTATAGGAAATAAGGTATGAAATTTCTATCATAGTTACCTTGAGGTCTCTTCCTTACCTCCTCCATATTTCATATTTCGAAACATCATAAAGTTAAATTTATAGAAAAATTTCTAATATGGCCTTTTTCTAGTACATTTTGTGAGAACTCAAGAAGCCTAAAACCACATGTTTATGAATATCTTCTCTGTACTTGCTCCAAGTTTCATAGTCTATTAGAAGAAGATTCATGAAGCCTAACTTTGATAGACCATATCTCCAAAATTATATTGAACCAAGGTCCAAAAATTTAATCATAGGTACAAAATATCTTCTATATGTATCTTTCATTTTTAGAGTTTTGAATAATGCTAAAATAACAATTACAACAAAAATTCTAAGGTGACTAATTCACCCCACAAATCACAGTTTGCGTCCACCTCTAGACTCCAAGAATCACTCCAAAAATTATTCATCAGTTCCACTCGCAATATCAATTCTCTTTTTTCTTGGATGGTGTTAAAATGCACCCATATGCACTTAATTTCTAGTGTTTTCATGTTAACTTATAGGGCTTACTTGTAAAACTCATTGGGTTGGCTTGCTTGTAACATAAGTGGGTCATCCTAAAAAAATATTTAATATGTCCTCGTTCCTATGGAATTAGAAGGAGTTCCATATATTGTTTGAAAGGTCTCTAAATAAAAGTTCTAAGCATATATCCTAAGCTCCCTTCTGAGCAAGGTAATTAGAGTAAAATTTATTCAAACATAGGCTATCCAAATGGACATCAAAACTACAAAAATAATATGTTTGACAATCTACTTCTCCAAACATTTCCAATAAAAAAATGGCCTTTTAGCTAAATTTTTACGATAACTATTAAAACTAGTCCCCTTTAGTAATTAAATTTATTGCTCCCCTCTCTATTTGACTCAAGCTAGCTAAAAAAGGTAACCTTGAGATATGGTCGTATTGTTTCAAAAATTCAAATACATAGAGGAAGCATTGAACACCCATTTAGCATGTTCTTATAGCTATTTATCACAATCTTATCAATAATACTTTCCATGATTATCCCATTCTAATGTCATGTTGCAAGTGAGATACCATTTCAAAAAAGTCTAGAAGCCTTTCTAAATATAGCATGTAAAATTCATAGCACAATCAACCAATCTACCAATAATCAACGAAATATCCTAAGGGAACCAATAAGAAAAATATTTCCTAAATGCACAATGTACTGACATTGACACTTACTAGAGCAATATTCATGTCACTAATAACCTCTCAACTAATTTGTTCTCAGTTTAGAAAAAACATTTACTAGGATACCACTAAAACTTTGATAACAAGAAAGTGTCTCTCTTCCTATCTATAGTATTGAATTATTTCCTAATAGAATGATTCAAAATGATTTTCCTCGTGTTGAAAAATCCTGCTTTTGTAGAGAGGATTGAGCTATACATATTTCTTTAGTCCATTTAGAATCTCTTCTGTAACCTAAAAAATGTTTCTTTCCCTTATATTGTGCATGATTTCACCAACTCAAAATGAATTCCAAGGTTAGTCCTTGATTTGTATTAAATTATTAATATATCTTGGAACACTGAAATGTATAGAAAAATGTTGTCTACGCCTCATTATTCCTTGTAAATTTTCCTTAAATAAACCAATTCCAAGCCCTTTATGCCATCAATGATCATAATTTTTATAAAGTGACAACAAAATTTAGTGAGGGCATAGGTAAGCTAAATAATTTTGGACCGAGTGATAGCTACCCATAATAGATTAATACATTTTTATATCACATACTCAATGTTTTTTCTTGGATTTTGGAACTATGCCTTCACATGGGAAAAATTGATCTTGATATCCATTCAAATTACACATATTACCAAGGAGTTTTCTCATTACGTTTGATATTATATTTCAAATATCTAAGTTAGGTCTGAAAGGTTAACCTAAAGACATGTTTCAAAGCTATTTGCATCAAACATGTGAGATTATTTGGACTTGAAGATTGCTACCTATAATGAAAATAAATTTATCATATGTACAACTTAGCCCACATTTTTGTGGATTTATAACCATAAGGCATATTTGTAGAGTGGGCTCTTGTGTGGACACATGTTATGAGATTGGTTGCTTCTAGAGAATGAATTTTTTTGTTTATCATGCAATATTTTCCTACATAGTCATTCTCTCTTTTATGGTTTCTTTCTTCAATGAATACTATTTGTAACATTTATTTTCTACTATATCCTTTCTCCCATTCCCATTGGTAGGATATTCATTTAACTTACAATGGAATTAACTAACGATTTTTATGTTAAGTAAAATATCATATCCATTTACTCATCTTTTTTGTCCTCATTTTTCAATGGAAATTAGAGTAGATCCTTTTCATTAGTAAATAGTTCTCTTATTTAATTGCACATATTTTTCATTGTGATGGTATCATGATATCTCAGGAAAAAATGTAACACATCAATGGCCACTAAGATGGGATCAGGATGGGTCTCTCATCCTAAATTGAATGACGAAAAATTAGTATTTCGTATAAGAGAGAACCCCAAATAACTATTGTTATGTTTATCCCTATTAACAATTATTTTCGGTGGTAAGAGCGTGGACCAAATTGTATAATTGGTACAAATGCTCATTCATACCATGCACACATTCCTAGTCAACAAAATCTTATAAAATAACCATATACCCCTCTCACCCATACTACGCAGCTTCAATAATAGACTAGTTACATGGCATCGCTTCCAAGCTTGATAATACTAAGAATTAAAATTCCCCCATGTATCTCATCTCCATGACCAAATTTAATGTTCACAGATGTATAACTCATGCCTACACTGAGCATATTAGACAACTCCTTGTAGGACCTCTTTTTCCTAGGAAGAAGGTTGTTAGAAGTCATATTACTAAGGATGCAGTTTTAGTTGATTAGTAGAGGACAATTTTGGGCCATGTTTTCAAGAAATTCCCAAATAATTCAATCATATATCTTTTACTCAGCGCTCTTCAATTGCCTCATAACTCTCACGACAAGAACCATTAGGTTGATATTGTTGATGTATTGGTCAATAACCTCTAACCCATATGGATGTTCCAATGTTCCCTAAACCTTCGAGGAAACCTTCATGATCTACATAGATGACCTAAGAGGCTTTTAACAGAGTATTGTAGTCCAATTTGACCCTCTTTAAAATTTGGTTGCCTCTGTAAATTATTTCTCACATGAACCTCTATTTTGTTACTTCTAGTCTTATTTGGCCTCCTAAACTCATATTCAATATGCTAATCCACTCCTTATATTTCATCTTGAATCATATGAAAGGGCTAAATAGTAAATAAAATTAAAACAAACTTCAATTATAATGGATAATATTAACCATAAAAAACCAATAAAATTATTATATATATATATATATATATATATATATATATATATATATATATATATATTATTTTAATTGTATACGCTGTACATATATGTTTATCACAAACCGAAGGGATGATCATGATTAAAATAACTAAATATCATCAATATATAAATAAAAACTAATCATGTTAACAAAAATAGGATACATAAAAGATGTCTTAATCCTAATTCAAATATGATTATGTTAACATGTACTCTTTAACTAACACATATTGCATTTGCTAAATTATAATAACATTATCCTACCCAAATAAATACTGATAAAAATCATATCATACTTAACTTAATAGTAAGTGGGTAAATATTTAAATTATATCATGTCAAAATAAAGGATTAATGTGCAGATGATTTAACATTCCTATACAATTTCAAAAATCACTTATTTTAAATTTTATTAATATTTATAAATGATTATTAAACAAAAGTTTTTTATTTTTGCCAATTATATTATGTTAAAAGCTTTAAATAAAACTATGAAAGTATTTAGTAGCACAACACATAATGAGGTAGATTAGAGCCCATTAATCATTAATAATATCAAGTTAAGAAGAAAATTATAAAACTCATGTAACGCAATAAATTTCAAAATATTTATATTCTTCGTTATTATGGATTTCATCTATTCTTTGAGTTAAGTTATCTTCCAAATGGAACGGCCTATTTATAAATTTGGCAAGTGGGTTTTCACTATTTTGTCTTCTTTCAGCTAGAAAAAAGAGGAGAAAGAAGAATATTAGTTGAAGTACACGTACGAAAAAGATGCAAGAGTTAATTATTAAAACTTTATTAGTATTCATCTGAAGGTCCACCCGATTGGATCTCACCAAGGAGTTAATGGTGCCACATTCTCCCATCCAATATTAATTTCACCCATTCATCACAAATAATATATTTTGACTTTGACATTTCATCTCATCGGAAGTCATCTTTCGTAAACAAATCTCTCACTCATACGAAATATTTGATACATATATTCATGAGACTTCACGTCAAAAACACGAAAATAATATTATCACCTCAAGTTAAGATAAATTTAGAAATGAGCCAATCCAATCTTTTTCTGTGATATTTTCATTTACCTATATACTTCTCCCTTGTCCGCAAAGACACTTTGATTAATACAAAAAGAATATAGTTCATGCGAATTTAATTTTCTAACTACATATGTTTTCTTGTAGCTGGGATTAGTTAAAATTGTGAGTTTGAATGGCATATTTTATATTCCTGTTTCATGAACGTTGAGGATTATATATTCAAAATATTAACTTTATTTAATATTAGGAAGAACATGTTAAATGGTCCTGTGTAAACGATATTAATTATTGAGATACGTAATATCAACCATAAATGTTTCATAAGAGGTGGTCAGGGAAACAATCAAATTACTGCAAAGGTACATACTTATATCGTTGTGGAAAGATATTGAGGAGAGAAAATGACATAAGGAAGTAACTTTTGGCTATCTTATATTTTCATCATTATACTATTTCGTTGAAGTAATATTCATTTTTTCCATATGATATAAGATTAAGTAAATGATGGAACAATACAATAAAGAGGAAATTAACCAGCAATTTAAAGTAAAGAAGGTTTAAAAGAAAAAATACTATAATATTAAAATATTAATTATTAATGCAATTAATATTTATCTTAAGGTTTTTACAGCGTCAATTTCATCCCAAGCATTCCCGGTTGCAACCTGATCCCAGGAGAGCCACAAATCAGCGTATCTCTTTAGCGTCTTGCTACTCCAAGAACAACAGTCCGGATATTATTATTTCTAGCCTTATTTAACATCTCAGAGAAATCAGAGTCATCCAAAATAATACACAGACAATCAATTCCTCTGGTCATAGAATGCTGAATTTGGCTTTTCAATGCTGCATCTGCTGCCTGTGGTTTGTCCTCCACTGTTTTTACATACACACCAGCCCTTCTTAGCTCAGAAGCAAGCCCATACCCTACTTTAGGAAAAAGTAGATTTTGCGCTGCATTCTTATATTTCTCGTCTTTTTCTCTATATTGTTCTCTAAATTTGGCCTTTCGCTTGCCTCTCGCTTGGCCTTTCGCTTGCACAGAGATTTCGTCTTAATCGCCTGTCACTGTGCAGCCGTATGCTGGTATAGTGATGTGCCTGAGGTGACCAGACGGATAGCTGTGGTAAAATCCGTGAATGCTGAGAGTGGATTCAAGACGAGCATTTGTGATACATCAATCTGAGCTTCATAAATCCACGTGATATTCAAAGTGTTGAAGCGTTGATGCGTTCCTCTGATGCGTTCCTACGACAGAAAGTATATTCAAGTGTTGAAGCGTTGATGCGTTCCTCTGAAGCCTGAAGCGTTGATGCGTTTCTGGTATCATAACCTGGTGCATTTGAACTGCTGCTTGTGCTTGAATGACATGGTATGCTTGTGATATGTTGTTTTATGAAGTTATTGGGACTCAGAAAATTCCTTTACAAGCTGCCGAAGCCATCGGGATCACACTTCCAAATTTTAATTGAAATTGTGTTTGGAAATGAGAGCCTTTTGCACCTCTGTTTGATTATGGTAAATGATTTGCGCAGTTTGACTATGCATATAACCAAATGACTTGCGCAGTTTGTCTATGTATATGACTTTAAACCTGATTCATCTCAAAAAGTTTGAGAATGACAAGAGAGATGATTTTAATGGCAGTATAATGTGTGCCGTTGATATGTATTTATGATGGCAGTTTTTGTATTGTAAGCAGTTTTTCAAAGGGGTTATGTAAGCAGTTTCAAAAGCATTCAAAGTCATATCAGTCAGAACATTTGCACAGTTTGTTTTTATGCTGTATTGAAGCACAAAGTGTTATAATATTTCAATGAAATTCTGATGCCTTCTGTCACACATTAAAGGGATTTGAAGGCTGTAACGTAAGGAAAGTTTTTTATCAGCAGAGATATTTTGTTACAGTATGCATTCAAGAGAAAGAAGAAGATATTTCAAAGGCGGGGGGGCAGACATCTTCAAGAAGAAAAGGCAGACTTACATTGCATTCGCTGCAAACAAAATGGATCTCATGATGCTTCTACATGCAAGCTACCATGGGAAAAGATTGAGCAGAGAAGAAATCAACAAAAAGGTAAAACTGATGACACAGACAAAGATAAAGAATCTGAATCCGCTCACTATATTGAGCCACAATGTAACATTGGAGTAAATGAAGATCTGTTTAATGCTTCACTTACTTCTTCGAAAAATGACTGGTTGCTTGATTCAGGAGCAACCTGTCATATGACTCATAGGAAAGATTTTTTTGAAGATTTGCAGATCAGTCAAAAATCAAGCCATCAGGGCTTGGCACAGTTAGGCTTAAACTGCCTGGTCTTCCAGACTTTCTTCTGGATCATGTTCTATATCTCCCACAGCTCAAGAGAAACTTGCTGTCCCTGGTCCACATCCGCCAGCAAGGTCACTCCATTCATATGTTTGATGGAAAGCTTGAGGTAAGAAAGGCATCTGACCATTCACTTGTCATGAGGAGTATAGAAGAAGAAAGACTTCTTAAACTGCAAGGAACCTCTGCTCATGCACAACATTTTTCATATATTTCTGATCATGATGAAGGTACACTTCCATCAAGTTTATTATGGCATGCTAGATTTGGACATTTAAACTATGATAGTCTCCGCTTGTTGAAGAAAAATGGTGTTGCTGGTTTGCCTACAATTCCTAAAAAACATAAACAATGTGATGCTTGCATTCTAGGAAAGCATAGCAAACAGTCTTTTCATGATTCACATTCAAGAGCACATAGGAAGATTGAACTTATTCATTCAGATTTATGTGGTCCAATGCCTGTTCCTTCTGCAAATGGAAATAAGTATATCATGACATTTATTGATGATTACACCAGAATGTGTTGGGTTTATTTATTGAAGAACAAATCTGATGTTTTTCAAACATTCAAGAATTTTCATAAGTGGATTGAAAATGATGCACAATCTCATATTGGGTCTATTCGCACTGATAATGGAAAAGAATATACATCAAATGAATTTGAACACTATCTTCGCCAACATGGGATTAAACATCAAACAACTGTGCCTTATAATCCTCAACAGAATGGTGTAGCTGAAAGAATGAACAGAACAATTTTGAATATGGTACGATCCATGTTTTTCTTCAAAAATGTAAAGACAATGTTTTGGGTTAATGCTATTCTATGTGCTGCATATATAAAGAATAGATGTCCATCTAGTGCTATAAGAAACAAGACTCCTTATGAATTGTGGTATGGACATGTTCCTTCGGTAAAACATCTCAGGATATTTGGTTCCACCTGTTATGCTTTAATACCAAAGGTACATAGAAACAAACTTGGTGCTAGAAGTCGTAAGTGTATCTTCCTGGGGTATTCAAACACATCTAAAGCATACCACCTTTATGATGAAGTAAATAAAAAGTTTGTTTTATCTAGAGATGCCATTTTTCTTGAATCATCCAAATCTGACAGTGTTGTTGAGCGACAACTTGATCGCTTGGATAGATTCACAAAACCGAAATCATTCGAAGAGTTTGATAATCAGATTCCACATCTTGAAGGGGGGATTCCTATACTAGATCAACATGTGGAATCTTCTTCTGAAGAACAATCTCCCCTGCATGACACTCCAACAACAGATGATGCTTTAAGTGATGTAATTGATAGAATTGGGAGACTCAATCTTGATTCAGACCCAACTCAATCAACAGAACAGCCTGGACCATCTCAGAAAGGTCCCCCAAAGTGGCTGATAAAGACACTTGAAAGTGTTCATCCTGATGAAATTGGAAAAACAGGAACCAGAAATACAAACCGACAAGATGGAGGTGATGTAGATAACTCGAATTCACCTGTTGATATGGATGTTACTTATGATTGTGAATTGAACTTGTCTACAGATTTTGAACCAACTTCCTTCAAAGAAGCTGCTTCTCATGATGAATGGAAAGAAGCGATGCAGAAGGAGTATGATGCCCTCATAAAGAATGGCACTTGGAAGCTGGTTGATCCTCCATTTGGAACCAAACCAATTGGCTGCAAGTGGGTCTACAAGAACAAGTACAAAGGTGATGGCTCACTTGACAAGCACAAAGCTAGGCTTGTGGCAAAAGGTTTTGCACAGAAGGAAGGGGTCGATTATGATGAAACTTTTGCTCCCACAGCAAAATGGGCCACCATCCGGACACTCTTTGCACTAGCTGCTCAGAACGGTTGGAAAGTCCATCAAATGGATGTAAAAACTGCATTCTTGAATGGAGATCTAAAAGAGAATGTTTTTATGTCCCAGCCTGAAGGATTTGCTGTGAAAGGACATGAACACAAAGTATGCAAACTTGTGAAGTCCTTGTATGGCCTCAAACAAGCACCACGAGCCTGGTATGAAAAACTAACTGAGCATCTTCTGAAACTCAACTTCAAACATTTTGATCTTGATGATGCAACTTTATTTGTCAAGAAAGTTGGCAAAACAGTTGTATATCTTGTGGTATATGTAGATGATCTTTTAATGACAGGGAACAATGAAAGCTATATTGCATCCATAAAGAAAGAATTAGGAAATTTTTTTGAAATGACTGATTTGGGCTATGTTCATTACTATCTTGGCATTGAAGTAACCCAACATCCAAAGTCCATATTTCTTTCTCAAAAGAAATACATTGGAGATTTGTTAAACAGATTTGGCATGACAGAGTGCAATCCCCTTTCTACTCCAATGGAACAAAACTTAAAGCTCACATCTATTGAAGGAAAGGAATTTGAGGATGCAACAAAGTATAGACAGCTTGTAGGAAGTCTCATCTACCTCACTACTACCAGACCAGACATTTCATTTGCTGTTGGAATCCTCTCCAGGTTTATGCAAAAGCCTTGTGAGGGACATTGGTCTGCTGCAAAAAGAGTTCTAAGGTACTTGAAGGGAACTCAAGACCTTGGAATCAAGTATACATAGGTGGACGACTTCAACTTGATTGGATACTCTGATTCAGACTTCGATGGAGACAAAGAAACTGGGGTATCTACTTCAGGATATGCTATGAGTCTTAGATCAGGAGCTGTCTCCTGGAGATCATGCAAACAATCAGTACCAGCAGATTCCACAACAGAAGCAGAATATGTGGCAGCAGCTGAAGCAACGAAAGAAATTGTGTGGCTCAGGAAAATTCTTGAAGATTTGCAGGTAAAACAAATACAATCAACTCCACTCATGATTAATAACACATCTGCAATAAAGTTGGCCAAGAATCCAAAGTTCCATGATCGTACTAAGCACATCAATACTAAATATCATCTGATCCGACATCATGTTGAGGCCAAAACAATCCATCTCCGTCATTGTTCCACAAATGAGCAAATTGCAGACATCTTCACCAAAGCGCTTGGAAGAGAAAAGCTTGAAAGATTCAGAACGATGCTTGGACTCACCAACATCCCTTCAGATTAAGGGGGGGAATGTTGACACCTAATCCGAAACGGATGGGTGAACTGGATAGTCATCTAGAAGATGAACTGATCCGTTTTTATTTTTGTATATAAACATGAGTTACCTAATGAATAATATGAATCAGTTTTCTCTCTTGTTCAATATGGAGTTACCCTGGCCTGACAGTATCTTCTAGGCCCTGTGTTGGGACAAGGTCCGCTGGGGTCAAATTTTTAATAGTTTTTGCTATTTTTGTAAAGTCTCCACATTTTAAGGAGCAGAGTGCAAAGGTCGTAGGAGTCAAAGGGGATTTAGGAAGGTCAAAGCCCCTTAGTTGGTTAATAATTTAAGTTGTTTTGTGATCCGCCCATGGTTCGTGACCCATGGTATTGTAGTGAAAGAAGCTATTTAAAGGAGTCATATCGAGTCATAGGAGGTAAGTCAATCATTGAAGATCTATGTATGGGCAAGAAAACTAAGCTAGAAGAGTCTATTTTCTGTACTTAGGCAAAGGGGAAAGTGTCATGCGGAAAGAGTCAATTTTGCGGACAAAACCGACCTCCGAAGCTAAGGCTTTCTAGTGACAAACAAGACAATTAAGCACTATCTTTCCCTAAATATGCATTTAGAATACAAGCAATCAGGTGTTTGTAACATACCTTTAGTCCAACGCTGTTTGTAGCAGTCCAGCCTCTCCGATCCAGATGAGCTCCTCCTTCTCTTCGAAACCTACATTCACTAACAAGCAAACGATTACATAACACCTAAATAACTCATAAAATAAAACATATTCATCATAAAGACCAAGGAGTATATGAAACAAATTATATATAACAACTTGTTGAGAAAAATGAACTTAATTGTATTAAGTGGAAACAAAAGAAACCATTACAACCAGTGCCTTGGTGTTGCGCAGGTCCCTCCCAGGGTCCAGCAAGAGTTCTCATTTACATAGATCAGCTCACCCACTTCTAAATGAAGCTAAGAAAGGATGGGAATCTCTCCTCTCAAGCTCTATAAGGGAGTCCTAATTTCAGCAGCATCTACCCTTAGGAATGTTCAGCTTTCAACCTCCCCTCCCTCTGGCCCAATGCCTGTATTTACAATGCTTTGGAGGAAGTTAATCAGGTCCACCATCAATGGGATAAGCCCCTCTTTGAATGGGATAGCTCCCCTCTTGATGGGATAAGTTCCTCTTTCATAGGGATACATGAACCATCTGGAGGCGCTCAATACACGTCAAACCATCTTCTAGAATGCTCTAGATTCGACCACAAGTAACTTTTTTGAAGTAAAACTTGCGCCTTTTGACCTTTACAGGAGTACGCACCCACCCCTTTACAGACAGAGCGTACAAGTACGCAGGTATTGTGAACTTGGAGTGGGTACATGCAGGTAAGGTTAAGAGAAACTGCGTAACCAGAGTTAATTGATTTTTTAAGGACTTTCTCTCTTTTTTGGAGTTTGACATGAGGAGCAGAGGTATAAGACTTGCCAAGGAGGATAGTATGACTGTTGATGGAGCCATAATAACTGCAAATAGTCATGGTGACAAATTTTAGTGTAACAGATTGCCCCCTAAAGTGCGAAGCCTGTAGTAGATTAGGGTTTCATATCATCTAGGAAGGGTGAAGTACTTTATCATTTCAAGGATTATCTTGTGGAGAGCCCAGTCGGAACCTGCAAATATTCAACACAAAATACATATGTAAGATCATATCATCACTGAGGTAGGCATTCCCATACTCAGATTGAAAACTTTAACTAACAAACTAACTACTGCTCTGATATAGGAATGATTTCGCAGTACATCATAATCATAGACTCTTGTAGACACAGTATGGACACAGCCATCTGTTTATGATTAGTCTACTATATAATGAATACAAAACTCCTCACAACCTGGATGGTGGAAACTAGATCCAGGGTCTTCATTTCTACTTCCCGAAATGGTACAATTCTATCCATGCAAATAAATGAGTTGATGTCGAACATGGTAGAAACCACTTGATTACCAGTCGATGATGTAAACTGTTAACAAGTGTGAGAGAGACCACCAGTGATGTCAATTGTTCTCAAAGTACCCAGTATAATCCATGAGATGTGAATGAATGAGTTGATGTCGAACATTTCACGGAATGCTTAGATCGAAAGTCAATGATGTAAACCGTCGTCAAAGGCGAGAAACCTGCCATTGATGCATGCAGATTTCAAGGTACTGACGATTTCTAGGTCATATTTCTAGATAATGTGCTAATGTCGATAGAAAGCGACCTGTTGTAGGGAAGCCCACAACATGAAATCATAGATCAAGTTGAAGAAATGTAGCTCTAAGGACTGACTTAGGGATGGTCGAGATGGATGACAAGTATTTTGCAGATGAATGGTTTATTTGCAGTGATCTCTTGAACACATAACGACACAACAGATGGCTTGGTGACAATTGACCCAAAGTTAATACCCGGAACCGGTTGAAGATTTTCAATGTGGTTTGATTAACTGTTAGGCAAAGGATTTCCCAACCCAGGTGAATGAAAAAAGTGTCGCGTCCAAGAGTGGTGATAAGGTTTCTTCTCAGACAAAGGATAACAAATAGGCTCATTTTTCTCTCTTTTCCCCCACCATTTCTGGCAAGTACCTCTTTATTTTTTACAAGCTTCAGGAGGATAACATATGCTTGATTATAATCTCATCCTTCGGATGAGTCCAACTTAGTTTAGATTCGAACCCTAAGAAGGAGTGGTTCGTTCCTGTTTGTAATCGTACAGGTCCTTTACTGTGAAATTTTAACGAGTCCAGTATAGGAGAAACTCGACGTTTTTCAATTTTAGAGAGTCTGAAAAACTTAAGAAGACTCCAGGGTTGAACGTTTTCGTAAATTTGTGTCTCCCAAGCCCGAAAAAGTATAAAATAATACTTGAGAGAACCGCTTTATCTTTTACGACCAAGGAGTACTTTTATAATTAGTGTCTTTGACCTGAAAAGTAAAAAGCAATCAAGGACACGTCGTTTTATTTCCAGTATCGAATTTGAAACGAAAAAAATCCGGCAATCTTTTCATGTTTTTACGGTCAGAAAAGGGCTATAAGAGGACCCTCTTTTAATTCCATTTTAACGAGTGTAAAAGAAACGCTCGGCAATCTTTTCATGTTTTAGGAGTCAGAAAAGGGCTTAAAGATGACTCTGATATTTTTGTTTGTAAAAAATGACAATTTTCCCTGAAAATCCTTTATCCTGCACAAAAACCAACACATTACTCATACCTGTTTAAAGATAGATAAAAATACTTTGAAAAATACCTTTTCATGGTGAAAAATAAACAAATTTACCATTCATTTACCCAAAAAACCTATAAAAAGGGCTTTTACCAATTCATTTTTACCATTTTACTGTTGAGGAGAGAAAAAGGGCTTTTGGCAAGAAACTTCCCGTGGACATTGCGGAGAATCCAACCGTCGAAATCGAACGCCGTCTCATCAGGTATTCTACAACATCCTCCTCTTCATTTCCATCTGTTTATAATTTGTTTTTAGGCCCTAGTTTCATTTTTTGGAAGCTTTGGGGTTTCAAGGTCCGCCTTTCGGGGTACGCAGGTGCTCCACTGGTGACCTGCGTACCCCGACATTTTCTCAGTTGGGAAAATGCCAGGTGTATGCACCTTGCCTTAAGGGAAGCCGCGTACCCATGCCCTGTTCCTAAAGGCGGGGTGCATACCCCGCAAAACGAGTTTTCAAACCCCAATTTCTTCAAAATGGACCAAAATTTTTTGATTTCATGAATTCTAACAAATGTTTTTTGGTGTGTAGATTGCCCACCATGCTTGATTGGCGTGAGAGAGAACACGAAGATGTTGATTTGGCCACCATTAATCATCAACCGTCCATTGATGCTTTTAAGGCATGCGGCCTTTACAAATACTGGGCCATACCTGGCATGAGGGCCCAGGTGCGCTTTCTAGAGTGGTTGGTAGAGAGATGGAACGTCCAGGACCAGTGCTTTTACATTGGAGGGCACCAGCTCGAGATAGAGCCCTCATATATTTACTTTCTCACTGGTTTGCCCAAGAGAGGCGAACACTTGACTCTGTTCGAGACTAGGCCGGGTCGCCAGTCCATCGCTAGTCTCCGACAAGAGTGGTGTAACACTCAGTCTGAGGAGAAGGGGATAGAGATCAAAACTATATCCCGACCTGAACTTATGGTGATTGCTTTCACAGTTACCAGACTTTGCGGGGCTACCGCTTTACACATTGCCACTGGATCCCAGATGCGGATGGCGATTGATTGCTATCGGGGCACCATTTTCAACTGGTGTGATGTTGTGTTGGCCAACTTAAAGGGCCAACTGACTAGGACTAAAAACGGGCAGCTAAAGACTTTGGGTTATGGGCCTTTAGTTGTGAGTTTTGCCCTAGATAGGGTTCCAATGCTGATCCCACAGTAGCTCACTGTTGAGGTTGGGCCTCCCCGAGAGCCTAAGTTGATGCGATGGGTTGTGGTGATGGCCCGTCATCCTGACAAGGGCACGGAGGTTGTCCGATTTACTCCAGAGTATTTTCACTGGTTGGAGGACCAGATCTTTTCTATACAGGATTTTCCTTATGCGGGAGTTGATTTTCGTGGAGATCTGGACATGGTTCTTCCACCGGGAGAACAATGGGATGACACAGGTACTTCATTTTTCACAAGTTTTTAAATTATCTATTTTTTTGTTTTTATATATCGTCTCAAAACTGACAGTAACAATTTTCAAAATGCAGATGTAGGCCCACGCCGTCCAGCTAATCTCCGGCCTTTCGAGTGGAGACTACCAGTTGCAGCGGCACCGGCCCCACGGGATGAGGCCACAGAGACCCTAGCTGAGTTGGAACAAGACCTAGAGCGTCTTACAACAGACATACCAGAGACTACTATAGATGATATTCCTATCAGGCTTCAACGCTATGTAGTCGTAGTCCCGGGACCTTTTAGGAGGTTCTTGTGTAGGGTGGCTCATGCAGTGGTGTCGTATAGAGAGCATCACCAGTGATTGGATGGTCGTTTTTGTAGACACATGTGACATTTTGGTTTTTTGTACTTATCATTTTTGCCGATCATAAGGTGTTTTTCCACCTATGATCGAAGACGATGTATTTTTTGACACACTCCTATCTATATATATCATTATTACCGGCTTATCTTGTTAAACATGTGTGACGAAATGTTTTTAAATTTACATGTATGATTATTGCAAATGTCTGTCTAACACTCGAGAAGCAATTGCATCTGCTAATGTATTTAAAGACCTTGGAATATGTTGATATTCAATGTAATCAAATTCACGTTCCAAGAGACGCACTCTCAAAAATAACCTTAATAACACTGGATTTCTAATGGCATACACTCTATTAAGCTGTAATACAACGAGTTCAGAATCTAACCTCACTCTCAAACTCCGAATCCCAAATGAAATAGATTCAGACAATAACTCAATCACTGCACTGTACTTTGCAATGTTGTTTGTTGTTTGACCGAGGCTTACCCCATGCATAGAAACTAACTCGTTAGAGGGCGAATAGATAACCCAAGCTGCGGAAGAGATATTCCATGTACCACGACAAGCACCATCAGCAAATCCAATGTATGTTTGGAGAGGCATCGACATCTGCAAACATCAAGCGTAAAACCAAGATAAACAAAATAACGACGAAAAACACACTTTCTAAGCTAAGCACACTGTCTAAACTAACAAACACACCAGCTAGAAAGAAAAATCTAACCTAGCTAAAATCTCCATACCCATCACTTAAGCATAATACCTCTTTAGGTAAAGTCCATTTCTCGGTTTACCCAAAGAGTCCTCGTCAAAATCTACCAGCTCATAGGCCCCTTTTGCTAGCTTTCGCTTGACAATGTAGGGCCCATGCCACATAGGAACGAATTTTCCAACACCTAATTTATCGTTAGCTTGATCGTATAATAGCACTAGGTCTGCTTCCGAAAAATTCCGAGGGGTCACATTTCGATCATACTGAGCTTTCATACGTTTTGCGTGAGTCTCGATCGCCAACGCAGCATCATGTCGAGTCTCATCTAATTGAGCTAAGTATAATAAACGATTCTCCTCTTCGGAAGTAGCTGGAAGTAATTCGACAGCCATTTGAAGTGACGGGATTTCGCATTCAATGGGCAGCACAGTTTCCAAACCATAAACTAGTTGGAAAGGAGTGAACCCTATTGATGTTTTCACTGAGGTTCGGTATGCCCAAAGCGCGGAAAATAACATGTTGTGCCAATTCGACCGATGAATACCAATTACTCGTCGGATCATGATAACTAAAACTTTGTTGATGGACTCAACCAGACCATTCGCTTGTGGATAATAAGGAGTTGAGCTATCGTGACGCAAACCAAGCTGGCCTGTAAGTTCTGTCATCATAACGTTTTGAAAATGGCGCCCATGGTCAGTGATTATCGCTTGTGGGACACGAAACCTAGCAATAATGTGATTGAATATGAAAATTGCAGCTGTCTTGCCGCCTGCCTTGAATGTAGGCATCGCCTCGGCCCACTTAGTAAAATAATCAACCGCAAGGATGATATACGCATGCCCCCCGGTCGAGTGAGGGTTACATGTAATAAAGTCTATACCCTATTTGGCAAAAGGACCAACGACAATTATAGGGTGGAGAGGAGAAGGTGGAGCGCGCATCTTGCGATAAAACACTAGATAGTTGTGGCATTTCCGGACCGCAGTAATACAGTGTTTAAACAAGGACGGCCAGAAGTAGCCAGCGCGCAATATCTTTTGGGCTGTGGCATACCCAGACATATGACCGCCACACGCTCCAGAGTGACAGTCATTCAGAACCCTTTCAGCTTCCTCGTGAGTTAAACAACGTCGAAAAACCAAGTCCGCCCCACGGCGATAAAGAGTATCTCCAATAATTTTGTACTGTTGGGACTGGAAGCGAATTTTCCGACGTTCCGACTTTGAAGCTTCGGGCCGAAAGGATTGGGTCTGGAGATAGACGACGATATCCCCATACCACAGATCTAAAGTGCTGATGAGAAACAAAGATTCGTCCGCAATGGGTTCCTCTGCCACAGTTTCTGTGTCAGCACACGGGAAGTCACACATTAACTCTGCAAAAACTAAATATTTCTTAGACTTAGATTTTTCAAACTCCAAGTCGAACTCTTGCAGGATAACGATCCATTTAGAGTACTTGCCCCCTAGCAATTGTTTAGTCAAAATGTAGAGCATAGGGTTGCAATCCGAAATGCTTGTAGTTTTACGGAGTAGAATGTAGTGACGAAAACGTTGGACAGCTTGAACGGCTACCAATGCCAATTTCTCCACATGTGAATATTTGAGCTCAGTTGGGTTTAAATTCCGACTAAGGTAATATATCACATGTTCCGTTCCGAATTCGTCTTCCTGTACTAAGACCATCCCAATGGTGGAATGGGCGGCGGTGAGGTACAAAAGGTAATCCTGGTTGTAGTTGGGAGGATGCAGCAACGGTGCATGGGTCAACGCGTGCTTGAGTGCATCAAAAGATTTCTGAGCTATCTTATCCCAAGAGAATTGAGCATTCTATTTCAACAACCGGGTAAAACCCTTTGTAATCTCGGCGTAGTTAGGAATGAATCGTCGTAAAAAGTTTGCTTTCCCCTGCAAACTTTGGAGTTGGCGAAGACTCGAAGGAGGAGGCAATTTGATGATAGCTTCTACCTTCGAGGGATCGACGTGAATGCCGGCTTTTGAAACTACAAATCCCAGCAATTGTCCCACTTCTATACAGAAGACACATTTGTGTGGGTTCAAACGAATACGATAATGCCTACACCTCATGAAAATTGCTCGTAAATGGACAAGGTGATCAGCTCGACGTAATGAGTGAGCGGGCAAATCATCGAGATACGGTTGCACAATGTGTTTGATGTCATGAAACGCATAAGACATCGCCCTTTGAAAAGTGGCTCTGGCATTCTTAAGCCCAAAAGGTAATTTGCAATAAGAAAATGTCCCCCATGGACAAATCAAAGCCGTTTTTGGTTGATCGGCAGGTAGAATATTGATTTGATTGTAACCGGAAAAACCGTCCATAAAGGAAAATATTTCACTGCCGGCACAATCGTCAATTATTTGATTGATATAGGGTGTTGGGTAGTTGTCCTTGGGACAAGCTCGATTGATATCCCTATAATCGATGCATATTCTTATTGTTCCCTGTTTTTTGTTAACCGAAACAATATTCGATACCCAATCCGTTAACGGGATCGGATAAATGAAACCTACTTTCAACAGCTTCTCAACTTCTGCTTTAATCGCAACCGCTTTTCGTGGGTGAATCTGACGCAAACGTTGCCGGATGGGTTTAGCGTCCGGGTAATTCTTGATCTCATGGACAACAATCACGGGATCAATTCCTGGCATTTCCTCCTAGGACCAGGCAAACACGTCACGGAATTCTTGAAATAGGGCCTTGTATGTCTGATTTTCGTCATCTGAACACGAGGCACCTATATGAATGTGCTCAACAATTCCGGGCTTGACTGAAATGTCAATGGGAATAGTGCGAGAAATGTTTCCCAAATTCAACTCTGAATCGGGATGTTTCATTGGATTCTGAGCTTCTTTGACATATTCAGCTGTAAAAATTGATGAGAAATCGTTTTCAAATCGATCATCCTCAGGTAAAACCGAAGATCTGTGATGGATATCTTCCCATGGTAAATCATCTACACACAGAACTTCACAAAGTTTCTCGTTAGATGACACAACTTCGGGAAACGCTATTAACTCCGAGGTTGACGTGAAAAGTGATTCCTCATGGACCACATTCATTTGGCCGATTTTGGTTGAACGCGGGTCAGTAAAAGACTGCACAGCTTCATAGGCAATTTCATATGGACTCAAACGCATAGCATCACCAAATGAGTCTATCTCAGATTCAGAAGGAACGATCCAAGGATCGTCATAAACAATGGTATCTGATGTAATCATATGAATGGATGCAAATGAAGACAAGGCGTTGATTGGAGGAAAAGTAAAAGTTCCCAGTAAACCGACATCTTTAACTAATCCTACTCCAACATCCCTATAAGGGATAGTCGTTTTACCGACATGCTGGATACTCTCTGAAGAGCCCGGGTCAGATGAAAAGTAAGCCAGCTGGTCTATTGTTACGATCTTGCCATTATATGGAAACTTGATTACTCGGAAGACCGATGAAACGACCGCTATCATAGCATAAGACCAACTTCGACCCAAGAGAAGGTTGTAGTCTAGAGGGGCATCAACCACCTCCACATCTAGACTAACGGTTTTTCCTTCAACCCCTATAGGCAAATCCTGTAGAATGCCAAACGGATGAAACCCACGGCCATCAAAGGCCTTAAGAATTGTCGGGGATTGATTTAGTGAAAGAGAACCAAGCGATCTCCAGCACTGTATCGACATAATACACGTGGAAGCTCCCTCATCAATTACAGTCTGATGAATAGGCCTGTTTTTGACTATCACTGGGATCTGGAAAGCCATCTGATGAGGTAAACGCGGTGTACTATTTTCTAGATCAAAGATTATTAGGTTCGGGTCCTGAACATCAACAGCTCCTATAGCCGACAAAAGTAATTTGCGTTGTGCTGGGCATGATTGCAGCACTTCCAAAGCCGACATTGCTGAGGGTGAAACAGCTAAATCCTCAACAATGTTGTAATTCTGGGCCGCTCTCGCATGTGGATTGAAAGCAGACCTTCGAAGTACACCCTTGGCAGGCGGTTTGATTACTATGTCCGGGTTAGGTTTCTCGATCTGTAGTGGATCGGAACCAGGAGCTGAGGTTGATGGATTAGAATGAGAAGATTCTGCTTCTTTGCCATCAACAGGACTCTTACTACCATAATATTGCGATCGAGTCGCAATCCTTACATGAGGCGTCATCAATATGGGTTCTTCACTGGCACTCGAGGAAGAACCTATCATCTTACTCTCCTGCTTTGGAAATGGATCTTTCAAAAAAGCAGGAGTTGGGGAACCCTTGACGATTTTCACAACCTCGGCCCGATGAGGGCAATCTCTTGTAAAATGATCCTCTTCACAACTAAGACAAGGATATCGAGGTTTGCGTTTTTCGTCATTGGTTTCCAACTTTTCAGTTTTCTCCTTTGGAGTTTTGTCTGCCTTATTCTTCTTCTTACCTTTCTTTTTCCCATCGGATTTTGATTTAGCCGTAGATGACTCTACAACGTGAATATCAGCGGAAACTTCAGCGGAAGATTCTCCTGTCGGGGAGTCTCGTAAGGTTATAATAGGCGAAGAATTCTTTGATGATTTCTTCTTGCTTTTCGTATTCACCGTACCAATCATACCATCAGCGACATGAGACCCCAAAGGAGCAGCAGCGATTTGATTTGACTTAGGAAGATCTGGGATCTTTTCGTGTAACGTACCTGAGTGAGTGTAAACTAAGTCAAGGTACTGCGCTTGAGCAATCACTTGCTCCTCAGTAACTACTCCGGCCTTAGCTACATCTTCAGTAATCTTTGGTAACAATGATTTAACAAACCATTCAGCTAAGATTTCGTCCGGGATAAAAACTTTCACTAATCGCCTTCGACATCTCCATTCATGAATATGATCGGAAATATAAGTGGACGTCGATTGTTTTAATGAAGTTAGTAACTCCGTGCCATTATCATATCTGACCGGCAACTGAAAATGAGTTAAGAACGAGGTAGCTAACTGGCTAAAATTATAAAAAGAGGCTCGTGGTAACTCAATGTACCACTTGGCCGCGAGACCAATGAGAGTATGCTAGAAAAGACGTAAACGGATCGAATCATCCGAGATGGAATTAGAGGCACACCAGAGGTGGTAAGTCATCACATGATTCGATGGGTCCTCTCCAGACTTACCTTCGAACTTGGGTATGTCACTGGGCAACTTATTTGGCATTGGCAGCCAAAACGGAAGATAATTTATTGGATCGTTCGTTAGGCGCGACAAGTCTGGTAAATCCAAAGTTGCGATAAAAGGTAACTGCCGATTAGGATCCCTAAAATTCTGGGTCACGAGACCAGTCCCAGGAGGAGGATATCCAGGATAACTAGGAATAGGAATCGCGTTCGGGATATTGTATCCTCCAGGAAAACCAGGATTAACCGGACCGTACTGGGGTTGTTGTGGTTGTTGATAAGTGTACCTGGGATACAGTTGATACTGGTAAACTGGCTGCTGGATAGTAGGCCTGTATTGGTACTGTCCCTGGTACGGTTGATAAGTGAATTGTGGTTGACTAGTAACAACCGTACTTAAACCAGGTTGTCCTACAGGCATCTGAACCGTAGTTTGAATCGTGGATCCAGACAAGGGTAAAGATGTCTGAGGAATAGTTACAGAAACAGTAGAAAACGGAGCTGTCAATACTCCAAAAGTAAGTGTGGTAGATTGAACAGATGTTGCGGTAGTTGCAGCAGTCGTTTGAGATGGAGTACTAGGTGCAATAGGCCCATACTGAGAAACTACCGAAGGTACAGAAGTTTGAACATTAGACTGGACTGGTTGCTGGGGTGAACCAGAAACTAAGGGTTGTCCAGCTTGAGATGACAACTCTACACTTGGCTGCAATACCTGTTGAACTTGTGATGGATCCCACACTATGTTCATTCCGGGGTATTGACCCATGACAGGTTGAGGATATTGAGATCCATAACCAGATTGAGGGTAAGATTGATAACTGAAAGGTACATTTCCCGTACCTTGAACATAAGATTGACCTTGGGGTGGTTGATAACCTTGACTCGAGTACTGACCTTGAGGTAGATACCCTTGAGGTAAGTACTGATACTGGGGTTGACCTTGAGGTATAAATTGATACTGAGGTTGACCTTGGGGTACATATTGAGGCTGGGGTTGACCTTGAGGAATGTATTGCACCACGGGTACATACTGTCCTTAAGGTTGCCCCCCAGACGCAATTTGTGTACCTTGAGGTTGCCCCCCAGGAATTAATTGAGGCTGCCCCCCAGGCGGTAACTGGCCACCTTGAGGTTGAGAACTGGGAATTGAACCTGACATCATGTAAATGTCGCCTACGCCCAACAGTTTATTACCATTGTTTCCAGTTAATAACCCATGTTCAATGGGTTGAGGAGATGCTCCTGCAAAATTACCAGAAAGTGACTGATACCCAGAAGGAACAGAAGGACCACCGTACAAGAAAGATTCAGGCGATTGAGTAAACATAGACGACTGACCTGACATATTTACAGGAGTATAAATACCTCCAGGTCGATAAGGAGTACGAGGTGGAGAAAAACTTGACCCTGAGTTGTCTAAATAATTAGTTAACGAAAGATACCAAGTAGTACTTCTAGGTGGACTGTAAAAAATGGATTCACGCTCCCTTAGATCAATAGTAGGTTGATCTTCAGGGATAGGGACGCCTATTTCTTCTTCTGGAGCAAGTTCTTCAATAGCTATCAAACCAGAAGGAAGATTTTTGGTAATGACTCTTTCTACCCTAGGTGAATCAGGAGCACTAGAAGTTGGAGTAACAGGTTCAGATATCTCAGGTTCTTCGCCTATATCACTAGTAGATGAAAAACTACCAGCAAGCTCAGAAACTGCAATAGCTTCGGGATTATAACCTGTTTCTAGACTTTGGTAATCAGGATGAACTACCAACGAAGACTCTCCTTCTTTAGGTGAACCTACTTTACTGCCACTAGGAGTTACAAGGACTTTCAAACCTTCGTAATGACTTGGGACGCCTTCAGGAGGTTGACCCCGAAGTCTACGGGACTTCCTCAACAAATCGGCCACGGTTACAATCTCAGGAGACTGGCCTCGAAGTCTACGGGACTGTCTCGGTAATTCAGCCACAGTTAAAAACTTTTAACTACTGCACACGCAAACAAAGTAAAATCTCAAAGCAAACCGCCTAAAGTCTCTAAAGAACCAAACAAATTTGAGTCACACGCCTAAAGAATCTAGGGCGTCAAACCATACACAAACAGTAGCCTTCCTGACCAAAAACACTAGTTGGTGATGAAGCCCAACATCGCCGAATTCAGTATAGAAGTGGCAGGTGGAACAGTTACCCCGGAAACCTACTTAATGAATAGACCGGCACAAGTTCCTCCACTTTAACTATCTCGAGTGAAGTGAACCCCCCGGAAAATCCAAGTGAGTCTAGCCGACGTCTGCTCCAGGTACACTGGGATCTTCCCTCCACCGTCACCTTGGGTAGAACCCTAAAGATAATGGTCACTAAGGTCACCAACAACAACAAATATACCTGGGGGAACAGTCTACGATCTGATAGCATGCAAGGGCAGAGTATCAAGCTCAATCCCCTTGCCGACTCCTTGACACTAATCCAAGGTTTACCGACAAGTGACCCCAGGCTCCTCGACAATAATCCGAGGTTTACCATTTGTAGTACGTGCGTATCTGGCGTCGTTCCCAACGAAGGAGGATTGATCCCCTCACTGGTTCGGACACGATCTCGTGCTTCTCCTTTAAGAGGAGCTTTCCCAGAGCATAAATGTAACAGCTGGATTTATCCTACCACAAGATGAGCTACTTGTTTGGTTTTGCTGTCTTGGAGAGTTAATTACTCTCCTACTCCAAGACACTAGCCTGATCTATATTGGTGTTTCAGAGCCCTAGTAAATAAAAGTTACTAAGTTAATTTTACTTTAAGCGTTAATTTTTATGGCTTTTCTTTAGGACAAAAGGTAGTGGAGATGAAACTGATGGTGTGTAGGCTCGACTCAAATCCACTAAAAAGATGCACCTAGGATGATTTAAACTTCTTTTTTTTTTTCAATGAATTCCCTAGCTAAGAGAGTTGGAGAATGCAAAATTGATATAAAGACAACTTTCTTGGCAACGATCAACTAATCATTTCACGAAAATTCCTTTCTCTTTTAAAAGACTTCAAATGCTACTAAAACAAACTTTTCTTCAAAAGAGATTTTTGTATTTTTTCCTATATTAACAAAGCATGTAAAAATACTTAACAAAAATCAAATTTAAAAAATCTATGACAATCAAATCAATTTTACCTAAAAGCAAATCTAAGAGAAATTCACCTAAAAGCAAATCTAATGAGGCAAAATTCTACAAAGTATAATTCCAGGATGTTTTACTCAGTTACAATTCAACCAAGGACTAGTTCATGCAGAATCATAAACCAGTCAAAAACAAAAATCAAAATCTTTTGTTCTTTTTCTTAAGAATGAAATTCACAGCTTTAACCAACAAGCTTTGTCGAAATTCCGCAAAGAGACAACACAAAGGTAGGTTTCTCACACAGGTAGATTTTATGAAAGGTCCGACTCCTAAGAAGACTGAAAAGACTAGGGAGATCCAAGGTTTTACAACTTCTAAAGCCAAAGTCACTACAGGACCAATGCAAAAATCAAACCCTAGGGCTAGAACTTCTATGAATTTCACTAAAACCCTTGATACTAATGAAACAAGCTTAGATGATGACTTCTGACAGGTAACCAGTGGATCTGGGCAGCAAAAACAAATTATAAACAAAATCTAAGAGGTAAAAAGGAAAAAATTGAAATTTTCTCAACTTTTGACAGGGTACGCAGGCAACCTGTTTGCACAGGTGCGTGTACGCTCTGTGTACAAAGCTGCAGTGCGCACAAGTACGCACTGTGCTTAACGCAGAGGGTGTGTACTGCTAGCAAAACCAAGAAAAATAAAATCTAACCTAACCCTAAGCTATTCCACCCAAATTCACAGTCAATCAGTAAAAAACCAAAAAGAAATCAACTTTTCTCAAATCAAAGTATCAATCAAAAGAGAAATCAAGCAAATCCATGGATTCCCCAGTATGGTCACCATTTTGTCAAGCGGAAAGAGTCAATTTTGCGGACAAAACCGACCTCCCTAGAAGCTAAGGCTTTCTAGTGACAAACAAGACAATTAAGCACTATCTTTCCCTAAATATGCATTTAGAATACAAGCAATCAGGTGTTTGTAACATACCTTTAGTCCAACGCTGTTTGTAGCAGTCCAGCCTCTCCGATCCAGATGAGCTCCTCCTTCTCTTCGAAACCTGCATTCACTAACAAGCAAACGATTACATAGCACCTGAATAACTCATAAAATAAAACATATTCATCATAAAGACCAAGGAGTATATGAAACAAATTATATATAACAACTTGTTGAGAAAAATGAACTTAATTGTATTAAGTGGAAACAAAAGAAACAATTACAACCAGTGCCTTGGTGTTGTGCAGGTCCCTCCCAGGGTCCAGCAAGAGCTCTCCTTTACTTTGATCAGCTCACCCACTTCCAAATGAAGCTAATAAAGGATGGGAATATCTCCTCTCAAGCTCTATAAGGGAGTCCTAATTTCAGCAGCATCTACCCTTAGGAATGTTCAGCTTTCAACCTCCCCTCCCTCTGGCCCAATGCCTGTATTTACAATGCTTTGGAGGAAGTTAATCAGGTCCACCATCAATGGGATAAGCCCCTCTTTGAATGGGATAGCTCCCCTCTTGATGGGATAAGTTCCTCTTTCATAGGGATACATGAACCATCTGGAGGCACTCAATACACGTCAAACCATCTTCTAGAATGCTCTAGATTTGACCACAAGTAACTTTTTTGAAGTAAAACTTGCGCCTTTTGACCTTTACAGAAGTACGCACCCACCCCTTTACAGACAGAGCGTACAAGTATGCAGGTATTGTGAACTTGGAGTGCGTACACGCAGGTAAGGTTAAGAGAAACTAGGTAACCAGAGTTAATTGATTTTTTAAGGACTTTCTCTCTTTTTTGGAGTTTGACATGAGGAGCAGAGGTATAAGACTTTCCAAGGAGGATAGTATGACTGTTGATGGAGCCATACTAACTGCAAATAGTCATGGTGACAAATTTTAGTGTAACAGAAGGCTCTTGTAGCTGAGTGCACGAAGACCTTGGTAAGTCCGTTGCTTAGTATGTGGGCCCTTGTAGCTTTGTGCATAGGGTTAGAACAGTCTGTAATAGAAGGATTGAACATAATAAATACTATTTTGGAGCAAAAGCTATGTATCTAAGCCTTGATGATTACTTATGCATTTTCTGTGTATTCACTTTGTTTTTTGCAAGTATCTTAATAAACATTTAATTTTTGCGTGAAACTAGTAGATTCACTAGTTTACTTGATGATATGAATGTTTAAAGCAATCAACGTAGAGTTAGGATCTGCTTCTATAAGTTATTGTAATTTACGCATTTCAAGGGTTAGGGTTCATGAAGGTCAATATAAAGCCCTAGAAGTAACAAAACCCCATCACATAGACCCATGGATGTAGAAACCTGGTTCTGTCATCCACCAATACTACCTGAGGTTAGACTACCATCTGCACTACATGGTTGTTGTTGAAAGGGCCGACAGTTTAGGTTTTTGTTGGTTGGCATAGCTAAAAGTGAACATGAGTCACGACCCCCTCAAGCCAACAAATGGTTATGTTGTCGGGACCAGGATCTGTTTGAGGAATTTGTGATGTTGAATAAATGGTTTCCAACCAAGAAGGAAATCGAGAAGTGGATAGATTGGAATCTGCATGAATTTGCAACCCAGGAAAATAGGAATCCACGCATGTCAAAGGGAGACTGGTTGAATAGATATCTATATACAGACGAAAATGAAATTTTCTTCTTCTCTTTTCCATGTGAATTACACAAGTGGCTCTCTAAATTTGAAGACAGTTAAGGTACGTAGAATTTGGGCAACCCTATTGTGTGGACTCCAGAATTGGTTAGGCTCCTGTAAGCCAGAAAACAAGGTTGCGAGGGTTGTCGATTACTGGATCGATTTCATTTTGGGCGTATTCATCACTAAGTTCATGATTGATACATATATAAGTTATAGAAAAGTTCAAAAAAAAAAATTTAAAGGACTAAGAGGTAAGTATTTGAAGTCTCCTAAGATTTGGATTAAAATGCTATTGTGCGAGAAAAGGGTTATGCCATTGAATTAATGTTTAAAAGAGATTTGACGGGGGTTACGTGAAGTGGAAAAACATTCAAAAGGGATCCAGATTCAGGTGTTGAGTATAACCCTCTATTGTGAGTGTATGATGGTGATGAAGAAACTAGTGTTTTGAAGACACCTCTAGGTGCGCTACAGATGGTAAAGAAACGTATCACGGGGATACCACAACCATCCACTTCAACTCCACCATCACCTCTGCCTCTCACACAATATACCAACACCTCTGCCTCTACCTCCACCTCCACTATTCATCATGGCCAATGCTATGAAGATGCCCATATTCAAGTGTCTGGTGACAGGAGACCTTGAACAATTTTTTTTGTAGATGATGTTGCATGGAAGTCACAAAAGATTACAGATGATGACTTGAAAAAAGTGCAGTTGGTTATAACAGTAAAAGATAGAGCCCTAAGCTGTCATATTAAGTATTTTTCAACTGATCCAAATGTAACATTGGATGAAACAAAGAAAGTGCTCAATAATGAATTCAAGAAGCTTGAGTCGCAAGCCTAGTCAGTGACAGAGGTCAAAGAGATCCAATAGAAGGTGAATGAGTCTACATGGGACTTTGATCAGAGGTTGAAATGTTAGCTCCGACAAGATAATATGCAGATCACTAATGACCAGCATAAGGACCGGTACATTGCTTCTCTATTCCTCCATTTGATATTACCACTATCACAATGAAAGATTGGAACACAGGCTAAGGCATTAGAGATTTCTATGAAATTATAGTCCTCACCCATTCAGGATACAAATCTGGGAGCACAGCAGATTTAGTCATAGCTGGCTAGCCTGCAAATGGATTTGTGGAGCCTCAAGAAGGGAAAATAAGTCGAGAATGAGGTTTGTGTGGAAGTATGGTGTTTGAAATTTAAGGGTCAGGGTCATGATAAGGATCATTCCCTGGTGTACTAGAATTATCTGATTAGAGGGGGTCTTGTCCCCTTGAAACCAAAGAACACGCTGCACTAAGTACGATAGTGGTACCATGGTGTGCTATTTGTGAGAATATGGGGAAACATATGATGGATAATTTTCATTTGCTGCAGAAGTTTGTGCAGACTCCCCAGCAACTGTTATGTAATTTTTGTAAGTCTCTGGGTCATGACTAGCGCAATTGCCAAAGTTATGAATTGATGATGGATAGAACACCAACATATAGAGTAAAAATGGAGGCTCGTCCTCAAGATCAAGGCACAACTGTAGTGAGCGGAGGGTTTCAGGGATAAGGAAGAGGACGAGGAGGAGGGTATGGAAGAGGTTGTGGCAAGATCATCTGTTACAATTGTGTAGAACCAGGTCACTTTGGACGAGATTGTGAGGATCCAACACACCCCTCATGTCAATATTGTCTCCAGTTTGATCATGTCATAGAATATTTCCATGTGCTCATCGTGAAGATGCAAGAAAAGAAGACTTAGACTCAGCATCCTATCTAGAACATCCAGATGATGAGATCGAAATTGCAAGAAGAGGGTCCTAGTATTATTATTGTCATGCGAAGTGGCATAGCTACTGAGGAATATATATGGAAGCAACCAGAGGAAAATGTATGGTTTCACAACGATGATGATAAGGATATTGGGTTCAATGTAAATAAGGAAAAGGAAACATTTATGGAAGAAAAAAAGAGCTTTGTGGATGAAGGAGCTTCTACATCAAGGACTCAAAGTACGGGAAAGCCTGAAGACACTAGTACTGCACAGGAGGTAGACCCGTCATTATTAGCATCATTCTCAAAAAATTGCATGAAGCTCCTAAGGGATACGAAGGCAGTAGAAGGACTGCAAGAATTGATAGATAGATGCACTGGCAAGAATAAGCCACTGCCGGAACAGTGCACAATACATAAGTTTGGAAAGAGTAACAAAACGACTGGTCACAAAATGAGATTGACTGCCCAAATTGGAGAATATGAAATGGAACAGGTAATTGTTGATTTAGGCTCTAATGAAAATGTTCTACCAAAGAAAACCCGGGAAAGAATGGGAAAACCAATGCTACACTGGTCTATGATCCAACTGAGAATGGAAAATCAGTAGAAGATTATTCCTATGGTTCAACTACATGGAGTGGCTATGGATATTGAAGGGGTGCACACCATAGACGATTTTGATGTGATCGAAATAGTGGATGATAGTAACCCATATCAATAACTGCTTGGAATTTATTTGGCATTTGATGTGAACACAATCATCAACCTTACAAAGTGCAGTATGACATTCAAAAAGAAGCAACTGAGGGTTATTGTGAAATTGGATCTAGCCGAGGGTGCATGATATACTGAACCTCTTAGTGATTATGAGGAGGACAATGATATTGAGCATATCTATAAGCTGAATGTGGGGATGAACATCAGATCAACCCTACAGTAGATAGGAAAATTACGTGGGGAAGGATAGCTCCTGTAATTCAAATTCAGATGAGGAGCTTAAACACTGGAAAAACAGGTCGCATGAGGTATCGTCGCTATGATGCAACATGCCTACAAAGTCACTCTGATGTATATCCATAGATGTATGAAACTTACCGCATTATGATGGTTTAGAACATGTCAATTTATTTTTGGATAAATTTGAAAGGGACGTACCAGAGGAAGATACGTTCCAAGGACTAGACATCGCACTGCAAGCTACACCTGCCAGATGGTGGGGTGTTGTTGTATCAGCTACAAATACCTTCCAATTTTTTTCCTTCGCTTCTTTTTGGAGCCTCCCTACCGACCATCCTCAACAGCATGTCTTGTAATATCAAGCACATCAGCTTCAACTTTTTCATAGAGTCTTCTCAGCCTGTGCATGGGAGTTTGTTCCACCCCCTTCATAGGCTGCTTTCCGGACTTAGTATCAGTTGTTGGTTGATCAAATCCCTCTTTTAATTGCGCAATTTTGGAGGGGAATCAACCTTCCCTCTAGGAATTGCACAAACCCAGTTGGACACCCAGCTGGGCTCTAGAATTGCACAATTATTCTTGACAACCTTCCTCTCAAAAATTCCACAATTCATCCTAAGACAACTGCTCAGCCCAAAAATTGCGCAATCCTGGGAGATAGTCACATGTTGTTCCCAGAAATTGAACAATCCCTCTAGGACAACCAGCACAACAACTAGAAGTAATTTTTCAAATCCAGTGAAGCAACCTACCGGGCTCCAAAATTGTGCAATGTAGTCAGGCAGGCTTCCCTAAGAAAATTGTGAGGTCTGACCTATGACAGCCTGTTGGGATGACAAATTGCGAAATGTAGTCAGACAGGTGTTACACAACATTTTGTCACTGTCCCTATAATCCCCATTCCTTGATCCTGGAGGACCTCTGCAGTGAACCCTGCATGCTTTTCCTTTATGAAGAAACTCTCATTATGTCCTTCTTCATGAGCAGATCATTTCCCTTTCGCACCATTTCCCCTGAAACTTCTGTTTTTCCCAGTTTACAAGACTGGCGCTAATGGCCTTTGTCTCCCCCACGCTGATGTGCAGAGATTAGCAATACTCCTTGCACCGATCAAAACGACTAAGTTGTATTCCAGTTGCGTTGGTCCTGTTATAGAAAGTTTTTTAAATTAGAGCCGAAGCTTCTAGCTCTAGAAACTTCGTAAAGGAAGTTTGGTAAATGGTTTGGCTGGATGGGGTCAAGGATGCCAGTTTGGGCTCCTTTCCCATATAATGATGGAACTACCTCAAGGGATAAGTCCTCCTCCCATGAGAAGAGGATCCATCTCCCATCCATATTTCCTATATAAACCTCCCTTCTTCCCAAGCACAAACTAGTCATAGTTGATAGTTTTGGCAGAGTTATTGTTTTGAGTGTTAATACTATTTTGGAGTAGACAAGCAAGCTATTACTAGCTATAGATATCTAGTTGTCTTGAGAGATAAGTTCTTTTGGTTTGGATTGAAGCCTAAAGGGAAGAGCCTTTAAACTATTGTTGTTTGAAGCCATCATGGAATGCTAGCAGAAGTGTGTGGGAACCTGGTCTTGTCAGAGGAAGACTGTAGTGTCAAGACGAATGGTTTTAATCTCTCTTTGATATTAATATATGCAATTATCGATTGATTTCCTACATGTTTTGTAATATTACATATCCATGTCTTAATGCTTCTTTACTTGTTAAGTAGGTTGAATTGCAATTTGTCTATTATTATATTTGTGTGTTGTTGTTGTTTACTTGATTTAGGAACTTGAAGAAGGAAGTGAGAGATTGCTAGAGCGAGCAAGTGAGGACACCATCAATTACGATAAGAGACCAAGAGGTAGGCCCTCTTGATTGATTCTAACCTAAGGAAATCTTCCATAGAATGTATTTGTTGTGGCTAGACCCATTATAGGGATTAGAGGAATTCATTCATGTCCGCACTTATAACTTTACTTCACCAGAAATTGGCAACTCTGTTGGGGAGATCCCATCTTTTTGTTTGTTTTGGATTTCATGATTTCGTGAGAACTTTTTTAGTTTCATGTTTTCCCTTTGGTTTTGTTTCTTTTCTCCTACGTACTAGCCTGAGTCTAAAATTTGTAGTTGCAGATCTGGTCCCTATTTTTGTTTTTTTTTAATTTTTCCGTAGTTACCTTGGCCAGCGTGCTTAATCCACTGATAGTCATGCCGATGAGTGAAAATTGTTGAGGAACAACCACTCCAACCAACCTTTGCTGCTTTTTGTGAGTTAGGCAGTTGTGTCAATGCCTGTAAGTGAAGATTAGGGCTTGACCCCAATCTTGGCCCGTGTCTTGTGTTTTTTCTCGGTAAGCCTTTTTTATTGTTTTCTCCCTAATTAGAAAGCTACTTCTCATTTGGTTTTGCTTGCTTGTTGGCTTGTCTTCTTGCCATTTGATTGATTGAGTCATTGAGTGGCCCGCAACACCAGGGCATCTAGTTGGTCGCCCATTCAACATCTTATGGACTCACTAAGTCCGGTTGTTGGTGTGTTTACTCCTTGCATTTGTTTTTCAATCCTTTTACGACTTTGAGCTCTTTTCACACAAGTTTGAAAAAGTTTCTTTTACTAGCTTGAACGTCTCTTACCGGCATAGATTACATTGTTGGCCTTGTGTTTGGTAGAGTCAATGTTTCATTGATCTAAATGAGCTTCTCTTTTCATGTTTTCATCTTCTTGAAAAGCTCACTGTTTTGAAAAAAAAAATCATTGAAATATTGTATGTGAAAAGTTTGTTTCGTTGTTTCATGAGAAAGTATGAAATTCTAGCCTGTGCATCATTGTGTATGAAATTTGCATTTTTTAAAGACCATAATTACATCAACATTTGAAAAAGAAAGATAATTTTTTCAAAGGACTAATAGATAAGTGCTTGTCAAGAAATTAGGAATTGGAATGCATTTTTCATTAATTTATTTTTTGAAAAAGTAAGGTAGTGAAATATCATTTTGTTTTTAGTTGCTTGATTGTTTGCATTTGATTGAGTAGTTTCTACCCTCTCTAGTGTAGGCATTTCATCGAATTGATGGGTCTTGTCTCATTTAGTTATATTTTAGTTTTTTTGAGTAGCACCACTAAGACCTGAAAATTGAAACTTAACTCAAGATCAACTCTAAAATGAATTCAATTAACCTAAGGCACATTTCACATTAACGATCATATCTAGAAGGTCTAGGCTAGAGACATGTTCCGGCGTCTTTAAACCTCGCAGATGTCGTTAGCTTTGGCATTAGATAGTGCTAGCATGGATTTGTGCTCCCCGTATTGTCGAATATATAGCGAGAAACCCCACTAGGCTACAATCCTTTTATCCTTGGGAAGCCAAGTCAGCCACCATGCGAACATGCTACACCAAACACAACATTCAGGGAGATTGCCTGCTCATACTTCTTGGTTCGCTAGGAGGTTCCCTGCAGTTCATGGTTGCGTGGTAATCCTATTTACCTAGATCATACAAAGCAGTCATTTGATCTTTTTGACTCATTAAATTTAAAAGATCATTCAAGCACTTGACCTTTCGAGCTCGTTTTCAATCGAAAGTGATAGATTCATCTTTGTTTCTTTCTTGACTCTTAAAAAGTGAAAGAACATCAATCTTTTATGTGTCTTAATAATTGATTTCCCACAAAACATACTATTAGTCTTTTTGACCAAATAGTGAGTTCCCTTAAAAGGAAATTTTGAAACCTTGAAGTTATTTGTCTTGTTAACTAAGACAAGGTCATCATGGCTAAACCATCTGGTTCGTCCAATTCCTATTCCTTTCATTCTTCTGAAATATTGTCTGAGGAGTCATTTCCTGAGTTATCAGAGACACTTGACGACCAAAATGTTGAACTCACAATTCTTTGGAGTGTTCAACCATTTCCATCTCATCCTCCACCTACTTTCGATTCAGGGTCATCTGCTGATCTTGGCTCAGAATCCTTGGACAATCCTGTTCAAACTCTAGAGAACTCACCGACCACTGGTGGTCATTTTGGACTGGTTATCCTCCAAACCATCTGTTTGATGTTCTTGAGATATCACCGCAGCTTCCTTACAGTCTGTATGACCAGCCGGGTGTTCCTTTGGAACTATCCCCCAATACACATTCGTCCATTTATCATCATTTGTTTTCAAACATGGAACCTAAAGGCAATGCTCTAGTCACATCTTCGAATGAGTCCAAAGTTTCTACTCCACACACTGTTGAGGGGGAAGAATTGAAATTGCAATTACCTCCTAAGGGTTTCCCTTATTCGGAAGGTATTCCTACCAATTTTCCACCCAACTATGTGTCTTTGGGGCACTTAATTTTAGGCACACCTAGTGCCTCATCACTCTACCATAAGCCTGTATGGGCATCATGTGTCAGGCCTATGTTAGGTCCATTTGTCACAAACACGACTTCCCAATAGGCTGTTACTTTAGTCCCGATGCAGCCCACCATTCCAAATACCCTTGTATCATTGATCCTAGTTACACATCAGTTATAACTGGAAGCTTCAAAGATTGTCTCTATTAGTTCCTCTGTCCCAATAGTTAGTGGCCAGATTGTTCCACTGCTCGTGGGACAAAACTTTGAATTTTTCTATGGTTTCAAGTGCCACTAATGTGAGTGGCTCACAAGCTCACATGCTTGGTATAAACCATCCATCTTATGGTATTATTTATAACCCTGTTGACCCTACTAGATCCATCAATGTCCAGTACTAGCAGGTTCAGAATCTTGTTGGTTTGTCTGGATCGAACAATGTTCAGTATCAGCAACCCTATGGGGCTCAATTCCAATACCAAAATCCATATGTTCCATATGGTTCTCAAGGATTGGTTAATCTACCTTACACCTCCAATATGGACAATACATCCAGCTTGGCTATGGCCAGATTCGGTTTGGCAATTTCCTGGAAACTATTCAAGTACCCTTGCAGCATCAAGGACAACCTTTAAAACAACTAGGTAAGCCTTTGTTACCACAAGGGCAACCTTTGTCATAACAAGGGCTTTCCACGCAACACCAAGGGAAGATTATCCCATAGCAAGGTCTCCTACAATAACCGCAAGGCTAATCCTTACATAAGTTGCAGCAAGCCACGTAGAAGTAGATGCAATATGCTCCACATACCTCTCAACCCATACCCTCATAGGGCCAACCTCTTCAAACCCAAGGACAAATTTTGCAACCGTAAGGTCAGTCCTTGCAACAAAAAACCAACCAAGGCAACAACAACACTTGTATACATACCAACAAGGTCAACCCTTGCAAGGGCAGGGTCAAGGTGAATTCCCTGCAGTAGTAGGCCCAGAATCCTCTTGTCCTAGGTCAACAGGTTTTGAATTCTACCGACCAAGGCCACTAGGTACAAAACCCATACGTCCAAGGGAAACAAGCATATCAACCTTATGCCCAAGGACTCCAGGTCCAAAACCCTCTCTTTTAGGGACAACAGGTTCATCATCCCTATGTTCCAAGACAGCAGGTCCCATATCCCTATGTCCAAGGTCAACAGGCTCAACAGCCTTTTAACCCATACGTTGCATATCAACACCTATGCCTGGACAATTTCAAGGTGTTCAAGGTCAGAATCCTCCCTATGGTCAAGGAAATCCGCAATGGGGGCAACCTCAGATGCCATATTGCTAAAATCCCCCACTGTGGGGCAAAAATCCATACCTGCAGGGATGGGCTCCTCCTTATGAGATCCTCCTTATGGGCTCGTCTATCAACCTCCCATGCCTTTCAACACCCAATTAACTTTCTTGGCTACACTTCAGTTTTCAAATGTCTCACGCCTTACGAATGATCCGATCCTTCATTCGTCGTACTAGCCTCCAGTGCCATCCAAGATACCAAGTGATTGCCCAAAGTTCGATGGAAAAGCTAAAGAAGATCCCCAGTCCCATGTGATGACATATCACCTGTGGTGCTCGTTGAACTCGTACGTGGACGATTCCATTCATCTTCATCTTTTCCAACGAACCCTCACAGGTGCTGCAGTGAAATGGTACATCGAGCTACCTCGGAGTACTTTCCATGACTTTAATTTGTTAGCCATGGCTTTCCTCACGCTTTTTCCGTTTTCGGTTCGCTATGAAATTGGCACCTATTTTCTCACATTGCTTAAGCAAGACACTACGATCCACATCTCCGATCATATCCATGAATGGATATGTAGATGTCACCTAATCAAATTCGAGAGAGATGATCAATTGCTGATTGAATGGTTTACCAAATCATTCATAGCCCCAATTGCTTGTGATATAGCTATGGGTGGATGCGTCACTGAAGAGCAAGCCATTGCTCATGCCCAGTACTTGGATCTCATTTACTCTCTTTTTGGCACTTTATATGAGTTGTTACCGAATGCTCCATGACCATCATCTGATCCTACAACATCAAAGTCACCATCTGTTCCTCCTGTTGATGGAGTTATTGGTTCAATATCCTAGACCCCTGCTAAAACTTCTTCCAAACAAAAGCCGGTCTCAAATGCTGCTCCTAATAGTTCATCTCAAAATCTGCCTAGCCCTGGTAAAACCTTAGAGGTCCACATTGTACATTCTACTGTAGCAGACAAATCCTCGAAAGGAGAAAATAAAGGAAAAGGAAAAGCTACAGCCGATGCCCCAAAATAGGGTCCTCCCAAATCATCTGTTGGTGAATCTTCACAACGAAAACCAAACTATCCCTGCCTCATTTGCGAGGAGGATCACTACACTAAGGATTGTCCCCGAAGATCCAAAGTTAGTTGCCTGCTCAAAGGGACTCCTGTTGTCCTTAAAGAGCCATTTCTATGACAACAGACCCAAATGGTAGACCAACCCCGATCTGCTTCCTCTGGATATCAAGTGTTCATGATGAGCATTCCCATTACTGTGGCTACCCGATTGAAAGATTATCGAACTCCAGCTTTAGCAACTGGGAAAGAAAAATAAGTTGTACCTTATTCTTTTACCCCGAGGTCTGGCCCTTTGTAAATCGAGCATGCTAACCCTGATTCTACTACGTGGCTACACTCTCGAGGTGTGCTGCGAAAATCCTCGTATAATCCCAACGCCCGAGCCACTCAACACTACAATATTGTTGAGGGTTTGGTTCAGGCGCCATCATCCATGTCGACTCTCCAGGTACTCTAAAGTTGCCCATCACAGCGGAAATATTTGATGTCAGCTATCGGGGGCATCGATCCCACCAATTCTAATTTGATATGTTTCAATTTGGAGAACCATGTTCCATGGCTCCCTCATCAAATTGTCTTTCTTATTCAGGTAATCATTAATGAGAAAACCATCGACCGCACTGTCATCAATGAACGTGCTTCCACCTACATCATGTCAACTACATATTCGAAGGCTATTGGTTCCCCTGCATTGAACTAGTCTCTGAACACTTTGGAAGCTTTCGATGGGCGTGATTTGCGATTGTTCGGTATCTTACCTAACCTTCCCATCACCCTAGAAGGCAAGAAAGTGCAAGTCAAAGTAGAGATTTTTGATGCCAATCTAAACTATAATATTCTACTCGGTCGATGTTGGACTCATGCCATGCATTGTGTGGCCTCCTGTTTTTTGGCGTGATCTATTTTCCCTATGAAGGGAACATTATCATCATTGATCAACTGTCTTTATTTGCCTCTTCCTCCTCGTATGGAAATGTTCCATATGTCAAGCACTCTGGTGCTCCCTATGAGAGTGTGGGGGTGGGTCTCTTCAAAGGTTCTCCCTTAATGAGAATTTTTCCACTCCCACCTCCTCATGTTGTCTCTGTCAACATGATATCGGTCAAATCTAATCCCTAGGTCATACCTGCACCAGATCTTGTTGATACTTGGGGTGAGGTTTTGCCGCTTAGTCCTACCGAAGTCAATTACATGGAAATTGTTTCGGCTTCAAACTCAACATCCTCTGGTTCTCATATGACGAATACCACTCTTGATATGTATTCTCAATCCCCTTGGCTTGGCACTTTGGAATAATCTGATCACTTAGCCAAGACCTTCCTTGCTGATCAAGGTATCATGGAAATCATGTCTCTTGAGGAACCACCATGGATCGATACTCATCATCGCTCCCCGTTCCTGCCTCGCTTGACGGTCATGTCTACGCCTTTTGAAGAGTCCTCTTCTCCATTGCTTATTGATGTGTCAGTTCATCCTGACATGATCAAGATATTTCAACTAAGGGCACCTTTATCCTTTCATGGATTCAGGATTTTTCACCCTCCCCAAGTTTTCACCGGTTGCCATCTAACTAGTAACCCTCCCTCGCCCAGGGGGCATGGGAGCAAAGCCTTATATAATTTCTACTCCATTATTTGGCTGAGTCTATGCTTACTCATCATGGCAATGGTAAAACTTAGGTGTTCATCTATGTTGATTGATTACCTGAGTCCCAGCATGGACTTCTACCTTAAAAAGTACTATGCTTAGGTCATCTTTCATGGTTACTTATGTACATTAGTGTGTGATTCATTTTTTTACACCATGGTTTTCTGTGATAGTTTTGGAACAAATCTCCTGTTTACTATGCTTTTCTTTCTTTGCAGATGTTTGTGACAAATCATGCCTGTTTCGGTAATGGTGCTTTCCATAGTACCTAGAACCTATCATCCATGGCATGGGCTATCTATGACCCTAACGGTGAGTTGATTGACCTTCAAGGTATCTGCCTAGATCGTACAACCAACAACATTGCTGAATACAGTGCAGTCATTGAACTGTTGTCAGAAGCCATCGCTCTGGGCATCAGAGAATTGGTTGTCAACTTGGATTCACATCTTGTCGTCCTTCAAATCAAAGGGCAATATTCTGTCAGGAACCCTCAAATATTACGAATTATCTCTGTATCCGTCTATTGGAAAGGTATTTTGATTATATTATATATCATCATATTCCTAGACACATGAATACATTGATAGATGCATTAGCTAATTACGTTTTGGATAGACATTTACGAAACATGTAAAACATAAGACAAACCATTTGTACCATAATATATAGGAAAATACAACATATGTGTATGGCGATAATTTTTGATACATCAGAACCCCAAAAAATAATATGTGTGTCTAAAATAACAATAGCAGCTTGCAGGCCTCATAATCTATGGCACGTAGGCCTAAAAAAATATGTAAATGCTGGACCTAGGAACTACTCAGCATGGTGGTCGTGGTAGCACGAGACAACTCGTGCAACATGACTTAGTAGTTGGTGGATCTGATCTGAGACTCCCACCGTGTGTCTCTAGTATCGACGGGGCATGTCTCATATCTGAGCATACTCTCAGATTCCATGAGTTAACCCCTCGATGTTCCTTGTGCTATCCTCCTTGTTGTCACTCCCTTCCTAATAAGGGGTGACAATGTCGATAGGGTGAGGTACGTGCCTGGCTATCGGGGCATCCTGGCTGGCCGCTTTGTTCCAACATCTACACAAACAACAGAAATGTTATAAGCATGCATATACCAAAAACAATTAAAAAATCTCGAAATAAAAAATTTGATTTTTTACCTTCGTCATCGAAGTCCTCTCCATCTAGTAAGGGCAAATTTGGATCTCCATGGAAATCAGTACCACTGTACAGCTAGTCCTCCACGATGATTTTCTATCATCATAGCCATGAGACGAATGCAGGTCAGTATGACATATGTTGACCCCCAGTGATCCTGGGCATCAAATGACTCCAGCGGGCCATCCGTGGATCGCGTGGCGTAGGTGGATCAACCTCAGTTAATTGAAACTAGAACAATGGCACTCATTCTAGGAAAAAGGTCAAAAGTACTGATCTGAATCCAAATTGCTTCAAATTACCCACCTTGGCCTTGGACAACTGGCGCTTGATGTTCATCTTCATGGCCTCTACCCAGTTCAATATCGTAGGAGCTGTGAAATCAATAGCATAAAGGAACTTCAACTTGTTAGTCTCATGTTATGGCTAGGACCCCGCCACTCAGTTGATATTCAATAGAAGCATCGTCAATGTCAAATCCCACACAGTAGAAATCTCTCTCTTCCCACTCTTAGATTTCATGGCCTCAGGGAAGTGTTCAGAAAGTAGGGAAGATATGCTTGCCCCGAGCAGACATGACCAATACAAGTTCACTGGCTCACTTCTTCGAGATAGTCTAGTGATGAAGTAAATATCTAAAGTTGTCAACTCCAGCTCCTAGTCCCCAATGACAAAAATCTCGCGATTAATGTCCCAAAGGCTTATCAAGTATCGAAACAACTCAAGTTGGGCCCGCATCCCTAGTGTAAGGAAGAATCTGAGGATCCCGCAAGCCCTCAAAGCTTCTAGGAAATTTGGATCATTCATTACCTAGGTGTCAACGTCTTCATGTTCCCTCTCCTTCCAATCCACCATTTTTTGCAATTTCTCTCTTGTAAAAGTTATTAATTGGAGTCAATGATCATCCTTGGCACATAAAATTCAAGTTTAAAAGGTTAGTTTTTGAGAAAAAATGATTTTTCCCTATGCACGGCGCTGACGCATCTGTTTTAGAAATAGTTGCACTGATAAGTGCAGATGTTTTTGCAAATCACCCTCAGTCGACGCGATCCTGTGCCCAGAAATCGTGTTGACCAAGGGCAAATTTTTTTCTCAAAAACCTCCCTAACAATCCAAAAAAATGGCTAAAAATAGAAATGAATGGCATGAAAATGGAGCTCAGGGTTTTGGCTATTACCTGGAAATGACGGTTGGTCAATCGGCCTCCCAGATCTCCTGTAATATGCTCCGAAACAACTAGGGAAAAAGAGGGTTAAAAGTCTTCACTCCAAAGGTAAAATGGTAAATGGTAAAAATATATTTACTTTTCCCCTTTTTATTCATTTTTTCATGAAAATATCACGTTCTGTAAATGTTGTTGACCTATTTTACCTCAAGAACTCGATAATACACTTTGCCTTACTTGTGCAGCAATAGGTGATGGATGTTCGACGATGACGATGAGGCACATTTCAACTCTTTTCTCTACTCGTTAAACTCATATGAAAATATTGCTGAGTATTTTTTCCCTTTTTGACTCGTTAAAGAGAATAAAAACGAAGGTTTGCTTTTAGCTCTTTTCCAACCCTTTAAAAGCGAAAATATGGCTGAGCCCTTGTCTTTTCAAACTCGTTAACGGACGTGAAACATCGTGCGACCAATATAATTTTACCCCTTTTTTGGGCTAGGATGCACTATTTACGAAAAAGGTACTACTTGATTGAAATGGTCAAGCCGTTCTCTCAAGTATTGTTTTCTACCTTTTTGGGGCTGAGAGACACAAATGTACAAAAAGGGACCACTTGGAGTTTTCTTTTATGTGTCTTTTTCAAACTCTCTAAACATGAAAAAGATACCAAGTTACACCTTTGTCAGACTCGTTAAACTATTAAATGACATCGGATTCATCACCATGACGAACATGAGCTTCTCCTTCCTAGGGCTCCTTAAACTTACTAGGTCGGATTCGTCTGAAGGAGGAACTTACAGTGCAAACATATGCTATCCCCTTCAAGTTTGTGATTAAAAATTAATTGGGGTACTCGCCAGAAATGGTGGGGGAAATTTGGAAATCTATCAGTCGTGTCAGCAACTCACTCTTGAACATGACACTGTTTGCTTTGTGTCGGGTTGGGATATTCTCCTTTTCATCGTTGACCTTCCTGGGTTTGGGCCATTCATTTCTTCCTTCCATTTGATCTATGCCATGTCATCATGACCACCAATCCCATGGGTCCAAAATCTTCCAAACTTCCAGTTGTGTCGTTGATATGTTCAAGAGTTTTCCTTCTATAGTTACACTTAAACTTGATTCTATGTATCATCCAAAATCATTTTGCATCCTCTTGTCTCGCGTCGATGATGTGGGATTCGTTATGGCCCTCCTTCGACATGGTTGCTTTCTATCGACTTCAACTCATTATCTAGGAAGTTGACCGAGAGACACCCTTCCAGTACCTTAGATCTTGCATGCCCTACTAGCAAGTTCTTCACACTCGACAATAGGTTAACATCATTGGCTTTCGATCAAGTTATTTCACAGGTGTTCGACTTTGGTCACTATATTCACATTCAGTAATTTGTCCTGATAGTACCTTGAGGAAAATTGTCATTGTTGGTGGTTTCTCTCCTGCTTGTTAATAGTTTACATCATTTACTAGTAATCAAGTGACTTTCCAGCATGTTCGATGTCAACACATCTATTCGCACGCTAGAATCTATACTTTGGTCAGATCATGTTAGAGCGTAAGACCGTGGACTCAGATCACAAGAGTCCAAGTTGCGAAGTGGTGTGACATGGTTATGATGATATGCATGTCTCTTTCAGATGGATTTCTGCGACGAGACCATGAGTTATCATATGTGATCCTTCTCATTATTGGATGGCTGCAACCATACCTTGGTTTCATTATGATCCTCTTTAATGAATGGTTACACCCATGCCTGGACCCATTTACATGATCATTCTCTGGATGGCTACGTCCATGCCTTCATTCATGTGTCATTTGATAGAGATATCAGTTTATGTATATGTATCTATACTTTCTTGTAGGTTTTCCATTGGCAGATCGGTTCCCTGCACTGATTTATAAATCATTTCATCCCTCACTCTAGCTCAGCCTTCACACTTTAGGGGGCATCTGTTACACATCATTTTATCACTGTCCCTATACTCCCCGTTCCTTGATCTTGAAGGACCTCTACAGTGAACCCTGCATGCTTTGCCTTCATCTAGAAACTCCCATTATGTCCCTCTTCATGAGCAGATCATTTCCGTTTTGCACCATTTCCCTTGAAACTTCTGTTTTGCCCAGTTTACAAGACCGACGCTAATGGCCTTTTTCTCCCCCACGCTGATCTGTAGAGATTAGCACTACAACTCATGCCAACTAGAGCGACTGAGCTATGTTCTAGTCGCGTCGGTCCTCTTGTAGAATTTTTTTTAAATTAGAGCTGAAGCTTCCACCTCTAGAAGCTCCGTAACGGAAGTTTGGTAAATGGTTTGGCTGGATGGGGTCAAGGATGACAGTTTGGGCTCCTTTAACCTATAATGATGGAACTACCTCAAGGGATAAGTCCTTCTCCAATGAGAAGAGGATCCATCTCCCATCCATATTTCCTATATAAACCTCCCTTCCTCCCAAGCACAAACTAGTCATAGTTGATAGTTTTGGAAGAGTTATTGTTTGGAGTGTTGATACTATTTTGGAGTGGACAAGCAAGCTATTACTAGTTGTAGCTATCTATTTTTGTTGATGGAGAAGTGTGTTTTGGTTTGGATTGAAGCCTAAAGCGAAGAGCCTTTAAACTATTTTTGTTTGAAGCCATCATGGAATGCTAGCAAAAGTGTGTGGGAACTTGGTCTTGTCAGAGGAAGACTACAACATCAAGAGGAATGGTTGTAATCTCTCTTTGATATTAATATATGAAACTATTGATTTATTTCCTACATGTTTTCCAATGTTACATATCCATGTATTCATGCTTCTTGACTTGTTAAGTAGGTTGAATTGCAATTTGTTTATTATTATGTTTGTGTTTCGTTGTTGTTTACTTGTTTCAGGAACTTGAAGAAGGAAGCGAGAGATTGCTGGAGCGAGCAAGCAAGGACATCATCAAGCAGGATAAGAAACCAATAGGTAGGCCCTCTTGATTGATTCTAACCTAAGGAAATATTCCATAGAATGTATCTGTTGAGACTAGACCCATTATCGGGCTAGAGGAATTAATTCATGTTTGCACTTATAATTTTACTTCACCATAAGAGGCTTCCCTGAGAAAATTGCAAGGTCTAACCCAGGATAGCTGCTTAGCCCAGAAATTACGTAATCTTGGGAGACAGTCCCTGGTTACTCCCAGAATTTGCACAATCCCTCTAGGACAGCCATCTCTGCCTAGCCCAGAAACTGCACAGAATTTCATCCTAGGCTAGCAGACCGGTGCATGTGCCTTCAAGTTAACCATTTGCCTCTAGGATTGAGAAAAATTGATTTGCATGCATGGACTACTTCTCCCAAGGAAGCATGCATAGGAATCCCTTGATTGAAGGATCTATTTTTTGTAGTTGGAGGTTACATGCAAGGATCATTTTATAATCCTCTTGCCAACTGTCACACTTCGTAGATTTGTGGCATGCACATCACAACCTCGATTTTATCAAAACCCATCAAAAGGACATTTTAGAGCACATTCCTCACATTGACCTTGTAGCTCTGACATCCGACATCGCATTTAGGATTCATCAACACATTCAACTTAGATGTTTTGTGTTTCACTTTGTGTGAGGGTTGTTTGCTTGATTTCAGTGAGTGCTTGTTGTGGTTTTGATGTCTGTTAGCTTGTAGAAGCACCTTTTAGTTTTTGTTCGCATCTCACTGTTGTTGCATGCATGAAACTATTTTTGCATGGATGGTTGCCGTTGGTATGACTTGCCTCACACACATGCATGCTTTCTCGTTTTATGAATCCTGCACTTACTATTTGCATGTATGATCATTCACTCTTGTTTTCACTCATCTCACCATGCATTTAGACTTCTCATGTTTTCAAGTGCGCGTCGACTGGTCTAGGCTGCCTTGGCCCCGACCGTGCCTTCCCTATCTAGCACTGTGCATTTTCAGAAATGAAGGCTCTACCTCCCTTCCCGAAAATGTGCAATTCTGGCCCAGCACTGACCTCCACACTTGCATTGCGTAATTATTGAAGGCAGTGTCCTGCTGGCCCCAGAAAATGCACAATGTAGTTTGTTGGTTGCATGTCACTACTGACTGAAATTACACATTACGCATTTTCAGTCCTCAGTAGGTTACGATGGACTGTGCATTGCACAATTCTAGTAGTTAGTTAGCCTACCCATGGCCCGAACTGTTCCTTACGTAGTTTCTATAGTGAGTCTCCCGACCTCCCAATGGAAATTGCGTAACCTTGACGATCAATCACACAGGTATGTTGCAAGTCAGTCCTCAAGTTTGTTTTTGTTTTTGACTAGGATATTTCTTGCAATGATTGTTTCTATGTCTCCAGACATCACAAGTGTTCATCTGCCTCCTAGCAGCATAGGTGCAATGGCTTCTAGGAGAGCAAATTCAAATACACTGTTAAAAGTGCAACTGGGAATGTAATCGATCAAGTGTCTATGAACTTGCCTATCCACAAAGACATAAAATTTTTCATTGGAAAATATATCAATATGAATGGCAATGACATTAGGATGAGAAGCACCATCAGAAGCAGTAGAAGGAAGCATGCTTGCACACGACAAATGCAAGAGGAAGGTTGTTGACATCATAGAGGCAGAGCCAAGCTGCAAGTTCAAAGCAGATCCACTCATGGGGAAAGCAGCTTTGGATATTGAGGCTATGAGGTGACAACACTACATGAAGATCGTGTGAAGGTAGAGAAAGGAACAAAGAAGGAGTTTCATGTGCTGAATCAACAACTCAAGGAAGAACAGGAGTTGCACGAATGAGAGAATGAGTTAGAGAAGGAACATGTAAAAGAGGGCGCGCAACATGCACAAAAGGATGAAGTTACACTTGTAAAAGTTATAGATCCATCCCAACAGCTAACATAGAGTAGACACGGTGAGAAATGTTGTTGATTGCATGTAAGGGAATGCAGAAGCTTGCATGTGATTGTGCGCATGCATGCGATCCCACCCATTAAACACACTCACCGATTCAAAGAGAAGAAGCAAATTTGGTTGGAGCTGTACATGTATTTTGACAAGTTGATGTGCATATCCACTAGCACATGCTTGGACATTAGCTTAAAGACTATGCATCAACATGTTGTCAGTCTAGTTGCACCTAGGAGGACCATGCACATGTTGTCAGATGATTTGGATAGAGGAGCCATATCAGTGCACCCAGATGCAACGAAGGCAAGAGTTTGCTTAAGCAATATGTCACCATTGAGTGCACAGACACCATCACGGATGACCAAGCTTGGCATCAGCTCACCACCTTCGACCATCATAAGGATGTAAAAGAGTTTGTCTCACCACAACGGTCCGAGTGTCAGCAATGCATTGCATGGCTTGCTCATGCCATTTTGTCTCACATGGGCACATGTGCATTGTAATGTAACATCTTGTCAAGTGGAAGTTCAAGTGTCGATAGTTCAATGTAACAATAATAGAGTAGTGGAAGAGTCGTGAGGGTAGATGAATGGTCACAAACATGAATGTCAAGGTTCTCCCCACCCTTTTCTATAAATAGTCCCTCATCACTCATTGTAAAGGCTTTTGTTCTACCAAGATTCCAATAGGATTATCTTAGAGAGAGCTTGGATATTATTGTAACGAGTCTTGGCTTCTCCACTGTGCATAGCTAGTATATCTCTTTGGAGGAGCAGGCGGCAGTAACTGTAACGTTCCACTGTCGGAACCTCTGGTTGGATATGGATGTATTGTATGATGGGAACTTACACTTCTTAATATAATAGAACCAACATGTTTGGTGCATATTTTGTATTGTATTTCAGATATCTTATTTACTCTAAATGATATATGTATCTATTTTATTATGCATGCATGTGTAGATATTTTCTGTCTATGTATGTATGAATCTTTCTGAAATGTGTTGTTGGTTTAACCATCACTATGGATTGCTAGCTTATTTTCCTTTGATGTTGTGATGCATCTTTGCTCGTGTGTTCCCTACTTAACTCTGTGTTGTCACATGTTTCCAAGTGGTGCACTCACCTCACCCTCCCTGTGTTAGAACCGCTCATGCACATTCCTTCACTTACTTCATATATCACACCATTGCTACCAACAAGGACATTGTACTTGCCTCTGTGAAAAACCATAGTTAAGGTGATACTGTACAACCCACTGCTGGGAATCCTACACCAAATGGTCTAAGGTCTAATTGGGACTTCTTACTGGGGAGATCCCTTGACATGTTGGCAGGTCCAGCACCATCAACGTTTTGGTGCTAGAAGGAGGGCCAGATAACAAGCTAAGTCCTCACATCTGTTTTGAATCTTTGCATATCCATCATGACTAACTACAAATTTTGTCTTTTGAAGTGTATGTCTTATGGAAATTACTTTGAAATCTTGGAAGAGCTCTCAGATAACTTGTCGCACAAAACATATAATGGTGGAGGCTATGTAGCCTTGGTTAGGCATGCAGTCGACGTTGTAGGCTCATGCGAAAGACATGGAATATTTGAATATTACATGAGCTACACGCTATTCATCTACACGCTTCGAGGGCATCCAATGCATTGGTGTGCCATGCTACCCAAACAATCTATTCATTCTCTTGCTCATCTGGTCACAGAGATTGACCATTCTTTCAATCACTTTAACTGTAAAGCACTCAATAAGGAAATTATGAAATTACGAAAATCACCTGATGAATCCGTTGAACAATTTTATACACGCTTTTGTAATCTTGCATACGAATTTCCCAAAGATGAAAATGATTGGGAATTTCTTTATGGAAGATGTGAGTATCTTCTTCATATATCCGAAAATCCATAATTCTTGAAATCATCTGAACCCCTGGGAGACAATCACTTGTTCCTCCCAGAGATTGCACAATCCCTCTTGGACAGTTAGCCCAGCAGCTAGTAGAAATTGCACAAATCTAGCTATCCAACCTACTGGGTTTAGAAATTTCACAATGCAATCAAGCAAGATTCCTTGCAAAAATTGCAAGGTCTCACCCAGGACAGCTTGTCGGGCTCAGAAATTGTGAAATGCAGTCGGACATTCTTCCTTGAGAAAATTTCGAGGTTTGACCTAGGACAGTTGCTTAGCCCAAACATTTTTCAATCCTGGGAGACAATCAACTATTCCTCCTAGACATTGCGCAATCCCTTTGGGACAACCATCTCTGCTCATCCCAGAGAATGTTCAGACTTTCATCCCAGGCTCACAGACCGATGCATGTGCCTTCAGGTTGACCGGTTCCCTTTGGAACTGAGAAAAACTGATTTGCATGCATGGAATGATTCTCCCAAGGCACCATGCAAAGGCATCCCTTGATTCAGGGATCTATTTTTAGTAGGTGGAGGTTATATGCAAGGATCATTTCAGAAACCTTCTGCCAAGTGTCACTTTTCCTAGATTTGTGGCATGCGGGTCACAACCTAGATTTTATCAGAACTCATCAATCGGAAACTGTAGAGCTCATTCCTCACATTGACCTTGTAGCTTTGATATCCCACATTGGATCTATTAGTTTTCAGCACATTTAGCTCAAATGTTTTGGGGTAAGCCTACTTTTCATGCTTGCATTGCGTTTCTGTCACTTTTTGTGTGTTGCTTTTTGTGAGGGTTGTCTTATTGATTTCAAAGAGTGCTTGTTATCATATTGTTTTAATGTATGTTAGCTTGTAGAAGCACCATTTCAGTTTTTTTTTCACATCTCACTGCTGTCACATGCATGACATTGTCTTTGCAGGAATGGTTGCCATTGGAGCGACTCACTTCACACACATGCATGCTTTCCTATTTTCTAAATCATGCATGATCGAGAATTTATCCAGGACAAGGAATTAAAGGTATTACAGATTCATGTCCATGGATGTGCCTATGTTAATTTATGCAACGGATCATTAAGATTGCAAAATACATAGACATTGAAGTAGTTAGGGAAAACACAACAGGAAAACATGTAATACAACAAGTTTAATAAGGAGTTCACCCAATGCTCCTGGGCTACATCTCTTGGTCCAACCTTCAGTGGGGGCCTCTCTATTATGTTTCCAAAGTAGATTTTTTACAAAAGTGGGCTCAATCTAAGTCTCACTCAACATATATGAATCAGTAGGACTGGAGTAGAAAGACTCTCCTTACTGAAACTTGACGTCTACTAGTCACAATAGTATGAACCCAATCTAAGACTCATACATGACAGGAATATACAGAGGAGTTCGCTTGAACCTCTCAAGCCTTCTCTGGAATGCACGGACTCTCTGACTCTCTCTAGCTTTGTCTTGATGCTGCCTTTTCTCTGCAGGTCAACTCGACTTACTTTCTCTGTTCTCTGCTCTTACCTTTCTTACTTGGTTTTCTCACTACTCTCTAGCTGCTTCTGTCATTTTGTGGCTTTAAAGCCAATCTTCTTTTTGAAGGTTCATTTTTGCTTCCTGACATTCTGGTTCTTCTGCCTCTATCCATTTGAATTCCCCTGTTCTACGTCATCATAACAGTGTAACGCTTCACATGGAGGTGGCCACTTATTTCATAACGAACTAAGTGTCAGTTCTCTTCGAAATGTTTGAAAGGTCGTTATTTTCGTTTACCTCCCAGATTTCCTGTAAACATGATTCCCTTGCCAACTCATCTTTCATGTTGGACATCAAACTTTATACAACTCAACCTGTTTACCCCGTTGAATTCGGTCATCCATCGGATTGCATGTCTGCCATTGATCTAGAGTCTCTAGATCCTACGGTCTCCATCCATATTGGGCAGGTAAGTTGCATGACGTTTACCCATCCGATGTTAGTAGTTTTCTCTCTCTTCCATCGGATGCATGGCACCCTATGTGTGGCATCGGGCAAGACTTGGTTGAAACCTCTTACCGCTCGAATCCCTTCCGATATCCTGCTGGCTTTTGTGTGGAACCTGCTTCTGACGGAATCAGCGAAATCCGTACGGTTTTTGACTTTCCGGTTCTGGTCGCTTAGGGCTTTTCCTTCTCTAAGGGGTTTTCCCGGCGATACGCGATTAGCGACTTGTCACTAATCACATATCAGAAACCTCCCCCGTTTCTCCAAAAGACCTCCCATTTCGTTTTTTTGTGGTAGCACGTGTTACCATCGGCCAACAGTCTGTGTGCTTGATTGAGGGTCTGCGTTGCTCTGCGCTGCTCACAAATTACAATTGTTTCGAGGGTATTCTTGATAAGCTCGACCTTTGCAAGTATTTGAAACTTTGGCATGAATTTTACAGAGTTATGAAAAGTTAGAGAGTGTTTTTAGGATCCAATTCGGATCACGGCTTTCCCACTGAAAAAGCTTTTCGACCACCAAAAGTTGGTTTCTAAGCATCCATCAAGTGAGGGTACTGATTCCTCGCTTGCCCAATTTCTATCCATTTTGCACTGCTTGGTTTTGAACATTTGAGTCCAATCCTGAGGTACTCAACATCCCCTCTGCACGTAGTTCTCACCTTCTGGTCCATAATTGTATCTTCTTGCAATTCATTAAGATATTCAAGCAACAGATCATCAATAAAAGGCAATTGAATCTGCTCTTCGGGATCTTCAATCAATAAAGGTTCAAATAGTCTCAAGCTGTCTGCATTAACAACTGAGTAGATGTGCATGTAAGCTAGTAAATCAAGGTGAAAATCATTCTCACCAATTTTCTCAAGCATCTTGAAAGGTCCATACCTTATTGGCTTCAGCTTCTTACCTTCACCTTGCATTCCGTCTTTACTAATATACAGCCAGACTTGATCACCAACTTGGAAACTATGCTCCATTCGATGCTTATCATGCCTTGCCTTGTACTTAGCTTGGCTCTTTTCCAGTTGTTCCTGTACTACCTGGTGAATCTCTTGGATTTTTTCGATGAACTTGGTTGCCTTGTCCACATCACTGTGTCCATCAACTACTATGTTTTTACCAAAGACAAAATCCAAGGGAGACCTTGGTGTGAAACCAAAACAGGTCTCAAAAGGAGATCTCTATGTAGAAGAATGTTTAGCTCAGTTTTAAGCATGCTGCACATAACATAAATGTTCATCCCAAAGCTTGGGATGCTTGCTACAATAGCCTCTGAGCAACTGGATCACTCTCCTATTGACCACTTCTGTTTGCCCATCTATTTGCGGATGAAAGGTTGTGCTCTTTTTCAGCCTAGTGTCCATCAATTCCCATAAACTTGACCAAAATTTCCCAACAAATCAGGTATCTCGATTAGATATAATGGAAGTGGGTAATCCAAAATGAACCCATACATGCTGAAAGAACAACTTTGCAGTTTGTTCAGTTGTAATCTGTTTGTTACAAGGTATTAAATACACATTTTGCTAAACCTATCTACAACAACATATAAATAGTCACGACCTTTCCTAGATTTAGGCAGTCCCCCAACGAAGTCCATGGAAACACTTTCCCAAGGATGAGAGAGAAATGGTAGTGGAGTGTACAAGCCTAGTTTTCTATTGCTAGGCTTGCTTTTAGCACACATGTTACACCCTCTTACATATCTAGAAACTATCACATTCATTTTTGGCCAATAACAAAATCTTTGCATCTGTGCAAGTGTTTTACTTACACCAAAGTTACCTTATATTAGAGAAGTGTGTGCTTCTCAAATTATCTTTACTCTTTCAGTTTTTGGAATTATAACTTTCCAAAATGATGCAAGAGTTGGTCCTTGACATGATAATCCAATTCTTCTACTTGTTTGCCATGACTTAAAGTTGCATATACATCTTTAAAATCTATATCTTGAACATACTGTTCAATGTAGCTTTCATGCAATACTGAATTATGTTTAAGTATAGTAGATGCATTTATGATTGGTCTGGACAACATATCTGCAACTTTATTATGTATGCCCTTTTTATATCTGATGACTAGATGAAACTGTTGTAGAAAAACCATCCATCTATAGTGTCTTGATTGCTACAACTTAGTTTGGGAGTGTAAAAATTGAAGTGGTTGATGACCAGTATGTATAACTATCTCTTTGCCCATTAAATAATGTTTCCATTTTTCACACTCTATACTAATGCATACAATTCTTTATCATATGTGGGATAGTTAACTATTTGCAGAATTGAATGTCTCAGAATGATAACATATGGGTTTACCATGCTGCATCAACACTGCTCCCATGGCATAGTCACTGGCATCCATTTCAATCTCAAATGGTCTTTGAAGATTGAGCAGTGCTAGTACTGGTGTTGTACCAATCTTTTCTTTTAAGGTGTTGAAGGCCTTCTACTGTTTTCCTCTGCATTGAAACACCTTGTTTAATCCAGTTAAAGCATGTAAGGGGGATGCAATTAAAGAAAAGTTAGAAATAAACTTTCTCCAATATTGTGCTACTCCTAAGAAGCTTTTAACTTCTGTAGCAGATTTGGGTTTAGGCCAGTTTACAATGACTGCAACCTTAGAGGGATTTGTCTTCAATTCACCACCCCCTACAATATGACCCAAATAATTCAAATATGTTTTGCCAAATTCACATTTTGAGAGATTAACAAATAGATTTTCTCTTTTCAAAACATCTAGAGTCTGCTTGACATGCTTTAAATGTTCTTCCCATGTTTTACTAAATATAAGAATGTCATCCAAATGTACAATGACAAAATCATCAAGAAAATGTCTGAGTACATCATTCATTACTCTCATGAAAATGGCAGGAGCATTAGTTAAGCCAATATGCATAACCAACCACTGATACAATCCCTGCTTTGTTTTGAAAGCAGTCTTCCATGCATCTTGCTCTACAACTCTGACCTAATGATAGCCACTATGCAAGTCCAACTTGGAAAAATAAACAACTTCTTTTAACTGATCTAATAGTTCATCTATGTGAGGAAGGGGATAACAATTTTTTATCGTTATCTTATTCAATGCTTTGTAATCAATGCACATTCTCCATGGGGCATCTTTCCTTCTCACCAAGACAATTGGAGACCCACATGGTGATGTGCTAGGTCTGATGAAACCCTTCTCGAGCATCTCTAGTACCTGCTTCTTGATTTCTGCATTCTCTAAAGCAGACAACCTATACATTATAATGTTAGGCAATGGAACATCTTGCTGCAAATTAATATCATGTACTATTTCCTTTTTGGGTGGCAAACCTTTAGGTTCTTGAAATAGTATATCATATTCTAAAACAACTTTTTCTAAATTAGCTTGTTGTTTAGCATCACATCCCTCAAATACATTAGTTTTATTAGGTTTCATTTCCTTTACAACCATCAGTAAAAATTGTTTGCATGAATTTACAATTCTTTTCATATACCCTAAGTTTATGAGAGTATAATTATTCTTGAGTTTATGAGCTCTTACAATATATTCAATTCCATCTTTAACGAGTTGATACTTGTTCTCAGCTCTATAGAAAATAACTTTCCTATCATACAAGTAAGGACTTCGTAGAAGAATTCCACGTATATCCAAAGGAACTATATCTAACTCAACCTCATCTACAAATGTAGACCCAAAAGAAAACCTAAGTTTACATTGTCTAGTCACCTATAGCCGCACTTTATCACATAACCAACCTAATGGATATGGCTTTTTGTGAGGTGTGGTTAGTAATCCCAATTTCTTTACAATTGCTTCAGAAATTAAATTTACGTGTGAGTCACTATCAAACAAAATATCAAACTTTTGATGCTTGGAAATAACTTGAATATGAAAAAGCTCATGTCTTTTCCTCTCATTTTCTTCATTATCATTAGATTGTGCAAAATTACTAGTAGATGCTTTAGAATTTTTACCTTCTATACCTGTGGCTGTGACTGTTGTTTCATCTCCTGAGTTTGACCCCAAATCCTTTTGAATAGCTGCAACAGTCTTCTTATTTTTTCCCTCAAACTTCTTGGGTCTCAGCTCTGGATGTAAGATCCAAAGTGTTCATCATCATGCCCATCCTTCTTACAGTGAGTGCATGAAGACTTGGTCTTTTGTACAATATTTTCCTTCCTCTCTTTCCATTTCTATTTTCTCTTTTCCTTACTTTTGCTTGCAGTGGGTTTTGATGATCCCCCAACTTCTGGGTTCACATTCTTTCCTCTAGCCTATAGATGTGTAGCCTGAATAGATACCTCATCTATGCTAGTGGGATTAAACATGAGAATAGTTTGCCTTAAGTAGTTATGTAGACCACCTATATACTTTAGCAGAGTTTCAGGTGACTCTAAGGAAATTCCTAGAATCAAAGCTCTTTTCCTAAATTCTTGAGTGTAGCCTTGTACACTTTTCCATTTTAATTGGTGAAGAGTTTGCCAGCTCATCATGGCTTTCTGCATATAGGCTAGTGGATAGAATTGCTTTTTAATTACAGAAACAAATTCACTCTAGACAGAAAGAATTTTACCATGCTTCTTCATGTCGGCTTGTGTCTTGTCTTCCCACCATACAAAAGCATTGCCTCCAAGGTGTAGGCTGGCCAGCTGAATCTTACTCTTGTCTAAATTGATGCTCTGCACTCTGTAATAAACATCAATCTGTCTAATCTAATTATCTAACTTTTCTACACTAGATTCTCCATCATATATCGGCAAATCAAATTTAACATCTAATTTAATCAAAGATGTTTTCTTTTTGTTTTCAAGGCTACTAGGAGGTGTGGGAAGTTTTTCTTATTTCCATTTGCCTTTAGAGTGGTCATGGAAAAGAGATTATTCTACTCCTTTTTCTTGTTTGGAGTTTGATGGATCTCCTTCTCTACCTTTCTTAAATTCTCTATACATTCCTCTACCATGGCTTTCATGGTCATGAAACCATTCATGAACTGGGAGTCTGATTCCAAGGGACTTTCTTCTAACATTTTCCTCTAAGGATAGACTCTTCCAATTTCAGGGTTAGCTTCAACCAATTCTTATTCTCCTAATTTAAACTTTTGATCTAGTTAGCATTCAACAACAAAATCCAGCACAATCTTGTCTAACCTTAGTAACCTAATACCACTTGATCTGGAATTTATCAAGGACAAGGAACTAAAGGTATTACAGATTAATGTCCATGGATGTGCCTATGTTAGTTTATGCAATGGATCGATAAGATTGTGAAATACATACACATTGAAGCAGTTAGGAAAAACACAATAGGAAAACATGTAATACAACAAGTTTAATAAGGAGTTCACCCAATGCTCCTGGGCTACATCTCTTGGTCCAGCCTTCAGTGGGGGCCTCTCTATTATGTTTCCAAAGCAAATTATTTACAACAGTGAGCTCAATCTGAGTCTTACTCAACAAATATGAATCATTAGGACTGGAGTACACAGACTCTCCTTACTGAAACTTGACCTCTACTGGTCACAGTAGTATGAACCCAATCTGAGACTCATACATGACAGGCATATACAGAGGAGTTATCTTGAACCTCTCAAGCCTTCTCTGGAGTGCACATACTCTCTGAATTTCTCTGGCTCTGTCTCGAAGTTGCATTTTCTCTGCAGGTCAGCTCGACTTACTTTCTCTGTTCTCTGCTCTTAGCTTTCTTACTCGCTTTTCTCACTGTTTTCTAGCTGCTTCTATCAGTTTGTGGCTTTAAAGCCAATCAACTTTCGGATAGTTCATTTCCACTTCCAAATGTTCTAGTTCTTCTGCCTCTGTTCATTCGAATTCCCCTATTCTGTGTCACCATCATTGTGTAATGCTTCACAGTGAGGTGGCCACCTATTTCATAACGAACTGAGTGTCAGTTCTCTTGTAAATGTTTGAATAGTCGTTATTTCTATTTAACTCCCAGATTGCCCGTGAACATGATTCCCCTGCCAACTCATCGTTCATGCCAGACTTCAAACTTTATACAACTCAGTCTGTTTACCCAATTGAATCTAGTCATCCGTCAGATTTCATGTCCACCGTCGATCTAGAGCCTCCAGATGCTATGGTCTCCGTCCATATCGGGTGGGTAAGTTGCATGACGTTTACCCATCTGATGTGAGCGGTTTTCTCTCTCTTCTGCTGGATGCATGGCACCCAGTGTGTGGCATCAGGAGGGACTTGGTTGAAACCGCTTACCACTCGTAGCCCTTCCGATATCCTGTCTATTTTTGTGTGGGACCCGCTTCTAAGGGAATCAGTGAATTCCGTACGGTTTTTGACTTTCAGGTTCGGGTCACTCGGGGCTTTTCCTTCTTTGAGGGGTTTTCCTGACGATATGTGATTAGTGATTTGTCGTTAATTGCATATCATAAACCTCCCCCGTTTCTCCAAAAGGCCTCCTGTTTCACTGTTTCATGGCAGCACACGTTACGATGGGCCAACGGTCTGCGCTCTTGACTGAGGGTCCTTGTTGCTCCGTGCTGATCACAAATTACAACTATTCCAAGGGTATTCCTGATAAGCTTGACCTTTGCAAGTCTTTGAAACTTTGGCATGAATTTTACAGAGTTATGAAAACGTAGAGAGTGCTTTTAGGATCCAATTCAGATCAATGCACTTGTTATTTGCATGTATTATCATTCACTCTTGTTTGCACTCATCTCATCATACGTTCAAACTTCTCATGTTTTTGGTCACCCATAGGATGACCTGGGCTACCTTGGCCCGAACTGTGCCTTACTCGGCTAGCACTACACATTTCCAGAAGCGAAGGCTCTGCCTTCCCTCTAGAAAATGCGCAAGTTTGGTCCAACACTAACCTGCAAACATTCATTGCACAATTCTTGGAGGTAGTGTGCTCCTGGCCCCAGAAACCACGCAATGTAGTTTTCTGGTTGCATGTCACTGCTAACTAAAATTGCGCATTGGGTGATTTCAGCCCTCATCAGGCCATGCTGGACTGTGCATTGCACAACTCCAACAGTCAGTCAACCTTCCCACTACCCAGACTATGCTTTACGTAGTTTTGGCAGTTAGTCTCCCGACCTCCCGGCGGAACTTGTGCAACCTTCACGATCAATCACAGAAGTATGTTGCAAGTTAGTCTCTCTATGAGTGTTTCTATGTCTCCAGGCATCACAAGTGTTCATGTACCTCCCAACAACATAGTTACAATGGCTTCTAGGAGATCAGTGTCAAATACATTGTTAGGAGTGCAACTGGGGATGCAGTGGCTCAAGTGTCTAAGAACTTGCCTATCGACAAAGACATCAAATTTTTCATGAGAAAGGATATCGGGATGAACAGAAATGACATCACAACAGGTAGCACCATTAGAAACAAAAAAAGGTAGCACGCCTGCATGCGATGAATGTAAGAGGAAGGTTTCTGATACCATAGAGGTAGAGACAAGCTGCAAATTCAAAGCAAGTCCACTCATGATGAAAAAAGTTTTGGAGATTGAGGCTATGAGGTGATGGTGCCACATGAAGATTGCGTGAATGATGATAAAGGAACAAAGAGGGATTTGCATGTGCTGAAGCAACAACTCAAGGAAGAACAGGAGTTGCATAGAAGAGAGAATGAATTGCAGCAAAAATAGGTACAACAGGGGAGGAAACATGCACAGATGGATGAAACTACACCCATACAAGTTATAGAACCATCCCAGCAGCTAGCACGGAGCAGACAAGGTGAGCAGTGTTGTTGATCGCATGCAAGGAAAGTCAGTAGCATGCATGTCATTGTACACATGCATGTGATCCCACCCATTTGACACACTCACCGAGGCAAAGACAAGAAGAAAATACGACTCAAGTTGTACATGTATTTTGAGAAGTTGATGCACATGACCACTAGCACATGCTTGGAGATCAACATAGACACTATGCATCAACCTGTTGTTGGTCCAATCACAGTCAGGACAACCATGTGCATGCTGTAAGATACGTTGGACGAAGGAGCCATATCAGTGCACCTAGATGCAACGAAGGCAAGAGTTCTCTTAAGCAAGATGTCACCATTGAGTGCACAAACACCATCATGGATGACCAAGCTTGGCATCAGTTCACAACCTTTGAACATCATAAGGATGTCAAAGAGTTTGTCTCACCACAATGGTCTGAGTGTGAGTGATGTCTTGCATGGCTTACTCAAGGCATTTTGTCTCACATGGGCACATGTGCATTGTAATGTAATGTCATGTCAAGTGGAAGTTCAAGTGTCGATAGTTGAATGTAATAGTCATATAGTAGTTGAAGAGTCATGAGGGTAGATGAATGGCCACAAAGGGGAATGTTAAGGTTCACCTCACCCTTTCCTATAAATAGTCCCTCATAACTCATTGTAAAGGCTTTTGTTCAGCCAAGCTGCTGATAGGAGTATCTTAGAGAGGTCTTAGACAGTATTGTAATGAGCCTTGGATTCTCCACTGTGCATATCTAGTATATCTCTTTGAAGGAGCAGGCAGTAGTGACTGTAACGTTCTACTATTCGAACTAGTGGTTGGACATGGATGTATTGTATGACTGGAACTTATACTTCTTAATATAATTATGCCAGCACGTTTCATGCATATGTAATATTGTATTTCATCTATCTTGTTTGCTCTAAATTATATATGTATATGTTTGCTTACGCATGCATGTGTAGCTATTTTTTGTATATGTCTGTATGAATCTTTCTGAAATGTGATGTTCATTTAACGACCACTTTGGATTGCTAGCTTAATTTCCTTCCATGTTGTGATGCACCTTTTCTCGTTTGTTCCTTTCTTAACTCTGTGTTGTCACAGGTTTCCAAGGGGCACTCACCTCACCCTCCATGTGTTATAACCATTCATGCACCTTCCTTGATTTACTGCATATGTCACACCCTTGCTACCAATAGGGACATGTTACTTGCCTCTGTGTGAAACTACATTCAAGGTGATACCATACGACCCATTGCTAGGACTCCTACACCAAACGGTTTGAGGTCTAACTGGGACTTCTTACCAGGGAGATCCCCTGACATGTTGGTAGGTCCATCACCATTAACAGGTACGCACAAGAATAACTTTGCAGATTGGAAGGAATATCGTTGGATGATGAAGTTGTAGTTTGGGAATTCCAATACTTGCATTACGAAGAAATATACAATGAAGGATGATCCGGGTGAGCATATGGCTTGATGGAAGAAAGCATGAGGAGAAGAACCGTAGCCAGAATGGGTTCATATATTTTTCCACACTTTGGATACAATTCTGATGAACTGGTATCTGGAAATGGAGTTGTGACACCAAACCACAGAATGGGATATTATCTAAGAATTTTTTCTATTAACTTTTAGCTTTGAAGATGGATTTGAATGCATTGATGAGGCATTACAGGAGATCAAGGTTGCAATATTCAGAATGCCTGAAGAACCTGTTGCATGGGTACAACTATATTGGAGCACGGAGTTGTGCCATGGACTTGAATGTTACAATGTGATAATTGAGGAAGCTGAAGAAGATCCTAGGAACATTCTTGGGTGTGGAATCCCCCCAAGGCATGTTTTGGGGCTTAAATCCCAAGTTTTGACTAAGTCCATTGTAAAGACTCCGCGAATTGTGGGCACAGAGCGCGAAGTCATAATAGAGCCATAGGGTTGTCTGCCCTTGTTTTTGTAATGTATTGTCGGTTTGAAAGATGTACTCATGGTCCGCGGGCCATGGGATTGTATAAATAGAGTGAGGCTCTAAGTGTAAGGAAGTAATAGGAGTCTAAGGAATTGATGAAGAATTGGGTCGAAGTGTAATTTGTATCTTTGGGTTGTAGAGTAGGAGAAGGCTCTACGGCTGATTGCGCAAAGGCCTAGTAGTCTGCAGCTGAGTGTGCGGACCCCTGCAACTGAGTACAAAGGGTAGGTCAAGTCTATAACTGTTGGAAGCATTAATAAAGAGAAGTTTTATCATATTTATGTGTATCTTTTCCTGTTTTATGTATTATTGGTGTTATAGACATTTTTGTGCCTTACATCATGAAGCATGAAATGTCCATAATCTAAGGGATCCAAAGTCCCTAAACATGTTGTTCCTACCCCTAGAGGAACAAGTTCAGCAAACCACAACACTGAATAGCAGTTCTCCACCTGAAAACACTCAAAAACAAGCTAATTCTGGATCATGTCAACTACTCCACTGAGCATCTGCGCTGAATGTCAACTACTCCACTGTCTACCTGCGCTGAATGTCAACTGCAAAGAAGGCTACCTACGCTGGGCGAGTTGGGACATGTGGCACAGTCATTCCTCAAGGTGTCAATGCCCAGGAAGCTTCCAAAATGTCACTTGGATCATGGAATTCGACTGGTGATGAGTAAGAGGGTCTAGATCTCCAAGTGGAAGCAAGAACCTCCAAGTGGACTCAAGAACTGAAGAATAACTAAAGTGAGAGAGGACACTAGTCAGCTTCATGCCAGCCTCAAGCTGACTCATCCTTTCTCCAAAACTCCTATATATAGAGCTCTCTCATGAGGTCTAGGGAGGCTGGAATCTTGTGAATGTAAGGAAGTGCTGTTGGTTTGAGTTTAGAACTATTGGGTGATTTTCTTTGAAGGAGATGAAGAGGAGATTTCTTTCTGCTGGGAGGTGATGCTAGATTGGGCCTTTTATGGTTGTATCACTTCCTGAACTTTACTTCTTCCATTAATAAAGCATTTGAGGTTCTTCTATATGCATGTATCTCAATGGTGTATTGTTATGCTTGTGTATTTGATTTATTCTAATCCTTGAATCAATTATGAATGTATGCTTCTTGTAGTTTCCCTCCCTTGCCATTTTGCAGGATCTTGGTGTAGCAGGGCCAGTAAAAGAGCAAGGAGCTGGGAGCAAGCAGCAAGGAGAGAAGATTGGATCAACCATTAGCGGAAGACATCGGTTAGTGGATCTCTTTCTCCCCTATTTTACTTTCATAAAGAAGAAATCTTAGATAGCTTTGCTTCGATTGTTGCTGAGGTACTATCACCCTTAGAGTGGGATAGGGTCATTCCGTATTGGATACTTTTCCCAACAACAAATTGGCGACTCCACTGGGGATCGTATCTTGTTGGTTGTTTGTGTTTTTGCTATTCATTTCCTAAACACAGGGAGTACCGAATCAAACTGCATTTGAATCTTTCAAATGCAAAGTAGAGGGCAGCTACTCTAGCTCAGTTTCTGGGCATGTTTATGATTTAAAGAGCTGATCCACAAGGACTCTGAACAGCTCTTAGTGATAGCTTTTCATCCTCCTTCTCACCCTTTAGTGTGTACTTGATTGATAGCTTTTGATTTGGCCAAAAACTGTGAATTGTTGAGCAATCTGTGACCCGGAAACTGAGAAAAACGAAAGTTTATCTCTTCATTGCAGGCACTGTGAAGGCAGTCTGCATTTCATCGCAGGTCCCGAAGGGGCTACCTGCGCTGAATGTCAAACTGACAGTGTACTACCTGCGCTGAACCAGTTTTGCCTTGTGCTACTGGGGTTCCCTGCTGTTTATTGCCCTGTTTTCATCCTTGTTTTTGCAGCCTGTTATCAGTCAATGTACCTATCTGAAACCAACTTTCCTTACCACTATTCCGCCTCGGTTGTATAAAGAAATTGTATTTGTTCTTTGTGTTTTTCTTATATCATTTGCAGTTTCCCATAACGAAAAGTGAACTAGTCTTGCTGTGGCCTCTTAGATCTAGACCTGTGATAAGTGTCGTTTTGATCTTAAGAGTTAGTTTGTTTGCTGTTCATAGCTGATTGAGCTTTTGCTTTCGTCATATGGTTTGAATTTATGTATTTCTAGTGTCGAAACAAGTAAATCTTAAGGTGTCTTTTGATTTTGGACAAAGCTTGTTTGCTTTCACTTGAAATTGAATTCAAAATTATACAACAGCTTTCTTTTTGTAATACATCAACATTAAGAAAGAGAAAAGAAATACCTGCATTGTGCATTTTTCATTTGATAAGTTTGCATGTTGATTTAGGGAAAAAGTGCATTAGTGTGTGCTCTATGATCTGTGTGAAAAGATGATGTCTTTCTTTTCCCTCAGTAGTTAAGATTTTCAAAGTTGAAAGATTGAAAAGCTTGCTTATCATCTTAGACTACATTTAGGAAGTTGTATTATACATCTCGTGGTGATCCATAAAGGCAAACTGCTAAACAAGATCAACTTAAAATGAATTGAATTTACATAACAACGCTTTGAAACATAATGCAAACACATATAGGTCTAAGCTAGAGACGTGTTCCGACGTCGTTAAACGTAGTGACTGTCGATCTCGAAGAAGGTGGGTGATTCCTCCTGAGAGTCGGTGGCACTAATACGGACTTGTGCTCCCACGTATCGTCGCGTATATATTGGGAGACCCCTATAGGCATATACCTTTTATCCATAGGAAGCCGTGTCGGCCGCCCTACTGATCGCAATGCAGTGAACACAACATTCACGAAGATCGACCACCCGTACCGTAAAACGTATTCTGTGGTTTTGCGAAAATTTTGGCACACCCTCTGCCTAGATCTCCAGAGTAGTTTCTTTTGGCCTTTTTCAAACTCTATAACTGAAAAAGTCCATCCGAGCATTTGTCACTTTGGGCTCATTAAAACATCGAAGGAGACTAGAGTCATCTTTAGCTTTTTCTCGACTCTTAAAAAGTGAAAAAGAAAGTTGTGTCTAAAGCGTCGTTATAAAATTTATTTTAAACGGAACATAATCACCTCCTATTCCTACGTTGATCTGTAGGTTGAGAACATGGAACACCCCAACCAAGGAATTCCACATGATGGAAATCCTAGTCCTTTCTCCTCTTGGGGAGAAGTTGGTGCGCCCCACATGGCCACATTGTCGCTTCTAGGACTAACAATTGGCCTGCCAATTTGGCTATTCTCAACCAATGTAGTTCAGAACACCATGGTTCCTGAACAGTCGAGTCAACAGTTAGATCAGTCTAGAGCTGCCCACCAGCCTTCTACTTCCTATAACTCTTCCTCCAATCTTTCATCTTCGCAAGGTAGAGCCGGCAAAAGCCAAGCTCCCATGGAGAAGAAGGAGAAGAAGAAGAGAGAGAAGAAGAAGAAGGAGCCTAAGGCAACTGGGGGCAAGCAAAAGACATCTGACAAAAATCCACACACAGCACAGACCGGGCCTAAATCGCCATGTGTCATATGTAGAGGAGACCACTTCCATAGAGATTGTCCCTGTATTCCTCGGATACTAAGGGACTGGTCCCCTCGTTTGCACAATTCGGGAGTATCAACCTCTGATAGCCATGTTGAATGCTTACCGTCAACCAGCGAAAGTGAAGGTTCAAGACAAAGAGGGGGAGCAAGATCCCCCTGCAGACTATGTGAAGGCGATCACGCCATCCACCGTTGTCCCTTCTTAGACGAAGCGAAGAGAGTTTTGGAAGATCGTCCGGTTTCACCGTTGAGACTTCCTCCTGGATACAAAAACTCGTGCCAAGTCCTTCGTTGGTTGAGAATACAGCTGGCCCGCTCAAGTGGTCAGCTGAAGCGTTAGTCATAGAAAATGAACCTACTGAATCCAGACCAGACGAAAGTCCAAAGGTCGAAACGGCAGTTGACTCGGTTCTTCCTTCAGAAGTTTCATCGTCAAATGACACCGTCACTGAAGATTCATCTTCAAATGACACCCTCACCGAAGAGAATAAGGATGACACCATCCAGATTCTTTTCATCAACACAGACTCTGATGAGCATCAGGGCAATGCGCCCATTCCTTTATCGTAGGAAGGAACATCGTCAGGGTCATATCCGGCCGTATATTCGGTCCCACCACCAAGCAACCTGGTTGTATCCTTTGATTGGAATCAACTAGGCAGACCCCAGTTGCCAGCCAGTATACCATTTAGAATCATAGTCCAAATATACAGAATGGTAATGGCTGGCACTATCATTGATGAAGGGGCATCTGTGAGTATCCTTTCCTCTATTGCTTGGAAAGCACTGGGTTCCCCGGCGCTTTTGCCTGAGATAAGAAATCTCTCGGGTTTCAATAAAGGAACCAATCGACCATTAGGGATCCTCCCCAATGTTCCTGTTACATTGAAAGGGAAGACCGTTCAAATGAACGTGATGGTCGTTCAAGGACCCTTGGATTATAACCTACTCCTTGGACGAGACTATATATATTGCATGGGAGCAATAGTCTCCTCACTCTTTAGAGTAATGTGTTTTCGACACGAAGGAAGAATGGTCAAGCTCGTAGACCAACTTTCATTTCCGGGATCACGCATCGCAAATAGTCACATACCAACCCTAAATGGTCTATTCAATCAAGAAATGTCTCCACCCCCAGTCCTTCTTCCCGATGAGTGTGAGTGATTCAGAAAGATGGGACTGGAACCCAGGGGGCATGCATCCTGGTCTGCTTCGGGCAGAGAAAACCTTGGGTGTAAGGTAGAATTTCCGCGGGAGAATATGACTAGTCTGTACCCCATCCGTGGATGGAAGAGGGGTTGTTCTGGAATAAGATTCTTTTGTCAAAGTTACGTGTTTGACAAAGGTCATTCACCCTTGTCTATTTCGGTAGACATTTCCGAGGAAGTGTCTTGTTAGAAAAGTTAACAAAACAATCTTTGGGTAATCTGAAAGAGATAAGCCTCTCTCGATTTAAAACAAATGTTTTGGCGGAGGGTAAGTATAGGTAACCTTGAAACTCTGTTTTATACCTGGGGGCATGCAACCTTTTGGAGTGCAAGCAAGGGGCGACTATTTATTTTTTAAAATTTTTAGGTCCTCCCTTTAAACCTGTAGGTCTAACCCTTTAAACTCGTAGGATTAGCCGTTTCCGAACTTGCATAAAGAAAGGATGAGAGGGAGCATAGCTTTGGTAAGGTGCAAGCTCTATAAAAAATGGGATCTTTCAGGAGACATTCTTATCTTATGACTGGTAAATCGAGCAGTTTTAGCATAAAGTTCATGATCGTTAAAAAATAAACGCAAGATCCGAGCAGTTTTAACGCGGTCTTCATGCTCGTTAAAAAATAAATAAAAGCAGTGAGCAATGTTTCCCCCAGAGTTTAAGCTCATTTTAAAATAAAAAATGAACCTATTCCGGTAAATAACCGCTGTGATCGTAAATTTATCAGCCATAAAAAGCCTTGGTCGTGTTTGCACCTGCCACCTCCACCGTCATTTGGCCGATCGTTCACCTCCATATGATTGTTTACCCATTTTGAGGAACAGCTACGAAGAGAGATTTCACCTAGCCATCCTTGTGACACTGCCGTGATTGGAAAATTCCAACCTGTACCTGGAATCAGTTGCTATCCCTGTTTATCACTCGTTCCTCAAAAGACGAGTCTTCTTTGAGCTCTTTTCAACTGACTCGTAAAATATGAAAAGATTGCCGAGTTTTGGCCTTCCAGCTCGTTAAAGTGACCGGAAGAGCTATCCCTCTAGATTTTAATCTTTTTGGACCTGAGGGATTATTGCACAAAAAGGTCGAGCGCTTGTTTTATTCGGCTCATTAAAGTTATCGAAAACTCATCCCTTCTGTATTGTTTTATACTTTTTCGGACTTAAGGGATTAGATGACGAAAAAGGAATTTTGGAGTTAACTTTCTGTACCTTTTCAGACTCTCTAAAAATGAAAAGGACCGAGTTTTCCTTCTCGTTAGACTCGTTAAAATGATTAAATAGCGACAAACTTGTCTTTAGACGAGAACGAGTTTCCCTGTCGCTAGGCTCGTTAAAACATAGCGATGGGCTTGCCCGAAGGGCAGGTTATAGAACAAGCATATGTTATCCTCCTCAAGCTTGACAAAAATAAAGAGGTATTGGTCAGAAATGACTGGGGAAAAATTGGGAGAAACTCAAAGCTTTAATGGTAGCAAGTCGCTCTTGAACATGACACTTTTCCTCCGTACCACATCGGGTTGGGTTGTTTCATTCACTGGTCTCATCACCATGGTCTCGCCAAACCATCCACATTTGGGGTAATGCTACCGATCCATCGCCTCAGTGTCATTATATGTTCAAGAGATGTTGTTAAGAAAGAGTCAACCGTGTCCCATCCACTGCCATACATTATCCTTCATCCATCCATGACCGCCACCCTGAATCATATGTCACAGATTGTTTTCACCTCCACTAAAATCATTAGCTCCGTTCCGTGTCACTGATGTGGGATTCATTAAGGCCCTCCTTTGACGGATTGCTTCTTGTCGACTTCAGGTCATTATCGAAGAAGTTGATCTAGGAACAACCCCCTCAGTACTTTGAAGCTTTCATGCCTCAATGGCAAGTTTCTCACTTCCGGCGACAGGTATACATCAATGACCTTCGACTAGAAGATTTTGCGCGGTGTTCGACGCCAAGTCCTTTATTCACACCACGTGAATTGTACTGCAGTACCTTGAGGGTCATTATCATTATCGGTGATTCCTCTCGTGCTTGTTAACGGTTTACATCATTGACCGGTAATCAAGCGATGTCTTTCCATGTTCGACTTCAGCACAATTCTCACATGGATGGACTTGTACTTAGAGTGAAGATCGAACGAGTTTGAAGACCCTGGATCTAGTTTCATCCATCCGGGCTGTGATATATATTCAGGAAATATAAAGACATTTGACATGTACATCATTGCAGCAGATGATCATCCTACTCAAAGGATGATAATTTCAGCAGAGAATTATCAGTCTACCATCAGACGATCATCTGTTCTATGTACCAAAATGAATTTATAAAGCTGAGCATGGGAATGCCTGCCTCAGCTAGATCATGAAATCAGAATGAATCATAATGTATTGTATTGTATTTTATTACAGGTCACCTCTCAGCGATTGAATGAACTTCGGATCCTCCTGATAAAGTATTTCACCCGATAAACGACCTCATACTTTAGGGGGCAACTGTTATAGTCATTTTTGTGCCTTACAGCATGAAGCATGAAATGTCCATAATCTAAGGGATCCAAAGTCCCTAAACATGTTTTTCCTACCCCTAGAGGAACAAGGTCAGCAAACCACAGCACTGAATAGCAGTTCTCCACCTGAAAACACTCAAAAACAAGCTAATTCTGGATCATGTCAACTGCTCCACTGAGCATCTGCCCTGAATGTCAACTGCTCCACTGTCTACCTGCGCTGAATGTCAACTGCAAAGAAGGCTACCTGCGCTGGGCAAGTTGGGACATGTGGCACAGTCATTCCTCAAGGTGTCAATGCCCAGGAAGCTTCCAAAATGACACTTGGATCATGGAATTCGACTGGTGATGAGTAAGAGGGTCTAGATCTCCAAGTGGAAGCAAGAACCTCCAAGTGGAAGCAAGAACCTCCAAGTGGACTCAAGAACTGAAGAATAACTAAAGTGAGAGAGGACACTAGTCAGCTTCATGCCAGCCTCAAGCTGACTCATCCTTTCTCCAAAACTCCTATATATAGAGCTCTCTCATGAGGTCTAGGGAGGCTGGAATCTTGTGAATGTAAGGAAGTGTTGTTGGTTTGAGTTTAGAACTATTGGGTGATTTGCTTTGAAGGAGATGAAGAGGAGATTTCTTTCTGCTGGGAGGTGATGCTGGATTGGGCCTTTTATGGTTGTATCACTTCTTGAACTTTACTTCTTCCATTAATAAAGCATTTGATGTTCTTCTATATGCATGTATCTCAATGGTGTATTGTTATGCTTGTGTATTTGATTTATTCTAATCCTTGAATCAATTATGAATGTATGCTTCTTGTAGTTTCCCTCTCTTGCCATTTTGTAGGATCTTGGTGTAGCTGGGCCAGTAAAAGAGCAAGGAGTTGGGAGCAAGCAGCAAGGAGAGAAGATTGGATCAACCATTAGCGGAAGACATCGGTTAGTGGATCTCTTTCTCCCCTATTTTACGTTCATAAAGAAGAAATCTTAGATAGCTTTGCTTCGATTGTTGCTGAGGTACTATCACCCTTAGAGTGGGATAGGGTCATTCCGTATTGGATACTTTTCCCAACAACAATTGGGTATGAAATGCAAAGTTTATCATTTATTTACTGCGCAAAGTCATATGAATGTGATGAATAAGTAAATACAACATAAGGCTTCCATTTATGCGAAATAACTAACTAGTATAAGAAGATAAGTAAGATCTCAGGTGTGACTTAGGGAATTAGTACAGATCACTGCTCCCGCAGTGTGGAAGCCCCACAACCCCTGGTTAGGGTTTCACAAAGGTGAATATATCAGGGCGCGAAGGCCAGAGAAGTGCGCCAAGTAACCTGCATGAAGGGACTAACAGTTGGACCAAATCAACCTCTCAGACATATCCAGGGTGCGGAAACCTAGTTCTAGCACCCCACCATACTAATTTGGGTGAGACCTCAGTCCGCGCTTCATAAACTGTTGTTGAAAGGGCCACTAATACAGGGATTTGTTTGGCTAATTAACACTAAACCTGGGTCAGGCCCCAACTAACCAACAAATGGTTCCGTTTCCGGGACCTGGATATGCATAGAGATGTCTGATGTTGTATCACAGGAATCCAACTAAGAAAGAAATTGATGCTTGGCTGGATAGGAAGATTAACGAGTTCGTTGCGTAGAAGAATAGGAATCCATGACTATCAAAAGAAGAGTGGTTAGATTGCTACATGTACATAGAGATCGACGAATTTTTCTTCACATATTTCCCTACGGAGTTGTACGAGTGGATCGCGAAGCTAGCAGATAGCCAAGGTAGGTGCAAGCTCTATAGACCTATTGTGTGGACCCTATAATTGGTGTGCAGATTGGAAGAATCCAAGGATAAGATCGTGCACATTTTTTATCACTCGCTTGATTGAATTATAGGAGGATTCATCACTAAGTTCGTGGTACATACTTCAATCACCTATAGCGAGGGAGAACGACTCTTTCTCAAAGGACTGCGAAGTAAGTAAGTTAAGTCTTTGAACACTTGGATTAAAATGCTACCATGTGAAAAGTGAGTTATGTGGATACATTGATGTTTGGGGCTATGTGAAGTGGGAGAATTTACAGAAACAAAGGTAGTGCAGAACTAGAAACTAGCCCCTCGATTTCACCTCCATGAGGGTATGAGGAAGAGCAAACGAAGGTCTCACCAAGAAATGTGATCTATTTGATAAGGCGGAGAATTCCACGCATACCACCCCCACCCACACCACTACCAGTTTCAACTTCTTCACCCCCATCTTCACCCAGACCACCTTCGCCACCACCGTGAGTCAATATGGCAAGCGAGATAAGGTTGCTAGTGTTCAATGGAGTAGGAAATGAAGATCCAGACCAATTTTGGTTCATGATAAAAGATGTGTGGGAAGCGCAGGGATTATGGATGACAATATAACGAGATAAACATTGGTCAGTGCTCTACAGGATCGTGTGTTGACCTGGTAGATTAAGCATTAGAATGACAATCTAAATGCGGGGATCGTGGATATCCAACCTGCGCTGAACAAAGAATTTAGCAAGCTGAAGTCATAGGCACAGTCGATCATTGATTTCAAGGAGATCATGATGCTACTAGGCGAGACTACTTGGGAGTTGGATCAGAGACTAAAGTGCACAATTCGTGAAGCTAATATGACTTTGACGGATGGACAATGATGTGAATGATTTGTAGGATTGCTAACACTGCATTTAAGGAACGCGCTGTCACAACAAAGGCTAAAAAATCAAGCCGAGGCCTTGGAGATCATGATGATACTGCATGAGTGATCCGGATTTAAATAGGAACATAAAAAATTACAAAGATAACCACAAACACAAAGATCCACCAAAAATAATACTTCATTTCATTAATGTAAAATACTGAAATATGCTTACAAATAGAAATTGAAATAAACCATGTAGGGCGATGGTAGCTTATCTCTGAGAAGATATGTGGTGGCTACATGCCTCTGAACTATGTTACAATGAGGCTTGAAGGCCTATTTATTGTTGAGAAACAATGGAAAACGCTTAACATCCCAAAACCTAATCCTGGAAGATGAAATGCCAAATTGTGGGCCCCGTTTTGGGTAAGTTGGTACATCAACTTCCTGGGGTCATAACTTTGGCACCCGATCTTCGTTTGACGTGTACAATATCTCGTTAGAAAGATCTATCCGAGCACTAAAACTTTGGGAAGAGAAACATCATTCCATGGATGCATGTTGCCCACATAGTTTCCAAAAATCATCGTTTAGGGCCTCAAAACAACTTCGGAAGTTGAGGACCCGAAAAACTACTAAAAATAGTAAACTATCCTACAATTACAGAAACTAAAAAATAGAAAGAGACAGTTGTGGGGGTCCAAGTGGGATAGGTGGGTGGCCACCAAAATCCACCTAGATCATTCCTCCCCCCTTAGGAAGCAATGGTCCCCATTGCGTTGAGTTCCTCCATCTACTGAACTTGGTCCCTAGTGAGTTGTTCTACAATCTCTGATGTGTCTAGTAATGGTGGGAAGCATGGTCGAGGGCATTCCACATTGAACACTCAGTGCAGGAAAAGGAATGATGGAATGTTGTGCTCCAGAGCATTGTTTCTAACAACCTTGGTAATGGTGTAAGGACCATATCAGCGTGGTCTACGCTTCTGATGGGTTCTAGTAAGGCGTTCTTTCTGTCGATGCAACCATACTTTGTTGCCCACCTGAAACTTGTGTGGTACCCCTATGGGTGAGGAGATGTTGTCCATGTGTTCTTTTATGACTGTATCCATTTGTTGTTATTACTGCTACATGGAAGAACCCTTCGCGGGGGTCATGGATGTGGCGATGATCTTCCCCTTACTTTGGGAGTGAACCAGACATACAATGAATTTCCTAGTCTGTTAGATGATCTTGCTACCTTTCTTGGCAGTGATCATAGAGGTGGCGATAGGTGGGGATACCTCTGATATCCTTTATAATGAATTACTGAAAGAAATAATGATAGCATGATGCCTTGGCCCATACACATCATGTCGCCTCCACAAGTATGGCTGGCCTAATAATACATCACAAACATCTAGAGGTGTAACATCACATAATACCTCGTATGTGAATGGTTTGATGCTGTAAGGAAGGCGATAATTTTGGTGAACTCAGAGATCTCATCCTTGGTGAAGCCACCTGATACTATACCACTGCGGGTGTGGTGTAGTTAGTAGGCCCAATCGCTTCACAACCTCTTCTGAAATGAGGCTATTATGGTTGCCACTGTCGACAATGAATTGTAGTGGTGAACCGTTCACCCACATATGTGAGTGGAAGAGACGCTCCCCCTCCTCTAGATCTTCGAGTTCATTCTTCTAGATCTTGGCAGTGGCAATAGTGGCATTGGGCTCTGTGTCAATGATTTGCTTCCGTTTTCCATACGCATTGTTGGGTTTTGACTCAGGGTCGGAACATGCATCTGATTCAGAAGCCTTCAACTCGGCCACCAGGGACTGCTTGGTCCAACACTCACTTGTGTTGTGGGTGGGGCTCTTATGGAACTCACACCACTTTCTTGTGTCCTTCATTGACTTCGTGGTGCTTTTATTTTCTTGTGGCTTCAATAGATTGTCTTGGGTTGCGCCATCTTGGATTTTTTCTTGGTTATATGATTTAGGGAAGCCTTTCCCTTGATTCGGATTTGCAGAACCAAAGTCCTGCTTCTTCTGTTTAAACTTCTGCTCAATTTTGACAGCGTATAGGTACGCCGTGATGTGCGAGGAGATGTTGAAGAACTCCATCTCTTCCTGGATGACTTGTGTAGGTAGCCACGGTATTTGAGTGCTAGATGCATCTCATAATCTTTTATACCCAACTGTATGCGAAGGGTATGAAAATTTTTGGTGATCTCTCACACATATTGGTCCCTTCCCGGCTGCAGCATGGTCCACTTTATGTATTTGTCCTCATAGCTTTTGACAGGGTAGTATTACTCCTTGATGGCATACCGAAATGCATTCCAAGTGGATGCGGCTGAAAATAGTGAGCCTGTACTTTCATCCTTCTTCTCGCAGTAGGTTTCCCACCAGTCCTTGACGTGGGGGGCTACTTTGAGAAGAGCGAAAACAATCTTTTCTTGACTCGAAAATTCATGAACAGAAAAATACCCATCTACCAGATTTAACCATTTATCGATGACATGTGCGTCGATTTGACCCTCGATGATGGGATTTCAAAATTAAATTGTACGTTAAATGGTGTGGCGTTTCCAAGAGTAGTTGTTGGAAGTCGATGCGTCACCTCTGCATAGCTGCTGAAGGATCTCGGCAAAGCTATTCATCATCGCATTCCTTTGCCATTCGAGGGATTCTTCAAGAAATATTTTGATAGGATCTCCTGCCCCCTCATCTTTCTTTTCATCTGCCATGGGAGGTCGTCAGGATTTTGGAGGTTGGTTTGCGAGGCTGGTCTTGCAAAGGTTCGACTAGTTCAAGCCCTAACTCCTTATATCCTGACCTTGTTGGGGACATGCAAAGAAAAACAGAGAAAAAGGAAAGCACTCTGATACCACTGATCCGGATTTAAATAGGAATGAAAAAATTATAGAGATAACCACAAACACAAAGATGTAGCAGAAATAATACTTCATTTCATTAATGTAAAATACTGAAATATGCTTACAAACAGAAATGGAAATAAACCAACTAGGGCGATGGTAGCTTATCTATGAGAAGAGATGTGGCTACTACATGCCTCTGAACTGTGTTTCAATGAGGTTCTAAGGTCTATTTATTGTTTAGAAACAATGGAAAACCCTTAACATCCAAAAACCTAACCCTAGAAGATGAAACGACAAATTGTGGGCCCCATTTTGGGTAAGTTGGTACATCAATTTCCCGGGGTCGTAACTTTGGCACTCGATCTTTGTTTGATGCATACAATAGCTTGTTAGAATATCCTTATGAGAATTACAACTTTGGGAAGAGAAACAGTAGTCCATGGCCCCTTGTTGCTCCTAGATTACCCAAAAGACGTCGTTTAGGACCTCAAAACGGCTCTAGAAGTTCAAGAATAAAAAAACTACTAAAAATAGTAAATTGTGCTACAATTACAGAAACTAAAAAATGGAAAGAGATAGTTGTGGGGGTCCAAGTGGGATAGGTGGGTGGCCATCAACATCCACCTAGATCATTCCTCTCCCATCAGGAAGCAATGGTCCCCATTGCATTGAGTTCCTCCATCTGCTGAACTTGGTCCCTAGTGAGTTGTTCTGCAATCTCTGATGTGTCCAGTAATGGTGGGAAGTATGGTCGAGGGAATTCCAAATTGAACACTTGGTGCAAGCGAAGGAATGAGGGAATTTTGTGCTCTAAAGCATTGTTTCCGACAACCTTGGTAATGGTGTAACGACCATGTCGGAGTGGTCTGCGCTTCTGATGGGTTCTGGTAAGGCGTTCCTTATGTCGATGCAACCAGACTTTGTTGCCCACATGAAACTTGTGTGGTAACCCTGTGGGCGAGGAGAAGTTGTCCATGTGTTCTTTCATGACCGTATCCCTCTATTTTTGATTCCTCTACATCGAGGAACCCTTCGCGGGGGTCATGGATGTGGCGACGATCTTCCCTTTACTTTCCGATCGAACCGGACAGAAAATGAATTTCCTAGTCTGTGAGATGAGCTTGCTACCTTTCTTGGCAGTGATCAAAGAGGTGGCAGTAGGTGGGACTACCTCCGGTATCCTGTGTAATGAATTACACAAAGAAATAATGATAGCATGAGGCCTTGACTGATACACATCATGTCGCCTCCACAAGTATGGCTAGCCTAATAATACATCACAAACATACAGAGGTGTAACATCACACAATACCTCATTTGTGAAGGGTTTGATGCTGTAAGGAAGGCGAAACTATTGGAGAACTCGAAGATCTCATCCTTGGTTAAGCCACCTGGTACTGTACTGCTGTGGGTGTGGTGTAGTCAATAGGCCCAACTGCTTCACAAACTCTGCTGAAATGAGGTTCTTTTGGTAGCCACTATCGAAAATGAATTGCAGTGGCGAAACCTTCACCCACATCTATGAGTGGAAGAGACACTCCCCCTCCTCTAGATATCCATGCTCATTCTTTTGGATCTTGGCAGTGGCAACAATGGCGCTAGGTTTCATGTCAATGATCTGCTTCCCTTTTCCATTCCCCTTTTCAGGTTTTGACTCAAGGTCGGAACATGCATCTGATTCGGAAGCCTTCAACTCAGCCACCAACGACTGATTTTTCCGACACTCACTTGTGTTGTGAGTGGGGCTCTTATCGAACTCACACCACTTTCGTGTGTCCTTCTTCAACTTCGTGGTGTTGTTATTTTATTGTTTCTTTGAAAGATTGTATTGGGTTTCCCTGTCTTGGAATTTTCCTTGGTTCTACGATTTGGGGAAGCCTTTCCCTTGCTTTGGATTTGCAGAGCCAAAGTCCCGCTTCTTCTGTTTAAACTTATGTTCGATTTTGACAGTGTATCAGTACCCCGTGCTGAGCGAGGAGATGTTTAGGAACCAAGGATGATTTTAGGGGCGAATGTTCGCCCTTTGGCGAAATTAAGGGGTTTTAAATTTTTAGTGGGCGAATATTTTGTATCATAGTACATTTTTACAAATCACCTCAAATAGCCCACCTTATTTTAAGGGAGAGGGTAAAAAAGGTAAATTTAGCCCTTGAAATTAGGACTTACAACCTTCCATTCGCCCATTTTCAAGAATAGGTTTTATTTAAGTGAATCCATTCGCCCATTTTCAAGAATAGGTTTTATTTAAGTGAATCCTATGGGCCAAATACCATATTTATAAAAGAGGCATGGTAAATTAATAAAAATATAAATAAATGAGAGGTATGGTAAATAAATAAAACATTTTTTATATTTACTTCGTAAGTCACCTTATATACATGTAAGGGTGTAAACAAATAAAAATATAAGTAAATTGGAGGTATGGTAAATAAATAAAACGTCTTTTTATACTTACTCAAAAGGTATGGTAAATAAATAAAAATATAAATAAACTAGACGTATCGTAAATAAATAAAACCTCTTTTTATATTTAGTCCATAACCCTCGTTCTATTTATGAAGGCTCAAGAAAGAGGTTTTATTTAAGTGAATCCTATGGGCCAAATACCATATTTGTAAAAGAGGTATGGTAAATTAATAATAATATAAATAAACGAGAGGTATGGTAAACAAATAAAACATTTTTTTACATTTACTCCATAAGTCACCTTATATTTACGAACACTAAAAAAATGGGTTATATTTAGGTTAAACCTATGGCCAAAATACTATGGGACAAATACCATGGACAAGATTGTTATTAGTACCATGCAAAAAACCATTATTAACCCTAATATTAGAATTAATAAAAATAAAAATGGCACATGGTATTGACCCATGGTATTCACCAAAATGGCACATGGTATTGACCCATGGTATTCACCTGGAATGTAGCCTATTTAAATGGGGGAATTAAACCAGCATGTAGCCTATGCTAAGATTCACTAGGACTTTACAAAGTTTTATTATTTAGTGAAAGACTCGCCAAGGTCTTACAAGATTTTATAATTGAGTAAAATATTTGCCATGCCTGGTGAGAGATTCGCCAAAAAATTATATATACATATTATATTATTGATAAAATCGCCTTCCATTTTTCCTATATACCATGGAGATTCGCCCATTTATTATATTTATAAATTTAGGGGGGGTTCTTAAAATTTTCCCTGTTAGGAACTCCATCTCTTCTTGGATGTACCTGTGTAGGTAGCCATGGTATTTGAGTACCATATGCAGCTCAGAATCTTTGATACCCAACTATGTGCAAAGGGTGTAAAAATGTTGGTGAACTCTGGCACATCTTGGTCCCTTCCCTACCACAGCATGGTCCACTTTATGTATTTGTCCTCATAGCTTTTGACAAGGTAGTATTGCTCCTTGATGGCTGGCATCCTGGAATGCATTCCAAGTGGTTGTGGCTGAAAATAGTGAGCCCATACTTTCATCCTTCTTCTCGCAGTAGGTTTCCCACTAGTCCTTGATGTGGGGGGCTGCTTTGAGAAGAGTGAAAACAATCTTTTCCCAACTCGAAAATTCATGAACAGAAAAATACCCATCTAGTTTATTTAACCATTTATCGATAGCATCTACGTCTATTTGACCCTCAGAGATGGGGATTTGAAAATTAACTTGTACCTTAAAGCGTGTGGTATTTCCAGAGTACCTGCTAGAAGCTGATGCGTCACCTTTGGGTAGCCACTAAAGGATCTAGACAAAGTTGTCCATCATCGCGTTCCTTTGCCGCTCGAGGGCTTATTCAAGCAAGATTTTGATAGGATCTCCTTCCCCCTCATCTTTCTTTTCATCTGCCATGGGAGGCTGTCAAGATTTGCGAGGCTAATCTTGCAAAGGTTCGACCAGTTCAAGCCCTAACTCCTTATATCCCGACCTCGTTGGGGACATGCAATGAAAAACAAAGAAAAAGCAAACCGCCTTGATACCACTAATCTAGATTTAAACAGCAACACAACAAATTACAGAGGTAACCACAAACACAAAGATGCATCGGAAATAATACTTCATTTCATTAATGTAAAATGCTGAAATATGTTTACAAACATAAATGGAAATAAACCAGCGAGGGCGATGGTAGCTTATCTCTTAGAAGAGATGTGGTGGCTACATGCCTTTGAATTGTGTTACAATGAGTCTCAAAGGCCTATTTATTGTTGAGAAACAATGGAAGCCATTAACATCCCAAAACCTAACCCTATAATATGAAACACCAAATTGTGGGCCCCGTTTTGGCTAAGTTGGTAGATCAACTTCTTGGGGTCGTAATTTTGGCACCCGATCTTCGTTTGACACATACAATAGCTTGTTAGAAAGACCTATCCGAGAACTACAACTTTAGGAAGAGAAAAATTGGTCCATGGACCCATGTTGCTCCCAAATTTCCCAAAAAAACCTCGTTTAGGGCCTCAAAATGGCTTTGAAAGTTCAGGACCTGAAAAACTGCTAAAAATAGTAAATTGTGCTACAATTATGTAAACTGAAAAACGGAAAGAGATAGTTGTGGAGGTCCAAGTGGGATAGGTGGGTGGCCATAAACATCCACCTGGATCAACGAGACCCCGATACAGCATCCTAACCTGGGAGTCCAGCAAATCCATGCATAGTTGAAAAACTTGTGCCTTGAAATGTAGAGTCTGAAACAAGACATGACAGTTCGCCTAGAAGTGTGCGATGAGGTATGGTGAGTAAAGTGAAAAGGTCAGGGACATGACAAGGACCACTGCCTATTTTTCATGAATTACCTCATGAGAGGAAGGCCGATTCCATTAAGACTAAAGGCACAAGTAGGACCTAGCGTAGCTCCTGCATTATGGTACGCGATTTGTCAAATAGGAGGAAATCATGCTATAGACAATTGCCATCTGTTATAGAAGTACACATAGAATTCGCAACAGTTGTTTTGTAATTTTTGTATATTGGTGGGACATGATGAGCATACCTGTAGAATTTATGAGCTGATGATGGATAGGACTCCTACCTACAGAGTTCAGGCCAAAACGTGTCCCCTTGACTAGAACGCAGGGATGGTGCGAACTAGATTTCAGGGGCGCGAACGAGGCCGAGGTGGAGGAGGACCTGGAAGAGGTCGTAGATAGCTAATATGATACAATTATGGAGGGCAAGGACATTATTCTCGCGATTGTAGGAATCTGACACATCGATCATGCTTGTATTGTACATTGTTTGATCATGAGACGAAGGATTGTCCCACACTGATAGCAAAGTTGTGCAACAAGGGAGTGATCTCACCTCCCTCGACTTAGAATCTGCAAATGATGAGGTATGAGGCACACAAGGAAGACCCTAATGTGAACATTGTTCTCCGAAGTGGAATTATGATAGGGGATGATAAGGGCAAGCAACCTAAAGATAGTACTTGGGTTCGCAAGGCTTCGACGAAAGAACTAGAGTTTTATTTGGAGCGCACTAAGGAAACCTTCATGGAAGCTAGGAAGAGCTTCACTGATGCCTCCACTTCAAGAAGCAAATATGTTGGACATGGAACCCCCCCAAGGCATGTTTTGGGGCTCAAAGCCCATGTTTTGACTGAAGTGTGTTGTAAAGCTCCATGAATTGCGGGTGTGGAAGTATGTTAGAGTCAAAGGGTTGTCTACCCTAGTTTTGTAATGTAATGTCGGCCTACCCATGATCCGCGGACCATGGGATTGTATAAATAGAGCGAGGCTCTAAGTGTAAAATATAGGTAATATTAGAGAAGCAAGAGTCTAAGCAACAAAATAATGTGTGTCTTTGGGTCGTAGAGTAGGAGAAGGCTCTATAGCTGAGTGCGCAGGGCAGCGTCAAGTCTCTAACCGAAGAAGGAATTAATAAAGAGAATTTTTATCATAATTCTGTGTATTTGTTCTTGGGTTAATGCATGTTTGATATAATTTGTGAATATACTATTTATTTACTGCACACACCTGTATGAATAGTTTATATTGTTAAGTATAACTTAAAGAATGGAAGTAGGCTAAGATAATCAACTAACATTGGAATATCAATAAAATCTTGGGTAATAACACCATTCAGCCCTTAAGTGGGGTTGTGCGAAGGCAACATATCAGGTTGCGAGGTACGGGAAAGTGTGCGAAGTGACTTGCACGAAGGGTCGAACCAAAAACCACTTGAACTCATCAGACATCCCCAGGGTGCAGAAACCTAGTTCTAGCACCCTCCCATACTACTTCGGGTGAGACCTCAGTCCACGCGCCACAGAATTTTTCCGAAAGGGCCATTAGTACCAGGATTTGTTTGGCCAAATGACCTATTAACCTAGGTTAGGACCCAACAAGCCAACAAATGGTTCGGTCGCTGAGACCAGGATCTACATAAGAGATGTCTGATGTCGTATCACTAGAATCTGACAAATAAAGGAATTGAAGAGTGGCTAGATAGGAAGATTCACGAGTTCACCATGCAGGAAAGTAGGAATCCACGAGTATCGAAGGAAGAGTGGTTAGAGTGCTACTGATATACGAAAGTCCACGAAATTTTATTTTCATCCTTCCCCTCTGAGTTGTATGAGTGGGTCGAGAAGCTAGTAGATAGTCACGGAAGGTGTAGGCTTGAGAAAATTATTGTGTGGACTCCAGAGTTGGTGCGGAGACTAGAAGCATTGGAAGATAAGATCGTGCACGATGTGGATCATTGGCTCGATCAAATTATAGGAGGGTTTATCACTGAGTTCGCAGTAGATACTTAAGTCAGCTACAGCGAGGCGGGACAATGCTTCCTCAAAGGACCGCAAGGTAAGTACATTAGATCTAAGAACACTTGGACTAAGATGCTACTTTGTGAAAAGCAGGTTATGCAAATAACTTGATGTTTGGGGCTACGTGAAGTGGGAGGATCTACAGAAATGAAGGTAGCACAGAGATAGAAACTAGCCCTTTGATTTCACCTCCACGAGAAAGAGAGGAAGAGCTCGTGAAGGTTTCACCAAGAAGTGTGTTTAGTCTGATAAGGTAACGAATTCCACGCGTACCACCTCCACCTACACCACCACCAGTTTCACCATCTTCACCCCAATCTTCTCCCACACCACCTCATCCACCACCATAGTTCAATATGGCAAAGGCACTAAAATTTATGGTGTTCAAAGGAGTAGGGAGCGAAGATCCAGACCAATTTTGGTTCATGGTAAAGGCTGTATGGGAAGCACAGGGAGTCACAGATGACAATATCAAGAAAGCAACATTGGTCAATGCCCTGCATGATCGCACAATGACATGGTACATTAATAATTCCAATGACAATCCAAACACAGGGATCCTGGATATCCAAGATGCACTAAACAGGGAATTTAGTAGGCCAAAATCAGAGACATAGTCGATTATTGAATTTAAGGAAATCGCGATGCTTCCAGGCGAGAACCCCTGGGAGATGGATTAGAGACTGAAGGGTATGATTCGTGAAGCCAACATGACCTTGACAGGTGGGCAACAACACGCATGGTTTGTAGTGTCATTAACTCCACATCTAAGGACCACTCTGTCACATCAGAAGCTATCCACTCAGGCTGAGGCCTTGGAGATCATAATGAGACTGCACGAGACCCCGTTACAAGATCCTAACCTGGGATTTCAACAGATCCATGTGCAACTGAAAAACTTGTGTCTTGAGATGTAGAGTTTGAAACAAGATAGGACAGCTCACCCAGAAGTGCGCGAGGAGGTATGGTGCATAAAGTGTAAGGGCTAGGGACATGACAAGGACCATTGTCCAATCTTCGTGAACTACCTGGCAGGAGGAGGACCATTGCCGTTGAGACTAGAGGAAAAAGAAGGATTGATTGCAACACCTACCTTATGGTGTGTGATTTGTCAGATAAGAGGAAAGCATGCCACAAATAACTTCCATCCATTACAAAAGTATACGCATACATCCGAGTAGTGGTTCTATAATTTCTACAGGTCAGTAGGCCATGATGAGTGTACATGTAGAAGTTATGAACTGATGATGGATCAGACTGCTACCTATAGAGTTCAGACCAAAACATGAGCCATTGATCAAAATGCAGGGATGGCACACACTGGATTTCAGGGGCGCGGATGAGGTCAAGGTGGAATGGGCTAGGAAGGGGTCGTGGACAGCGAATTTGTTACAATTGCATAGGGCTAGGGCATTATGCCTGCTATTGTACAAATCCAACGAGACCATCATGCTTATATTATTCCCAGTTTGATCATGAGATGGAGGACTGCCCCACGCTGATAGCAAGGTTACATGATAAAGGAACACTCCAACCTCCCCCGACTCGAAACCTGCAAATGATGAGGTTTGAGCCACACGAGGAAGACCCAAATTTAAATATCGTGCTCCAAAGTGGTATTACGATAGGAGATGACAAAGTTAAGCAGCCCAAAGAGAGTGCCTAGGTTTGCAAGGCTGCAACAAAGGAACCAAAATTTGATTTGGAGCATGGAAAGGAGACATTCATTTAGGCTAAGAAGAGATGCACAGAGACCTCCACTTCAGGTAGTAAAGACAAGCTGGAATTGAAAATGGGCCCATCAATGATCACTACCTTTTTGGAGACATGCATGAAGCTGCTACATGACAGCAAGGCTATGAAGGGGGTGCAAGAACTCATCACTAGATGTGTGGGATTAGGAGAACAACGTGTAGTCTAGAAGCTTGGGAAGCACACAACGCGAATAGGAAGAGAGATGAGATTGACCGTGCAGATTGGGGAATATGAAATGGATCAAGTGATTTCGAATCTAGGATCAGACACGAACGTCTAGCCAAAGCATACATACGATCATATGGATAGGACCATGTTGCAATGCTCTCCTATTCAATTGCAAATGGTGAACCAACAAAATATCCTACCGATGGGAATATTGCAGGGAATAATGGTAGATATCGAAGGTGCAAGAGCACCTGTAGATTTTGAAGTGATAGGGATTGTTGATGAAAGCAATCCCTGTCCCATGCTACTGGGAATATATTGGGCCACTAACATGAACGGAGTGATAAATCTAAAGTAGTGGAAGATGATTTTTGAGAAAACGTCAATGCACATAGTGGTACCTTTAGACCCTGTGGAAGGATCACGCTACATAGAGCCAGTGGATGACTGCGAGAGAGATGATGATCTAGACTGTATCTACAAGATAATCGCATGGGAGCAAGACTCGGTGAATCCAATAGCGGATGGCAAGATTTTGTGGGAGCACGAAAGTTCTTGCACCTCAGATTCGGATGAGGAGATAGCACGATGACAGAACTGGTTACACAAGGTAACCACACTCAACTGCAGCATGATGATAAGGTCACTGCGTTGCGTGGAAACAAAGGTAACAGATCTGGCTATATATGATGATTTTATAGTGGTGGATGATTTCCTAAACAAATTTGAAAGAGAAGCGCCCGAATAATGGCGTTTTGATGCTCTGAAATGGGCACTATGCACAACGCCCGCAAGATGGTGGGGTACTCATCAAAGAAGTTTTGAGGACTGGCACAAATGCAAAAGAATGATTCTCATGCAGTTTGGAAAGCCTCAGATGTGGATGAAAGCTAGGTATGATGGACGAAATAGCATGCACTGGCACCTCTCCAGATGGGTACTTGCATATGGTATGCAACCTGCACAAACGCACATGGTCCTCACGATAGGAAAGAGGACCAAAAAGCAGGAGCGGGCAAGACAAGGGAGCGAACGACAAAGTATGATAAGACCTAGCACACTGAAGATTATCCACGTGGAAGCCTTTGGAAAAGTATGTGAAGTAATGAACACGGTCCACTAGGTGAGGCCACTAACTGGGACCTGCACATGCTAGCGGTTCTATGGGCTAATAGGACCATGTGCAATACCCTGACCATGCAGGCACTTCCAATGCTAAAGTATGAAGCAGATGTTGTAATCCCTATGGAGCATGCAAAGCCTAGTCCACGCATAACAACACCCATAGATACGATGATTCACGAAACCTGGAAAGAAGGAATCACACAGCTACAACAAATAGAACACATGGGACTTGAGGAAGAATTCCAACAGGGAAACCTTAGACTCTGTTAACTTGAAAAAGAAAGGGTACGGTTAAGGAAGAAAAGTGCTTTGATGGACGCGGAGGTCAAGAAGCTGGAGGATGAGATAAAGGAAGAGTTTCTTGCCGAAAAAACTAGGATGGTAAGGCAAGGTTCGTACAATCATGCTGACAAGTTTGAGAACTATTGTCATGAATTGTTTTGTCTAATGCCTTGGCGTGGACCACATATTTCTAAGCATAGTGACCAGGGTAGTGCATTGCAAATAGTGAAGTGCGTGATCCTGACCACAACAATAAAAGGTGGACATTCTCCAAGAACCGTGATGGAGGATAGGATGGAGCTCTACACAGGTGGTGCAACCACCTGACTAGCCAAGGGAAGGACATTATTAGCACTCCAGGCAATTGGAAGGGAGCACAGGATTATAAACTATCCTGCTTGGGAGCTGCACGATGTTGGAGATGCACGTAGAAGTGGAGAGTTACCAGGTCCACAACCGTGCATGGGGTGTTGTGCTGCCGCATGAGTTGGCCAGAAAGTGATTGTTGAAGTCACTATTCACGATGGGATGCTCGACTTGAGGCAAAATTGAGGGGGCGGTAGGCATTTAAGGCGCGATTTATGGGCAAGATTTTGAGAAAATCTGCCACCAACAAAGCATTAATGAACTAGAACTAGGGGGAACGATTGAATTCAAATTCTAAAAGTCCTATAAAAAAAAAAAAGGATGCCCAGCAAACAACACTTGGTCATTTTTAAATTATGTGATTGAGCAGAGCCTTGTGTATTGAGAACCAAGCAATGATTGAGCCCTTGAATTCACGAGTGATAGATTGCAGCACAGCGACAATGACAGCAACTAAGGATGGTCTCGTAAGAGAAGAGGTAACCACCGGCGAGGCCGCGTAGGCCCTAACTGTGGAGGATGCTCCAGAAGGTGCCAGGATTGTGGCAGAGATCCCGAAATCACCGTGTACACCAAGAGCCAAGAAGGATAAACTAGAAATGGCTCTCGTACACATGTCCTCACGGAACCTATTGTGCAACAAATTGTCGATGGAAGAGAAGAGGAAAGATGTCATGATAGAAACAGATGAGGAAGAAGAAGATTTGCAAGACCTTGTCATCGTAGAGGAAGAAGATGAAGGAATGGAGGTGGAAACTCATCATAGGAACTCTGTGACAAAACTACTAGCCTATGTCCCTCCGCGGAAAGGGAAGGCCAAAGTTGCCAAGGACCTGGACGAGACCAAGAGTTCACTCCAGACCCCGCTCCTCCCAGATGAAATTACATTTGAAGGCACACACCTGAGCCGCGTTTTGACCATGAAATTTAAAGATTAGGACCTCACTGATCGTGAGGTTCCCCCACCTAGAGACTAGAAACCTCATGAAGCAACATACCGTGGGGTGGTAACAACATTAGAGCCGCGGAAATGGTTGTGTGGTGTGGAAAAGGTCAGGTTTGCTGAACCTACTTTGGGTGCCACATTTCCACCACCCCCCAATAACCATTTTCGTCATCATGTAGCTACTCTACCTAGTGATTGATGGGTATTTATGGCTGGAGGAGCCCATCCCCATCACGATAGACCTGATTCATCACGTTTCCCAACTTTCATACAAAGGAAAGGACCCTGCGACCATATTAGAAGGAAAAGGCAGTGATTTGGCCCTCATGGAGGCCATGAAAATGAAGTACAAGCTGGAAAAGAAGAAGAGGGGTTACGCCATCTCCAACATCAATGACAAAGCTGTATGTGTGGCAACCCAAATTCTAGCAGGCAAAGTTATACGAAAGTGTCACCCAGACAAGGTACCTATGCCAGTGGTCGCACTGGCCGAGCAGTGCATGGACGGGTCCAGTTTAACTGGCCTGAATTCCTTCGCACAAAATTCTTAGAGAATTGTTGCGAAGCCCAGGAGAAGGGCAAAACCTTCCACTATGCATGCCTATTGCTATCCATAATGCTCGTAGCTAGGGAATTGCCAGAGGACAGTCAATTCCCCACAATTGACAGAGATTTACCAGAGGCCACAAAGTACGCTTCTCTCTGAGCCATGAAGGATGCGACAAGGATACGTGACACCAAGATCTTCTGGGTGCTCATGGAGATGACCATCCGAATGTGGATCAACCATAAGCCATCGTTGTCGCCCATGGATTACAACAGCCTGCAGAGTTTTGCAGAATTCAAGGTAGCATGCACACCATATTTATCAGGGTGAGTAAGGACCCAATGAAGTAGTGGACGAAGCTACATTTTATAGCCACTGATGACGCCATTTTTACTATCTTAGAGGCATGGCCTCTGGAATGGCGTGCCCCCGACATTGCAGAACTCGAGAGGTCGGCAATGTAGAATAAGAAAGATGATGCCAGGCTGCGCATCACACAGTTGGTCGAGAAAAGGTGAAAGGAAACAGCAGGAGCCAAGGTGCGAGTAGCATGGGAAGTGGCACAAAAATCCACTAAGAAGAAAAATGTCGTAGAAGCAGCAGCAACAGCATAGGAAGTAACCGCGAAGGTGGGCGAGGGCCAAGAAATGCCCTCGTAGGGGTAGGAGGTAGAGGAGGACGAAACAGAAGAAGGAGGTGCAGACCCATGGACTATGTCCACCTAGCTGAAGTGATAAAACCCAGCAGAGCAAGCAGGGCCACAGAAGAAGGTCGAGGCCTCGAAGTTGTCCATTGGCCTGATCACCCTAACCAAGGGTGATCTGCATGACATCGGCAAGACGATGCATGATGTGACCAATGAAGCTCTTTAGGATTTCATGTAGGAGCACCAGACTATGTTGGGGGCACTTAGAGCACAGTTGAAGGACCTACAGGTGCAACCCCCTCAGGTCGGTACCCTTTCAACCAACCTCGCAGTTGGATCCATGACAGCAGAGTAGATCTTGTGCATGTGGATGACTAACAAAGTCATGTTGTCGGAAAGGGATATGGTGGAATCAAATGAGGACGACAGGTTGTCGATTAGCACAATGGAAGGTCTTGGGGTTAATCTCACTATGCTTCTACGTGAGACATTATATCTATTACAAGATGGGATAATGGCAGAGTTTCACACTAGGGAGAGCCACACGCTCCAAGTCCTCACTGAGCAGAAGATAAACATGGAACAAATTAGCTTGCAGCGCGATGAATTGGTGTCACAAAATCAGCAGTTGGTGCAGGTGATAGGTGACACTTGCCGTAGTGTCCTGGAGCTAGCCATCCCAACAGATCTACCAGCAAAAGTGTGGATCTACAAGTTAGCAGCAGGAGTCCACGAGGCTAGGGAAGAAACGAAAAATGTTGAGCTGGAGTTGAATCTTCAGATTGCTGAGCTTCGATTACAGGTGCGGCCATCTACTCCCCCAGAAGTCAGAGAATAGCACACTAGCGCTATCACCATGGGATTGGAGGAAATTAGAGGTGTAGTGTTAGACTGCACCAGCATGTTGGAAGAATCACTTGAGGTCCCCACAACTCTGCAGGAGGACCCCAACATCCAGTGCTTAGAGACAGAGGTGGGAGAACTCCAACAACAATATGACAGTGTGCGAGGAACTGTGTAGACAGTGATCCTCATGTAGCGGCTTGCGAGGATGCAGCAAGCTAAAGCACTGAAGGAGCATGTGGATGTGGCACGACAGAAGGAGGCAGTTCTCAAAGCGCGTGTCCAGCCTTGGATCAACAAGGCCTTCACCATCACGGCAGACATCGAAGGCAAGCTTGTGAACATACAGTGGATGCGTACATTGATGCAGAGAAGCACCCCAGACACAGAGGTCTCAGAACAATGTATGCAACAGATCTAGCAAGCAGAAGCTCAGTGTACTACTGACCTCCACGAAGTTCAAGAATAGTTGGAGGGACTCCATGCCAAGATCGTCGCGCTGAGTGACTCGAGGGCGAGTCAGGATGTTTGTGTTGGGGGCCTGTTGGGCATGGAATCCCCCCAAGGCATGTTTTGGGGCTTAAAACCCAATTTTTGACTGAAGTGTGCTGTAAATATCTGAGAATTGCGGGCGCGGAGGTATGTTAGAGTCACAGGGTTGTCTGCCCTAGTTTTGTAATGTAATGTCGTCCTACCCATGGTCTGCGGAACATGGGATTGTATAAGTAGAGTGAGGCTCTAAGTGTAAAATATAGGTAACAGTAGATAAGCAAGAGTCTAAGTGACAAAGTTAAGTGTAACTTTGGGTTTTAGAGTAGGAGAAGGCTCTGTAGCTAAGTGCACAGAGGCCTAGTAGTCCATAGCTGAGTGGCAGACCCCTACAGCTGAGTGTGTAGGGAGGCGTCGAGTCTGTAACTGAATAAGGAATTAATAAAGAAAAGTTTTATCATAATTCTGTGTATCTGTTCTTCAGTTAATGCATGTTTGATATAATTTGCGAATATATTGTTTATTTACTGCGCGCACCTGTATGAATGGTTTATATTGGTAAGTATAACTTAAAGCATGCAGGTAGGCTATGATAATAAACTAAAATTGGAATATCAGTAAATTCTTGCGTAATAACAGTGTTCAACCCTTGAGTGGGGCTGCATGAATGAAACATCTCAGGTTGCGAGGTACGGGAAAGTGCACAAAGCGACTTGTGCGAACGATCGAACTATAGACCACTTTAACTCATCAAACATCTCCAAGGTGAGGAAACCTGGTTCTAGCACCCTCCCATACTACTTCCGGTGAGACCTCAGTCCATGCTCCACAGACTGTTGTCGAAGGGGCCAGTAGTACTAGGATTTGTTTGTCTAAATCACCTTTGAACCTGGGTCAAGCCCCAACAAGCCAACAAAAGACAAACCGGAGTTGGAGATGGACCCCTTGATGCTCACGACATTCCTGGAAACATGGATGAAGTTGTTGTGCAACAACAAGGTTGTAAAGGGAATGCAGGAACTCATAAATAGATGTGCTGGGACCGCACCATGAGAACCGCACATAGTCAGGAAGGTTGGAAAGCATGCGATGAGGACTGGAAGAGAAATGAGATTGACTGTGCATATTGGAGAATATGAGATGGACCAAGTGATTCTGGACCTAGGATTGAACACGAACGTTCTACCAGAGCAGACATGGGAGCGCATGGGAAGGCCTACGCTGTAATGGTCTCCTATCCAACTGCGAATTTTGAGCCAGCAAAAGATCCTACATATGGGAGCACTGTAGGGAATCACTATGGATATTGAAGGAGCAAGTGCGCTGGCAGATATTGAAGTGATAAAGATTTTTGATGACAACAATCCCTACCCTGCACTATTAGGGATAGATTGGGCCATTGACATGAACGGGGTGATATATTTGAAGAAGCCTAAGACAATTTTTGAGAAAAGGTCTCTGCACGTAGTTGTACCTTTGGACCCTACAGAAGCATCATGCTACACAGAGCCAGTGTGTGACTATGTAAGTGACGACGTGTTGGGTCCCTATAATACTAGTGACTCCCCCATTACTATTGTAATTGTATCCCTTATTAATATTTTTGTGCCCCTATTGACCCCATATTGTTATTACTGTGCCCCATACAATCCCTCTATTTTTATTTTTGTGCCTTTATATTATTATTGTTAGGTCAGCTTGGTTATATTGCGACCCTTTAAACTCCTATATATAGAAATGAGGATTTTTCGTTTGAAGCATCGAAGAATTATTAATTTGTCTAATGTAAAGGAGGTTTCCCCCTCGAAGAGGCTGAATTCTAAGGTGTTGATCTATCTTTTCTATCCTTTTGTGAGTTCGTTTCATAACATTTGGTATCAGAGCTTTGGATTCTAGGGTTTTGCTGCTCCAAATAGGTCATCATGGAATTTGCGCTATATCTTTTTTTTTTGCGACGTTTTAGATGCTAAACAAAAAACCCGTTTGGGCCGAAATCATTCTGAACCTCAAGTCCAAATTGGAAAGCATTTTGCGCTATATTTGTGGAGATATGATCTGAGGAAGTTCGCCTTTTTGCAGACTTCCAGATTAGTTTCCAAATAGGTGACCCAGGGAAAATCGTCATACCTTTTGTTTTGAGCATCATATTGAAGTTTCGTAAGAAGTTACAGAAATAGGACAAACTGTAGTTTCCTGTGTATATGTGTTAGACCCGAAGGTCAAAACAGTGACACGTGGAACTTCATACAAGTTTGCTCTTCTGAAAAGGTATATAATCAGGTTATCTTGGGAGATTTTGCATAACTCTTTCTTGGAGAAGCTAAATTCAATTAGACTAGTGGCATTGGAAATAAGACACAGAGGGCTACTGTAGGTCACAATTTCAGAACTAGATGATGCAAAATTACAGAGATACATCAGATTCAATATCAAGCTCCTACAAAGTGAAAAAAGGTATGCAATTTTTTTAATTTTGCATAAGAATGGTTTGAAAAATTAGTTTGAAGAAATTCAAAGGGAATAGTGAAGAATTATTAGCATTAACTAATGCCCCAAAGAAAGAAAATGGAAACACCAAGTAAGAAACCTGAAAGCTCTAGTATGACTCGTGAAGAAGAGGACGAAATGCAACATGATATATCAAAATTACAAGACCAAGTACGACAAAGTTCACTCTCAGTAAAGGTAAATGAAGCCAAGATGAATGTTGTGGAAGCTAAGATGAATGGCATGGAAGCCAAGATGAATGGCATGGATGATAAGATGGAAGAATTGAAGATAAATTTGAATAAGTTGCTACACGAAATGGTCACTAATGGTGAAAGGGCAGTAAAGGAAACTCATGATGAGAACAAAAGAAATGTTAATCATGATTTCATAGACTCTAATGTTTGATTGAAGACCCACCGTATTCTAAAAATAGATATGAGGGAGTTTGATGGCAAGGATCCCGCAACATGGATACTACAGATGGAGCAATTTTTCGATCTCCATAATGTGAAAAACACACAAAAGGTATGTATTGCAACTTTATATTTGGAACGAAATAAGTTTGTATGGTATCGATGGCTTTGCTCTCATAAACAAATTGTCACTTGGGAAATTTTTACGGAAGAAATGACAACACATTATGAGGATACAAAAAGCAACACCTTTTTTAGCCAATTAATAAGTCTCAAACAAAAGGGTTGAATGATGGAGCACATTGAGGACTTCCAAAAATTGAACATAAGGGTAAAAGATATTCTAGAGGAGCATAGGATTGATGTGTTCATAGGGACTTTAAAGGATAATATCCAACATGAGGTTTGCCTTTGGGAAGCTGATTCATTGGAGAAGGCACTCAAGTTAGCAAGAAAAATGGAAAGAAAAATTATGGCAACCAGGAAGCCTACCACTCACAAATATAAATATGAAAGTGTTTTTTCCCCTAGCCTTCCACAACCTATAAGGTTGACACCAAAAAAATTGGAAGAAAAAAGAGCAAAAGGGCTTTATTACAGTTGTGATAGAAAATACACTAAAGGTCATAAGTGTGCTGAGAAGAAATTATTCTACATAGATTGTGAAGAGGAGGAAGGAAAGGAACAAGAAATGTCAAAAGAAGAGGATATACTCCAGAAACAAACCCTAGATAAAGAAGAAATGAATCCGACGATATCTTGTAATGCATTGGCTACAATTACAACTCCTCAAACTGTCAAGATAGAGGGACATATCAAGAAGAAAAAGGTAATAGTGTTGATTGATTCAGGAATTACCCACAATTTTATTTATTTTAAGATAGCAAAAGAATTGAATTTCTTCCTATATCTAGCACCAGAGTGTCAAGTGATGGCTTCAAGTGGAGGAACCATAAATTTCTCTAGAAAGTGCCATAATATCAAGCTATCCATGGGAGAATATGTATTTAATAGCCCAATACTTTCCATTCCAATGGGAGGTGCTGATGTTATACTAGGAGTTTAATGGCTACAATCCTTGGGTACATTAGCTTTTAATTTTCAATAAATTTTCATGAAATTTTCTATAGAAGGAAAGGAAGTTGAATTAAGGCGTATTGTAGGGAAACCAGGAAATATAATCAGCTCTAACGGTATGACAAAGCTTCTAAAAAAGGAACAATGAGGTGTAATTGCACAATTATGTCTACTAGATGTTTCCACATCGAAATCACCTATTTCTCCAGATCTCTAAAAGGTCTTGGACAATCATTCCAAGGTATTTGAGAATCCCAAAGGTATCCCAACTATTCATGATCAAGATCATGCTATTCATTTGATTCTAGGAAGTGTTCCTCCAAACATCAGGTCATACAGATATCCATATGCCCAAAAGAGTGAAATTGAACGTATGGTTGTAGAAATGGTAGAGGCTGGTATAATTCAACCTAGTCAAAGTTCTTTCTTTGCTCCAGTAGTATTGGTGCACAAGAAGGATGGATCATGGTGCATGTGTCCGGATTATAGGGAGCTCAACAAGCTCACTATTAAGGATAAATTTCCCATTCCTATCATTGATGAATTATTGGATGAATTGCATGGATCAATTTACTTCACCAAGTTGGATCTTCATTCAGGATATCATCAAATCAGAATGAAGACCGAAGACATTCCGAAAATAACATTTAGAACTCATGAGGGTCATTATGAATTTTTGGTCATGCCTGTTGGCCTTACTAATGCACCTTCTACATTTCAAGGTTTGATGAATTCCATTTTCAAACCCTTCCTTAGAAAATTTGTGTTAGTATTTCTTGATGATATACGAATCTACAACAAGTCTTGGAAGGATCATGTTGAACATGTTGACAGGGTACTACAACTATTGGAGGAGAAACAATTATATGAAAAAAGATCCAAATGTTTCTTTGGAGTACAAGAGGTGGAATATCTGGGTCATATTGTATCTCATGAAGGTGTTAAGGTAGACCCTAGCAAAATTAAAGCCATTAAGGAATGGAAAATCCCCACATTCATAAAGAAACTATGAGGATTTCTCAGGTTGACAGGGTATTATCATAATTTTGTTAAGAATTATGGGAGAATAGCAGCACCTCTAACAACATTATTGAAGAAAGATGAATTTTCATGGACTCCAGGAGAAACAAAGGCCTTCGAACATCTTAAAGAGGCAGTGTGCCAAGCACTGGTCTGAGATACACTAAACTTCACAAAAACCTTTATTTTGGAATGTGATGCTTCAAGAAATGGAATTGGTGCTGTTTTAATGCAAGATGAAAGACCCATTGCTTTCAAATGTCGTCCAATCAAGGGAAAGTATTTACACAAAGCTATTTATGAGAAGGAAATGTTAGAAATACTAAATGCACTTAAGAAATGGTGACCCTACCTAATGGGAAGACACTTCAAGGTAAAAATGGATCATGATAGCCTTAAATGCTTTTTCGAACAAAGATTATCCTATGAAGAGAAACAAAAATGGGTCACAAAGATGCTGGGTTATGAATTTGAAATCATCTACAAAAAAGGGAAGCAAAATGTTGTGGCAGATTCACTCTCAAGAAAGGATGAGGATGTGGAAGCATTGTTATGCGCCATTTCTATTATCCAACCAGATTGGATAAATGAAGCAAGGGAAGAATGGAAGAATGATGAAGAAGTGTGGGCACTTATTAGAAGGTTACAACAAGATTCCAGTACATGTGATACATTTAGCTGGAAAAATGAGTCGTTATGGTACAAAGATTGCTTATATCTCTATAAGAATTCCCAATTCAAACAAAAGATTCTTATGGAATTGAACACTTCTCCCTTAGGAGGGAACTTGGGATTTTTAAAAGCTTACCACAGGGTTAAGAAGGAATTTTTCTGGGATGGCCTTAAATCGGATATTGAAAAGTTTCTGGCTGAATGTTTGTTTTTCCAACAAAATAAAGTTGAAACAATTAAGACCCCAGGTCTATTGCAACCTTTATCCATTCCAAGCCAACGTTGGGAGGAGGTTTCAATGGATTTTATCACAGGTTTACCTAAGTCTCAAGGAAAGAGTGTCATCATGGTGGTAGTTGACAGACTTACCAAGCATGCACACTTTTGTGCATTATCACATCCATTTAAAGCCAGTACAGTTTCTACTGCATTTATGGAAACAATTCAAAATCTACATGGAAACCCAAAGATTATTGTAGGTGACAAAGATCCCATTTTCACTAGAAATTTTTGGACAGAATTATTTTCTTGTCTTGGTACTCAGTTAGCTCATAGTTCGTCTTATCATCCTCAATCTGATGGGCAAACTAATATAGTAACAAATGTTTGGAAGCATATCTTTGTTGCTTTGTATCTGATAAACAGACATAATGGGTCAAATGGTTGCCTCTAGTTGAATGGTGGTATAACACTTCCTTCCATAGTGCAACAAAAATGACCCCATTTATGGAACTTTATGGATATCAGCCACCATTCATCACATCATATTTAAGAGAAAATTCTAAGGTTCAAGTAGTGGAACATCACATCGAGCATCAACAACAAGTTCTCCAACTCTTAAAGGATAACCTCGTGTTGGCGTAGAATAGAATGAAACAATAGGAAGATCAACATCACAGCGAAATAAGTTTTGATGTAGGTGACTGGGTATTCCTATGACTACAACCATATAAACAAATGTCCCTCAAGGAAGATAAGAAGGACAATAAATTATCACCAAAGTATTATGGTCCATACAAGGTGTTGCAAAAGATTGGTACTATGGCAGTACATGCAGTTTTCCATGTTTCATGTTTAAAGAAGGTTATAGGCGACAAGCTCCCAGTTCAAACAATATTGCCAAAACCTGAAGAGGAAGGAAAAAATATATTGGAACCAGAAGCAATCATAGAAACAAGAAATTGACAGCGAAATCGATCAATTTTGGAGTATCTCATCAAGTGGAAGAACTTATCTGTTGAAGATTCCACATGGGAGGATGAATATTTTATACAAAAGCATCTAGGACTGCTCAAGCATTGAGGGCAGCACTTTGTTGAAGGAGAGGGGCTTGTTGGGTCCCTATAATACTAGTGATTCCCCCATTACTATTGTAGTTATATCCCTTATTAATATTGTTGTGCCCCTATTGTTATTACTGTGCCCCATAGAATCCCTCTATTGTTATTTTTGTGCCCTTATATTATTATTATCAGGTCGGATTGGCTATATTGTGACCCCTTAGGCTCCTATATATAAAAAGGAGGTTTTGTCATTCGAAGCATCGAATAATTGTTCATTTGTGTAATTTAAAGGAGGTTTTCCCCTCGAAGAGGCTGAATTCTAAGGCATTGATCTATCTTTTCTATCTTTTTGTGAGATGGCTTCATAACACGATGACTTGGATTGCATCTACAAGATAATCGCATGAAAGAAATTCTAGGTAAATCCCACCGTGGATGGACAAATATGATGGAAGCACGAAAGCTCTTGTACATCAAATTCTAACAAGGGGATAGAGCAACAGGAGAATCGGTTACACGACGTAACGGCGCTAAACTATAACATGATGACGAGATCGTTGCGCTGGATATCAATGGAGGTAAGGGATCTGTCTACATATGATGGGTTAAGTGAGGTAGATGACTTCCTGAACAAATTTGAAAGAGAGGTGTCGGATCAACAACGGTTCGAGGCGTAGCACACAGTACCCATTTCAAAGCCTCGAACCGTTGTTGATCCGACACCTCTCTTTCAAATTTGTTCAGGAAGTCTCAAACCGTTGGCGTGAATGTAGGAGAATGATGCACATGTGATTTGGGAAGCCTCAAATGTGATTAAAAGACAAGATTTCCAGACGAAACGATCCACGTGTGCACCTGTTCAGATGGATACAGGCATATCTTAAAAAACCTGTGCGGATTCGCACAGACTTCACGTTAGGAGACACGGTCAGTAAGCATGTGCGGGTGAGGAAATTATGTGAACGAACCCTCTAGTTGGAACAATGGAGTATGGAAGGAACATGTATGCAGAAAGTTATCCATGTAGAAGCCTTTAACGAAGTATGTGAAGCGTTGAACAAGGTATATGATGTGGAGCGGACTGATTGGGACCTGCACGTACCAACGATTCTGTGGGCGTATAGGACAACGTACAAGAAACTAACGGAGAATATGCCTCCAAGGCTAGAGTATGGAGTGAATGTTGTAATCCCCGTAGACTATAAAATTCCTAGTCCGTGCATAGCATCACTGGTAGATATGCCAGCTTGTGGAGCCTTGGAAGAAGGGATCGTGTAGCTGAACAAAGCAGAACACTTGGGACCTGAGGAAGAAATCCAACATGGTGATTCTAGGCTCCAAGAATTTATGAAAGAAAGGGTGCAATTAAGGGAGAAAAGCGCCCTGTCAGAAGCGGAAGTCAAGAAGCCTGAGGATGAAATCAAGAAGGATTTCCTCGCTAAAGAAACCAAGGTGATAAAACAGGGTGCGCACGATCACATTGAAGAATTTGGGGACTGCCGCCAAGAGTTGATCAGCCCGATGCCTTGGATTAGACCGCATATTTTGAAAGGGATCATTTGTGATAACATGATGCCGATGGTAAAGTGCGCAACGTAGCTAATAACAATCGAAGGTGGATGTTTTCCAAGAAAAATGATGGATGACTGATTGAACCCCTATATAGGTGGTGTGGCCACCTGACTAGCCATGGGGAGTACAGTCTTAGCACTCCAGGCAGTTTAAAGGAGGTGTGGGACTATAAAATACTCTGCCCGAGAGCTGCACGATGTTGGAGCTGCACGCAAGATCAAAGTGTCACAAGGTCCGCGACGGCGCAGGTTGGCTGGAAAGTGACTGTTGGAGTCACTATTCACAATGTGATGCTCAACTTGAGACTAAATGGACTGGGCAGCAGGCATTTAAGACATACTTTATAGGCAAGATTTGGGAAAATCTACTACCAAGGGAGCATTAATGAACCGGAGTTGGGGGCAGCGATCGAATTGAAATTTGAAAGGCACTATAAATTAAAAAGGGATGCCTAGCAAACAACACTTGGTCATTTGCGAATTGAATTATCGTATGCCCCATGTATTCTAAGCCGAGACATGGTTGCCCTATGCAGAGCAATTATTGGGCCGCTAATTGAACGATTGAAAGATTTCTAGATGAACAAGATGGCATCATCTGAAGAAGCTAGTGAAATTGCAAAGATGACAGCTGAAGAGGTCGCACAGGCCCTAACCGTAGAACATTTCCCCGATGATGCCTAGATTGTGGTGGAAATGTCTAAATTTCTGCACACGTTGAGGCCAAAGAAAGGAAAAAACCGATGATTCCGTTGTGTGTGTCCCCTTGCAACTTGTTGCACATCATATTAACGATGGAAGAAAAAGGGAAATGAGTTAATATGGAAACCGACGAGGAGGAAGAAGACCTGTAAGACTTCATAATTGAAGAAGAAGAGGACAAGGGCATGGAGGAAGAAACCAAGCCTGTGCACCCTCCAACGAAGTTGCCCATGTATATCCACCCAAGGAAGGGGAAGGCAAAAGTGCCCAGGGACCTTGACGAAAGTAAGAGCTCTCTCTAGACTATGATCCACCTGGACTACATCATCTTTGAGGACACACACCTACAACGGGTGCCAAAATTGAAGTTTCAATATTGGGATCTCGCTGACCATGATAAGTTCCCTCATCTAGAGACTATGCTCATGAAGCCCAAGCAGAAGACTGCGGCGGGGGTTATAGAATTGGAGCTATGAAAGTGGTTATGCGGAGTGGAAAAGGTAGGGTTATTAAACCTACTCTAGGTGCCGCATTTCCACTGTGACTTAGTGATGATCTTCATCATTAGGAAGTTACTCTACCTGGTGCACGATGGTTTTTTGTTGCTGGAGGAGCCCATCCCCATCACGGACCACTTAATCCATCACATTACCTAGTTCTCGTACAAAGGAGAGGAGCCTGCAGACATCTCGAAGGGGAAGAGCAACAATTTGGCCATCACAGAGGACATGAAGAAGAAATACTAGCTGGAAAAGAAGAAGAGGGGCTACGTGATCTCCAGTATCAACAACAAAGTAGTCAGGGAGGTGACTCAAATATTGGCAAGTAAGGTCATGTGAATTGTCGCGCGAACGATTTACCCGCGCTGGTTGTGGCACATGCTGAGCAGTGTGCGAAAGGGTCCAGTTTAACAGTTCCGAGTTCTTATGCAAAGACTTCTTGGAGAATTTTTGTGAGGCACAGGAATAAGGAAAAATGTTCCACTATGCATGGCTTCTACTGTTGATAGTGCTGGTGGTGGGGGAATTTCCGAAGGATAGCCAGTTCCCCACAATTTCAAGGGATTTTCCAGAGGCCGCGAAGTATGCTTTGCTATGGGCCACTAAGGATGCGAAACATATCTGCCACAGTAAGATATTCTAGGTGTTCATGGAGATGAACATTAGAATGGGGATTAACTACAAGCCATGGTTATTGCCCACTGTCTACAGTAGCCTGAAAAGTTTTGCAAAATTGAAAGTAGACTTCCACAACATATATATCTGAGAATGTGCAAGGACCCGACCAAGAAATGGAGCGATATACCCTTCATAGCCATCGATGATGTGATTTTCGATGTACTGGAGAGATGGTCACCAGAGTGGCGCCCCCCATAGATTGCTATGGTGGAGAAGTGTGCTGCACACAAGAAGAAAGAGGAGGAAAGAGAAGGCAGGAAGCAATGGTGGCAAAAGCATAGGAGGCACGGGATGCTATGTAGGAAGTAGCATAATAGAAAAAGGTGCAACAATAACAACATAGGAGGCAACTGAGAAGGCACACTAGGGCCACAAGTCTCCTCCGCCAGAGCAGGAGAAAGAGATGGAAACAGAGGAAGAAGAGGGCGGCGCAGACTCACAAACAATGTCAAGACAACTAAAGCGCCAACGCTCGAGCAAGAAGATGAGGTCGTGCAAGAAGGTCAAAACATCTAAACTATCTATCGATCAGATCACCCTTATGGAGGGGTGTTATCGGGAAAACTAGTGTCCATTTAGAGCTACTAGTCCCACTCAGACAGGTAGCTATCTTAGAAACAAACAAACTAAAGTCAGTTATGTTTTCCTTTATGAGAGATAGATGAGAGAGAAGCCGAGAGTACCAACCTCAGTCTTTCGCTAGTCTCCTTGCTCGTTTCCTCTCTCCCTTGATAGAGCTTTCACCACTCCTTTCTCACTTGTCCCGCTTCAAAGAACACCTGTAGAGTCAAAGCAACAAAATACCATCAAAGCATAGAGATCTATAACCATAATCAATGTAGGATCAAATGTACATTAACCATATAAATGCATATACAAATACAAGCTTCAAATATATACAAACATATGGAGGAAAACTCAAATAGCTTTATTGATAGAAGTAGTAGAAGAGAGGATTACAACCAAGCTATCTGATCTAGCATCATCCTCCCAGCACGAAAGCTCTCTTCACCTCATACAAAGCAAGATCATCCAACAATGTCTTCAAAGAGAAACCAACAACACTTCCTTGCAAATTACAAAATTCCAGCCTCTGGATCTCTAGGATGAGGGATCCATATATAGATGTTTATAGGAGAGTGAGTTAGCTTCTGGGATTTTGATTAGTGTCATTTCACTGATAGTTCTTGGTTCCACTTGGAGATTTCAGATCTCTTACTCATCCCTAGGTGAATTCAGAGAGGAAAGTGTCATCTGAACAGTTTCTAGAAGATTCTCTTGGTTTCCACCTAGGAAACTACTTCTGCCATTTGTCTGCTCTCACTCATCGCACCCTACAGAAGGGATTTCTAGTATGCATCACACCCCCCTTGTGTAATAGGTGAGATGCATCGCACCCTATGCATGGAGCATTCTGTATGGTCCTGTTTTGACTAGTTATGAGTAGTTTTTAATGGAGATATTCTAGGAGATGATGTAATCAGCAGACCTTGTTCCTTTAGGGTATAAAACAACACTTTTAGGGGTTTAGAATCCCTTGGTTTATGGACATATGTGATTGGGGTTGCAGTGCCCAAATATTTCTATAACAATTGCCCCCTAAAGCATGAGGTCGTAAATCTTTTGATGTTGGATGAAATGCTTTATAATGATGATCCGAGGTTTTTCGAACTGGAAGGTGACCTGTAATAAGATACAATATAATACGTTATCTTCAAAATATTTTCATGATCTAGCCGAGGCGGTACTCCCATTCTCATATTTATAAATTCATATTTATGTACATAAGACATACAACCGTTTGTGTGGCAGACTGATTGTTCTGGTAGAGCCATCATCCTTTACTTTGGATGATTATCTGTGTAGCTGTGATGTACATTTGATGTCTTTATTTTCCTGAATATATCACAGCCCAGACGAATGTAACTAGATCCGGGGTCTTCAAACTTGTTCACTCTTCGCCTGAAGTACAAGTCAATCCATGTGAAAAGATGTTCTAATGTCGAACATGGAAAGACATAGCCTGATTACCAGCCAATGATGTAAGTTGTTAACAGGTGTGAGAGGAATCACTGATAATGATGATGACCCTGAAGGTACTACAGTACAATTCACGTGGTCTGAATACATGAGTTGATGTTGAACACCACGTAAACTCTTTCGGTCGAAGGCCATTGATGTAAACCTATCGCCGGAAGTGAGAATCTTGCCATTGAGGCATGCAAGCTTCAAAGTACTGAAATGGTTGTTCCTAAGTCAACTTCTTAGATAATGAGCTAATGTCAACAAGAAGTGACCCATCATAGGAGAGCCTTAATGAATCCCACATCTACGACATGGAACAGAGCAAATTATTTTGTGGAGGTGAAAACGATCTGATGATATAAGGTTCAGGGTGATGGTCATGAAAAATCGAGAGTGAAGGTATTGTAGTGGATGAGGCATTAGCTAGGTTGGTGAATTCTCTGAGCAGCTTCTCTTGAACATACCGGTGACATTGAAATAGATTGGTAGCTTTAACCCCAAGGTGGATGGTACGACGAACCAATGGTGATATGACCAGTGAATGGAACAACCCAACCCGACTCAATCATGGTGACGGAGTGAAAGTGTCATGTTCAAGAGAGACCTGCTACCAATGAAGCTATTCAAGTTTTCTTCCCTTTTTCCCCAGTCATTGCTGACCAGTACCTCTTTATTTTTGTCAAGCTTGAGGAGGATAACATATGCTTGTTCTATAGTTTTCCCTTCAGGCAAGCCTGTCGCTATGTTTTAAAGAGCCTAGCGACAGTGAAACTCACTCTTGTCTGCATGGACAAGTTTGTCGCTATTGTTTTAACGAGTTTAACGACAAAGATAACTCGGTCCTTTTCAATTTTAGAGAGTCTAAAAGGGATGGAAAGGCAACTCCAGTGGTCCTTTTTCATAATGTAATCCCTTATGTCTGAAAAAGTATAAAATAATAGGAAAGGGATGAATTTTTCGATAGTTTTAATGACCCAAACAAGACAAGTGCTCGATATTTTTGTGTAATAATCCCTTAGGTCCAAAAAGATTAAAATCTAGAGCAAGGATGGCACTTCCGATCACTTTAACAAGCTGAAGAGGCCAATTTCTCGGCAATCTTTTCATATTTTACGAGTCAGATGAAAAGAGCTTAAAGGAGACTCGTTTTTTGAGGAACGAGTGATGCTTTTGGATAGCAACTAGTTCCAGGTAAGGTTTGGAACTTTTCAATCACGACAGTGTAAAAAAGGTGGCTAATAGAATCACTCATTATAGTTGTTCCTCAAAAGGGTAAACAATCAAATGGAGGTGTATGATCAGCTAAAAAATAGTGGAGGTGATGGTAAGAACATGACCAAGGTTCAAGAGCTGATAATTATGCAATCGTAAAGATTATTTACTGAAGGTGGGGTTCATTTTTTAATGAGCTTAAACTCTGGGGGAACATTTGCTCATTGCTAGGTTTATTTTTTAACGAGCTTGAACTTCGCGTAAAACTGCTCATGGCTAGGTTTATTTTTTAACGAGCTTGAACTTCGCGTAAAACTACTCGTGCTAGTCATATAATAAGGATGTCTCATTAGTAGGTTCATTTTTTAGGGAGCTTGACCCATGCGCAACTTTGCTCCTAAGCATTTTGTTATGCATGCTAGGAACAACCAACCTATGAGTTTAAAGGGTTAAGAGCCTACAAACTAAGAAAATAAATGGTCGCTTTTCACTTGCATGCATAAAGTTTTGCATGCCCCCAGGTATAAAGTAGAGTTTCTAGGTCACCATATGGAATTTCTCGCATTAGCAAGATTGTTCCGTCCGCGTCGCAGAAAAAACACTTCCTTTGCGATGTCCATCGAAATGGACAAAGGTGACTGTTGTCAGTGCCAATCACATAACCTTTGATGAGGGAATCCTTTTCTAGTCCAAATCCATTTTCCTAAACGGACAGGGGTATCAGACTAGTCATATTCCTACGCAGAAACCTACCTTATATCTGGGGTTTTCCAGCCGAAGCAGACCAGGGCACATGCCTCTTGGGTTTCAGTCGCAATCACCTAATCACTCGCGATCATTAGGTGTACGGGCTGGAGATTGATGAGACATTCCTTCTGCAGAAAGACCAGTTAGGGATGGCATTTGACTAATAGCTATGTTTGAATCAGGGAATGAAAGCTGGTCAACTAGGTGGACCACTCTGCCTTCATGTTGAAAACACATCACTTGGAAGAGTGAGGAAACGATGGCTCCCATGCTATAAATGTAGTCACACCCAAGGAGTAGATTGTAATCTAGAGGCCCTTGGACTACCATCATGTTTAGATGAACGGTTTTCCTTGTCAAAGTTATAGGTAAATTTGGAAGGATCCCTAATGGTCGACTGGTTCCTCTGTTGAAGCCTATCAAATTTTGAATCTCAGGCAGAAGCGATGGCGAACCAAGCACTTTCCAAGCAGTTGAGCAAAGGATACTCATAGAATCCCCTTCATCTATGATAGTACCAACCATGATCATTCTGTAAGCTTGTACTATGATTTGGAATGGTACATTAGATGGTAAGCGGGGTCTACCTAGTAGATTCCAATCGAAGGAAATGACTAGATTGCTTGGAGGTGGGACCGAATAAACAGCCGGGTAAACCTCTGACGAACTTCCTTCCTGTGGTAAAGGAATGGGTAGATTGCCCCCATGTTCATCGGAGTCTGTGTTTACAAAAAGAATTTGAACGGTGTCGTTCTCATTCTCTTTGGTGACAGTATCATCTGAAGGTGGATCCTTTGAAGACAAGATTGGGTCGACTGTCGTCTCGACCTGTTGACTTTGGTCTGGTGTGGACTCGGAGGGTTTATCTTCAATGATAGGTGCTTCAACCGACAACAACGGTGTGTCAGTCATATTTTCAACTAGCGATGGATTCGGCAAGAGTTTCTTGTATCCAGGAGGAAGTCGCTGCGGTGAAGCAGGACAGTTATCCAAGACTCTCTTAGCTTCATCTAGGAAGGGACAACGGTGGAGGGCATGATCGCCCTCACACATTCTACAAGGAAATTTGGATCTTCATTTTTGTCCATTGACTTCTTTTTCACTAGTTGACGGTGTGCTCTCAACATGATCATCAGCGGTTGAAGACACCGGATTGTGCAAACAGGGAGACCAGTCCCTCAAGATCCATCGGATGCAAGGACAATCTCGATGATAGTGGTCTCCCTTACAAATGACACATGGAGATTTAGGTTTGAAAGGTGCAGTGTGCGGATTTTGTCCAAACGATGCATGGTTGCCCCCTTTAATTTTTGGATTCTTCTTCTTCTTCTCCTTTCCTTTCTTCTTCTTCTCAGTTACATGGCTTTTAGCATTACTAGCTTCACCAAGCAAAGAGGAAGAAGGAGAGGAAGAAACAAACGAAGTAGAAGGTGGGGCAGCGACTTTAGGGTCATGTGGTTGCTGATTTGATTGCTGAGGAATTACAGTGTTTTGAATGACAGAGGTCGAGAAAAGTCATACTGGCAGGCCAATTGTGAGTCTTGGAAGGGACAACGTAGCCATGTGTGGAGCACCAACATCGCCCCAAGAGGAGAAAGGACTAGGATTTCCCCAAAGGGGAAATCCTTGGTTGGTAGACTCCATTTTCTCAACCTAAGATCAACGAGGGAACAATGATGTTATCCCGATTAAAATAAATTTTATGACTCTTTGACACAACTTGCTTTTTCAATTTTTAAGAGTCGAGAAAAAGAGTCGCCTTCGATTTTTAATGAGCCTGAAGTGACAAGTGCTCAGATGGACCTTTTATTTTAAGGAGTCTGTAAAGGAATGAAAGTGAATACTCTGGAAATCTAGACAGAGGGATTACCAAACCAATTGCAAAACTGCAGAATACTTTTTACAGTACGACAATCAATCTTCTCGAATACTGTGTTCAGTGCATTGCGATAGATAGGGCGGTAGACACGGCTTCTTAAGGGTAAAGGATGTAGCCTATTGTGGTATCCCAATATATACTCGATGGTACGTGGGAGCACAAGTTCGTACTGGCACTTGTCATCTCAAAGAGGAGGAACACCCAACCTACGATGAAAGCGATAGTTACCAAACTTTATGACGCTGGAATACGCCTAGACTTCTAAATGTTGTGCATTATATTCCAAAGCGTTTTTATGCTCATTGAAGTTTATTTTACAGCTGATCTTTCTTAAGAAGTTTTCCTTTAAGGTTCACTGCGTGATGTAGATATACAATTCCTAAATATGAAATCTAAGATGATAAACAATCGTTTACTTTCTTTTTGCAACGAAAATCCTAGCTACTAAGGAAAGATAAATGAAATTCTTTCAACATAGAGAAAAGAGCACACACTAGATGCACTTTTCCTAAATCAACTTCAGCATGTAGTCTTAATGCAAATGAACATGCATGTATTTTTTTTTCGGTTTCCTTAATGTGAGAATGACAAAAAGAAAACTAAGTATAGATCTGAAATATCTTCTTTCAAAGCGAAAATACTAACAATTTTCTTTTCAAAAAACGAAAGTAAGGTCAAGTCAACATTTTGCAATTTTGAATTTAAAACTGCTTTCGACACTTTAAATACTAATTATCCAAATCAAATACAATGGAAAAAGTGTAATGGACTATCTAAAAGAGGAATGCTTTGTGACACTCTTTTTCTTGACTGAAATCGACACTTGCGACACTTTCAAATCAAAGGACGACAATTTGATTAAGCTACTATTTGCAAAGGAGAACTATAAATGATGAAAAATACATAAAAAACATTCAAAATTCCTTCTGATGGAGGATGAATAATGCTAAGGAATATGGTTTCAACAGAGATATACTGATCATAGACAACAAAACTACTGAATAAAGCTGAAGACAATGAAGAAAAAACCAAAATCTGGAGGCAGAAACAGTCTTAGTCAATCATCACACCTGTAACATAGGGAAACAGGGATGCATCTCACCTGCAACACATGGGAGGTGTGATGCATCCAGGTTTCCAAGAAGAGACAGTGCGATGGTCCAGGGATGAGACTGTGCTTGGTTTTCACTCACAGTTTGCAGCTAAGTTCAGGGATTTAGGCTGAGCTAATGATTGTCAGTAAACACAAAGTATAGGGGCTGATCTAATGAGGTTATTTTAGCTACCACTAGGGCAATTAGGATGTTTGCAAGCTAGATGTTCAGTTCTTAAAAAAACCCAGAGATTAACTGAAGCAGCATTGATCTACTTTGCAGTTGCATAGGAAAAGCAGTTTGAAGGCTAGCTGGCTTGACTTCGGGCTCCGTCTGTGGTTTATAAAGCAAACAACAGTAAAAAAACAAACAAACTATTCGTTCCCCAGTGCAGTCGCCATTTTGTTATCGGGAAAACTAGTGTCCATTCAGAGCTACTAGTCCCACTAAGATGGGTAGCTACCTTAGAAACAAACAAACTAAAGTTACTTGTGTTCTCCTTTATCAGAGATAGATGAGAGAGAAGCAGAGAGTACCAACCTTAGTCTTTCGCTAGTCTCCTTGCTTGTTTCATCTCTCCCTTGATAGAGCTTTCGCCACTCCTTTCTCGCTTGTCCCACTTCAAAGAAAACCTGTAGAGTCAAAGCAGCAAAATACCATCAAAGCATAGAGATCTATAACCATAAACAATGTAGGATCAGATGTACATTAACCATATAAATGCATATACAAATACAAGATTGAGAGATATACAAACATATGGAGGAAAACTCAAATAACTTTATTGATAGAAGTAGTAGAAGAGATGATTACAACCAAGCTATCTAATCCAGCATCATCCTTCCAGCATGAAAGCCCTCTTCACCTCATACAAAGCAAGATCACCAAACAATGTCTTTAAAGAGAAACCAACAACACTTCCTTGCAAATTACAAAATTCCAGCCTCTAGATCTCTAGGATGAGGGATCCATATATAGATGTTTATAGGAGAGTGAGTCAACTTTTGGGATTTTGATTAGTGTCATTTCATTGATAGTTCTTGGTTCCACTTGGAGATTTCAGATCTCTTACTCATCCCTGGGTGAATTCAGAGAGGTAGTGTCATATGAACAGTTTCTAGAACATTCTCTGGGTTTCCACCTAGAAAACTGCTTCTGCCATTTGTCTACTCTCGCTCATAGCACTCTACAGAAGGGATTTCCTGTATGCATCGCACCCTCCGTGTGTAATAGGTGAGATGCATCGCACCCTCCGTGTGTAATAGGTGAGATGCATCGCACCCTATGCATGGAGCAGTCTGTATGGTCCTGTTTTGACCAATTCCGAGTAGTTTTTCATGGAGAACTTTTGGGAGATGATGTAATCAGATGACCTTTTTCCTTTAGGGTATGAAACTACACTTTTAGGGGTTTAGAAGCCCTTGTTTTATGGACATATGTGATTGGGGTTGCAGTGCCCAAATATGTCTATAACATGGGGATCTGCATGACATAGGCAACACAGTGTGTGACATCACCACCGAGGCCCTCCAAAACTTCGTGGAGGAGTATCAGATTGTGTTGGGGGCCCTTTGAGTTCAGATTCAGGAGTTGCAAGTGTGCACTTCTTAGGCTAGTACTCTTTTGACCATCCTCGTAGTAGGGACAACTGTAGCCAAGAAAATGCTACGCGCTCGGAAAACCAACACAATAGTGCTACCAGAAGGGGCACTAGTTACAACAAATGAGGCTGAGAGGCCTACGGGTAGTGCATTGAAAGGCATCAGGATCAACATGGTTGTGCTCCCGTGGGAGACACTCTATGTTCTGCAGGATGGGATGACTGCAGAACTGTGGGCTAGGGAGAGTCGCGCATTGCAGGTGCTAAGCGAGAAGAAGATCAAAATAGAATAGTTGATCTTGCAGCGTGATGAGGTTGTATCACAGAATAGGAAAATGGTACAGGTATTGGAAGACACCTGCCATATGGTCCCTGAGATGGCCATCCTAGTAGACGCATCAATAGAGGTGCACATCCACAGATTAGCAGCATGGGTGCACGAGGCGTGAGAAGAAATGGCCAAAGTTCAACCAGAGCTGAACCTTCAGATAGAAGAGCTGGGGTTGAAGGCATATCCATCCACCCATCCAGAAGTGAGAGAACAATGCACCAATGCTATTACATCGGGGATGGAAGGGATCAACAGTGCAATAAGGGACTACACCAGAATGTTGGAAGAGTCATTTGACGACCTCAACAATCTGTAGGAGGACCCTAACATCCAATGCTTAGTTAGAGAGGCATGTGAGCTCCATTAGCAGTATGACAACTTCAAAGGGACCACGTAGATGGTGGTCCTCACTTAGAGGCTCACGTGAATGTAATTGGCCAAAGCGTTGAAAGAGCAAGTGGATGCAGCACTACACAGAGAAGCAGATTTGAAGGCACACATTAAGCCTTGGATTGACGAGGCCTTTGTCATTACAACAACAATTGAAGGTAAGCTCATGCAAATGAAGGGGATGTAGGAATAGATGCAAGGAAGCAGTTCCGACACCGCGGTCTCGGAACACTGTGTACATTAGATTCAGCAGGTAGTCGCTTAGTGCACTCTCACCCTTGCACCCATTCGAATAAAGTTAGAGGATCTTCGCACGAAGATCTCCACACCAACATAGTGACTCGAGGGCGAGTCACGATGTTTGTGTTGGAGGCCTATTGGGTGTGGAATCCCCCCAAGGAATGTTTTTGGGCTTAAAGCCCAAGTTTTGACTAAGTCCATTGTAAATACTCTGCGAATTGTGGGTGCGAAGCACGAAGTCATAATAGAGTCATAGGGTTGTTCGCCCTTGTTGTTGTAATGTAATGTCGGTCTGAAGGATCTACCCATGATCCGCGGACCATGGGATTGTATAAATAGAGTGAGGTTCTAAGTGTAAGGAAGTAAGATGAGTCTAAGGAATTGATCGAGCATTGGGTCGAAGTGTAAGTCATGTCTTTGGGTTGTAGAGTAGGAGAAGGCTCTGTAGTTGAGTTTGTGGACCCCCGCAGTTGAGCGCGTAGGGCAGGTCGAGTCTGTAACCATTGCAAGCATTAATAAAGATAAGTTTTACTATATTCTATGTATCTTTTCTTGTTTTATGTATTATTGGGTATGAATTGCAAAGTTTACTATTTATTTATTGCACGAACTCATACGAATGTGCTGAATAAGTAAATAGAACATAAGGCATCCGTTTACATGAAGATAACTAATTGGTATAAGAAGATAAGTAAGATCTCGAGTGTGAATTAGGGAATTAGTATAGATCATTGCTCCAATAGTGGGGAAGCCCCACAACCCCTGGATAGGGCTGCGAGAAGGCAAATATATCAGGGAGCAAAGGCCAGGGAAGTGCATGAAGTAACCTGCATGAAGGGACTAACAGTTGGACCGAATCAACACCTCAGACATCTACAAGGTGTAGAAACCAGTTCCAGCACCCCCCGATACTACTTTGGGTGAGACCTTAGTCCACGCTACGTGAACTGTTGCCGAAAGGGCCAGTAGTATAATGATTTTTCTGGCTAATTAACTCCGAACCTGGGTCAGGCTCCAACCAGCCAACAAACATCATTATTCATCAGTTAGAAGGATAGCGTGAAGTCATTGGGCCTAAGATGGAGGCTCTTGATATTTCACAGTCATTGAAGAACAAGAAATAAAATATTGGATTGAAAGCGCAACCGAAGTTTGTAAACACGAATGACTATTAGGATGAAGATATAGTGGACAAAGTTGCAAAGCTACTACGAGAGTATCAAGAATTGTTTCACACTAATTTCTCTATTCTAAAAGGGATAGTAGGGAATTTTGGTGTCATGAAGATCACTATGAAGCTAGATGCAAAGCGAGTGAAGCATCACCCTTATTGATTGAATCCTAAGTACAAGGAAAAAGTGTGCGTTGAATTGGATAAGATGCTTGTAGTTGTGATTATTGAGTCCATCGAAGAATCATACTGGCTTAGTCCTATGGTGGTTCAAGAAATGAAAACATAGGGATAAATTCATATATGCGTATATTTGAGGAAGTTAAATGATGCTTGTGTCCATGATCCATTTCCTACGCCATTCACGGATGAAGTATTGGAAAATTTTGGAGGTCAGGAAGCTTAATAATTTACTGATGGGTTCTCAGGGTACGATCAGATCAAGATCGCGCCAGAGGATAGAAGTAAGACTACCTTAGCTTCTAAATGGGAGTGTTTCCATGATACAGTTATGCCTTTTGAACTTAAGAATGCCCCTACAATATTCTCTAGGGTGGTAGTCACTGCCTTCAAGGATTTTATTCAAAAGTTTTTGGAGGTTTACATCGATGACTAGATGGTGTTTGGGTTAGTTAAGGGACATGTCGCCAGAATTTTCCTTATGTTGGATATGTGTCGAAGGTATCATATTTCCCTTAAATTGAATAAATGTATATTATACGTACCATATGGGATACTGTTGGGCCATGTAGTCTATAAGCAGTGATTCATGGTTTACCCTCACAAAAGTTTCGTAATTATTAAGTTTGAGCTTCCAAAGAATGTCAAACAATTGAGCATGATTTTGGGCCACACAAGATAGTACAGGAAATTTATCAAGGTGTATGCGCAGATCATAGCGCCCATGGAAAGATTTCTGAAAAAGGATGAGACATTTTGCTGGGACAATGACTTGCACAAGGGTTTGGATGTTTTGAAGGAGAAAATGTTCATTGCACCCATTTTAGTGTTCCCCAACTAGAATAAGGAGTTCCATGTACATGTAGATGAATCTTTCATAGCACTAGGAGTTGTGCTAATCCAACCAAGTGAAGGTGATATCGATCATATGATAGCATTTGCGAGTAGAAATTTATCAAAGGCGGAAAAGACTTATTCTACTACAGAGCGCAAAGGACTAGAAATTGTATGCACTACAGAAATTCAAGCACTATTTGTTGGGCTTGCACTTCAAAATGTACACAGACCATTCTACTTTGAATTACTTGGTCCATAAGCCCGTGTTGGGGGTAAAATATGTTGATGGTTACTGCTCTTTCAGGAATACGACTTTGAGTTAATTATGAACCCAGGGCACCTGAATGCTATACCAGATCACCTCTCATGGATTGGGAATGGTGATGAACCTACTAATTTGGGGGAACAATTTCCTAATGCACAACACTTAAATGCGTGCATTGAAAATGACCTTTTTGATGACATAATCTAGTTCTTATCCATGGGTACATCCCATGAAGGGTATTCATGGAACAAAAGAAAGAGTTAGTGGTCCTGGTTGTAGATTTCCCTATTATCGGTCAACATTTATATAAAATTGGATCCAATGAAGTATTGCGAAGGTATGTCCCAAAGTATGAACGATACAATATCCTTGTTGAAGTGCATGGAGGGGTTTCCAGAGGACATTATGTGAGAAGAGAAATTGCATATAATATCTTACACACGGGACTGTGGTGGAAAAATGTGCATAAGGATTCCAAGGTTTATTGAAGGGAATATGATGTTTGTTAGAGAACAAGAAGACCGTTGTGAAGAGATGAATTTCCCTTGAATTGCAGGTGTCATTAGACGCATTTGATAAATGGGCAGTGGACTTTGTTGGGCAAATTTAGACACTGGGAAAGAAGATAGGTGTCAGGTAAATAATTACAATTACCGAATATTTAACAAGATGGGTGGAGGCACAACTTATGAAGGATTATAGTGTAGCCACAACTGAAAAATTCATCTTTGAGTATATTTTGTCTCGGTTTGGCTTCCCTAAGATCTTGATGATCGATAGAGGTTCACACATTTTAAATGAGACAATTACTGCTTTTATCGAAGAATTCCAGATGTATCACTAGAAGGGTATGCTATATCATCCTCAAGCGAATGACAGTATAAAAGGATTTAACAAAATTTTGTAGAATCTATTAAAAAATATTTGCAATGCGAAGCAAAATGACTGGGATGTGTGCATACCCATTGTTGTATGGGTGTATAGAACTACCTACAAGAAGTTGACTAGACAAACATTGTTCATATTGGTTTATGGACAAGAAGCAGTAATGCAGATGGAATACATAGTGCCTAATTTGCGAATTGCTACGGTTACAGATATGGTCGATCAAGATACCATGGAAGAATGCTTCATGCATCTCACTGAGTTGGAGGAATATCACTTCTTAGAAGGTTTTCATCTGAAAATGTAGAAGGATCATGAAAACTCATGGCATGATAGCCATGTCAAACTATGCACCTTTAAGAATGACGATTTGGTACTATTGTATGATAGTAAGTTCACAAAATCTCCGGGGAAGTTCCAATCGCATTAGCTGGGGATGTATATTATTAAGGAGATTATGGATGTAGGTGCCATGTAGCTCGCGAAGCTGAATGGGGAATCATTTTTGAGAAAAGTCAATGGGATTCGATTAAAGCTGTACACGGTTGATCCTAGCCCTATGCAATGACTATATGGATGCTGGATAGTCTTAGTGTTCCAGACAGTTGTAAGGGAACGTGGGACTATAAACTACACTGCCAAAATAAAGGTTGGACGAAATTATGGGGTTGGGCGACATGTCAAGGAAAGGCACAGAGGAGAGCTACGACAAAGATGTTGGGACAGGATGGTGGGACCCATGTGGCCAGGCCAAAAAAGCGACAGTTGGAAGCACTGTAGCTGATTGGATGGATATTTTTCCAATAAAAGGAGTGGGTACGAGCATTTAAGATTCATATATTTGGAAATATGCTGCCAAAATTGCCTTACTTATTGGGAATTGAAGGGAACGTACATATTTGAATTCAAATTGAGCTATAAATATGGCATCACACTCCACAATCGAACACTTTTCTTCCTGAGAATTTAACATAAGCTATTGCGCTTTCAATTGTGTCTAGAACAATTCTGTATGTCTAATAAGGATTGGGAGAGAATTATTTCATAGTTGCATTTTGAAAACTTACCTGATTGGCACCATGAGATAATCCTCAAGAGAATGAATGCAATGCAACCTGAGACAAAGTCGACCCAACCTGTACCTACAGTATTTCTTACTATCAAGCCTAGGTCGCCAAGGCCTAAGCCATCTTCTTCCATTACGGGAGATAAGAAGAAGAAGAAGCCTCAATAAGCACTTGTGTGACAATCACTATAGAAAAACCCGACCGAAATTTTCCAAAAGGGAAAGATGGATAGGACCAAACAACCAACAGAGCCCCTGTAACTAGATGAGGTAGAACTATGTGAAGTAATAGTGGAAATTGACATAGAAGAGGTTAAGCCAATAATTTGGCTATAGCCATATATACCACCTCGAAAATCCATGGCTAAAGTCCCCAAAGACTTGGATTCAACGAAGTTTATGGTCTGAACACCTTTTGCTGCTGGAGAACATGTTGTTTGAAGGCCTATTTCTAGCTGGTATACCAATCATAAAAATTGAGGATTGGGACCTAGGGGACCATGCAATATTTCCATAGTTGGAGCTGAGTAAGTACCTAAAGAAGGTCTACTATGAAGAGTCAGACATCACGCGGCTTTAGTAGATGAAATGAGTCATGAGTGGAGTTGGGGTGAGGGGTTCCTAAATATGTTGTGGATGCTGCACTTTAGTCGCACCACTATTAATACAGTTTGTGTGACCCAATTGTTGACACTGCTTCACGATGGGTGCCTCTGTTTGGGAGGGCCCATCCTGATCACTAACATGTTGATCCATAGAATAACATTGATACCATACCAAGGAGTGGACTGTACAGAGGCTTTCATAGTAATCTAGCAGGAGAATAATTTGGCGAACCAAATGAAGAGTGATTTTGGACTGGTGAAGAAGTCACGCGGGTACTCCATTTAGTCCATATCAGATGGCATGGTGCAGTTTTCTACACAGATATTGGTTGGTAAGGTCATGAGGAAGTGGCGCGTCGATGAGGTGTGTGTGCCAATCATCTCTTTGGTTGCACAATGCACCAAAGGAGTCAAGTATAACTAGGCTCAATACTTATGTCATGAATTTCTGGAGGACTATAGGGAGGCCCATGATTAGGGCAAGGAATTCCACTACATGTGGTTGTTGTTATTGATCGCATTGGTGGCTTAGAGGACACCTGAAGAAATCCAATTCCCTTAGCAGGACTCAGACTTACCTAAGGCCACGAAGTTCGCTTCACTATGGGCTACCAAAGACCCTGCACGAGTGATAGAGACAAACATATTTTGGGTCTTTCTTGAGTTAGAGCTCAGGATGGTGATTAACTAACAGCTAAGGTTATCACCAAGTTTGCACAAGAAGTACCTCAATTTCACATACTTCAAGTCATATTTCCATAATCTAGACATCCGCGCAAAGAAAGATGCCAATGGCATATGCACAAGTTTCCTTACTTTGTCGTCGAAGAAGATATTGTAGGGGTTGTTAGCAAGTGGCCAACTGACTATCTCACCCCTTTTGATGTCGGTGCAGGTACCATAAGGCTACTGAAAGGGAAAAAATGTAGACCACAACCACCATGGCAGTAGAAAAGAGGAAGGAAGCACAGAAGGCCTCCACTAAAGAAAAGGCTACGTTAAGAGAAAAGGTTGCACAGTAGAAAGTCACTACTACAAAGGAGAAATAAGATGTTGTTAGGGAAAAAGAAGCAATAAAGAAAAATAATATGTCACATGCCATCATTGACCTCGGCAAGTCAGACACACAGTGCAAAGATGAGGAGGAATATATAGAGGGAGAAGAGGAATGGGATGGAGGCTTCGAGTGCCCTTTGATCATTAAGAAGAGGCAGAAAAGGAGTTTGAAAGGGCTGCCCAAGAACCTAACATCAGATAAATCAGTGAGCGTGATGCCTTTGGTCCTCACAGAGGGGGACCTAGATGAAATTGGGGATGTGGTCCGTGACGCAACGATGGATCTTTGGGGCCACTTTGAAGAGCAGTACCAACAAAAACTAGGTAAGGTACAGTAGGGCCTACGAGAATTGTAGGTCCCAATAGGTCTCATTCAAGAGAGCATGGGATAGGCAGGCGTGAAGCAAGCGAGCCTGAAATAAGTGAGCTAGTTATCCCTAGAAGCATAACTCACATTGGATCTCTGCACAATGTCGTTGTAAGAGGGATCCCTATGCATCAATTCAACAGAAGGAAAGGCACACCTACTACACCTAAATAAATTGAGTCTAAACATCGGTGTGATTCTTATTCAGACTTTGCCGAAGCTCCGCAAAGGTGTGTCAGATGAGCTTTGAATTCAGGAAAAATTCTCACTACTAATCATCAACGAGGTAAAAAATAATAATCAATATAGCTTTCAGTGAAAAGAGCATACCCTCAAGGAAAAGGAGGAGGTAATGGTGTGAAGTCATCAAGTGGAAGCAACTATTTCACAGGCTTGTAGTGAGCATTGTGAGCTCCAGATTCGAACAGAAATAGTCCCTGCAGATCATATTAAAAAGATAGTTTCCGTAGGAAAGGAGTCACATGAAGAAATTGGGAAATTTAGGTTTGAGTTGCATATGCAAATCTTAGAGCTACAACTTAAGATGCAACCCACTACCCCTCTAGAATTCTGAGAGCAGCACGAAGTTTCTATTAAATAAGAGATGGCCACCTTGGAAGCTTCAGTCAAGGTCTTCACTAAGTTTTTCGAATAGGCCATGGAATTATGGACCTTGTTGTAGGAGGATCCAACTCTGCAGAATATTGAAGCAAACATCTGAGAGAAGCAGAGATAGTTTGATGAAATCAGGTCGACAATGTGAACCTTAGCTCTAGCGCAAAGGCTCACCAGGTTATAGGAATGACAACTGATCCAAAGTGAAATTGATGAGCTGTGTCACAACAAAGACATCATATCCTCAAGGGCATAGCCCTGGGTGGATGAGATTAGTCAGTTGACGTTGTTAGTACAAGGCAAGCTGAAGGCCATGCATCACACATAAAGGACAGCGGGCCTTTCAGTTCAAAGGCCAACCATAGATAAATTTGTCAAAGAAGTCTATCAGGTTGTTGCGTAGGAAACAACAAACCTACTGGTGTTAAGGATTAAATTCAGTGAGTTGTAGGTGAAGATCGAGGTGCCACCAGCAGAGTGACTCGAGGATGAGTCATGACTTTTTGTTGGGGCCCTATTGGGATATGGTCCCCTAGGGTATAATTTGTAATAGGTTTTGTTATTTTTGTAAAGTTTCCGCATTTTGAGGAGCGGAGCACGAAGGTCGTATGATTCAAAGAGGATTTAGGAAGGTCAAAACCCCTTAGTTGGTCATGAATTTAAGTTGTTTTGTGACCTGCCCATGGTTCGTCAACCATGGTATTGTAATGCAAGAAGTTATATAAAAGAGTCATAGCGAGTCATAGGAGGTCATTCAATCATTGAAGATCTATGTATGGGAAAGTAATATAAGTAAGAATAGTCTATTTTCTGTACTTAGGTGAATGTGAAGGCTCCTGCAGCTGAGTGTGCAGAGACCTTGGTAATTTTGCAACTGTGTGTGTGGCCCCCTGCAGCTGTGTGCATAGTGAGGGAAGAGTCTTTAATAGAAGGATTGAACATAATAAAGACTATTTTGGAGAAATACCTATGTATCTGAGCCTTTATGATTACTTATGAATTTTCTGTGTATTTACTCTGTTTTATGCAAGTATCTTAATAAACACTTAATTGATCTGCGAAAGTAGTAGATCTTCTAGTTTACTTGATGATATGAATGTTTAAAGCAATCAAAATAAATATAAGATCTGTTTCTATAAGTTACTGTAATTTCCGCATTTCAAGGGTGGGTTTGCGAAGGTTGGAATAAATCCCTAGAAGTAACAAAACCCCATCACACAAAACTATGGATGCCGAAACCTAGTTCTGTCATCCCCCAATACTGCCTCTGGTGAGACTGCAACCTACACTACACGGCTTGTTGCTAAAAGGGCTAGCAGTGTAGGGTTTTGTTGGCTGGAATAGATATCTTTGAACCTAGTTCTAGACACCCTCAAGCCAAGATCCTGTCCCAGACTAAACGACATATTACATAGTTCCAGTCATCAAGCTTCCATGCTGACTACTAGGACCACACATTGCGTAGTTCCTATAGTCAGTCAGTCACCCCATTTCAGTCAAAATTTCTCATTACCTCTCATCAAATTCCCTAGTTACTTCTTGATCATGCTGTAAAGTTATATTTCTAAGAGCTAAAGTTTTCTTTCCATGAGTTTCTGTTATAGCTCCAAATCTCACTCTTCGTGTTTGTGATGCTACATTTATGGCCTAGGGAAACCCCTCCTTCTAAACTAGTCCAAATACTTAAAGAATAGTGTTTTACTCCCTATATGCGACATTGCCCTGAGCTAAACACGTGTGCACACGGGTCTATGTATACCCAACCCACGTATATGGCTTAAAACACTTAAAAAAAATTAGATCACCTTAATTTCGGGTGGAGATCATGGGTTTTACCTATTGATTACCTATTAGTTCCTGTGGCCCAACTGTTCCCAACGAATTCCTAACTAAAAAACCACTTTGGGAGAAGTATAAAAAGGCTTCAATGGGAAGGCCTAAGATAGGAGAGAATAGAGAGAAAAATCACTCTGCTGAGATTATCCCTAATCAGGTCTAAAGATCCTTGTGCTTCCAGCACTTCCCCCATTACAGGAAACCCTTGTTTCCTTGAGTTATGATGTCTTTTCACTAGTTGAGATATCCTTGTGTGAGTCATGGAAGGAGCCTTTTGAAGACTTGGGATTGGACGGATCTGGAGGATAGTTCCGCTTGGAGCCTTCGAGAGGAAGATTCAAGTGATATTATTCCTTGCTTTGTTTTAGTTATCTGCAATAAAGAAACATTTTTCTTGTTCCTGAAATCAATCTTCTTCATGCTTATGATGTTGTTGGTATGGTTTGCACATGAATAGTTGTTTCAATTGTATAACTAACTACCTTTCAATATGTTAATAAGTTGATTTCTATATGATAATTGGTCCATATATTGTTATGCTTCTTTGAATTCATTGTTTTGTAGGTTTAAGGATCGAAAGGAACTCCAAGAGGGTTTGGACCTTGGCTGGATCTACCTGAACAAAGGACCCCCAGGTGCGCCTCTCTTCGTGTAGTTTTCTTATTTTAGTATCATGGCTGTGTGGAATGATTTTTTTTTACTATAGATAACGCCTGCTCTGTTAGGGTATTGACCCAAAACCCTAGGGGACTTTGTCCCTCAATAGAATTGGCGACTCCACTAGGGACAACAGTATTGTTGTTCCTAGTTTGGGTTAATTTAAGCCAATCAGGGCTCAGCCTTTTCTTTTCTTGCTATAACTGAGTTTTCTGTTCCTATAGGAACTCAAAATTTAAGTCTGATCAGTTTCTTTAGACCCCTTTTTTGTTTTTTCTTGTGAACTATTATATACGTAGTTTGGTCAAGTTGAAAAAGCGTATGTACGCAAGTTTCCCCATATGAACCCACGTATACATAGGTTTCTTTGGGTTGAATCGCGTATACACGTAGTTGTGCATTGACACAGTCATGTATACCCTAATTTTCCAAGATTTTTGCAAATCTTTCTTGTTTGGTAAATTTGTTTGCTAGTGTGAGTGTTTCCTGAACAGTCGAGTTTGGTTGTCAGTCTCTGTTTTTACAGCAAGGTTCCGGTTTCGAATTCTCTCCATTTGTGGAAAGTTGTGGTCTTGTTCTATTTTGTTGTAAGTTTCATCATTTGTGTTTGATCACATGAGGTTTCTCTTTGATAATCTTGGTTGTTCTGGTCTTCCAGGGCAGAATGTTTGGTTTCAATCTTGGTGACAAACTTTATCTTTGTGATCTTCTTGCTTTGTGTCAAAACTACATCTAGTGGTGATTTGCTTTGCTTACTTTTTGAAAGTTGTTGACTGACGATTTTGAGAGTTGTCTTTCTTGATCTTTTGATCATTGTTACCAAGCTCTTTTTGCTGCTTTTTGGTTGTTAAGAGCATCTTGAAACACCTATTTTGTTGAGTTTTCGCCTATTTTGAGTTGATAACTTGCAAAGTGTTTTTGTTGCCTATTCTTCTGTCTCAAAATTTTCAATAGTATTTGCAACACTTTCCAAAAGTCGTTTTTGTTGTTTCTTTTGAAGAAAACTTCTTGAAAACTTGGTTTTTTCTTTCTTTGGCCTTGTTTTGATTTAGTTTCCTTTTGCGAGTGAAAGTGCATTTTTGTTTGTCTTGTGATTTTCTTTTAGTGTTTGGATGAAAATGAGCATTAGCAACTTATATTCTATCTAAACATCTTAAGTGCCTAATTAGAAGTGATAAACTAGTTACTTTCTTTCTTTGCTTTAGAGTAATCTTAAATTTTTTGCATCAACATATACTCATTGCATTAGGATAGTTTGTGCATCTTTTAGGGCATCCATAGTTTTTGTTATTTTTTGTGAGTGTGAAGCTTGTTAAAATAAAATAAAAGAAAAATTTATTGCTTTCTTAGAAGTTCCTTAGAACCTGGTAGAAATTTCTTTCATTGAAGAAAAAAACGATTGCATTTGCATATAGTTTGGTTTTTATTAATTTCTTTTGCATCGAAAAACACAACAAGTTTCATTTCTGCTTATATCTTGACCTAAGAACAACCCATTTAAAAACAAGAACTAATTAAAGTATACTAGAACTTTTTTATATTGTCAATTTAGACACACCAACAAGTTTTAGGATATTTTAGGGCATTGGATTAGGCGTGTGGAGAGAAAACTCTCCAAGGCCACGTTAAACTGTCAAACATAGAAGTTTGAATAACGAGTGCAAATCCAATAGCGTTAGTAAGACCAGGAAAGCTCCGGATCTGGGAGTTAAGCACGAGGGTTTTTGAAGATAAGGAAGAGAGATACCCCCTCTCCTATTTTTCGGATCTTACCTCAAGATTGTTCCGCCTGGCTTCTAACATGAGTTGGTAACCTTAGTTACTTCTCCTAGGGATCTACACAGGCGGCTACAGAGGGGAATCTCGTGGCACCTGAGGTCGACGTTGTATCACTCTCAGCAGTACTTCTGGAGGGAACCCTTGTGAAGCTTGGGGGATTGCACCGACACAGGCTGTTGTTAGGAGGTCAGCGTAACTTCCTCTATTACCTTCGCTGGTAGGATTGGGCCGTCAATATCCCATACTATCTTTGGAAGGCCCCTTACTTCACTTTCCTATATTTTGTTGTCCGATCCTCATCACCCGGAGTAGAAATACTTGAAATTTGTTTGACTGGCTGACATCTTTTAGGGACTTTTTAGTGTGTGCTCTGTTCTCTTAGTTGGCCTATCTTTCATTTTTTCTTGAGTCTTTAATTATATCTTAATAAAAAAATTCAAAGTGGCTGACCGATCACCTAGACGGTCTCGAAGACTTCTTGGTCTTTCACCACCAAGTTTAGAGCCTTCTCTTAGAAGGCGGAGAGGTAATAATGCCAGTGGGATTCATCCCGTGGTAGCCGGTGCATTGGGGATTGTTCCTCTCCCCAGGGGCATTAGTGTTCAAGATAGGTGTGGTACTTCTGCAGAACTAGAAAGGAACGCCCCAGTTCTTTCTCGAGTTCTCTTTCACTAGGAAGATAACATTGAGGTAGAAGAACTCCTAGAGTCGTTAGTGGCTCCAAATTCTCCTCTACCTTCTAATCATCCATACGTATTACAATACGTTGGGACTTAGATGCACAGACTGTCAAGTCCAGGTCATATTATGCACTTACTTTTGATGACCACCACTGGAAGCATGGGTTCTACCACAAGTGCTACAACCATGTAGATTCCAACATCAGTACAAGGCTGAGGAACTATTTCCATCCCCTGTGCATCTTTATTTGGATCCTTTTCTAGCACATCCTTAGTTGGGCTTACCTCCATTCCTTCTACGAGTGGAAATTCCCAAGCCAATTCATCTAGTTCTCGATTTTTCCTATTTTTCACCCATTCACAGCGTATTCCGTCAGTTCCATTTAGTGCCTCCACATCCATGATGGGTGGGTCGGCTTCATTTCAGGGTTTTCCTTTTGGAAGTGGCCATATACCACATTCCAACCCGATGATAAGATCTATGCCTTTTTCTTCTACAGGTCAAGGTAGTAATCCCTTTCAAGGTTGGACTAACCCTGCGGTTAGTGGCATTCAATTTTCGGCCAACAAGGGAATAGGTCGTACTCCATAGTTAGTTCATGTTGAAGTATTCCTCCCTTAGCTTCTGCTTGGAATCCTTATCAGGGGTTATTAACTCCTTATAATGCTTTAGGAGGGACCTTCACTGGTTATGGAGGGTTTTTGGTCGGAGTTGGTCAAACTCTAAGTTTTGCTGGATCACAAGGTTCGCCTTTTGGTTCAGCTGGTTCTACTGGTTACTTCGTGCAACTTGGTGCCTTACAAAATTCAGGCCAATCTTTTTAGAACTTTGGGAACTCCACCTAATCTGGGTGGAACCCCCAAGGTCCTCCTAGGATTCCTTTTTTGGCAACACTGAATTTGCTAGATCTCACGAAATTGATGAATGATCGAATCAAATACAATCCAGCCTCGCCTCCAGTCCCAACCAAACTCCCATCAAACATTCCAAAGTTCGAGGGGAAGGGTGGTGAAGACCCAAGTGACCATGTAACCACATTCCATTTGTGGTGCTCATCAAACCCCCTCATCGATGACTCGGTTAGGTTGAGACTTTTTCAACACACCTTAACTGGTAATGCGTCGAAGTGGTATATATAGTTTCCAGGGGGAAGCTTTACATCTTTTGCCGATTTGGCTAACATTTTTCTAAACCACTTCCAGTTTCCCGTACATTATGATGCCAGAACTGAACTTCTGGCCAATTTCTGTCAGGACACGACAACTCACATTTCTGATCATATTCAGGAATGGAGACAGAGAAAGAGGCTCATTAAAGCCAAAATTCCTCCTGAATACCGTCTCAAATGGTTTTTTAAATCCTTACAACCTGAGATCTCTAAGGATGTCTCTCTGTCCGGAGTCTATTTTGAAGAGTAAGCTATTTTTAGGGCACAACAGTTAGAATTGATTTACTCTCAGTCTGGGATTCTACAAAACATCTTGCTGATGCTCCTTGGACTAAGGTTGATATAGCCAAGTCGAAGCCAGGTCCCCATGTGGATGGTATCGTTGGATCCATAGACACCAATGTAGTGAACCTGTTGAGCCAATTACAGTAGTTGTCTTTACAAACTGCTCCTACCAATCAGGTCACATCGTCTAACCCTTCATCTTATCAACACTGTTTCGTTAATGCCATCCAATCTTCGAACCCAAAAGGAAATCAAAATCCCAATGGGAAGAAGAAAGGATGAGGTAAGAAAAAGAGTCAAGATGGGAAGACTGACACAAATAAACCTGGCAATAATTCTGGTGGTGGTGGAAATGAGTCTAGAAAGAAAGTCAAGTTTTCGTGCAAGCTATGTAGTGGAGACCATTTAACTCATCTCTGCCCAGAAATTCAAGATGCTTAGCGCTTTTTAGGGCAACAAGGGACTTCTAGCTCTCAAGGTGTGTTAACGAACCCTTTTCCCCAAGGGCAACAGATGTTTGCTGGTGCGAATTCAAATCCTGGTACCTTCGCAGGGGGCAACCAGGAAGGGGATAAATCATCAAATTTTTTCATGATGGGTTCCCACGCTAATGTCACCACTTGGTCACATGATTATGGTGAAGGTGAAACATCCAAGATTAAATCAGTTCCCGAAACTAACAACCCACTTCATATTGGGCGACCCTCTGTCAAGACTACACCTTGGATACCGAAAGGTTCCGCTAAATGCACAACTATCAACCCTAATGTTAGGGCAGCCTAGAATTACTCCATTATCGAGGATCTGGCTCAGAGTCCATGTGCTATGTCCGCTTTATAGGTGCTCCAGTTGTGTCCTACTCAAAGAAGTGCCTTGCTTTTGGCCATGGGGGCATTGGATCCAAACAATTCCTTAGCTCTCACTTTTGATATGCATAATTTCAAAAAGAGACTTCCTCATCGTATGGATTTCCAGATAAAATCTACTTACTGGAAAACTAATATTTTTTGGATGGTTATAGATGAGGGTGCTTCCATGTGTGTCATGTCTATGTCATGTTGGAAGGCCATTGGATCACCTTTAGTTGTTCCTTCACCTACCCTCTTGACAGCATTTGATGGTAATTCTCATAGGAAATACGGGATTATTCCGACCTTTCCTATATGTGTTGGAGGAAAGGTTGTTAATATCGAAGTAGAAGTCATTGATGCTAACCTAGATTACAATATCCTCCTAGGAAGGAATTAGATATACGAAATGGATGCCATTGCTTCAACTCTGTTTTGTGTCATTTGCTTTCCTCATGAGGGGAAAATTGTTAAGGTTGATCAATTGGATTATTCTCGAGTCGATCCTCGAGAAAATTCAAACTCTATTGTTCCCTTAGTGGATAACCCTCGTCCACCTACTGCGAATCTAGGAGTTGGGATGTATTGATGGGTACTTTTGATCTTCCCCCTCCTATAGCTAGAATAGATACAATTTCTTCCTCCAGGGAGCCTTTATAGAAAGAGTTTGTTCGAACTCATTATTTTTCGGATATTGGAACCTTATCTTCATCTGTGACCACATCAGATGATGGCAAGGTGGGTGAAATAGAATCTTATATATTTGTAATAGAGCTTAGATATGAGTCTACCGATAACTCTGCAGACAACCATTCTACCCCTTTCTCTGGGGAGGAGTTGGATGGTGATGTGGCTCATTCTCGGACCTTTGATTCCACTTCTGCTTTGGATTGCTTGGATATTGTTTTTTCCATCTGACGAAGTGATATTCGAAGTGATGAAGGTTGTAGATCGACCATTGGAAGATTTACATCATCGTTTATATTTCTGTCCTCCTTTGCATGAAGTCAAGTCTAGGTCCTCCAATTTGACTACTAGAGATGTTTGTACAGTTCCTTTGGCTCCAACACAATTTTTTGCCGAAGGTAATATATTTATTGGTTCAATGAATGTACCTATAAACATCCCTAGGAGCAAGTTGGCGGAGCCCCCTGACGGGCTCTATGTTAAGTACTTTGCTTAATTAGCAGTTAGGCAATGGCTTCTTTGTACATTTTGTATTTTTGTACATATCTCGTTGGGAGTTTTTTTTATGTCAACACTTTTTGGTCTGATGTGGTAGGTGTTGATGGATGACTTGGTATATTTTGGATTCACCGATGGTGCTAGTCAGCACACTCGGAACCTCGCTTCTGTAGCTTGGGTAATCTACTATCCAACTGGTCAGTTGATGGTGTCAAGGGGAATATGCATTGGTCCCGCATCAAACAATATGGCTGATTATACTGCCGTTATTAATTTACTATCCGAAGCAATTTCTTATGGAATCAATTCATTGGTAGTCTATCTTGATTCACAACTGATAGTGCCACAATTGAGTAACATTTATCGGGTAAGGGATCCATGTTTATATCGCGAGTATTTAAGGGTGAGGTTGTTGCAAATATCATTTACTTACATTAATTATTTGCACATTCCATGATCTCATAATTGGTTAGCAGATTCTATCACTAATCAAGCTTTAGACTGGCACATCATTCATTCATCACAATAAAATCAAGCATCAAAAAGTCGAAATTGTATATATATATCGTAAAACATCTCGAGTGTACATAAGTATGTCCAAAATAATATACAAAAATTGGGACTCAAATACCCATAATCATGTCCAACACATCTAATGCCCCGACTCAGGATGAACGACTAAGTATGCAACTATTGCTTTGGCCACATGCCTAAGAATCTGAACCCAGTCCCGTGGCATGCCAACCACGTGACACTGCATATCTATAGGGAGATCCTCTACAACCTCCATTGGTACTTGGTGAGTTAATCTCACCAAGTGTCGTTGAACTGTTTGTAGGAGTCACTCTGTATCGGCAGCCGCCGCTTCGGCACCTCGGTGATGATGTCCATGCCATGGGAATCCATCTGGTCATACTGGCCTAATCTCTGGAACATGATCATCATATTAGTCATTTGAATCTTGTCAAAAATATTTTTCAAAATTCATTTTAATATTTGAAAAATCATAAAAATCATAAAATAAAAAATATTTGTTACCTATATTGCCCCATGCCACAACTGGTGATAAAGCTAGATCAGGCTCTCCTCGAAAGTCCAAGCTGGCATAGGGGTAATCATCCACTGCGATGATCTGCTGCTCCCACTAGGAGAAGAAGTCATCGCCGAAAGTAGTCTGTGGTACGTCCCCACCTCCTAGTCATTTCATTAGGTTAGCCCACCTACCCATCCATGGATCTCGGGGGCTGCTGATCGAAATTGACACTCTAGGGCAGAGTGCTGGGACCCTCTCAAAAAAGAAAGAGCACAAAATAGTTCCATATGTAAATTTTTTGGGCTGGCCCTTTTTGATAGATGTTAGCTAGCTCTTCAAGTTGGCGAGAAGAGTACACCAATCAAATACTGTGGTGAGAAAGTCTACCACCAAGCTCATGGCAAGCCGTGAAGCCTGGTGTAAGGAAGCTGATCCGTTCACTCTGGCTATAGTGAACAGGATGATCATCAATTATAAACTCTCCACGTGCTTGATTGGAATTTGGCTTCCAATCTTTTCTGGATGACCTCGGCAATATATATGCACATAGTCCTCAATACAGAGGCTACCTCGTGATCTACCCGTGGAATGTACTACCTCTCCCCTCCGGGAAAGGCTAGTGATGAAATAAATATCCACAATCTATATCTTTAATGGCATTTGATCAATCATGGATGAGTCATCCTCGATGCTCCAGTAGTGAATGAGCATTTCGAGCAAACGAGTGTTTGCTTTCATGTTTGGCATTTTGAAGAACTTTAGCAAACCGCACCCTCTTAAGGCATCCAAGGCCTATAGATCGTTCATAACCTCATCATCCACTGTGACATGCTCTCTTTCCCTCCAAGTGACTAGAATCTTGAGGAAAAAACAAGTTTGGACCGTTAGTTTTTTGTTTTGAAGTTTTCACGGTGTATATGCGGGTCTGTTTCATACACAGTCATGTCTAGGGCCTGCGTATATGTGAGTTGCATATAGCCAACCTGCGTATATGTCGTGACAAATTTTTTGACATAAATCAAATGGTGAAAATCAAATTAAAATTTTTAAAACCAATCACAAATGAATGCAAGATGAGTTTAAGGGTTACCTGGTGATTTTGGGAAGATTTGAATAGTCGAATTCGGCAAATGGCAAAGCTTGCTTCTTTTTCTTCACTCCTTGTGCTCTCAACTCAAACGGTAATAATGGTGAGTCAAAAAACTATTTTATAAGCTTTGAAAATGTCAAATTCTTTCAAAACTTGATTTTGTTTTGTCTCATGTAACTTTTAACTTGGAAGATTGGATGTCAAGAATGGTTTGATTTTCAGGACAATTTGGATGCTTTTTCGACAGTTTCGAGTTGGTTCCATGACTACTGACCCATCATGGTAGGTATCGTTTTCGTACTAGCATACAAGTTAGGGAAGCGATTTTTCCATTGCATTATTCATACTAGCCTCCATTTGTTGTTAAAATTGCCATAGGGTCGATCCCATCATATTATGGTTTGCAAACCATCTTCACTCGCCAATTTTTAAATCATGGCATGATGGTAGATCCATCCTTTTCATGGGCATCGTAGTTAGCACCTCGCTGACATTTGTTGCCCATGCTGCTTCAATTTGAGTAGGCTCGGGAGTCCTCTATAGTCCTGCCATGACTTATGTGATGAAGACTCATTCCTCTTTGCTTCTTTGCTTCGTTCTAGCCTTATACCCTAGAGGCTCCTTCGTGTTGAGTTGTACTACTGCATTGCATTTTGACCATTTGCACCTTTTGGCCTTGAGCCGGCTTCACTTGGACTTGTGTTTAAGCCAAATTTTGAGCATGATGTCTACAAAATCAAACTTGCATCCCCTTGACTTCTGCAACTTGACACACCCCGACCCCTGGAAGGAACATACCTTTGAGTGTCATTGACCAGTTTTCGCCTCCCTGCATTGAGCATAAAATTGTTCCAATCCCAGGAACTGGATCATCTGTTTCACCAACACTCGTTCTTTCCACTGTACTATAGCATTATTTTATTCTTTTTCCAGCTTAAATAAAAAGACAAAGAAATTATATATTCCAAAAAGAGCGGGAATGGGACAATATTTCCATTTATTGTTGGCAGCTAGAGTCAGTCGTGTCGCCCTTGAACAAAGCACTCAAAACAAAGTCTCCTCCATTTGGCGGGATTTAGTTTGACTTTGGTATGCCTTAACCTTGTTATTGAGTCAGTACTCCCCCGATTGGTTACCTCTTCCAATCATATGGAGAGTTCATTTGTGCCTCCTACATGACGAACTTATACAGAGTCATCACATGCTACCACATAGTCACATTGAGTCATGCTTTTGTTCAAGGGAAGTTAGCTTGACTCGACCTCTCTTCGATGTCTCTTGACTCATTTTTCAGTCGGCCATCCCTGGTTGTCAGTGTCTTGTCTATCATCACATCAGTTATATTGGTCCTTTACTCGTGCCGGTTTGAGAAGGTCTCCATTGAATTCTTGTTGGCGGACCTTGTCCTTATCGACGACGACATCTGGCTCTGAGGACAGGCCTAGAGCCGCACCCTAGCCCTATTTTCATTATTGATAGGTCACCTTGTGCTTAGCATTGATGAGTATCATGGGTCTATGACTGAGTGGTTTCCCTTGTGTTCGACATCAACTTTCATTATCACACATTGGGATTCGTGTTGTACCTTGGTTTCCATTTGACCCTATTGGTGGATTCCTCGCCTCTGTGTCAACTTCCATTATTGGTTGGTTCAGAGGGTTTCTATCATCTGCTGGCTACATCTTGTTTACACCGGAAACGTGCTTCAGTAGGGTTACTACATCTTTTTTCGTCCAATTTCTTCCATATTATTGGCCTATGGGTTACACTCGTGCTAGATTAATGAAGGATGCCTTAATGCCTTCCTTCTAGCGGATCTTTCCGTATCGACTATGAATCATTGCTATGGGGCAAAGGTCTAGAGTCCATTTGGCAGTACCTTGGGGTTTGCAGTCATCAGTGGTAGATCCTTCGCCATCAATAGTGGGAAACCATCATTGTCTCCTGATTGATAGATTCTTATAGGTGTTCCACTCCAGCTCATTTATTCACACTTGTTAGATTGTACTGGGTACCTTGACGCTCATTATCATTATCAGTGAGTAGTCTCATGTTTTTTAATGGTATACATCAATGACCGGTAATCAAACAATTTCTCACTTGTTTGACTTCAGATCATTTATTCCCATGGTGTAGAAATGTACCACGGCATTCGGTGAAGACCTCAGGTTGCAACAACATTCATTGGTTCACTTGATAGTTTCTCTTTTTGCTGTTAGTTGATACCACTCCACCTTATATGTTGTAGTCATTCATGGAAACATTCTGGCACCTAAGTTTGCAGTTTAGTACCATCTTATTCCATCATGTTCATTTGGTAATTTTGGGATTAGTATTTCATATCAGTGATCAGATTCATCCTTTAGCATCATTGACATTGTTATATGTGATATTTAGACATGTACTTGTTCGATCGTGATCAGATGATCCATTATGTATTGTCCAGTCTTCTATACTTGTTTACTTAGTGGATCTGCTTGTACTTAATATGTGGACATGCTTTACTTTCTCTGAGCATGGGTATGCCCACCTCAGACAATGTTTCTTTCTAATCTCCTTTTGTGGCTTGGCAGGCTGAATTCTGGTGAAGTCCTTCTTAGTTTTTGACAGGTTTCCTTTCCATGTACTTACTTACTACATTTTGGCCATCATGTATCCCTTCTGACCTCATATATGAGGGGGCATCTATTATAGCTACAAATCTCACTCTTGATGCTTGTGGTGCTGCATTTATGGCCTAGGGCAACCCCTCCTTCCAGACCTGGTCCAAATACTTAAAAAAAACGTTTTACTCCCTATACATGACATTGCCCTGAGCTAAATGCGTATGTACATGGGTCTGTGTATACCCAACCCGCGTATATGTCTTAAAACACTTAAAAAAATTAAATCTCCTTAATTTCGGGCGGAGATCATGGCTTCTACCTATTTATTACCTATTAATGTCTGTGACCCAACTGCTCCCAACGAATTCCAAACTAAAAAACTACTTTGGGAGAAGTATAAAAAGGCTTCAATGGGAAGGCCTAAGAGAGGAGAGAATAGAGAGAAAAATCACTCTGATGAGATTATCCCTGATCAGGTCTGAAGATCCTTGTGCTTCCAACACTTCCCCCATTATAGGAGACCCTTGTTTTCTTGAGTTATGGTGTCTTATCACTAGTTGAGATATCCTTGTGTTAGTCATGGAAGGAGCCTTTTGAAGACTTGGGATTGGACGGATCTGGAGGACAGTTCCGCTTGGAGCCTACGAGAGGAATATTCAGTTGATATCAATCCTTGCTTTATTTTAGTTATCCGCAATAAAGAAACATTTGTCCTGTTCCTGAAATCAATATTCTTCATGCTTATGATGTTGTTGTTATGGTTTTCACATGATTAGTTGTTTCAATTGTATAACTAACTACCTTTCAATATGTTATGAAGTTTATTTCTATATGATACTTGGTCCATATACTACTATGCTTCTTTGAATTGATTGTTTTGCAGGTTTAAGGATCAAAAGGTACTTCAAGAGGGTTTGGACCTTGGCTCGATCTACCCAAACAAAGGACCCCCAGGTGCACCTATCTTCACGTAGTTTGTTTATTTTAGTGTCATGGCTCTGTGGAATGCTTGTTTTTTCACTGTAGATAGCCCCCACTATGCTAGGGTATTGATCCAAAACCCTAGAGGACTTTGTCCCTCAATAGTTTCCTTTCTGTCCCACAGGTACCACACTAGTGAAGTTCTTCTCTCTAGTAATCATTGTACCATGGCACCAAAGAGAGTTTTTTCAAGAGCAGCCACTGAAATCAACACTGGGGAAGTAATTGAGAAAGCACCAATTTACCTACCAATACATATGAAAATGCCCACCTATTTATATAAAATGAGTCAAGACTAACATGGAAACAAGAAAAAAAGAAGTGGAAAAAGTCAACAATCAAGTAGAAAATAAGGGAAAGAATAAATTCTTGACATAATAGAGGGAGAACAAAGCTATAGAATCAAAGAGAATTCAATCTGCATGCAGGAAGATTTCACATCAGCAGAAAAAGGAAGCAAACGAGATAGACAATAGAGCACATGAAGAGAGAAAATTAGAGCTTGTAGGTAGCAGAATTGAGATTGCAGCAAGGAGAAGAAGATCCAAAGGAAGAATGGGAGCTGAGAAGGAGAGAACAGGAAAAGAAGCAAAAATAGGAAGAAGAACAAAGGCAAGGCATAATGATAGAGAAAAAAAGACCAATATAGGTGGATGAGCTTCGAACAATCAACAAATAAGCGAGAGAGTGAATAGATGTACGTTTCCTTACCAAAGTTAAGCACCAGAACTAAGTCTAGTTCAAGACCAACAAGTACATGGAGTCACTAAGGTGAGAGGCCACCAAGGATGACTTGGAACTGAGCACACCAAACATGAAGAAGCACACTGGTGGTCCTGTCATGGTCTAGACCATGCTACACATGCTCACAACGAGAGGGACATAGGTTCCAAGGCCATATACATGGATACTATGGAGGCAAGGCTGCGCTACCAAGAAGACACCATCAAGTAGTTTAGGGAAATCATCGTACAATACCAAGCCTAGCATCACTACATGACCTAGTAGCATCAAGTGGAGGTTATTGAATTGGTCTTTCCCCAAACTCTGGAGTCATAGTGTATTGTCTTGTTGGGCTATCTCTAGCCTATTTTGTGTCACATGGGTACATGTGCGAAATGTATATTATTTGTAAATATGTTGTAAGTGAAATTCCAAGTCTCACTAGTGGAATGTGACTAGTCACTATGTAATGTAATGAGTTTTGTAAAGAAGTTTAAGAGTCATGAGGGTAAGTGAAGTGTCACAAAGGGGAATTTGAAGGGTCACCCCACCCTTTGTTATAAATAGAACCTCATAACTCATAGTATAGGCTTTTGGGAGCCAAGATTTTGGATAAACATTGCTTAGAGAATGCTTGGAGAGTATTGTGATGAGCCTTGGCTTCTCCACAACATATAACGAGTACATATCTTTGCAGGAGTAGGCAATGTTGACTGTAATGTTCCACTATTAGGGCTAGTGGATGTCAATTTTCAATTAGTAATATAACTGAGCCAACGTGTTCTCATGCATATGTTGTTATTGTAGTTTGACTATTCTAGTTACTTTAGCAATGTATGTTCTTTAACTTATGCATTTATGTATGAACTATTTTTTATACAATTGTATGAATCTTTTTGGAGATGTTTTGCTGTGTTAACCCATCACTTTGGATTATGGACTATTCCACTTCTAGCTATGATGCCATTCTGCTTGGGTGTTCCTCTTAGGCTACACACTATTACATGCTTCTAAGGGACACACTTCCTTTTCCCCTCTATGTGTTAGGACCCCCATGCATCTCTCTTGACTCGCTGCAAGGTCACACACTTGCTTTTGACAAAGTTATCATACTTACCTTTGCATGCTACCACAGTCAATACACTACTTTACTGCCCACTACTAAGAATCCTACTCCAAATGGTTTGATGTCTAGTTGGAACTTCTTATCGGGGAGATCCCCTGATATGTTTATGGGTCCACCACCGTCAACACCACCATAACGTAATTTTTTATCTTAGCGGAGGAAAGCATAAAAAATGAATTAGAGAAAGTGGGATCCTGGGCAACCATATTCGTCTCTTGATTTAGAAATGGATTTGTCAAAATAACGAGTGCAACATATGACTTAAGGAATTCATTCACTTCTGACCGATGTGGAAAATTTTGAGTGAAATGCTCCTCATTACAAATGAAGCATGGATAACGAGTTTTCCACTATTCTTGATAAGGCAAATTATTTTATTTATACTCCTAAGGATTATCTTTCTTCTTTATACCTTTTTCTTTCTTCTTACTTCCTAGTTGTTGAATTTTTCTTTCGAAGATTGAACACCATTGACCTCAAAATTAGAAGCTGTAGGAGTACCAGAAGGAGGGTTTTGGGTAGTCACAACAAGAGTTCAATCAAATGGTTTACTTGTTGTTTGCTGGATGAAAAAACCAATCAAGCCATCAACAACATGTGATTCTCTAATATGAGTTTGAAGAACAGAATTGGAAGGTCACAGACCATTTTTTATTTTATCATAGAGTGTGTGGGGTTCGTTATAAATAAGATCCAAATACTGTGCATGAGAAATCACCTTCTCTTTGGTCATAAACGTTCCTTTAAAAATGTATTCTATGATGGATGGTAATAGATACTTAATAAACCATTTAGCTAGCAATTGATTAGGAAGAAAAATTTTAACCAAACGACGACAACATCATTGCTCATGAATGTGATTAGAAATATTAGTGGAATTATTTTGTTTGAAATTGGTTAAAAGTTTAGTTCCAATTTCATATCGAATGGGTGATTGGAAATGTGTTAGGAATATGGTTGCCAAGGTGCTGAAATTATTGAACAAATCTTATGGTAGTTCAATATACCATTTTGTTGTTGTACTTATTTTTGGAAATACTGAAGGGGGGGTGAATCAATATTTTATTTCAATTGTTATTATTACAAGTTTAATTATTCACAATTTAAATAGAGAAATGTATAAGTATAATTTTATTAAGTAAAATAATAAATACAATATCAATGTGTTCCAAGCTCCAACTTGGTTTTGATGAGGCTCCGACCTCTAGGGCTTTGACCCTATCTTGTCAAGACACCAACCTTGGGTTTAGGAGCACCAAATCCAAGGACACCAATCCTTCCAATTCTGAGGCACCAACCCCAAGGGGTTCGACCCTATCTTTTAAGATGAATTAGGTCAAAATATTATCCTTCCGCTCTATCTTCAGCTTCCTTCTTTGCTTGGCCTCCAGCTTCTACTGCACCTTCTGCATCTGCCAGACCTTTGGCTTCCTCTGTTTCTTCCAGTTCACCAGTTATGAACTTTACTTGTTATCTATTATAGATGCCTGATACGGCTGAATTTTGGCTTCCTTTTTCACTAACTCAACCTTTCGACTTCTTGATCTTCAGCTTCATCTGTCTTTTCAAGTTCACGAGTTGTGAACTATTACTTCTCTCTGTTAGATGCTTGAGATTGATTTCCTGAAGTGAAGTGTTTCAACTTGTATGTATGTGAGTTTTTCCAATAACCAAAAGACACGTTCATTGGTAAGAAGAGGCTGACTTATGGATATTCATCCAACCACTCATAAACTTGTTTTATTTATGGAGGATTTCATAGGAGAGACTGTACCCAAGGAGGTCCCACATCCACATCATCAATCGCAATCACAACTTTTAGTATTCTACAATCGCAAGTCTTAACATTACCGATATTGACACTGCTGATGAAACAGACACGATATAATATTAAACCATCGTCAATAGATCTGTCGGGTCCACAACTAATATCACAATCGGCAATCGGGTTCCCAAGACTTATCACAATCGACAGTCTGGCGGTGTCAACCCTTATGATTTTCATAACTTCCTCGATACTTGGATGCGATATTACATAAAGGTATATTCTATGTAGCTATCGAGTTCGCACATTATATTGCAATTGCAGTTTTTATTGTGACATCCCTTTATGACTTGTGATATGAAATTTTATACAATGGGTGCGATATTGTATTATGGCGTATTGTAATGGAATCATTGGGTTTGTAGTACATATCGCAATCGGTGGATTTGGGGCGGTGATATGGCTTTAAAAGCTTGTGGTATGGTGGATGTGATATTTCTTTAGGGCGCGTTGTAATAGGACCATTGAGTCCGCAACTTATATCATAATTATTTTGTTTTGAGGAGTGGCGTATAATAGAAAATGCCGATATTATATACTATCGATACGATTTCTCCGATAACTCTGTTTATGCTCCTCCTCTGCAATGCCACTCCATTATTTTCTTCCTTTCTATTCTTCTTTGGCATATGCGATAGATCTTCATTGTCTTGGCTCGTTGCTCATGTGGTTTCTCTTTACTCCTATCCGATACACTACTCTAATAGCTCTTCTTCTGAGAGTTCTTCTATCCCCTGATAACTCTTCTTCCGATAGTTATTCTTTGATGGATTTTGATGAACTCTTCCTGCTCCTGTTGCTTCACAAATATTCCCTTCTTGGCTTCACATCATTATTTACTATCCAAAATATTACCATATTGACATCAATGACAATCTAGATAAAAAATCTCCCCCTTTGTCATTGGTGGCAATATTCTTCTTCTATCCCCCTTTGACATCAATGGCAAAAAGGTGCACACAAAATCCCCCTATCAAACTGCTCCCCCTATCATGCAACATCTTTATGAATCAACTTAATGTGATGCTAGAGAAATAACCCCCATCTTTTGGCGAAGATGTTCAAATGCTTCTCGAGGAAGAGGTTTTGTGAAAATATCAATTATCTGATCCTTACTATTGATATATTCCAAGTTGATGTTTTGTTCAGCTATTTGTTCACAAAGGAAATGATACTTGATTGGTATATGTTTGTTCTTTGAGTGCATCACTAGATTTTTGCTGAGATTGATAGCACTTATGTTATGACAATGGATGGGGATTGGTTGATTGGTACCTATGTTGACATCTTTGAAAGCTTCCTTCATCCATAATATTTGTGTACAACAATGTGTAGTAACTATATACTCGGCTTCAGCTGTAGATAGTGATATGGATGTTTGTTTTTTTCTAAGCCAAGATACTAGACAATCTCCAAGGAAGAATGCATTTCCACTAGTAATTTTTCGATCATCGACACTTCCGTCCCAATTAGCATCGGTGTATGCAGTCATAGTAAGATTTGAGATCTTAGGGTACCAAAGACCAAAAATCAGGAGTTCCTTTCAAGCATCTAAGAATTCTTTTTACAACCAACAAATGGGATTGTTTTGGAGTTGATTGAAATCTTCGCACCATTCCTACTGCTTGCATAATGTCAGGTCTCATAGCAGTTAAGTATGGGAGGCTCTAATTATTGACCTGTAATGAGTTGCATATACCAGAGGAGAGTCATCATCTTTGCTTAATTTGCAATCTCTGGTCATATGTGTGATCATGGGTGCACAGTATTCCATTCCATATCTTTTAAGCATGTCTTTGAGATATTTTGCTTGAGATATCATCATGCCTACCATGGTTTGCGATACCTGTAGTCCAAGGAAGTAAGATAACTCCCATATGATCAACATTTTGAACTCTTTTGACATATTTTGAGCAAATGCATAGCTCATATCATCATTATTACTAGCAAATATCAGATCATCAACATAGAAAAGAGTGACTACAAACTTATCCTCATCCATCTTTATGTAGAGATTACTTCCTTCCACCCCCTTCTCGAAGCCTTGCTATTGTAGATCATGATCCAATCTTGCGTACCAAGCTCTAGGTGCTTGGTTCAACCCATATAATGCCCTTTTCAACTTACAAACAAAGTCTTTTCCTTCTACTAGATTAAGCCCTTCTGGTTGCTCCATGTAGACTTGTTCCTTGAGTTCCCCATTCAGAAATGCTGATTTTATGTCCATTTGATATATTTTGAATCCTTTTGAGCACGAAAATGCCAAGAACATCCTTATGGCTTCCACACGAGCTACTGGTGCAAACGTTTCTTCAAAGTCGATTCCTTCAATTTGTGAATAACCTTCGCAAACAAGCCTTGCCTTATTTCTAATTATTTGTCCATCTTCATTCATTTTGTTTTTGAACACCCACTTGGTTCCAATTATATTTTTATCCTTTGGACGAGGTACCAGCTCCCATGTCTCATTCTTCTCGATTTGAGACATTTCTTCTTCCATGGCTTTTACCCAATGAGGATCCTTACTTGCTTGAGTAAATGTTTCTGGTTGTATCATAGATAGGAGAGCAACACCATTGTTCTTTGGTGTACTTGTAGTCCTTCTTTGGGTTTGCATCCCTCCATCTATATTGCCAATAATCTGCTCTTGTGGGTGATGTTTTTGGAGAAACTTCACCTTTGAAGGGGTTTGAGATGGTTCTTTTTCCTTGTGTTTGTCTTGATCTTTTTCCCCTTTTCAGATTCTTCTTCATTTTTTCCAATGAGAGGGTCAACTTCATGATCTTCAGTTTCTTTTTCTGTAAGGTCTTCATCAATCTTCACATCAATGCTTTCCACTATTTTCCGTAGTCAATTATTGCAGCACTTGTAGGCTTTGCTCCTTGTAGAAGATCCAAGGATTATTCCTTTGTCAACTTGAGAATCAAATTTTCATGGCGAGTCATCATTGATTTTTATGAAGCACTTGATTCCAAAAATATTTAAGTATTTTACTGAAGCAGACCTTCCTTTCCATAATTCATAAGGAGTCTGCTCATTATTTGGTCTTAGTTGAGTTCGATTCAAGGTATAAACAACTGTCTCGACTGCTTCTCTCTAGAATTTTGGCTACAAGTAAGCTGATATTAACATTGTTCTTGCCATTTCTTGAACTGTTTGGTTTCTTCTTTCAGCGACCCCATTTTTCTTGGGTGTTCTGGCAACAGAGAGTTCTCTTTTGATTCAATGTACTTTACAAAATTCATAAAATTCTTTTGATGTGAATTATCCCCCTTTATCCGTTCTAAGACATGTAATCTTAGAATCCTTTTCATTTTCTACAAGAGCTTTAAGATTCTTAAAACACTCAAATTCTTTGGATTTATACTTTATGAAATATACCCACATCATTCTAGTATAGTCATCAACAAATAAAGCAAATTACCTTTCTCCTTGGAGTGTTATACTTCTAGTTGGTCCACATAAATCAACATGGATGATCTCCAAAGGTTTTGATGTAGAAAACTCCTTGGTCTTGTGGCTGGTTCTAGTTTTCTTTCCATGATGACATGGACCACACACTCCTTGATTTGGCTTGAATAACTTTGGGATGTCTTGTGTTGCATTAATCTTGGTGATATTGATCAAGTTGTCCAAGTCACTTGTGCCACAACCAACTTTCATCTGTTTGACTTAAGTAAAATTTATCTTCTTGAATTTTGTTCAGAATGTAGACGTTATTTGATGTTCTAACTCCTTTTGCCACAAGTTCCCCTAAGGAAGAGTTCCTCATTTCACAATATTTAGTGCTAAAGACAATTTTATGTCCTTGATCACAGATTTGGTTAACACTCAGGAGATTGTGTTTGAGCCTGTCTACTACCAAAGAATTTTGAGCCTTTCCTTTTCCATTAATAAGTGTAATAATTCCTTTTCCAGCAATTTTGGCAGATCGACTTCCAAAGGATACATTTCCTTCCTTTTTTTTTCAGCGAGACAAACTTCCTTTTGTCACCTGTCATATTCTGGAGCACCCACTATCCACAAACCAATGAAATTCATCACTGTGAGCACATAGAGCTAGGCCACATTTATCCGTGTTGGGATTCTCATTTTTTGTTTATCTTCTTTTGAGGGGGCAATTTTATTCATTATGTCCATTATCATTACATAATGAGCAAATTAGATCAAATTTGGCCAAGGGATCAAAAGAGTTGTAGGTATTGATTTGTCCTTGCCCTTTGAGACCATATGATTTGTTTGTTTGATCCTTCAATCTTGTTGTTTCATTCTTACGAGCCATGCAATGTTTAGCTTGATGACCAAAATATTTACAATAAAAACAATGCCCAAAAAATATAGTTTTGTACCTGTTGTAATAGCCATGATTTGAATCAACATTCTTCCTTGGAGTTACTCTCTCTTCATTCTTTGGATTTGAGGTGAGCCTCTGATGAAATAATATTTCTTATTTTGGGTTGCTGGAAAGTATGTCAGCATAGGTTTTCACATTATTCTTATTACTTGATGATTCTCCTTTAAAACCTATCCCAAATTTGTCATGTTAAGGTTTTTTATCATTTAGGATAATGTCAAGTATTTGAGAGCTTTCCCAACCCTTTTTGACTTGCTCCAATTCCTTCCTCAGAGATACTATTTTGGCTTCACGTTCTTCAAAAATTTCTTCTTTTTCTTTTAGCTTATTTTTCAAGAGGTCTTCCCTTATTTTTTCTTCCTCCTTTTATACCTTGAGAGAAATGATTTTATTTCATAATTTCTCATTTTCTTCAATGGCACTCATTAACAATTCATCTACATTTCCTTCTAGACCTAAATCATCATCATTTGTGAATGTCATGAATAATACTTCTTGGTTTCCAACATAGTCATTTTCTTCATCTGATTCATCATTACCTCCTTTGCGATGAGGGAAATGATTAGTTGATTTCTTTTTTATGACTACAAATTCATCTTCATTAGAATCATCTTGCTTAGAGAAGAAATTCTTCTTATTGAACCCTTTTTTTTGTATACCATCCTTTTAGAATTTTCCTCATCATCACTATCATGCTTAAGAGGAATTTTGCAGCATAATTACCTATTCTTCCACATTTGAAACAAATAGGAGGGCACTTACCTTTTAGCTTAGATCCCTTCTTTAGTCTTCGTAAAAATTGCGCCAATTCAGATTCAACATCAGAGTCATCACTACTGGTATTCCATTATTTCCTCTTTTTTGATTTTGAGGCCTTGAATGTTGCATCTTTGGAACTTTGGCTTCATTTTCTCATTTCGTAGGCAATGAGGATTCCATGAAGTTCATCCATTGTGAGAGTATCTAGGTCCTTCATTTCTTTTATAGCACTTAATTTGGAGTCAAATCTGTATGGGAGATATCTTAACACTCTTTTAACAATGGTCCTTTCTTCAATGTTTTCTCCCAATCCTTTAAGAGAGTTGACCACTTCAGCTGCTTGGAGAAAGTATGTTGCAATATCCTTTTCATCATCCATTTTCAGACTTTCAAATTGTCTTCTATGAGTTTGAAGCTTTGCCTTCTTAACTTTGGAGTCCCCATCGTATAAGCTAACTAGCTTATCCCATACTTCTTTGGCCGAGTCACAATTCATGACTTTTGTAAATTCAAAATCAGTGATTCCACTAGTGATGGAATTTAAGGCTTTTGCATTTACAATGTAATCTTTCCTTTCGTCTTGATCTATTGGAAGAGTGGAAGGAGTTGTGTACCCTTCTAAAACCAAATGCCAAGCTTCAAGTCTAAGGGACATTAAGTAGTATGACATTCTTTTATTCCAAAAACCAAAATCTGTGCCATCGAATAGAGGAGGTCTTCCTGACACTTCTTGATCTCTCATTGTGACTAAGAATCCTTCTTCTAGCTATTAGGCTGATATGAAGAAGTTTCCTCTGATACCAATTGTTGGAAATATTGAAGGTGGGTTGAATCAATATTCTCTTTCAATTGTTATTATTACAAGTTTAATTCTTCACAATTTAAATAGAGAAATTTATAAGTATAAAATAATAAATACAATATCAATGTGTTCCAAGCTCCAACTTGGTTTTGATGAGGCTCTGACCTCTAGCGCTTCGACCCTATCTTGTCAAGGCACCGACCTTGGATTTAGGAGCACCAACTCCAAGGACACCAATCCTTCCAATTTTGAGGCATCAACCCCAAGGGCTCCGACCCTATCTTTCAAGATGAATTAGGTCAAAATATTGTTCTCCCACTCTATCTTCAACTTCCTTCTTCACTTAGCCTTTGACTTCTACTGCACCTTCTACGTCTGCCAGGCCTTCAGCTTCTACTACACTTTATGCATCTACCATACCTTCGGTTTCCTCAGTTTCTTCCAGTTCACCAGTTGTGAACTTTTCTTATTATCTATAATAGATGCCTGATATGCCTTACTTATGGCTTCCTTTTTCGTTTGCTCAATCTTTCAACTTATCGATCTTCGGCTTCCTCTGTCTCTTCAAGTTCATGAGTTGTGAACTGTTACTTCTTCTCTTTATTAGATGCCTGAGATTGGTTTCCTGAAGTGAAGTGTTTCAAATTGTACGTATGTGAGTTTTTCCAATAACCAAAAGACACATTCATTGGGAAGGAGAGGCCGAACGTGTTTTATTTACACAGGATTTCATAGGAGAGACTGTACCGAAGAAGGTCCCACTTCGATGTCATCAATCGCATCGCAACTTTGGGTGGTCTATAATCGCAACTCTTAACATCACCAATATTCACACTGTCGATGAAACGGACATGATATAATATTAAACAATTGTCAATAGATTCGTCAGGTCCATAGCTAATATCGCAATCCACGGTCAAGTTCACAAGACTTATCACAATCAGCAGTCCGATAGTGTCAACCCTTATGATTTGCATAACTTCCTCGATACCTGGACGCAATATTACATAAAGGTATATTCTATGGAGCTATTGGGTCCGCACCTTATATTGCAATCACAATTTTTATTGTGACATCATTTTGTGACTTGTGATATGAAATTTTATACGATGGATGTGATATTGTATTATGGCGTATTGTAATGGAATCATTGGGTCCGCATTACATATCCCAATCGGTGGATTTGGGGCGGTGATACAGCTTTAAAAACTTGTTGTATGGTGGATGTGATATTTATTTAGGGCATGTTGTAATAGGACCATCAGGTCCACAACTTATATCACAATCAGAGGGTTTTGAGCAGTGCCATATAATAGAAAACGCCGATATTATATATTGTCGATATGATTTCTCTGATAACTCTTTTTATGCTCCTTTGCCGCAATTCTCCTATGTTCTTTTCTTCCTTTCAGTTCTTCTTGGGCATATGCGATAGATCTACATTATCTTGGCTCATCGCTCATGTGGTTTCTCTTTACTCCTATCCGATACCCTGCTCCGATAGCTCTTCTTCTAATAGTTCTTCTATGCTCTGATAACTCTTCTTCCGATAGCTCTTCTTTGATGGATTTTGATGAACTCTTCCTACTGCTGTTGCTTCATGAATCTACTCTGCTTGGCTTCACATCATTATTTACTATCCAAAATATTGCCATATTGACATCAATGCCAATCTAGATCAACACTTGTGAGTGTGCACTAGAAAAGACACAAACGAACAGACTCATGATTGAGAGAGTTTGAAGAACACCACAAATGATATGTCACAATGTCTGTAGATGGGTATTCTCTAGGATTTCCATTGAACTTAGGGATAACACTAATCAATTTTGTGGTAACAACCAGCCACCAAGGAGTATGAGCATTGGGATCATTGGTGATCCATGTCAGGTTTGGAAATTCAAGAATTACTACGAATTCCCTTTGGCTTTTGAGGTATGGTGGAGGATACCATGGGTAAGATGGGATGGTATGAGAAACAAGTATCTATGTGTTGGGTTAAGGAGGATTATGATTACCATAATACATATAACCTTGCTACCCAGCTCCAAGATATCCTTGTAAAGGTTGAAACAGTTAGGTTTGAATTTGTTGATCGTAAGGAATTTGAGGTATACCTTGATACGATTGATACGAATACCATATAGGATTTTTCATCATCCTAACATAAGGTTGGTTAGGTTGTTCCTATTCCATACCATAGACATTCTAACCCACTTGAATTTGAGGAATGACCTGACCAAGCAGTTGTGATTGTAAGTTACCTTGAAAAGGCTGGGTATATGTGTCTTGAGAGGTGTTAGATACAAGTGGAATATGTTGGGTTAAAGATGTAGACTATGAAGACTGGATTACATTAATTTGAGCTTAAAAATGTTGGGGTATAGATTTATGAACATGAATCTAAAATGTAGTTGGAACAGGTTGAGATATCAAAGATGAAGTGACAACTGAACCAACTTGTACAAGCAAGGTAGGTTTCTAGACATTAGTAGGCATTCTCAAATGCGGAGGACTTAATGACGTTGAGAACTAACTTGAGGAGATGGAAATTTATCCCCTACCGAAGAGGAAGGGAATATAGAGGAAACTGCCCCCTCGAGGAGGGTTTCAAGTAGGAAATGGATTGGGTTGTTGTACGTGTCCATGCAAACTGACATAAGGAATAGTCTACTACTGGACTCTAGGTGTATATGGAGGAGGAAGAGCCAACTATGTAGTTCTCATCAAAGAAGTGCCATATAGGATTCTAGAAGAGGATTAAATGGGAGAGGTCAATGGACTGGATGTTGCGCCAAAAAGAGTACAATGATTGGTAACCAGGTGGGACGACACTGCCACAACATAAATGTGTCTCAATCAATGTTACAAATGTGGATGAAGTTGAAGTATAGATTGTCTTGGTCATAATAGTAGATATAGGCTAAGAAACCATACTATATTTAGTCATGGTTAACTGTCCCAACGAGGGTTTTCAAAGGAAACTCAAGGGTGATTTGACATGAAAAGAACAAGACAAAGGAGCTTATGATGGAGTATGAGGGGAAGAAAAAGGATGGACTTCATAAAAATGAGTCCCTTACTGGATAGGAGAGGAAGGGCCAGGTTATTCCTGAGTACTCTCTTCAATACTCACAAGACCAAGTGGAAGTGGTTCATTGTTGGGTCCAGGATATATAAGTGGTGATTGCGTCTGAGACAGAGGAAGAGAAGAGGAAGGTTGGAAAGTAATGAGTGTAAATAACAAAGGTACCTCAAGTTGTATAACCTCAAGTTGTGTTGTCTTTAATTCAACGTGTTCAAGTTCAATAACCTCAAGTAATGAAATTTTGGGTGCTTATATTTCATCTGCATCAGAATCACCAGCCAATGAAGAAGTAATATTGGGTTCAGTAGTTAGAGGAATGAATGATTCTGGTGGATCGATTTTAGGTGGAGGACCAGAAATAGTAGCTCCTCAAGAACTAGATTCAATAGTTTGTGTATTTTTTTGCTTCTTACGACAACCAAGAGTTTTCTCAGCTGGATGAGGAGGCTTATTTGGGATTCTACACGAATGCCAGAGTGTAGGTTGTTTTTCTTCCACATTGGTTTCATAAATTTAAAAAAATGAACAACAAAAATAAATTTAGGGTAATCTAGGCATAAAGGTTTACCAAGAAACTGTGAACTGCAATATACGAACTTGGAGAAGCAAGGAATTACGCACGAGTAGTAAACATCCCCGAATATTTTTTTTTGTGTATCAAAGAATACAAGGCATCCGAGTCAGTTACCTAAGGTGAGTATAAAAACCAATGGTGGACTTCCAAAATATACTCGACGTTACATGGAAGTGCAGTCCATGTTAGTGTTATCTAATTCGTAACCATATGATGAGAGAATTCCCATATACTTTTCATGCGTGGAGTACCATATGATATACACAAAGGTATTTTGAGAATGGTCTGATACACTTACATATGTGGAATGGGATATCATCCACGAAATGTAACACTGGAAAAAATTGACATCTCCTATGTTTATAAATGTCAGAACACATCTCTAGCCTAGACCTCTCAATGTTTGCGTTAATTCTTCAAATGATCCTTAAGATTGATTCAATAAATTTTAAAGTTTATCTTGAATTATGTTTCAATTTTCAAGGTTGAACACGAATTTTACATCAATATCCTAAACATGCAATATAACATGATGAAATGAAATATCATTTTCAATGAAAATATATGTATGGGAGGGAAGAGAACAAAGAGTGATACAACATACAAGATGCAACAAACAAAAAATTTAAGTCAATTCCCATAACGCAATTGTTCTAATTTCTAATTTCACACAATAAAAAGTAAGATACTTGCTAAATCACTGACAAAATAAATTATACAAAATGATGATAGCAATAGAAATTATTTCAAACAATTAATGATCAAGAGATAGTTTTTTAATGACCTAACTAACAAGAACAAAGAAAAATCCAAACAAATTCTTATCAAATGCTATAAAAACAAGAAATAAACAAGGTGAATGCCTTTGAGAGTATAAGACACACTCAGGGATAGAAGGATAACGACTTGGAAGGAAGAAAATCAGAGAGCATGGCACAAAATGTAATTTATTGCATCTAATAGGTTCCAGCGGAGGTGTAGAATGGGCACCAGAGCTCTGCAGTGGAGTTGCAAAAAGGGCACCAGTGATCTATAGTGCAAGTGTAGAGAAGGCTAGGGTGTGGTACAATGCTCTGTCTCCAAACCAACTTGAGAAATGATGTAAATACGACCAAATTACGATATAATAAATCAATCCAAGCTCAGAGAAATGTCTTCCTATGGTCAATACATAGTTTAGTGAGGCAATGAAGATTTTTTGAAGAGGTGAACTAAGGGTTAAGGTCAAGGAAACCACTAAGGGAAAGAAATAATCCCTAGTGGAGTCATCAAATTTTTATGTCAAATTTATGATTGTGGAAAAATGTATCTTCCTAGACCTAGGGGACTAGTCTAGAACAATAGAAAGAAAAGAATATAGAGTCCCCCTTAGAGAATTTTAAGAATGGAAAGAGAATTACTTGGAATCTGTCGCAAGTTTTACTTTACTCCATCTTGTAAGATCTAATAGTAGCTCCAATTTCTATAATTAGAATGTGCACATACAACAAAAATAAGCCAAGGATCTACAACATCTATGTAGCACAATTCAATTACTTTATTATATGCATCAGGGAGAGATTGAAATACATGAATGTAAACTTAACATAACACATATAAGAAAAAATGATACTCTTTGTATTCATAGAAATAGGGGAGATATTACAACCAAGAATAGTTGTTAATCTTGTAGAGATCTCCCCAAGTTGACTTGTCCTTCCTTGTCACAAAACACACCTCAATGTCACCCTAATGCATGAAGATGATGACTTTCTTATATTTAAGACAAAAACATCAAGGCATGATCAATCTCCAAAATACATGTTTGATGTTGTAGATGGTAGTAAATTTATAAGAGAGGGGTGGTAGTTTTGGGATTCTTATCCATTTACAAATCTAGGCTTGAAATCCACTGAAGATGGGAGGATGAGCACAAGGGATAAGAGGTGAAGTATCCAAGGTAGGGTCAGATAGGATTCAAGCTTCTTATCCAAGGTAAATGGTTAAAATAACCCTTAGAAGCTTCTCGAATAGGAATCTTCACGATTCTTTTTAATTTTAATAAATTTCTATAATCAGCACACCTCGAGCAAGGAGTAAGTTGTTGTTGACCAACACTGGTGCAAAAAGGAGCAACCTACTACTGAATGCATGTATGCAAAGGGGCGGGGTAAATTGGGCTTAGTAACTCTGATTTGAAGCAGTTAGACCCAAAAACCCAATTATTTAGAAATGTCATGCTTAGGGGTTCATGTAGGGATGATGAAAACATGTTCACGGATGATGACTGATTCGATTTGTAGGTATATTGACTAGATGTGACAAAATGTCCTATAACACCCAAACCCAAGTTAACACTCCAAAGAGACCTTCTAATTAGGTCAAATTCGAAACAAATCAACTAGAGGCAAACCCTTCTAAAACTACATCAATCTCATAATTTTAGCCTCTTGGAATAGAATTTCAAACCTGTAGTTACTTTAGAGATATTTTCCCCTACAAAACCTCCAGAAACTCACACGTGTGAGAGAAAACTAGGGGAAAAATTTGATTTTCCTTCCTTCCACCTATTTCTTCCTTCTCCCTTGTCTTTGTAGTCATTCTTCCTTCACTTCACACTTTAGATCAAATTTTTTGGTTGATAATTGAATTGGTGAGCGAATGAGGTTAAGCAACTTCTATTTAAACTCTTCTATGTAGGTCGAATACCCCTTTCTGGGCTGATTTATCTCTACCAGAGCTGACTTGTTTCTCCCAAGGCTAACTTGTGCTAGGAGGATTACAGGGCTTTCTAGACAAAAAACAATTTCTTTTACAAGTTACATATTTCCCATAAGGGTCTTATAAACAAGTTGTTGACTCTCTTTACTCATGAAAATACATCCTGTGACCCAAAATGCCCTAGAAGGATGAAGAACATGCTTTTACATAGAAGACCACCAATAAAGAGCATGAAACCCATCCTTAAAATAATAACTTTTTCTTTTCTTCTTTTGTTTGTTCCATAAGATACATATTGAAATGAGTACAATGACAATTATGAAGATCGAAAATAGTTACATTTCCAACACTCCCTCTTAACTAGGGACGTATTATCAGACTGAAGTGTTCTCATAATAATTGTCAAATTGATAAGCCAATTGTAAGCATCAACATTATAATCAACATTGTCTTTGAGGCATAACTAGACAAACTCATCTTCGTTCAAGAGAATTATGTTGGGAGGCTTTACATGTGATACCACACTACCTTTACAAGGCATATACCCCATTCAGATGTTCACAAGGTATATCCTTTTAGGACTATTCTTATCGTGGATTCTTAATCCTCAAAGAATGTTCGTCCTCTTTGATCATTCTTATATTGGATAGATGCCATATCATTAGAGGTTGTCGATACCTTTATTTTCTTACATAATCTATCCTCAAGGAAACCACATATTCTTATCCAATCCTTGACCATTCTCTCTCCAAGGCCTTCACTTAGACTTATTGTTAGTCCTGGTCAAGTGCATGACACACGAAGAGGGGAATACACATGTGATGCCCATCACCACTCCCTTTGAACTAGATAGGATATCCCTATTTCCTTTTTACTAGGGAATCGACCCTTGCTCCTATTATGGAGAATCATTTACCCCTCAAATATAGACGAGATTCCAAACTTCTTTTCTATTAGGGAAGTCGACACCAGAAGCCTTATAGCTTCTCTTCATAAGAATATCAAGTACCTCTTCTTCATGGAGATAGTTGCATAGATCCTTCTTTTCTTAGCATCTCATAGTATCGAGCTTTCTTCCCTATGAGGTATCATGGATCCATCTTCTTTCACCAATCTTGTGACAAGATGAAGGTCATCAATATTTCACATCACCTTCATCTTGTCATTAACAACGAAGGAATTATATTGAGTGTTTCCAAATTTCAAGTTGATTGTAGCTTCCTCATGAAAGTCATCTCCTTGTTGTTTTATGAACTTGGCCTTCTAGTTATCTTTTAGTGTTGCTACCTCTTAATCTCAATTTCAATACATATTGAGTTCATAATTGCGAAAATCATATGTTGATCTTGCCTCAACTTTCATCATATTTTCTGTCAATATCCTTCTCGGTAGCAAAACAATATGCCAACCAGAAAACCAATGAAATCATTAACATTAGACTTACCGCATCATGATCGCTTTCTCATCAGAACATCAAAATCCTCATGGTTCGTCTTCACAAGATTCTTCCTCCATGGATCTGAGTACCCAAGGATCGAACTTAATTACTAAGTTACGATATTCTTCCAAACATTATACTAGATATTTATTACTATTCGATATATTCTAGAGAGAAAGTATTAATTGTTTTATTCACTCTTAGCGCAGGTCAAGAAAATTTCTCTTAAACATGATATAGCGATATGTAGGATTCACTAATCAAATTTTATGACCAACTTCTTTTATAGGATTCTGTATGCATAAATGCTACTCAAGATTTATTTGAAATATACATTTTTATCATTTCATTCAATCATATAGCTATATGCCCTAGAATGAGCATGTAACTTGACCAATTAGATTCCTTCATCCTTCAAGAATATTGTTTCCAGAATATATGGAATGCATACTAAACTTGTCGAATGCCTCGTCTAAGATCCTTCAAAATGATGGCTCTTATAGGATCTTGATGATCCACCTTAGCAAAATTACTACCTCTAACATAAATTTATACAATGTATGGATTCACATTATGCAACATGGTCTCAAGTTTCTCATTCTTGAAATACTAGATGATTCCTGCAAAGAAACTCAATCAAGTAGACTTTAAATATGATACTATCATATTCTTTTATCTATGATGCTATGCATATATAAAATCAATATTTTCTTAGAGAAAAAAATAATGAAATATATTCTAATGGAAGGACCAACTTCCTAAAAAACTTAACGGGGAGGATGCTTTCTACAATAGCAAATATCCTTGACATCTTCCTTGTTCGACCTCTTTTCAGGTTCTCCCATCTCCTCATTTTTGCGAGCTTCACTTCTTTCCTTTCTTTTGTTCGTCTTGCTTGGAGGTTCCCCCTTAAAGTTTCAAAATTCATTTTATCCAAGGCATTGAAGCTTAGACATATCTGGCATCTTCTTGGACTTTCTAGACTTTCCCTTCTTTAGCTTCTTGGTTCTCATAATGGAGGTTTGATACTATTCATTTGATTCAATGTCATATTTTTCCTTGATTCTTGTTTCTTCAAAGATGCATTGAGCCCAAAACTCATCAAAAGGAGTTGAATCTTTCTTAGAGTAAATTATAGTTACAAAACTATTCCATTCTAGTGGTAAAGTATTTAGTGCAGATATGGTCATTTCAGAATTAGAAATTTTCTCTTGATGCCCCTTTAATTGATCTCTTATTTGAGAGATATTAATTAAAAAGGAGGCCATATCCTCATCCTTCTCTTTATTAATTTTATATTGTTTATTTATCAAAGACATGTTTTGGCCTAATGTACTTATAGAGTAAAAATTTAATATCTTGTCATACATAGCCTTAGAAATCTTCAGGTTAACAACAAATGGAACAAGATGATCCTTAATAGACTCCACAATGATCCATTGTGCCCTTAATTACCCTTTCTTTTATTTTTCTAGCTCTTGCGTCTTGACTTTGCTAGGTTTAGTGACTCCCCCAAGAACATATTACATTACTTCATGTTTTATAAGTGTGAGGCCAATTTTTTTCTTCCATGCTAAGAAATTTTATGAGAAAATGAGCTTATTACTTTCCTTACAGAAAGAACCCATATGAATTGTAGATTCAGATATATAATATGATACTTACTTTTCAATAAATAATATTCCTTTCTTTGATGATGTCTACAACTATCTCAAGGATTTCAATATCTTCAAATAGTCTCAGGTGATGTCCTTGAAAGATGTCTTCTCTGATACTTCCAAAAAAAACTTCAAAGATTGATAAATGATACCAAGATAATTTAATGCTTTTTTCAAATATGTTCTTCTAGGTAGGTTAGGTTAGCAATATTCAATCGTGCATAAACTAGTTACCAACTACACCTTTATTCCTCAGTTTTGATCCTATAACTTTGACCTGTACCTTTGATCCCGCAACTACAACAAAAACCATAGTTTTCGTGCAAGATAGTTCTTTAAAAGTTCCTCCTTTGATTGAGACATCCTTCTAAGGTCAACAAGGTAAATCTATCTATCTATATATATATATATATATATATATATATATATATATATATATATATATATATATATATATATATATATATATATATATATATATATATATATATATATATATATATATATATATATATATATATATATATATATATATATATATATATATATATATATATATATATATATATATATATATATATATATATATAGATATATGTAGTCTCTTTTAATAACTTGATACTACAACTTGGTCTCCTGTAAGTTAGAATTGCAATTTCAGCCTTCCTTGAGGTTTGTCAAAACCCTAATTCTTCAAAAAAACCCTTCTTTGTGTGGAAAAATGATCCTTATAGCTAATTTATTATTCACCTTAGCTCTAAGGCCATGTTGGAAAATTCTAATATAACAATTATCAATTTAGATTTTCCTTATTCCCTAACATCTTCTTGTGAATCATATTTATCTTTCTTTTTTTCGTAGATATTTTTATCAAACAAATATCAATATCAAAATAGTAAAGACACTGGACACAAATATTTATGCTACAAGCCAGGGAAAAACCCTGTCAGGGGGAAAACCTAGAAAATATCTCTTCTTATATAATTTCTTGAAATGAGATAATGAAGACTAAAACCCTAGAACAAGTCCCCCTCCCAACGGCAAGTTAGCCCTCCAAAGAGGCCTTCCAATTAAATCAAATCCAAACCAAGTCAACAAGAGATAAACCCTTCTAGAACTACATCTATATGCAATTTTTGGTCCCCTTGCAATAGAATTTCGAATGTGCAGTTAAATCAGAAATTTCAGCCCCTACAGTTACCCCAAAGACTCGCACATGTGGGAGAAAACTAGGGTAAAGTTTCATTTTTCCTTCCTTCCAGCTACTGCTTCATTCTTCCTTGTATTTTTAGTATTTCTTTGTCAAATTTGCACTTTAGATCAATTTTCTTGATTTCATATTAATTTGGTGAGAATATGAGGTCAAATTACTTCTATTTATACTATTCTGTGTTGGTTGAAGACCTCTTTCTAGGCCAACTTGTGCTAGGAGGCTTCCAATACTTTCTAGACTAAAAAATAAATTATTTTACAAGTTAGATATTTCCCCAAAGGGTCTTATTAACATGATTTTTACTCTCTTAACTCATGACAATATATACTATGACCTACAAAACTGCAGAAGCACAAAGAACATGCTTTTACCTAGAAGACCATCAATAAGGAGCATGAAACCCATGCTTAACATAACACATTTTTATTTTCTTCTTTTTTTGTTACATAATATACATATTGAAATGAGTAGAATAAAAATTATGAAGACCAAAATTAGTTACATTTCCAACAATTTTTACCATTGTAGGAACTCCTTGAACAAACATGACACAAACATTCTTCTAATTCATGGCTAGTTTGAATCTCCTTCATTTGATTTATCTCATCAAAAATCCTCTCGTACATGATTCAACATGAACCCCTATTCCAACTAAGGTTCCCTTTGATATACCCAAGTTTGAGGGGAATGCAAGAGAGCATCCTACTAACCACATCCAATACTTCCGCATTTGTTGTTCTTTATACGCCATTATGGAGGATTTAGTTTGTATCTATATATTTCATTGGAAACTAAAAAGTAGTACTATGAAGTGGTATGTTGACCAACCCTATGGCACCCATTAAATTTTCACCACATTTCTAATGATTTGTTTCATACTTTTAGTTACCTATCTTCCATGATACGAACATTGATATTCTGACCTCATGTTACCCAACATTTTTTATTCATATAATTGATCATATTTAGAAGTGGCCTAGGCAGTAAATCTCATCAAAAGATATAGAGCTTAACAACCAATTATTTATGGAATGTTTTAAAAATTCCCTCCTTCCTCACATCACAAAATATGTCACCATGACATTTCATCAAACCATAGAATAGACCATTCATAAGGCCATGTAGTACCATCTAATCTATGCCTAATCAAGATACTTATATATCATCATCCTTGATGCCTCATGCTCTTGTCCAAGTGAAAATAAAATATTGAGGGAATCCCATGTTTCTCATGTCATGATTGGATCCATTACATACTTTTAACCTTCCCCATGTCCACTAGGACAAACAAGATATAGCGAATCCCTAGGCAAAACTTGTACATCCTACAATTTCTCTCTTCCTAATCTTTCTCATATTACGTCATAAGGGAGCACTAACACCTCATACCTCTATACCCATCCATAATATCATGTTCTTAGGAAATATTTTACTACTCTTACTTACCAATGTGTATTAGTGAATCCTTATTATATATTTTCACATCTAAGTTCTCTATCCCATCTAGCACCTGTACCTCAACCTTCCATGCATTAGTATGCACCACCTTTGTAAATATCTAGTGCATGCCCAAAAATGCATTACTAATGCCTCTATTTCAAAGAGATAAAAAAGGGGAATGAGAAACGTAATTCCTATAATTAGGGAAGCCCAAGAAACTAAGGTCAATAACCTAATTATGATAATGGAGCAAAATTGAATACCACAACTTAACACTGGGGAATCCACCAGAGAAAAATAAGGATATTTGGAAAATTAATCCTTGGGCCTATTGTTGTACGTATGATCATTATACTCACAAGTTTCATCTTCTACCTAGGTTGCAATTATTATTGGAGACTTAAGAGAATTCCAAGTGCGATAACCAACAACCTTCTACCTTAGCTAACCCTCTTCATATTTTGTTGTTCTTAGTAACCCATTTCCTAATCAAGGATACATGACCACAAATGATGGTTAAACCAATTCCCCTATTCCAACTCCCAATTATCATAGGAATGTAACTTACCACATTTTTATGATGGATTCTACATATATCAACATCTCCACTTGGTCGCATCATTATGGTCCTCCAAATGAGGCTCAACTAAAACCATCCACATAGCCTCTATCATCACCAAATAGAATTTTATAGTTCCCTATACCATCAATTTGAGTGCAACCTAACATCATCAATGCCCGTTCACTCGAAATGAAACTAATTCTCATGGATGATCCACCCATAAGTATAACATAATAGATGAGAGCATAGTTCCTACTACCATGTTAGCTCCATAAGTCCTCCTAATGTTACCTTCACAATGGAAGGCTCCACTCTCTTCTTTGGGAACCATGGATGTCTCTTAAGATTGTATTATTTTCTCCAATGTTGATAAGGTTATTTCTCCTTATCTCCCTCCATCCATCACTTTCCAAGTTCCAATATCCGTAAAGAATGTCATTATTTAATGATGCATTATTAATGAATGGGAATCCACCAATGTGATTTCCATGGAGGTCTTGTCAAATATTATATTCCATGAACTTGTGCAATCTACAATCACAATAAAAGCACACGATTATTTCACCTTCGAGCTAGAGGGCTTGTACCAAAAATTCCCCATCATGTTAGTTGGAAAGAGAGTCATGCTCGATATGGAGGTTATTGGTTCCCCTTTATATATGATATCCTCTTTGGACATAGGTTCATGTACACCATGAAGGAGGTATTCTCTTCTGTATAATTCACCATTAGATTCCGTTATAATGGGAGGATTTCCACCATTTAATAGTTCACATGTTAGAGTCCTAAGATTTAGGTTCATCCTACCACTATTATCTCCTAAATGCTTGGAAACCAAACCATGCCTTCTTTGACCATATTTAGCCCCAAGATCTATAAAAATTCTTTATTACATGGGGCATACTACAACCTGCCACTTATTATCAGTACACTGAGATCTCTCTCAACTATTCATAGTTTTTAGATATGAAGCTTCCAAATAGCATGAACAATCCTACCAATAGCCATCTAGTAAGTAGTTTGATATGAAAATTCAACACATGTAACTAGCGATGTTCCCCTTGGTCAGCATGAATTTGGAATATTCCATTCTTATTTACACCTCCAGGAAAGGTTGGTACATATGTACTAGCAATGTTGAATTTTCCTAACATAATTTTAGGGATTTGACTTTGGTTCATAGATGCTCCATCTCCAACCCCACAAAATGAAATAAAAAAGTATGAAATATTCACAAACATTTAATATATTATGATGTTCCTCTACATTATTTCCATGTCAACCTCAATTGGATTACAATATTATTGTGCAAGTAGCTAGAAAGAGGTCGAAGCAAAAAAGAAGGCCTAGAGAAGATAGCCCAGGTTGTGGCAACCTCAATTGTTGCAACAAAGACTTCACCTAATTGCCTTTTTTATGCTTCATGATCGCATGACAAAAACTATCCTAATCTTCCTAAGCTAAAATATCACATCAACATGGATGAAATTCAACTAGACCGAACATGTCATTATACCTGAATCATCCAAGAAGAAAAAATCCCTATGAAAAAACCACCCATTTGCTTTTTCCAACATGTATGGACATTAATCTCATCACTACACTTGATGTCCACATTTATGCAATACCCTCATTGTTCTTCATGAATTTCCCGCCACTCATAGTGGAATTTCTACACCTGGAATTGCAACCCGAAATATCATTGTTTGTCAAGGAAGGGAACCAATCGACCAATACTTGAGATTTCCACCCATAATGTGCAAATGACGAACAATACCATACATATACTTTAACTTTTATCATCCCTAAGATTAAAATTTTTTCTTGCATCCAAATATACTTCCTATGTCTCATATTGTTTCAATCTCAACATCAATGGAAGTTTAGTCCACTAGTATTTAGTCTATCTCTATATACTTTTCACATGTTAGCCATGTATCTCACTCCCATTATAATGAATTGTATCCTTATTCATCACCTATGACATGTGGTCCCCCATGGTCTGGAATTCCAATCCTTCATTGTCATGAGAAAATTATGGTGTCCCTACAATCACTACAGCAAAATAGACAATTTGCACAAGATTTAGCACCAAATTTTAGTGCATTTTTTTCTTAATTGGGATGAGAAGCTTGGTGCTAAATATGGATCTATTGTAAAATTTTTAAAAAGTGTTTTTCATGCCAAATTTTGATATATATATATATATATATATATATAGATATATTTATGCCAAATTTTGCATGAGTTTTTGCATCATATTTTGCACCAAGATTTGTAATTGGTTTTACAACAGGTTTTGCTTCTTTTTTTGTGACATTTTTCGCATAATTTTCTACTTCCTATTTTGTGATATTCTTTGCTTATAGTATTGTGTCATAATTTTCATCGAGTTTTACACCATCTTTTGCATCTGGTTTAGTGCCTTTTTTCCATCCAATTTGTGCTAGTTTTTGCATCTAGTCTTATGCCATTTTTCGCTTCTAATTTTGTACTTATTTTGACATCTATTTTGCGCTAGTTTTTCTGCCTTTTGTTACACTACTTTTTGCATCCAATTTTTCACCATATGTTGAATCTCATTTAGTGCCAAATTTTTCATCCATTTTTGCACCATTTTTTGCATCCACTTTTTCATTTTATTTTTCTCCCTTCTTGCATCCTATTTTGCATGATATTTTGCATCCAATTTAGCATCATTTTTAACACCATTTATTTCATCCAATTTTGCATCCTTTTGAGCATCTAAATTTGCATCCTATGTTGAACCATGTGTTGTGTGCACCTTTGCATCCCATTTTGTGTCTAATGTTACATTCAATTTCGAGCCATTTTTTTCGTCTAATTTTGCATTTGTTGTTGCACCAAGTTTTGAATCATTTTTTGCACTTAATTTTGCATCGATTGTCACATCTAAAATTGCATCCAAATTTGAGCCAATTTTATGCCCATTTCTGCACCATTTTCCTACTTTTGTGTCCAATTTTGCACCATTTTATATGTCCAATTTTGCAACCTTTTTGTTGTCTAATTTTTCTTCATTTTTGGCATAGAAATTTGCATCATTTTTTCTGGTACATTTTGTATTGACATTTGCATCTCATTTTTCACCTAGATTTTAGCTTGAATTTTCGTCTAGTTATGCATCATTTTTGACATCCTTAGTGTTACACAAGATTTTGTCACTGTCCCAGTATTCACCATTCCTTGATCCTAGGGGACCTCTATAGTGAACCCTATATGCTTACCCTTCATGAAGAAACCCCCATTGTGTCCCTCTTCATGAGCAGATCAATTCCCTTTTGCACCATTTCCCCTAAAACTTTTGTTTTGCCCAGTTTACAAGACTGGTGCTAATGCCCCTTGTCTTCCTCGTGCCAATGTGCAGGGATTAGCACTATCCCTAGCGCCAACCGGAGGGACTGAGCTTTGTTCCAGTCGCGCTGATCCTCTTATGGAAAGTTTTTTAAAGAGCTAAAGCTTCTAGCTCTAGAAGCTTTGTAACAGAAGTCTGGTAAATGGTTTGGCCAGATGGGGTTGAGGATGTCAGTTTGGGCTCCTTTCCCCTATAATAATGGAACTACCTCAAGGGATAAAACCTTCTCCCATGAGAAGAGGATGCATATCCCATTCATTCATCCTATATAAGCATCCTTTTTTCCCAAGCAGAGGCTAGCGTTAATGTTGATGTGCTAGTGCTAATTAAGTTTGGAGTAAACAACAAGCTACTCATAGTTGTAGCTCTCTGGTTGTGTGAGGGAGAAGTGTGATTTAGTTTGGAGTGAAGCCTAAAGGGAAGAGCCTTAAAACTATTGTTGTTGAGGACATCATGGAATTCTAGCAGAAGTGTGTGGGAACCTGGTCTTGTTAGAGGAGAACGGAAACGTCAAGGCAATGGTTGTAATCTCTTCTTGATTCAATACATATGAAACTATCGATTGATTTCCTACATGATTTGTCATCTTACATATTCATGGCTTAATGTTTCTTGACTTGTTAAGTCGGTTGAATTATAATTCATCTATTATCATGGTTGTTGTTTTCTGTTGTTTACTTGTTTCAGGTGTTTGAAGAAGGAAGCAAGAGATATCTAGAGTGAGCAAGCAAGGACATCATCAAACGGGATAAGCATACTAATTAGTTCTAACCTAAGGAAATCTTCCATAGAATGTATCAGCTATGGCTAGACCCATTATTGGGCTAGAGGAATTTGTTTGTGTCCACACTTATAATTTTACTTCACAGCAAATTCGAAACTTTGCTGGGGAACCCATCCTTCTATTTGTTTGTTTGATATTTCATGATTTTGTGTGAACTTTTCTAGATCCACTTTTTCCCTTTGGTTCTGTTTGTTTTCCTTTTCTTACTGGTCTGAGTTTGAAATTCATAGTAGAAAATATGGTCCCAACTTTATTTATTTTTTATTTTTTTCTTGGCTCCCTCGATCAACATGCTTAATCTGCTGACAGTCGTGCTGATTAGCGCGATATGCTGAGAAATAGTCACTTCGAGCAACCTCTGGCATTTTTTGCCAATTAGGCAGCTGCGCTGATGCTTGTAAGTGAAGATTGGGATTTGTCTGAAATCTTGGCCAGTATGTTTTTCTCTCATGATTTCAACCCCGTAAGCCTTTTAGACCGTGTTCTCCCTGACTAGAAAGCTTCATTTAGCTTGGTTTGTGTTCTTTCTTGGTTTAGCCCACCCTAAGATGTGTTAAGTTTAGCCCTGTGTGAAGTTCCTTTTTATTTTTTCTTTGAATCCCTCGATCAACATCGTTTTTTGCCAAACCATCATGTCGGTCGTGTTGATTAGCGCTACTTTTGGCCCCAAAGTCACTCCGGTCTCTGAGTTAAGGAAAAATCAGAATTTCTCCCATTCCAGTGCCAGTGTGTCTTGCGCCTTAGACTCTCTTCTGCCCAAAAGTGACTAGGATGCTTTGTTTTCAATTGAATGAGTGAAAGAGTCTCGTTTGTTCTCTTATTTCGAGTGTCTCTTTTCTCTTTCCAAGCATAGATTACATTAATTGGTTTCTCAATTGAAGAATTTATGTGTTTGGTTTGTTCGATTCAGGGAAGAAGTTTTTTTTAGTTCCATTTATCATGCTTTGGATTTGATCAATGTTTGTTTGTTCGGAATTGTGAAAATTTTCATTTAAAGTGCTTTTTGTGAAAGATTCGTTTTGCATTTTATGAAAAGAAGAACATCATTCTAGTTTACTTAAGCAAAAATATTACATTAGTAGTGTCATTGAGAAGCTATAATTGCATCATTATAAGCATTGGAAGTGAAATGAAACTTATTTTGTTGTTAAGGGAAGATTAAGTGCATTTAGTGTTGGAAATAATACTGAGAGGGGGGGTGAATCAGTATTATCTAGCAATTTACCAAATCTTCCTTATTTGATCTTTTGAAATATTCTTGCATATCAGTACCATAAAACAATGAGCATGAATAAAGAAAATAGACAGTCACACCAAAGAACACAAGATGTAAGGTGGAAACCCAATGCGAGAGAAAAACCACCTGCTGCAATAATGTCTCTATCTTCTTTCAAGAAATTCTTTTTACAATGATTTTGTACTGGTGCAGTCCTTTACCAGCACGCAGGCTGCAACCTGCAAAGAGCTACAACTCTTTCTCGTTTTCTAGACTTCTCCTGGAAGGGAGCTACAACCCCCTACTTCTTTTCATGAAGAATCAAATGATCAACAAGTATAAAACAGATACAGTCTACTACAGATATCATATCAGTAATTACAGAAACAACCCAGAGCACCTTATGAACAGAAATATACAGTTAACAGATCATCTTAAGACAGGGACGCATATTTTCTTTCTGTGGCCTGCGACTGGACGCAGTATACCTTATACTGTTCTGCGTGCAGACGCACTGTTCCTTTTTGCTTGTCTGCGACCGACGCACACATCAACACTAACGCGCCGCGTCTTTCGCTTCAGAGACGCACCCAATACCACAGTCGCGCCGCGTCCTTCGCTTCAGAGACGCACCTGATCCTTTACTGTTCTGCGTCCCGACGCACTTTCCCTTCACTGAATCTGCGTCCCTTTAGATATAGAAGATAAGAGGACTTCAGAACCAACCCAAACACTCAGATCCACAGATCTGATCATGCGCCATATAGATCGTAGTCCATTAGAAGATTTACCCTTAAAGATATGGACTAGATCTCACCAAGAGATGATCAACCAAGATGATGCTTAATCCAAATGAACACCTTTGCTTTATATAGGCAAGCTTCTCCCCAAAGCGTGGAACAATACCACGAGCCGACATCATAGAAACACACAACCGTCGGCTAGATACCACACAAGAAACCCCTACGAGCTTTTCTCTACCTTGAAATGCGTGCACTGGGCGGACGCACCTTCTGAACGGCTGGCCAGCGTCCCTGGACGCGGTTGCTGTATGGTATACCTGCGGGGACGCACTTGCTGAACAAATTTCCTGCGTCCTTCTTGATTTACCACCTGAAAGAGTTTGCCATCAAGGACAACACCTGAAACATAATGCCAACAAACTCCCCCTTTGGACTTGATGGCAACCACATAATCTTCAGCTTCATCATTCTCCCCCTTTGACATCAAGAGCAAAGGGTATGCTCCCCCTATGCTCATGCTTCTCCAGATTTGTAACCAGAAATCCATCATGAAGGAGACATAGACATATTGCAGCTTATTTCAAAGATCTCCTTCTCCATAATGCCAACAATGCATTATGTGCTCCCCCTGAGCCAATACCATCAATAGTGAGATGATGCATCAACAACCCCCAGCTTTTGCCTGAGGTATTCAAAAGTGTCCCTGGGCAATGGTTTGGTGAAAATATCAGCAACTTGTTCCTTAGAAGGAACATACTCCAACTTGACCTTCTGTTCAAGTACTTGTTCCCGGAGAAAATGGTACTTGATTGGTATGTGCTTGGTTTTTGAATGCATAACCGGATTCTTTGAGATGCTGATTGCACTTGTGTTGTCACATAAGATAGGAATAGGAGGAGTACAAGTGATTTGATAATCCTGCAAAGTCTGCATCATCCAAAGAAGTTGGGTGCAACAAGATGCAGCCGCAACATATTCCGCTTCAGCTGTAGACAAGGCAATTGAACTCTGTTTCTTGCTGAACCAAGATACCAGTCTGGGACCCATAAAGAATGCACCACCACTTGTGCTTTTCCTGTCATCCACGCTTCCGGCCCAATCTGCATCTGTATAAGCATGAAGAGTGAGATCTGTATCTCTAGGATACCATAGGCCATAATTTTGAGTCCCTTGAAGATATTTGAAGATTCTCTTTACTGCTTGAAGATGAGTCTCCTTTGGATTTGCCTGAAACCTTCCAACTATTCCAACTGCATGCATGATGTCTGGTCGGGTACCTATCAAATATAGTAGACTTCCAATCATAGATCTGTAGGTTGGTTGATGAACTGCTGCAGATTCGTCATTTGCACTGAGACTACATCCTGTAACCATGGGTGTACATACTGGTTTTGCATCTTCCATGCCATATTTCTTCAAAATCTGCTTGAGATACTTGGTTTGAGATAAAAGGATTCCTCCTTTCTTTTGTTGGATTTGCAAACCAAGGAAGTATGTCAGTTCTCCTAGCAAGGACATCTCAAATTCTTTCTGCATGACTGAGGAAAGCTTTGACTCATAGCTTCTTCATTACTGCCAAAAATAATGTCATCTACATACACAACAAGTATTAGTAATTTGTCATTTTCAACTTTTATATAAAGATTGCTATCTGCTGAACCTTTTGAAAAACCTTGTTGATGAAGATATTTGTCCAACCGGTAGTACCAAGCCCTTGGAGCTTGTTTGAGACCATAGAGAGCCTTTTTTAATCGGCATACAAGATTTGGATCGTTTCCAAGAATGAAACCATCTGGCTGTTCAATGTACACTTCTTCATCCAAATCTCCATTCAGAAAAGCTGATTTCACATCCATTTGAAATACTTTGAAGTTCTGACAACTTGAGAGAGCAAGAAACATTCGGATGGCCTCAAGTCTTGCAACAGGAGCAAAAGTTTCTTCAAAGTCTATTCCTTCTTGCTGTGCATACCCTTTACAAACAAGTCTGGCTTTGTTTCTAATTACTTCTCCATTTTCATTCAATTTATTTTTGAAAACCCATTTTGTTCCGATAACATTCTTATCCTTTGGTCTAGGAACCAGCTCCCAAGTGTTGTTCTTTTCGATTTGCTCAAGTTCTTCATCCATTGCTTTCACCCAACATTCATCTTTGCATGCTTCTTTCACATTTTGTGGTTCAGTAGAGGAGAGTAATGCCAAATAACTTGAAGCTTCTGCAACTGTTCTTCTAGTTTGTATACCTGCTTCCTTTTGTCCCATGATCTGAGATTCTGGATGGTTCTTTTGAACATATCTGGATGGAGTCTTTTCTTCTATTCTTGTTCTTTCTTCTGCTTCTTCGTGAGGTCCGTCTTGAAATTGTTCTTGCGGTTCTTCTTCTTCATCATTCTGTCTTTGAGGGTAGCTTTCATCTTTTCAATGTCTTCACGATGTATTTGCCTAGGAATGTATCCTTTCTCATCAACCACTACATCAATGCTGTCAACAATTCTGCCAAGTCTTTTATTGTAGCATTTGTATGCTTTGCTATGTGGAGAGTAGCCAAGAAGAATTCCTTCATCTGCTCTAGGATCAAGTTTGCCAAGCTGCTCCTCAGTATTTTTGATATAGCATTTGCTCCCAAAGATTTTGAAGTGCTTTACCGAAGGAGTTTTACCACTCCAGAGCTCATGAGGAGTTTGAGTGTTGTTCACTCGGACATTTGTCTTGTTGAGAATAATAACTGCCGCATGTGCAGCTTCACCCCAGAAGGTTGCAGGAGTTCCTGATTCATCAAGCATAGCACGAGCCATTTGCTGGATTGTTCTGTTCATTCTTTCCACTACTCCATTTTGCTGAGGAGTTCTAGCTGTCGAAAATTCTCTCCTTATTCCATGTTCATCACAGAAATCGAAAAATTCATTTGAAGTAAATTCTCCACCTCTGTCGGATCTGAGGCACTTAATCTTGTGACCTGATTCATTTTCAGCCAAGGCTTTGAAGGATTTGAATTTTTCGAAAGCTTCATCTTTGTGCTTCATAAGTCCTAACCAAACAAACCTGGAGAAATCGTCAATAAATAATATCAAGTATTCCTCTCCTCTAGGTGTTCTTTTTCTGAATGGTCCACATACATCTGTATGTACTAGCTCAAGAGGCATGCTGGCTGATCCTTCTTTCTCTGGAAAGTTAGTTCTAGTCTGTTTTCCAAACTGACATGATCTGCACATGGTGTTGTTAGGAATTTTGATATCTGGAAGATCGCGAACTGCCTGATATTTGCAAGCTTTCCTTATTTGTGAGAAGCTTAGATGTCCCAACCTTCGATGCCATAACCAGTGCTCTTCATCCTTGCTTAGATAGCATTGTTGTTGTTCTTCATCAAAAATGTATAGATTATTTGAAGTTCTTTTTCCTTTGAGAACTGTTTTACCTGTATCAAGATCACGAACAAGACATCCATTTGATCTGAATATAACCTCGGTTCTTTGATCACACATCTGGCTTACACTTAGAAGATTATGCTTTAGTCCATCAACAAACAAAACATTTCCAGCCTTAACATCTTCTTTTAAAGGAGCAATACCTTTTCCTTTTATAGTTGCAGGAGTATCATTTCCAAAAGAGACTTTCTTTCCCTTTTCTAAATTAGAATAAGATTCAAGTTTTTCTTTATCACCTGTCATGTGCTTTGAACATCCACTGTCAATGTACCATAGATTTTCTTGTCCCTCTGCATAGAATGCTATCCCACATCTTTCTGTTTGAGGTTCCTTTATTTTCCATGTTTTGGTGCCTGAGGTTTGTTCCCTTTTTTGTTCTTGTACCTTTCTTTCCGGAAACCTGCTTCTGCATTCAACATCTTCATGTCCAAAATTATTGCAAATAGAGCATTCAACTTCATTTTCAAGAGCTGAAAAATTGTTATAGGTCCTTTTTGTAATCCCTGTCATGCTTCTTTGTTTTTGAGCTTCCCTAGTCATGATTGTTTTATACGCAACACATTGGGCTGCTTTGTGACCAAAGTTATGGCAAGAAAAGCATTGTCCATTGAAGAAGTTTCTGCGATTATTGAATCTACCAGCCAACTGATTGTAATTTCTATTTTCATCTATTCTTGAACCAAATTGAGAAGATTTTACCTGTGGCTGGTTGTGGCTTTTGTTCACCCTTAAGCTGGATTGCCCCTGATAGTTTGAAGTTTGTCCCTGCTTTACCTGATGATCTTCCTTGTGTTCTTGCTCATTTCTTCTTGCTGCATCAAGATAACTTTTTGAAGTGGAAGCTTGAGAAGTTTCTCCATTGTAGCCCAGACCTGTCTTATTTAGTGGAGACCGCTGCACACTGATAATCTCATTCAACGTTTCAGATCCTTTGACAAACTTGAGATTAATAGTTTTTGTTTTCTCAATTTCTTTTCTAAGACCAACAATTTCACCTTCTAATTTTTCAAGATGTTTTTCCTTTTCATCAATCTGAAATTGTAGAGTATCAATAATCATGTTCTTTTCTTCTATACATCTCTTGAGTCTAGTAATTTCATCATAAAGGTTATCCACATCTATAGCATCCTCATAATTATCATCTTCAAATGCCATTAACAATCTATATTTGTTACCTTGTTCATCTTCATCACTGTTTGATAAGCCATTGCTATCTTCATGGGTGTAGTAGCTTTTCTTATTTGTACCCTGTTTCTTGTTCCATCTAACTGGTTCCTTTCCTTTATCCTTATAAGAGCATTTTGCAGCATAATGACCTACTCTTCCACAAGCAAAACATTTGAAAGGTAGCTTACCTCTGAACCTTCCAGAACCCCTTTGAAGATTTCTGACAAAGTTTGATTCTTCTTCCTCTTCTTCTGGAACATGACTTGCTTCATAGTGATCTTCTTTGCCTGATGCTTTAAAAGCAGCTTCCCTTCTGTCTGATGGACCTCCCTTTCTCATTTCATAAGCAGTTAGAATTCCATGCAGCTGAGACATAGTGAGAACACGGAGATTTTCCTTTTCTTCTACTGCAGATACTTTAGATTCAAACTTGGGAGATAAAGATCTTAGAATCTTTTGAACTACTATAGTCTCTTTTATTTCTTCACCCAAATTTTTCATACAATTAACAATCTCATCTACCCGAAGAAAATAATTAGCCACACTTTCATCATTATACATCTTGAGAGTCTCATATTGAATCCTGAGAGTTTGAAGTTTAGCTTCTTTTACCTGTTCATCTCCTTCATAGCTAGTGATCATTTTATCCCATATCTCTTTTGCTGATTTGAAGTGCATGACCTTCATGAACTCTATTTGAGATATACTTCCTAATAGAGTACTGACTGCTTTTGCATTTGTTTCATACTGCTTTTTCTCAGCTGGATCTGTAGGAGTAACTGAAGGAAAGGCATAGCCTGATTCTACAATGTTCCAAACTTCTGTACCAAGAGATTGAAGATATGCAGTAACTCTTACCTTCCAATAATTGAAGTTTGTCCCATCGAAGACGGGTGGCCTGATTGATGCTTCTCTCTCGTAGTTGCTCATGATGATCGATCTACCTTCAAGCGATCAAGCTGTTCTGAAGGACCTGCTCTGATACCAATTGTTGGAAATAATACTGAGAGGGGGGGTGAATCAGTATTATCTAGCAATTTACCAAATCTTCCTTATTTGATCTTTTGAAATATTCTTGCATATCAGTACCATAAAACAATGAGCATGAATAAAGAAAATAGACAGTCACACCAAAGAACACAAGATGTAAGGTGGAAACCCAATGCGGGAGAAAAACCACCTGCTGCAATAATGTCTCTATCTTCTTTCAAGAAATTCTTTTTACAATGATTTTGTACTGGTGCAGTCCTTTACCAGCACGCAGGCTGCAACCTGAAAAGAGCTACAACTCTTTCTCGTTTTCCAGACTTCTCCTGGAAGGGAGCTACAACCCCCTACTTCTTTTCATGAAGAATCAAATGATCAACAAGTATACAACAGATACAGTCTACTACAGATATCATATCAGTAATTACAGAAACAACCCAGAGCACCTTATGAACAGAAATATACAGTTAACAGATCATCTTAAGACAGGGACGCATATTTTCTTTCTGTGGCCTGCGACTGGACGCAGTATACCTTATACTGTTCTGCGTGCAGACGCACTGTTCCTTTTTGCTTGTCTGCGACCGACGCACACATCAACACTAACGCGCCGCGTCTTTCGCTTCAGAGACGCACCCAATACCACAGTCGCGCCGCGTCCTTCGCTTCAGAGACGCACCTGATCCTTTACTGTTCTGCGTCCCGGCGCACTTTCCCTTCACTGAATCTGCGTCCCTTTAGATATAGAAGATAAGAGGACTTCAGAACCAACCCAAACACTCAGATCCACAGATCTGATCATGCGCCATATAGATCGTAGTCCATTAGAAGATTTACCCTTAAAGATATGGACTAGATCTCACCAAGAGATGATCAACCAAGATGATGCTTAATCCAAATGAACACCTTTGCTTTATATAGGCAAGCTTCTCCCCAAAGCGTGGAACAATACCACGAGCCGACATCATAGAAACACACAACCGTCGGCTAGATACCACACAAGAAACCCCTACGAGCTTTTCTCTACCTTGAAATGTGTGCACTGGGCGGACGCACCTTCTGAACGGCTGGCCAGCGTCCCTGGATGCGGTTGCTGTATGGTATACCTGCGGGGACGCACTTGCTGAACAAATTTCCTGCGTCCTTCTTGATTTACCACCTGAAAGAGTTTGCCATCAAGGACAACACCTGAAACATAATGCCAACATTTAGGACATATATTAGTGAAATATTTCATTCATCAATTGTTGCATTAATTTTGTGTTCTCTATCTCTCAATTAGTGATAACTTTCATCGAAGACAAAGATCTCTTTTCTCATATAGTTGCATGTAGGAGTTTTGTCAAATGACAATGGTAGGGCTTTGTAATTGAAACCTAATTCAAGATCAACCATTAAAATTTATTTAATTGACCTAAGGAAGCATTGAAGCTTAACACTCACATTTAGTGGTCTACGCTAGAGATGTGTTCTGATGTCTTTAAACCTAGCAGTTGTCGTTAGCTTCAGCATTAGACAACGCTACTACAGATTTGTGCTCCCCATATCGTCGAGTATATAACGAGAGACCCCTCTAGTCTACAATCCTTTATCCATATGAAGCCGAGTCGGCCACCTTGAAAACATGATACACTGAACACAACATTCGAGGAGATTTCCTGCCTATAATTCTCGGTTCACCGGGAGGCATTTTGTAGTTCATGGTTGCGTGGTAATCCATTTTACCTAGATCATCTAGAGTACTCATTTGATATTTTTGACTCATTAAAATTAAAATATCATTCGAGCACTTGTCCTTTCGAGCTCGTTAATTTTGAAAGCGACTAGAGTCACCTTTCGTCCTTTTCTCGACTCTTAAAATATGAAAAGGAAATGTTTTGTTTCAGTGCTCTAAAATTAACTTCCCACGAAATATTCCTGGTTAAAGTTATATTCCTTAGTAATTCTTTAGGGTCAATTCCAATGGCAACATTTCCATAATCTACCGGTCAAGGATTTCCCTCAGATGGGAATCCTGGTCCTTTTCCTTCTTTTGGAAACGATGGTGCTCCTTATATGGCAACGTTGTCCTTTCCTGGGTTAACCATTGGTCTACCTGTCTATTTGTTTTTTACCTAGGTTGTCCCGAGTGTCCCAACTCCTGTCCAAATGTCCCCTTCATTTGAATCATGTCACGATGATTCTAAGGTTGACCTCTCCCCTTCTTCCCCTGTTTCTTCCTCTTCCTCTTCTACTTCGCCTCATGAAAGTTTTAAATCAAGTTACCAAGAGGCTAAGAAGAAGAAGAAGATGATGAAGAAGAAGAAGAATTCAAATAAGCGAGAGGCCAACTGTGAAGCTATTACTCCAAATGCACCCCCCATCAGCAAACCTTTTGATCCTTCACAGAAGGTAAAATTCCCTTGCAAGCTATGTAAGGGTGACCATCTCCTTCAAGACTGTCCTGGAATTCCGAGATTCTTATAGGTATGGTCTCAAGACCTGAAATGACCATCCTTGTCAACCTCTGGAGATCATGTTGATGTTATGCCTTCAGCTACCGATGGTAAGAAGAAAGGGAAGATTAGATTCCCCTGTAATTTATGTGAATGAGAGAATCTTCTGCTAGAGAATTATATATTGCAGAGCAATGGAACACATAAAATATTTGCAGAAATATAAACACAGAAAACACATAAAACAAGAGAGACACAGATATATGTGGTTCACCCATTTTTCGTTATGTCCACGGAGAAACAACCAGTCCTTATTTTTATATTATCCAGCAAACTGAAGGGATACGAACTACATCAGATCCCCTGTAATTCCCTCTTTACTCTCAATATCCTATCTCTTCATCACTCGTAATACAGATATATATAGACATAATACAATTCTCTCATATATAGCGAGGGGTTGCCTTCTAGGGGAAAAAACCTAAATTAAACATAACTTCTACCATTAGATCTCTGCCTAATGAACAACCCAAATTGACTACAAAATTACAACATTTTACAAGGCAATTTTACATCTATTTTTAGCTTCGGGGTTATAGCTGCACCCCCTAGACCCCCCTACAATGAATATTTTACAAGTGGCGTTTCTGCACCAATACGAATTGGGGTCAAATGAAACGATACCTTTGAATACAGAAGATAATTAGGCTCCACACCCAAAATCTTCTTCACCTTTGTCCTCTTATGGATAATGCTTCCAATGTTTTGGAAAACCTTGCACCTCATCAGCCCCAACTTCCTATTGGTTATCAGAGGCTTTCTTTTGACCCTCTCCCAATTGGTAAAGGTATTGACTTGGATTCATCTCTTGCCCGTCAAGATATTTCTGAGCGAGACTCTCTTGTGTCTATTCTCGAGCAACCATTGGTTAGAAAGAGTGTCGACCTGGTTTCACCACCATTTGTTCACATTGTTCTGCGAGAGAGTGGTGATCCTACTGCTCATTTTCTTCTCATCTCCTAATATTCTCATGAATCAAAGAGTTACCCTCCCATCCTAGTTGTTTAGGAGAGTCCTTCTTCTATTCCCACAGAGCATGGGGGAAATCATACGATACCCCCACCAAGTAGTTTTGTCGTCTCTTTCGATTGGAGTCCATTGATTGCTTTCCACCTTCCATCTTATGTGCCTTTTCAGATCATAGTACGAGCCTATAATATGGTAGTACATGGCACTATATTATATGAAGGTGCATTGGTTATCATCATGTCTTCTACTACTTGGCACGCTTTGGGCTCCCCACAACTTGTGCCTCTCATCCAAAATCTGCTGGCCTTCAACAGAGGAACCAATCAGCCCTTGGGGGTCCTTATGAAGTTACCTATTACTTTGCTAGGAAAGGCTCTATATAGACGTGATGGTAGTCCAAGGACCCTTAGATTTCAATCTTATCCTTGGATGCGACTATGTTTATGTCATGCGAACTCGTTTTTCTTCAATTTTCCATGTGGTTTGTTTTCTGTGCTAAGGGAGAATAGTGACCATTGATGAATTGTCATTCATTGGTCACCAGGTGCCTCCTTTGCAACCATCATCCCCTATTGGTTCTTGTTTTCAAGAAGTACCCTCCCCACCACAGGTCAATTTTATGGCTACCCGTTCTGTCTCCACATCTGCTAATGATCACGCAAATGATATAGTACACTATGTACTGGGGGCATTGGAACCTGATCTATCATTTTTACCAGTTAACATGTATTCCTCCCAGAGTGTGGTTCTCCCGTATAGTGAGGACCTCTTGGGAGCCATGTTCTGATATGGTCCATAATCAAATCGTGAGGATAGTTCCTCATCTTGTGTCAACCTCATTAAAAAATGAAACAAGGGATGTGAGCATAGTTCCTTGTCGTGTGTCAAGCTTGTTAAAAAATGAATCAAGGAGTCTGAGGATAGTTTCTTCCTATATCAACCTCATTAAAAAAAATGAAACAAGGGCCACGAGGATAGTTCTTTTCTGTATCAACCCTGTTAAAAATGAAACTTATTTCGAGGATAGTTCTTTTACCGTGTCAACCTCATTAAGAAATGAAGCACCTCCCTTTTCCAAATCAAGTCTTTGATTAAGATATCATAAAATCCCAGTCGAGTCTTTCTAAGATCTCAAAAGTGAACCTTCATTCCATTCACCTAGTTGACTGCAATGAAGCATGGGGTGCATGTACCTCGAATTGAGTCATTATGATAGGTGCATGAAAACTTATAATAATCATAGTTTTTCATTTCAAGCTTGTGTAAACATGAAACCGAATCCAAGCAGAGCTCTCCATGGTTAAAGCTTGTGTAAAAATGAACCCATGCCCAATTTATATCTCATGAATGCCATTTTTTATCAGCTATTTTATGCTAGATGAGCCTTGGTTGTTTCATTCCATCCCTTTGGCCAATCATATGTTTTCACTTGGTTGTTTTTCCTTTCCTGAGGGACCACATCGATGAGTGGTTTTACTAGCCAACCTCTTGACCATTACATGTTTTGAGCAGTTCCACCTTATCGAAACCAGTTGCTACCCTTTATACCCCTCATTTCTCCAGGACGAGTCACCTTTAAGCTCTTTCTTGACTTGTAAAAGATGAAAAGGTTGCCAAGTATTTTTTCCTTTTGACTTGTAAAAGAGAATAAAATGGAAGGCCCGCTTTCAAGCTATATTCTGATCCTTTAAATTCGAAAATATATTCGAGCCTTTGTCATTTTGAACTCATTAATGGATGTGAAAAGTCATGTGCCCAGTATAAGTTTACCCCTTTTTGGGCTGGGAGGCACTATTTATGAAAAACGTACTCCTTGACTGAAATGATCAAGTGGTTCTCTCAAGTATTGTTTTCTACCTTTTCGGGCTTGAGAGACACAAATGCATGAAAAGGGATCACGTGGAGTTTTCTTTTATGTGTCTTTTTCAAACTCTCTAAACATGAAAAAGATATCGAGTTACACCTTTTTCGGACTCGTTAAAAGGTTAAACGACATCGGATTCGTCACCATAATGAACATGAGCTTCTCCTTCCTAGGGTTCATTAAACTTACTAGATTGGATTTGTCTGAAGGATGAACTTATAGTGCAAGAATATGATATCCCCTTCAAGCTTGCTATTAAAAATATAATTGGGCTACCTTCAAGGGTGGTGGGAGAGAATTTGGCAATCCAATTAGTTGTGTCGACAACCCATTCTTGAACATGACACTTTCTACTTCGTGTTGGGTTGGGATATCCTCCTTTGTATCATTGACTTTCTTGGGTTGGGCCATTCATTTTTGCCTTCCATTTGATCTCTGCCACGTCATCATGACCATTGATCCTATGGATCCAAAAGCTACCAAACTTTTAGTCATGTCACTGATATGTTCAAGAGTTGTCCTTTTGTAATTATGCTTACCTCTGATTCTCTGTATCATCCACAGTCATTTTGCATCCTTTCATCTCGTGTCGATGATGTGGGAAACATTATGGCCCTCCTTCGACAGAGTCATTTCCCGTCAACTTCAACTCATTATCTGGGAAGTTGACCGAGAGACTCCCTTCTAGTACCTTAGAGCTTGCATTCCCTAATGGCAAGTTCTTCACACTCGATGACAAGTCTACATCATTGGCTTTTGATTAAGTGATTTCACGGGTGTTCGACTTCAGTTCCTCTATTCACATTCTATGGATTGTGTTTATAGTACCTTGAGGACCATTGTTATTATTGGTGGTTTCTCTCATGCTTGTTAATAGTTTACATGATTGAATGGTAACCAAAAAACTTTCTAGAATGTTCGACATCAACACATCTATTCACATGTTAGAATTTGTACTTTGATTGGGTCCTGTTGGAGTGCAAGACGCTCAACTCAGATCATGAAAGTCCAGGTTGCGAAGTGGTGTGACATGGTTATGTTGATTTGCATGTCTCTTTTAGATGGATGGCTACGACCATACCATGATTTATCATATGTGATCCTTCTCATTTTTGGATGGTTGCGACCATACCTTGGTTTCATTATGATCCTCTTTCACAGATGACTGCGCCCATACCTGGATCCATTTACATGATCATTCTCTAGATGGTTGTGTCCATGCTAAGATTCATGTATCATTTGACAGAGTTCTCAGTTATGTATATGTATCTGTACTTGCTTGCAATTTTTGCAATGAAAGACTATGGTTCCCCACAAAGATTCATAGAGTGTTTCAACCCTCACTCTAGTTCAGCCCTCACGCTTTAGGGGCCATCTATTGCACAACATTTTGTCACTATCCATGTACTCCCCCATTCTTTGATCTTGGAGGAACTCTATAGTGAACCCTATATGCTTACCCTTCATGAAGAAACCTCCATTTTGTCCCTCTTCATGAGCAAATCAATTCCCTTTTGAACCATTTCCCCTTAAACTTTTGTTTTTCTAAGTTTACAAGACCAACGCTAATGGACCTTGTCTTCCTCACACTAATATGCATGGATTAGCAGTATCCCTAGCACCGAACAGAGCAACTAAGCTTTGTTCTAGTCACGCTGTACCTCTTATGGAAAGCTTTTTAAACAAAATATAAAGCTTCCAGTGCTAGAAGCTTTGTAACTAAATTCTGGTAAATGGTTTGGCTGGATGTGGTTGAGGATGTCAGTTTGGGATCCTTTCCCCTATAATGATGGAACTAACTTAGGGGATAAGACCTTCTCCCATGAGAAGAGGATCCATCTCCCATTCATTCATCCTATATAAACCTCCCTTTTTCGCAAGCATATGCTAGTGTTAATGTTGGTGTGGTAGTGCTAATTAAGTTTGGAGTAAACATCAAGTTATTCATATTTGTAGCTCTCTAGTTGTGTGAGGGAGAAGTGTGATTTGGTTAGGAGTGAAGCCTAAAGGGAAGAGCCTTAAAACTATTGTTGTTGAGGCCATCATGGAATTCTAGAAGAAGTGTGTGGGAACTTGGTCTTGTTAGAGGAGAACGTAAACACCAAGACAATGGTTGTAATCTCTTGTTGATTCAATATATATGCAACTATCAATTGATTTCCTACATGATTTTTCATCTTACATATTCCTGGCTTAATGTTCTTGACTTGTTAAGTAGGTTGATTTACAATTTTTCTATTATCATGGTTGTTGTTTGTTGTTGTTTACTTGTTTCAGGTGTTTGAATAAGAGAGATAGTTGGAGCGAGCAAGCAAGGACATCATCAAACAGGATAAGCGTACTAAGAGTTAGGCCCTCTTAATTGGTTTTAACCTAAGGAAATCTTCCATAGAATGTATCAGTTGTGGCTAGAGCCATTATCGGGCTAGAGGAATTTTTTTGTGTCCGCACTTATAATTTTACTTCACCATTTGGTTTCACCCTTTTTTAGTCCCATTTTTCATCCTTTTCTGTGTCTTTTCTTACATCCTTTTTGCACCCAGTTTTGCATCCTAATTTTACACCATTCCTTGCATCAACATTTTGGTGTCCATTTTTGCATCCTTGTTTGCGCCCAATTTTTTTCCCTTCTGTGTGTCTAATGTTGCACCTTTTTTGTTTCATTGTTTGCATCTCGTTTTGATGGCTAGTTTAACATCCAATTCTACTCCCAATTTTGCATGCATGTTTGCATCCACTCTTGGCTTCCTGTTTACATTTTTACTTTTATTTCCATTTATGACCCCATTATGGGTTCATTTTACTAATTTCAATTACATAGTGAAATATATTACACTTTCTAAATATCATTTTGTTGTAAGATTTATTGCACGGTTAAATGAACATAAAACCCTCTCAGTTTATCCCTGAAACTTAGGATAGACCAATTAAGGGAAAGGTTGTTCTCAGGCTCATGATTCTTAGTAGATCAAGATGTATAGTATAGATTAAGAAACAAAGAAGGAATTCCTATGAGTTGTCACATGTAGGTCTTGTTGGAGTTTTTAGTGGAGTTGGGAAGCACTCCTAGCTAGATCCAAAGCTTGGTCCTACACATAAGAGAGAAAACAAAGAAACCTTCGCAACATAATATCTTGATAACTGTAACTATGAGAAACATATCAATATTACAGAATAAATAGATATAAACCAAAATCCAATTGTACAATCATTAGTTAAATAGAATAAGTAAATAATGAATAGAAGCATATGGAAGGGAGAACAACCAATCAATATTAATAAAAGACTTGGAGGAAAGTTGCAACCATAATATGTAGTTGCAACAACACCTCCCCCAACTCCTAGATCCAAAACTCTCCCTCTCAAGATATAGCTCAATAGCGTGACAATACAAGAATTTCCATTCTTTCCTCAATGGCCAAATCTCTAATATATAGGAAAGTGAAGGCTATGACGATTTCCCAATTTCCTCATTGTTGGTGTCCCAAATTGCTATACTTTTACCCCATTTCCATAAACATTAACCTCTATTTTATCTCTACTTAACCCTCTCAATCTTGCACTAGTCCAAGATAATCATATATTCCTACATATGCTTTGTATTTCATAATTAAGATTTATTAAGTGCTTTATTAATTACTTTACTTAGATTTCATGTCTGTTAGCATCTCTTGTAACTTATGTTTAATTTCCTAAAAGAAATTGAGGAACTAAGTGTTAATTATGAGTTAGCACGATGAGTGCCAAAAGATTCCTGCAACGCCAACGATGTTGCTTTGAGATCTCCGTAACAATTCGAATCCTTCCGTGCGAGCATTTTGATCCATGAATCCTAGTTTGGTTGCAGACTAACTGAGGTTGGATATTGGCGGAATATAGTCAGGGATACATGCCAAGGATGGTCTACGACCAACAAAGTTCGCATTCCATTATAACTATTAGCCAATTTTGTAATATTGGTTGTTATTCCGTTTGGCTGAAAGGCTTGAATAAGGAAATACTATAATTAGCAGAATTGGGCTAAGGCTGAAAGAATATATAAAATGTAGACTATAGGAAGAACAAAGAGAGTGATCTGAGTTGTAATTTCATTCATTGTGTAATTTTTTATTGCCCTTGTCTCTGGGCAGGATTTGCACCATCATGTATATTTTATGATCAAGTTAATACAAGGAACCCGCCATGTTATTCACACACTGTGTCTAACATATTTTTTTTTTTTACTTGAGTGCTGATTCGTTTTCTTTCCTAAATGGGAAACGAGCTGGTTGGCTAGGGCCCAACCAACCTAGCTTGTTCACCCTTGTGCTTTTTCCATTTAAAAGGTCTGTGTAAACATTTATTTGTAGTTGTGTGGTTTGAATGGTTCTTGTATTTATTTCATAGTTAAGTGTGAATGGATCCGTAGTTTGGAATTTGATTGAGCTTATTTCTTTCCTGTAATTCCTTTCCTGCAATTATTTTCTGGGTTTACTTCCACTTGGGTCGTGCATGAATACTTTTCCTGTACCAATGCATGTAGTTTCCTGCACTCCGGTTTATTCGTTTACTTCACAACAAATGTTACATTTATGCTTATCATTTTAGTTATTCTTGCAAGAAAAAGTATTGAACAAAGCCTTTGCCATGGTATGCCTCTTCATCTCGTTCTAATGATGAACCACACTTGTTGGTTCGGAAGGCATCCGCCAAAAAATTCTCTCATGTGATTTCTACCGAAAGACTTTGTTTAATTCATTATGGATCACAAAAGCTTGAATACATAAAGAAAAAGTATTTTTAAATCCAGTAATCATTCTTAGCATTAAGAGAATACTTTTGAAGGATCTGAGAATGTTTATATGAATTAAGAAAGGATGTTATTATAAATACTTTATACTTGCATTTTATGACTTAAGAGAAAGAAATAAACTTTACAAGTGGGTTGTCGAAGCTAGCCGATGCATGAAAATTACTTTAACAGTTTATTTGATTATTCCAAATTGTTTTCTCTTTATGAAGTTGACTTTCATTGCCATTTTCAATTAATTACAGCATTTATTTTGCATAGATAATTGATCTCAGAATTTAGTTTGCAATTGCAATTATTTTCAGGACGTCTTTTAATTCTTTCGAAAATAAATTGGAAACTTTGGTGAAAAAAGCTCTATCTCAGTGTAAGAGCTAGTCTTTTGTCACAGGAAAAGCGTGCTCTAAGCCTTAAGGCTTAGAGCACCTCCACAAAAACATAAATCTTTAGTAAGGAAGGTAAAATATACTTTTGTACAAACGTATTGTACCTGCACTAGTGCAAGCATATTGCAATAGTACAAGAAAAAGTTGTTTGTGTAGAAGGAAAATCAATTGGGAAACAGATCTCTGCAAGCGCCCACTTGCCAAGTTGTGAGACATATATACTAGAAATAAACATAGTATTTCATTTCAACATTTAAGATTACTTCCAATTGTGTCCAAGTTCCTTCAATTCTTTGCAAATTATTCTTTTACATTCCAACGCTAGAGTTGCTTTGGTGTCCATTTCCTTTAATATTGTTTCTTTTATGATTCTGCAACATTTCCTTTAAGAAGTAGGATTAAGAATAGGAAAATTTGATACCACTTCTGGCATTTCCTGTGCTTTGTCTCTAAGTTTACGAAACCCCCGGTTTGACAATTAAGTGTTGAGGAGTTTTCTTAAGTGCAATTCCTGCACCCAATATTTTGACTTCATTGTCGGGGAGGTGATTTGAATTGGTAAGAATTTTCCATTTTTGAAATAGGGGTAAGTCTGCTATTATTTTTTCCCTGCATTGTTCTTCTATTGCTTGGAGGAATTTATAGGTGCTGAGTTATTTTTGAAATTGTAGCTTTATTTGAAATTCGTTTTGTAATTTTTTTTAAATGAATGCCTAAAAGAGGTAGGGGTCCGAAGCCCACTAGGAGCCAAAGAAATACTGACAAATTTGAAACCAAATCTCATATTGGGCCTTCTTTTGTAGGCAGAAATTCCAAACAAACTCAGACTCATCACATAGGAACAGTCCATTTGGGCTCTAGTAGTAGTAGTCCAGGTGTGACACAGCCCATAAAGGGGAAGAAGGAGGCTATTAGAAGCCATAGTTAGCCTTCTCAGCATGTTGAGAGCGATTCGCATGGAAAGACAACAATGGTAGATTAGGAAGACCATGTAGAAGGAGCTGGTGAAAATCGGGTAAATGAGGAACAATCCACTTTTGGATTCCCAATTATGGATCATGACACACAAGTACAAAAGAAAAATATTTCACCATCAACTCTTCCTCATTTCTATGGTAAGGTACAGGAATACCCAGACTCTTTCTTATTTGAGTTTGATATTTTGTGTAGAATTTATAATTATTCATCTGATGCCCAGAAGTTAAAGTTGTTTCCTGCAACTCTCAAGGACGCAGCACTCTGTTGGTTCATGGGACTAGGAGGAAACACTATATCTTCTTGGGAGTAAATGAAGAAAGTGTTCCTATCAAAATATCAAGAATATTGTAAAACTAGAGATACTCAAGATGAAATCTTTACTATTGTGCAAAATGATGATGAGACTCTAGAGGACTACTTGGAGAGATTCCTGTATATCCTTCAAAGGTCAAAGCACGAATTTGATCTAAGTACCTTTATAACCTTGTTCTTACATGGGCTTACTGATGATGCTAGGAATAATTTAACTCTGTGAGGACAAAGGGATATTGCTCAAAAATCTTTTGATCAAATCTGTGACTTGTGCAGGAAATTCTCAAGGAACCAATATAGATCCAGTAAAGGAATTCGGAATTGAAACAAGAAAACCAAATCTACTGATGTTATGATTATTGGATTAGAAAAGAAAATGTACAATATGAAAATTGAAATAATGAATACTATTAGTAAACAAATATACTCTTTGAAGTTTCAGCAAAAACTGGTAGAGGAACAAGAGTCAATGTCTATTTCTTGTCCAAAATGTAGAAGAAAGCATATTTTAAGAGAATGTCCTCTTGATATTAAAGAAACTAATAAATGTGCAATTTGTGCAGAGAACCATGCCACAGAAAAATGTCCCTACATACCTAGGCTGAAAGCTATACTTGAGAGAGGACAACCTGAAGCTGAATCACTGCATGCTATGGGAGCACGAAGAAACTAGCCTCAGGTAAGTTCAGGTATGGCTCCTGAACCTCCACTACATTTTTTTGGTTATAATGCACATTCATGTTCCTATCCTAACACTAGTCACTCTGAACATTGGAAACATGGGAACCAATTTCAGTATGGACAACCCTCCTAATATTGGCAACAAGGATGGAGAGGGCCAAACCATTCACACCATTCACATCATTCCTATCTTGCACCTATGTAGTCATACCCTCCTACGTATGCACCTTACCCTATGCAATAACCATCATTACCTCAGCTGAGTCAACTAATGCCACCATTACCTTTAGCTCCACTATTTCAGCCTTCTTAGCTTCCTGCTCAACCTTTACCCAACCCCAATAACAAAGCTTTATAAATGATCCATTCTACAAACCCACTTTCTTCATCCAGATATCATTCTATGCCAATTGGAGTCAATTATCTCTAATTGAGATAAGGGAAGATAGTAACCTCAGAAAATCAAAAGTAGCCTATGGTGATTATCAATGAGAAAGGAGAGGAGGAAACTCCTGACCGTTTTGAAAAAGATGACACCATTCAGCCTATCCCGTACCTTCTGAGCCCTTGTCATCTTCTTCCAACCGACCTCCCTATCCAGAGAGTTTAGTTGTGGAGAAGAAAGACCCCATTCTTGAGTCTAGCCTAACTTTTGAGCTTAGGAACCTTTTAATAAGGGTGCCTTTGCTCCAAGTTATTAAAGAGATCCCCATCTGCACAAAAATCATTAGTGAACTCTGTCTGAAGAAGCCAGGAAGGAGAAGATTAGAACCTCAAACCATTCAATCTATTGGTAGAGCAACATAGGTAATGACGAGGTGTATGCACATGGAGAAATATACCGACCCCCGAAACCATGTTGTCTCTATCGAGATAGGTGATGTCCTCATTTCCAATGTACTTATAGACCTGGGGGTAGCTGTTAACGTTATGACCAAAAAAAGCACGGATCAAATTTGATTGGTCCATATTTTTCCTACTCCCAATGTGCTCGAACTAGCCGATAGATCTAAAATCAAGCCGGAAGGGGTGTTGGACGATGTGGTCATTTCCCTATACTCTTGGGAATATCCCGCTAACTGCATTGTGCTTCATCCAAAGAATCTCATGGGATAACATCCCTTGATCTTGGGATGACCATGGCTTGCCACGGTCAATGCTTATATTGGATGTCATGCTGGTGACATGTACATTCCCCATGGAGATTCCAGGAATAAGGTTACCTTGTATCCACCCACTAGATCTATTCAGGAGCTCTGAGAGACTTTATGGTTAGACTACAGTAGTAATGAGGAGACTCATCCTATTTCCTTGATACATCAGAATGATGAGTTCTCGCAGGAGGGTGAAATTCAAGACTTCCTGAATAATCTAGACACCATGCTTAATTTTGATTCATTGAGTCAGATTTTTAGTCTAGATTTTTAGGAAAGATATGGCTTTATACCTCCCTCAGCACCATCTCTAGAGACACCTCTATGTACTCTTGATCCTAATACCATTCTTATTGAGATTAGTCTAGGTAAATCCTTACATATCAGTTTAGACTTGGATCCTTCCCAGCAAGAGAAGCTTGTGAATTTGTTGTGAAACCATCTTGATGCCTTTGCATGGGACTATGAAGATATGAAAGGAATCCCTCTTGAAACTTGTACACAGCATATCTATATTTAGGATGCAGCCTGATCTATCCGACAACCCCAGAGGTGAATGAACCCAGCTCTAAGAGATGTTGTAAAGGAAGAATTGCAAAATCTCTTAGATGATGATTTTATCTATCCTATTTCTGATAGCGAGTGGGTCTCTCCATTGGTATTAGTCCTGAAAAAAGATGGGAGATGGCACATTTTTATTGACTACAGAGAACTGAACAAACCCACTATCAAAGATTACTTCCCCCTTCCTTTCATCGATCAGGTACTTGATACCCTTGCTGGTAAGAAGTACTTTGATTTTCTAGATGGCTTTAGCGGGTATAACCAAATACAGATTTCAGCTGAGGATCAAGACAAAACCACTTTTACATGTCCATGGGGTACATTTGCTTACCGAGTGCTTCCATTTGGGCTATGCAATGCTCCATCTACCTTTCAAAGGGCAACCTTGGCTATTTGTGTTGACCTGGAGTGTGTAGAAATCTATATGGATGACTTTTTGTGTTTGGTGATTCATTTCAGGAAGCCCTCAAGAATCTATAAAATGTTATTCTTCACTTCCAAGAAGCTCATCTCACCTTGAGTGAAAAAAAATGCATATTAATGTGTAAGACAGGGTTGGTTCTTGGCCATCTTATTTCTGACAAAGGTATCCAGGTTGACCCTACAAAAATAGAAATTATTTTGAGTCTCCCTATACCCAAAAGTCAAAGGGAAGTGAGAGGTTTTCTAGGACATGCGGGGTACTCTATGAGATTTATTGAGAATTTCTCAAGGATAGCTACCCCTCTTTTCCGGATTTTGGCTAAGGATAGTGATTTTTCTTGGTCCACAGCTTGCCAACAGTCGTTTGAGACATTGAAGGAGAAACTAGTCCAGGCACCAGTTTTGAGAGGACCAAACTGGTCCCTGCCATTTCATATTTCCTGTGATGCCTCAGATACTACTATTATCACAACTTTAGGACAAGAAGAAGACAAACAATTTTATGCTATTTATTTCATTATTAAAAACTTGTCACCCACTGAACTAAATTATACAGTTACTGAGAAAGAGTTTTTAGCTGTAATTTTTTCCAATAATAAATTCATACATTATATTACAAGATATGAAGTATTTGTACATACTAACCATTCCACAATAAGATATTTGATGAATAAACCATTAACCAGTGGTAGGGTGACTAAGTGGTTATTATTGTTACAGGAATTCAATATTACTATTATTGATAGACCAGGAAAAGAGAATGTAGTAGCAGATTATCTTTCAAGATTAAACAATCCTGCTGAAGCAATTCCTGTTGATGATGATTTTTCTGATGAACATCTTTTTGCTGTGTTAACAAAATCCCCATGGTTTTCTGACATAGCTAACTATTTAGTCACTGGAAAATTACCACCTCACTTATTTGCGCGTGAAAAGTGGAATATCATACAGAAAAGTGTTGCATATTCCTTGATTCAAGGATACCTATTTTACACTGGAGCAGATCTCATTATCCATAGATGTGTAAGAAAGGAAGAAGTGTTTGATATTTTAAAATCATCCCATGATGAACCTTGTGGGGAACAGTTCATTGATAAGCGGACTACATACAAAGTGTTATGAGATGGCTATTTTTGGCCTTCCTTGTTTAAGGATGCCAAACAATATGTCAATCGGTGTGATAGCTGTTAGCGAGTTGGCCAACCTAATCAAACCAATGAAATTCCTTTATGTCCCCAGGTTATGATTGGGACTTTTCAAAAATGGGCCATTGATTTCATAGGACCAATAAATCCAACATCATTAAATAAAAAGCATATTTTGGTTTGTACAGATTTCATTACAAAATGGGTAGAAGATAAAGTTGTTTCTTTTGCTAATGAAAGAGTTGTTGTTGATTTTCTTTTTACTGAAATATTTAATAAATTTGGTGTGCCTAGAGAAATTGTTTCTGACAATGGACCACAATTTATTTCTAATCTGGTACAGGGTTTGATGGATCAGTACAAGATATCACATAGGAAATCCACAATGTATCACCCGCAAGAAAATGGTCAGGTGGAGTCCACAAATAAGGTGAATGATTCCATCCTCACAAAGAAAGTAAATATTCAAAGAAAGGATTGGGCTGACCAATTACCATAAGCATTGTGGGCATACCAAACCACTTGGAGAAACAACATAGAAGACACACCATATGAGTTAGTGTACAGAAAACAAATTCTCAATTTTAGTTCAAGGACAAATTAAAATTGGAATATATCCTGAAATGCTATCTATAGCAATGCTCAAAATCGATTAAGCTTCCGCAAGTTTGATAGTAGAAGTAGATCAAGTATTTTTCTTTAGTTATATTGCATTATTAGGTGATCTACAGTGAGAATTTCTACATGGTACTAGAGTAAAGGTGATCAAAGTGGAGAATAGTATACAAATAAGGGAGAAGTTTGAAGGTTGAAGTTCTTGATTGCAGGTACAAAATAGATTTCTTATCACATCTCAAAGTTAATTAATGGATTTCAATGGCTTGAGACTTGAGTATGCCCTGGATGGTAGCTTGAATTACATAGCATGGAAGGATCACATGGAAGCAGTATTAGAAGACAATGTTCTAAAGGACTTCATTGATCAAGAATTCCCCAAGCCAACAGGAGCTAATGCCCAAGAATTGGCGGAATGGAAGAAATGTGTGGCAAGAGCGAGGGGGATTCCTCTTGAGGGAGTTCGAGACCATATTGTCTCGAGTCTCCATGGGAAGGAGACTGTTTTCAATGTGGAAGACATTGAAAGACCTATATCAGAACAACAGCGACCAGAGGAAGCTGGCACTGAAGGACAAGCTTCAGAAAATCAACTGTGAAAAGGACAACATGATTTCTACATATCTGAACAAGCTCACCACCTACAGAGATGAGCTTGGAAGTGTAGGAATCGTGACTACCAATGATGATATGGTGAGTCTTTCTCTCCTCGGTTTTCCTAAGAGTTGGCATAGCTAGCAAGACTCAGTGATGGAAGAGAGAAATTGTCAAATTGGGAACGATTGTGGTCGGATTTGATGCAGGAGGAGATCAGGAAGAGCACCAGAGATGGTTCTTCATGTAAGCATGATGATGAAGAAAATCTAGCCTTAGCCAATAACGCAAGGAAAGGGAAAGGGAAGGTTTCCCATTCCAAATCGAATTCTTCTCGTGGTGGGAAGAAGATTGACAAATCTAAAGTGAGATGCTTTAACTATGATGAGGTGGGCCATTATGCAACGAATTGTCCATTGAAGAAATCCAAAAAGGGATCCTTGAAGGGATCAAAAGGTGAGGCACTAGCCTATCAGTTCGAATTGGATTTTACCCTCATCGTATGTATGGTTTCATCGATGGTGGATTGTGTTTGGTACCTGGATAGTGGAGCCTCATTCCACATGACTGGCAATAAGAGTTTATTCACTACCTTGGAGGAGAAAGACCTCAGGATGTGCATAGAGATGGGTGATGATTGAAAGTATCGTGTTTTAGGTGAAGGTACAGTTGTGCTTGAGAGGGAGCATGGAGCTCCTCTCACCCTGACTGATGTAAGGTATGTGCCTGGACTAAAGAAAAACTTGGTATCGATTGCGATGTTGGAAGACAGAGGTTATGATGTAGTCTTCAATAAAGGAAAGGCATTCCTGAGACACATAGCCATGGGTCATACCAAGAGGATTGGGATTTGAGTGAAGAATCTATACAAGCTAGAGGTAGATGGATGTGCTGCATTAAGGTCCAAAGTAGAATTGGTGCAAGGCCAAGATATTGGCGAGTTATGGCATAGAAGGTTGGGACACTCGCATCATGGGGCCATGAATATAATGCAACAAATTTCTACCGGACTTCCCAAAGGTAAACTTGAGCAAGTGGACACATGCAAAGGTTGTACCTTGGGTAAGTATGCAAAATATTCCTTTCATGATCGAGACAGTCGAGCTGAAGCACTCTTAGAGCGAGTTCATACAGATATGTGTGGACCATTCTCAACATCCTCCACTGCTAAACAAAGGTATTATGTGATTTTCATTGATGATTTTTCTCATAGATGCTAGATCTATTTCATGCAGAAGAAGGATCAAACCTTCTCAAAGTTTTGTGAGTTCAAAGCTTTGGTTGAGAAAGAATCAGGAAAGAAGATCAGGTCCTTAAGAAGTGACAATGATGGAGAGTATGTCTCTCAAGATTTTAAGGACTTCTGTGTAGCAAAAGGAATTAAATGCGAGTTGACAGCACCTAATAACCCACAAAAAAATGGGGTGGTTGAGAGGAAGAACAAAACAATTGTGGGGGCATCTCGGGCGATGCTGCATGACCAAGGACCACTACTGAATTTGTGGGTTGAGGCATGCAATACAGCGGTCTATTTGCATAATAGAAGCCCACATCACATACTTGGGATGAAGACACCAGAGGAAGCCTTCTCTGGGAAGAGACCAGATGTGAGTCACTTCAGGATCTTTAGCTCATCGATTTATTTCCATGTGACCAAGGATGCCCGGAAGAAACTTGAGCCAACAGCTGAGTTGGGGATACTTGTGGGATACACTGATACACCCCACAACTATCAGGTGTATTTGCCTACTAGTTAGAGGACAGTGGTTCACATATATCTTAATTTTGATGAGCAGAAGGCCATGCGAGTTTCCCTTGAGAGGGAGCTACAACTATAGGCTCTAGAGGAACTTTTGGTTCCTAAGGAGAAGGAGCCTCAGACTGATGTGGAGGAGCCGCATGCAGAGGTTCTAGGAGTGGAGACATCCACTCAAGTAGAGTCTTCCAGAGATGGGTGAAAGTGCATGACATAAGCTGACAGATTTTTGTTAGATGCGAGAGAGAATGTGAGAGAACCATCTTTTCAGCGCAGACAGAGGAGGTCACCTGATACGTACACTGGATACATGGCCCTTATTGGGGAATGTGTTGATACCAAGCCATCTTCCGTTGAGGAAGTAGTGCAACAACCAGCTTGGGTTGATGCTATGGTGGAGGAGTATGACTCCATAGTTCGGAACAGTGTTTTAGATGTTGTTCCAAGACCGAAGAACAAGTCAGTTGTGAGTTCCTATTGGCTGTACAAGGTAAATCATGCTGCTGATGGTAGTGTGGAGAAACATAAGGAAAGGTTTGTTGCCCATGGTTTCTCACAGGTCGAGGGGATTGACTATGATGAGACTTTTTCCCCTATAGCAAGGTACTCATCTATCATATCGATGTTAGCACTATCAGCACAGATGGGTTGGAAGATCCATGCGATGGATGTGAATACTACCTTCCTCAATGGCAAGATTGAGGAAGAGGTGTACATAGAGTAGCCTCAAGGTTTTGAGAGCTTGGATCATGAGTCACATGTGTGTCGACTCAAGAGAGCTTTGTATGGGCTGAAGCAAGCACCTCATGCTTGGTGTACCAGGATCAAGAACTACTTCACTCAGTTAGGCTTCACTAATAGTGAAGCAGATGTGAACTTGTACCACATCATGGTAGAAGGTAAGTAGTTGATCATTGTTCTTTATGTTGGTGATCTGATATTAACAGGTGATGATTATTTGATCATGTCTTGCAAGGAGGACCTTGCAAGAGAGTTCAAGATGAAAGACATGGGTCTCATGCACTATTTTCTAGGCATGGAAGTGTGGCAAAAGAATGGGGAAGTGTTTGTGTCTCAAATCAAGTATGCCAATGAGATACTTAGGAGATTCCACATGGAGAATTGCAATCCCATGTAGACTCCTTTAGCAGGTAACTTGAGGAAGGAGGATGCTACTTTAGGAGAAGTAGTAGAAGCTACTATGTATCGGTAGCTTGTGGGTTCACTAATGTACTTAGTGAACACATGACCAAATTTGTGCTATGCGGTGAACCAGCTGAGTCAAGCTATGGTTCAGCCTACCAAGCTATTTTGGAATGTAGCTATGAAAGTTTTGAGATACCTTAGAGGCACATCTCAGTATGGATTATGGTACAGATGGTCAGAGGGAGTGAAGCTATAGGGCTTCACAGATGCAGATTGGCCAGGGAGTCCATCAGATCGGAAGAGCACATCAGGAGGATTTTTCAACCTTGGTTCAACTGTAGTTTCTTGGTACAACAGGAGACAGAGATCAGTTACACTGAGCTCAGTAGAGGCTGAATACATGGCTGCAAGTTAGGCAACATGTGAGGCCATTTGGATGCAGAAAATTCTAGTTGGTTTGTTTGATCAAAGGATGGATCCAACTGTGATCTATTGTGATAATCAAAGTTGTATCAAACTCTCTGAGAATCCATTATTTCATGATAGGTCCAAGCATATCGACATTCGGTATCATCATCTTAGAGACTTTGTGGCGAGGAGGATCATGTTGTTGCAGTAAATTTCGAACGAGGAGCAAGATGCTGACATTTTGACTAAGGCATTGTGAAAATGTAAATTCAAGTTCCATAGAGACATGATTAGGGTGGAAAATAATCTCTTTCTTGTTGAGAGGGAGTGTTGAAAATAGCAACAATAAATGCTAAAAATAACATTTCTATAGATATCATTGCAGGATATATTCCAATTTTAATTTTTCCTTGAATTAAAATTGAGAATAAAAGTTCGAATTTAGTCTCACCAACTATTTAAAAAATAATTAATTAATTCATCCTGAGTTAATTAGTTAGAGAAATTCAAACATGAAGTCTTTAGGAAGACATGCAATAGTTATCCCTTTGATTGAGGAAGTTATCCCTTAATTAAGGAGATAAGGATGAGTTGTATTTGAGTTGTAATCAGTTAGATAAGTTAACTGAGTTAAGTCTAGTTAGATTAGTTCCAAACAATTTGTGGAGCTAATTGTTAGTTCAGTCAGTTAATGCATGCATGCATGAAACTAGTGTACTATAGATAACTAATATTCTGTCATAAATAACCCATGCATGTCAGTTCAGACAGAGACCCAGTTGAGATTCAAGGCAGGGACAATGTATTATCAGTTGTAAGAATTTTCCTATAAGAAAATGTCTTGCATGCATAAGGAATTCATTCCTTGAGCATTCCGTAGTTTTATAGTGTGTTGGAGCAGCGTGTGAGATTAGTGTCACACAAGGTTACAGCAGGAGCAGCGAGGGAAAACAACACAAGGAAATAGTAGGCCTGGAGGACAGAGGGAAAGGCATATGAGTTGTCTAGTCTCTCTATGAGCAGTGAGAGGGATTGTACTGAGAGATGGATAGTTGTGAGAGCTAAAGCTTTGTGTTATCCTGAGATATTTCCACTTGTATGATAATACAGATTGCAAGGTTTTTAGTTGAGGCTTTCCCTAGAGTATTCTTTTGTGTTTCATGTATGATTGATTTATCTTCTTTCTTATATGTGTTATGTTTGATCTTGCTCAAAATCGATTAATCTTCCACAAGTTTGATAGTAAAAGTAGATCAAGTATTTTTCTTTAGTTACATTGCATTATCAGGTGATCTACAGTGAGAATTTCTACACAACAGTAGCGCCAGAAGTGGCATGACAAGTCCATTAAAAAAAAAAAGAAATTCCAACCAGGTGATTGGGTACTCCTTTACAATTCTAGATGTAAATATTTATGATGGAAATTCCACACATGCTAGATGGGACACTATGAGGTGGTCAAAGTGTTTGAAAATGGAGCGGTAGAAATAAACATTTGATGGACGAAATTCTCTATTCCTAGTAAATGGGCATAGATTGAAAAGGAGTTGGTAGGTGGTCACACCAACCTATTGAAGATTTGATTCCTTCTTGTCCTTATTAAAAACAATAAAAGAAAAATAAAAATAAAAAATGAAAAAAATAAAATGTAAAAAATAAAAAGAAAGTTATTTTCCTGTAATTGTGAAAATCAGTTGACTGACATGATTGTAGAAGGATTAACCTGAAAACTAGCATGCTGGCAGGAAGATTGAAATTTTAATAAAAATCGAATGTTACTTGATTTTTAGATATGTTGGTTGCCACCAAGAAGAAGCAGGTTCGAGAAACCGAGCCCTTACCCAAGTTTGGGGTAACTAGCAGGGAAATTTTTATCTAAGTAAATGCTTAATTCCCCCTGTAATTACTTTTTCCGACACTAGTGTAGGTAGATTTTCAAGGTAAAAAAACTCTGCTTGTCTTCTATTTCCCGTTTTGAGAATTCCCACTATTTTCTTTTTGAAGATCCCTAATGAATTACCTTCCTCTTTCTTCTAAGAAAACTACCCTACCCGATTTCGTTAAACCCCTCTTTTCCCCTGAATGTTTTTCCACATCCCATGTCGTTTACCCCCTGTGGTAATATTATTCCTTGAAATCCCTGCTGCAATATTCCTTCCCATTCTAAAAATAACCCTTTTCCCACTTCTTTATATCCTCATAAATTGATTGCAGAATTTGATGCAGTCAATCCAAAAGGAATGCTCATGAAACACCAAAGGATGACGAATAAAAATTTTCTTGTATATTGAGGCAAAAAAAAAAAAAAAAATCCAGCTACAGAATTATGTTCTATCATAATTTTTGTTTTGGTAAAATCCCTGGTGCAAGATGTGTAGTGCAAGCAGTTAGTGCAAGCACCGTGCAATGCAAGTAGGATCAGTGCAGGAACACGGCTGGCTGTGGGAGAAAGTGTAAAGTAAATTTCACATAGTCCACGAGTGTCTTATTAAGGATGTTTTTGGAACTTGATTACCCTGCATATGAATACTTATAGATCGTAGAATTATATATTTTTTAGTTAATACTTTGTTTTATCATTTACTATCTTAGGAAAGTTTTTAAAGTGAAAATATATTGCATTCTGAAATCTATTTTTTTTAATAAGTATTGAAATATGTCTTGATTAAATCATGAGGTAAACTATGGGATAATATTGATTGTTCGATAACCTATATTCACCTCCCTTGAAGCAATCTCACATTAATTATTCATTATTATCTTACCTCGTAACCCAATCATTATGATCGTTGCACCATCGCCGCATAAACCTCTACCACATCCAACCATTATTTCTCACCCATAGTAGACTGATACGTATCTGCATCTAATCCGAGGAGTTGTTTTCATCATGTTTGGTTGGGTGGGACTGAAAAGACGGAGGATGGATGAAACTCCAGCATAAAGCTCTCAACAATTGTTGGTATCACTCACCGAAATTCTTTCGAGGATATGACCGAGAATTGTGCAGTGTAATTCGAGCATGGCACCCATAAGAAATCAGTCATTTTCCTTGAAAGAGATTGAGGAGACCACAAAATACCGAAACCGTCTTGCACTATTGCTAGAATCCGAGTTCCTTCCATTTTTACAGAATTTTGATGATTTCGACATGGATGTGGTACTAGAGTTCGCGAAAGAAATTTAAAGGAGGTTGAATCAGGGTCAGCTCGTTAGAGGTCGAGGTCACAGAGGAGTCCATTACACAAGCTACAGGCTTGCCAACTATAGGGGAGCAATGGTTCAAAAAAGAGTGACTTGGGAAGAAACTATGGCATTGGTTTGTGGTTTATAGAAAGCTTAAGGTTGATTGGAAGAAGGGACTTCCATAGAGTGCCATGATTGGGAGATGGGGAGACCTCCTGTTCATATTGCAGAAATTTTTGACCTATGAGGGATGTTATATATTAGCATTTGTGTATCACCTTCGGTTATTGCTACACTTTGAGTAGGGAAAATTTGTTTATTTCCTTTACTACCTACTTAGAAGTCTCGAGAAAATGGCGAAGGGTGTGCAGAGTGGGAACACAAGCCAAGTCACAAATAAGCTATATCATCATGGGCTTATCACAATCCTCGTCAAGAAAGTGTTGGAAGAAAAGGGAATGATCTGGGAAGCATTCCTGAAGGAGTTTCAAGCGAGAAGTGTAGCGAAGTCTTCTAGCAAGAGTACAAGCAAGAAAAAAAAGGCAGAGACATCATCCCCTGCCAAGCAAAAAGGTAAAAGAACATTGGTGCAAGAAGAAAAGAGGTCTATCAAAAACACTCTACCCTCAGCAAAGAAAAGAAAAATCAGAACCTCGACGAGGAACAAGACTATCTCTCTAGGGATGAATCAGTCAAGCTCTCTGATTGTGATTGATGAATCACCCCAAGTTTTGCCTAAAGATCATAACCTTTCAGTGCTTGTAGATGCAACGACCCACACCATGGTAAATGAGTAAAACGTGGAATATGACACATTGTTGTCTACCTTTGTTCGCAAATTAAGAAAGAGGAAGATGACACAGAGTGTAGGTGAAGTTCAAGCAGATGGTCACGAGGATGATGAGGCACAACACATGGAGACCCTTGATAATTTCGATGAACAGGACATCGAAACCCTCAATGTACTTGAGGAACAAGGTACTGAATCCCTTGAAGAATTGGAAGAATAGGGCATTAAAAACCTTGTGGAGTTGAGTGCACAAGGTACTGAAATCCTTGGCATGAAGGCTCTTGAAGTCACCAAAACCCTCGGTGATAAGGAAACCCCCGGCACAGAAATGTTTGGCAATTTCATAATGCAAAAGTTGGACAGCCTTGATCTTGACAATGACGGGACTTGTTTTGAGTCCGTTGCAGAGAAGGTATTTACACCAGAAGATCTAAACATGGAACCCTCTACTCTCTACCTCAATAACCAAAGAGTAGAATTGGAGTAGCAAGTACATGACCTGGAGGCTCTGAACCAGGTCATGAAGGAGCAAAATTGGCAAAAGAAAAGCGAGGTAGAGCTACTCATGGAGGTCAAGAAGCAAGAACAACAAGTAAAAGTATGGAAATATTGGGCTTCCAAATGCTACAAATGCCTCAAGAAGGTGACTAATCAATTGAAAAGAGCCCAAGGTAAAAAGCCAAAGGTAGTAAAAGCAGGAATAAGTATTGAAGCACAGGATTGAGAGCTGGCCACCCATTTTCGAAGATCTTTTTGCAGAAAGTAAAATGTTGTGTGAGGACACACAACAACTTAGGGATGGGAGGATGTTGGTGTCCCAAATTGCTCTATTTTTACCCCATTTCCATAAATTTTAGCCTTTGTTTTATCTCTACTTAACCCTCTCATTCCTGCACTAGTCCAAGATAATAATCTATTCCTACATATGCTTCGTATTTCATAATTAAGATTTATTAATTATTTTACATAGATTTCATGCCTCTTAGTATCTCTCGTAACTTATTCCTAAAAGTAATTGAGGAACTAAGTGTTAATTATGAGTTAGCATGATCAGTGTAGGTAGATTCCTGCACTGCCAACGATGTTGTCTTGGGATCTTCGTAACAATTTGAATCCTCCCACATGAGCGTTTTGATCCATAACTCCTAGTTCGGTTGCGAACTAACTGAATTTGGATATCGGTGGCATATAATCAGGGCTACATGCCAAGGATGGTCTACATCCAGTGAATTATTAGATAGTTTTGTAATATTGGTTGTTAGTCCATTCAGCCGAAAGGCTTGAATAAGGAAATACTATAATTATTCAAATGGGGCTAAGGCCGAAAGACTGTATAAAATGTGGATAGTAGGAAGAAACAAGAGAGCGATCTAAGTTGTAATTTCATTCATTGTGTAATTTTGTATTGCCCTTGGCTCTAGGCTCGATTTGCACCATCATGTATATTTGTTGATCAAGTTAATACAAGGAACTCACCATGTTATTCACATATTGTGTCTAACTTATATTTTATGCATACTTGAGTGTTGATTCGTTTCGTTTCCTAAACGGGAAATGAGCTAGTTGTCTAGGGCCGAGCCAACCCGACTCATTTACACTCGTGCTTTCACCATTTAAAAGGTTTTTGTAAATATGTATTTGCATTTGCATGATCTGAATGGTTCTTGTATTTATTTCAGAAGTTCTGAGCTAAATTTATTTCGTAGTTAAGTGTGAACGGATCCGTAGTTTAGAAATTAATTGAGCTTATTTCTTTCTAGTAATTCATTTCCTGCAATTGTTGTCTTGGTTTACTTCCACTTGGGTCGTGCAGGAATATTCTTCTTGTACCATTGGATTTAGTTTCCTCCACTCTGGTTTATTCATTTACTTCATAGCAAATGTTACATTTTTGCTTATCATTTCAGTTATTCCTGCAAGCAAAAGTATTGTTAAATCGAATAATCGTTCTTAACATTAAAAGCATACTTCTGAAGGATCTGAGGATGTTTATATGAATTAAGAAAGGACATTATTATAAATACTTTAGACTTGCATTTTATGACTTAATAAAATGAACAGAAACATTACAAGCGAGTTGTCGAAGCTAGCCGATGCATGAAAATTACTTTAACGGTTGCTTTGATTATTCCAAATTGTTTTTTCTTTATGATGTTTATTTTCATTACCAGGCTCATTTAATTGAACCATTTCTTTTCCATAGATAATTAATCTCATAATTTAGTTTACAATTACAATTCTTTTCAAAACGTCTTTTAATTATTTCGAAAGTAAATTGGAAACTTTAGTGAAGGGAGCTCTGTCTCGATGCAAGAGCTGGTCTTTTGTCACGAGAACAGAGTGCTCTAAGCACTAAGGCTTAGAGCACCTCCAAGAAAATGTAAATCTTCAGTAGGGAAGGTAAAATATACTTTTGTAAAAAAGTAACATACCTGCACTAGTGCAAGTAGATTCCAATAGTACAAGAATAGGTTGTTTGTGCAGAAGGAAAATCAATTGGGAAATAGATCCTTGCAAAGGCCCACTTATCAAGTTGCGAGACATCTATACTGGAGATAAACATAGTATTTCATTTCAGCATTTAAGATTGCTTCCAATTGTGTGAAAGTTCCTTTACTTGATTTCCTTGCAAATTATTCTTTTACATTCCAGCGCTAGAGTTTCTTTGGTGTCAATTTCCTTTAAAATTGTTTCTCGTATGATTCTGCAACATTTTCTTTAAGAAGTAGGATTAAGAATAGAAAAATTTCATACCACTTCTGGCATTTACTATGCTTTGTCTCTATGTTTACGAAACCCCCAGGTTGACAATTAAGTGTTGAGGAGTTTGCTTAAGTGCAATTCCTGCACCCAACACTCTTTAGTTCAATTTGGGAAAAATATTTTGACTGAATAATGTTTCCTCATATATAAATAGCATTTTCCACTTTTTAGATGCTTTTGTGCTTAGGAAAAAGCTTCCCCATGCTTTATGGCACTTTCCTGCTTTTGTATGCATTTCTTTTGTAGGAAAAATCTAAAGATGAGGATAAAGAGATCACATTCCACCATATGAGTTTATGAAAGTGAGCAAGAGTGTCAAATTATAGTTAACTCGAGTTTTTTTTCCTCGTGACTACATGAGAATTTTGGTAACAAAATTGAAATGAAGGGGAAAACTTGTTATAGGCTAGGATAACGTGGTCCTCATGGTGCATAGCTTGTATTATAGTCATATATAGTCTAGGAGAAAGCGGTATTTCAACCAACAACATATTATTATCCTCCAAGATGATGAGGCAATATTTTCATGTATAACACATTTAAAAAGAAATCACAATTCAAATTGATAAGTTAATATTTGTAAATAAATTTAAGGGTAATTGACAACATTCATAAAAAAGATAGTAGTATTCTCATATATCACAATTCTCCACCAAAAAATCATTGACAATTTTCAATACACATAAATGACTACTAAATCAGCACTTATCGCATATATCATTATTCCAAGGTAAATTCACAATATTACATCCAAAAATAGTAATATCATCATACATAATGATTCTCCATCAAAAGCATTGACAATTTTCAACACATATATAAAGTAACAAGATAATACTAATAATATCCTCATTATCTTTAATCAAATCAACTAAGATTCAAATGTGTGATTATCAAATCAAAATCTTTCATGCACACCATTATTCTAAGGTAAATTCACAACATCCATCAAAAGATAGTAATATCATCATACATAATAATTCTCCATCAAAATAATGTTGATAATTCTCAATATATACATAAAATAACAAGATAAAAATGATAATATCATCATCATATTTAATCAAAAACTAAAAGTCAATGTATGATTACCAAATAAAAATGTTTCATAGATATCATTATTCTAAGGTAAATTGACAACATCCATAAAAAAATAGGAGTCTAATCATGCACAATAATTCTTCATTAAAAAAATGTAAACAATTTTCAACATATTCATAAGGTAACAATATAGTACCAATAGTATCATCATCGTTATTCGAATCAACTAAAATTCAAATGTATGATTACCATATTAAGACATCCCAAATAAATATAAAAAAAAACGCATGGCTAGCTAGCACAATGAAAATCATAGTCAAGATCGTCCTCATGATCATTTCCATGATCATCATCATGACCATCTTGATCATATCATCCCCATAATCATCAGCAATTCCATGTCATCCTTATCATGGTCCTCTTTGATATATGATGTAATCTAAACATAGTCTCTATCATCATCTTCGTGGTCATTACCTGTAGCGTTGTGGAAAAACATCCAATATTACATGTTAATACTAATTCTATAGGAAAATGCGTATTTGTATTATAATGCTAACCATAAAATGAGGTAGGACACAATAACATTTAATAGTACTACAAAATAAAATGAAAATATGGTTTAAGATATATTGGAGATCCAACTAAGATTACACTTGTAATTCACATTAAGTAGTAGAAGCATTTTTTAATGCATATGAAGTAGGTACCCATTTGTTATTCATATTATATTGTGAATGTTTATTATGATGTCCATGCATGATTGGTAAATTAATATTTACTTGAATCTTTATTTCAAATTACAATTGTAATTCAGAATAAAAATAGAAGAAATTGTAACAAAAAATAATGTCACATGAAAAAGTAAATTGTTTTTAATGAAAAATAAGTTGTATATAATAGGAATTTGACATGAAATATTGAGTTGTTTTTAATGCATGTACCTTTCTCTATGATAAAATGGATCCTAATGTTCATTCAAGAAAAAATGCTCACAAATAATTACTTCATTTTATCCAATGCCACACTTAATCCATTATACCTAGTGACAAGAATGATTCCATTCAAATTGCTTTGAATTCCATAAATATAATTTAAAAGAGAAAACTCCATGACCATGACCATGACCAAAACCACCTCCCTTGCCTTGTCCACCATCAGAGACAATGAACTTGGAGTTATGACCACAGTAGCAACTTGTCCCTTGCCTCGTGTCCACCATTAGAGGCATTGAACTTGGAATTAAGAGTAGTCATATTTTCTTTGCTCTAACTAATCTCCAAGGAATCAAAACTTGATCAATATATCAAGGACTCTGACAAGGAATAGATATATCATATGCAAAGCTCAATAGGCTCTGCCAAAACAGTGTGAAATAACACTTATCATTTTTTTATGAAATAACTTATGTGAGTGGAATGAATGGGGGGAAACACTTATGAGGGAAAGGAAGATTTTTAGTCTGTCCTTATTTCTATTATTATTTTTTCTTCTTAGAATGGAGGGAATTGTTTAAAATAAATCTGAAAATGATCTAAAATTAATATATATATATATATATATATATATATATATATATATATATATATATATATGTATATATATTCTTATGTTTTAGTTTTTTTTTTTCTAAACAAATATATTTAGTTTTTGGTAATTTTTTATAACAAAGAATATATATGTATATGTATATGTATATATATGTATATATATATATATATATATATATATATATATATATATATATATATATATATATATATATATATATATATATATATATATATATATATTATAAAAATGGATTTTAAACATTCCATTCATGCTAAATTTGTGATTTTATGATAGAAGTTTAAATTATATATAAAAAGTAACTTAATGCCATGTGCTATGTTGCTGATATAGCTATCATACATCTCTTCCTTTCTAAGTTATAGAATACATGTGCTTCGGTTTTCTTAATGCAATAAAATTAATTATGATATTCATTATATCTTGAGATATTCAGCTTGCACCTAATAAAACAATAAATTTAAAATAGGTTTGCCTTTGTCCTTTGTAGATCTTTGTCCCCATTAAACTTGGTCTTAACAGATTAATTGTTTTATGGTGGTCTTGAGTGGTCACTCGCATTAGTTGCATGCTTTTTAGTTTTCTCTTAGTGACATTTCTTAGGCTTGATAACATGTTATTTAATTTATGAAAATGTGTTATTGTCCATATTATTGCTAAATATTAATATTGAATATGTGGTTTTTGAGCATGGTTTACCAAAAAGTTCCCAAAAGGTTTATATATTGTATTTTATAATGTAATGATTCATTGTTTAATGAAATTGTTTTGGATATTTTTTTTTAATGATTCATTGATTGATGAAATTATTATGGATAATTTTTTTTGTATATTAACTTGTATTTGATAAAGTAAAAATCACCTCTTTTTGAGATTTTGATTGGTCAATTTCCCTTAAGGCCATCAAGTTCACCATTTAGTCCTAGCTTAAGGAAATACAAGAGTCATGAAGTGGCATTGTGCAAGTACTAAAATCTCAAAGTATGTTTTTTTTAGTCACATTATACCTCCTTTCTGTGTAATTGTTCCATGAAAATAGTCTCATGGAACATAACGAGCCTCAATAGTAAAGGAAAACAAAGACTCCTAAAAGAAAAATGGTATGGAAAGCACCCATAAATAATGTTGATATAACAAACAAAAATATTAAGTGAGGTTCTACCTCATATAATTAGCAAATGGGAGAGGAATTGACAAGTAGTAGTGATTGATGCTTACATATACTTGGGTGGAATCGCTATTATTTGGAATGATCAGGACATCAATGTTGCCAATATGTTGGCCTCTTTTCACATTATGACAATAAAATTTTAGTTAATTGACATCGATAACTACTACCATGTATCCGATCTCTATAACACCAATATCGCAAATGGAAAACCTCTATTTCTGAATTTTATTTCGAGCACAAGTAATTTATACTCCCCATCTCCATGGATTATTGGGAGTGAATTCAATATTATCAAGTGTCTCAAGGAAAAGAAAGGATGAATCACAATGTTTACCAAGAGATTTTGTAAGCTATACCATCAAATACCTAAAGTAGTTTCCATTACAGTTCTCAAGCAATGAGTCTCCAACCCACACATGTGGATCAATGAGATGGTAATATATGTTTGTGTGGTGACTAACTTAATACACTATTCAAATATGATGAAAAGAGATCTTGGTTATAGGCCAAAACCCCCTTTGTTAAATAAATCTCAACCCTTGACCTCTGGGTTATAGCCCACAGGCCTTATCGGAAGCGTTCTAGGCTTTGAGCCTTTATAAACAATGGACTTACATTAAACTAGAGCCATGCGTTTATCGGAGCCTAAACACCCTTCACAAGCATTACATTATATGTATTAAGCCTTAAAACCCTGCGACCGCACATAATACGAATACACGGGAAAACAACATAAAATCCTCCTCCGAACCCTTGGCCGGAACTCAAATTAATACACCCGCCTTTATAAACATCGGCGGGTACGACTATCGGCCATCACAATAATCCCTTAACTCTCCTTCCCTTTTTCTCCGATGCGATAGTCGCAATTCGCTATTGCGAGGTCTAAAGTGTTAACGGACCTGACGCCCCATTATGCTGCTCCCCTATAACGATATCGAGTCTGGAATATCGGTGGTGTTGTTATCGCGACCTCTCTGGTTTGCGATGCAATGGGTTCTGCGGACCCGATGGCCCTTTATACTCTGCTTTATAATGATTTCGGCTCCAGAATGTCAGAGCTTACACTTCGGAGGTTCCAAAGGCAGCCACTCCTCTACACTCCTCCGATGCGATATTTGGGTCGGACCCGATATCGCATGAATCAATTTAATAAAGTTTCAATTCCGGAACAGTGTTCCACTAAGGAATTATCATGAATTCTCTGTGTAAACAGAGTTATTCACATGTAGTTTACGCACACCGATATAATGAAGACGAGCTTCAGTCAAGCATTACTTTAGTACTTCCCTCCTTTAATGGATTCAAAGCTCCCGTTCGATTCTTCTGAATCGCTGCAACTCCTCCTCCAAGGTTGTTCTGTCTTCCACTTGGATTCAATGTCCACAGTGATTCCTCTTAATCACTTCGTTCCCTGTGTCCTGTAGAATTTTTGTCTGCAACCTGCAGAGCCTAGGAATTCATAGCAATTTATTCACGAAATACTTCTTAAATACATTGACACAGATAGGAAATAGCTCAGAATATTTATTAATGGAAAATCAGGGTTACATTTGAGACTCCTCAATCTCGCTCACATGCATGCACAGGCAAACAAGCCTAAATTTCAATTATGCAAGGCCTCCCTCTCTCACAGGCCTGATATCAACACTAGTGGCCTTCCTCCTCCCCGTAGGCTTACATATAATTATATAGAACTGGAATTGGATTACTAATCCCATCCTTTCCCTAAATCCCTCAAATAAAAGCTCTAAAGCTCTACATGCAATGCATACATATGACAAAAAGCCTCTTGAGGCTTTATCCCATCTTTTCCCTGTTTTAAAATAGAAAAGCCTCCTTATCACTTAATGGTCCACATCCATTCCTTTTATGCCTAAAAGCTCTCCCTAGTTCCTATGTTCTCATTTATTTATTTTGAGAACATCTAATTAAATCACACTCAGAAGCCTAAATATTAAACTGACTTGGAACTTAGGAAACTAATTCCAAAAATGCATGACCCCCTATGTCTACTATTTACAATGATTTTCCTTGGGCTGAATGCTCTTGCATCAGACTCCCAAAGTAGAAAATATTCATGATCTCCTGATCATGTGTCTTTTGGTCTTGGTCTTCCTGGATCCCACACTTTGTTCTGCAAGTCATCATCTGTTGTTTACTTCGTTTCTCCAGGTCCCCATATCTTATGCTCTCTTGATCCATAACTCTCATAATATGTCCTTGTCTTCATTTTGCTGCTGCTGCTTCTTCTCTTTCTTGTTGATGTCCTCCTCTGAGACACTTTCAATATGATTCTTCTCATTAATTCAATTTCCTTGTCCAATAAATCTTCAAGCTGTTGATTTCTTGCTGGTTGCTGAGCTAAGACAGCTTGCTCAGTTCTTGCTCGTCCAATTTTTACCATCACTTGCTGACTTCTTGCTTCTATACTTGTTTCCGTTCTTACCTTCTCATTTCTTACTGCCACCCAATCATCCATTCCCTCTTGTATTCTACTACGGAAAACTTCTTCTCTGTCTTCTCCTATCAGCAACTTACTGGACTGGTACATTATGTACTCCTTTCTGCGATCTTTATCTCTATGCATCTGCAACTCCCAATTCTGAAATTGAGATTCTTTCTGCGCTGAATTTTGATCATTCAGCATCCTTTCCAGCAACATAACGTCCTCATCCCATGGATTAGAAATTTCCACAGAATTCTCGTCTTTCTCCTTCATTTGACTGCTCAACTGAGTCAAATGTCCTTCAACACCTGCGATAATACATGCATTCACAAAACACTTGTTAAAAAAAAAATCATAAGGCATCAGTGCCTTACTTCCCTCTGCCAGCACCTCAGTATGTTGTTCTGAATTCTCCCTCTCAATCAGCACATCAGTATGCTGATTCTCTCTTCCCAAAGAATTCTCTAAAGAACTCTCAAGACTATCAACCAGTCTTCCTCTCATACCATCTGTTTCCATGATGTCTTTCTCCTCTTGTTCACTGTACTGAACTCTTTCTTCTGCAATCCCCTTGTCATACTCTAGATTCTCCAGCAAGTATTCCAACAATGCAATTTCTCTGTGGCATTGTTGAAGCATACCATCATCACTTATAGTCCCTGCATTCACACACAAACTTTTAGTTTGAAAATCACAAAGTTCAACAGTCTCAACTGTTGCTTCACTTATCTGTGCTACAGACTGATCCACTTCTTCTGCATCCATAAGAACTTCCTCTTGTGCTGTAACAGTTTCACAAGATTGAACATCCTCCTCAGTAAAACCTGTAATCACATCACAATTGTCAGCTACAAAAATACACGGTTTTACATTATCCAGCTGATCCGGATTTACCCAATAACTCAAGAAATCATCAATGATCTTCTCCTCTATTTCACCAATGGAAACCTCCACTTTCAACTCAGCTGCTCTGAGTTCTTCACGACTCAACTATATACTCATCATCTGCTCGAGCTTCTTCAGCTCTTCTATTAACTGCATGTTTATCTGTCGACCTCTTTTCTGTTGTAGCCTCTACCACTTCACTCTCTTCCTCATCAACAAACCATGTCTCTGGTCTTTCACATTTTCCCATAACAACTCTATCAATATCTCAATATGAACTGTTATCTCAGCTTTTTCTTTCTCATACTCTTCCTGAGTCAACTTCTGTCTTATGGCATTCGCCTTGGCATATTTCTTCTCTTTTCTACTGTGGCCTCTTCCTGAACCTCTGCTTTCTCCTTTATGACTTTTAGTAGTCATCTCCTTCGCCATGAGTTTCTTACCCATGAGTTGCATCAAGCCTCTACAACAGAAAACTCTCTTGCTGCCACTTACCTCACCAATCCTTTCCTCCGGATCTGGTCTTTTGGTAATCACCGGTCCTTTGCTGGAACCTTTCGAGCATTCTCCACTGCTCCTTCATGCTTCTCTCATCTACAACTTCCAAGAACACACTTGTCCTTTTCATTCAACCTCTGTTGAATCTTTAGGTTCTACCACATTCACATAGAATCCCTTGCTGGACTCCTTCATCACTGCACTCTAGCTGTGATCTACTTCTTCCCACTGAGATTTCTTCACTATGCCTGTAAATCAAATTATCCAATAATACCTGTTAGCTCACCTTTCAAGATCCTGTTGGTCTTGTTTCACTTATGTGCTGCAATATTCATTAGTTCCAAAATCTAACATTCATTCATCACATGCAATTAACTTAACTGAAAAACTTGAATATTCAAACAGAGCTATTCTAGTTCTGATACCAACTTCTGCTGCTCTGGAATCCTTCTCTCCACAAGAAACTTTCCCTGCTCTGATACCACTTGATGAAAAAAGATCTTGGTTATAGGCCAAAACCCCCTTTCTTAAATAAATCTCAACCCTTGACCTGTGGGTTATAGCCCACAGGCCTTATCAGAAGCGTTCTAGGCTTTGAGCCTTTTATAAACAATGGACTTACATTAAACTAGAGCCATGCCTTTATCGAAGCCTAAACACCCTTCGCAAGCATTACAATATATGTATTAAGCCTTAAAACCCCGCATCCACACATAATACGAATACACGTAAAAACAACATAAAATCCTCCTCTGAACCCTTGGCCAGAACTCAAAATTAATACACCCGCCTTTATAAATATCGGCGGGTCCGATTATTGGCCACCGCAATAATCCCTTAACTCTCCTTCCCTTTTTCTCCGATGCGATAGTCGCAATTCGCTATCACGAGGTCTAAAGTGTTAACGGACCCGACGCCCCTTTATGCCGCTCCCCTATAATGATATCAGGTCCGGAATATCAGCAGTGTCGTTATCGCGACCTCTCCGGTTTGCGATGCGATGGGTTCTGCGGACCCGATGGCCCTTTATACTCTGCTTTATAATGATTTCGGCTCTGGAATGTCGGAGCTTACACTTCGGCGGTTCTAAAGGCAGCCACTCCTCTACACTCCTCCGATGCGATATTTGGGTCGGACCCGATATCGCATGAATCAATTTAATAAAGTTTCAATTGCAGAACAGTGTTCTGCTAAGGAATTATCGTGAATTCTCTATGTAAACAGAGTTATTCACAGGTAGTTTACGTGCACCGATATAATGCAGACGAGCTTCAGTCAAGCATCACTTTAGTACTTCCCTCCTTTAATGGATTCAAAGCTCCCGTTTGATTCTTCTGAATCGCTACAACTCCTCCTCCAAGGTTGTTCTGTCTTCCACTTGGATTCAATTTCCACAGAGATTCCTCTTAATCACTTCGTTCCTTGTGTCCTACAGAATTTCTGTCTGCAACCTGCAGAGCCTACGAATTCATAGCAATTTATTCACGAAATACTTCTTAAATACATTGACACATATAGGAAATAACTCAAAATATTTATTAATGGAAAAGCAGGGTTACATTCGAGACTCCTCGGTCTCGCTCACACGCATGCATAGGCACATAGGCCTAAATTTCAATTATGTAAGGCCTCCCTCTCTCACAGGCCTGATTATCAACACTAGTGGCCTTCCTCCTGCCCGTAGGCTTACATATGGTTATATAGAACTGGGATTAGATTACTAATCCCATCCTTTCCCTAAATCACTCAAATAAAATCTCTAAGGCTCTACATGCAATGCATACATATGACAAAAAGCCTCTTGAGGCTTTATTCCATATTTTCCCCGTTTTAAAATAGAAAAGCCTCCTTATCACTTAATGGTCCACATCCATTCCTTTTATGCCTAAAAGCTCTCCCTAGTTCCTATGTTCTAATTTATTTATTTTGAGAACATCTAATTAAATCACACTCAAAAGCCTCAATATTAAACTGACTTGGAACTTAGGAAACTAATTCCAAAAATGCTTGACCCCCTATGTCTACTATTTACAATGATTTTCCTTGGGCTGAATGCTCCTGCATCAAAATAACTACACAAACTTAATAATTTCACTATGTCACATAAATTGACCATAGTGTGACATAAGTAAACCAATATTAGACATGAAACCATTACGAAAAAACATTCCCTAGATGCTCAATTAGGTGCTTAAATGATGAAGTGAAAATGCAAGGGGAAAAGAGGAATTCATGATTTGACCATCACAAAGATATGATCAAGTGTGACTAGGATTGTATATATTGATATGTTTTCCAAAGAGGGAGTGAATACATGTTACCATTCGTTAGGCCTTATTTTTCTTATATATAGGACATATGGAATAAGGTTTTCATAAGTTTGTCACAACTCATAGGTATAACATTTACATGAATTTTCACTTCAACCTTAGTGTTTAGACTTAGATAAATCATTATAGTGTATCTTTAATGATTTTGACTTTCAATTTTTGATTTTTGTTCATCACAAATGACAAAAGAGGAAATATTTTGCCACAACTCCATGGATGCTTAACCATAAAGGCATCATGCGATGAAAACAAATTAATGATGTTATTCTCTATGAAAATGATGGGTATTCTTGAGAAGCACTTATGCTTATGGATGTCTCCTCCCTGGTTGAGAGGGAGTGAGGGTGGACACCCATAGCGAGAATGGTGTATTGGATAAACATCTAGGACCAATATTCTTTGATAATTTGTACTTTGACTAGGACTAACCACCATAAGTCAAGTACATTAATCCAATATAAGAATAGTCATGATGATCAACATTTCCTAGTGTCAAATAATATGACAGTGGATTAGAAAATGATCATGTGAGGACATACCTGGTGAACATCCTGGTGGGGTAAGTGCTTTGAGAGGGTGTGGTGTCCAAATTTATGCCTCCTAACATTGTGCTTTGATCTAATGGAGAGATAGAACTCATTACTCAAGGCCTTGCTATTTTGACAATGTTGGCTATGATGATGTAAATCATCGTTGATGCTTATCAATCTAGATCCCTTCTTATGTGCATATTTCAACTTGAGAGTACTTTTTTGTCTCATTATGAGTACCTCCCAAGTTTAGAGGGAGTGTCATCATCTTCATTATCACCATCATCACCACCATCATTGTCATCATTGGATTATCATCATAATCACCATTCAGGTCATCATCGTCATCATCATCATCATGATTATGAACACTATCATCAATTGCTCATAATTATAGGTGTCGTAAGAAATATCATCAACCCAAAAAATGTTACGAGTGCTCAAAAAGGGTTGTTAGGACATATGATATATGCAAGAGAAATAATAACTTTATTTTTGAGAGATGATTGATCATCATCATCATCATCACTACCATTATCATTATAATTTTCATCATCCCCATCATCATAATTAATGTAATTTCTATCATTATTGTTGTGATATTCGTCATGAACATCATAATCATCATTCATGCCATTATTGTTTTTGATGATGACCAAGATGAAAATAGTGATAATGATTATTAGATGATGATGACTTGGAATACAACGCCAAAGATAATGATTATGTCCATGACAACATTTAAAAATTAGGAAGATTGGCCAAGGTCATTAACATTTTCGTCGTCATTTTCATTGTAAACCCCATCGTCTTTATCATCATTTTCCTTATCATAATAATTACAATTCATGTCATTGTCCTCATCTTCATTATCATCATATTCATAATTATTGACATTGTCATAAGTTTTTCATAATTCTCAATGTCATAAGAAATATCATTATTGAAAAAAATATGATGAGTGTTGGAAAAGGGATGCAAAAGTGAACAAAAAAATTGGGGGTGACAATAGAGATAAGATTGGATGAAGAGTGGAAACAACATAAGTAGATGCAAAAAATGAAAGAAAATTTGGCACAAAAGTGGATGCAAAAGTAGATGCAATAGTTGATGCAAACTTGGACACAAAATATGATGAAAACATGGATGAAAAAGTGGAAGAAAACATGGGTGCAATAGTAGCCATAAAACTTAGCATGAAATATGGTGAAACAAATGTGGATAATAAGAGTAAAATTTTCCCAAACTAACATTATGTAAATGTGGTTAGACGAATCTCACATTTGTCCATGATTATTATATCCTTGCACTGAAATTATTAACTTTGATATTGAGTTTACCTTTCATCAAACTTCACATGTTTAAATCTGAAATCAATGGAATTGTCAACATGTTTGTTCGAATTTCTTGAATTGCTACATTATTTGATTGAGCTTTTATCAAAACCCACAAAAAAAATTCAAAGTTAGAGTTGATTGCATGACATAGTGCACTAAATATTTAATTAGATAAGAATTCATTCAATTATATAAATAAAGAAAAATAATTTATAAATGTGTACCTATTGAACCCTTGACAATATCATCATAGAATAATTAGTGAACATGCCTTTGTTCATTATCAGATGTATATCCCTCAATATTTCTATGTTCTTTTGAAAAAATTACTTTCATTTGCTTTTCCATATTCTTCCTTGAATCTAAGCGAACTCACCCAACCTTTTCAAAATATTGTTTTCTCTTGAATTTCTTTTATGACTATTAGTTCCAGTCTTCGCAGCCTGTCACCAGGGATGAACATGAGCTCTTACTATGTCTGGTTTTGTTAGATGTTTTGCACATGATGTTCAGCACAAAACATGTCACAAGTGTGTCCATCTGAAGAAGCTCAGAAACATATTTCCAACGGTATATCACACTCCCGTAACCGGATTCTAAATTAGAGGATATGATCGAAATGAATGAGTGACTATTGATTATTCATGTTTTGAGGTCAGTTGCTGCACACAATGACAAGTTTAGTACAAAATCAGTTTCTGAAATAATGGTAAGGAATTTTTCAAAAATTAAAGAGGTTTTTGTTCACCACATACTAAATAACAAAAAACTCCTTCAGTTTATGCACAGTTGCTACTATGTGGGAGATATACAGTGATGTTTGGAGCCTACATTTAAACAAAGCAAAATTTTCATATTTTTTATTGTTTTAGTCATTTTAGTGCGGGGCCACTTTACAATAGATGGAAGGTAATTTTTAGAAACCCAAAGATTTTTTTGTTAAGCAAGAGCCATATCACAAAAAATTCTTTCTGTTTATTCACACGTGTCATGAATTGGGATATGTGACTAGATCTTTACAGCTCATTTTCACACATTTAAATTTTTAATTTTTTTTGTTTTAGATATGATTTTGTGCAACAGATTTCGATCAACTGGAAATGAATTTCCCAAATTTGAGAGATACTTTTCTTCAGCATGACATTAGCTACAAAAACCTCTTTCATTTTTGTAACAGCTTCTATGGTTGAGAAGATACGAGTTCATCTTCAACACCTATTTTCAAAAATTCGGCTCAAGTTTAATGTAACTGATTCTATTTTGAAGAAAATGGTTGAGCTCAATCCCTTAGTAAAAAGATGAGAAAATGTATATATTTTATGAATTTCATAGTGTAGAGGTTAGATTTTGGTAGACGGATGGACTTTTGAGAAAGCCCTGAGCTTCATTGTACACTAATATCAACATTTTAGCTAAGGAATTGAGATCAAGATTTGCAGCACTCTTTGGGATCCCTGTGGCATTTTGTCTTGGTACAATGCTTTCTTCTGTAATTGTGAATTTGCTTATGTGTTATGTATACCATTGTCTATCTTGTTTCTCTTAAATAAACAAACAAGAGTGTAAGTAGAATCCATTGAAATTGCAGTGCTCTACTTGAGGTTTGCTTTAGTCTCTTGATGTTTTCAGCTGTTTGGAGAGGATCCATGACTTTCCTTGCCCTCTTCATCTCCTCACCTATCTAATCCTTCCATCTCACTAAAATTGAAGTGCCAAAAACAATTTCCTACCTTTCCCCATTGAGATATTTGCAAGACTGAGCCTCGATCCCCGCACCCAAAATCTACCTTTCCATCTGAGCCAACAAAAACATCATTTTATTCAATCAAATTTTTTCACACATATACCTATCCTAAGATCAGTATTTATATCATGTCATCTCAAGCCTTAATCGATTATATTTTGCTGATATTGACCTGGAGAGAGCCCTCTCCTGACCTGGTAGGGCTAGCTACTGGGTTAAGTGTGGTTTGATGTTGGCCCTGGATCCTACCTTTCTTAGCCTGAAGTAGATTTAGGCATTAACATAGTGGCGACCATACTGGGGAAATAAGTTTATTATCATTGTTTTGCTTTCTAGACTACAGACAGAGCCTAAAGTTAGCGAGGTAGCCTTCGAAACGTTTTTGCTTTACATTAGCGAAAGTAGATAAAAGCTGCTTCAGTCAATCTCCGGTCTAGTCTTATAAACAGAACATCTGACTTGCAAATTGACCTAGTAACATGTATCACGTTCATATCTGATTGTTGATGGTGGACAATAGTTAAACACATATGAAGGATGAAACCATCTACCTGGTGACATCACTGTTCGAAGTCTCGAGTTTCAAAGTATTGATGGTGGCTCCACTAGCTAAATGATGGACTCAGATGTTGCTTCTATTTGTTCAAGGTATTCATGTATCAATTTTTCTAATCTTCCTGGTTTTCCTAATCAATTACCAAAGGATGCATACATTTTTAGTAATGGCCCTAAATTCAATGGGGAAGATCTGACTTTGACTCTAGAACATATAGAAAATTTTAAAACATTTGTTGACATTCTTAGAGTTAAAAAGGAAGATGTCTTCATTAGATTGTTCTTTGATTCATTTCAAGGCAAATGTAGAAAATGGATTGAAGGTTTTCCTATCAGATCTATTAAGTCCTTTGTAGATTTTTGGCATATATTTCTTGAAACATGGATGGAGAAAGAGGAAGAATTCAAAATAGAGGTGCCCTCTATTCAAGGTTTTAGAGAATGGGAAGATATGTGCATTGATGATGAGGTAGATGAAAACGTTTCTTCTTCTCTTTCTTATTATCTGAAATCCTGTCGATGCAGCCATGAAGTTAAGCTCAATTTTTTGTAAGAGTTTTCCATCAAAATTGAAGGAGATCTAACTAAATTAGAGACCCAAATATAGTGCCAGGATCTTGATTGTGGAGTCCCATTTTTTAGGGACCTTTTTCAGTAGAAGGAACAGAAGGTAAGGTTGCCTGTGGATATTTGCATTGATAGTTTGCAGCTGGAAGCATGTATTGAGGAGTTGGGGCAGCAAACAGAGTATGGTTTCTTTGATCCTATTGCAGTGTACATAGAATTTTTTTTCAGTTTGAATGATAGATCAGATTGCCTTTTACACAACCAAATTCATTATGTGCATGTATGGCTACCAACCTTTCCAGATGTGTCTTGGTTCGAGCACTTTAAAGTAGCATCATTGTCACAGTTGCTTGATCGATTGATATGAAATTACAACATTCCTTGATCTATCAATTTTGCAGCAAAGTGGGTTAGATTTGTACATAAATAAGTTTCCCAAGGCAGCATTTCAGTTTTTGGTATTTGTTTATGTACATGTTCCAGTTTGTATATGTTTTTGAATTGATATGAGTTGTTTTAGGTTTGCAGATGTTTGATCATCCATGACCAATGGAAGAGGCACTGTCTTCTTTCCAGAGATATGTAGTTCTTGACACCTCCAAGGAGTTGCCATTTTCCAATGGAGTCAATGTTAGTTCCAGTCTTCACACCCTGTCACCACGGATCAACATGACCTCTTACTATGTCTGGTCTTGTTAGATTTTTTGCACAGGATGTTTAGCACAAAACATGTCACAAGTGTGTCCATCAGAAGAAGCTCAAAAAAATCTTTCCAACGGTATATCACACTCCGTAACTAGCTTCCGGATTAGAAGATATGATCGAAATGAATGAGTGATTATTGATTATGCATGTTTTGAGGTCAGTTGCTGCACACAATGACAAGTTTAGTACAAAATTAGTTTCTGAAATAATGGTAAGGAATTTTTTAAAAGTGAAAGAGGTTTTTATTCATCACATACTAAATAACAAAAACGTCCTTCATTTTATTCACAGGTGCTACTATGCAGGAGATATACAGTGATCTTTGGAGCTTACATTTAAACAAAGCAAAATTTTCATATTTTTTATTGTTTTAGTCATTTTAGTGCGGGGCCATTTTACAACAGATGGAAAGTAATTTTGAGAAACCCAAAGAAATTTTTGTTAAGCACGAGCCATATAACAAATTCCTCTTTCATTGTATTCACAGGTGTCATGAATTGGGATATGTCACTAGATCTTTACAGCTCATTTTCACACATTTAAATTTTTAATGATTTTCTGTTTTAGATATGATTTTGTCGAACATATTGCGAGCAATTGGAAATTAATTTACAAAATTTTAGAGAGATTTTTCTCCCACATGCCCTATCTACAAAAACCTCTTTCTGTTTTGTAACAGGTGCTATGGTTTAGGAGATACGAGTTCATCTTCAACACCTATTTTCAGAAATTTGGCCCAAGTTTAATGTAACTAATTCTATTTTGAAGAAAACGGTTGAGCTCAATCCCTTAGTAAAAGGATGAGAAAATGTATATATTTTATGAATTTCATAGTTTAGGGGTTGGATTCTGGTAGAGGGTTGGACTTTTGAGAAAGCTCTGAGCTTCATTGTACACTCATATCAGCATTTTGGCTAAGGAATTGAGATCAGGATTTACAGCACTCTTTGGGATCCCTGTGGCATTTTGTCTTGGCACAGTGCTTTATTTTGTAATTGTGAATTTGCTTATGTGTTATTTATGCCATTCTCTATCTTGTTTCTTCTTAACTAAAAAAACAAGAGTGTAAGTAGAATCCATTGAAATTGCAGTGCTCTACTTGAGGTTTGCTTTAGTTTCTTGATGTTTTCAGCTGTTTGGAGAGGATCCATGACTTTCATTGCCCTCTTTAGCTCCTCACCTATCTAATCCTTCCATCGCACTCAAATTGAAGTGCCAAAAACAATTTCCTTCCTTGCCCCATCGTGATCTCTGCAAGACTGAACCTCGATCCCCACACCCAAAATCTACCTTTCCATCTGAGCCAACAAAAACATCATTTTATTCAATCAAACTTTTTCACACATATACCTAGCCTAAGTTCAGTATTTCTAGCATGTCATCCCAAGCCCTAATCGATTATATTTTGCTGAGATTGACCCGGAGAGAGCCCTCTCCCAACCTGGTAGGGCTAGCTACGAGGTTAAGCATGGTTTGATGTTGGCCTTGGATCCTACCTTTCTCAACTTGAGGTAGATTTAGGCACTAAAAATGACCATGTCATATATTTTTACTTTCTGGCCTCAAAAAACTATGTTTTCTCTTAGTGATAATTCTTTATGGAGACATCAAAATAAAAAATAATTATTTGTCTCGTCACTAAATGTGTTACACATCTAATCAATGGCATTATTAATTTCTTCTAAATTCCCCAATTTTTTAGGCAAATGGTTTAATATATCCATAAATTTTTTGTTGATTGATGCATGTACAACTTTTTATCTACCAATATTAGAGAGTGAATTGTTCAATGTCACGGTTTCAAAATCTATAGGTTCTGATTAAAAAAGGCACATGGTGAATGCTTGATTGGTCTTCGAGCACTGACCTCATTATACTTGCTTAATTTAAATCAACTAAAAATAAATGACTTTCTGTATTTAGACTAGAAACATTTGGCAACATGTTAAAGTCCAAACCGTGTTCACTGGCCCACATTTGAACTTTTATGATACGCTTACAAACATTTCCATTTAATGCCCAATCACAACTAGAAAAATTAAACTCAGATACTGTGTATATGAAATTGTACGAGGTAGGAGGGGTATCCGTTTGTGGGCTATGAATAATAAATTAATTTATACTCTTAGGGCCATGCAGACAATCTTCATATCACATATGAATTTCTCTATACTCTGATACCGTCTCCTGTTTTCTACAATTTGTAGGCCTTATAGCTCCTACTTCTTTTAGACGTTGATTGTGAATATAATATAGTTCAACTTTTTCATCAACACAAATATTAGCCAATCCACATGTTTTTGGAAGGAATTATTTGCCTCATATAAGGGCCTAATTTTAGATGCATATACTAAATTTCATTGTTCGTGTCTTGATGAGAATGTCAAAATTTTCGATAAGATTTTGCCCACATATTTGGAAAAGGTAATGACTAAAAATTATTATCAAATAAAATATAATGACTAAAAGAATTCAATTATAAAGTAATAGTCCTGATATGATGATGCATAGCACTTACATATTTTATCATTAGATATCCAAGTGGTGTCAAAATATTTCAAAAAATGTTCCTCTTCAATAAATTTAGAAAATATTCCTACAACAACTTTTCGTATGGACTCATCATTTTTTGTATTGGGTCATCATCCTTGCATGCATGCATGATTTTCCATAAAGCACATAAAACTTTGACTTTGTTTTCTTTGCCTTTAACTTTGTTTCCAACATTTTTCAGCCATGCTCGATGGACGTGCGATACACCTAATAGGATGGAGGAATTAGTTAGACACCTTAATGGTACTACATTATGATAGAGTAAATAATGAATGAAATATAGTTTTCATGTTTCTTTTGTAAAAATAAATATGTTACCTTAATGCCTAAATCTCAACAACATCATCATTTGTGATAGATTCTTTTACATTCCAATCCAGACTCACTTTCATTCCCATTGAGAAAACAATTTACAACCATTTTTTAATATCATCTGTGGTATTGGGTTGAGAAATCACCAAAACAACTGGGACACCATTATGATGTTTTTGGAATACCATTAAGGTACAAAGTTGATACTACATTCAAAACACATTATTATAATTCTTATGTTCAACAAAAAAGACTTCCTTTTGATCACTACAGGAAGAAAAATATTGATAATACGCACCCCATATATATTTGTTTGAATATAGAATCCATTGACATAGAATTGTTGAGTGAATGTATCACCATCATGTAATGCACCCAATGTGTTTGTATGCCTATAATAAATGGTATGTTTTTCTTAATATCCTGCTTTTGATAGAAAAAGAAAACTATCTAGAAATTGCTTGTACCAACGCTCGACACTTGTTGGATCATTGTCATCCTTCATATATTATTTTTTTCTAATATTATTGTAAATGTTAGATATATACATCCTTGTCATCAAAGTATCCTGAACCACCCCTATGAATAACTCGCCAGATTAGTTCTCCACATCAGAGATTAATTTGTCCTAAACCATTGCGACATTAAAACCATCTTCAGCCATCCTTTTCACACTATCTTGTAAATCAAAGGATATATGTGCTGCATACTTATAACATTTGAGGTCGTCCCACTCCACTCTTTCCATGGGAGGAAGCACTAGATTTATCAAAATGTTTACACTCAGTGTATGTTATAATATCATCATTTGGATGCACATAAAGATGATGCATGATGAAGTGACATCTACAACCAACATTTATGCTTTGGCATGGACTACAATTTTTTTTTCTTGATCCTTTTGGATTCTTCGTATTTTGATCACATTTATATCTACATGTTTACTCAGGACCATATACAAACTAATAACTAAATAAGAACAATGTTAAGAAAGTAAAAAACATGTCTACACATTTTGACTTCATTTGAACTTGAATTATATATATCTAATTAATTTAACAAATAAATATTCACATGCTATATTCCATATGTGTTAAAGATAGCACATATAACATCCTCCACATTTTTCGATCAATTTGTATTAACAACAAATTGAGTGGGATCATCTTCATCTGATTTCTCTCCATTTATAAAATCTTCTAGTTAACTATAAGGAATAATAGCTATTTGATCCCCTTCAATTTTGTTCCATGTTATATATTTAGTAGAAAATTATATCATATCTTTTTGGGTCTTGAGTCTCCAACTCCATAATTCCATCACACTTTCCCATTTATGGAGTACCTATAAAAATTTTAAGTATTAGGAGAACGACAAATATTACAATAAGCTTTTATAAATATTTCCCAATATGTGCTCCCTCATCTACATGTGTGGCTTATAAATATGTATGTTGATATATATTTGTGCAATTACATAAGTCACACATCTACAAAGTTGAAAGTGCATCTATAAATTTAATTTCTCTATAATTTTTTTGCGGATCTATATGCATATACATAAGTAATTGAATATACAAATCGTGTCTTGTATTTGAAGGAATTGATTTTGGGGGACTTTTTTTATGAAATAAAGGACCATAGGAGAAACAAAAGGTGAAAGTTCAAATTGCATGATGCGGAAATTGAAGGTAAAATATAGGAAAATGAAGAAAATAGAGGCCCAAATGATAAAAAGGACTCTGAGGATCAGTTCACAGAATTTTGTCTATTCTATTTTGGATCTCTCTATCTATTCTCTCGTTATAATATTTCACACCTAGAGTTTTCTAGGAGCACTCTTGGAGCTTCTTGGCATACTTTAGATTTGGATAAATAAGGCAATGAAAGGCAGGAAAAGACAAGGGAATAGGTGGATCGACAACTACAGTTGGATTTATTTGCATGTCACAAGTTGCACGTATGATTTACTTAATGCATGGTAGATGCATGTGGTTTCTTGGTTATGATCTATCATTGACATGAAGGATTTCCTAGATAGACAATGGTTTTAGCCTTATCTTTCCATTTCCCACATAACCATGGTGTTGTGGATTTTCCCATTTGTTATTTCTGATTGGTGTTAAGGTTCCTTATGGTTGTGGGTTTAGTTACTAGTTAAATGTGGGAGGAGTGGTTACATATATTGTACCATAGGGTGAATGTGGACAAGAATGCCCCTAATACGTATGTGCATACCATAAACATTGCCCCCATTCGAAATTGTCTAGGGGTTAAAACTAAGCAGAGGGTTCCAACCAAATGGATTGTTTAAGGTATTCAAACTAATAGCACCCAAGGGGGTGATAGTCGAAGGTCGAGGTGCCGATATGAAAGGAGTAGGGGTAGGAAAATGATGATCCCATAATAGGTGTAGTTGGGATACTTAGACTAGGAATAGTTTTAATAGTATGATAACCAATAAACAATGTTCAACTGGTTGAAGCCAGGTTAGATAGCGGTGGCACAAAGGTGTCCACAGAATACCATGACTCATAATGCATCAATGAATGGTGATGTTTTAGATAATGACCAGGATCTGGAAAGAAGATATAGGTTGAATTTGTGGTGTAGCATTATCAAAATCAAAAGCCATCAAATTCGAATTAGAAGGGTTGATTATGCCTAATATGGAAACAAGGGCTTTCATTATCTGATATGTGTGTAGCAGGTGTTTGTTTGAAGTGGGTGGGGAGTTACAATCCTGATTTGAGATAGACCGAGAGTCAGAAGAATTTGAGGAATGTTGTATCTAGGGAACTAAAGCTTCCATGTGACAAAAAAGGTTGGTCAATATACCAATTTTATGTTGGTCGAGTAAGGGTGCGTTGAAACAATCGTAATACAATAGTATCAATTGTGATACTATTGGATGAACACCATAGGTGAAAATTCATGACATGGTTTTCTGGGTCTTCTCCATCCTTCTCTTCGAATTTTGTAATTCTTGAAGGGAGCTTGGTGGGCATGGATGGTAAATTCTGGTAATGCAAAATCGGGTCATTGGTTAGCTTGCTTAAATAGGGAATGTCTAAAGAAGATAAAAATGATACTTACAAGTTGTCTGCAATTTCGAAACAATTTTCGACAACTATAAGAATGGGGGTTCCCTGATGAGGATGGTTACTCTGGTGAGCATTACGTTGACTCCCTGGAGGGGAATTATGGAGGCTCCATTAGGGGTAGTGAATGGGGTACCTTAACGAGGAGGAGTTCCAAGCAAAGAATCAATGATAAAGCAATATCCTATAATCATATTTTTATGGTGTATTCTGTATTCAGGATTTTGTGATCCATAATGAATTAAGAAAAGTATTTCAATAGAAAAATTTATCTTATGTGATTTCTACCGAAAGACTTTGTTTAAGTTTTATGGTGTCTTCCATGCCTAAATAGTGAGAGACTTAAAGCTCCTCCTGGTAATGGAGGGATATTTAGAAAATGTTTAGATCGATAGGGAGCCATGGTGTCCCCTATGTTGTCGAATAGAGTGTTTAATACTTTTTTTTATTCGGGGAAGGAGATGATTCTCAAAGAAAATATATCACATATATAAAACAAAGTGAAAATAAAATGATTACTTTCCCTTTAACTTGAGACTATGTGATCAATCAAGCAAAAAATGGCTTTGATTTTCTTTGTGTATGATAAAAGATCCTATGAAGACTTATTCGTACTTGCGCCACTCAAAGTAACAATGCCTTGATAACATATCTTCTGATGGGTATTGGGGAAACATCCCAAAATAACTAGAAAATCCTTCCAACAACCGAAGAATCGATGAAGATAATGGATGAGGCTTTGGTGTTGCCCGCACCTCCACCTATATGGATGGATGCCCTAGATTTTGTCCACTAAGATGCCTTCATCCCACTTGATCATTCGATTCTTTAGCCTCTTAGTAGTCAGTTACCAATACTGAGCACTATATGGGTCCGGTAGCCCCAAATAGCACCACACGCATTAGACCTAAGCCGAAACCCCTCTGAATCAAGTCTTTGCCATGCTCAAGTATTATTTTCCATGGGATGATTGAAGGATTTTAATCTCCCTAAAAATTCAAATGCTATATCTCAAAAATGTAACGTGACCATGGTGTCTTATGGCATACGTACCCACCATGGTCCTAACCTAAACTATAAATTCTTTGGTGGCACCTATAGGGAATTTAGTTGGTTCAAGTTATGGTAGCCTTTAAGGGTCTTAATTTTCTTTTGGGTGTGAGATGTACGCTAAAATAAACTAATTATCAAAATCTCCATAAACTATATGTCTTCTAATACAAAGCTTATAGAGGCTTAGTGTGCGGTGTGTAAGTGTATGCAAGTGAACAAGTGAGCATGCAAAGTATGATAAGATGTGGATATTATATGATCCATTGCAATATCCTCCTAATTACACTAGATCTCAATTGTTCCTTGCATGAAAAGGAAATGATGTGTGGATAATGGGCTGCTTACTCTTTCTCCTACTACATTATGTGTGATTAAAGGGAGCTCCAAAACACAAGTGTGTTAAAAAGACTTTCATATGCTAGCCTAGGTTTTCCTACAATATGTAAGGGAAGCAAATATTACATTCTTTTTGTAATGACACTTGGCCCTAGTACCAAAACTAATGAAATTGAGAAATGTTTTGGTTAGTAACAAGATTTGTGGATGATAGGCCACCTACTCCTTTACTAATAAAACTATGTGGGAATTTGAAAATAAAAATAAAAATAAAGACAATCTAATTACCCTACTAATTATAATTAGTAGATTAATTAAATAATCTAAAATGAATGGAAAAAAATTGAAGAGGTGAAGGGAATTCACTAAAGGCTGCCAATGTCTTCAGCTACAAAATAGTCACTTGTGCATTCTACTAGATGAATTTGCATGTCTTTTGGATTGAACAAATATGTGTATAAATTTCTGGTCTTAACATACACAAGATGGATCTTGTATATGGAAACCTTATGGATGCAAAAATGGAATACAAAATATGCACATATCATCTCTATATGGACAACTTCAATATATGTGAATATGTTTTGTATATGCACATATATTCTATATGTGTGCACATCTTCCCTATATGTGCAACTTTCATATATGTACATAAAAATAAGTTGTGTATATACATAATTTGTACACAACTTATGTAACATGCATATATGAAAGTCTCCAGATATACACAACTTTCGTATATGTGCATCTCTTCCGTGTATGCACATATACCATATATGTGCATCTATGATATATGTGGAACTTCGAAATATGCACATATACTAAAGAAATGCACATATATCAAATAAGTTCATAGATGGAAGATATATGCATATACGAAAGTTACGCATATACAAAATATGTGCACATATTTTGTATGGCATATATTTTGTATATGTGCAAGTCCCATATATGTGTATATCTTTTGTATATGCACAACCTTTATATATGTGCATATACAAAACTTGTGGATATATAGAAAATATGTGCATATACATAACTTGTGGATATACAGAGGCTACATATATGCAGAGATTAAACTTCTGCACAACCTCTGTATATATGTAGCTTCCATATATGCACATGTATGAAAGTTTCATATGTATGGTAGATGTAGATATACAAGAACAATGCATATCTGGAAGATATGAATATACATAATTTATGGACAAATTCAACCATTTTCTTTAATCAACCTCCATATATGCACAATTTTTATATATCTGCAATTTTGCGTATATATGAAATTTCTGTATATGTGCATATACATTTGCACATATATGGAAGATATGTGCATATACAAAAGTTGCACCTATACAGAAGCTAAAGTTTCACACAAATTATGTCTGTGTGTATATCTTCCATATATTAAAAGCTTATCTATATGCACACATCTTCTATATATGTGCAACTTCTATATATACGCATAACCTCCATGTACATGAAACTTTAGTATATGTAACTTCTGTATCTGTGCATTTTTTGTATATTTGTATCTACTGTATATGCACATATCTTCTGTATCTGCACATATATCCTATATATGTTGTTGACAATGCTTGACCCCCCATCATGTCAGGGGATCTCCCCGATAAGAAGTCCTAACTATACCTCAGACCGTTTGGAGTAGGAGTCCCAGCAGTGGGTAGTAAAGATATGCCTTGACTATGATAGAACATAGAGGTAAGAAAGATATCCCTGTCAAAAGTAAGTGTGTGACCTTGCAGCAAGTCAAGAGAGATGCATGGGGAGGTTCTAACACACGAAGGGGGGACATAAGTGTATCCCATAGAAACCTGTAATAGTACGTAGCCTGGAAGGAACACATGAGCTGAATGACATCAAAAAGTGGAAAGTATAATAATTGACAATCCAAAGTGATGAGTTAAACCAACAACATGCTTCAATAATATTCATACAATCACATATGGAATAGTACATACATCAATGCGTAAGTAAAACTAGATACATTACTAAAGTAACTAGAGTAGTCAAACTACAATAAAAACATATCCATGAAACGTGATGGCTCTTTATATTATATAAAGTGAAAGTTCCATCCATACATACAACCAGGATAACCACTAGACCCAATAGTGGAACGCTACAGTCAACATTGCCTGCTCCTCCAAAGAGACATACTCACTCTTCACTATGGAGAAGTCAAGGCTCATCACAATACTCTCCAAACCCTCTCTAATCAATGCCTAGCAAACGATTGGCTCCCAAAAGCCACTTATATGAGTTATTCAGTTCTATTTATAACAAAGGGATGGGAGACCCTTGACATTCCCTTTTGTGACTCTTGGACCACCCTCATGACTCTTCACATTACATATGTTTATTTGTATTCCACTAATGGTAGTTGGAATTTCACTTTACATCATGATTACAGAAAATGATATACATTCCATATATACCCATGTGGGAAAAAATTGGCTTGAGTCAACCAGATAAGACAACACTAAGAGTCAGAAGTTTGTGGAAACACTAACTCATCAACCTTCACTCCACGATCCTTAGTGAAAAATTGATGCCTTGCTTGATAGTGCACAATGGTGTCCATGTACTCTTTGATGATGTTCCTCTGGAAATGAACTCTTGCCTCTATTTCTTCCGGGTGTACTAATTTGGAACATCAATCCAAATCATCTTGTAACATGCACAACTTAGTCTTAAGAAAGGTCCGACTGATGACGTACATCCACATGTTATCTGCACTGAATTGAAAATCTGCGCTAATGGTCATGAGCATCAACTAATCAAAGTACGCATCAAGCTCTAGTCTGACTTGGTTCTTCTCTTTGTCCTCGGTGAGTGTACCAATCGAAGTGCCATACTTTCTCACCACGAAATCCAAACACATGTATAATGATGTGTATGAAGCCTCCACACCGGTGATGAGTGGTGGGAGTTCCTCATAATTCCAAACCTGATTTTGGATGCATGCTTTGTCTAACTCCACTTGCGGCTTCATCATCTTGTGCAGGTGAAGCGGGGCTCCATTGTATCTCATTGTCCATATATGTACATAATCAATTGCAGTGTGTATGTTTGCAAGTGTTCGTGCTATCTTACTGCATCGTTGTTGATGACCATATAGGTGGACAACTACCTTGTGCACAGTGGCAAACCTGTCATAAAATCTCCGCGTGACTTTATCAAGATTCGATACTTCAACAATTATGTCCATCTTCATCTCTTCTCTGGTGGATATTGTTGATTGTTCCTCTCTCTACTTGGCTGCTTGCAACTCGTTAGCTATGCGCTCGTTTTCTGCTATCAAGAACCTAACACTCGAGCTCTTCGTTTAAGCATAAGCCTTTGTAGCATCGGCCAAGGCTATTAGATGTCTCTTTACATTTGACACAATCATCCATTCCTCTAAGTGTGTAGGTGATGCATGCTCATCTGGGGTGCACACTCTACGTGCTTGTACAACTCTATCTTGTGACTCATCAAAGGCTATGTTGTACATCTCTATTCCTGGACGGTCCTCAAGGAGAATGGTATCCCCTTATTCACTCAAGACATTCTTTGTTGTTAGAGATGGTGAAGCCTATGGAGTGGCCTAGGTTGATTTTGGCATGAGGTTATTATCCTGATCCTATTTCGATTGCTCCACCTCCATGTCCATCTGTTCTACTATATCTTCATCTTGTAGAGCAAGTTCCTATTCTAATGGTCGCTCACCCTATTCCTCATCTACTGACGGTTTAGTGTCTTCAACCTATATTGGTGTGGCTTGTGGTTTCTATGCACCTTGCACTTCCTCCTGTTTTTGTTCTTGTTCCTGTTCATGCTCATGATACACTTACTTCTATCTTCTGCATAACTCTTGTTCTTCCCTGAGCTTTCGCTGGACTTCCTGCAACATCCTCTCAGTATCTTCCAGCCTTTTCTTCTCTCTCTTTCTTTCCACTGTCCTCCTATCACATTGACACCTCTTCGCATCTATATCCAAAGATACCTTTTCCACAAGTGGATCTTCCTTAAACTTGTAACTTTGTTCCATCTCTATGCCTTCGAAAATCCTCCACATGCCTTTGTCTTGCAAAATTTTGCTACTTACTAGTACCCCCTATGGTGCTGCTTCCTTGAATGTTGTTAGCCACTCCACTCCAATGTTGAATAGTTGATTCAGTCTTGAGGAGTTGTAACAATATATCCACAGGTCTCCCTCTGACCGATGACATCGCCCATGTATCTAATGTTAGTACACTCTCGCACAGTGGTCCCTGCATAAGTCATGTGGGTTATATGGGTTCAAACTCCTAGTGTCAAAATTAAAATTCTTGAAGTCTTCCACTTTGGCATCTACTTCTTTCAAACTCCCAATCGTCTACAACCCAATTCGCACAAGAAGCATGGGCCATGGTGCCTTTGTCTTCCTATGTAATCCAGGTGACAATCGTATTAAGATGTGGTATACAACCTCTTGCATGACCATATTTTATGTGGAAAACCTCGGCAACACATGGAGAGATTTCCCCACGTTGTACATCCTGATGAAGGTTCCCTCGAGTGAGGCATACCAATCTGAAATGTTTAACAATGTCCCCATTACTGCCTGGGACAAGTAGGTAAGATCTTGTTCAAAGATAATCGTGTACATAGGGGTGATGAAATGGTCAGATATTCTAGCCATGACTCCATAGCTGCAATCTGAGAGGAACATGCAATATACGTTCACAACACTTTCTGAAGGTGTCCATACCCAACACATGCTAGGAGACTTTTGACGAGCATAGATTGCATTGATCAGCTAGGAAGACATGAAGAAATCTGCTTGTTGATCCTTGGGTGGACTTCGAGCATTGGATAGATGCACTTTCAATTGGAGTGTTAGAAAATTATATATTATGGAGCAATGCAACACATAATATATTGCAGAAATATAAACACAGAAAGCACATAAAACAAGAGAGACACAGATATACGTGGTTCACCCAGTTTGAGCTACGTCCACCCTGAACAGCCAATCCTTCCTTTCTATTATCCAGCAAAATGAAGAGACACAACCTACAGCAGATCCGCTGTAATATCCTCTGTTTTCTCTCACAGTCTCACCTCTCTATTTCCTGCTCACTGAATACACATCTATCACACAGCCTCAAATACAATGCCCTCATACAAAGAGAGGGGTTGCCTTCTAGGGAAAAAACCCTAAACTAAACATAAGTTCTACCCTTAGATCATCCGCCTAATGAACGGTCCAGATTGACTAGAAATTACTATACTTTTACAAGGCAATTTTATAGTTGCTTTTCGCTTCGGGGGCACTGCCCCCGAAATCCCCCGCTAGGGGGGGGCTCCCAAAGGTTGCAGCCACCCCCCCTGGACCCCCCCTGCAATGAATATTTTACGCTGGGGTCCAATTTGGCGATACCTTTGAATATAGAAGATAATCAGGCTCCACACCCAACATGGAGAGCCAACATGACGGACCAGTGGAAGAATTTTCCTTCCTTTTCCAGTTGATCCAACATAGCAACCCAACTCTGCAAGAAGGTTTTTGTACTCCCTTGGCCATACAAGAGGCATGCAAAGATGACCAAGAATGGAAATTCCTAGTGTCTTCATCCTATATATATAGTTGCATGTCATCTTGAGATTTACTAGCTCCTTTACCGAACACTTGAAGATGTCTCCTATGTTCATAGTACCATTGGGAGTGTAGAACGATACATCCATATCACTCACTGGGAATGGAAAATTATATATCTCCTGATAATCCTTCATCCTAAAGGAAGGGAGACTTTCGCCACTGACATTTCTCAGTATCATTCTCTCAAGATAAGTGTGTGAAACAATCTACTGAATCACATCTGCGCAAGGGAACACGGGAAACCTACATGCAACCTTGTCCAGTGCTGACTTATGGATGTTCACATAGACCTATCAATCGTCATGATTTTCCTCCAAGCTGCAAAAGATGATGGTTTTGATGTCTTGTCATGTGATCTTCATGTCCTTCTTGATGAACAGGTGTGTGTATGTGTACATGGGAAAGCTCATTAACCCCTGTTGAACCACATCCCCAGTACTGCTTTCAACTATGTATTTTGATCCATCTCTCTTAGAGGCCATGATATCTATACTAATGAGAATATACTCAAAAATGTGTGGTACATGGAGATAGAGAAGACTCTCATGGTAAGACAATGTCAACTAAAAACATCAAACAGCGTCTAGAAGCATTCAGGCAAAAAAATGGTGAATTTTGGGCAAGATTGCACAAAAATGACTTCTGGAAGCTGGGAGAATATTAGATGGAACTGTGCATTTGGTGGGCCCCAGTATTGTAGCAATAATGCTACAACTCTTGGGGCTTGCTATCTCTAATTTTATCAACCCGGTAGTTCGTACAAACTTGGAAGCGACGGTACTGTATGCACAAGTACTAGCTCTTGTCGCAGTTGTCACTTGGTCAGCTGGCACAAGTCCGCTAGGGCTTAAGCCAACTTCTATATGCTCTCAGAAGAAGCTTTCTAAATGATGGACGAAGGCTATCTCAAAGGAAATTGATCTACTTTGCAAAAATGAACTGAAAGCCAACCAAAACATGGAAACCCTAGTAAACCCTAATCTGACTAGTTTAACCTCTATGATGCAATAGTGAGAGTGCAAATGTCTAAAAATGATGCCATTACTTCTAGTGATGTGGAATGCATGAACTCAAACTACTTCCATTAAAAAGAACATTGTTTTTGTATTTTTGCTTAAGTGGTTGGAGTGATTACGGTTTTGTTTCTTATTAGGGTTTGGCTCTGCAGAGGTGGTGCGAAGGGAGAGAAAGCTTGGGGAAAGGTCAGGAGGGCTAGGAGAGGTCCCAGAGGGTCCCTAGCATCAGTCCATAGAATTCCACAACGTTCAGGTGCTCGGCAACCGAGTTTGTAGGCTTCTATAGGATGTCTGCAGGGGATCCTACAGGAAACTAAGGAATTCTACAGGAAGTCTGCTAACTTCTACAGGATGTGCTATGGTTGGAGTTTTGGGTGATGGAGGAGTGAAGGAGTGGTATGGGTGGATATGTAAGATGGAGATGGAGCTTGTGATGGCTCAGGAGCAGAGGAACAAGATGGAGAAAGAGTGCACGAAGTGGTTGGTGGATAGAAGGATGGGATCAACGAAAGGTCAAGGAAATGGAGCTACGTGGGCAATGGAAGGGTTGGAAGGTAAACGAAATGAACAGAGGTCGAGTAGATGGCTTTAGGCATGGTTAAGAAGAAGAAGAAGGAAGTGGAATGATACTGAGCAGTGTAAATAAAACAAATTGCTTATGTCTTGCACCAAAAATGAGAATCCATTAACCTGTGCTACCTGTGCTATTAAACCTATGAACAGCAATGTAAACCGTGAAGAGAAGTCATGCATGGAGTTGTGATGAAGAAGTATGGCTCAAGATCAGAGTGCATGGATGGTTCTATGATTAAAATGACTTTGTTGCAGCTTGTGTAAAAGTAGAAAAAGACTGCGTTTTTTTGGTGGTTGGTATAGACTGCACCCCAATCTCTAAACATAGATGGCAGTGAAGGCATTAACAACCTTTTCTTGGAGCTCCAGTGAATTACAAACCTCCTAATCTGATCTAAGCAACTGGAAGTGATTCAACCATAAGCTAATCCTACTCAATCTCATTAAAGAAATCAAATCAGCAGACTGTGTTCTTGAAATGTATATCAAACAAGGAAACAAAGTGCTGGAAAGAAAAGCAAATAACACTACAAGAAGAGGAGATCTATTGCTCTCAGGTTGGGCCCTAACCTGAGAGCTATAGCTCCCTTAAAAGCTCAGAATTAGATCCAAATCTGCTTGCCTTTATTCATAATCAAAAGTCTAATGTCATGCCAAAACTGGCTTACAAAAACAAACACTGAGCTGTGCTCAGAAATTACAATATCAGTCCAAAAATTCAAAAAGCTCCTATCAAAGGCTACGGACTTCATATTTATACACAATGAAGATCAAGCTGGCTTCCTCCATTCGTGGAGCTTGGCTGTCCAACTGAAAGTCAAACTGCTGTAAACTGCTGATCCTGTAGAACATGTTGGCTGCCTCTAAGCTCGGTGGGGAGAGCTGTTGGAGCTCGGAGTTAAGGTGAAAATCACGAGGGAGGTTATTTAAGGCTGTAGACAACCTCCCTATAAACTTGCAATGCCACCTTTGCTGTCTCCTTGTCTCCTTCTGCGTGGTCTTTTGCTCTCTTTAATGCCAAAAACCTGAAATCATCATGTATTAGCCACATAGATATAATGCCTGCCCTTCTTCCTACAAATAACACGAATATACTAAGAAATGAATGCATAAGTGATAAAAGATGAATGGTTGAGCAAGGTAAGTAGGCCAAATGGGCCCAAATTGTACCAAAAATTGGGGCTTATCATCACCCCCCAGCTAAAATATTTGCTCATCCTTGAGCAACTTAATCCAAATCTTCATCCTTCATTGCTTTTATTGCTTCCCTTACATCCCAAGCCTCTGTGGTAGTGTCCTCCTTGCTGATATGAAACCCAGCTTTCCTGTTCACTTCTTCCCATTGTTCATTGTCATCCTCCTCTGTATTGCCTTCAGTCAACCCTAGCAGTAGTGGTGGGCTGAGTTTAAGGCCAATCCAGCTGGCCTGGAGGCTTTGCATGGATTTCTTGTAAAGGTCTACCCTTGCCAAAGCTTCCCTCATCCGAATTGGGGTATGGTACTCTCGGATTTTCAAACTGTGTGCCAAGGTATTCCATCTGCGTGTACATGCTTGGGCAGCACTTTCTCCTAACAATCTTTCCATGTCTTCAAAATGGACAATGGCTTGGGCTTGTTGGTCCATAAATCTCAAGGAAGCTGTGGGATCAGTAGACAACTGTTGGTGTGCTGAGATGAGTGTAACCGGATCCTCTGGTTCTGCTCGAGTAAACAGTGGCTCGTTCAATTCTCGGTTCATGACCGATTTTGCTTCAGCTGCTCTTTGATCCTCATGGTTCAACCATGAAGCGAACGCCATCAATTGCATATCACCCAAGGAAGTATTGGGATCCCAGGAGACTTCATTAGGCAAAGCCAAATTTTGGAGGTAGAACTCTGCTAATTTGGCTTTGTCTTCTGACGAACTAGTACTGCACGATTCAGAAAATTGCTGTGGGTTTTGGATATGTGAAATACCTCTTTGTGCCAAGGTATTTATTTGGAACTGCAGCCATTGATCTTTCAAGTACAAACCATAGGATTTTGCAGGTTGTCTGCACTGTATTGCCTCCATGGCCCAACTGGCCATGCAAGCCAATTGTGCTTCCTTTTGCTGCAGCTGATCTTTTAGAGCTTGTACTTCAATTTGCGCTTGTTGTTCTGCTTCCTGTAGAAGTTTCATTGGCCCCTCAAGAGTGGTGGTCAGCTCCTTTTTGCATTGTTGTTCCTCTGTGGTGTCTTTGGAGGATGTACCTGCCCCTGCCCTTAGTTCCTGTAGCTGCAATCTCAGCTTCTGGTTTTCTTCCTGTAGAAGCACACGTTGGCAATTAGCCACATGTTTAGCCATGGTGAATTCACTCCTGACCTCCTTGACTTGCTGTTGTAAAGGGCCTATGTCTGCCACACCCTTGGATTTGGCGATCTGCATCCATGTGTGGGTACGGACTCTTTCTTCCTCCAATGCAAAAAATAGGGGTACAGTAAATTTCTGCGGTATGATTTTGCTCGCCTCTAAAAAGGTGTAGTATGAACTCATACTAGGCTGAGGGCTGGGCTCTGGTATATGTACTTATTCTGCCTCTTTAGGTGGCTCTACCTCACCCTCCCTTGGTGGTGATGAGGGTCCTTCTCCTTCCCTCTTCTCCGTTTCCTGTAGCCGGGCCAGAGTGTCCTGTAGAACATTTTCAATTTCCTGTAGCCGAGTTTTTTCAGTCAACAGGTCTAACCTTTCTTGCCACGTATTTTTCTTTGGACTCCCCTTCTCGTAGGTGACTGTTATCCTTGAGGGGGACTTTTCCTTGGGAGAAGCAGGGGTATCTTTGATGACAATCGGGCTGCTGGATGGAGGCTGTGGCTTGTCCGTCTTTATCCTAACACTTCTTCGAGCTTTAAAGTATAGAGGGGTCTCCCTCTTCCTCTTTTCTTTTGGCTTAGGTGGCGTGCTGAGGCCAGCTAATACAGCTGCTGCCTCCCTTGCCAGAATGTCCACCTTCTTCTCCTTGGGTTTCACCTTTTCAGAGCTTCCTGTAGAAGCCCCTGTTTTGGTAATTTTCGGGCTTCCTGTAGAAGACCGTTTTGCCAATTTCGGGCTTCCTGTAGAAGACCCTTTCTCTGTTTTCGGGCTTCCTGTAGAAGCCTGTTTCTGCTTTCCTGTAGACACAGGTGTCGCCACCTTGGCTTGCTTTGCTGCATGGGTTCTGCTTTTTGGTTTGGTTGCAGGTGCTGATGAGGTACTTGGGCTGATGTGGACCACCTCAGCTTTGTCCGTTCTGCTCTTCAACCTCTTTTCTCTTGCTGACAAGATGGGTGTGTCACCTTTTTCTTTGTCATCCTTTTTCTCATGCTTCTTCTTTTGTTCCTTCTTCTGCACTGTGTTCAGGGTCTTCTGGCCTGTTTCTTTCTTTCCCTCGGCCACTGCTTCTTTTTCCTCACTGCTGGAGGAACTCGTTTCTTCAATCAACATCCTTATGTCTCCATCTCTTGTCAAATTCCTGAATGATTCCCATGAGAGGGGAACCTTATATGAATGAAGCGCATCCTCCACAAGAAGTTTGATCAACCCATGGTGGGCTACCTGATCTGGTATGCCTTCTTTTAGCTTTGTGGCACACTCAATTAGAGACTGTCGCAGGAAATAAGGAATGCTCAGTTTCTGTTGTACAGGAAGATCAATCCGGTGCCTCAATTCAGTGAGCAACCGAAAGTGATACGCGTACACGATGCTAAAACGGCCTTCACAGGTTATATACTTCATGATTTGCAGGCTAACTTCATTCCATGGTGGCAGCAAACTGGTTCTACGCACCCCATTTTTGTCCTCCGAGAATTCCTCCTCAGGTGGAAAGAATTCTTTCTTGGCCTGCTGGCTCAACTTCCTTTCTTCCTTATCCCATGGCAGGCCCATTGGAAGTTTAGTAATTCGACTGATATATTGCGGGGTGAGCTTGAGGCTTATACCCCTGAAGTTCACTGTGGCCAGTGTCTTGGATTTCGGCCTCAGAGGCTGCAAAAATTCTTCTGCCACTTCATCGTCGTAACCCTGCAATTTGTCACAAAAAGATATCCATTGAACCCGTGTGAAGAGCTCCACCACCTCCTGGTTTTCCCTTAACTTGGTTGAATCAGTGGGTTCTCGTCTAAGAAACCCACCCGGCATGATAAACAGCTTCCTTAACCAGAGGTGGTGAGTGTGGAAGAAATTTGGTTTACTGAGACAGAGCGTAGAATGTCATGCACATAATCCACAAAACTTATCCCTGAGGAACTTAACACAGTTTAATCACCCTGACATCCTGTAGAATGACAGTATAGGCACAGCAGACAACAATTTCACCATTTTTCTATGACCAGACTGTGGACGACAATTCTGCCACCTTTAATAACCAGTGCATGCAGAGTTCAGGGTTACCTTTTTAATTTGCCACCTTTTTTACGTGAGGCACCCGCTTTCCTGTAGAAACTGCGTTCCTGTAGGATGACAGCGTTCCTGTAGAATGACAGCGTTCCTGTAGAATGCAGCACGCGATTTTCGGGAGAGACTGCAGTCGGTCTGCGCCTTGGGTGTGCTTCACAATCGTTCTGATAGCCAAAGGCTCGGCGTATCGAACTGCAGAAAGATCAGGATAGCCGCTCGAGTTCAAGACGGTGGTTGATAAATGCATGAGTGCAATCTAGCCGATTAGATTTTGAATTCGGCGGAATCTATGGCGCGGGGGTGAGCTGTCCCCGCCGGACCGTTGGGCGACGTCATCCCATCATTCAACTGCGTGTTCACTTGCTGCCGCATCAATTCCCGCAGATCTGCCGCCACCTCTTCTGTTAAACTCGTTTTCTTTCAACGGGATTGCTCTCACGTGCATGCTGCTGATTCTTTTTGTCATGGCCGCCACCCACACATCCAACTAGACCATTAACTGGCCGACGTGGCTGGCCAAATGGCCATACGACCGCTCAACCCATTCACCTTTACACTTTGCAATCAATCAAAGTAACATTCATGTAATCTGATGGAAGGAAGGGTCGAGACACTTACCTGTGCGGCTGCACACGATGTTTCGGTTCTTTGGACGCTGATGAGTGGATTTACCTACTGCTGGCGAACTTACACAGGCCCAGAGGTCCATGTTCACAAGCTGCCGACGATGGATGGGATGCTTTAGTTGCATGCGCCCATGTTTCGTTGCATATGGCCTGCACTGTGAATGGTATCCACTCTAGGAGGCTTAACTGTTACAGACTCCCGCGGGATGTCTTGGAACAGTTCTTCCTCCTTGGGTGCATGCTGCACGACGATGGATGGCCTCACGATCACGCTCCCGGAGCTTCTGGATGACTGTGATGAATATGGTGTGAGATCTCTAGCGTTTTTTCCTTTACAGTTTGCTTTTTCTTGAGAACTCATCGATCTGCTTTGCTGATGCAAGTAACTTTGTTGCATGTCGACAAGGATGGTGGAACAAGATAACAGCGATGTGCAAGGGTGACAACAGTGGCTTGCATGCGTCCAAACCGATCCTTAGTCGTTAGATCTCCTCATGAAATGAATTCTGGGCCGTTCTGAGCTTCTACAGGAAGTTTCCTGTAGAAATACAGAGCTTCCTATAGAAAGGTTGCGTTTCATGTAGAGAGTCTGCACCGTCCTGTAGAAAACCTGCATCTTCCTGTAGAAAATCTGTGTCTTCCTGTAGAAGACTCAAGCTGTAATAAAATTGCACATACCTTGGAGAAAATGAGTATTCTTGGAGGAGGTGCTGGTGAGGTGTCCTGACTGCATGATGAGGACCCTTGGCTTTGAGTTGAGAGGCTTCCTCTCCCCCATAGAACACCTGCATGCAATTTTACATAATGAATCTGCTGACCTTGTTTTTTCTTTTGTTTTTTTCTTTTTTCTTTTTCTTTTTTCTCTTTTTTTTTTTGAAAGATAACAGGGGCACCTCATTGAGTTTTTCACCCTTGTCATCTGCCTTAAGCGCCTCAAAGAGGTTTTCACTCAAGGATCTTTTCCAATCTCTTTTTTTTTTTTTTTTCTTTTTTTTGAAAGACAATAGGGGCGCCTCAAATGAGGTTTTCACCCCTACCACCTGCCTTGGGCGCCTCAGAGAGGTTTTCACCCAAGGATATTTATTATTTATTTATTTATTTATTTATTTTTATTTATTTTTATTTTTTTGATTCTTTAGGGTATACCCAAAGCAGAGGCAGAACCCTTCTCTATGACTAACACTGATTTCTCCATAGTTTTGATGAACTCTTGTCTTGAGAGAGGCTTCCTGTAGATCTTCAATCTATGCCCATTGACAAGCATGGGGATGGCCTCCTCATCAATGGTCCGGATAAGAACAGATCCATTGTCATGACATTTTTCCACTGAATATGGCCCTAGCCATCTGGTTCTCAGCTTCCCCTTGAAATCTTTGTATCTGGAGTCATACAACAAAGCCCAATCTCCCGGCTGAAATTGCTTGTCATGGAGATGTTGGTCAAGCCACACATTTCTCTGAAGTTGAACCACTTCTGAGTGAAGGAGGGCCTGCATTCGGTGCTCATCCAGGCCATTCAGCTGCAATAACCTTTCTTGTTGTGCATGGATGAGATCTAGATCTAGCTGAGCTGCCATCCTCAAAGTGTTGTATTCAAACTCGATGGACAGCAAAGCTTTCTTCCCATAGACCAGCTCATAAGGTGTGAAGCCGGTGGTGGTCTTCCAAGTGGTGTTGTAAGCCCATGTGGCTTCAACCAGGTGATCTGCCCAGTCCTTTCTGCTGCTACTCACCACCTTAGTCAAGATCCATTCTAATGCTCTATTGGTGACTTCCACCTGCCCATTTGCTTGAGGGTGATAGGGGGTGGAAGTCCTATGCTTGATCTTGTGATGAGCTAGTAGATCTTCAACCAGGTTGGAGGTGAATTGGCTCCCTTGATCGGTGACCAGCTCTCTTGGATAGCCAAACTTATAGAATATGTTTTCTCTTAGGAACTCGGCCACCTTTTCTTCTGTTGCTACTTTGATTGCTTTGGTCTCTGCCCATTTTGTCAGGTAGTCAGTGCACACAATGATGTAAGACCTTTGCCTCGAAGGAGGGTTGATTGGGCCCACAAAGTCCATACCCCACTTCTCAAATGGCTCAAGAGTCACCTGAGGTTGGAGAGGCATCTCATCCCTTTGGGTCGGTTTCCCCATTCTTTGGCATTGGTCACACTGGCTGACATATCTTCTGACATCTTGATGAAGTGTGGGCCAATAGTAGCCTGCTTGCAGGATTTTGAAGGCAGTTCTCTTTGCTGCAAAATGTCCTCCACAAGGCCCATCATGACAAGTGAGGAGGATATCAAAGACTTCCTCCTCCCTTACACAACGCCTTAAGATCTGATCGGGGCCAAGCTTGAACAGATTGCCACCGATCCAAGTAAATGAGGCACTTTTTCTGATGATTCTGCTCTTCTCTTTTGAAGATAGGTGCGGAGGGAACTGTGCTGAAACAAGGTAGTTTGCTATATCAGCAAACCATGGAGAGAGTAATGAAATAGCAAACAGATGTTCATCGGGCATCTGGTCATCCACTGTTCCATCCTCATCTACAGACAAATCCAATCTAGATAAAAAGTCAGCAACAACATTTTCTCTACCTGGTTTGTCAACAATGGTCAAATCAAACTGCTGCAATAAAAGTAACCATCTAATAATACGAGCATTCACATCTGGTTTGTTCATTAAATATCTAATTGCAGCATGGTCTGTATGTACGAAGGTTTGATAGCCAGTGATATAGTGTCGGAACTTGTTCAGTGCATGGACCACAACCAAGAATTCCTTCTCGGTTACAGTGTAATTCAGCTCAGCTTTGGACAAGTTTTTGCTAACAAAGTAAATGGCATATGGAAGCTTTTGCTCAACTTGTCCTAAAGCTGCACCTATGGCTTTGTTCGAGGCATCAGTGTGGATGTGGAAAGGTAGGGCCCAGTTTGGACCTCTCAGGATTGGGGCTGACACCAACTTGTCCTTCAATTCATTTAAAGCCCTCTGACAATCGTCAGTCCATTTAAACTCCACATCCTTTGCCAACAGGCCAAACAATGGTGAGGCTAGCTTGCTGAAGTCTTTAATGAATCTCTGGTAATATCCTGCTAATCCCAAGAAACTCCGAACATCCCTTACCTTTTGAGGGGGTGGAACCTTCTTGATGAGAGCAATTTTGTTAGGATCCACCGGTAACCCCTGGCAAGAAATGGTATGGCCTAACACAGTCCCTTCAGTCATCAGGAATTCACATTTTTCAAGACTAAGGGACAGGTTCATCTCAATGCATTTGGTTAGGACTTTTCCCAGATTGGACAATGCTTCCTGGAAGTTGGCCCCATAAGGAGTAAAGTCATCCATATAGATTTCCACTGCATCATGGACCAGCTCCGAGAAGATGCTTAAGACAGCTCTCTGGAAGGTAGCAGGAGCATTGCATAGCCCAAAGGGAAGAACTCGGTAGGCAAAGGTACCCCAAGGGCAAGTGAAGGTGGTCTTATCTTGGTCTTCCGGGCTGATTTGAATCTAGTTGTACCCACTAAACCCATCCAGGAAAGAGAAGAACTTCTTTCCTGCCAGTCCATCCAACACTTGATCTATGAAAGGTAGAGGGAAATGGTCTTTCTTGGTAGCTTTGTTCAGTTCTTGGTAGTCCACACAGATTCTCCACTTCCCATTTTTCTTAGGAACCAACACGAGAGGGGACACCCATTCACTATCTGAGATGGGGTAGATGAATCCGGCATCCAACAGTTTTTGCAATTTTTCCTTGACAATGTCCTTAAGGGCTGGATTCATTCTCCTCTGGGGTTGCCTAACTGGCTTACAATCCTCTTTGATGTATATGTGATGGGTACAGACTGAAGGATGGACTCCTTTCATCTCCTTATAGCTCCAAGTAAAAGCATCTAGGTGACTGGCCAACAGGCTACACAACGCCTTTTCCTGGGAAGGAGATAGGGAGGAGCTGATCTTTAACATTCTCTCAGGGCCGAACTCCACATTCTTGACTCTGGGAGTGATAGGGTTGGTTGTACAAAGATCCACTAAGGTGCTAGCTTGGGCATCCTCCACCAATTTCTCTAAGGATAGTGCACTGGAAGGTGGATTCTGGATCAAGGTCTCGATCAAGTCATCCTCGGTTGGGGGGTCTCTTCTAGTGGTATCTAGGGTGCACAGAGGTGCTAAGTACACCTCGTCTTCCTCTCCTTCCTCTAACCAGAGTGGTAAGTCATGCTCTAAGGAGGGTTGGGCAGGAGGGTATAGGACTAGCTGTTTGGACATAGGACCATTTTTGATGGTCATATTTCCTGCACGGCAACTTATGTAAGCATCTGCAGTAGCTAACCAAGGCCTTCCCAAAATGAGAGGATATCCAGTAAGCTTTGCCTTGGGTTGCAGAACCAAGAAATCTGCAGGATATTCCCAAGAGTCGATAGAGACCAAGACATCCTCCACAATCCCTTCGGGAGTCACCATGGAGCGATCTGCTAATTGCAGTACTGTCGAGGTCTTCCTCAAGGAACCCTGGAGATTGAGTTTGAGCATGGTATCCCTGGTCATCACATTAATGGCAGCCCCCAGATCAATCAAGGTGTGAAGTATGATGGTGCCATTGATGTGGACATCTACTACAGGACTTCCAGGATCTAGGTACTTTGGGCAGATGACTTGTCCTAACATAAGGTCAGACAGTTGTCCTATGACATTGATGGTTGAATCATCTTTCTTCCGCCTGCCTGGGTGTTTGAAACACTTTTCCTTAACCAGTTTGTTGTATATTGGCACATCCTTGATGTCTTGGAGAAGTGGTATTTTTACACACAACTGCTTGAGCTCACCCAGGAGCTCATCCTCCTCTGGGTTAGGTTGTGTGGTGGCTGTTAGTCTCTCAGGAAAGGGTGGAATAGCCTTTGGTTCACTTTCCTGTTTATCTTCCTCATCCTCTGGGGAGGAGGTTGGCGATCTGGTAGAGTCTTTCCAGATCGAAGATTGATCTCCTGGATCTCCACAGCATAGGTAGGGCATGAGGTTTCCCCAGTGTATACCTGCTGGGCCTGTCTATTGTTGGGGTTTGGGTTTGGTTGAGCAGGCATTTGAGGTTGCCTTGGAGGAGCAGGAGGTAATGGCTGAGGTTGAACTGGTGGTGGAGGCAAAATGGCGGGAGGAGTATTGTACTGGGGCCTCCACCCCGACTGAGGTGCATTCCACTGAGGTTGTGGCAGGGCATGTGAATGATATGAATGAGAAGTAGGTTGAGTAGGGTACTGAGGTGGATAAGACCATGGAGGAGGCATGGACCAGGAAGGATGAGCAGGGGGACCCCAGGAAGGCATAGGAGTCGATTGGTTGGGGTTGTAATAAGCTTGAGGTGCCCCTTGCATTCCCTGCTGATAAGGTCTAGATCCTTGTGGCCTCCTTTGGTTGAGGTAATAGAGAGGTTCAGTGGGAGCTTCTGTCCCTTGGTACATGGCTTTAAACCCAGGTAAGGTTGGACACTGATTTGTGGGATGGTCCTCCTCACAAACGAAACATACTTCAACCGAATGCAATGGGCATTCGTTCTTAGGATGTCTCCTTGTGCACTTAGGGCAGAAGACAGCCAAGGCTCTCTCAACTTCTTCTTTCTTCTGCTGGATCCTGAATTTGTCCAGCTGCATGGCAATGGTCTGTCTCACCTCACTCTTGAGATCTTCTAATTGATTTGCAAGCTCATGTTTGGAGAAAGGGACACTAGTTGAGAGGAGGTTTCCTCTACCTCGCTTCCGAGCTGCCCTGGAGTGGTTTCTAAACACAGTCTTGATGTCCTCATAAGGCAGTTGGTAAATGTCCCCCCCAACTAACATGTGAAGGGTATCTAAGAGGTCTTCAGGGACTCCTTGGAGCAGGACCAACTTGAGGGATTCAGGGTCAAGTGTGCACCTGGCCCGCTTATAGCTAAGTTGGAACCTCTCCTCATAATCCTCTAAGGACTCATCATTTCCCATGGTCATCCGAAAGATTTCTCCCTTGGTTTCCTTAGACCTATAGTAATCCCTGTACTTGGTATTGAAAGCTTGCTGCATCTGAGCCCAAGTGGTGATACTATTCCCAGGTAAGCCCATGAACCAGCGTAATGTTGCATCCTTAAGAGTTGAAGGGAAGAGTTTCAGCTTCTGCTCATCTTCAGTATAGTCATAGGTTCTACAAAGGACAGCAAACTCAAACAGGAAGGTATCAGGATCTTCAGTAGTCAGTCCATGGAAGTGAGGTAAGGCGGAGGGGCTAATTTTCTTCATTTTCATCTCTCCATTGGTCTCTCAGATGGGGAAGGCACCTTCTATTCTCTCATCTTCTCTTCTATTGTCAGCCATAGCTTCAGATGGAGTGGTCTCTAACTCTTCTTCTACTATAGGATCTTCATATATCTCGGGATGTTCACCTATAGGTTCTTCTGGATCACTGTCACCAAAGAAGAGAGAAGGGTGACTCAGTGATGTGGTGGGGGTGTTGGGTAGCAATTTGCCTGATTTATCTCGGTTTCTACGAGGCATGAAATGGAAAAGACTTTCTTTTTTTTTATTGTTTTTGCTTTTTTTCTTTGGTACCTGCAAAACTGAAACAGATTGATCTACAACTAACTATAAAGATGCAGAATTAAACTGAAAGCAGGAAAGAACTAATCTACTTTGCTCAAATGAAATTGCAGGAATGGAAATGCTAGTCTACGCTTGCAGAATTGAAACACTAGTCTACGCTTGCAGAAATGAAATGCTAATCTATGAAAACAGGAAATGCTAATCTATGAAAGCAGGAAATGTCTATGCTACTTTTGCAGAATGGAAATGAAATAAACTACTTAGCGGAAGGCAAGAGTAAGAAAATAGAAGAAAAGCAACAATTACTAATACTCTAACGCTTCCCCGGCAACGGCGCCAGAAAGATGGTGGGCCCCAGTATTGTAGCAATAATGCTACAACTCCTGGGGCTTCCTATCTCTAATTTTATCAACCCGGTAGTTCGTACAAACTTGGAAGCGACGGTGCTGTATGCACAAGTACTAGCTCTTGTCGCAGCTGTCACTTAGTCAGCTAGCACAAGTTCGCTAGGGCTTAAGCCAACTTCTATATGCTCTCAGAAGAAGCTTTCTAAATGATGGACGAAGGCTATCTCAAAGGAAATTGATCTACTTTGCAAAAATGAACTGAAAGCCAACCAAAACATGGAAACCCTAGTAAACCCTAATCTGACTAGTTTAACCTCTATGATGCAATAGTGAGAGTGCAAATGTCTAAAAATGATGCCATTACTTCTAGTGATGTGGAATGCATGAACTCAAACTACTTCCATTAAAAAGAACATTGTTTTTGTATTTTTGCTTAAGTGGTTGGAGTGATTACGGTTTTGTTTCTTATTAGGGTTTGGCTCTGCAGAGGTGGTGCAAAGGGAGAGAAAGCTTGGGGAAAGGTCAGGAGGGATAGGAGAGGTCCCAGAGGGTCCCTAGCATCAGTCCATAGAAGTCCACAACATTCAGGTGCTCGGCAACCGAGTTTGCAGGCTTCTACAGGATGTCTGCAGGGGATCCTACAGGAAACTAAGGAATTCTACAGGAAGTCTGCTAACTTCTACAGGATGTGCTACGGTTGGAGTTTTGGGTGATGGAGGAGTGAAGGAGTGGTATGGGTGGATATGTAAGATGGACATGGAGCTTGTGATGGCTCAGGAGCAGAGGAACACGATGGAGAAAGAGTGCACGAAGTGGTTGGTGGATAGAAGGATGGGATCAACGAAAGGTCAAGGAAATGGAGCTACGTGGGCAATGGAAGGGTTGGAAGGTAAACGAACTGAACAGAGGTCGAGTAGATGGCTTTAGGCGTGGTTAAGAAGAAGAAGAAGGAAGTGGAATGATACTGAGCAGTGTAAATAAAACAAATTGCTTATGTCTTGCACCAAAAACGAGAATCCATTAACCTGTGCTACCTGTGCTATTACACCTATGAACAGCAATGTAAACCGTGAAGAGAAGTCGTGCATGGAGTTGTGATGAAGAAGTATGGCTCAAGATCAGAGTGCATGGATGGTTCTATGATTAAAACGACTGTGTTGCAGCTTGTGTAAAAGTAGAAAAAGACTGCGTTTTTTTGGTGGTTGGTATAGACTGCACCCCAATCTCTAAACAGAGATGACAGTGAAGGCATTAACAACCTTTTCTTGGAGCTCCAGTGAATTACAAACCTCCTATTCTGATCTAAGCAACTGGAAGTGATTCAACCATAAGCTAATCCTACTAAATCTCATTAAAGAAATCAAATCAGCAGACTGTGTTCTTGAAATGTATATCAAACAAGGAAACAAAGTGCTGGAAAGAAAAGAAAATAACACTACAAGAAGAGGAGATCTATTGCTCTCAGGTTGGGCCCTAACCTGAGAGCTATAGCTCCCTTAAAAGCTTAGAATTAGATCCAAATCTGCTTGCCTTTATTCATAATCAAAAGTCTAATGTCATGCCAAACCTGTCTTACAAAAACAAACACCGAGCTGTGCTCAGAAATTACAATATCAGTCCAAAAATTCAAAAAGCTCCTATCAAAGGCTACGACCTTCATATTTATACACAATGAAGATCAAGCTGGCTTCCTCCATTCGTGGAGCTTGGCTGTCCAACTGAAAGTCAAACTGTTGTAAATTGCTGATCCTATAGAACATGTTGGCTGCCTCTAAGCTCGGTGGGGAGAGCTGTTGGAGCTCAGAGTTAAGGTGAAAATCACGAGGGAGGTTATTTAAGGCTGTAGACAACCTCCCTATAAACTTGCAATGCCACCTTTGCTGTCTCCTTGTCTCCTTCTGCGTGGTCTTTTGCTCTCTTTAATTCCAAAAACCTGAAATCATCATGTATTAGCCACATAGATATAATGCCTGCCCTTCTTCCTACAAATAACACGAATATACTAAGAAATGAATGCATAAGTGATAAAAGATGAATGGTTGAGCAAGGTAATTAGGCCAAATGGGCCCAAATTGTACCAAAAATTGGGGCTCATCAGCATTGCACAGTTCCAACTGCTAGTGAGGCATATTGCTGATTGAAAGTACACAATGTGCAAAATAGTAGGGCCAGTTTGCTGGTTGGAACTGCGGATTGCCCAGTACTAGTGGGAAGACTGGGTGATGCCTCTTAGGATCATGTAGAGCACGTATTGGAGATAATGTGGGCAGCCTTTATGAAATTCATGGAGGCAAGGCATAACCTTGACTATGAGGAATGTGCAAAGCATGCTGGGAGAGACAAGATTTAGACCAAGCCAGCCCGGATAAGCGTAATGGCAACCTGAAAACATGAAGGAGTGAATGTGTGTGTGAAACTAGTGTATATCGAAGTAGAATAAGCATGCATGTGATTCAAGCAAGTGCAAAAACCAATCAAAATAAAAAACTAAGAAGATCATGAGGCGAGTCACCGAAACGAAAACTATAAGTGCAGAAACAATGTTATGCATGCAAGATTAAGGAAAGATAATGAAAAACTTGAAATAAGACTTCTACAAGCTAAAAAACATTGAAACACCAAAAATCATTCAGTAAAACCAAGGAAACAACACTCATACAAGCCGAAAACTAAAAAGCGACAGAAAAAGTGGCAAAAGGCATGAAAATAAAAAATACACAAAATTTACACCGACTGTGTCGAAGGTTCCTAGATGCCTCGGGGATGTCAAAGCTCTAACTTCAAATGTGAAGAATGAGCTCTAAGGCATCGTTTAAATATATTGTGTGAAATTAGGGGGTATGATGCACATGCCACAAAAATAGGAAAAAGCGACACTTGGCGGGAAGCTTCTAACAATGGTTTTGCAAGTAACTCCTACTAGTAAAAATAGATCCCTAAAATCTAGGGATGATTTTTCCCTTTTTTCTTTTTTATTTTTTGGGAAAAGTTTCACGACATGCAAGGAAGGATTGCGCAGTTCTGGAGGGAATTGGACAAACTATTGACACATGCAATGGACAACCAGTGAGGTAAATATTTTGCACTGTTTCTCGACTGAGGGGCCTTCGATAACTAGCCAACTCAACGCATTTCTGGAGAGCAGTCCAGCTAGCCAGTTCTACACAATTCCAAAGAATAGTGCAATTTTCCTAGGCTACTTTGCATGTTTATGGATGGCAGTACAGCTGGGCCGGTTTCTACACAATTCTGGATGACATTATAGTTGCCTGAAACTACACAATTTTCCAGAGCAATATCGGCTGGCCTACTCTACACAATTTTTAGAGAAAGGCTAACTAGCCTACTCTGTGCTATCTCTGAGTGCATGACAACTTCTGGGCTGCTCTGCACATTTCAGAAAGGGAAGAAAATATTCCCACCAGATTTGCGCACTTTTTCTCGACAGTCAGTTCACCTGATGTGACCCAAGTGTTGGGTGTGCTTGTGGTTGACTGACAGGACAAGTGAGTTGAACACAAGTTGTACAATAACAGATGAACTCTAATAAACAAAAGTAACTGATCATTATAGGATAGTTGTGATGATTTCGAGGAGGAAGGCTCAAAAATGAAGCAAAGGAAAGATTTTGGTGGGTGGTTGTAGCCGCTACAACATTGGTGACACATTGGCAGAACTCCAGCTCTCTGTACGGACCTTGTTTGTGAAAACCATGTCTAACTCCTCTGGAACTATTGCTTGATTCGTTGATTAACATGGCTTCAAAACTAAGCTTGAGCTAAAGAAATAGTTCCTTACCCTCGATTGATTGGTCAACACACATTCCAAGCCAAGACAAATCAGTTGTTTCGATTGGGGTTGAAGGGTGTACTGGTGCACAAGCAATAAAGATGTCAGAGTCTTAGTTTCATCTTTGGTGTTGCTCCACTACCAGCAAGCTTGGAAAGTGCCCCGACAGAGTCACCCAGGGACACAATCATCGCTCCACTACCAACGAGCTTGGTCAGTACCTCGACACAGTTACTTGCATCACCTCTCTCCGCAGGAAGCCTTTCTCTTCTTTTTCCTTATTCATTTCTCATTTTTATCATTTTTTCATTTTTCAAAGAACTATGCATCGAAACTTATTTATTTCAGAGGCGAAAGAGGGATCCTCACTTATTGAGAATAGAAGAAGTTGTCCCTTTAGAGAATTATTTTATATATACCTTTAACACTACTTATTAAGGTTTTCCCCCTCACCTTACTCTACTTTACTGAATTTGCAATGGTTAACCCAAAAGGAGCGATTAGAGTAGGTCGTACTAGTTAGAGTGCAAACATTGTGTGTTCACCAAGACTCACTCTGAATAGAATGTATTTTCCATCCGGGTATCATCGACTGAAGACAACAAGCTCTTTCATAAGAGAGAGGAAAATAGATAAGAAAGCATTGATAGTTATACAATTCCTCTTGGACTTTACCTTGCTTGTCTCGAGAGCCACACATGGTTTCATGCGAAGTGATCCTATGGGGAAAAAAAGGGAAAAAGAAAGAAGCAAACAAATAGAAAGAAAAGGACAAAGTAAATGACAGCAAAGAAAGAAAACAAAGAAAGGAAACAAGTAATGCAAAATAAATAAACAAAGTAAGCATGAAAACAAAGAAAAGCAAGAAAGTAAACACTACTCCTACTCCTAAGCTAAACAGTGCATGGGTTGGCTCATGTGAAGTGATGTTTCCAATGCAGCCATCAGCGCATTGGTTTACCAATGTTGGTGAAGGAGAATTTTACCAGAAAGTTAAATGTGTAAACCATCAAACATGAAGATATAACAGTGAATACCAACACATTCCGAGTTTAAACATATCCACAAAAAAAGAACAAAATAAAATCACAAGTGAAGCATTCAATGGACATATCATGGTCATTCTTCACACTATGTGTAGATGAAAAACATGTACTCTCTTTTGATCATGAGAAATGAGAAAACATGAGAAAGAAAGACGAATTACGCCTAGAAAGAGTGCTTGTTGTGTAAGATTCCTTCAATGCATGAGCGATGTGATCATGTGATTTAGGTGGAGGATGTGAATTCTATAAAATAGATTTATCTTCAATGCAAATAGGTGAGTGATGAGGAGCCTTAGGTGTTTCAACATATATATGATCTAGAGTGGAATCAGCCTCAAACCAGTGAGGCCTTGACATAACCATCATCTCCGGTTGAAGTGCCTCGACAGCTTGTGGGGTTTCCACTTCATCAACAGGTAGATCATCGAAGACGGGTGACTTAGAGATATGGATAGTGAATGAATCAACGTCATGATCGAATGAAGGGGAAAATAGATCATGACAACCATGATAAAAAAAATTGACAAGTTCCTAGGCATCCTCATGATTTGATGAATTGGACATAGGGCTTGATGAGAAGAAAGAATATTCATCCTCTACATTTTCGGGAATGAGAGATGAAATATTGAGTGGATTCGCAAACACAGATGTGTTCTCTCATTTATGAAATGATATACTGAAATTTGGCATATCTTGTGAATGATCGGAAGTAGATGCATCTAAGAATGTACTCTCACACTAAAAATCAACAATGGAAAAATTACCAAAGATGTTAGGGAAAATTGAATGAGATGCGGAGAGAAGGAGGTCATCCTTCAACGTAGGTTCTTCTTCAAATTCCCACACATACTCATCATAAATGATAGTGCAAGTTAGCTTATCAACACAATCTTCCTTGATAATGTGATCCTTGTGAACAACAAGTCTGGAACAGGACAACACAACACAGTACAATTTAGAGGATCAAAAATATGTGGGGATGGAGGTTGAGGAAATAAGTCCACGTGACAACCAATAGTCTTGTCAACCAAATATATGTAGAGATCATGAGGAGGTCGGGTGGGAGGATGTGACAGTTCAAAAGATATATGTGCACCTTCTCCCATCTCACACTATGGGGTCAAAGCTATTTGACGAGATGAGGATGGACACACATTTGTGACAGCAACCATGTCTGCCTTGGATTTAACAAATTTAACACGGAGGTATGCTAGGGTCATTTTGAATGATTATAAGATATGCAGATTCTCGGATACATGAAGAAGATACTGAAATATTTCATTGAGAGATTCCCAATCAATTTCATTCTTTGGGAATTGGAACGTGAGATTACAAAAGCAATACCATAATTGCACCATAGGTTCATCAAGAGCTTTCCGTAATTGGAGAATTTTTTTACTAAGTGCTTCATGGTAAAAGTTATGGAAAGCATGACACAACTCTAAAACAAGGTGACCAAATGAGTGAATAGATTTTTCAGGTAGTGTGTTAATCCATTACAATGGGTGTCCATGAAGTGTGAATATGAACAATGTGCATATCACATAATCATCATGGGATTTGATGTTTTCACATACATTGGAAAAAGAAAGACTATGCCTCTCCCAAGCTATTCTGCCTTCACCTCTGTATGTGTTCTGTGACAAGAGATTGCAAAACTCCTCTGGGATTTCAAAGTCATCTCGATAAGACAAACATCTCGGAGGATGAAGAGTAACATAAGACATGATAGATGAGTGAACATTCAAAACATATTTCGAGGACTCAACTTGTCATCTAGCCCTCCTTCTAGTGCTAGAAATGTTGGCGGTGCTAGACCCGCCAACACGTTAGGGGATGTCCCCGGTAAGAAGTCCCAACTACAACTTAGATCCTTTGGAGTATGAGTCCCACTAGTGGGTAGTAAAGCTACACCTTGACTACGATAGCATGCAGAGGTAAGAAAGATATCGTTGTTAGAAGCAAGAGTGTGACCTGGCAAAAAGTTAGGAGATATGCATTGGTAGGTTGTGACACAAAGAGGGGGAAAGAAGTGTATCCCTTAGAATCCTATAATAGTACGCAACTTGAAAGGAACACACGAGATGAATGACATCACAAACTGGAAAGAGGAATAGTCGAAAATCCAAAGTGTTGAGTTAATCCAACAACATGCTTCAATAAGATTCATAAAATCACATACGAAATAGTCCATACATCAATGTGTAAATAAAACTACATACATTGCTAAAGTAATCCGAGTAGGCAAACTACAATAACAACATATGCATGAAATGTTTGTTGGGCTAATTTATTAACACAAATTAACACAAGTATTTAATTATCAATTCGGGTTTGTAAAACTTAGAGGCAAGTCCACAGTGTATGGATATCAGATGTAGCCAAGCTTAGAAGATAAAATTTGAAGATTTAATGAAGTACATTTTACAAATGTAAACCTATTTTAACAATTTCTAATTCACTTATGTAATATGTGAGGGATGAGGCTCCTAACATAGGAGAACTAGGTTGTCCTTCCCTATAATACTACTTTCATGAAGATAAATCCAAAACACTAATTAACAATGGTTTATGATGCAGAATATGTAAAAGAAGAGGCTCCTAACTAAGGAGGTCCAGATTGTCCTTCTTCACAATTCTACTATATCATAATCACCATTGCCTTAAACCAGAAACACATAAATAACTTTAAATAAGAAAAGGAGAATGAAATTTAGTTTTAGTTCCAGATCAAATAGAAGGGGAATTTAACTTAAATTCCTTTGTGTCCCTTCATATGTAGATTAGAATTAACCCAATATCCATTCAAAAATCATCACACATTAATTCAAATAAGAAAATCTGAAACAAAACAAGTAAACAAATCTAAAGCAACTAGTTTAAGAAAATTAAGCTAGTTTAACAATGAAGTGTACTTAGCTTTGAGTGGGGGCCCTCCACCCTTGCCTTGCACACTTGAGGATGCTATCAAATGCTGAAAATTCAGTCACTCATCCACACCAATGAATAGTAAAATTAAAGTAAAACAGGTTCTTCTAATTAATCTCCAATATTTAAATGTCTCAGCATAAAGTTATATAAAAATTACATTCCATCAGCCTTCAAAGTTTTGGCTTAAATAGAAGATCATGAAACAAACTGATATAAAGTCTCTCTAACAACTATATATATTCATATCCATCTATGAAAGTCGAATCCATCCAATCCATCACTAAAAATATGGATAATCCCATGAAATCATAAAACTACCCTATTTCCTAGGGATTTTCTTGATGACTAGTCATGTTTGACCAGCCTTGACAGGGCCTGTTTTAGCTTGTTTTGACCAAACCAATTGGAATTGATTTAGTCCTATTTCCCAAGCTTTCCATTCATGTATCTATCTTGAGCCCAAGTGTCCTGCAAATACGTCATCCACATAGCCATTACAGGAATTTCTGATTCTGTCAAAAAATACTCTTAAAACCCAATTTTTGCAAAAATATCTAAAAATTGAGAAACAAAATTTATTTTCTTGAATATGCATAATAAGGTAAAAATAAGGTGTATATGGATGGTATATGGTGGAAAATGATGGAAATTAGGTGGATTTTAATAAGCAAAATTTGATAAAAAAAGAGGGCCAACATCTCCCCCTTGCTTACTCTCAAGCATGTCCTCATGCTTGCCTTTGTCTCCTTGACCTTTTGCTTCTATATGCTGACTGGCCTACTGATGTACATGTGGCTCTGACCCTTGAAGATGAAGCTTTCTCTTGAGCTACCTGTAAAAGGATATCTATGCCTTCATGCACTTTTTCTCCTTTCCTTTCCTCTGTTCTTCTAAAAGGAAATTTCATCATTTCTCTTTGAAGTGTTGCTATTTGTAATATTCTTCACCTATCAGTGGAAAAATTATAGCTTGGTCTCTATATTATGGAGTTATGGGAACAAGAATGTCTCTGATGTGTGATGAGGTTTCACCATCAACATACAAATACAAAAAACTTTACACTACACCAATAAATCATCATGGATGAGCAGCTTCAGAGAAGACAACAAATAAAACTTGAATTTTGTAATACATTCTGACACGGGATTCATGTCCATCTAAAATTAGCAATATCAACAACTTCACTTAAAGGAACCAATATCCGCTTTCCCTCACATCTTCACTGAAAGGAGCCAATCTTGCAATGTCGCACAGTCACAGAGAAAACACCAATTGAAAAATTTAAAGCTTCTTTCACTTCTGTAGGGGGTTTTCTTCTTGTATAATACCACTACAAAATAACTTGTGCCAATCCTATTTATGAGTAGGCATTCACTTTCAATTTAGCAATTGTTTTACCCACACAATATGCAAAATAGGGGTCAAAAGAACCATACAAATATCCCAAATAGCAATGAATTTGATAAAACTATCCACGTGGAGCGTAATTAGGCTCCTTCTGAAGAAAACCCATGTTTTCGTTTTTCAAAATTCATTTTATTTTGCTTAGAAAAAGAAACGAAAAATAGTGGCTTTCAAAAATCGAAATGCATTTCTGGGACTGAATAAAATTTCATGATCATTAAATTTGAAATCAATTTTTCTCTTCAAATGCTTCTCCAATATCCTGCTTACCTCTTTTTCTGATGCCCTTGACAAAGAGATAAAACCAATCCTCAAAAATATGAACTTACTGCTCTTTCAGAAATCAAAATTGATTTATACTTTGTCTTTTCAGAACTCAAAAATCAATTCTGGGAATGATTAACTCTCTCTTAAATTGAAATCAAATTATTTGAAATGAACAATTTTCACAAATCTGAATAATTGTTTTCAAATTCACCTTCTTCACCTTCTCAGAAATTGAATGCTGGAGAATGCTCAAGGTAACCACTGCATGCAACATAACCACTCATTCATTCACTACCTTTCGAGAAATCGATTTTTGGAAAAGTGAAAATCAACCTACAAGGCGATCATAATTATGCTCAACTACAGAATCTTCCTCAAAAATCGAAATCTGGAAATAAAAATAATCCTTCTCTACCTTCGACTTCTATGTCTTCTCCCTTCTGTTGCAAAAATGAGTCTGCTACTCTGATTAAAAAAAATAAATAAATAAATAACAAAAAATAAATAAAAAAATCTCTCTGTATAAAAACATTTGACCATGTTTTTATTGCTCGATTCACAAATCAATCTCTGTTTCTCATGAAAATTCCCATTGTGCATATAAATGGAATGAATTTGTTCATACAGACCATACATGGATGATATGAATTATGCCCACTATATAAAAAAAAATAGGAAGAATTATGTTCTTAAAATCAAAATTGAAAATCACAACCACGGGACCATAACTACGCATGAGGAATTTGCGAGATTTCCTTATCTGGAAGTGATTTTGTAATATCTCTGAGATATCTTTGAGTTCCTGTGTTTAGACAGCGCCAATTTAATAAAAAAATTCCTTCGATATTTGCAAGGATTCGTTCATTAAATTAATGGCAAATACGTGTTTAATGGTGGCAATCGCTCAGGTTGTTTGACTGAAGTTTTAGCTCCTTTTTAACATGACACAATGCAATGCTTAACACGAGTTTTTTTCCTTGAAATCCGTTAATAGTTGGAGGCGATCTCTTACCTTCTTTCATGGGATTTCTAGAGAGAATTTTCAGCTCAGTGTAGAGGAAATCTCGGTTGCTCTCTCCTTTAAAAACGCTTCTTCTTATTCTCCACGGAATTCCTTCAATCCCTTCTTGCAATTCCACGCAATTTTCACACAATTCCTCTACTGCGCAGGGTCCTTTCCCACTCAATTCCCTTCACTTTCTGGGTTTTTCTCTCTGCATATTTCTCTTTCAGATAGGGTTCTTTTCGTTTTCTTGAGCTATGGACAAATACATAGTATTTTCCTCAATTCTGAGCTGGGTTTAGCTATGATGATGAAGGATATCATACACAGACAATGTTCAATCCTTTGAAAATGTTTTTGACCATTTGCTGCTATGAACGCTTACTCTCTGTGTAGTGAACATTTTTGCTGTTTATGAAACTCAATTTGAATGTTTGACCAGAGTTTGAATTTTTTTACCCATGGAAAATGCTACCTATACACATTTCAATGCATATAACCCAAATCGATTTTGAAAATCAATTTTAATATGTGCCATCATATATTTCACTTGCCCCTTTTTTTATTATGCATATAACTCTTTTTAAATGTCCTTCTCCTCTTTGATGCATATTTCCTTTTCATCATTTTTTAATGCTCTTTGAATTTTCATCATGCTCTTGCATTGCATAGCCTCGTGCCCAACGAAATGCATTATAACTTACCTTCATATCCATTCGAAATGCATTATGCCCACCACTGCATACCTTTCATACCTTTGCATTTCATTGAATTATTTGCATTTCATTGCATCATTTGATTTGGCATTGCATTGCATCATTGTTTTTTATTATGTGCTTTGGTTATGTCTCATCGAAATTCATTATTTCGATTTCTTATGACTTGTATCATTTCATAATATGCGCTTTTTATTGTTTTTAATTTAATTTTAAAATGACCCTAACATGGTCATATTTAAAATTAATTTTTTATGATACTAACCTTTTGACACTAACCTTTGTTTCTTTTGTAGGTCCAACAAGAATTTGATATTTGAGCCTTTCATTTTTTATCTTTATATTTAAGAAAATTAGGGTTGATGTGATATTGTACATGGAATATAAAATGAAATATGGTATATGGAATGATAGTTAAATGGGTAGGATAATGGATATGGAAATGAATAGGAATAGGAATATTGTGGTAGAATCATGAAGGTAGTGAAATGTAGATAATGGAGTAGGATAAATCTGGAATGTAAAATGATAGTGTAATAGAATGTATATCTAGTTAAATTAGTTTTAACAACTTCTAGAATTCTTTTGAAAAATCACGGGTTCTAAGAGCAATTTTTACACTTGTTGTATTTATACTTCCATAATAGCTTGATGTCAATGCTAACTGATGATGTCCTTTGCTAGTTCATTTTTTCCTCATGATGATGGTTCTTCAAGGATATTCTTTGATGGAACGTAGACACTAGTTTCCGCATATGATATTCAGGTCCCTTTTATCTTGTCTTTGTTCAGGGCCCTCGCTTATGAATGTGGATCCATATTGTTTATTCAAGTCCCTAACTGATAAATGTGAATGTGGGTGCCTTATTCAAGTCCCTTCAATACAGTTGCGCAAACTATTTTCATAGTTTTATTACGAATCTTCCCCCCTTGCTTATTCTGAGACTTGTCCCCAAGTCTTGCTTATTCTGGAGGATGGTTCCTGTAAAATCAAACTGGAGAAATGGTAAAACAAAATAGAGAATTCATATTGGCCAAACAAGTTGGTTTTCCAATATGAATTCGAGTTTGTGTTGTGTCAGTTTCCTCGATTTTCACAACCAAACTCCTTTATTATTTTTTATCTTTTTTTTTCTTTTCTTTTTTGGATGGAGGTGGGGTGTAATGGAGTAGGGAAGTATGAATATCTTATGAAAATAGGTTATATTGAAGTCATGATATAGTAGTAAATGGATAGATAATAAGTCTGCACTTCAACATGCATGATCGCGAAGCTTAGCATACAATATGGATGATGGATGAAATCATGAAACATATGGATTATGAAATACTTATTTGGCAATGGATGTCACTTTTCATCGTATAAAACTTGACTTCCTCTGATGATTATTAGCTTCATGTCTTTTTCCTCGATTTTGATCATGTCGTAGAGTGATTGGTGTTGTTGGTCAGTAACTAAAGACAAGCTTCAAGAATTTGATTTTCATTGGATGAACTCAACATCAAGTGAATTTTCTCTTTGCTTTGACTTGAGCATTTGTATTCATATTCTGGAATATCAATTTAAAACTGACTTTGAAAATTACTCCATCAATGGAGTTCACTCCTTCATTCTCCCTATGAACTGCAAAAACATAGCACTTGTTGCAATACAATATTATATGATGGAGGAAGAGAGGTGTAGAGTCTATATTCTTCCAATAAATATGTTAATCATTACAAGCATTGCTTAGAAAACATGTCCGAAGATGATATACAAACAAGATTCATTTATTTACCCCTTGAGGAATGGTGGCCAACCTAGACCTCCTAGCGGTATTTTGTTTACAAAAAATTCATTTTTTGTCCAATTAGACTGATTCCAATGCCAAGTTGAATTGAATGCATATGGCTACCTCCAGTATAAACATGTTTACAAAATGGTTTAAAATGATATGGTAAAAATTATAAGGAGTGCCATGTTTGATAGAGCTACTTGTTAATTTGTAACTAGACCAACAGTCACTATTTGAAGTGTAACTTCTTCTATAAAGATCAGATCAATGTAATTCCACTTGGATATTAAAGTAGATTCATTTATGTATTTCCATGATAAGTAGGGTTTAAAAATTCTTATGATTTATATCACAAAATTGGTGATCAACAGACATAGGAGGCAGAGTTTTACTATGTTGTTTTGAAGACATGTAGTCATTAAATGTGGCATATCTTTTTCATTTACCTCCAAATGGGATGATTGAAATTGTGGCTTAAAATATACTTGAATATATAGCTCCCATATAAAGAGGTTTTGAAAATAATACTATTTGGTATGTAAAATATACCAATGAATAGTCAAGACTTAGAATTGTCACCATGCAGATTTTTCAACAAGCTGTTAGTATTTTAAGAATACGTTTTTCATATGATACCATATTGAGGTGATTAAAATTTATTAGGAAAATAGATTCCAAGGTCTATCGTCCCTACCAATTTCAAGTAAAAATGTTTCCATTAGACACCTCAAATATAGGCTGTACTAACTCTATCCTCAATATTTCACTTGAGACCTAGTTTTGATTTTGATCACATTTTTATTTGTGATATAAATTGAAAATTTCAAAATGGATTCCAAAACTAGATTTCAAGAGATACCTTGTTTGAAAACATTCTTTTAAAATTATCATACATGTTTCCATTAAATCCTTCCAAACAAATATTGAACGATGATTTGAAGAAATATTCGTGACAGTTTGAAACAAAATTATTATGGAAGTCTTATTGTGAATTCATTCTACTTGTTTATTTATTCTATTATATCCTATTCTATTTTAGAAAAATAATTCATTCTCTCAACTATAAGAGAATTTCCAATTCATCCATTTTTGTAACTAGATCATGAGTAAACTCACATCCAAATTTGAAAAATATACATTAATGAAGGTTTGGACATGAAAATTTATTTGATCATAAAGATTTGATGAGAAACAATGTTGAAAAATGGAGTAGTGTTGTGACCTAATGACTAGTTGAAACCAAGATTTAAGATGATCTTTGTTTGCTTGGCTCTCATTAATTGTCATAGCACAAAACTCTTCTTGTGGTACTTGTTCAAAATCTTGTATGCACAAGGGATCTTGTGATATACATGCTATAAATTTTTCAATTTATGGCTCTAATGTTTGACCTCCGTTGCATATGACCCATGACTCATTCACCTCCTCACAAAGATAGCTAGAAGAAAATTCTTGATTCTCTTCCTGTGGATCATCTTCATGGATGTTTTGTTGCTCTTCTATACTTAGACATGAAGATTCATCCCTAGTGAGCATTCTAAATTGAGGACAAGGACTTGAGAATAGTTTTGCGGTGGCATACCCTCCTTCTCTAAATGATTTCTTTAACATCATTCTTTTTAGATCTTGTCTTGCAAATGGATTTCATAGTTATTTTTTTATTTTATTTTTTGTTGGGGTTTTTTTTTTGGGAATTTGCTTTTAGGATCTCTATTTCTAGGCATAAAGAAACATAGCTAAGAGAAATGTATCTTAGCTAAAAATTTTATCAATTTTTTAGTGTTTTTGTTTATCTTCTATTTGACTATGCTGATAATTGTCTCCTCAGCAATGACGCTAAAATGTTGGGCTAATTTATTAACACAAATTAACACAAGTATTTAATTATCAATCCAGGTTTGTAAAACTTGGAGGCAAGTCCATAGTGTATAGATATCAGATGTAGCCAAGCTTAGAAGATAAAATTTGAAGAGTTAAAGAAGTACATATTACAAATATAAACCTATTTTAGCAATTTCTAATTCACTTATGTAATATGTGAGGGATGAGGCTCCTAACTTAGGAGAACCAGGTTGTCCTTCCCTACAATACTACTTTCATGAATATAAATCCAAATCAATAATTAACAATGGTTTATAATGCAGAAGATGTAAAAGAAGAGGCTCCTAACTAAGGAGGACTAGATTCTCCTTCTTCACAATTCTACTATATCATAATCACCATTGCTTCAAATGAGAAATGCATAAATAACTTTAAATAAGAAAAGGAGAATCAAATTCAGTTTTAGTTCCAGATCAAATAGAAGGGGAATTTAACTTAAATTCCTTTGTGTCCCTTCATATGTAGATTAGAATTAACCCAATATCCATTCAACAATCATCACACATTAATTCAAATAAGAAAATCTGAAACAAAACAAGTAAACAAATCTAAAGCAACTAGTTTAAGAAAATTAAGCTAGTTTAACAATGAAGTGTACTTAGCTTGGAGTGGGGGCCCTCCACCCTTCCCTTGCAAACTTGAGGCTGCTATGAAATGCTGAAACTTCAATCACTCATCCACACCAATGAACAGTAAAATGAAAGTAGAACAGGTTCTTCTAATTAATCTCTAATACTCAAATGTCTCAGCATAAAGTTATATAAAAATTACATTCCATAAGCCTTCAAAGTTTTGGCTTAAATAGAAGATCATGAAACAAACTGATCTAAAGTCTCTTTAACAACTATATCTATTCATATCCATCTATCTAAGTTGAATCCGTCCAATCCATCACTAAAAATATGGACAATCCCATGAAATCATAAAACTACCCTATTTCCTAGGGATTTTCTGGTTGACTAGTCATGTTGGAGCAGCCTTGACCGAGCCTATTTTAGCTTGTTTTGACCGAACCAATTGGAATTAATTTAGTCCTAGTTCCCATGCTTTCCATTCATGTATCTAGCTCGAGCCCAAGTGTCCTGCAAATATGTCATCCACATAGCCATTATGGGAATTTCTGATTCTATCCAAAAATACTCTTAAAACCCATTTTTTGCAAAAATATCTAAAAATTGAAAAACATAATTTATTTGCTTGAATATGCATAATAAGGTCAAAATAAGGTGTATATGGATGGCATATGGTGGAAAATGATGGAAATTAGGTGGATTTTAATAAGCAAAATTTGATAAAAACTGAGGGCCAACAATGTTCTAGCCCTTTTATATTATATAAAGTGAAATTTCCATCTATACATATAACCATGAAAGCTAGCAGCCCTAATATTGGAACATTACAGTCAACACCACCTCCTCCTCCAAAGAAGCATACTCACTCTGCACTGTGGAGAAGCCAAGGGTTGTCCCAATACTCTCAAAGCCCTTTCTAAGCAATTCTTAGCAAAATATTGTCTCCCAAAAGCCTCTTCTATGAGCTATGAGTTTCTATTTAAAAAAGGGAAGGGTGACCCTTAACATTCCCCTTTGTGACTCTTAGAATACTCTCATGACTCTTCACATTACATATGACTCTTTGTATTCCACTAATGACACTTGGAATCTCACTTTACATCATGTTTACAAAATTGATATATTTTCCACATATACCCATGCGGGAGAAAATTGGCTTGAGTCATCCAGACCAGAAAACACTAAGACACAGATGAGTGTTGGAAGACTAGCTCATCAACCTTATCTACGTGATCCTCGGTGACAAACTAATGCCATGATTGGTAGTGCCCAATGGTGTTCACGCACTCTTTAATGATGTCCTTCTAGAAACGAACTCTTGCGTCCATTGCTCCGAGGTATACTGATTTGGAACCTCTGTCCAACTTATCATGTAACATGTGCAGCTTAGTCCTTACCATGGCCGGATCGGTGTTGTACATCTGCATGTTATCTGTGCTCACTTGCAAATTTGCGCTGGTGAACGTGAGCATCAACTGATCAAAGTATGCATCAAGCTCGAGTCCTTCTTGGTTCTTCTCTTTGGCCTTTGTGAATGTACCAATTGACGGGGTGCCATACTTTCTCACCATGAAATCCTAAATCATTTACAACTATGGATATGAAGCCTCCACACTGGTGATGAGAAACGGGAGTTCGTCATAGTTCCAGATCTAACTCTGGATGTGTGCTCTGTCCAACTCCACCTACAACTTCATCATCTTGTGCAAGTGAACTAAGGCTCCCTTGTACCTCGTTTTCCATGTATGTACATGATCAACTGTGGTGTGTATGTCTATGAGTGCTCATGCTATCTTTGTGCACCATTATTGATCATGACCATTTCGATGGACAACTCCTTGAGCATAGTGACAAACCTATCATACAGTCTTCGCATGACTATCTCAAGAGTTGATACTTCATCAAGTATGGCCATCTTCATCTCTGCCTTGGCGGATCGAGTTGATTGTTCCTATCACTGCTTGCCTGCTTGCAACTCCTTAGCCATGCACTCATTTTTTTCTATCAATAACCTAACACTCGAGTTCATGTCTTCAGCATAAGACTTTGTAGCACCGACCAAGGTATCTAGATGTCTCTGTCCATCTGACAAAATCACCCATTCCTCCAAATGCACAAGTGATGCATGCTCGTCCCAGGTTCACACTCTACATGCTTGTACAAAACTGTGTTGTGACTCATCAAATTCTAATTTGAACATCTATGTTCCCGGATGGTCCTCAAGGAGAATGGTATCCCCTTGTTCACTCGAGACTTGCTTTGTTGTTGGAGTTGGTGAAACCTGTGGAGTGACCTCGGTTTGTTTTGGCATGAGGTGGGTATCCTGATCCTGTTCCAGCTGCTCCAGACCCATGTCCATATGTTCTACTATATGTTCATCCTGTAAAGAAAGTTACTATCACTAAGGTTGCTCACCTTGTTCCTCATGTGCTTTTGGTTTAGAGTATTCAAACTTTATTGGTGTGGCTTGTGATATTTGTGTGCTTTGCGCTTCCTCTCATTGTTGTTCCTTTTCATGCTCATGTTGCACTTCCTTCTCTCTTCTGCACAGCTCTTATTCTTCTGTAAGATTTTGCTAGACTTCCTCCAACATCCTCTCATTATCTTCCAGCCTTTGCTTCTCTCTCTTTCTTTGCGTTATCCTCCTGCCACGCTGAAGCCTCTTCATATATATCTCCAAATATACCTTTGTGCCTTTGACAATCTTCCTCTTTCCTTTGTCTTGCACAATTTTGTTGCTTGTTGTTGCTATTTTTGTTGCTCCCTATGGTGTTGCTTCCTTGAGTGTTGCTAGTGACTCCATTGCAATGTTGAGTAGTTCATTGAGCCTAGAGAAGTTGTAACAATATCTCCAAGGGTTTTGCTGTGGCCAGTGACATGCCCCGTGGATCCAAGGATGACACGCTCTGTGGGCTGCAATGGTCTCTGATTCAATTAAGGATGGAAAATAACAGAATATTATCCCCATGGGAAGATTGCAGGGAGTGATAGTAGACATTGAAGGCGCGAGCACATTGGACAATTTCGAAGTGATAGAGATCATGGATGAAAACAATCTGTATCCCATGTTGCTTCGGATTGACTGGCCTATCGACATGAATGGAGTAATAAATATGAAGAATAGGATGATGTCATTTGAAAGAAAATCGCTTTGCGTGGTAGTACCTTTGGACCCTGTAGAAGGACCGTGCTATACTGAACTAGTTTGCGATTATGAAGAAAACGATGATGATCTAGACCAGATCTATAAAATAACATTGCGAGATCAAGGTTTTTTTAATTCAACAACTGATGGGCCCATTGCATGGGACCACGAAAATTCTTGTACATCACATTCAGATGAAGAATTGGAGCACTCGTAGAATAGGTTGCATGAAGTATCTACGTTATGCTGTAACATGATGACTAATTCATTGTGCTATGTATCATGGGAGGCAAGGATTTTTCCTTATTATGATGGTCTAACTGGAGTAGATAAATTTTTGGATGCATTTGAAAGGGAAGTACATGAGAAGCATTGCTTCCAAGCCTTGTATTTGGTGTTGTGCGCTACAACTACAAGATTGTGGGGTACGCATAAAGACAATTTTGATGGATGGCATGAATACAGAAGAATGATGAGGTTGTGGTTTGGTCGCCTGAAAGTGAAACTAACAGAGAAATATGATAGGAGGAACGATCTGCGTGATCACTTAGAAAAATGGACTGAAGCTTATCGAATGAAGCCGCAACCGGAGTGGGTGCATCTATTATGTCACACTTTGGATGTAATACTAATGAGCTGGTACCTGGAAACAGAGCTCTGCCATGGAACTGAAGAATGGGACATTTTGAGACAGGGATTCTTGATGACATTTAGCTTTGAATATGGGTTCGAATGTATTGACGAGGCATTGCAGGAGGTCAAGGTAGCTATCTTCAGAATACTGTAGGATCCTTTGGACTTGATTCAACTAGATTGGAGCACCCAGCTGCACCATGCGCTAGAGTTATATAATGTGACTACTAAAGAAGAAGATGAGGATCTGAGGAAAATTAACATCCCAGAGGCAGAAGGCCACCATGAGGTTGAATGGCCACCGATAGAGAACCTAGATATCACCGCACCGTTGAAAACTAGACAAGTGAACATTGGAATAGAGGCAGAAGTAAAGTTTGGAAAGATAGGAGACTACTGGGATGATGCTATGGTGGATAAGTTCATTGAGTTTCTCCACGAATATTAGGATTTGTTTCACACAAAATTTTTGGACTTGAAGGGAATCATTGGCGATTTGGGAGTGATTAAAACAACTTTAAAACCAAACACAAAGCCTGTTAAGAAAAGGCTCGATCGCCTTAATCCAAAATACAAGGAAAAGGTCCACTTAGAGTTGGGTAAGATGCTTGCAACAGGTATTATTGAACCATTGAAGGAATCTAAATTCGTGAGTCGAATGGTAGTCCAGGAAAAGAAGAAAAAGGATGAAATCAGGATTTGCGTAGATCTCATGAAGCTCAATGATGCCTCCGTTCATGATCCTCTTCCAACTCCATTCAAAGATGAAGTATTGGATAATCTTGGTGGGAAGGAAGCATATTCGTTCACTGATGGGTTCTATGGATACGATCAGATAAAGATAGCTCCAGAAGGCAAGAGTAATACAACCTTCGTTACTGAGTGGGGATGCTTTCAGTCTAAGGTAATGCCTTTTGGGATTAAAAATGTGTCAGCAATTTTCTTGCAAGTAGTCATCACAGCGTTCAAAGAGTTCATTCACAAATTTATGGAGCTCTATTTTGATTATTGGATAGTATTTGGATGATTAAAGTGTCATGTAGCTAGTTTTCGGTTGATGTTCGATACATGTTGAAGGTATCAGATCTTGCTAAAGTTGAAGAAATGCTTACTTTGCATCCATTTCAGAATCTTGTTGGGTCATGTGCTATGCAGACAAGGATTAATGGTGGACCCTACTAAGATCATGGTTATAATTAATTTGGAGGTGCCAAGAAGTGTTAAACAGTTGCACGCAACGCTCGGTCGTACTGGATACTATTGAAAGTTCATCAAGAGTTATGCCCAGATTACTGCGTCGATGGAAAAGCTATTAAAGAAGGATGCTACATTCTATTGGGATGAAGAATGTCAGCGGAGTCTGGATGTATTGAAGGAGAAAATGGTCACCACATTGATCCTAGTCTTCCCAAATTGGAAGAAGGAATTTCATGTGCATGTGGATGCGTCATGTATTGCGCTGGGAGCAGTTTTGACGCAGGCCGGTGAAGGAGAATTGGATCACCCTATAGTGTTTGCAAGAAGGAAGTTGTCTAAGGCTGAAAAGAATTATTCTATGATAGACCGCAAAGGGTTGGCTATGGTGTATGCACTCCAAAATTTAAAACATTACCTACTAGGCGGACAATTTAAGATGTATACAGACCATTCTACATTAAAGTACCTAGTAAACAAGCTTGTGTTGGGGGAGAAAATATGCAAATGGTTCTTTTTATTTCAAGAGTATGATTTCGAAGTAATTGTGAAGCCAAGGTGATTGAATGCAGGACCAGAAGATCTGTCGCACATTGAAACGGGAGAGGAGCCCACCAATTCGGAGGAGGGGTTGCCTAACGCGCATCTCTTTGCGGTTCACATAGCAGATAATCACTTTGCAGAAATTATCCACTTCCTGACTACGGGAACTGCTCTAGAAGGATACATGAGTCAACAAAGGAAGGAATTGGTTGTGCGCATGCCAAACTTTTCTATTATTGTAGGCCACTTGTATAAGATGTGATCAGATGAGATATTGTGACGCTATGTGCCTGATTTTGAATGAAATAATATCCTAGCTGAAGCTCATGGAGGGGTTGCAGGAGGCCATTATGTAGGAAAAGCAATGGTGCAAAATATTTTACATGCTAGGTTGTGGTGGCTGATGCTGCACAAGGATTCCAAAGCATATTGTAGGGCGTGCGATGCGTGTCAAAGAACTTGTGGGCCATAGTGGAGGGATGAGATGCCTTTGAATCCGCAGGTATCATTACAACCATTTTAGAAATGGGTAATTGATTTCATAGGATCGATTCAACCTCCAAGAAAGAAGACGGGCACGCAGTATATCATCACTGTGACCGAGTATTTGACCATATGGGTAGAGGCACAATCTGTGAAGGACTATATAGGGGAAAAAACAATGAAGTTCTTAGTTGAATATGTGTTGACTAGGGTTGGATGTCCGAATATTTTGATGAGTGATCACGGTATGCATTTCCTCAATGAAACAATTAGCGCATTGATAGAAGAATTCCAAGTTTATCATGAAAAGAGTATGCCATATCATCCTCAGTCTAATGGGACGGTTGAGGCGTTTCATAAAATATTGGAGGGTGCATAGAGAAGGGTTTGCAATGCATAGAGGAAATATTGTGACGTGCACGTACAAGCAGTATTATGGGCTTACACAAATACTTGTAAGAATCTTACTGGTCAGACATCGTTTAGGCTGTTCTATGGCATAGAGGCTATGATTCCTATGGAGTACATTGTACCTAGTCTACGCATAGAGGCATTCACAGGAATGGCAGATCACAGAGCCTTAGAAGAGTGGCTCGCACAGATAGCAGATCTTGACGAAGATAGATTTTTGACTGGATTCCATCAGTAGGTTCAGAAGGAACGCAAAAAGGCATGGCACGATCGACACATCAAACTGCACACCTTCAAGGTAAATGATTTAGTTTTATTATATGACAGTAACTTTGATAAGTTTCCAAGAAAATTTCAAATGCATTGGCTGGGGCCATATGTTATCAAAGATATTATCGATGATGGAGCAATTCAGCTCATGAAATTGAATAGAGATCAATTTCTGAGAAAGGTAAATGGAAGCCGATTGAAGCCATACACCAGGGATCTAGCCCAATGACTACATGACGGTAGCACAATCTTAGCATTCTAGGCAGCTACAAGGAGCTGCAGGACTATAAACTAAAACGCGTGGTTTGTAGAGTTGCGCAACAAGGGGTCTTTGTGAAACAGGAGGGTGTCACAGTACCAGAAGAGGCACGGACGGAGTTGCGCTATAGGGGTGGAGACTGTGTAGCACAACTAGAAAGTGATTGTTACCATCATTATTCATGATTTGACTGCAAGGAGATGGTTAAGAGGAGTGGTGGGTCAACATTTAAGGCATTGAAGGCTAAATATAAGGGTGAAGTCTTTGAAAATCTGCTACCACTCTAGCATTTATGGATGGATTTTGGGGGAAATGGTCAAATTTGAATTCAAATTCACCTATAAATTATGCATGGCCACCCAACAAGAAACACATTTCATTCTGAGAAGTTCTGAGTTGAGATGTTGATTGCCTATGAATCGATTGTATTGGGAAGATTTAGTCGCGAGCTCTACATTTGCCAAGTTGTCAGAGGTAAATTAGATATTCATCCTAGAAAAGATGATAGGATGAAGACCCGTGGAAACCATGAGTACTAGTGGAGACGTCGCTTCTGAGGGAGAGGTTCTGAAAGTTGTGCAGGGGGAGGTTCCAACAACAGTGCCTATGGCACCAAGGTTGCCAACGTCGGTGAGAGAGGACCCCAAGCAAAGAAAGATAAATAAAACAAGTCGGTGTCAGTGTGCGAGTCATCGAGAAACATGATGCTACACAGGCCCAGTGTAAAGAAAAGTCAAGCACGAAGGAGAAGGGTAAAGTGGTGGACCTAGAGATTGAGGAGGGTGCAGAAGATATAGATATTGATGGGGTGGACCCTATATCTAAGTTGCCGGAGTATATCCCTCGACGCGAGGGAAAAGTTAAGGTCTCGAGGGACCCATATGCAGGACAGTTCCTCCTTAGCACACCGCTATTACCAGAGAACATCACCTTTGAAGGTCCTCGATTGGCGCAGATCCCGCACTTAAAGCTCTAAGATTGGGATTTGGCAGACCACGAGTGGTTCCCCCACCTTACTACCAACACCTTCATGCAGAGGGTTTTCTAGAAAGAGTTTGATGTCACGACGTTGGAGCCTGTGGAATCGATTCGCGGAGTAAACAAGTCAAGGTTGTTGAACCTGCTGTGGGTGTCGCACTACCATCACTCAAATATAAACCTGATTTTCATTAAGTAGTTGTTGTGCCTGGTGCATGATGGGTGCTTGTAGCTGAATGTGCTGATCCCCATCACTATCATTTTGATCCATTAGATCACACTATTTCCACATTCAAGACTAAATCCAGCTAAGGAATATAGTGAAAAGATGAGCGAGCACAACCTCACTGAGAATATGAAGGAAAAGTTTAAACTTGTGAAGAAGCCATGTGGGTACTCAATTACTTGCATTACTGACCCCACGATAACTATTTCCACTTACATTCTCGCTAGCAAGGTTATGAGAAAGTTCCATGTGGATGAGGTGTTGACACTAGTGGTTTTGTTGGCAACACAATGCTCTGAGGGCACACAGTTCAACTAGATGCGCTACCTCTGCAGTGAGTTCCTCGCGAAATTCCGAGAGGCACATAATGACAATAAGACTTTCCACTATTCATGGTTTTTTCTCTTGATAGTGCTCATCATGTGGATTTGCTGGAGGATAGCCAGTTTCCTCTAGTGAAGAAAGATTTAACAGAAGCCACATAATTTGCATTTCTCTATGCCACCAAAGATGGTGCGCGGGTCATTAAGAGCAAAGTCTTTTGGGTGCTGATGGAGGCAAGCATCTGCATGGCCATGAACTAGAAGCCACGATTGTCACTAACCGTGTTTGAGAAACTTTTGGTGTATGCGGAGTTCAAAGCAGACTTCCACCATGTCTACATCCGGGTGCAAAAAGACCCCGAGTAGAAATGGTTGGACCTAGCATACCTTACTATGGATGACGCTATTCAAGAGGTCATCAAGCGTTGGACAACAAAGTGGCATTCTACTTATAACATGGTGGTAGGGACTAGCAAGTCTGGGAATAAGAAGAAAAAGGAACTGACCAAGCAGAAGGTTCAGCAGTTGGTTGAGAAGAGGAAGAAAGAGGCGGAGGAAAAGGCCTAAGTAGAAGCGGAGTGCACTACAAAGGATTAGGTAGAGCAGGAAGAGAGCATCTATGAAAGAAGTCAGAAGTCTCCTTCACCCCAAATGGAGGATGAAGAGAGGTAGAGCAGGGTGGTGGTGAGCAACAGGAAATAATTCCCTTCCAAGTAAAGCGGTACAGGGAGCAGTGAAAGGAAGGATCGCGAAAGAAGACAAAAGCCACCTAGTCGTTGCTAGATCCGATTACTTTGAAAGATGACAACTTGGATGTAATTGGAGACAAGGTGTGGGATACAAGAGTAGAATTGCTGCAATAGTTTGAGTAGCACCAAAAGCAGGCACTGAGCATCATCCAAACAACGAGAATCCAGGAAGGTGCAAGACAAAGCAGCGTGGCATAAACCAGTTTGGCACTGAGGACCACTCAAGCAGTAGAGATGGTTTGGTCATTAGACCTCTCAGCAGTCACGCTGCCTAATGGAGCTTTGAGCATGGAGGTGGCCACTAAAAAGGCTATTGTCAGCTCTTTGAAGAATATTGACCTTAACCTGGCCGCGCTCCCCAGTGAGTTTCTTCACACACTGCAAGCAACTGTGATCATAGAGGTTAAGGCCCAGGAGAAGCGCGTGCTAAGCCTGATAAATGAGTACAAATTAAAAAAGAAACAAATGTTCGTGGAGAAATCAATAGCGCTGGAGGCACAGAAGAAATTTTAGGTGCAGAACAACCAGGTTGTAGCGATGGTGGCTGGGGCATGCAGAATAGTCCCACTGCATATCCTAAAGGAAGCATCATTAGAGGCGAAGATTAGGAAGTTCCCTACAGGTTTGCATGATGCGAAGACGGAAGTGGCCAAGGTTTAGTTTGAACTAAACCTGAAAATCATTGAGTTAGAGTTGAAGTCATAGCCTTCATGTTAGCTTGTTGGGGCCTGACCTAGGTTCGTAGTTAATTAGCTAAACCAATCCCTATACTACTGGCCCTTTCGGCAATAGTCCAGGGAGAATGGACTGAGGTCTCACCAAAAGTAGTATGGGAGGGTACTAGAACCAAGTTTTTTCACCCTTGAGATGTCTGAGAGGTTCAACTAGTCCAATGTTGGTTCATGTGCGCAGGTTGCTTCGCTCACTTTCCCATTCCCCACGACCTGATACACTGCCTTTGCACAGCCCTAGCAAGGGGTTGTGGAGCTCCCGCACTGCGCTCTGCACTATTACCCGAGATCTTACTTGTCTTCTAGTACTATTTAATTACCTTTGCCTACTTGAATGTCTTAAGTTATAATTAGTTATACAAAAAATCATATAGGTTCACGCAGTGAATAAACAATATACTTGCAAATCCAATCATGCATTAAACCATGGAAAGATACACAAAAATATAGTAAAACTTCTCTTTATTAATTCTTCCAATGGTTACAGCCTCAACCTGCCCTTTTCACTCAGCTTCAAGTGTCCGCGGACTCAGCTACAGACTACTAAGGCCTCTACGCACTCAGTTGTAGAGAATTCTCCTACTCTATGACCCACAGCCACACTTTTCACCTTGACTCAATCCCTTAGCCTTCTCCTTTCCTTATATTCATCTATTGGTTATCTTATACATGTAGAGCCTCACTCTATTTATATAATCCCATTGTCCACGGACCATGGGTAGGTCTATCTAGCTGAGATTACATTACAAAAACTAGGGTGGACAACCCTATGACTCTATTATAATCGCGCCCCCCGCACCCACAATTCGTGGAGCTTTTACAAAAATATTTGGTCAAAACATGGGCTTTAAGCCCCAAAACATGCCTTGGGGGGATTCCATTTCCAACAGGAGCCCAACACAAACATCGTGACTCACCCTTGAGTCACTCTGTCGGTGTGGAGTCCCTCCAATTGTTCTTGAACTGCGGCAAGGTCAACAACATACTGAGCTACTGCTTGCTCGATCTGTTGCATACGTTGTTCCAAGACCTATGTGTTGGAAGTGCTTCTCTACATTAGTGCGTGCATCCCCTGCATGTGTCCGAGTTTGCCTTCAATTTTAGCTGTGACGGTGAAGGCATCGTTGATCCAAGGCTGAACGCGTGCCTTTACGACTACTTCCTTGTGTCGTGCCGCATCCACCTGTGCTTTCAGTGCTTTGGCATGTTACATCCAGGTGAGCCTCTGAGTGAGGGACACCATCTACGCAGTTCTTTTCACATTTTCATACTACTGTTAGAGTTCTCACACCTCTATCTCTAAGTGCTGGATGTTGGGGTCCTCTTGCAGATTTTTGAGGACCTCAAATGATTCTTCCAACATGCTGGTGCGGTATAGCACTACACTACCAATTTTATCAAGTCCCACTGTGATAGTGCTAGTGCACTGTTATTTGACTTCCGGAGGGGTGGACGACCGCACCTTTAACCACAGCTTAGCAAACTGAAGGTTCAGCTGCAGCTGAACCTTGGTCATTTCCTCCCGAACCTCATGCATCACTGCTACTAACCTATGGACGCGGGCATCTGCTAGAGTGTCAGCTGAGATCGCCAGCTCCGGGACGCTTTGACAAGCTTCAGCTATGAACTGTACCAGCTGTCAATTTTGCGAAACCACTTCGTCGCACTACAAGCTTAACTATTCCATATTTATTTTATTCTCGCTAATGACTTGAAGTGCATGGATCTCCCTAGCCCATAGTTCTATAGTTATCCCATCCAATAGAATGTATAAGGTGTCCCATGGGAGTGTAGTGAGGTTGATGCCGAGACCCTTCAACGCGCTAATTGTAGGCCTGGCAGCCTCATTTGCTATCACTAGTGTCCCTTCTGGAAGCACTACGGTATTCGTCACCCGAGCAGACATCATCTATTCTGCAGGCGTTGTTCCGACTGCGAGGCTATTTGAAAGGGTACCAGCCGGAGGAGTGTGCACCTGCAACTCCTGTAGCTGCGCTCTGAGGGCCTCCAACACAATCTGGTTCTCCTGCATGAAATTTTGGAGGGCCTCGGAGGTAACATCGCGCATTGTCTCGCTGATGTTGTGCAAATCACCCTCAGTTAGGGTGATCATGTCAATAGACAACTTTGATGCCTTTACCTTCTTGCGTGACCCTATCTTCTCGGTTGGGTGCTGGCACTTCAACTGTGTTGATGCGATCTGTGGGTCTACACCTCCCTCTTCTTCCTCTACCTCCTGCCCATGCAAAGGGGATGTTTGGCCCTTGCGCACCTTCGTGGCTGCCTCTTATGCTGTTGTTGCTCCTTCTGTGGCCCTTTCTTGCTCAGTTGTTGTCTGTGTAGCACCCAGTGTCACCCGCACTTCTACTACCACTACCTCCTTCCTTCTCTTCTCTGCCAACTATGCGATGTGCAGCTTGGCCTCATCTTTCTTCCTTTGTACTGCTGACTTCTCTATCTTCGTGATGTCTGGAACTCGCCACTCCAACAGCCATGCCTCCAGTATGCTAAAGATGACATCATCTGTGGCTACAAAGGGTAGCTTTCTCCATTGTTTGGTCAGGTCTTTGCACACTTCGATGTAAATGTTATGGATGTCAACTTTGAATTCCAGAAAACCCTGCAGGTTGTTGTAAATAGTGGGCAACAACCACGGCTTGTGGTTGACACCCAATATGAGGTTCATCTCCATGAACACCCATAATATTTTACTGTCACAAATCCTAGTGGCATCCTTTGTGGCTTAGAGCAAAGCGTACTTCGCAGCCTTCGATAGATCTCTGTCAATCATGGGGAATTGACTATCCTCCGATAATTCCCCTACCACAAGCACTATGGACAACAGAAGACATGCATAGTGGAATGTTTTTCCATGTTCCTAAGATTCATGACAATTCTATAAAAACTCCTTGCAGAGGAAGTCAGACTAGTTAAACTAGACCCCCTTCACGCACTACTCAGCTATTGCAACCACCGGCGTGCGTAACTCGTCTGCGCGGCACTTGGGCATAACCTTACTGGCCAGTATTTGGGTTTCCACTTCACTGCCTTGTCATTGATGTTGGATATGGCCTAGCCCCTTTTCTTCTTTTCCAACTTGTACTTTTTCTTCATGGCCTCCGTGATGGCCAAGTCACTACCTTTCCCTTCTAAGATGTCCACACGGTCCTTTTCTTCTTTGCCAACTTGTACTTTTTCTTCATGGCCTCCATGATGGCCAAGTCACTACTTTTCCCTTCCGAGATGTCCACGCGGTCCTCTCCTTTGGATGGAAGCCGAGAAATGCAGTGAATAAAGTCTCTCATGATGGGGATGGGCTCCTCCAACCACAAACACCCATCATGCACCAGGCAGAGAAGTTGCCTAACAATGAAAATGGTTATTGTGGCATGGTGGAAATGCGGCACCTAGAGTAGGTTCAGTAGCGTAGCCTTTTCCACTCCGCGAAACCACTTTCTTGGGACTAATTCTATAACCCCCATCACGGTGTTTTGCTTGGGCTTCATGAGGTGCGAGGTCTCAAGGTGAGGGAATTTCTCATGGTTAGAGAGGTCCCAATCTTCAAATTTTAAGCTCGACACCAATCCTAGGTGCGTGCCCTCAAAAATAACATTTTCTAGGAGGAGCAGGGTTTGTAGCATGCTCTTGGTCACGTTAAGGTCCTTGGGCACTCTAGCCTTTCGTTTCTGTGGGGGGCAAATAGGTGGGCAGCTTTGTCAGGGGATGCGTAGGCTCAGTTTCCTCCTCCATGCCTTCCTCTTCTGCGATGATTAGGTCCTCCAAGTCTTCCTCTTCTTCATCGGTCTTTATGGTGACGACTTTCCCCTTCTCCTCCATTCATAGCTTGGTGCACAGCGGGTTCCATGGGGACACACGTACGAGAACCATCATTTTTTTGTTCTTCTTGGGTCTTGGCGTATGCGGCGATCTCCAGATTTCTACCACAATCCTGGCACCTTCCGGAGCATCCTCCATAGTTAGGGCCTATGCGGAATCTTCGACAATCATTTTTGTTATCTCCATAACATCCTCAATTGTTGCCATCATGTCTGTCCAGAAATCTAGCAGTCATGAACTCATGGTCTCAATCAACGCTCGACACATAAAAATCAACGCTTTGCTCAATCACTCAATTTGCAAATGACCAAGTGTTGTTTGTTGGGAAACCCTTTGTAATTTATAGCACTTTTTGAATTTGAATTCGACCATTCCCCCCAAATCTAGTTCATTAATGCTCCTTTGGCAGCAGATTTTCCCTAATCTTTCCCATAAATCGCGTCTTAAATCCCTATTGCCCGCTCCATTTGGTCTTATGTCGAGCATCCCATCGTGAATAGTGACTTCAATGGTCACTTTCTGGCCAACCCACGTGGCAGTGTAGCCCCCCGTGCTCAGATGCGAACCTTGTGACTCTTTGTTTCTATGCGCAGCTCCCAGGTAGAATAGTTTATAGTCCCGTGCTTCCTTTCAATTGCATGGAGCACTAAGACTGTACTTCCTTCAATTAGTCAGGTGGTCACACTACCTGTGTCAAGTTTCATCTTGTCATCCATCATGTTTCTTGGAGAATACCCACCTTTTATTGTTACGGTTGGCATCGCACACTTTACCATCAGCAACGCACTACCCTGGTCAATAAGATTAGCAATGTGCGGTCTAAGCCAAGGCATCAAACTAATCAATTCATACCGATAGGCCTTAAACCTGTCATCGCGATCAAATGCATCCTGTATTATCACCCTAGTCTTTTTGCTGAGAAAATCTTCCTTTATCTCATCCGCCATCTTCTTGACTTTCGTGTCCACCAGATCACTTTTCTTCCTTAATCGTACCCTTTCTTCTTCAAGTTCTTGGAGTTTAAAATTTTTCCTGTTGGATTTCTGCTTCCAAGGTTCTGTGAACCATCATATCTACCGGTGATATCATGTGCAATATAGGCTCTCCAAGTACTATAGGGCTTACTGCAGTTGCTTCATACTCCAGCCTTAGCAGTGCCCATGCAGTCAAGTTTTTGCACGTTGTCCTATAAGTCGAGAGAATGGCTGGTATGCGAAGGTCCTAGTTAGTTTGCTTCACATTGTGGAACTTGTTCAATGCTTCATGTACTTTGTTAAAAGATTCTACGTGGATATTCTTCTGCGCACTTGGTCTTTCCATACTTCGTGGTCCCAACGGAGGGGTCAATCACACCATTGCCTTACCGAGACTTGCTTATTATTCAGGTCTCCTACCACAAGGACGATGTATATTCATGCAGGTTTTGCACCATATGCCTGTATCCACATGGATAGGTGGGTGTATGGGTTGGTTCATTCGTCATACTTGTCTTTCAATCACATCTGAGGCTTCGCAAACTACATGTGCATCATCCTTTTGCATTCACGCCAGTCCTCAAAACCTCGTTTGTGCGTGCCCCACCATCTTGTTGGCATAGCTCATAGTACCCATTTCAGAGCGTCAAAACACTACTGTTCCAGTACTTCTCTTTCATATTTGTTCAGGAAGTCATCCACCTCGCTTAACTCGTCATACATAGGAAAATCTCTTACCTCTGTCACTACACAGTGTAGAGATCTCGTCATCATGTTACAGTTGAGCATGGTTACCTCGTGTAATCAGTTCTGCCATTGTTCTATCTCCTCGTCAGAATCTAATGTATAGAAGCTTTCATGCTCACAAGACATTCAACCTTCCACAGTTGGATTTACCCAGTCTTGCTCGGGCGCAATTATCTTGTAGATGCAGTCCATCTCATATTCCTCGATCTGCGTGGTCAATCTCCTCTCCCTTCCTGTTTGGTTCGTGTGCTTCCCGAGCTTTCAGACTATGCACAATTCTCTTGGCACGGTCCCAATGCTTCTAGTTATGAGTTCTTGCAACCCATTTACAACCTCGTTGTTGCGCAATAGCTTCATGCATGTCTCAAAGAATGTAGTGAGCATCGATGGGTCCATGTCTGGCTCCCGTCTTTCTTTACTTCTAAAAATGGAGGCATCAACAAAGCTCCTCTTAGCTTCCATGAAGGTCTCCTTAGTGCGCTCCAAATCAAATTCTAGTTCCTTCATTGGAGCCTTACGAACCAAGGTACTTTATTCAAGTTTCTTGCCTTTGTCATATCCTGTGACAATTCCACTCCATAGCACAATATTTACATTAGGGTCTTCCTCGTGTGGCTCATACCTCATCATTTGCAGGTTTTGAGTCAAGCGAGGTTGGAGTGCTCCTTTATCACACAACCTCGGTATCAGTGTGGTACAATCCTCTATTCATGGTTAAAAAACGTACAATATAAGCATGATGGTCTCTTTGGATTCATACAATCGAGGGCATAATGCCCTGCCCTCTGCAATTGTAGCATATCAGCGGTTTGTGACCTCGTCCTAGTCCCCCTCCACCTCGGCCTTGTCCGCACCCCTAAAATCTGGTGCACACCATTCTTGTGTTTTGACCGAAGGGCCATGTTTCAGCCTGAGCTATATAGGTAGGAGTTCGATCCATCATCAACTCATAACTTCTACAGGTGTGCTCATCATGCCCTACTGACCTACAGAAATTACAGAACAACTGTTGTGAATTTTGTGTATACATCTGCAATAGATGGCAGTTATCTGTAGCATGATTTCCTCCTATCTGACAAATCGTGCACCATAATGCATGCGTCACGCTTAGTCCTGCTTGTGCCTCCAGTCTTAGTGGCATTGGCCCTCCTCCCGCACGTAATTCACGAACATCGGGAAGTGGTCCTTGTCATGCCCCTGGCCTTTGCATTTTACACACCATACCTCATCGCACATCTCTCTTGTCTTGTTTCAAACTCTGCATCTCTAGGCACAATTTTTTCAACTGCGCATGGATCTGCTAAATTCCCAGGTTAGGATCTTACATCGAAGTCTCATGCAATCTCATCGCGACCTCGAAAGCCTCAGCCTAAGTTGTTAGCCTTTGTTGTAACAGCACGTTTCGTAGATGTGACACTTACGATGCTACAAACCTATCGCGGTGGTGCCCATCTGTTAATGTCATGTTTGCTTCGCAAATTGTACACTTCAGCCTTTGATCCAATTCCCACGGGGTCTCGCCTCGTAGCATTGTGATGTCCTTGAATCCAATGATTGACTCTGCCTTAGATTTTGGCCTGCTAAATTATTTTTTTAGCATAGCTTGGATATCCGCGATCCCCGCATTTGTATTGTCATTAGAATGCTTAATGTACCAGGTCAGTGCGCGATCATGTAGAGTGCTGATCAATGTCACCTTCTTTATATTGTCTTCTGTGACACCCTATGCTTCCCATACAACTTTTGTCACGAACCAAAATTGGTCTGGATTTCCATTCCCTGCTCCCTTGAACACAGGTATCTTTATCGTGCTTGCCATACTACTTCACGGTGGTGGCGGAGGTGGTATGGGTGAATACGGGGGTGAATATGGTGAAACTAGTGGTGGTGTGGGTGGGGATGGTATGTGTTGGCTTATAGGGGCCTGACCTAGGTTCAGAGTTAATTTAGCCAAACAAATCTCGGTACTACTGGCACTTTCGGCAATAGTTCATGGAGCGCGGACTGAGGTCTCACCCGAAGTAGTATGGGAGCGTGCTAGAACCAGGTTTCCACAGCCTAGACATGTCTCATGAATCTAAGTGGTCTGCGACTTAACCCTATGCACAGGTTTCTTTGCGCACTTTCTCGCACTTCGCAACCCGATATACTACATTTGCACTGCCCTACCCAAGGGCTGAGGATCGCAATCTACGTTATTCCCAAGATCTTACTGGTATTCCACTGTTAGTTGATTATTTTAGCCTACTTGCGTGCTTTAAGTTATACTTAACAACATAACCCATTCATACAAGTGCGAGCAGTAAATAAACAATATATTTGAAAATTATATTAATCTTTCATTAACCCAAGAACAGATACACAAAATGATAACAAACTTATCTTTATTAATTCCTTTCTCGATTACAGACTCAACTCTGCCCTACACACTCAGTTGTAAGGGTCTACGCACTCAGCTGTAGACTACTAGGCCTCTGCGCACTCAACTGCAGAGCCTTCTCCTACTCTATGACCCAAAGACACACTTCACTTAGTTACTTAGACTCTCTTCCTACTTCTCTCTACTTCTTCTATCTCCTTAGAGCCTCATTATATTTATACAGTCCCATGGTCCGCGGACCATGGGTAGGTCTATCCAGTCAACGTTACATTACAAACCTAGGGCAGACAACCCTGTGACTCTATCAGACTTTTGCGCTCTGGGCCCGTAATTCACGAAGCGGTACAACAAGATTCGGCCAAAACATGGGCTTTGAGCCCCAAAACATGCCTTGGGGGGGATTCCATGCCCAACAGTATGCACAGAATTCTTTGCCTTATTAGCTTGATCACACTTGTTGGTGAGACCTTCGTGAGCTCTTCTTCACCCGCTCGGGGAGGTGAAATCAAGGGGCTAGTTTCTAGTTTTGTGCTACCTTCGTTTCTGTAGATTCTCCCACTCCTCGTAGCCCCAAACATACATTTTTTCACACAACCTGCTTTTCACCCATTAGAATTTTAATGGAAGTGTTCAAAGATTTAATGTATTTACCTCGTGATCCCTTGAGGAAACATCATTCTACCTTGATATATCTAACTAAAGTATCTATTGCGAATTTGGTGATGAGTCCTCCTATGATTCAATGGAGACAGTGATCAATAGCACACATGATCTTATCTTCCAATGCCTCTAGTCTACGCACCAATTCCAGAGTCCACGCAATATGTTTGTTGATTTTACACCTTCCTTGGCTATTTGCTAGCTTTGCGATCCACTCATACAACTTAGTGGGGAAGGATGCAAAGAAAATTTCATGGATCTTTGTAAATAAGTAGCAATTTAACCACTCTTCCTTTAATAGTCATGGACTCCTATTTTCCTGCGCTGCGAACTGGTGAATCTTTATGTACAACCAATCTTAAATTCCTTTCTTTATCAAATTCCATTGATACAACATCAGACTTCTCTATGCAGAAGGGGATCTCGACAACGGAACCATTTGCTGGCTTGTTGGGGCCTGACCTAGGTTTGGAGTTAAGTAGCCAAACAAATCCCTGTACTACTGGCCCTTTTGGCAACAATCTGCGGAGCGCGAATTGAGGTCTCACCCGAGGTAGTATGGGAGGGTGCTAGAACCAGGTTTCTACACGCTTGAGATGTGTGAGAGGTTCGACTGTTCCTCTGTTGGTTCCTGCGCATAAGTTGCTTCGCGTACTTTCCTATTCCCCATAGCTTGATACACTGCCTTTGCATAGCCCTAACGAGGGGCTGTGGAGCTCCCATGCCGTGCTCTATGCTATTATCCTAGATCTTACTTATCTTACAGTGCTATTTAATTACCTTCTCCTACTTGAATGGATTAAGTTATAATTAGTTACACAAAACATTAATACACGTTCATGCAGTGAATAAACAATATACTTCCAAATTATATCCAATCATTCATTAAACCAGGAAAAGATACACATAAATATAGTAAAACTTCTCTTTATTGATTCTTCCAACGGTTACAGACTCGACCTACCTTGCGCACTCAGCTGCAGGAGTCTCCGCACTCAACTGCAGGAATCTGCGCACTTAGCTGCAGACTACTAGGCTTCTGCGCACTCAGCTGCAGAGCATTCTCCTACTCTATGACCCATAAACACACTTTTCACCTTGAATCAATCCCTTAGACTTCCCCTTTCCTTATATTCCTCTATTGGTTATCTTACACACTTAGAGCTTCATTCTATTTATACAATCCCATGGTCCGTGGACCATGGGTAGGTCTATCTAGCCGACATTACGTTACAAAAACTAGGGTGGACAACCCTGTGACTCTATTATAATCTCGTGTCGTGCACCCACAATTCGCGGAGTTTTTACAAAACGATTCAGTCAAATCTTGGGCTTTAAGCCCCAAAACAGGCCTTGGGGGCATTCCATGCCCAACACTTCAACTCCGCTACAGGTCAGAGAATAGCACGAAGCCAGTGTGAAGGATGGAATTGCGGTAGTGGATGTCGTGGTGGTGGATTGAATCGCGCTCTTCGAGCAATCCATGGAGGTAGTCACCTCTCTATAGGAAGATCCTAACCTACAAAGGTTAAACATAAAGGCCCATGAATTTCAGCAGCAGTATGATTAAACGGGAGTGACGACGTGCACCTTCGTTATAGCACAACGATTGGCCAAGTTGCATGAGGAAAAATAGTTGCTTGAATAGGCGGAAGCAGTGCAGAGGAAAGAGGTGGTCCTCAAGGCCAGATTGGGGCCTTGGCTAGATGAGGCCTACAATATCTCTTCCAACATTAAGGAGAAGTTGGCTAGCCTACAAAGAATGTAGGAAAAAATCAAGCAAGACAATGCGGGACCAGCAATAGAGAAAATGGTGGAGCAGATCAAACTGGCAACCACATAAAGCGCGACTAAGGTAGTAGTGGCACAAGTAGATTTGGGAGGTCTCCACAGTAAGATATTTGCACCAATAGAATGACTCGAGGGTGAGTCATGATCTTTTTGTTGGGGGCTTGTTGGGACACGTTCCCCTAGGTTCAATTTTGGGGCAAAAGCCCACGTTTTGGGGCAAAAATCCCAAGTTTTGCTGAATAAAATGTAAACTCTCCGCAAGTTGTTGTCGCGGAGCACATAGATAGTAATGTGTTATAAAGGGTTTCACTATTCTTTTATGTAAGATTTGTCAGCTTTTATAGATCTACCCATGGTCCGCGGACCATGGGATTGTATAAGTAGGAGAGTCTTAGAGAGTCTAAGAAAAAAATGATCGATGATGAAGATGAATGTAATGGGCCAGTAGAGAAATGAGCGAAGAAGTATTAGAGTAGAAGAGAGGCTCTGCAATTGTGTGTGCACAGGCCTAGAGCAGATTCCCCAGTTGAGTGTGTGAACCCCTGCAGCTGAGTGGGCAAAGAAGTCTTGAGTCTGTAAGCAAAATTGAAGTATTAATAAAGAGATTATTCCAGAAATTCCTGTGTTTTGTCCATTTACTTCTTCTATGGATGAATGTGTTTTTATGTTGTAATAAATGATGGGTTATGAAATAATATTGTATTGATGCATGACTTTACATAATTGATGTTGTTATATGAATGCACTTAATATTAACTATTTACACGAAGCATAAATTTTCCAGGTTAAACTTTCAATGATTAGGCCGATCTTGGTAAAACATGGGATTAGGAGTAATCACAGAGGTGCGTAAGTGGTTGATTCACCTGTTTAGGGTCCGAAAAGACAGTTGTGAACATTCGTAGAGGTATCAGAGCTGATTAAGGGTAGTTATATCGATAAGCCCTAAAGGCTTATCGATTTGTGTGAAGGAAAGTTTAGGGCATAAAACGACATTACACTAATCTCTGGGTGCAAAACTTAGTTCTAGCATTGCCCCATACTTCTTCGGGTGAGACTTCAGTCTGCACTCGACAAATTGATGCCAAAACGACTAGTAGTGTAGGGATTTGTTTGGAAAAACTAACTCTGAAGCTGGGTCAGGAGCTAGTAAGCCAACACCGGCACAGATTGCATCGAGCAGGTAGGAAGACATGAATAAATTTTCTTGTTGATCCTTGGGCGGACTTTAAGAATTTCATAGATGCACTTTCAACTAGAAATCCAACATGTCAGACCACTTGAATAGTTTTCCTTCACTTTCCAGCTAAGGAAACATAGAAACCCAACTGTACGGGAAGGTTTTTTTACTCCCTTGGCCATACAAGTGGCATACGAAGATGACCAAGAAATTATATTACTTCCTAAGTGTCTTCGTCCCATATATCTGGTTGGGTGTCATCCCGAACTTTACTAGCTCCTTTGGCCAATGCTTAAAGATGTCTCTTGTAATCGTATTGCCATTGGGAGTGTAGAATGGTGCATCCATCTTACTCATTGGGAATGGAAAATGATATATCTCCTGATAACCCTCTATCCTAAAGGAAGCGAGCCTTGCTCCAATAACATTTCTTAATATCATTATCTCAGGATCAGTGTGTGAGAAAATCTAATGGATAACATATGCGCTAGGGAACACGGGAAACCTGCATGCAAGCATGTATAGTCCTGACTTATGGATGTTCACATAGAAATTTCGATCCTCCATATTTTCCTCAAAGCTACTTGAGAAGATGGTGTTGATGTCTTTCCAAGTGATATTGATGTCCTTCTCGATGAACAGGTGTGTGTCTGTGTACACAGTCTAGCTTATTGAGCCATTTTCAACCATGTTCCTAGTAATTCTTTCAACTATGTCTCTTGATCCGCTTCTCTTGGAGGCTGTGATATATGTACTACTGAGAAGCTACTCTAAAACTTATGGTACTTGGACACAAATAAGACTCTCATGTACAGACAATGTTAGCTAAAATCATCAAAAAACTATGAGAAGCATTCCGAGAACAAACTGGTGACTACTGGGCAAGATTGTGCAACACTTACTTCGAGAAGTTGAGAGACTGTCAGCTGGAACTATGCATTTTGAAGTCCAAGTTGATAGTGAGGCTAACTACTAGCTGGATCTATACAATTTGTAGTCCAAAGAGGTAAACTGTTGACTGATACTATGTAATGCGCAAAATAGTCAGGACGGGTTGTTGGCTTGAACTGCGCATTGCGTAGTTCTAGTGGGCAGGAACAAACACTGCCTCTTAGGATTCATTAGAGCACAACTAGAAGATAAATTGGGCAGCCTTTGCAAAATTCTTGGAGGCAAGGCAAAGCCTTGACTACAAGGAATGCTCAGAGCATGCTCGGAGAAACAAGATCTGGACCAAGCCAGCCCAGAATTGCCCAATGGCAACCTGAAAACATGAAGGAGTGAATGTTTGTGCGAATCTGGTGTAGATTTGAGTGAACTAAATGTGCATGTGATTCAAGCAAGTGCAGAAATCAGTCAAAAGACGAAAATAAGAAGCTCATGAAGCAAATTGCCGAAATGGAAACTGTGAGTGAAAAAATAATGTTATGTGCGCGACAGTAGGTAAAGGTAATGAAAGACTTGAAATGACACTTCTACAAGCTAAAATGCATTGAAATGCTAGCGCTCATTCAATAAAACCAAGGAAGAAACACTCATACAAGTAAAAAACTAAAAAGCGACAAAAGACATGAAAATAAAAACTTACATGGAAAAGTTGCGTTGGATGAAGGTTCCATATGCCTCAAGAATGCCAGAGCTCCAAAATCGAATGTGAATAATGAGCTCTGAGGTGCAGTTTAAATAGATTTGGAGAATATAGGGTTTATGACGCACATGCCACAAATCTAGGAAAAAGCGACACCTCGAGGGAAGCTTCTAAAAACTGTTTTGCAAGTAACTATTGCTGCTAAAAATATATCCCTAAAATATAGGGATGATTTTTCACTTTTTTGTTTTTTATTTTTCAGGAAAAGCTACCTCGCATGCAAGGAAGAATTGTGCATTTCTGGAGGGAGCTAGATAACCTATTGGCACATGCGACGGACAACCGGTGAAGGAAAGACTCTGTGATGTTTCTGGACAGAGGGGCCTTAGCTGACTAGCTAGCTCTACATAATTTTCCAGAGCAGTGGTGCTAGGATCCTCTATGCATTGCCAGAGAGAAGTGCAGTTGGTTAGTTCTACGTAATTTCAAAGAACAATTCAGCTGGGTTGGGTTGCTCCGCATGTTTATGGATGGAAGTGCAACTCGGCTAGTTTTTGTGAAATTCTGTATGGCAGTAGAACTGGCTAAAACTGTGCAATTTTCTAGAGAAGTGTCAGCTAACCTGTTCCGCACAATTTCCAAAGTGTGGCTTCCTGCCCGCTCTGTGCAATTTATGAGTGCAGGGTAGCTGTTAGGCTTCTCTGTGCATTTATGGAATGGAAGACAAGCTGCCATCTAGATTTGTGTAGTTTTGTCCGGCATCTGGTTGACTGGATGTGACCCAAGTGATGGGTGTGTTTGTGGTTGACCAACGGGACAAGTGAATTGAACACAAGTTGGCAACGACAAATGATCTCTAATAAACACAAGTACCTGATCAGTGTAGGATAGTTGCAATGATTTCGGGGAGGCAGGTTCCAAAACGAAGCGAAGACAAATTTTTGGATGGTGGTTGTAGCCACTACAACATATGTATAACTTCTTTATATGTGCATATCTTTTGTATATGCACGTCATTTATATATGTGCATCTACCATATATGTGAAACTTCCATATATGCACATACACGGAAGATATGTGTTAGGATATTCCGACACATAGGAAATAGTTAAGTTCAACTTGGTCTAGTATAGAGTTAGGTATAGAGTTAGGTAAAGTGTGTTTCTTTACCGTTGTACATTTTGTAACTTACAATCCGATGGTCACGATATGTAGTGATCCGACGGTTCACTCTCTCCTCGGTATTACCGACACTTGATCCATGGGTTGACACCCGATTGGTCCATGAGTTCTATTTAAAGCGCATGGAGGGTCATTGTTCGGGTAATCCGTCTATGAGAGAAAGCTTATGTAAATTTTCATTCTTTGATTAATAAATTGCCTGAAGTGGCCACGTTGGCTCAGGCCGTGGACTGTTTCCCTCTTTGAGGGTTTTAACCACGTCAAAAATACTGGTGTATTGATTTGAGATCTGGTTGTGAGCGGTGTCCTTTTGGTGTTCTTTCTGAGGAACTTACCCTGTAAATTCCTACATGGTATCAGAGCTATTTGAGGGCCGCGTTCATTGGTGATCCAAATCTGAAGCCGGTAGAACTGCATGCGGCTGTCGTTTCCTAGATCTACTATTTCTGACTGCTTTCGGGCCGACAGGATTGCTCTATTGTGTTCGGAGCATCTGTTCCAGTGAGGAACCCCTTTCGTTTCACGCGAAAAGGTTTCCGGTAGCCCTATCTGCGTCATTTTTAAGATCTGGAGGTATACAGTGTTTATCTGCAGTTTACTGTTATTTTCTCTCTGGTTATTTCGGTTTCTGTTTATTTACCTTTTTTAATTACCGGATCTATACCTTTCATTTCTGCGTATGCTCTTTGCCCTGCGACTCTGTGCGATCTGGGCAAATCAGAAACAGAAAGGAAGTTTTTTTTCTCATGCGTATGCTCTTTTCCCTGCACCTTAGTGTGATCTTGGAAAATCAGAAACATCGAGAAAAATATTTAGTTTCTGGCTAAAGCTAACTTCGAGCCGTAAGGTTCGTTTTTCTTTGCATATTCGTGTTGGGTTTTGTGTTTTTGTTTTGTAGGAAAAAAGAGCTTTTTCAAGGCAAGCACGCAACCCAAACCCCCCCCCTCCTCTCTCTCTCTCTCTCTCTCAAATTTTTTGTATAGCTCAATTGGTTCAAAGTTATTTTAAGAGAGTAGAGGTCTTGGGTTCAAATCTCCATTTTGTGGTGGCATTTTTTTTCATTCCCGCACATTCGCGCACTTTGCCGGCAACTTCAACAAATTTTTTTTCAAAAGCCATAACTTCTTCATCCGGAAGCCTTTTTCAAAGCCGTTTTTTTTTAAACAGCCTAATTTTTTGAGATCTATCCATTGGAACACTTACTTTCAGCATCTTCAACTTCAGTTTTTTTTTAAAATGGAAAGTCCATGCCAAGTCATTCTTGACAGCACTAACTACTTCCAATGGATATCCTACATGGAAGATTTACTTAGAAGTAAAGGTCTCTACAGAATAGCCACAGGCCAAGAGAAGAAACCAAAAGATGAAGACAAGGCTGCAAAATGGGAAAATAGACAAGATCAAGCACGTGGTTTGATAGGGATGTCTATTTCTCCTGATCTTAGATTCCATATTGCAGAACTTGAAACTCCTCATGAAGCATTGGAACAAATCACTAAAGTTTTTGGGATTACAAATGAAATTAGAGCCCATCAACTTGAAAATTAGTTGCTTACATTGGATCCTAATAATTTTTCTTGCATTGAAGATTTCTTGTCCAAATTCAAGACCCTTAGATATCTCTTGGAAGGTGTTAAGGTTAAGAAAGAAGATAGTAACCTTATTTATTCCATCCTTACTAAGTTGGGACCAACCTACTCTGTATTTGTTTCCACCTTCCATTCTACAAGGGAAGCTTTGATTTGTCAAGGAAAAGACTACAAGGCCCCTTCCTTTGACTCTTTTTGTGATTCTTTAATAAGAGAACAAGAAAAACTCTTACACCTTGATCTTCTTAATCTTGGAAACTCTTCCAAGAAAGCGTTAGCCGCCCAGCAACAACCAAATTCAAAGAATCCTAAGAAGTCATATCCTAAAAAGAATGGTCCTAAACCAAACAAGGGTCCTAAGCAAACTCACCCTCAAAATGAAAGATCATTTCAGCAAAATGATAAGACCAATAAAAACAAATGGAAAAAGATTGATAGACATTGTAACTTTTGTAATCGAGATGGCCACTTAGAATCTAAAGGCTTTAAGAAGATGGAAGCCTTGGAAGCCGCAATGAAGAAACATAACATCCATGTGGAGCATTCTTCAACTTCATCTTCAGGAATGGCACTTTCTGCATGTCGTTGTCAATCATCTCAGTCTGGTTATGCATTAAATGTATCTTCTTCTTCTCATTCTCATGAGTGGCTCATTGATTCTGGAGCCTCTTATCACATGGCCAAAAACAAAGCCATGTTTTCTTCTTTAAATGATTGTAACACCAAAAATATATATGTTGGTGATGATAGATCTCTTAATGTTGTAGGGACTGGAACTGTTCATCTAGACAATGGTCAGTTTAATGATGTATTATGTGTTCCAACCTTATCCTGTAACCTTCTATCTGTATATCAGATAACTCATTCAGGTGAAGGTAAAATTGTTGAATTTTCACCTCATGATCTTGTAATCAAGGATCTAAGAGATCCTAAACACATTCTAGCTACTGGTATTGGTGATGATTCCACAAGGTTGTATAAGTTTCACAACTTTTGGTCATCAAATCTTCCCTCAGTATGTGTTGCTCATAATGATGAAGTGAGCAAACTTTGGCATGACGATTTGGTCACTTAAACTATCGCTCCCTTCAGAATCTATGTAAAGAAAATATGGTGACAGGTATTCCTATGGTATCTTGCAGAGATGGTGTTTGTTCCGGATGTGTACTCGGAAAACATCATTGGGACAGTTTTGAAAAACGTGCCTCTGGGCACGCCTCAGCCCCTTTACAGCTTGTGCATAGTGATTTATGTGGTCCACTTCCTGTTGCTTCATTCTCTGGCTGCAAGTATTTCTTAACTTTCATTGATGATTTCTCCAGACGCACTTGGGTATAATTCTTAAAACTCAAGAGCGAAGTATTTAACACTTTTTTGGCCTTCAAAGCCTTTGTTGAAAAACAGTCTGGACATCAAATTCTTAAGCTAAGAACTGATAATGGTGGAGAATATGTTAAAAACACATTCATCAACTTTTGCACCGAAAATGGAATTCAAATGCAACATACTGTTCCATACACTCCACAACAAAATGGTGTAGCTGAAAGGAAAAATCGCACCTTAAAGGAATGGCTAATTGTATGCTGCAATCTAAAGGACTCAGTCTTAGTTTTTGGGCCGAAGCAATTAATTGTGCAAATTATATAATAAATCGCACTCCTACTAAGGTTCTAAAGAATATCACTCCAGAAGAAGCTTGGAGTTCCATTAAACCAGATGTATTTCACTTTCATGTTTTTGGAAGTGAAGCATGGGCCCATATTCCAGATGAAAAGCATAAAGCTTTAGAACCTAAGAGTGAGAAATGTACTTTTGTTGGATATTCTGAAGATGTAAAAGGTTATAGACTTATTCCATTTAAGTCCAAAAATGTTATCATTAGAAGAGATGTAAAATTTGATGAAAATAAATCGGCCTGCGAGCCTAGTCTGACGGATGTGCCACCTCTTCCTATCTCTTCTACTTTTGAAAACATTTCTTCTTCAGATGATGAAAGTGAGGATGACAATCCTCCCCCACCTTCTCAGGATCCTCAACTTCCAATATGGGTCCGTGCTACTCGGGATGCAGCAGGTGATCTTGCCGGTGATCCTATAGATCAGCGACGTACACGTTCTCAGTTTGAAATAGCCTCTTCTTTACTGGCTCAAGCTCCAGTAAATCATGATCCTGACACTTTTGCAGAAGCTTCAGGCCATCCACATTGGGAAGCAGCTATGAATGAAGAATATCATTCATTGCTGACAAATGATACATGGGATCTTGTTCCTCTACCAAAGGGACGCAAACTTGTTAGATGTAAATGGGTTTATAGAACCAAGTATGGACCAGATGGGAAAGTTGATAAACATAAAGCTCGTCTTGTTGCTAAGGGCTTTTCACAGGTTGAAGGCATTGACTACACTGAAACCTTCTCCCCTGTTGCCAAAATGAACTCTATCCACCTTGTTCTTTCCCTTGCTGCCTCTTTAAAATGGGAAGTCCATCAGATGGATGTTAAATCTGCCTTCTTGCATGGGGACTTGCATGAAGAAATCTATATGGAACAACCCATTGGCTTCATCCAAACTGACTCCAGCCTTGTATGTCGACTTAAGAAATCTCTTTATGGTCTCAAGCAAGCTCCTAGGGCTTGGTATGCCAAAATGGATAGCTTTCTTTTAGAATCTGGCTTTTCTAGGTGTTATTCTGACAATACTGTCTACACCAAGAAAGTGGGCAACTCGCTTATCATCCTTGTTCTTTATGTTGATGATCTTATTCTTACTGGTAGTGATCCCAACCTTATAAACCATGTGAAGTCCAGCCTTAAAAAGAAATTTGAAATGACAGACTTAGGACACTTACACTATTTTCTCGGTCTTCAAGTCTTGCAATCCAAGGAGGGTATTTCCCTTTCCCAGTCCAAGTATGCTTGTGATATTCTTCGTCATTTTCACATGGAAGACTGTAAGCCAGCCCCTTCTCCCTTTCATTCTGGAGTCAAACTTTCAGTCTCTTGTACTTCTCCTGAAGTTGATGCTACCTTATACCGTCAACTTGTAGGAAAACTCTTGTATTTAACCCATACTCGTCCTGACCTTTCCTTTGCTGTTGGCCTTGTTGCTCGTTTTATGCAAAACCCCCGTGAAAGTCATTGGAAAGCAGCTAAAAGAATACTTCGTTATGTTCGAGGTACAGTACAGTTTGGGATTCATTACAGTGCCAAAGCAGCTCCTCTATTAGTTGGTTTCACTGATTCTGATTGGGCTGGTGACCCTGATGATCGGAATTCTACTGCTGGTTATGTCTTCACTCTTGGTTCAGGACCTATTACATGGGCTTGTAAGAAACAGGCTGCCATTTCTCTTTCGTCAGCAGAAGCAGAGTATCATGGTGCCGTGGAAGCTAGTAAGGAAGCCTTGTGGCTTCGTCAGATCCTATCAGAGTTTGGCTTTGAGCAGCAGCATCCAACCACACTTTGGTGTGATAATCAAAGTGCCATTCAGCTATGCAAAGATCCAGTCCAGCATCAGTGCAGCAAACACATTGAACTACACATGCACTTCATCAGAAAGCTCATTCATGACCATGTTCCTGAAGTGCAATATTGTTCAACAGATGATCAGGTTGCAGACATCTTCACAAAGGCTCTCACAGAGGCGAAGTTCACTAAACTTCGATATATGCTTGGAGTTCAGGAAGTTGTCACTAAGGGGGATACGCTCTAGTGCCTCCTTCCTTCTCCTATTGTGTCATATTTGTAGATCCTTCAATCCTATCCCAAGTTGTTCTTAAGGGGGATGTTAGGATATTCCGACACATAGGAAATAGTTAAGTTCAACTTGGTCTAGTATAGAGTTAGGTATAGAGTTAGGTAAAGTGTGTTTCTTTACCGTTGTACATTTTGTAACTTACAATCCGACAGTCACGATATGTAGTGATCCGACGGTTCACTCTCTCCTCGGTATTACCGACACTTGATCCGTGGCTTGACACCTGATTGGTCCATGAGTTCTATTTAAAGCGCATGGAGGGTCATTGTTCGGGTAATCCGTCTATGAGAGAAAGCTTATGTAAATTTTCATTCTTTGATTAATAAATTGTCTGAAGTGGCCACGTTGGCTCAGGCCGTGGACTGTTTCCCTCTTTGAGGGTTTTAACCACGTCAAAAATACTAGTGTATTGATTTGAGATCTGGTTGTGAGCAGTATCCTTTTGGTGTTCTTTCTGAGGAACTTACCCTGTAAATTCCTACAATATGCGCATATATAAAAGATGCGCTTATACAAATAATATGTGCATATACAAAATACATGTGCATATACAAAAGATGTGCACATATGAAAGTTTCACATCTTCTATATATGTGCATATTATGTATTGTGTATCTCCTATATATGCACAATTTATGTATATGCACAAATTTTGTATATGTGTATATATGGAAGTTGCAAACATATCGAAGATATGCACATATAGGGAAATTTTGTATATATGGAAGTTGAAGTTGTGCACATATATGTGCATATAAAAAACTTGAACATATACAAAAAAATATGTGCATATACAAAAATTGCGCATATGTGGAAGATATGCATGTAACAAAAGATTTGTATATATAGAAGTCGGACAACTTTTATATATGTGCATCCTGTGTATCACATATCTTTCATATATGCACAACTTATTTACATGCACATATGTTTTGTATATGTGCAACTTCCATCTATGCACATATATGGAAATTTCACATACAAAAGTTATGCATACATGGAAATTGTGTATATACAGAAGTTGTGTATACAAACTTTGTGCATACATGAAAATAACACATATATGAAAGTTGTGTATACGGAAGTTGTGCATATACAAAAATTGCACATATATGGAAGATATCTAGATATACGGAAGAGATGCGCACATACGGAAGTTTTGTATATACAGGAAATTTACTTGAACATCATGTATGAAACTAGTTGAATCACATATCGTTCTCTACTCTTTGAGCACTAAGTCACTTTCAGTGCTACTTTGAGCATTAAGTCAGTTTCAGTGCTAGGGGCATTACTAAGAACATATGGTAAGAGAGGCCTATCCGAACATATGGTAAGAATAATACTAAAAACACTATTACTTCAAAATTTAAGGATAAGTTGTGGTATGATGAGGTGTTAGAGAAAAAAATGAATCTAAGGTATTATAAGGAGGTGATTAACTCCACGCTTGCTAACCAAAATCATCTTTTTTTCTTGAAGAGTGCTAAGAAGAAAATTAACATTGCAAAAAAAACTAATTCTCATGAATTTTAAAGTGAACCTGAGTGTTGGTTTATTATCAAAACACTTTGGGATGAAAGAATTTTCCCCCTTTGTGATACTAAAAGAGTTAAAGATGAAAAGCACTTTCTCTTGGATTGTCAAACCCTTACTCACATCAATTCTCCTTTTCAAAGCATTTGCCACACTACCAATTTTCTAGACTTTTTAAGTCAACAAAACTATAGTGATCTCACAACGCTTCTCTCCTTTTTTTATCATAAAAATAAAATATTAAAGATTTAGTTAATCATTTTCTTTCTTATGGTCCAATAAAAAATATTGGTTTTAGTGGACATTAACCATCACCACCATCATCATCATCATCAATCATACTATAAAATAAGTTATTGTAATTTTTTAAATATATGAAAAAAATTATATTATATTAAAAATTATTATTTAAAAATAATAATTATTTTAAAATAAAATATTGATTTTTTTTACAATTTAAACTATTGTTATGGACCAAAATAATGGCAACATGTCTTTATTTGTATATTAGAGAATACACATCAATTTAAATGATCGTTTTAAAAAATTAGTATTTTCATTTTTTCTCACATATATATGTTCTTATTTAAATTACTAATAAGAAAATATTAAAATTATATATATATGTTATTTGATTATTTAATATAAATTTTTTCCGTTATAAATAATTTATTATATAAAAAATATATTTTTTTTATTTTTTCAAACATTTTTTATTGGAATTTAAAAATATAATATTTTTTTTAAAATCATTCAAAACTCCATTTTAGATATTTTAAAATTCTGAAATTTCTTTTAATATAAATAATTAAATTGTTATATAATAAAATAATATTGAAAAATACATAATATTGATAATATATTTATGTTAAAATTAATAAATTAATATAAAATAATATAAACATATTATTTCCCTCTCATTTTTAGATTATAAAAAAATGTTAAAAAGTATTAATTAATCTTTTATTTTTAAGGTTGAATAAAGTATATTAAATTAATACATTAATATGAAATATTAACATATAGATTTTAAAAATAATATGTTAAAAAATATTAATTGATTTCTTATTTTTTTAATGTTCAATATACTATATTGATCATAGGGTTAGTTAATCATCATTATTATCTACATTACCTAATATTTGAAAAGAAATATTAATATATTAATAATATTAATATATTAATTATTATTAATAAAAGGTGAAAATTTAATATCTACATTACCTAATATTTCAAAAAAATATATTAATTATTATTTATAAAAGTTGAAAATTTAAATATTTAGAAATTTAACAATTTCAAATTGGAATTAGAAAATGATAATATTGAAAAAACAATTCAAAACTCATCTTAAATATTTTAAAATTTTAAAAACTAATTTAATATAAATTTATTATTATATAAATTACTACATAACAAAAAAAATATTGAAAAATATAATATTATTTTAAATTATTTAAAAACTAATTTAATATAAATTTATTATTATATAAATTACTACATAACAAAAAAAATATTGAAAAATATAATATTATTTTAAATTTTTTAATATAAATTCATTTTATTGTAATAATTTTGAAAGATATAATATTATTTTAAAGTATTTAATATAAATTCATTTCATTGTAATAATTTATTAGGCACATTACGTAATGTATAAAAAAATTATCCCATTTTTTCAAAGTTTGAGAATATGGTTACAATTAATAAAAATTGAAAATTTAAATATGGGAAAATATAAACCTCTTAAATTGGATTTTAAAAAAATCATATTTTATTTTTAAAAGATTAATTCAAAATTCTAATTTATTTTATTATTAAATTAAATTTTTTACATATTTTTTAATATTAATTAAATGTAAATTTATAATGATTATATGAAAATATTAATATAGTTATGAGTATAAAATCATATTAATACAGTTAGGTTTTTAGTTTGTGTGAAAGAGAGATTAGAGGAATCAACAACTAGGCAAGTTAACCTTTACTTGAAAGTTGGGTAGGTAAGACATTAACACCATTTCCAACAGTTGATCATGGCACAATGAGTGCCTTAATGAAGTGCACCCATTCAATGACTTTTCTATATCTTGTAGTCAATATCAATATAATTAATTAAATTGAAATTACTTATTTTTTCTTTTAATAATTTAACAACATATCCCTAAACTAAATAACAAACTTATACACAAAACAATTATAATTGACAGAACTACACATTTGATTTTAACCAATTATGATTAATTCAATAAAAAACTATAACCAATTTCAAATCTGTCATTCATTCAAAATCTATTATTTTACCTGTACAAACAAAATTTTACTACACTAAACAAAACTATATCCAAATCTATAATTTTTATCTTAAACAAATTCCAAATCTATAATATTTATCTTTGAAATAGTATTATCTCTATTTAAAAATTTATTTATTAACCAAACATGTTTTTCAAGTGCATTAAGTCTAAATGCAAAAACATGTTACAAGGAAATATGATTTAAATATAAATGAAGGGAACTATGATTCAAGTAAATATCTTCTATCTGTGAACTGATCGAGTGAACAAGTTATCTAAAAATCTAGTGTGAGAAGAAATAATGGAAAACATGGATAAACTTTGACCAAGATTTACTTCAGTAATATTTCTCTCTAAGCTTTCAAATTTACTATAAGGATTATCTATCTTATTTAGTTTTATTAATAAATCTGATCTCGGGATACTTGCTTTCTCGACATTTGTCATCGTCTCGGCCATTAATGTAAGGACCTGCGGTCCGTGCGATGGGCAGGGTGACTCCACCGTGCGAAGGACTTGTGCGAAATGTGAAGTAAATGAACCTTGGACGAGTTTATAAGGTGTTGGGCAAGTTGAGGGGGTGGTCCCAAGAGTTGGGCCGGCTAACCCTCCTCCTGGGCAAGACAACACATTGTAAATGAGTCGGCTTGGGCATTGGGCGTGGGTTGGCCGGGTGACATAACCCGCCACCCGCCTATATATATTAGTGGACGGTTTGTGGAGACAAGTCATCATTCCATCATCACGAGTTTGATCAAAGGAGTGCTGCAGTGCGTGGATGAGCCCGCACGATGGGTAGAACTCGGGTGAAAAACACATGCAAAAAAGTCGGGTGAGAAACTCGGGTGAAAAACTCGTGCATAAAACTTGGGCGAAAAACTCGTGCAGGAAACTCGTGCAAAAAACTCGGGTGAGGTCGTCAGGTAGAACTCGGGCGAGGTCGTGCAGGTAGAACTCGGGCAAGCTCGTTCAGGCAGAACTTGGGCGAGGTCGTCGGGCATAAAACTCGGGCGAGGTCGTTCGGGCGAACTGAGTGAGATTGTTCGGGCGAGCCAGGTGAGGTCGTCAGGTGACCCAAGTGAAGTCGTTGGGCGACCCAGGTGAAGTCATTCGGGCAAGCCGGGTGAAGTCATGTGGCAACCCAGGTGAGGTCGTTCAGGCAAACCGAGCGAAGTCGTGTGGCGACCCAGGTGAAGTTGTGTGGCGACTTGAGTGAAGTTGTTTGGGTGAACGGGTGGACGTGCGGACAAGCGGCTGGGTGAGGGCACGCCGTGTACGACGAAACGAAGAATCGTGCAGACGGGCGACTTGGGTAGGGCGTGCCGTGCACGACGAAACGGTGAAGTCTTGGAGTTGTGAATGGAGGTATGACTCATGAGGAGGCACCCATGTGTGGTGACTTGGTTACGACGAGGCGTGCCCAAGTTAGGCAAACAACACAATCATGTAACGAGATGAACAAAGGGTTCGTAAGTCGTGTGGCGACCGTGTGGAGGCGCCGACGGGCTAGGCAACCGAGTTTGCCGAAGTTGGAAATTTGGCTAAGTGTAAATTTGGGGTTTCCCAAGATTTAACCTGTACTTATAAAAGAAGATTATATATATTGATTCGGGCAGACTCATATTGTAGGGAGTTGCCCCTCCCTTTATACTGTTGTGCATTTCTCTTGTATAATGCTGTTTATGTGAATGTTATGGGCTTTCACTATATAAAGGACAAAAATAATACTTGGTAACAAAAAATAAACTAAGTATGGAATGTTAGGCATAGTCTACAATTGTAACTATTGGTGAAAAGAAAACGGTTGGTAGTGTCGCACCTCACTATAGTGCGGTTGGAAGAGTACCACTAGTGTACGTGCATGACAGGTGGTATCAGAGCTGGTCCAAGTTTTGTAGGAAACTTGGTGAACTAAATCAAGGAGTTGATTCTACGAAGACCGAAGACTTGGCAGGGAGTTTAAGTTTTGCAGGTGACAGGTGGAATATCAGGGTGATTCAAGAGAATGGCGAAACAGGTTTAGCAGAGGTAAAGCTTAGTGCTTGGGCCAAGATGAACGACAAGACATGGCAGGTTTGGAAGAATGTGAAGGGAAGCTCTTGCTTAACTTATACAGGTTGAAGCGGTTGAAAGAAGAGAACCCCCGGATTTGAGAGGAACTTGAAGTCTTGGAAATGAATGTTAAAGACGAACTTATTCAACTTGTTTGGGCAATGGAGCAAGATGAAGTTGCAGATTGTGCTAACAAGGAAGTGGAAGCCGTGATGATTGAGGATGTTGCAGATGTGACAACGATGGAGGATGAGCTTGAGATTGATTAAGCTGGACTAGGATCGTGCAGTTTGCAAACATGTATGCATGAGGATACTCACATGGAGGAGCCTCATGATGATGAAGTAAGTACTATTGATACTTGTGTTTCATTTGAGCATTTAGTAGATGGACCGTATGTAGGGAAGAGCAAAGCCAGTTTGCTAATGCAAGGGAGCATCTTACCATGGATGTCTATGATGAGACCTTGTATGGAGAAGCAAGGATTGTTGATTGTTGCAGGACTTGTTGGGGTTGTTTGTGACCTTATGGTAGAAGGTACAAAGGCCCATGACAAGGGAGGAACATGATGATCATTGTGGAGGAATGGGTCATGCTTTAGCCACATGGAGAATTGGCTAAGTGCTCGGCATGACTCATGGACAGATTGGAGAAGGGCGCACACTTGAGGTATGATGATGCTTGGGTGGACTTCTCATGGTCAAGACCAAGAGATAGTCTTGGTGGAACCTTTAGTGGGGGAGCTATGATGGAGAGACTCATGTGATGATGATATGGTTGGGTGACCGAGTTCACTAGACTGAAGATTGCAGACTTGGATGGGGATGACCGATTGTTGTGATGGGTCTACTTGGTTGGACTACATGGGCAACTTAGTCATGGACATTAGGTTGGAGACATGGAGCATGGCAGACTTATGCAAGGACATTATGCAGGAGCACTTTTAGAGGTGTCACTCATGGGCATCCAATGGGGAGTGCCAAGGCAGGGATGTTGTGCAGGTGGATTTGCTGGTGTGACATGGAGATGTTTTGTTTATGAGCCAATGGAGAGGTTGTGCACTCTTGTACAACAAGGCTGTGGACTTGGATGGAGTTGTGAGCAGAGTATGGAGCATTCCTACTACATCGAGAGCTGAGGCATCTTGCAGAGACCTTTGGGTCGAGACTTGTATGCTTGCTGAGATGTTGGTTGGAGGTTACTCATGGAGCTCATGATGACATGAGATTATTGCGACTTTTGGAGTGATGGAGTTACAACACTGATGATGCCTTGGTGGCAACACTTGGGCATGGGTTGAGTCAAGACTCAGCCACCTTTGACACATGGTAGCTGATTGATCTATGATCATGGGCAGCACATGGGAGATGAGACAGGTGTATACTTATTTCTATGGCAGACTTGAGGGATGGCACATACAGATATGATGGAGGTTGCATCATGGACCTGGATGTGGTACATCGAGAGTCGGAGTTTGATGAGATGATCTCTTCACTTTGAGGAGATGGATGTTTTTAGGCAGATGCTGATGTTGGATAGAAAACATCATGGACAACATGTTGTAGACGAGATGAGGACTACTTCTTGGACCTGAGCATGGCTTACACTTGTAGGGAGATGGATTCTTGATTGATTTTATGATGTGACGGGATGTTCAGAGAAACAACTGATGATGGCATGAGGATGTTCACTCTCATGGGTTGAGTGTGACGACTGGATTAGCTACCCAACTAGTTCAAACATGAGGTCGCGAAGTGTGCAGAGATGTGTTAGCGTTTTTTTGGAATATCATGGCAGTAGTTCACCAGATGAGGATACATGGTGATATCGACATGATATGTTGCAGGAAGCAAGTAGCTTGAGATGGAGGGGCCAACCTTCCACGATGGGGAGCAGCATGTGGAGATTGTGACAGGGCGGTTGATGATCATGGATTGAGATGATTTCTGATATATGACATACTGATGGGGTGTATGCCTTGGTATGGTGATCTTAGTGATAGATGATTGCTGGGATGATATATTGTCAAAGACGACAATGACTTCAAGTGAGGGAGGATGTAAGGACCTGCGGTCCGTGCGACGGGTAGGGCAACTCCACCGTGCGAATGACTTGTGCGAAATGCGAAGTAAATCAACCTTGGACAAGTTTATAAGGTGTTGGGCGAGTTGAGGGGGCGGTCCCACGAGTTGGGTGGGCCGACCCTCCCCCTGGGCGAGACAACACATTGTAAACGAGTCGGCTTGGGCGTTGGGCATGGGTCGGCTGGGTGACATAACTCGCCAGCCACCTGTATATATTAGTGGATGGTTTGTGGAGACAAATCATCATTTGATCATCATGAGTTTGATTAAAGGAGTTCTGCAGTGCGTGGATGAGCTTGCACGATGGGCAGAACTCGGGTGAAAAACTCATGTAGAAAAGTCGAGTGAGAAACTCGGGTGAAAAACTCGTGCATAAAACTTGGGCGAAAAACTCGTGCAGGAAACTCGTGCAGAAAACTCAGACGAGGTTGTCAGGGAGAACTCAGGCAAGGTTGTTCAAGAAGAACTCCGGCGAGGTCCTTCAGGTAGAGCTCAGGCGAGGTTGTCGAGCAGAAAACTCGGGTGGGGTCGTTCGGGCGAACCGGGTGAGGTCGTTCGGGCGAGCCGGGTGATGTCGTTGGGCGAGCCGGGTGAAGTCGTTCAAGCAAGCTGGGTGAGGTAGTTGGGCAACCTGGGTGAAGTCATTTGGGCGAGCCGGGTGAAGTCGTGTGGTGACCCAGGTGAGGTCATTGGGCGACCCAGGTGAAGTTGTTCGGGCAAGCTGAGTGAAGTCGTGTGGCGACCCAGGTGAGGTCATTCGGGTGAACTAGGCGAAGTCGTGTGGCGACCTGGGTGAAGTTGTGTGGTGACTCGGGTGAAGTTGTTGATCAGGTGCTCATGTCCTAAGTGTCGTAAAATGCTCAAAATTTAAAGTGCTCAGAACTAGTTCAAAGGGGAATGACTAGAAAGTGCTCACCCCCCTGATTCCGGCGCCGTGAACTGTTCGAAAAACGGTCGGCGTATGAGAAAGTTATGGCAAAAAGAAGAATTTCTAAGTAACATTGGAAATTTGAATTTTAAAAAAAAAATTAAAAAAAAGAATATTCTAGGGAATATTTTGTGGAATATTCCAGGGAATATTCCTTGTTGGCCAACCAATCACAGGCTGCCACGTGGCATGCTCGGAGGCCGCCACGTGTCCTGGGTGACGTCAGCAGTTATGTTCAAAATTTTTTGGTCGGATTGTGAATCAAACACGAGACCTCATCAACAACAACCCAACGCTTTACCATTGCACCAACACAGTAAAACATGTTAGGTGGGTGGCATGAAATTTTTTTAAAGTTTAAAATTGTTGATGGGCAGGAAATGAAGGGGGCCAGCCCCTAAGTGGCCAGCCCCCATACCATATGACCGGGTGCCGAAAACCGTGGCCTAGCTCCTAACCCCGGCGCGGAATCCCATGCTAACCGCCAGCATTTAATGTAACTGTAGTTGTTTGGCGAAGATTCTGGCAGGAGCACCAAAATTGGCAGGTCCACCATATTTGGCGGGTTTAACTGGACTCCAACTAAAGTTAGCTGGAGTGTTTCTAGGCAAAACTGGAGGAAAACTTTAATTGGCCATAACTTTGGCTAGGAAAGGCGATTTTGGACGATTTTTTTTTTTTTTTTTTTCGGTATTTTCGACCTTCTGAAGCCATTGGTGCAGGCCTTATAGCCATCTGAGGTCATTTGTAGAGGTTTTGGAGCCGTGAAAGTTCTGGGAGCCACCAGGGCCTGGGATTGTGAAGACTCTATAGGGTTGCAGGTATCCATTGGAGGTGATCCAATAGTCAATCTTGAAGGATTCAAGTGTTCTAAATCCATTTTTACCATCTATTCCACCTGTAGATGCTTCTATTCAGCTGTATATTCAATTTGATCATTTAATGAAAACAAGGACAAGCCCATTTGGGAGCTTTGGACCCAGCAGACGTAGCCCAGGAGGGGTGAACTGCTTTATCATCTTCTTTTGCATATGTGGTTGATTTATTTTGCAGAACAAATTCATTTTAGTGTGTTAAACAGTAAAAGGAAATAAATCTGCTATGCTTAAATGGGTCATGAACAACTGAAAATTTCATTTGTTTTCTTTCTGCAAGACATGGAAATCTTTTAAACATGTATATTTCTGAATTGAATACCTTGCAAACAATTTACAAGTAGTTCCAAATTCAGATCAAGTTGGTATCAGAGCAGGGTTTTGTGCAAAGATCTTCTAACTGTCTTGCAAGTATTGATGCTTACCAGGTTGAAACTTAAAAGAGGGGAAGGACAGTTGACTAGAGAACGAGAGAATCCTCAGTCAAGGAAGGCCAGAGAGCCATCACCTCCACCTTCAATTTCACCCTCAAGAGTCTCAGCAGAAGCTTCAAGAATGTCTGCACATGAAGGAGAAATTCTTGCAGACATGGATCCAAAAGAAGAAGAAAGAGTCTTCAGAAAGGCTTTCTTGGACCTCACTGAAATGGTGAGGATATTGTACCAAGAAAGAAATGAGAAATTGGCTGGAGAATGGTCCAAACATCCACATGAAGGAGAGGGCTCTTCAGGAGGTAAGAAGGATGATGATCAATCCAAGAAAGGAGATGGAGGAAATGGTGATCCACCACCCCCATCGTCACCTTCTTCCTCTTCATCCTCATCTTCTTCTTCATTGCATAAGCATAGATCCTCTGGAAAAAGTCCTTTTTTGAAGCTTGATGTAAAATTCGAATTACCTATGTTTAATGGTGAAGTGAATGCAGAGAAGCTTGACAACTGGATTAGGCAGTTGGAAGTTTACTTGAGGATCCAGAATATGCATGATGACGCCACAAAGATTCAGTGGGCTTCTTTGAGAATGGATGGAGCAGCATTGGTCTGGTGGGAGGCCAAGACTAAAGAGGAGATCAAGAAATTTGGTAAGGTTACCTTAACATGGCCTGAATTTCTATTAGCCATTAAAAAACAGTTTTATCCTCTTGCTCACATGCAGAAAGCCATTATGAACTGGCAAAATTTCAGACAACTTAAGGGACAGAGTGTCCAAGACTACACCCAAGAATTCAGGAGAAGAGCTCTCTTGTTAGGGGTAGATTTACAGACCCAGGAAACCTTGCTGAAATACATTGGTGGCTTGCATAGATACCTTAGACACACCATCTTGATGTTTAACCCTACTAGCCTAGACGAGGTTTGTGTCCAAGCTACCCATTTAGAGGCAAGGGGAAAAAACACATTTGAAGAGGGTAGAAACAAGCCCCCCAAGGGGAAAAACAAAGAGAAAACCTCCAAGGGAAAGGGCAAAAAGAATGCATCTGTCAAACAAGAGAGTGAGAAAGTGATCTGTAAACACTGTTCTAAACCACGCCATGAGGAGAAAAACTGTTGGAAATTACATCCTGAAAAAATACCTCAATCTAACAAATCCAAAGGGAAACAGAAAACTGCTACTACTACATCTACACTACAGGATTTAGGGGATGATTCAGGTGATGAAACCAAAATTGCAGATATGGGTTTGAAAAACTTGAAGGGAAAATAAATTGAAACTCAAGCCAGCACTAGTACCTCAAACTGCCATGTACAAGCTCCTAATGAGGAAGAAAGAATTGAACTGTTTCATGTGAGGGTGATTTCAAAACATACTAAAATTGACAGACTTTTTGATAGTGGGTCACAAGCAAACCTTATATCAGAGGACTTGGTCAAGCAGCTTAAACTTGAGACCTTTCCACAACCGAAGCCATATCCACTTGGATGGATTTGCAAGGATGCAAATTTACAAGTTTCAAGAAAGTGCACATTGCGCTTTGCAATTACTGCACATTTTATTGACACAGTTGAACTTGATGTGGTACCTTTTGATATAGCAGGAATTGCTTTGGGAAGTCCTTACTTGTTTGACAGGAAAGCTATCTTTCATCGCCATGAAAACAAATATCATCTTTTCAAAGATGGCAAGGAGTTCATTGTTAGAGCTCATCGCAATAAGACAAATATAGCGATGGTGAATGCAGGACAGGTAAAAAGGCTGGTCAATTCAAGTAAGAATTTTGTTCTTCTTATGATTAAGCCCAAGGTTGATGTGAATTATGAGTCATTTGACAATTGTGATCCAAAACTTAAATCAGATCTGTATGATGTAGTTGATGCATATCATGAGATGTTTCAGGAGACAACAGGTTTGCCTCCTAAGAGGGAGATTCAGCATGAAATCCATTTGCATCCAGATTGTCCTCTTCCAAACATAGGCATGTACCGCATGTCTATTATGGAGAATGCTAAAATAAAGAAGCAAATCAAGGACTTGTTGGGCAAGGGTTTCATAAGGCCAAGTACTTCACCATGTGGGTCACCGATTATATTGATTCCAAAGAAAGATGGCACTTGGCGTATGTGTGTTGATTTCAGGGCCTTGAACAAGATAACGGTAAAGAATCGTTACCCACTCCCAAGGATAGATGATTTGCTAGACTGTTATAGACATTTTTGTGCCTTACAGCATAGAGCATGAAATGTCAATAATCTGAGGGATCCAAAGTCCCTAAACAAGTTGTTCTTACCCTTAGAGGAACAAGGTCAGCAAACCACAGCACTGCAAAACAGTTCTCCACTGAAAAACACTCAAAAACAGGTCAGTTTTGGATCATTGCAGCTGCTCCACTAGGCATCTGGGCTGCATAGTAGGTACAACAAAGGCTACCTGCGTTGCATAGCAAGTAGAACAAAGGCTACCTGCGTTGGGCGTACTTGGACATGTGGAGGAACCTTTTTCTCAAAGTGCCAGTGCCCAGGAAGCTTCTAAAAAGACACTTGCTGATAAGATTCGCCTAATGATGAGTTAAGAGCTTCTAAAACTCCAAGTGGAAGACAGAAACTCCGAGTGAAGAACTGAAGAACAACTGGAGTTGAAGAGGACAACAAGTCACACATCAAGTTGACTTATCTTCACTCCAAAACTCTATATAAGGATCTCATCCCATGGGATCTGGGAGGCCGGAATTTTGTGCAAAGAATTGCTGTTGGTTTACAGTTGTGAGCATTGGGTGATTGCTTGAGGGAGGTGAAGAAGAGATTTCTCTCCGTCGGGAAGGTGATGCTAGATTGGACCTCTCATGGTTGTATCACCGCCTGAACCTTACTTCCATATATTAATAAAGCATTTGAGGTTCTTCTATTCGCATGTGTTTCAATGATGTATTGTCTTACTTGCGTATTTGATTTATGCTAATCCTTGAATCAGTTATGAATGCATGCCTCTTGTAGTTTCCTTTCTTTGTCTTATTTGCAGGATCTTGTGTAGCTGGGCCCGTGAAAAGACTTCGAGCTGGGAGCAAGCGGCGAATAGAGGAGATTGGATCGACCATTTGCGCAAGACATCGGTAAGTGGATCTCTTCCTTCTATCTCTTGCATGTCATAAAGAAGAAAGTTTAGATAGCTTTGCTTTCAGCTGTTGCTAAGGAACCGTCACCCTTAGAGTGGGTTAGGGTCATTCCGAGTTGGATACTTTCCCCCCCAACAGACTGGCGACTCCACTGGGGATCGTGTCTTGTTGGTAGCTTGTGTTTCTTGCTATTCTTTTCTTAAACAAAAGGGTACCGAATCGAAAACTACATTCGAGTTCTTCGAATGCAAAGTAGAGGGAAGCTACTCTAGCCTAGTGCTGGGCATGTTTATGATTTGAAGAGCTGATCCACAAGGACTCTTTTTAGCTCTTTGTGATAGTGTTCATCTTCCTTTAATCATCCTCTAGAGTATACTTGACTGATAGCAACTGATTTGGCCAAAAACCGCTCATTTTTGAGCAAACTGTGAGCCGGAATCTGAGAAAGACGAGAGTTGTCTCATTCAGTGCAGCTGCAACAAAGGCTACCTGCACTGCAACGCAGGTCCCGAAGGGGCTACCTGCGCTGCATCTCAGATTGACAGCGCAACACCTGCGCTGATCCAGTCTTGCCTTGTGCAGCTGGGATTCTCCACTGTCTGTTGCCCAGTTTTCAGTATTGTTTTTGCAACCTGTTGTCAACCTGTATACCCAGCTGAAACCACTTCTCTTTGCCTTCATTCCGCCTCAGTTGTGTGAAGAAACCGTGATTGTTCTTATTGTATTTCTTGCTGTCATTCACATTTTCCCATAGCGAAAGTGAACTAGTCTTGCTATGGCCTCTTGAATCTAGACCTGTGAGAAAGTGTCGTTGTGATTCTAAGAGTTAGTTTATTGCTGTTCATAGCTGCTTGAGCATTTTCTTTCGTTATATGGTTCGAATCTCAGTATTTCTTGTGATTGAAACGAGTAAATCTTAAGGTGTTCTTTTGATTATTGGACAATACTTGTTTGTTTTCGCTTGAAATTGAATTCGAAATCGTACAACAGCTTTCTTTTTGTCATACACCAAACATTAAGAAAGAAGAAAAGAAATACTTGCATTGTGCATGTGCATTTTGACAGTTTGCATGTCGATTTAGGAAAAGTGCATCTGTGTGTGCTCTATGATCTGTTTGAAAAGATGATGTCTTTCTTTTCCTTCAGTAGTTAAGGTTTTCATAAGTTGAAAGAATTGAAAAAGCTTGCTTATCATTCTTAGACTGCATTTAGGAGTTGTCTCATACATCACGTGGTGATCCATAAAGGCAAATTGCTAAGCAAGATCAACCTAAAAAGAACTGAATTTATCTAACAACGCTTTGAAACATAACGAAACACAGTAGAGGTCTAGGTAGAGACGTGAACCGGCGTCGTTAAACATAGTGACTGTCGATCTCTACGAAGGTGGGTGATTCCTCCTGAGGGACGATAGCACTAATACGGACTTGTGCCCCCACGTACCGTCGCGTATATTGGGGGACCCCTATAGGAACAAAGCCTTTATCCATAGGAAGCCGTGTCGGCCGCCCTACTGATCGCGATGCAGTGAACACAGCATTCACGAAGATCGACCACTCGTACCGTAAAATGTATTCTGTGGTTTCGCGAAAGGTTTTGGCACACCCTTGCCTAGAACTCCAGAGTAGTTTCTTTTGGCCTTTTTCAAACTCTATAACTGAAAAAGTCCATCCGAGCATTTGTCACTTCGGGCTCGTTAATACATCGAAGGAGACTAGAGTCATCTTTAGCTTTTTCTCGACTCTTAAAAAGTGAAAAAGCAAGTTGTGTCTAAAGCGTCGTCATATAAAATTCATCTTAAACGGAACATAATTACCCTTGATTCCTACGTTGATCTTTAAAGTTGAGAACATGGAACACACCAACTAAGGGATCCCACAGGGGGGGACCCCTAGCCCTTTCTCCTCTTGGGGAGAAGTTGGTGCGCCCCACATGGCCACATTGTTGCTTCCAGGACTGACAATTGGCCTGCCAGTTTGGCTATTCTCAACCGCTGTAGTTCAGACCACCACGCTTCCTGAACAGTCGAGTCAACAGTTAGACCAGTCTAGAACTACCCTCCAACCTTCCACTTCTTACGAGCCTTCCTCCGATCCTTCTTCTTCGAAAGGTCAAGCCGCCAAAAGCGCGGCTCCCATAGAAAAGAAGAAGGAAAAGAAGAAGAAAGAAAAGAAGCAGAAGGAGCCAAAGGCCCCTGGGGGAAAGCAGAAGGTATCTAACGAAAACCCACACACAGCACGGACCGAGCCCAAGTCGCCATGTGTCATATGTAGAGGGAACCACTTCCACAGTGATTGTCCCAGTATTCCCCAGATACTAAGGGACTGGTCCCTTCGCTTGCACAGTTCGGAAGCGTCAACCTCTGACAGTCAGGTTGAATGCTTACCGTCGACCAACGAACGTGAAGGTATTAGACGACGAAGAGGATGGACATCCTCCTGCGAATTGTGTGAAGGCAATCACACCCTCCGCCGTTGTCCCTTTTTAGACGAAGCCAAGAGAGTTTTGGAAGATCAACCGGTCGCACCGTTGCTACTTCCTCCTGAATATCAAAAACTCGCGCCAGGTCCTTCGTTGGTCGAAAATACAGCTGTCTTGCTTAGAGGGCCAGCTGAAGTGTCAGTCACTGAAATTGAACCTACTGAATCCGGACCGGACGAAAGTCCAAAGGTCGAAACGGCAGTTGACCCGGTTCTCCCTTCAGAAGTTTCATCTTCAAACACCACAGTCACTGAGGATTCATCTTCAGTTGACACCCCCGCCGAAGAGAATAAGGATGACACCGTCCATATTCTTTTCGTCAACTCCGATTCTGATGAGCATCTGGGCAAAGTGCCCACTCCGTTATCGCAGGAAGGTGCATCGTCAGGATCATATCCGGCCATATATTCGGTCCCACCACCAAGCAACCTAGTTGTGTCCTTTGATTGGAACCAACTAGGCAGACCCCGGTTACCAGCCAGTATACCATTTAGAATTATAGTCCAAATATACAAAATGGTGATGGCTGGAACTATCATTGACGAAGGGGCATCTGTGAGTATTCTGTCCTCTATTGCTTGGAAAGCCCTGGGTTGCCTGGCGCTTTTGCCTGAGACAAGAAATCTCTCGGGTTTTGACAGAGGAACCAGTCGACCATTAGGGATTCTACCTAATGTGCCTATCACACTGAAAGGGAAGGCTGTTAAGATGAATTTGATGGTCATCCAAGGACCCTTGGATTATAACCTACTCCTTGGACGAGACTACATATATTGCATGGAAGCAATAGTCTCCTCACTCTTTCGAATAATGTGTTTTCCATACGAAGGAAGAATGGTCAAGCTCGTAGACCAACTTTCACTTCCGGGATCACACATCGCAAGTAGTCACATACCTATCCTCAATGGTCTTTTCGATCAAGAAAGGTCTCTTCCCCCGGTTCTTCTTCCTGATGAATGCGAGTGATTCGGGAAAGGAACGCAGGAGCCCAGGGGGCATGCATCCTGGTCTGCTCTGGAGGCAGAAAAAACCTTAGGTGTAAAGTAGAATTTCCACGGAAGAATATGACTAGTCCGTACGCTGTCCCCTCCTTCATCTTTAAGAATCTTCCTCTGAGCTATCTTCGTGGAGAAGAAGGACAAGAAGACAAAGAGAGAGTTGGACTCTCAGAAGGGGCTGTTAGGGATGGGGTTGTTCTGGAAAAGGATTCTTCTATCAAGGTTACTTGTTTGACAAAGGTCATTCACCTTTGTCTAAATAGGTAGGCTCTACCAAAGAAGGGGATCCGTTTGTGGCAGCAAGTAGGTACCGGCTTTGGGTAAAAGGCCAGCCTCACCCATTAAAACAAATGTTTTAAAGGATAAGTAGGGGCAGCCCCCAAAGATAGAGACGCTGTTGTTGCCACAGATTGTAACCATCTTTGTGTACCCTAATGATAGACATCGCCGAAGAAAGTTTTGTTTGAAAAAAGAAGCAAAACAATCTTTGGGTAACCTGAAAGAGGTAGGCCTCTCCCGGTAAAACAAATGTTTTACCTGCAAATTGAGGGGTAACCTTGAAATTCGACTTACACCTGGGGCCATGCAAACCTCTTGGAATGCAAGCGCGGGTGGCTTTTTAGTTTTAGGTAGGAACCCGTAGGATGGGCCGATACCCAGCTTGCATAAAGAGAGGATATGGAGCAAAGCGTAGGGAGATGAAGCTCCTTAAAAAATAGGAATCTTCCATGAGACCTTACTACTTTATGACTGGTAAAAACGAGCAGTTTTGGCAAAGTTCATGCTCGTTAAAAAATAAACGTAAGAACCGAGCAGTTTTAGCGCATAGTTCATGCTCGTTAAAAAATAAACATAAGATTGAGCAGTGTTTTGGCGCATTCAAGCTCTTTAAAAAAAAAATGAACCCAGTACCGGTAAATAAACATCTGAGACCGTAAATTCATCAGCCATAAAAGCCTTGGTCGTGTTTGTGCACCATCACCTCCACTTCTCATTTGGCCGATCATTCACATCCACTTGATTGTTTACCTATTTTGAGAAACAGCTGCGAAGAGTGATTCCACCTAGCCATCCTTGTAATACTGCCGTGATTGGAAAATTCCAACCTGTACCTGGAATTTGCTGCTATCCCTGTTTATCACTCGTTCCTCAAAAGACGAGTCTTCTTTGAGCTCTTTTCACTGACTCGTAAAATATGAAAAGTTTACCGAGTTTTGGCCTTCCAGCTCATTAAAAGGATCGGAAGAGCTATCCCTCCTCTAGATTTTAATCTTTTTGGACCTGAGGGATTATTGCACAAAAAAATCGAGCGCTTGTCTAGTTCGGCTCGATAAAGATATCGAACATTCATCCCTTTTGTATTGTTTTATACTTTTTCGGACTTAAGGGATTAGATGACGAAAAAGGACCCCTTGGAGTCTACTTTATGTACACTTTTCAGACTCTCTAAAAATGAAAAGGACCGAGTTGTCTTTGTCGCTGGGCTCGTTAAAAATATTAGATAGCGACAAACTTGTCCTTAGACAAGAACGAGTTTCCCTATCGCTAGGCTCATTAAAAACATAGCGATGGGCTTGCCCGAAGGGCAGGTTATAGATCAAGCATATGTTATCCTCCTCAAGCTTGTCAAAAAATAAAGAGGTACTGGTCAGAAATGACTGGGGAAAAATTGGGAAGAACCTCAAAGCTTAATGGTAGCAAGTCGCTCTTGAACATGACACTTTTGCCTCCGTAAATATCGGGTTGGGTTATTATCATTCACCGGTCCCTTCACCATGGTCTCGCCATACCATCCATACATGGGGTAATGCTACCGATCCATCACATCAGTGTCGTTATATGTTCAAGAGATGTCATTCAGAATGTGTCAACCGGGTCCCATCCACTACCATACATCATCTTTCATCCTTCCATGACCGCCACCCTGAATCATATTTCACAAATTGTTTTCACCAATCATCACTAGCTCCATTCCGTGTCACTGATGTGGGATTCATTAGGGCCCTCCTTTGACGGATCACTTCTTGTCGACATCAGCTCATTATCCAAGAAGTTGATCTAGGAACACCCCCCTCAGTACTTTGAAGCTTGCATGCCTCAATGGCAAGTTTCTCACTCCCGGCGATAGGTATACATTAATGACCTTCGGCCAGGAGACTTTGCGTGGTGTTCGACGTCAGATCCTATATTCACACCACGTGAATTGTGCTACAGTACCTTGAGGGTCATCATCATTATCGGTGATTCCTCTCGTGCTTGTTAACGGTTTACATTATTGACTGGTAATCAAGCGATGTCTTTCCATGTTCGACTTCAAGAAATTCTCACATGGATCGACTTGTACTAATGTGAAGATCGGACAAGTTTGAAGACCCCGGATCTAGTTTCATCCATCCGGGCTGCGATATATGTTCAGGAGATAAAGACATAGACATGTGCAGCAGATGATCATCCTACTAAAAGGATGATAATTAAAAGCAGAGAATTATCCGTCTATTATCAGACGATCATCTGTTTATGTACAACAAATGTATTTATAAAGCTGAGCATGGGAAATGCCCGCCTCAGCTAGATCATGAAAAGAAAGTATGAAAAGATAATGTATTGTATTGTATTTTGTTACAGGTCACCTCCCGGCGATTGAATGAACTTCGGATCCTCCTAATAAAGCATTTCACCCGATAAACGACCTCATACTTTAGGGGGCAACTGTTATAGACATTTTTGTGCCTTACAGCATAGAGCATGAAATGTCAATAATCTGAGGGATCCAAAGTCCCTAAACAAGTTGTTCTTACCCTTAGAGGAACAAGGTCAGCAAACCACAGCACTGCAAAACAGTTCTCCACTGAAAAACACTCAAAAACAGGTCAGTTTTGGATCATTGCAGCTGCTCCACTAGGCATCTGCGCTGCATAGCAGGTACAACAAAGGCTACCTGCGTTGCATAGCAAGTAGAACAAACGCTACCTGCGTTGGGCGTACTTGGACATGTGGAGGAATCTTTTTCTCAAAGTGCCAGTGCCCAGGAAGCTTCTAAAAAGACACTTGATGATAAGATTCGCCTAATGATGAGTTAAGAGCTTCTAAAACTCCAAGTGGAAGACAGAAACTTCGAGTGAAGAACTGAAGAACAACTGGAGTTGAAGAGGACAACAAGTCACACATCAAGCTGACTTATCTTCACTCCAAAATTCTATATAAGGATCTCATCCCATGGGATCTGGGAGGCCGGAATTTTGTGCAAAGAATTGTTGTTGGTTTACAGTTGTGAGCATTGGGTGATTGCTTGAGGGAGGTGAAGAAGAGATTTCTCTCCATCGGGAAGGTGATGCTGGATTGGACCTCTCATGGTTGTATCACCGCCCGAACCTTACTTCCATATATTAATAAAGCATTTGAGGTTCTTCTATTCGCATGTGTTTCAATGATGTATTGTCTTACTTGCGTATTTGATTTATGCTAATCCTTGAATCAGTTATGAATGCATGCCTCTTGTAGTTTCCTTTCTTTGTCTTGTTTGCAGGATCTTGTGTAGCTGGGCCCGTGAAAAGACTTGGAGCTGGGAACAAGCGGCGAATAGAGGAGATTGGATCGACCATTTGCGCAAGAAGTCGGTAAGTGGATCTCTTCCTTCTATCTCTTGCATGTCATAAAGAAGAAACTTTAGATAGCTTTGCTTTCAGCTGTTGCTAAGGAACCGTCACCCTTAGAGTGGGTTAGGGTCATTCCGAGTTGGATACTTTCCCCCCCAACATAGACCAGCTGAAAGATGCTTGATATTTCACTAAGCTAGACTTGTGCAGTGGATATCATCAAGTAAGAATTGAAGAAAGTGACATTTGGAAGACAGCCTTTAAAACCAAACAAGGACTCTTTGAGTGGCTTGTGATGCTGTTTGGTTTGTGCAATACACCTGCAACTTTCATGCAGGTAATGGATGATGTCTTGCGTCCTTTTCTTGATGATTTCGTTATTGTCTACTTAGATTACATCTTAATTTTCAGCAAGTCTAGAGAAGATCATGTCATGCATGTTAGGAAAGTACTTGATGTTTTGAAGAAGAATCAGTTATTTCTTAAAATGCCAAAGTGTGAATTTGGAAAGACTTCTTTGGTTTATTTGGGACACATAGTAGGAGGAGGTGCTTTTAGAATTGATCCTGCTAAGATTGAGGCTATTGTGAAGTGGCCTACTCCCAAATCCATAACAGAGGTAAGAAGTTTTTTGGGTGCAGCTCAATATTGGAGGAAGTTTATCTCTAACTTCTCTTCTATAGCAGCTCCTATGCATGCAGTGACAAGTGTGAAGCATGCTTTCCAATGGGGAGGAAAGCAGCAAAAAGCTTTCAAATCTTTGAAAGAGAAGATTAGTTCAGCTCCAGTCCTTGCATTACCGGATTTGAGACAGCCATTTGAGATACAAACCGATGCTAGTGATTATGCCATGGGTGCAGTTCTTCTACAGCATGGTAAGCATATTGCTTTTCATTCTGAAACTTTTAATGGTGCTGTTGTAAATTATCCTACATATGATAAGGAGTTGTATGCGTTGGTACAAAGTGTCAAAAAGTGAAAACACTATTTGATGGGAAAAGAAACTGTTATACATACCAACCATCAGCCCTTACAGTACTTGCAATCACAAAGCAAGTTACAACAGTCACGACACTTCAGATGGATGGGCTTCTTGCAATAGTTCCATTTGGTAATAAGGTACAAGAAAGGTACTTTGAATAAGGTTGCTGATATGCTTTCAAGGCCTATTATTGGTGCTGTTACTTTACTTAAGAATGATTCCATTGTACATGATAGTTACATAGAACAATATGCATCTAATGATGACTTTAAAGATGTGTATGCTAACTTGAGTAAAGGGAATCATGTAGAGGAAAATGACTATCACATGCATAACAATTTGCTGTTTCATTTGGGTAAGTCGTGTATACCACAGGGGGAGAGGATAAATGTCATAAGAGAAGCCCATTCTTCTCTTATTGCTGGCCATTTTGGTGTAAGTAAAACAGTTGCACATCTACAGAGGTATTGCTATTGGCCTCGCATGGTAGATTCTGTTTCAAGGTTCATAAGAGGTTGTTCATTATGTGCTACAAGTAAGCCTAGTAATAGGAAGCTTGGTTTGTATACTCCTTTGCCGGTACCTTCTAGACCATGGGAGAGCATCTCTATGGATTTTGTAGGAGGTTTGCCAAAATCTAGAAAGCAGCATGATTATTTATATGTAGTAGTTGATCGTTTCAGCAAAATGTGTATACTTATACCTTGTAAGAAAACTATAACTGTTGAACAAACTGCTGAATTATTTTTTCATCATGTATGGATTCACTTTGGTTTGTCTACTTCCATTATTAGTGATAGGGATTCCAGATTTCTGGGGAATTTTTGGTCCAACCTATTGGAGATGATGGACACAAAGTTGAAGAAAAGTACTGCTTTCCATCCGCAAACAGATGGACAAACAGAAGTTGTGAACAGAACCATTGTGCACCTCTTGAGAGGTTATTGCAGCAAGCATCCCAAGCTTTGGGATGAACATTTGCACTACATACAACATGCTTACAGCCGTGCCAAACACTCTTCCACTAACACCTCACCGTTTGAAGCTTGTTTTGGTTACTTGCCAAAATCACCTCTTGATTTCATTCTTGAGAAAGATGTTTCCATTGAGGGACATAGTGATATTGACAAAGCTCGTTTATTCATTGAAAGAATTCACCAAATACATCAGCAAATTCAAGAACAACTTGAGAAGAGTCAAGGCAAGTACAAGGAAAGACACGACAAGCATAGAGTCGATCACAAGTTTCAAGAAGGGGATGAGGTATGGCTGTACATTAGTAAGGAAAGGATGCAAGGAGAAGGTAAAAAGCTGAAGCCTATTCGTTATGGTCCATTCAAAATCATCAAGAAGGTTGGAAATAATGCTTTTCAATTAGATTTGCCTTCCTACATGCAAATGTATTCTGTTGTCAATGTGGAGAACTTACGTTTGTATGAACCTCCTTTGATTGCTGATCATGAAAGTGTTGTTCAGCTGCCATCTATAGAAGATTTCTCGCCAGAATTCTTAGATGAGCTGAAAGAAGATACAATCCTTGACAGAAGGACACGACTTCAAAGAGGGGCAGTGTAGATTATGTTCGGGTTGGTTTCAAAGGCAGCAAACCGAACAAGGCAAAGTCGATGGAGGTGGACAGAGTGAGGGAGTTGTACCCTCACCTCTTTAACAGGTAGTTGAAGGCTTTTGGGGTCCAAAAGCTTCCCAATGGGGAGGCGTGATCAGGTGCTCATGTCCTAAGTGTCGTAAAATGCTCAAAATTTAAAGTGCTCAGAACTAGTTCAAAGTGGAACGGCTAGAAAGTGCTCATCCTCCTGATTCTGGCGCCGTGAATGGTTCGAAAAACGGTCACCGTATGAGGAAGTTATGGCAAAAAGAAGAATTTCTCAGTAACATTAGAAATTTGAATTTTTAAAAAAAAATTAAAAAATAGAATATTCCAGGGAATATTTCGTGGAATATTCCAAGGAATATTCCTTATTGGCCAACCAATCATAGGCTTCCACGTGGCAGGCTCGGAGGCCGCCACGTGGCCTGGGTGACGTCAGCAGTTATGTTCAAAATTTTTTGGTCGGATTGTGAATCGAACCCGCGACCTCATCAACAACAACCCAACGCTTTACCATTGCACCAACACAGTCAAACATGTTAGGTGGGCGGCATGAAATGTTTTTAAAGTTTAAAATTGTTGATGGGCGGGAAATGAAGGGGGCCAGCCCCTAAGCGGCCAGCCCCCATACCATATGACCGGGTGCTGAAAACCGTGGCCTAGCTCCTAACCCGGCACGGAATCCCATGCTAACCGCCAGCATTTAATGTAACTGCAATTGTTTGGCGGAGATTCTGGCAGGAGCGCCAAAATTGGCGGGCCTAACTGGACTCCAACTAAAGATAGCTGGAGTGTTTCTAGGCAAAACTGGAGGAAAACTTTAATTGGCCATAACTTTGGTTAGGAAAGGCGGTTTTGGACGAAAGTTTTTTTGATTTTGGGTATTTTCGACCTTTTGAAGCCATTGGTGTAGGTCTTACAGCCATCTGAGGTCACTTGCAGAGGTTTTGGAGCCATGAAAGTTCTGGGAGCCACTAGGGCCCGGGATTGTGAAGACTGTATAGGGTTGCAAGTATCCATTGGAGGTGATCCAATAGTCAATCCTGAAGGATTCAAGTGTTATGAGTCCATTTTTACCATCTATTCCACCTGTAGATGCTTCTATTCAGCTGTATATTCAATTTGAGCATTTAATGAAAACAAGGACAAGCCCATTTTGGAGCTTTGGAGCCAGCAGACGTAGCCTAAGAGGGGGGAACTCCCTTATCAACTTATTTTGCATCTGTGGTTGATTTATTTTGCAGAAAAAATTCATTTTAGTTTGTTAAACAGTAAAAGGAAATAAATCTGCTATGCTTAAATGGGTCATGAACAGCTGAAAATTTCATTTGTTTTCTTTCTGCAAGACATGGAAATCTTTTAAACATGTATATTTCTGAATTGAATACCTTGCAAAGAATTTACAAGTAGTTTCAAATTCAGATCAGTTCTTCGGGTGAACGAGTTTGGGTGAACCGGTGGACGTACGGATGGGCGGCCTCATGAGGGCGCGTCGTGCACGACAAAACGAAAAATCGTGCGAATGGGAAACTTGGGTAGGCTACGCCGTGCATGATGAAATGGTGGAAAGAGTGAAGTGTTGGAGTTGTGAACAGAGGTGTGACTCGTGCGGAGGCACCCATGTGTGGCGACTTGGTTACGACGAGGCGTGCCCAAGTTGAGAAAACAACACGATCGTGCGACGAGGTGAACGAAGGGTTGGTGAGTCGTGCAACGACTGTGTGGAGACGCCAATGAGCTGGGCAACCGATTTTCCCAAGATTTAACTTGTACTTATAAAAGAAGATTATATATATTGATTCGGGTAGACTCATATTGCACGGAGTTGCCCCTCCTTTTATATTGTTGTGCATTTCTCTTGTATAATGTTGTTTATGTGAATGTTATGGACTTTCACTGTATAAATGACAAAAATAATACTTGGTAACGAAAAATAAACTAAGTATGGTATGTTAGGCGTAGTCTACAATCGTAAGTATTGGTGAAAAAAAAACAGTTGGTAGTGCCGCACCTTGCTATAGTGCGGTTGGAAGAGTACTACCAATGTAAGGGTGTGACAATTGATATGTGATTGTCTCTTGGTTAAGGTGGCTCTCAATAGGGTCATTTCTTCTCTTCTATATGGCCCAATGATGAGGTTCTTCTTCCCATTAATTCAGTAATCAATAAGAATCCCAAGGTTCTCCCTCGTAAGAATGAGGGGCTTACAACTCAAAATCTCATTTTCTTTTAAGCTTACAATAGTGATGAATTCAAACTATTAGCTTTGCTATGAGCCAAGCAACCAAAGAAATGGAACAAAAGCGGTATGGATAATTTCATATAGGCTCCCGTTCTGGACAGAATCAGCTAGGTGATATAGGTTCAATCAGAAAAAGAAAGAGGGTTATGGTTGATATCATTCAACACCTTGATATCGTTTCGATACGCACAACGAGCTAAGATGGTTGTGCTTTTGACTTATCAGTGTCATGGGTCGAAGAGCGCCAGCAGTTCGATCGATAGAAGGAGGTCGAGGAGCTAGGGTCTCCTAGGTTCTCGGGTTATCTAGTTTTGTCTCTTCAGCCGAACATAGGGAACACCAACACCAGGATTTCCAACCACAATGAGGCGAATGATTTAATGCAGGTTTAATTTTAAACAATAAATTTAAAATAATATGGTGGTTCTAATAGGACTGTTCGAAGTTCTTGACCTATAATCAAAATTGAGCTGAACTGTAATAGGCTTAGGACTGGACTGTTATCTAGCAGGTTATTTGTGACTATTACTGTCTTGGTTATAAGTGGTAAGGCATTTGACAAGTTCCTTTGGGTGTGAAATCATTTTGGGATTAGGGAGCAACTCTACGAAGGGAATAAACCGGTGAAAGGAGGACCATATAAAACAATGGCGACTACTATTTTCACGTAGATGGTTTTGTTATGGTGATTAGAGAATATAATGAAATAAAATATGTTTTGAAAACCAACCTATGATCGTGCTCGACTCTTTTTCTATTGCTTGTGCTCGGTTTTGGCTTTAGCTCTTGCTTCTGCTCCTGCTCCCTAATGCAGAGATTAAAGGGTTGTGAGTATTGCAGAGGGGTGAGTCTGGTATGTGGTTGTTAAGTAACTCACATTAATTTCTCTAGTTCTTCAATAAATTTAATATATGTTTTTAACTTGTTAGTAGTCAATCAAACAAATGGCTTTCTTTCCTGTCAGAAATTGCATCTACTAGAAAATTCATGAAGTGGCAGGAGATGTAAAGAGAGGTAAAGAGTCCATGGCCAAGAGATATAAATGTCCATCTATACTATACATGGACATGGCCATGCAGGAAGCCAATGATTAGCTTAATGTATTTTTGTTAAGATTTTCCTAATTTTAATTTGCAATTTTAGTACTATGAGGCAATTTTCTTTATGCCCCATGTTGGGTGATACTAAATCAAGGTATTTTATGCCTACCATCATTGTTAAGTTTGCGAATATGAGATATTGTGTCTGTATGCATAAAACTTATGCACATTACAAAGATAACTAATTTTTTCCTTAGAAGTGAGTGCATCAGATTCATATAGATATCTGCTATATTTGCTACCTTATGATTTGTCTTGTGGCCCAATTAATCAACCGACTGTTCCATTGGTTAACACCCAAGTAACTCTACCATTCCTACACCCTGGTATCATCTCTAATCCTGTGCCAATTGCACCGATTCAATCTCAAGGTTTGTTTCTAAAACCATGAGATCCTCCATAGACGCAAACTCAATATTATAAATAAATTTAATGAGGGTCAACATAGCTACAAGTTCAACATTTTCGTTTTAAACTCTAACCTCATAACCTAACCTGAGTTATCTTCATTGTAATAAACTAGAATAAGTGTGCTTCTGAAGAGAAGAAAATATGTCTCACGAGCTTATGATGCTTTGTTTGCAGTAGGCACGAGATTAGAAGCTACATTAGTTGTAAGAGAATCCTTTGCTCACCTTTCATTGCACTATACAAAAAATAAATGAAACCTGAGACATTCATATAAAGCAATAGACCATAATGATTTTCTAAAGATAGAAATGATAAACTATATAAAAGTGAAAACTAAACTGAAAACATGATGTGCGACGAGAAAAGTCATTTTCTAAAGATAGAAATGATAAACTATATAGAAGTGAAAACTAAACCGAAAACATGATGTGCGATAAGAAAAGTTTACTGTATCTTTAATATGCACCTTGTTACAATTTTTACAGTAGGATTTTCGACATGCCTGCATCCATATAAAACTCAATGTCACAACTTGATCAACATCTAAAAACTAAATAACTTTAGAACTTGCACACCATCAAGGTTCCACTCCTAATCAGAACAAAAGAATGCCATGTTCAACCGGAGATCAATGTTGTGAGGAATTCATGGGAATAAATACCATAAAACTACAAAAAAAAATAAAAATTGGTGACATGTTCAACTCATATTGAATTTATTGTTATAATGTGCTTTGGCCTTATTCCAAAATTGTTATCAATCATTTTGAAATAATAAGAAATCCAAACATTCAACAAAAACTAGTCTTCCATAAATTTATAAAGAACTGATCATACAACTTAAGATAGTAAGGATCCAAAGATCTGAAAAAGGGGATATGTTGAGATATCTGTAAAAGAAAGCTTAGTACCCTCAAATCCAGATAATCTTAAAATCTATTTACATCTTTTCAGTGATGGCTTGCAATTATTTGAAAATTAAAGAATTATACATCTTCTCTCTATACATTATGCTTCAAGAGCTTGGATATCTAGGCTAGTTCTGACGCTTCGTTTTTTGAAGTTTGCCAAAGGAGTTGACTTATTTATTATTGTAATTTCACGACGTAAATTAACAAACACAATCTGAGGTAGTAAAGATGTAGGAAAATAGGCTGGAGAAACTGGACCTGGTTCTTTTTATGCTATCACTAACGAGGAAAGGTTCAATATTTGTTAAAAGTTGAAGCTGCCACAAGATAATTGGAAGAGAGAGGCCCCATACGTCCGGCATTTAAAGGTCAAAGTCCAGTCGCCCCACCCATTTTTATGATCTTTGACCCTTATTAATAGCGGGTCCCATCGAACACTCACCTATTGTCGAGTGTACCCGTAGTTCTCTGCTGGGACAATGGATGAAAGCGACTGATCTGGCGGGGTACTCTTATTCTTGTCCTTATTCTTAGCGTTGCTATGGTGTCGTACTGTTGCCACTTCTTTCTTGTCTTTTCTTGGCAACTTGAGAGCTACCGGGATCTTGGTTTGACCACTGAATCCTACCGGCTACATGATTAGTTACCAAGGGTTTTCTACGCACCACACTTCACAAGAATCCAGTTCCAAAGGATCAGCTATATATTGACTGGAACATAGACGATTGAGTAAGCTAATTTGAATGAGCAACTGTGGGATGCCAATGCGAGAGATATTGGCTGTCGTCATCTTGGCTTACGAAACGGCAGTTAAAACGGCAATATTCTCTTCTTGTTTTCATTCTGCACTATAATACAAAGGGGTTTTAAAGCAATATTTAAGACTTTTTTTTGGATAAATTGTCTTAAAAGTTTTTTATTGTCGTAAGGGAGTGTCTCAAATTAAATTGACTTAAAATTAAATTTTCTTAAATCTATAAAGATAATATATAATACAACTTTTTTTTTGCCTCTCTAGAGACAATTTCATTTTTGTCTCTCTAGAGACAATAAAAAATTACATTCAATGATAATACATCAATTTTGTCTCTTTAGAGACAATATAAAATAATGAATCTGGAAAAACATGTCACCATCAAAATAAACAAATATTAAAATTATTTAATTAAAAATAAACTACAGTATCATTGATTAGTTAATATTAGGACAGAGTGGAATCGAACCATGGTTCGACCTCCTGCTTGTAAAGAAGTCGCTCTTCCATTCAGCGATCGCCTTTTAAAGAATTATGTAAGAGTTAGGTAGTCCTTGAAATTGAATATATAGGCATTGATTTTAAAACTAGCAATTGCATTGAGAGGTGCAAAGGATGCGACTAGAAGTGGGAATGTGGAAGCCAACAAGTAAGTAAAAAATATGGAAAGTGAAATATAATTGAAATTTGAATCTCTATATATCTTCTAAAGCATGTAGCAAGGAGGTTTAATTTAAGAAAAAAGTTACTATAACAAAAATATTCCAGAACATTGCAAATATTTACACACACAAAGTATATCAGCGTGTGATAGAATCCCAAAAAAAATGGAAATTTTGTAGAGATCTTACACAAATCCAAAGGAACAATGGAAATCATGTGTTCACTAGTGTTGGATATGTCCAATCCCCTTTGAGCACTTCATAAAGTGCAATTACTAAAAACTCAAAGCCACCATATCAATCCTTTTTACCCCACCTTGTTGGCCCAATAAACGTTTTCGAGTACATGTTCCAGCATTTTATAGGCTACGTGAGAAGAAAAAAAGACACAATATCCAATGTGAAGCACTCCTAGGAATTTATCAACAATCCCAAACTTCTTTGAAGGCACCAGGATAATATTACTCTGAGCTTGGATTTTTGTTTTTTAAAACTTGGGTATCATCCATCTCCAACAATCAACAACTGAAAAACTATTTACCGAAGGACCTGCCCAAATAAGAAATAATCTCTCCAAGATTCATAAGCTTTCGTTTATGATTCAGCATGGTAGGGGATTCATCTTGGCCAAAACAAAACCCTGTTTTTTCCTTTCTAACAACTTGATCCAAATTTAGAAACGAACACAAAAAATTATAGATATAACCATAAATTCAAAGATGCAGTAGACATAACACTTCATTTAATTAATATCAAATACTGAAATATGCTTACAAACAAAATGGAAACAAGACTAGATTGGGTGATGGCATCTTAGCTTTGAGAAGCAATGTGGCGGCTACATGCCTATGAATTGTGTTACAATGAGAGTCAAAGGATTATTTATTATTGAAAAATATGAGGAAACCCTAAACAACCAAAATCCTATCCCTAGGAGATGTAACGTCAAGATTTTGTGGGCTTCATTGGGGTTAGTTGGGATACCAATTTCCCACGGTCATAACTTGGTCATATTATCTTCATTTGGTGTATACAATACCTTGTTGGAAAGGTCTCTCTCACCACTACATGATTTACAAAAGGGGCCCATGCCTATGGGTATAGGACTGCAACAGACCTCAAAAAACGGCTCCAGAAGTCCAGGGCTAAAAAACTGTTAAAAATAGTACATGTTGAAATAAAAAAGGAAACAAACAAAACTGACTTGAGGTGTAAGTGGAATAGGTGGGTGTCCACAAATATCCACCTCGATCATTCCTCCCCCCCTGGAAGAAATTGTCCCCATTGTATGTCGAGCCTCCATGAGGTGAGGAAATTTCTATTGAACCTCGTCCCTAGTGAGCCACTCAGCTTGGTGCAGGAGTTGGCCATCTTTGATAAACTAATATAGTTGGATATTTCGCTCACGAGCGTTCTTGACCTGACTGTCCATAATCCAATCTGTTGTGGCTGGTTCCATGCAGTTTAGGTTTAACTCTGTTGGTGTCACCTATTCTGCAATGTCTCATGTGTCCATTATTGGTGGGAAGTATTGTTGAAGGATGTCCACATTGAAAACTTGGTGCAGGCCAAGGAATGGGAGGATGCAGAAATTGAAAGAATTGTCTCCAAAAACCTTGGTAATGATGTAAGGACCATATCGGAGTGGTCTAAGATTCCAATGGGCTCAAGTAAGGTGTTCTTTCTGGAAATGCAACCAAACATTGTTGCTCACTTGAAACTTGTGTGGCACCTGATGTTGATCATGTCGCTTCTTGTACTTTGCATTTGACTTCTCTAGGATGTCATGAACCTGTTGGAGGATTTGTTGGATGCGTTCAATAAATCTAGTCTCTTTATCAGCATCACACAATACATGCTTGGATCATGTCTGTGTAATCGCGTGATGCATGGAAAAATTAATTAGACACAATGGTTGAAATCCTAGACCCACTTGAAAGGGAGTGTGACTACTCGATCTATGTAGAGATCTATTACAACTATGTTGCACATATGGAAGACTCTCATGCCAGGTTCGAGGATGCATGAAGTTGCACATGCAGATTATTTTAACTATCAGCATATTGACGACCTCCATCTGGCCATCAGTCTAGGGATGGAAGGAGACATCTTGGTGAACTTGGTGTCCATTAGTGTTTAGAGGCTTGACCATAATGTGCTAAGGAACCTGCTATCCTAATCTGATATAATGGTCTACAGGATCCCAAAATGTTCCCATACTCATTCAAAGAAGAGTTTGACAATGTCCTTTGTGGTGATACTCTTCTTACATGCCGCCAATATAGTCATTTTAAAAAATCTGTCCATGAACACAAATACACAGCATTACCATGTTTGGTAGAAGGGAGGCTAGACATATAATACATGGAGATGGATTCCCACGGTTGGCTGGGAGTAGGCAGAGGAGTGTATAGGCCTTGCTTCTTGATGGTTGGCTTGGTGATGGCTGATGTCATGCAAGATATGATATATTTCCCAACATCTAGTCGGAGTTTGGGTGAATAAAAGTATTGTTGTAGTAAAACCACAATTTTCTCCACACCAAATTCTCTTGCTACACAATTGTAGTGTGCCTCCCAAATCCTCTTGGCATGCTTGCTTGAAGGAACACAAAGGTGGCCCAGGTAGCATAATAATGCGTCTTAGAGGTGGAAATCAAAAAAATTATTTACATTTACTAGCATCTGGTAAGTGGAGGTGAACTCTGGATCATTTTTATATAACTGCAGCCATCCAGAGGTCTCATGACCACAAGAGTTAAGAGCAGTAGTCAATGCTACAACTCGGGGTCGATTGAGGCAGTCTGCAACATGATTGGTGCTGCCTTTTTTGCATTTAATGTTCAAGTGGAATTGTTGCAGATATGTAAACTAATTCTCATGACGATCGTTCTACAACTTCCCTTGTGTCTGTATAAACTGAAGAGGTCGGTGATTGATGCGTATGACTATCTCCTTTCCCCGAATGTAGTGGTTCCAGTGGTGGAAATCCTGCATGAAGGAATACATCTCTTTATCATAGGTGGGGTACTTTTTAGTTGTATCTTAAAATGTCTCACTATGATAGGCCACTAGATGCCCATGCTCAGTGAGGACTGCACCAATAGCATAATCTGAGGCGTCTGTCTCAATTTCAAATGGTTGTTACAGGTCTGGCATTGTTAGTACAGGTGCAGAGCAGAGGCAATGCTTCAATTCAAAGAATTCCTTCTGTTTGGACTTGGATGAGGAAAAATTTTCTTGCACCTTGCCCTTAGTAATCTGACTCAACGACCAAGTAATATGGGAGAATCCCAACAGAAACCTCCAATAAACATTTTCAAGGCCTAAAAAGTTGTGGTTCTCTATTAGAGTGGTCGAGGCTCGCCAATCCTGAATGACTTGGATCTTAGTCAAGTCCACATGCACTCCATGCTCATCTATGATGTAACCCAATTATTGGAGTTGGCTCATGCCAAAGGTGAATTTCTCCAAGTTGGTACAAAATTTGTGCTTCCAAAGGGATTGAAGGAATTTTTAAATATGTTCCAAGTGTTCTTCCCAACTCTTTCTGAAGATGAGGATGTGTCGAGATAAACCACCATGAACAAGCTGGTGAAGGGCCACAAGATTTCATCTATTAGCCTCATAAAAGTAGCAAGGGAATTTTTCAACCCAAAGGGCATAACCAACCATTCTAATTTAAGGCCTTCCTTAGATTTAAAGGTGACCTTCCACATATCTGTGGGCTTTATTAGAACCTAGTGATAACCAAACTTCTGATCGATCTTGCTAAAATACTTGGCCCCTTTGAGTTGGTCCAGAAGGTCATCAATCCATGGGATTGGATACCTATTCCTAACATTGATTTTGTTTAATTCCCAATAATCAATGCAGGGCCTCTAGGTCCCATCCTTCTTCAGTACAAGTACAATCAGGCTCCCACAAGGTGAGGGACTTGGTCAGATGTTCCATTTTTGCTGCAACTCTAGGATTTTCCGTTTGAGCTCTTCATTTTCCAGAATTGGAGCAACGATATATCAGCCAGTTGGATAGGATTCAGATAGATTGAAATCTTGACCTGACAATGCAAGGGCACCCTTGTGAGTGAGGAGAAGATGTACATGTATTCTTCCACAACTGTATCCACCTACTTTTGTTGCTTGGCAGAACCCTTCCTGAGGGCCATGGATGTGGTTACAACCTTCCCCTTACTTTGAGAGTGAATCAAAAAGAAAAACAATTTCCCAGTCTGGGAGATGACCTTACTGCATTGCCTGGAAGAGATCAAGGAGATGGCAGTAGGTGGGGCTACCTCCGGTATCTTGTATAACTTACTACCCAAAGAAATAATAACAGAGTGAGGTCTAGAATCATATACAACTCGTCCCTTCCATAAGTATAGGTTTCCTAATAATACATCACAAAATTCAAGAGGAGAAACATCACAGAATACCTCATCCGTGAAGGGCTTGATACTATAGAGAAGGTGACATTGTTGGCTAACGAGGAGATATCATCCTTGGTGAAGTCACTCGAATGTGTACAGATGCAGATGTGTTGTAGTCAGTAGGCCTAGCACTTCAGGACCTCTACTGAAATGAGGTTATTTTGGCTCTCGTTGTCGATAATGAATTGCAGCGGAGAACCCTTCACCCACATCTATGAGTTTGATAGGAATTTCCACTCTTTTGATCTTCAGGATTGATTTTCTAGATCGTGGTGGTGGCCATAGTGGCATTGGGATCCACGTCAATGATCTGCTTCCCTTCATCATTCCCTTTGTCGGGTTCTGACTGAGAGTTGGAATAGGAGTCTAACCTAGAAGCCTTCAGCTCGTCCACCAAAGATTTCTTAGCCCGACACTCACTTGTGTTATGAGTGGAGCTCCTATGGAACTCACACCACTTTCTCGTGTCCTTATTTGTCTTCGTGGTGTTGTTCTTTACTTGTGGCTTTAGTGGGTTATCTTGGGTCACCCCACCTTGGCTTTTCCCTTTGTTCTGTGTTTCGGGGGTGCCTTTCCCTTGCTTTGGATTCATAGATCCAAAGTCTCTCTTTTTTTGTTTAAATGTCTGCTCAATCTTGACAGTGTACTGGCACGCTGTGCTGAGCAAGGAGATGTCCAGGAACTCCATTTCATCCTAGATGTACCAGTGTATACAGTCGCGGTACTTGTGTACCAAATGTTTCTCAATATCCTTGATACCCAATGTCATGTGAAGGGTATGTAAAACATTGGTAAACTCTCACACATCCTAGTCTCTTTCATGCCGCAGCATGATCCACTTTATATGTTTATCCTCATAGCTCTCGACATAGTAGTACTGCTACTTGATGGCATCCCGGAACAAATTCCAAGTGGGTGCAGGTGAAAACAGTGAGGGTGTACTTTCATCTTTCTTCTCATAGTAGGTTTCCAACCAATCCTTTACGTGGGGGGTGGCTTTGATAAGTGAAAAAGTAATCTTTTCCCAACTTGAAAAATCATGAACAGAAAAATATCCTTCTAGAAGATTTAAACATTTATCTATGACGTCTGCATCTATTTGACATTAAAATATGGGGATGTTAAAGTTAACTTGTACCTTAAAGGGTGTGGTGCTTCTAGAGTAGCTTTTGGAAGTAGATGCGTCGCCTTTGGGTAGTCGCTAAAGGATCTGGGAAAAGTTGTCCATCTTCATGTTCCTTTGTTGCTTGAGGGCTTCTTCAAGAAATATTTTGAAATGATCTCGTGCCCCCTCATCCTTCTTCTCTTCTACTATGGGAGGCCGTCAGGATTTGTGAGGCTAGTCTTGTAAAGGTTTGACTAGTTCGATACCTAACTCCTTATATCCTGACCTCATTGGGGACATGCAAACAAAAACATAGAAAGAGAAGACCACTCTAATACCACTGATCCGAATTTAAACAAGAACACAAAAAGTTGCAGATATAACCATAAATACAGAGATGTAGCAAAAATAACACTTCATTTCATTAATATCAAATACTAAAATATGAATACGAACATAATGGAAACAAGACTAGGTCGAGCGATGGTAGGTTATATATGAGAAGAGATGTGGCAGCCAAATGCATCTAAAATGCATTACAATGAGGCTCAAGAGTCTATTTATTACTGAAAAGAATGAGAAAAACTTAAACAACCAAAAACCTAACCCTAGGAGATGTAACACCAAGAGTTTGTGGGCCCTGTTGGTGTTAGCTAGGTAGCCAAATTCTCAGGGTCATAACTTGGCCATTATCTTTTTTTGGCGTGTACAATACCTTGTTCGAAAAGTCTCTCCAAGTACTAAATGCGTTTATACCCATGCCTATTTCTACGAGCTTGCAACAAACCTAAAAAAACGTCGTTTAGGGGGTCAAAACTGCTTGGGAAGTCGAGGACCCGAAAACTACTAAAAATAGTAAATGTTGAAATAAACAAGGAAACAAATGAAACCGAGTGGAGGACTAAGTGGAATAGTTGGGTGTCCACTAATATCCACCAAGATCACAACCAATCTTTCTCCTTTTGAAAAAACGTCTGAGCAAAAATTACCCTCCATAAACTGTTGAATCAATGAATGTGTTAAATTTGAGCTATCTGCAAAGTGGATATTTGGGTATATTATAGTACATATCCTTTAATTTGATATCATATGAATAAATTACATAAGAGAAATAACGAAAATCTCTTAAAAGTGAAGTTTCTGTGGTTGAGTTTCAATTCTCCAACACCTTTATTAGAGGTAATAATACTTTGATATTTTTTTCCAAAGAATATCTTACACTAAAATAATGAGATGGAGATTGCAAATTACCTTTAAACTATTGTTCATCACTCATTGCATCCATTGAAATGGTCTATCTATCAATGCATGTTTTGTACATAGTAAATGTGGTTAGATTTTAGGAGCTCTTTCTGGTGGAAAAATTCTTGGACTAGCCCGGTGATCTTACAATGGTGTGAAAAGATTCAACTATGACTTGATCCATTGCTTGCATCCCATCAAAATCTAGCACCATTTTGTGATATTTCTTCATGTAGGTATCCAATCTTGCAAAATCTAAAATGAAATCATTAACACACAAGATAAAATCAACAATAAGATTTTTCATAATTAAGTTATTGCATTCTTCTTAAGTGAGCACCATTCAATCATATATTTTTACATCAACGTAAAATACATGAAACCACTCGCCATTGATAGTCCTACTAAAAACAACACTCAAGCCAGCACATAGAGCACAGTTCACACCACAACTAGGCATACCATGGCTAGATATAGTTGGATGCCTCATGCCTTGGAGTTGGTATTTCCAGTTTAATGCTTCACATGGCTAGCAATACCATTCTCTAAAAGAATTCCTTAAAATACAATAACAATCTTGGTGAACTGCTACTTGCAATATAATTTTGACATGGAAATTTTAAGATACCCGTTATAATCCACTGTAAAAGTACTACAGGAAATAGGGATATAAAATAAAATAGAGAAAGGAATAGTTAGATTACCTTCAAATAATTGCAAACACAAATCTTGTTTGAGCGAGTAGATTTTGGCAATCTACAAATATCACACAAAAGATATTCTTCTCCTGGTGTGCTAGATGAGACCTGATAACAATTACAATTCCTTTTCGATGGAACTTTTGCAACAATGGGTCGGGACATTGTCTCTTTAGCTTGCAACATTATCTGAGAATAAGAGCTTGGGCGTCGAACAATAATGTTACCTTTCATATGTTTCTCTAGTGATACTTTCATTAGCTATGAAGTATAAAATATGCCATAAAAAGCAGGCTTCACATTAATCCAATCATTCATGTGTGAACGCTTATTAGGAAAGGTAACTTGACACAGATTGTGCTCTTCAATTGCATATCCAATTCCATTTTTCTTAGATGAACTAATCCTAGGAGAAGTTATAGTTGTTGTCATGTCTACAACCAAGATAGCATGTGCCTCCTTATGCCTCCTCTCTTTCCTACCCTGCTTCTTAGCTTCTCTTTCCTGATTGAGGTAATTGTTCACTAGAAATGCATCACATCATTTCTTCCACAATGTGCGTTTCTCTTCAGGAAAATTCATTATCACTCTGAGAATTAAATTCTCTACAAAGATATTCATGGCAATATTATTATCAAAATAGGCAGGAAAAGAGATTATTAAATCAACATTTTTAATGATCTAGAAAAGAATGGATGTAAGGGTCCAACCATAATGAGAGTGATTTTCCCTTGCGTTTTCAACTAGGTTGTTTTGCAAGAATATAATTTCTCCTTCTAATTCATCTTCTAGTGCCATATCTAATACTTATTTATTCCATGCCTTAGAAAGTTTCTTCCATTGAGAATACTCTGAGATCATTTCACTATTGGACAAGATAGAAGCAACAACTTATTGCTTGGAATTTGTAATTCCACAAATGCAATTTTGTTTGGTTTCTCCATGTGCTGGCTCTTCTGCTCCAAAAAATATGAGATATAAAATTTCAGTAAGCAAACATGTAAAACATGATACGGTTAAAAAAAATTGAAATAACATGAGAAAGAAACGCAAACTGTACCAATGCCTTACGTTCTTTTGTCTCCTTTTGAAAGGACCAAACCTTTTTGAAGTTTCAATAATCTTCTCTATATGTAGGGATGCATAGAGCACATGGGTGCCTCCTTGTCACATCTGCATTTTGGTGATAGAAATTTCAGTGTCTTTGAAGAATATCTTGTTTTCCATGAATCAGTGGGAGAAAATATTAAAGACTTACATTTACATTAAAATATAGAACAATAATAACTGATGATGATGTATCAAGAAGCTACAAAATCTCCAGCAAACTCAATTTTAATTTAAGAATGAGTGCTTGCTTACTTCATTCTAGTCTCTATTGGTACACCATCCTTGTTACAATGTTCTTCTTGATATCCTACTAAATTTCAACGAACAATATATCTTTCCATTAATTCATCGATCTTGTCCCCAATTGAGCATCCCTTCAAAGAAATGTTAATACAATCTATTTCATTATTCTTCAATTGCGCAAGCTCCATATGGTCAAACACCTTCATAGCATGTACTTTGAAGGAAACATGCTTTCAATTACTATGTTTTTCAGCAATAGAATTGGTCACTCCAACTAGAACATCTGACACACAACAGAAGCTTCACTAAACATACCTATATTAATAAATCTAGATTGTGCATATGATCACACAATGAATATGGTGCCTTTGACACTCTAATCAAAATCCCAGATAACTTGTTATCCAACATAGAGAAGAAGCAATTTATTAATTTTACCAGTACCAAGGTTGATGTTATTTTTTCCCAGTAAAACATACCTTTAGCTTCAGTAGGATACACTTTTAAATTATGCTTCAGTTCTATTGTCATAGACCCTACCCGTTGTTTCATTTCTTGATTATCATCTAGATACATGGTATGTGTCAAACAATTATTATTGCATGAAATATGTAGACAAAATTATTGGCATTGAGAACCCTAAGTAAAGACCTAAGAAAGTTTGTAATTTATAAGTTAAACAACCATATATAGATGCTAAGAATAGGAACAATAAGACACAGATGATGGAAAGTAAATGAAATGTAAAACAAAATATATCCTCTTTCATGTATATGAAAACAATATATTGCACACAAGTTTCGGCAAGATATAAGAAGTAGACGAATATGGTCCCAGCAATCATCGAACCCCCGCCCCCACTACCCAAAGAGCCAGAGAGCTAAATTTTGTTATTTTTCCATTCCTTCGTACATTAGTATTTGTTAGAAAACCTTAAATCAATGTCAACAATGATTCAAATGCTGATAACTTGAAGCAATGTATTCAATAATTGAAATACTAATACTATGAACCATGAAATTAAGTGTGACAAGTCCTACTTAAAAAAATAACTTCCTATGCATGCATCACAATGCACATCCTAGCATAACAATATGCAGCTAATAATCAATCAACAGTGACAAGAGCCTACAAAATAACCTCCTACTTCAAGTTTGGGAATATTTGTGGAACCCAACTTTAGAAATATCTGAAACCCAAAACCCAGAAGGAAATGTGACACAATATACTTCAATAATACATGTAAAAAAGTCACATTATGGCATTTCTTTCAAAATCCTAACTATTCCCAAAATCCTTAACATAAACAAGTTTTAAAGAAAAGATGACAACCAACTTCTAGGAGTGAAGAGATTGATTAAAAAGAAGTGTGAAGAGGATAGAAAATGAAGAAACCACATATTAAAGAAATCCCCAAATGGAACATCTATTCAGACTCCATAGAGTCCAAACTTTATACCAAAAAGCTACATCTGACCAAGTAGTTTCAGTTCCTCCTTGCAATGACCATTCAACGTGCACCCCACTCTTATATTGTTCCATGAAGCAACATCTCAAGAAAACATTTTGTGAAAATAGAAGCACCTTCTCTATTTCACCTAGGATTCAAAATGTTATAAAAATCAAAATGGGGAATCCCTTTACAGAAAAAAAGTAATGCAAATGGGGCATCCCTTTCAAGAAAAAATGAATCAACACTTAAGAATTTCACTTTATAGCCACTCCATGATGATATAAAACACTAAATGATAGCCTTCCCAGACACTTTTTTGTCTCACATATACAGGGACACGAACAAGGTAGTTGATGGCCTTCCAAAAAGGCATTGGGGCTAGAACATGGTGTTTGAACCATTTTAGCTTCTCAGCATGGACATACAAACTTAGCTATAAAATTGTCTACAGATAGATACTCTAACTTCTACAATGATGTGTTTTCATTTTTTAAAGCCATGAAAAGGCTTTTTTTTTGTTGATATAGCTAATAAGTTTTGTGATATTCGACAAATTTCAGAGTCTATTTTTGAAAGGTCTAATATATGTCCTTTTAATTCATGAAACAAATTTTTATCTTTTTTAATTAGCTCACTGATATGTAAGCGATGTATGAAAATCTATCATGAGCCAAAAGTGGGACCTCTCACCCAAAGTTAGGGATGTTATAGGTTTAACTCTCTTGATCCCCTAATAGTTAAGTACCTTAATTAGGGAAACTTATTTACCGAATTTACCATCCATGGATCATGGAAAAGTACTGGAAGGGTTTTCCACAAGGTGTTATCCTAAGAAAAAAAATACTCATGACGTTTCTTTAGAAAAGAAAACAAATATGTATATGTATATATATATATATATATATATATATATATATATATATATATATATATATATATATATATATATATATATATATCTATATAGGTAGATAGGTAGGTAGGTAGATAGATAACATTGTTTTGTAGCCCCAATGGTTAGTTCAAGTGATTTGGCATGCCATGCCAAAGCCATAATGACCACAAAGATCACAAGGTATAATCCACTTGGGTCCCTTGAGGGTTGGCACATGTCTACCAACAATAGAGCACCATTCATAGAATGTGAAGAAATTGTTGGAGGGTTTCCCCAAGGAAGTTGTATATGGAAAAAATGATATTATCATCATTTATATCAATACTTAAAGAAGAGTTTTATCAACAAAAGAAAGGGGGAAATAACACTCTACCGTTCTCTTAATTAGGCTTATATTGGAGAACCTAGAGGCAATGTTGCACATGCTTGGAACTTGTTATTACATTTGGGAGTGTCAAAGGCTTATGTTTATTGTTGCTTGTCTTGTCTTTTGATAATACAACTAGTACAGATCGAATGATCTATTGAGTTATCACTCGTAGTCCCAAGTGGGTCTTTAAGGGGAGAGGATGAAATGTACAATGACATCCATATATGGATTAATGTCACAATATGGATCATTTCTCAACTTGTATTCATATTTAGTACAAGTACAATCTATCTGAGAGTTCTCTCATAATTTGAAGGAATTCTAGAGTCTGGTTCTCATCATCAGGATCCTAACTTACAAGTAATAGAATGATATCTTACAACATGTTTGCATTATGAATTTAAAAACCATGGCTACAATTTTTTCATAAGATTCATTCCTTTCAAGATATTTGGAAAAGGATTTGCCAAAGAAACACACGATATTTTTTTCCTATATATATATATATATATATATATATATATATATGAAAACAGTATAACAATGGAACATTATTTTTCTTTTCTGCAACCCTCTCTTGTGTAATATGGATATTAAGTGTTTGATTCCTAAAAAAAAAAACAATCTATGACTTTTGATCATATCAAGCAATCAATTTCAAGTGCAAGCCACTCCAATATCTCTTTCCATAATTTGTTTTTCATTGGATGTTTCTTATTGACTGAAACTGTGCACTGATTTTAATTTTATTTTGTAGTGAAAAACAGAACTTGAAGACTGAAAATGTAAAGCAACAATATCAATTGGTAAGTGGGTTTGAATTTTGAAATATATTTCTTTTTCGATCTCTGACCTCGACCCTCATCTCCTCATTCAATGCAAAATGAAGAGCATAGCATGGGAAATAAGTAAAATGGAATCTCATCCCTTCGTTCAATCCAAAATTAAGAGCATATCATGGGAGATAAGTAAAATGGATTTAGAAAGCTTATTATTTCTCCTTTACTAGAAGAACAGGTGAGAGTTAAAATCTTTCTCATGTACGATACTCTTACATGTTGTGGCAGGTGAGTATTTAGACAATATTTTCCCTAGGGCCATAATGACCATACTTGGGAGTGTTTTCCAGTCTTAGTCTTGCAAATATGATCTCTTATCCATAGATAGTTAACCCGAGCACTGCCTAGTCATAGTCTAGAAATTACGATCTCGCATGTCCATAGATATTTAGCCTTCACTTCTAACAGTAAAGGATTTGTTCTTCCACATTCATCACATTGTAATGTGGAAGTGACTTTTCTTTATTCTAGATTTCATTGTCTACATGGAATTTATTTATGTTTTGCACCATTTTATACTAGCATGTTGGTGAGCTGGGTTTTTACAGGTAAAATTTAGGATATCAGACCATAAAACATATCGGGTCGGATCCCAAGTGATGCAGTACGGTGAAATCCCTATCAACAATTTTTTTTTTTTTATGTACATTGGATTTGACCCAACAAATGTGAATGCTACTTTCACCTATGACAACGGTTTTCTAGAATTCCCTGATGAGAAGGACGTGAGAGACATAAATCAAAGAGATACATGCATTCTCTCTCTATGGAAAAAGCTAGTATATTGATGATAATGTCCCCGATAAATGTGGGATTGATCCACCTAACTAGATTGTTTATTCACTTATTCATCAAATTGATCAAGTTTGGAATGAGACAATCTTTCAATTCAAAACTCCTTAGTTTGTTAAGCTTCAATCCCTTAATATAAGTTTTTTTATAACTTTTCACCTTGAATGTTAGGAAAGGAAAGGGATTACATGAACTATCTTGAGATATCAGTATCAAATTACATGAACTATCTTCTGGTGTTAGTATATGTTGTTCTTATCAGTCAGGTGTATTTTTGGACTTTGAGGCAAACACCAATATCTAGTGATTCTTATGCTTTATTTTGTAGTATAAATGATATGTGGACTCGATGACACATCATATGCATGTTGACAAAAGCATGAATCTCATTGGAAAGCTTTTGTTTGGATCCTCTAGGGGCCCTAATATGTTGAACATTATACGACCACCAGGTCAACCTTTAGTTGATGATTGGAATTGTCTCAAAACAATGATGATTTTCTAATCCTATGATCCTACTTTACTTTTTATTTGGTGATGTGTGTAAACAATATTGTTTCATAGTTGGGGAGCTGTGAGCCCAACTCTATAGCTATGAAACCTAAGTGTTCATTTTTATTAATGTTTAGTCAATTTAGTGTCCTAAATTGCTTGCATGAATTATTAATTGAGGTTTGTAGACTGATGAAGTGTGATGCACTATACGTGATTAGTTAAATTTTCTCTTACTTCGTTGTTTTGTATTTTATGTTTGTTTTTGGGGGTTTCTATTCTTTGATGTCTAAGAATATACAATCTATGAGAAATTTACATGGATCTAATGAGTTTTCAATGAAAGGATAGGTACGTAAGTTAGTCTAAACTCCTACAGAAATGGACCAAGAATCATTTTTGACTAGTTAAGGCCTAATAAAAAAAAGAGTATCTAGCTTATCTATCATTTAGTCTTAATCTACCTTTTAGTCCAAATCTACCAATTAGTCCTAATCTACCATTTAGTTCTAATCTACCAATTAGTCCTAATCTACCATTTAGTTCTAATCCATGGGTCTAGTTCTTAAAACCAAAAGTAATACTAATGTAGAGGGTAATTCAATAATTGCATCCATTATCCATTCAACCATTAAATTTTGGAACATGATAGAATCAATATCCTTCAAATTATCTTTTGGAATGTCAAGTGATGCAACTAAGTAATGACGTGAAAACAAAAAATAAAAGATGACAATTTGTAAAACTAACAATATGCTGAGTAAACTCAACCACAACATGCATTAGATATTCAACCAATTAAGTTAGAATTTTCATCATTTCGAAATGGTTTTGAGAACATCTATTAATACAGTTAATTGACAGTTCTATGCTAAAATGAGTAATAAAAAACAGTAAGAAGCTAAAACAACTGTGTATTCTCTTGTCTTCATTGTTCATTCAGTCATTTCTCACATAATATTTTAGAAGAATAAGACTTGCACAGATGTGATTTCTACCCTTACATTACTAGTTACAAAACTGAAATGAAACAAAACTAGAGAAAATGGACTTGCACAAAACAAAGTAGTAGAAATTAAAATGAAAACAACAAGTAAAAACCTCCTTCAGTGCAGGGGCCCTCTACAACTGATGTGACTAGATAACAGCTAAATAAAGATGCACTTTTAAACAACCATTGACAAAACAGAGTTTGTATTATCAACAAAACAAAGTCTGAACAGAGTCTTGTAACAAAAATCTTGTAATCCTTCCTTAACTTCTAACTACTTCTCCGTCTCACTTAACCGATATTTATAGAAAAAAAACATAACTGTTTAAGAGAAAATATTGTTACAGGTGGCTTAATCCAAATCTTATCATGACTATTTATAGAAGGACATGCTACAAATGGCTTATTTCGAATTGTAATGAGATTGTTAGACTTCTGAATAGCTACAGGTGGCCTAATATGCATTAACTCTTCAACTCATCATCAGCTACAAGTGGCTTAGTCTGCATTAACTCTTCAACAGAACCATTAGACTCTTGATCAACTATGAAATATCAAGAGTCCTACTGCTACTAGATAACGTGTTTGACTCCATCTTTGACCAAGACTTTAGGCATACTTTTCTGTCGATCTGGATCGGGTGAGTAGGATAGAATCCATGTAGAGATGATTCTAGAGATGCCCATGTGGCCCTGTTCTTCATTTGACACCTATAACCTACCAAACTATGAGAGTAACTACAGAATCCACAATTAGCTGCAGAATATGTTATCTTCTATAGCTAATTTGCAAAAATCTATTAAAATAGCAAGAACATGAAAACATAATATGGTGATCATTTTAATGCTTTCCTATGACAAAATCTAGCATTTATCATTGATTGGATTTGTAGTTTTGTGAGAAATTGAGAGAAAAAGGTGAGAATAAATGTCAAGGGGAAGGTAATTTTGAGGTTCAACATATCCCCACAACAAAACAATTGCATGTCCTCATGCGATTTTCCAAAAATGTGCATTTCTTCTCTAATGCATTTGCTCAGACACTTCTACTAGTACATCCAATTTTCTTCTTTTTCTCTTCTTTGAAGTGACTTCCATTCTGGGTTTCCTCATAAGAAGCCTGTATTTAAGGTTGATGACTATTTTGTTCAGACTTCTATTCTTCCTCTTCAACTTCCTATTTCTCTTATACCACAATCCTAGATGCAGAATGGTATTATCATGAATAACCTTGTCCAATTTACTTTCTTCCCTCAAGGTTTCATTTTCCTTCTTGATATGTCTGTTCAATATCTCTAATTCATAGATTTCCTATTTGAGAGAGTCGATTAGACGTTCCTGTGGATTGACAGAGGATTTTGGATTCATTGAGGCACTTTCTTCTCCATTGACTTTATATAGTCATATATTTGTTGTTGTACTAGGTCTATGTGTCGAGATCCTCTGCTTGGGCTACCTTCAAAATGATGGTCAGGAGAGTTTTGGGGACTGTGTGCAAAAAACATTTTAACGAGAGAAATTTCTTGGGTTTCATCTTCTAAGTTTATGAACTCTGTCCCTTTTAATGGTGTTTTCTTTACCAACCCTCAGAGTCTAGAGCTTCTTCTAGGTTGTGGATGACTTACATTCTCTTTTTTTGTGATCTTTTCTCTTTTCTTGCCTTTCCTCTTGTTGTAATTTGTTTCCTGATTTCTGTCAGTTCTTCATATATTAATTTTTCATCATATTTCTGCGATGAAGACTCAGGTTTGTCTTCAATGAATATACCAATCTTCTTTCTTCTGATTTTTCTAACATTATCTTCTTTGGGTGACTCTGGTTCTTCTTGAAAATGATTTCTAATGAGGAAATCCTCCCAGGTATCTCCTATGCCTTTTAAATGAAACTCAATCAGTATCTTTACCAACCCATGATGGTGCATGGTTGTGTCTATGAATTCAATTTTCTTCTGCACATTTGAAGCCATTGTTCTTAAACTGTTTAACAGGAAGAAAGGAATATTGATTTCTCCATTTTCTATAAAATTCATCAATAAACGTATATGGTAGACATACATGCACCCAAATCTCCCCTCATAGGTGATAAATTTCTGTAATATCAAAAGAATGCTTCTCCAGAGACATCCATACCTGGGTTCCTGAGGATTACTTTCCATGATTCACTATGGAGTTCCTTGTTTTTGAACCATCTTTCACCATGTCTTGGAAGTTTTGTAGCCTATATTATGAAGGATTTTGTTACTGCAAACTTAATATCTTCAATTTCAACCTTTGTACCATCAAAAGATCTATCAAAAGATTTTGTGATCTCTTTATGAAAACCATCAAAATTTTTCAATGAATTTGAGCCATCCAGCCTTCTGTAGAATTTCCTTTAGGTGTGGGTATCCTTCCATATATTTTTCTCCTACTAGTTCTGACCTGATAATTAGTTCGATGTCTTCTGCTTCGCAAAATTCCTTAACCTTCAAAATTTTCCCTTCTGGTTTATGAAATGGATTGACTGCGAGTATGGTGAAAAGAACTACGTGTTTGCATGGAATAAGTAGATGGTGAGGGTTTTGGAGAGACATGGACAAATATGTCACGTCATGGTAATGACTGTTAAAAACAATGAGAGTTTAATTATGGACCGTTACGTGACAGAGAACGGATGGTGTGGTAGCTATGCAGTACGATAGAGATGGAATCAAATCAAATGATGCTTTGTCATGGAGACATATGAATGCCCATATTATACATATTCTATGTTCTAACATTGTTATTTTAACATAAATTTTTGCACTTTTACCTCTTGAACTTAACCTTCTTCTTTGTTTTCTTTCTTTTATGTTGATCTGCAGATCCTCTTCTTAGCATATCAGTATCCAAAAAAAAAAGATTCTTCAATTCCCTGTAATCAACATTTATTTGGAATAGAGTTGCGGAGTGGAGTTATGGCTGCAGAATCAAACTGGCTGTGGAATGGAGTTAGCTGTAGAACATGACAAAGATGAAATATGGCTATGGAACATGGATGTGAAATAAAATTAAAATGGAGTGTAATCAAAGGAAGATGGAATATAACAGTTAAATGGAATGAAAGTAAAGTGAGATGAAATGAAATGAAATGAATTTGCATATTAGGCACTGCAAATGAATGTAGCTTTATGTCACTACTTATTACAGAAAGATAAATAGGAAATATAGGATGTCAGAAATCTCTAATTTTCACCCTGTATTTCCTGTATAAGTAAGCCAATGAACAATTGGTTTTCAAAATTATACATTTCTTATATATATATATATATATATATATATATATATATATATATATATATATATATACAGGAAAGCTAAGTTAGTGGAGAAGAAGAATTCTTCTTCACCAACTTGATCTCAATGTTATCTTGTAAAATTCTGACAAAATCTTCCCCTGAAATTGGCTTATGATATATCTTTAATTGATGACAATTTACAAGGAGAGGTACCTTTTTGTCATCTATTGTCCATATTCTCACTGCTCCATTGTTAAAGACTTCTTCAGTCTCATGTGGCCCAAGCCAATGAGTCTAAGACTTCCCTTCAAAATCTTTGAATTTTGAGTCGAAGAAAAGTGCCCAATATCTTGCTCGAAATTTCTTCTCCTTGATGTACTTATCATGCCATTTAGCCCTTTGCTGTTGGACTAAATTGGTTCATTTAACTGCATCTTGCCTGAGTTCATCAAGCTCATTGAGTTTCTCCAATTAATGTTTCTGTGCTTCTGATAAATCCAGTCCCAATTGGAGTGCCATCTTGAAGGTTTTGATTTGAAACTCTATAGGGAACGAGACTTGCTTCCTATAAACAAGCTTATACGGAGTATGTCCTGTTGTGTTCCTCCGTGTAGTTTTGTAGGCCCATAAGGCTTTAGGAAGCCTTTCTGCCCAATCTCTCCTCTGTAGATGTACAATCTTAGTGAGAATTCCTTCTATCACTTTATTGGTAGATTCAACTTGATCGTTTTCTTGTGGATGGTAAGGAGTAGACTTCCTATGTTTTATCTTGTATTATTCTACATGTCTTTCCACCATTTTAGATGTAAATTGAGATCCTTAGTCTATCACTATTTCTCTTGGAACACCAAAACGAGTGAACATGTCCTCAAAAAGAAAATTAACTACAGATTTCTCATTAGAAAAAGGTAATGCTTTAGCTTATACCCATTTAGTGACATAATCAATGCATACCAAAATATACTTCTATTATTTAGATGGAGGATTAATTGGTCCAACAAAATCCAAGGCCCATTTTTCAAAAGGTTCAATGAGTACCTGAGTTTATAGTTGCATTTCATCTGAAGGAGTAGGTTTCCCTACCCTTTGACAACTCACACCTTTTGACATACTCTTTAGCATCTCTAAAGATGGAGGGCCAATAATACCCTAAATGAAGGATTTTATAGGTTGTCCTTTTGTTAGCAAAGTGTCCACCACAAGGTTCATCACGACATGCCTTAAGATTTTCAAGCATTTCATCTTCTCGAACACATCTCCTTATCATGAGATATGGACCTGTTTTATACAATTCATTAGTAATCCATGAGTAATTTTCACTTGCTTGAATGATTTTTCTTTTCTCCTTAGGAAATAGATGTGAAGGTAATTTTCCCGTGACTAAATAGTTATCAATATCTGCAAACCAAGTTGTTTGAGTAGTTACTGCAAAAAGATATTCATCAGGAAATTTATCTTCAACTGGAGTGTTATCTTTGATATTTTGAATTCTAGACAAGAAATCAGCAACTTTATTTTGTTTTCCGGGTCTATCTAACAAAGCGATGTTGAACTCTTATAGGAGTAATAACCATCTTGTAACTCTGCCATTACTAATCGGTTTATTCATTAAGTATCTAATTGCAGAGTGATCTGTATGAACAAAGGTTTCCTAGCCTGTTATATAATGTCTGAACTTGTTGATAGCATGAACAACAGTTATGAATTCCTTTTTAGTTACAGTGTCATTTAACTCAGTGGGAGTCAAATTCTTGATTGTGTAGTAGATGGCATAAGGGATCAAATATTTTTGTCCTAATACCACTCCCAAAGCTGTATCTAGAACATTTGTTGAAATATGAAAAGGTAGTTTCCAATTTATACCTCTTAAGATGGGTGCCTCAGACATTTTTGCTTTCAAGGTCTCAAATGCCAATTGACAATCAAGATTCCATTTCAATTCATAATCCTTGGTGAGAAATTTGAAGAGCGGTGATGTTGGTTTAGTGAAATTTTCTATAAAGCGTCTATAATATCCTATGAATCCTTGAAAACCTCTTACATCCATTTGACAACTTGGAATTGATAACTTAGAGATGACTTCAACTTTAGATTGATCAACTTTAATTCCATCTCTTGAAATGTGATGTCCTAAAACAATCCCTTTTGTAAACATAATAAAACATTTTTCATGTCTTAGTGAAAGGTTTTCTTCCTCACTTCTTTTAAGAGCTTTTTCCAAATTTTCTAATGCTTCCTCAAATGTATTCCCATAAACTGTAAAGTCATCCATATATACCTCTACACAATCATGTATCAGAACAGAAAAAATTCCTAGTAGTGCTCTTTGAAATGTTGCAGGTGCATTGCATAATCCAAAAGGAAGTACTTGGTAGGTATAAGTTCCCCATGGGTAGGTGAATTTGGTTTTATCTTGATCTTCAGGTGCTACCTGAATCTAATGGTAAACACTAAAACCATCCAAGAATGAGAAGTACATTTTACCTGCTAATGTATCTAACACTTGATCTATAAAGGTAAAAGGAAAATGACCTTTCAAGGTAGCTTTATTAAATTCTCAATAATCAATACATACCCTCCATTTACCATTCTTTTTAGGCACAATCACTAGATGGGAACCCACTGGCTCTCTCAAATTAGGTAGATGAAATTTACATTATGAAATTTTTGCAACTCTTCTTTCACAATTTCCCTAAGATTTGGATTCATCATTCTTTGAGGTTGTCTAATAGGTTTACAATTTTCCTCAATGTATATGTGATGTATACAAGTCTTAGGACTAATTCCTTTCATGTGAGTGTATTCCCATGCATATGCAGAAAACTGTTGTTGTAAAGTTTTGATTAGCTTTTCCTGTTGTAATTTTTCCAAGTTATTGTTGATGTTCAATGTTTTTCCTAGACATATTTCAATTGTAGAGCTACCAAATTATTCTATAGAATAAAGAGACATCTGCCTAGATGAAAAATATTCAATATTAGATCTTTCTTGAAACTGATCATGTTCATATTCTGCAGATGATTCAAAATTTTCCATTGTATTCAAGATTTGACTATCTTCACTAATGGTTGAAATAGTAAAGAGAGGCTGAATATCATTTTCATCATCAATCCATTCCTTGTCATCTATCTCTGTGATTGTTTTTTCTAGAGGATATAAAGTGAATTTCTGAGTTGAATTACCATTAGAGATATACATATAACCAGATCTACAGCTAATAAATGCATCAGTTGTGGCTAGCGAAGGTCTTCCTACTATAAGTGGATGTCCTCCTAGATTTATCTTTGCGGTTAGGATCATAAAATCAACAGGGTACTCCAAATAGTCTAAGGACACTGAAATATCTTCTAACACACCATATGGTTTAATTATAGATCTATCTGCCAATTGCAGTAATGTAGGTGTATAAAGAATATTGGGAAGTTTTAGTTGTTCCATTGTTTATTTGCTCATGATGTTTATTTCTGCTCCTAAGTCAATCAGTGTATTTTGAATTTCAACTCCATTGATATGTGTTTTTACAACTGGACTTCCTAGATCTACATATTTTTGTATGGCAATTTTTCCCATCATTATGTATGCTAATTTTCCTGCTAGGTGGATTATTTTTACTTTAATTATTTTTCTTCCTGGTTTCTTCATGCTCAACTCTTTTATTGTTTTAGCCATAATTGGAATCTCCTTAATGGCTTGTAACAAAGGGATTTTGATACATACATTTTTCAATTCATATAGAAAAGCATAATTAGGAAACATAATATAATTTTCTACCCCTCTATCAACTTGTAATCTTTCTGGAAAAGGAGGTGTAGAAATAGACATTGGTTGTTGCTCTATGATAGGAGTTGAGTTTATTGGTTCTTTTTGTTTTTCATTTTCAGTGTTCTGGTTTTGAGGAGATGTTCCTCTAAAAATTTTATTTTTCTGTAGAGAATATTCCTCAGAATTGTCTTGTTCTTGAATAACCACAGAAGGTTTTTTCTTTTCTCATATCCTACCAGTCAATTGGACATCATTGAGATCTAATGAAGTGATCATGTAAGTTGGAAATTGCTATCCTTCTACCATATAGGTATTCTAAGGATTCTCATTGTTGGGGTTAGGTAATTGTTGGGCGGGTAACTGATTTGGTCTCTGTGGAAATGGAAGTGAAAGTTGAGTGTTTTCGTTTTGAAGTTGGGGTTGTTGATTTTGTTGAGGAATTTTTTGGGGAGGATAGTTTGGATATGATGGAGTATATTGATAGTATGGAGAGAATCTTCCATAAGGATTCCGCATTCCTTGAGCCTAAGGTTGAGTTTGAGACTAAGATTGAGGCCAAGGTTGTTGCAAAGAATTCCAATTTGGAGGGGGCTGCATATACATTTGGTTTTTAAAACCTCAATTTTGCTGCCATTTCCAAGGTCTTCTAGAGTTAAAGAAAACAGAATCTATTGGATTTGAAACTATTTCTTCTTGAAAAACATCCTTATGACCAAGGATTGAAGGGCAACTTTTGGTCTCATGATTCTCTAAACAAATCACACAAGTCTCTATGATTTTTGCATATAAAGGGAATTGTCTTAAAGCGTGCTCCTTTATACATTTGGGACAAAACATAGCCAGAGCACCAGTTTCTATTTTCTGCTTGTTTTGTAACTTAATGGTGTCTATATGTTCACTAAGGCTCCCTAGAATATCTATTTTAAATTAGTCAAGCATGTTTCCAATGTCTACCCTACTTATTGTTCCAATTGCAGATTTATTCACCCTAAAAAGAGAAGGATCTCTTGGACCTTTCCCAGTTTTGGATTTTCCTCTTGAGAGATGAACACATAATTCTCCTATATCACTTAATGGGAGTTGAGAGATATCTCCCTTCCCCATCATGTTAAAGATATCTATGAACTCATCTCTAATGGCTTTTAATAGAAGAGATTTTAAGGTATATTCATCTAAGTTATCCATCTTTGCTCTTTTTAAGTTATAGTTTAATCTCTTAATTAAATCCTCTAAATTTTCATCCTATCCTTACATCACTTTGAACACTTCATCCTTGTGATTGATAGGCATGCAATAATCCAAATATGTGTCCAAAAACACTTTCTTCATGTCATTCCATATTCTAATGGACTGAGTGACCAACCCCATGAACCACTTTAAAGAAACTCCTTTCAATGTTGAAGGAAACAATTTGAGTTTTTGAGAGTCTTGTAAATAATCATAAGTTCTGCACAAGACTTCAAATTCAAATAAGAAGGTTTCAGGGTCTTCACTTCTTAATCCATGAAAACTTGGGAGGATAGAGGGTGAGATATTTTCATTGTGGCATCTGTTTGTTCATCAACTATAGGGAATCCAAAAGAATTATCAACTTCCCTATTTCCTCTACCTCCTCCATTATTTCCTCTGCCTTATCCATTATTTCCTCTACCTCTTCCTCTATCTCCTCCTCCTCCAAGCAGTGTGAATTATCCATCCTCTACTTCTTTTGCCATTATAGTTTCTTGGGAGTCAATATAAGATTCAACCTGCAAGGTTAATTGTTCTTCCTCTGCTTCCTCTATTAATGGTACGTGGGAGAGAGGTTCCACTTCTTATTCCTCACTAGGCATTCTTAATTCTTCAACTAAAATATGTTCCCCCGTGGAGGTGGAAAAGGCTACTCCTTTTGTTGGAGATCCAAGATTTTCTTCTTCTAGGACTGCCTCAGTAGATGAAGTAGGAGATCCTCTTGATTGAATTTCTGACCTTAGAACTTCAAGAGCTCTATGGCTAGGAGTATGAGATTGAGATGGAGGAGTATCTCTTCTTAGTCTTCATGGAGTAGGTGGTGTTGTAGGAATTGAACTCCTACCTCTAGCTATGAATCTATCCCTAGAGTCTCTTTCTCTACACACACACACACACACACACACACACACACACACATATATATATATATATATATTTTGAATGTAAGAGATAAGGTTACCTATTACACTTCCCTGGCAATGGCACCAAAATGTTTAGTCAATTTAGTGTCCTAAATTGCTTGCATGAATTATCAACCAAGGTTTGTAGACTGATGATGTGTGATGCACTATATGTGCTTAATTAACTTTTCTCTTACTTCGTTGTTTTGTATTTTATGTTTGTTTTGGGGTTTTCTGTTATTTGATGTCTAAGAATATACAATCTATGAGAAATTTACAGGGATCTAATGACTTTTCAAGGAAAGGATAGTTTCCTAAGTTAGTCTAAACTCCTAAAGATATGGACCAAGAATCATTTTTATCTAGTTAAGGCCTAATGAAAAAAAAATAGAGTATCTAGCTTATCTATCATTTAGTCTTAATCTACATTTTAGACCTAATACACCAACTAGTCCTAATATACCATTTAGTTTTAATCCATGGGTCTAATTTTATTAAAACCAAAAGTAATATTGATGCGAAGGGTAATTCAATAATTGCATTCGTTAGCCATTCAACCGTTCAATTTTGGAACATGATAGAATCAATCTCCTTGAAATGATATTTTGGAATGTCAAGTGATGCAACTAAGTAATGACATGAAAACATAAAAGAAAAGATGACAGTTTGTAAAACTAACAATACGCTGAGTAAAATCAACCGCTAGATGCATTAGATATTCAGCCAATTAATTTAGAATTGTCATCATTTCGAAATGGTTTTGAGAACATCTATTAATATAACTAATTGATAGTTCTATGCTAAAATGAGTAATCAAAAACAGTAAGAAGCTAAAACAACTGTGTATTCTCATGTCTTCATTGTTCATTCAGTCATTTCTCATATAATATCTCAGAAGAATAAGACTTGCACAGTTGTGATTTTTACCCTTACACTATTGGTTACAAAACTGAAATGAAACAAAACTAGAGAAAACAGACTTGCAGAAAATAGAGTAGTAGAAATTAAAATGAAAACAACAAGTAAAAACCTCCCTCAGTGCAGGGGCCCTATGGAACTGATGTTCCTGGATAACAACTAACTAAAAATGCACTTTTAAACCACCATTGACAAAACAGATTTTGTATTATCAACAAAACGAAGTCTGAACAGAGTCTTGTAACAAAAAGCTTGTAATCCTTCCTTAACTTTTAACTACTTCTCTGTCACATAACCGATATTTATAGAGAAACAACATAACTTTTTAAGAGAAAATCTTGTTACAGGTGGCCTAATCCAAACCTTATCATGATTGTTTATAGAAAGACATGCTACAAGTGGCTTAGTTCGAATTGTAATGAGACTCTTAGACTTATGAACAGCTACAGGTGGCCTGATATGCATTAAATTTTCAACTCCTGACCATCTACAAGTGGCTTACTCCGCATTAACTCTTCAACAGAACCATTAGACTCCTAATCAACTATGAAATATCAAGAGTCCTACTGCTACTAGATAATGTGTTTGACTCCATCTTTGACCAATACTTTAGGCATGCTTTTTTGTTGATATGGATGAAGTGAGTAGGATAGAATCCATGTAGAGATGATTCTGGAGATGCCGATGTGGCCTTGTTCTTAATTTGACACCTGTAACCTGCCAAACCATGAGAGTAGCTACAGAAGCCACAGTTAGCTGAAGAATAGGCCGTGTTCTGTAGCTAATTTGAAGAAGTATATTAAAATACCAAGAACATGAAAATATAATATGGTGATCATTCTAATTCTTTCCTGTGACAAAATCTAGAATTTATCATTGATTGGATGTGTAGTTTTTGAGAAATTGAGAGAAAAAGGTGAGAACAGATGTCAAGGGGAAGGTAATTCTGAGGTTCAACAATTAACTTCATACAAATGCCCATTTTTTTAACCTTTCCTTTCTTTGATGATGATCATGTTGTAATCCTCTGATTTTACTATCGTCGTCTATGAATGGTTAGCCATCTTGAAAAATTACACTAATTAAAACATAACATCCTTCTTATAAGATTTGAATATCTAAGTTCTAAACATAAGCATATATGTATTTTTGCAGGTGTGCACATTTGAAAAACATTGTGGATTTCTCACATAGTATGGCATGTAACACATGCATTCTCTTGCAAATATGTGCAATGAAGGAGTCATCAATAATACCATAACTACGGTATATTTAGAGGCATTTAATCAAATGCAATCCACATTGTTATGAAGCCAACTCACAAAAAGATAGGAAAGAAAGAACAATTCCTTAGAATTCAGCCTCTTCGAAGGGGCAACCTCCTTTACATTACACAAATGAACAATTCTTTGATGATAAAAATGACAAGACCTCCTTTATATATATAGGAGTCTAAGGGGTCATAGTATAATCAGAGCCGACATAACAATAATAATGTAAGGGCACAATAATAACAATAGCGGGGTTCTATGGGGCACAATAATAACAATATGGGGACTACATGGGCACAAAAATATAATAAGGGCGTTGTACTAATAACAATAAGGGGTTACCCTAGTAGTATAGGGACCTAACATGCCCCTCTCCTTCAAAAAGTGTTATCCTCAACGCTTGAGTAGTTCTTGATGCTTCTGCATAAAATTCTTGTCTTCCCATGTGGAATCCTCCATGGGTAAGTTCTCTCACTTGATTAGATACTATGAAATTGATCGATTTCGTAGCTGTCGGGTTTTTGTTTCTATGACTACTCCAGGTTCTAACATGATTTTTCCTTCCTCGTCAAGTTCTGGAAATATTGTTTGAAATGGGATCTTCTATAACTTTTGAATGAGTGGCTACACTTCTTCATCCTTCTTCCATTCATCCCTTGCTTCGTTTATCCAATTTGGTTGGATAATAGAAATAGCACAAAACAATGCATCCACATCCTCATCCTTTCTTGAGAGTGCATATGCAACAACATTTTTCTTTCCCTTTTTGTAGATGATTTCAAAGTCATAACCCAACATATTTGTGACCCTTTTTTTTTCTTCTAAAGATAATATTTGTTCTAAAAAGTATTGAAGACTATCATGATCCATTTTTACCTTGAAGTGTCTTCCCATTAGGTTTGCCATTTCTTAAGTGCATGAAGTATTGCCAACATTTCCTTCTCATAAATAGCTTGCTTGAGATGTAGCCGTAAAAATACCCAATCCCATACATCACAACTTCTTTCACTACGATGTTGATTTTCTTGTTGTTTCATTTGATTCTGCACCAAAGTGGCGTTATCCTTTAAAAGTTGGAGAACTTGTTGTTGATGCTCGATGTGATCTTTCACTTCTTGAATCTTTTTCTTCTTGATATGTCCTTCTATCTTGAGAGTTTGAGGAGTGGTAATTTCTTCCAATGCATTACAAGATATGGTCGGATTCATTTCTTGATGCTTGATGTGATCTTTTACTTCTTGAACATTTTTCTTCTTCATATGTTCTTCTATCTTGATAGTTTGAGGAGTGGTAATTCCAGCCAATGCATTACAAGATATGGTCGGATTCATTTATTCTTTCTCGATGTGATTTTTCATTTCTTGAACTTTTTTCTTTTTGATATGTCCTTCTATCTTGAGAGTTTAAGGAGTGGTAATTCTTGTCAATGCTATACAAGATATGGTCGGATTCATTTCTTCTTTCTCTGGGGTTGGTTCCTGGTGTATATCCTCTTCTTTTGATGTTTCTTGATCCTTTTCTTCCTCGTGTTCACAATCAATGTAAAATGATTTCTTCTCAACAAACTTATGACCTTTAATGTATTTGTTATCACAATTGTAACAAAGTCCTTTTTCTCTTTTTTATTCCAATTATTGTGGTGTCTCCCTTATAGGTTGTGGAAGGCTAGGAGAAACAACACTTCCATATTTATAGTTGCGAGGGGTAGAATTCCTTGTTACCATAATTTTGCTTTCCACTTTTCTTGCCAACCTGAATGCCTTCTCTAATGAATCAGGTTCCCAAAGATGAACCTAATGTTGAATGTTATCCTTTAAAGTCCCTATGGAGACATCAATCCTCTGCTTCTCTGGAATATCATTTTCCCTTATATTCAATTTTTGAAAGTCCTCAATGTGCTTTGCCATTGAACACTTTTGTTTGAGATTTATCAATTGGCTAAAGAAGGTGTTTCTCTTTGTATCCTCATAATGTGCTATCACTTCCTCCATGAAAATTGACCACGTAACAAGTGGTTTACGAGAATAAATCCCTTTATACCATAAAAGTTGATCCGTTCTAAATATGAAGATGCAATACGTACCTTTTGTAGTAGTTGCACCTCATGTAGATCAAAATATTGTTCCATATATAGTATCCAATTTACCATATCATTGCCATCAAACTTCCTCATATTCCCTTTTCTTGATTTTAGGAGCTCAATCTTGAAACGACTGTAACTCTGGAATTTCATATCTTCCAATTCTGAAATCGCGACGTATAGTAGCCGTCTACGTCCTCTTCCCAATTCCACCAGTCTAATTGAAATTGGATTCCAAGAAAATGTTATGCACAATCTCCTAATATGACTTGATTATATACCTTTTCAGAAGAGCGAAATTGTATGAAGTTTCACGTGTCATTGTTTTGACCTTCGGATCTAAAAAATATACACTGAAAACTCCAATCTGTCCTCATTCTGTAACTTCTTATGAAATTTCAATATGATGCCCAGAGAGAAAGTTATGACGATTTTCCCAAGGTCACATGTTTAATATGTAATTTGGGAGTCTGCAAAAACCCTAACTTCCTCAGATCATATATCCGAAAATTTAGCGAGACAAGATCTAAAATTTGGCCCCGAGGTTCAAACTACTTTCTTCTCAAATGGGATTTTTGTTTAGCTTCCGAAACTTCATCGCGAACATGTTATAGCGAAACTTCCACGATGACCAGTTTTAGATGAAATTATAGAGCTTTCAAAAACCATAACTTCCTCAATCATATCGCCAAAACGATAGCGAGATAAGATCTGAAATTCGGACCTGAGGTTCAGCTAGATTTTTTCTCAAATGGGTTTTTTTGTTGGCTTCTAGAATTTTGTAGAAAAAATGTTATAGCAAAAATTTGACGATGTCCTAATTGGAGCAGTGTAACCCTAGAATCCAAAGCTCTGATACCAAATGTTATGAAACCAATTCACAAAAATATTGAAAAGAAATATAAACACCTTAGAATTCAGCCTCTTCAAGGGGGCAACCTCCTTTAAATTACATAAATGAACAATTATTGGATGATAAAAATGACAAAACCTCCTTTCTATATATAGGAGTCTAAGGGGTCATAATATAATCAGAGCCGACATAACAATAATAATGTAAGGGCACAATAATAACAACAGTCGGCTTCTATGGGGCATAATAATAAAAATATGGAGACTACATGGGCACAACAATATAATAAGGCGATTGTACTAATAACAATAAGGGCTTACACTAGTAGTATATGGACCTAACACACATTTAGGGCTTCACTTCATAAAGGTTTTAGTGCTTGATGATTTCAGTTCTTCATAGTCATAAAGAACTGGGTGACTACCATGGCCTCTCTCAATTTCAAGAGAAATGCAAGTTTTTCAATGGGATATATAAGCATAAACACCTATTTGTTATTATTTTTCTTTCCAAAATTCACTCTGTTATGTTGTAAACAATGTCAGTATATATAGTAATCCTTATATAAAAATAAAGGATCAACATATTCGATACTAGTACCCATGGCTCGCAAAATTCCAATCATAACTCTATTAATCTATTTAGATTAGAGTAATAAAGCTTTAACAAAGTATGTTTGGAAAACTCTAGTGTGTGAGTTTTAGCAATGTATAGTGGGAGAGTTTTCATTATACTTATGTAACTCAATCTACTTAGATTAAAGTATCAACAATGAAAAGTTAAACAACAATGTACATATGGGAGAGTTTTCATTATACTTATGTAACCCAATATACTTAGATTAAAATGTCAAAATTGAAAAGTTCAACGACAATTAACATAGGTTATTAACAAAACCTACATAATCTATTTAGATTAGAGTAATAAGCATTAACAAATTCTCTTTGCAAAACTCCATAACAATGTATAATGGGGAGAGTTTTCATTTTACTTATGCAACTAAATCTACTTAGATTGAAGTATCAAGGAAATAGTTGCAGACTTGACAATCAAAACTCAATAAGGTGTGAAAATAGGCATGTAATAAATAACTAAAATTTTCCAAATTTTCAAATTTTTGTTTGCCTACGGTGAACTAAATTCTTGTCAGTCCCAAGTTGATGGCAGGAAAAAACTGGGCTAGTTATTGTTTGAATCTCAAATCCTAGGTGTTATATTTTGACCTTGTTTGCTCAATAGTTGATTCTCCTTCCTCACAGTTGTAACACCAAATCCATGCCTCTATATATGTTTGAAGCATTGATAACAAATGAAGCTAGGAATAGACATAGTTTTCTTTGGGAGGAGTGTTGTTGCTATGTAGATACGTTTGTAGGGGTCAGAAGGAAGCATGCATGCATACACCATCATTAGTTCATTTGTTGTTTTATATTTAGAGAAGGCTCAATTATTTGTGAGAAAAGTGCATGTTGCAGGGCACATATCCCAAGAAGGTCGTGCATTAGTTTGTCTTCAGGTCAGAGGTTTAGTGCATGCATCCAATGACCTAGCCTTCTCCTGTTGAGCGCACTATTTATGGAAGCATTATCCATGCATGAAGGTGCACTCAACACCATGATTCATATAGGGTTAGGGTTAGGTTTTATCACCATCACCTAGGGTGCATCACTAAATGTATATAACAACCCCCATCCACCCAACTAAAGAACATTACCGTTGAACTTTGCCTCTGATGCCATAAATTTAGCATTTCTTTACCCTCTTTGGGAAGCATGGAAACTTTTAGGGGCTAATGTTCACTGAGTGGGCTAATTTTCCATGATTTTTCCACAAAAAAGATTCGCCAATTTCCAATTTTATAAAAGATGATTCACCCAAATTTTAGAATATAAAATTATTTTACCTTAAAAATTGCCAACATTATATAGAAACTATATATAAAATCATTATAAATTTGGATAATTTTACAAATATATCAATAAACATTTTATAGAATTTATATTAGGGATTAGTGAGATTTTCCAATGTTTTTAAACTTCAAGAAAATTTTCCATCCTTAAAATTTTCCTTGATGGGAAGGCAGTTCAATTTCTTCTCTAAAGCCATTTTCAGCAATATTTTCCTAGGACCAGGTTCTATAGCATCAATTTGGACGTTAGGGATTTTAATTATGGCTTCATTTACAATTTTGTGGTTTTTCAATTTTTTTATTTTTTATTATATCTACTATGTAGCTTGTGCTTATTAGGAGATAGGAGATGCTTTGTCTTTATCCAATTAATATTGGATTGAGCGTGAGTCCTATAGATCTATCTTTTGGTCATTTGTGGATAGTTGTGAAATGATGCATTGATTTTGAAAATTATATGATTTGGAATTTTAACATAAAATCCGCACAAGTTGAAAATGACGAGATTGATAAAAAAAAGCATCTCAAATCAGCTCTAGATCACCTTCATCATTTTTCATTAAAAAATCATAATATTTATCAAAATTAGTTACACACTATGCACTTCTCTTGTATAAATCCATTGTCCTTCATGTTCACACCTTAATAGGCAACCGAGGCCTAGGGCTATTGTCATCTCGAAATTTTTAAATCTAAATAACGATAAGAAAATACCCTATGCCACATATGTATGTAGAGCCTTGAAGGCTTTTTTTAGCGTTATCAATCATCCAAGAATGAGAGAAAACAACCAGAGTCTTATGTTCCCACTTGTTACCATTGATAATTTGAAGGTTTATATATCTAACTGATTGAAAAAAGTACATTTAACAAGGCTTGTACGTGATGCATCTCCTGGGTTAAGATTTTGTTATATAGGGAATCTTAAAGAAATACTTTTGTTTATAAATGACTTGTGGGATTCCAAACTTTCTGCCACTATCAAAAACTCTCCCCGACCATTATTTACTGCATAACATTCTAGAACAACCTCGATCAAAACTAACATATCTCTTGATAACCAAACTATTAAATGAAATATAACATAACTGGAAAATGGGCAAGAAAAGTGATTTGGATTGAGAGTAGGCAAAAAATAAACATAAATGATGATTTCCGCGAGGTGAATTCAGAAGCGAAGAAAAGTTTAATTCCAAAGTCATTGACTTTGACCGTTATTATGATGTAAATGATGAGATTCATGGTAAAAATATTAATATGAGGGTTGATGATGACTATGGAAAACATGTCCTCAGATCCCTTGTCTTGACAGGGATCCAGATTGGTTTTGACTCTTGAAGGGTGCAGTATGCACTGCCCTTTTGATCTCATAACTAGATTTTCATAGGTACCTAAGGGTTTGCAAACATTTATGTCAAGAGTGGATGAATTATAAAGTTCAAATTCAGATAAGTGCTTTGAGAGATTGATTTTATTTCAAATTGGTCAATAACCATCAAATCTTCCAAATATAGAAATTTGATAAGAGAACTGGTGTCAGATAGAGACTTACCACTATGAGAAATGGATGTAGTTGAAACTTATTTTCTATGGCTTGGTGAGTCAAAGGGCTCCACAAATTTGTTTACCTCTTCCATAGATTTATCAATGACCTTTGTTGTAGCAGCCTCAGAGGGGATTTTACTACTTGTCCTTGGGAAAATTTTTGATTCCTAACGGGATGTCCAACAGCCAAAGCATTCTCATCAGCTACTCAAGTACAGAATTTTTGGAAAACCACGGTCCACCTCTTTCATCGCCTTCGAGGAGAATGTGTCTACCCGCCAAGCTCCAGAGACAACCTGGAGTGAGAGAGAGGGGCACTTTTGGGTGACGGTGGAGAGAAAATCTCTACTTGAACCTTATGTTGGCCTAGGGTTCCATAGTGCAATAAATGAGTCATGTAAGATCCTGTCAGGTGTCACATTCACCTGCACAAAACCCTAGCAATCCCACTATGTCTCTCAAACTGGAAGGGAAAAACAGGTTTGGTGGAAAATACATTTGGAGCCTCAAATTCATCGGAAGAGCTCCTTTGGGCTTCATTGAGAGTCTTAGCGACATTGACCAAATTATGAACACTGGTCATTTTCTTAAAGCATGAGCTCTGATACTGAGAAAAAATTAAACATAAAACTATTGACTTATGAGGCCTAACTATTACATTAACCTCAAACATAGAAGATATGTCGTGCATTTTTAATAGGCTATCAAAGGAAACAATCATCAAGAGCCAGTGTTAGTGGAAGGATATCAAAGTTACAAGAACTCATGGCAAAGCCCTAGTCTCCATTGCTTAAACCTCCTCCAGAGTTCAAAAATCTCTTTTTCGAATTAACCATAACTTGTTCTTCCATTCTTGATGGTTCCTTGAGGATTTGTTCTTCCATTCTTGAAATATCCTCAAGTGTTTGAACAAAATTCCACCACCCATTGTTATTTCATTGTTGAAATATCCTCGAAAGCTCCTCGAGAGCATCAACAAAAATGGAACTGCCCACCTAGAAAATTTATCTCGTGACATGGTACACGGGCTTTTTAGTAAAAAACAAATATTAAATTACCATTGTATATATTAAAAATGGTTGAAACAAAATGAAATTTTAAGAAGGAATAAAATAAATGTCTTAAAAACTCATTCATGTAGTAGTGATTCAATGGAATGGAATCATCTTTAAATGTTTAACAAAAAAAATTCCAGTATGTTTTTAGTAGTTTCTCCTCTTTATAGACAGTTTTGAACCTTTTAAAAGGGGAACATGTGACAATCGCTTGTAGTAGTGGTTTGATAGAATGAAATCATCTTTAAATTATTTGGAAACCTTTTCTAGAATTTTTTTAGACATTTCCCCTCCTAAATAGTTTCACCCTTTTCAAAGGGGTAAGAGGCGACAATCTCTTGTTTCTCTTTCAAAAAAGGTTTTATGTCATTCCTTGTCAAAGGGACTAGAGTGACACTAATCCAGGTGGATCTTTAGAAAAGTACCAATGGCATGGTAAACGACTCAGAACTGAAAGCTCCAGAATCTAGATAAACTTAACATCAGATCAAAGTGCTCATCATCCTGATTCCAATGGTGTGAATGACACTTGAGCTTCCATGCCATTAATCTTAGCTTCCATGCATTTCATCTTAGATTTCATGCCTTTATTTAAACCATCCATCTTAGTTTCTGTTACTTTTTGTGAGAGTGGAAATTGTTGCACTTGGTCTCATAATTTTGATATATATCATGTTGCATTTCTTCCTCTTTTTCATGGGTCATGGTAGAGATTTCAGGTTTCTTACTAGGTGTTTCCATTTTCTTTTCTTCGATACATCAATTAATGATAATTATGCTTCACTTTGTCCTTTTAATTCCTTCAAACTAATTTTTCAAACCAAACTTATGCAAAATTTTAAAAAGACTACACACATTTTTTCTCTTTGTAGGAGCTCGATATTGAATCTATTGTATCTATGTAACTGCGGATATCCAAGGTCTAACATTATGTCCTGTGGTAGCCCTCTAAGTCCTCATTCCAAAACCGTAAGTTTGATCAAGATTGGATTCTCCAAGAAAGTGTTATTCCAAATATCCTAGGATGACCCTATTATAGACTAGTTCAGTAGAGGGAACTTGTATGAAGCACCACATGTCACTGTTTCAACCTTCGGACCTGACAATGATACACAGAGAACTACAGTCCCTCATCCTACTATACCTTTTTATGAAATTTCAATTTGATGCTCAGAGCAAAAGCTATGATCAGTTTCCCCTAGTCAAATGTTTGAGATATAATTTATTAGCCTACAAAAACCCTTAATTACTTGGATCATATCTCAGAAAATATAGAGCTACAAGATCTGAGTTTTGTACCCAAGGTTCATCACGACTTCAGTTCAAATGGGTTTTAATTTCATCTTCTGTAACATCACAAAAACAAAGTTATAGTGAAACTTCCACGATGTCATGCTTGAATTAGCGATACCCTAGAATCCAAAGATCTGATACTAATTGTTATGCAACCATCTCACAAAATAGAAGAAAAGATGTATCAAAGACTTCAAATTCAGCCTCTTCAAGGGGGAAACCTCCTTTAAATTACACAAATGAACAGTTCTTGGATGATACAAATGACAAGACCTCTTTTCTAGATAGAGGAGTCTAAGGGGTCACAATATAATCAGAGCCGACATAACAATAATAATGTAAGGGCACAACAATAACAATAGTGGGCTTCTATGGGGCACAATAATAACAATATGGGGACAACATGGGCACAAAAATAATAATAAGGGTTTATAATGACAATAATAATAAGGAAATACACTAGTATTATAGCGACCTAAGACCGATCCTCAGATGTGTGTTTTCAAAATCAATAGGAGCTGCTAGTAGCATGGTGTTGCTCACAAATGTTGTAGATAAGGGGTAAGAAACCATGAACCAAAAAAATCATAAAATGGCAAATAGGAAGCACGATAATAGTAAATAGGAATAAAGATATAATGTTGATAAAATTTGGTTAGAATAATATAGAAAGGAAAGTTTAATCAATAAATAAAAATAAAATAAAGTTGAATGTATTGAGTTCGAGAAATACAAGCAAAATACGCTTACATATCTATTCATACTATCTAAACAAAATAAATTTTTAGAAGAAAAGGAATTCTGCAAAATTGCTTTAACATATCAGTTTGTACTAGCTAAATAAAATAAATTTGAGAGGGTAGATTTCTCACAAATAGACATATTGATACCATTTAATTTATTTTCGTCCAAAAAAGTATTAGGGTTGGGTTGTAAACTCAAGTGATATATATATATATATATATATATATATATATATATATATATATATATATATATATATATATATATATATATATATATATATATATAAAATTCTTCAAATTCTTATTCTATTAATTCGATGAATGCATAATCAACACACAAATACTCAAATACTCATTAAAATTTGAAAACAATTATTAATAAAAAATAAAATAAGAAATATAATAAATAAAATCTTTGTTTGAATAGGATGTGGGGAGAGTGCATGAATGTCTAGCTGTGTCAATTTTTGTCTCGTTGCTTTCTTGCGTTACAGGCACATTTATTTTAGGTTTTTCTAGTTGGTCTCACCATGATGATGTTTCTTCCTACAAATAAGTTATCTTCTCTCAAATCTTTGTTGAACAAGCTTTGAATCAATCATAGTTGGTATGGGATTTTACATCTTTTACAAATCAATAATTGCAGGATGTGTTTCTGGTTAGGTTAGGGTTTGTACGCATGTCAAATGGAGAATATAAGAAAATATTAAGAATTTCATTTCCCTTCTTTTATGAAGGAAACAAGAGAGTTAAGTAACATTAGTGTATTTATTTTCACGTGGCTCTATATTGGATTTTTTACATTATATTTTCTTTCCTTCCTGAATTTGTTGTGCGTGGTGGAATGAAATTTGTCTTCAGTTAATATGCTCCAGATTGAAGTTGTAATTGGGTTACTACGTTAATTCTAACAACTTTGTGAATCTCCAACAATCATAGAAGAGAGTAGGAGCTAATATGGTTAACATAATATTAATAACACCAAGTAGTCACTCAAAAGGGGCCATCAACTTTGGTCTGGAAACAAACCAAAAGAAACACTTGTACTTTATAAAGACAAAGTTCGGCTAGTCTCTAGCAATGGAGAACAAGGAAATTGAAATAAAATGTTCCCTAACCATTCGTTCCATGAGGCCACTGGGAGAACACCATCTCTTTCATTATATATAAACAGATTAATGTATTTTTTTGGCCTTGAATGAAAGAACGAGATAGGGCCTCACCTTATATAATGGCAGTAGTAGCAGGACTAATGAGTATGGAAAATTTAAAACCATATTTCACTATAATCAAGCTCTAGGTGAGATGCCCACTAAAGAGTCAATATATAGAGGAAAATGAGATGTCATAATTCACTCATGGCTTTGATGAAGTCGACTAATTTGGTGGTGGGGTAGTGCTTCTACCATTTCAGATGGACTCGCCATAGTAGGTGTTGATTGAGGAATGTGATAATGTACAATTAGTTATGTTAGAACATCTTTCAAGAACAATTTATCTTAATTTAGTTGATACCCCATTAGAACTTTAGTGGGCCTAGTCTAAGTTTTCTCTTCATATATTTATGCTTAGGAAAAATATTTAGGGGCTCTTCACCCCATTGCAAGAAACCTTCATAACTTGAGAGAGAAAATGCACAGAAACATTCAAAAAATTAGGGATAAAATATATAATTGGTATTGAATAATGAAGCACAAGCTTACTCGCTATATTTTTCCCCTTTTGATGTAGTTGGCAGAATTGGACTCATAGTCAATGGACATGAACTTTGCCTGGTGTTTCAGGGAAAACTAGTGTCGATTCGAACTGCTAGTCCCACTAAGATGGGTAGCTATCTTAGAAACAAACAATGAAAGCTTTTCGAGAGTTCCTTTAAGTGTGATAGATTAGAGGGAAGAAAAGAGGACCAACCTAGATCTTCCACTTTGATCCTAGCTTGATTTATCCTTTCCTTGATAGAATTTTCCACTCTTCTCCTACTTCTCTCGCATCAAAGAGTACCTGTAGAGTTAAAGTAACAACAAACCATCAAAGCATCTCCATCTAAAACATCATAAACAACGCGGAATCAGAAACACATTGACCATACAATCGCATTCATAAACACACGATTATATGGAGGAGAACTCAAATAACTTTATTAATAGTAGTGAAAGAGACGATTACAACCCAGCTATCCGATCCAGCATCATCCTCCCAGTGTAGAAGCCATCTTCACCTCATGAACAAACAAATCACCCAACAATGCAATGTCTATTCTCACAGATAAACCAACAACACTTCCTTACAAAATACAAAATTCCAGCCTCTTGATCTCTTAGATGAGGGATCCATTTATAGGTGTTTTGCAAGGGTGTGAGTCATCTCTGGGTTTTTGATTAGTGTCATTCCTCTGATATTTCTTGGTTCCACTTGGAGATTTCATTGATCTCTTACTCATCCTTGGGCGAATTCAGAGAGGCAAGTGTCATAAGAGAAGTTTCTGGAAGATTCCATGATCATCCACTTAGAAAACTGTCTCTACCATTTGTCTATTCTCACTCATCGCACCCCATAGAAGGCCATTTCAGTATGCATGGCACCTGGCTAGTTTGTGTTGTTGGGAAAATTATCTACTCAGAATGCCCCTATCCCACTCTAAGGTGTGACAGTGCCTTAGCAACAAACAAGGAAAACTACTTTCGTATTCTTCTTTATGAAATGCAAATGAAGAGGAAGGATGAACTAACCTGTGTCTTGCGCTAGTTTGTTGATCCAATCGCTCTCCTCTTTAACAGCTTCCAGCTACCTGCTCCCTTACTTGCCCAGCTTCACCAAGTTCCTGCAAGATCACAGAAGAGGAAAACTACACAAAGATATAGATTTACATTCATAACTAGCTTAGGATCAGATTTAAGCTAAACATGCATATATAACAAAACATCATTGATACACAAGCATGTAGGAGAAACTCAAATAGTTTTATTGATATAACAAGAAGATCCAGGAGGAGATACAACCATGTGAGTCCCAATCCAGCATCTACCTCCCAGCAAAGGAATCCCTTCCTCACCTCCAGCAAAGCATAAATCACCCAATGCACTAATCTCAATCTCAAAACCAACAACAATTCTCTGCAAAGTACAAAATTCCAACCTCTGGATCTCTGGGATGAAGGATCCATATATAGATGTAAGCAGAGAGGATGAGTCAGCTTATGTTTTGACTTGTGGCTTCTCTCTGTCAGTTCTTGCTTCCACTTGGAGACTGAGAGCCTCTTACTCATCCTTGGTCGAACTCAATGAGGCAAGTGTCATTGAGGAAGATTCTGGAAGCTTCCATTGTCTGTCCACCTCGTTGAATGACTCTGCCACTTGTCATTTCCCGCTCAACGCACCTGGGTAGTGCATTCAAGTGCGTTGCAACGCACCTAGCTAGTGTATTTGGGTGCTTTGCAATGCAGCCAGCTAGTGGAGCATCTAAATTGATCCTGATTTGACTAGTTCTGAGTAGTTTTTGGTGGAGAACTTCTGGGAGAAGCTATCATTGGTTGACCTTGTTCCTCTAGGGGTAGGAACAACACTTTTAGGGACTTTGGATCCCTTGGATTATGGACATTTCATGCTTAGAGCTGTAAGGCACAAAAATGTCTATAACAGTTGCCCCCTAAAGTATGAGGTCGTTTATCGGGTGAAATGCTTTATTAGGAGGATCCGAAGTTCATTCAATGCTGGGAGGAGACCTGTAATAAGATACAATACAATACATTATTTTCATACTGTTTTCATGATCTAGCTGAGGCGGGCATTCCCATGCTCAGCTTTATAAATTCATTCTTATGTACACAGGACAGACAATCGTCTGATGGTAGACTGATGATTTTGATGAAGTCATCATCCTTTTGGTAGTATGATTATCTGTGCTGCAATGCTGTACATGTCAATGTCTTTATTTTTCCTGAATATATATCGCAGCCCGGATGGATGAAACTAGATCCGGGGTCTTCAATCTCGTTTGATCTTCACTCGAAGTACAAATCGATCCATCTGAGAAATGTTTTGAAGTCGAACATGGAAAGACATCGCTTGATTACCAGTCGATGATGTAAACTGTTAACAAGCGCGAGAGGAATCACCGATAAGGATGATGACCCTCAAGGTACTGCAGTACAATTCACGTGGTGTGAATAAAGGACTTGGCGTCGAACACCACGCAAAATATTTCAGTCGAAGGTCATTGATGTATACCTGTCGCCGGAAGTGAGAAACTTGCCATTGAGGCATGCAAGCTTCAAAGTACTGAATGGGGTGTTCCTAGATCAACCTCTTGGATAATGAGCTGATGTCGACAAGAAGCGATCCGTCATAGGAGGGCCTTGATGAATCCCACATCAATGACACGGAATGGAGCAAATGATTTTGATGGAGGTGAAAACAATCTGATGATATATGGTTCAGGGTGGCGGTCATGAAATAATGAAGTATAATGTATGGTAGTGGATGGGACACGGGTGACTTCTCTGGATGACTTCTCTTGAACATGTCGGCGACACTTATGTGATGGATTGGTAGCATTTACCCCAAATGTGGATGGTATGGCGTGACCATGGTGATGTGACTGGTGAATGAAACAACCCAACCCGACTCAGGCACAAAGTGGAAGTGTCATGTTCAAGAGCGACTTGCTACCAATAAAGAGTCTTTGAGTTTCTTCCCAATTTTTCCCCAGTCATTGCTGACCAGTACCTCTTTATTTTTCTCAAGCTTGAGGAGGATAACATATGCTTGTTCTATAATTTGCCCTTCAGGCAAACCCATCGCTATGTTTTAACGAGCCTAGCGATAGTGAAACTCGTTCTCGTCTAAAGACAAGTTTGTCACTATTAATGTTTTTAACGAGTCTAATGACAAAGATAACTCGGTCCTTTTCATTTTTAGAGAATCTGAAAAGGTACGTAAAGTCAACTCCGGAATTCCTTTTTCGTCATCTAATCCCTTAAGTCCGAAAAAGTATAAAACAATACAAAAGGGATGAATTTTCGATAGTTTTAACGAGCCGAACAACACAAGCGCTCGATCGTTTTGTGCAATAATCCCTCAGGTCCAAAAAGATTAAAATCTAGAGGAGGGATAGCACTTCCGGTCGCTTTAACGAGCTGGAAGGCCAAAACTCGGCAATCTTTTCATGTTTTACGAGTCAGATGAAAAGAGCTTAAAGAAGACTCATCTTTTGAGGAATGAGTGATAAAATGGGTAGCGGCTGATTCCAGGTAAGGGTTGGAATCTTCCAATCACGGCAGTGTCACAAGGATGGCTAGTGAAATCACTCTTCGCAGCTGTTCCTCAAAATGGGTAAACAATTCAATGGAGGTGAATGATCGGCCAATGGAAACGTGGAGGTGACGGTGCAAACACGACCAAGGCTTTAATGGCTGATAATGTTACATTCACGGTGGTTATTTACCAGAGGATAGTTCATTTTTTAACGAGATTAAACGCGGATTGAAACACTTGCTCGGTCTTATGTTTATTTTTTAACGAGCATGAACTATGCGCTAAAACTGCTCGATGAGATGGTCTTGTTTTGATTTTTTACCATAACTAGCTTTGCTTTTTCAAAGATAGTACTGTATTTTGAATTGCTACATCAAACTAGTTAGAAATGAATAACATTTGCTTGAAACTGAGATTAAAACGCTAATATTTTACTTTGAACTACGTAAAAAGCAATTAAAAGTGTTTTTACCTCTCATTTTACCATTTCATTTGAACTTGGTTTGTTGGAGCTTTGGAGGTGCCTCTTTCCCCTTGATTTTCATCAGCTGATTTCGGGAGATTCTGTGGACGATTCTCGGCGCCGTCTGGACCAGGTAGGAGCTAAACCTGAGCTCTTTCATTTCATGGTTTCCTTTTTGCATTCTGTGCTTCATTCTCTGCTTTTCTGAGCCCCTGGGGTTTGATGGGATCGTTCTGCCATCAACGCACCCTGGGTACATCGAAACCTGCGCTGAATGTTGGCCACTATGAAGGCAGTTTGACATTCAACGCAGGTGGAACACTGTTGTAGGTGCGTTGGGCGCAGAAAAGGAATTTGTTGCATAGTTTTTGATGAAAATTTTTACCTGTTTCTCATCAAAATCAGGATCTAACTCTCTTCTTGTTTGTTTTTCAGAGATCTTGGAGCAAGATGACTCTTACATGGCGAGAACGAGAACATGAAGAAGAGGACATGATTGCCCTACATGACCCGGTTACAGTGAACGCGCTGCGGAACTGTGGCTTGTTGAAGTTCTTTCGCATCTCTAGCATGAGACAGCAGATCAACCTACTGCAGTATTTGCTTGATGCTTGGGATCCTATCAATCAAGTTTTCCAGATTAGGGGCAAATCTATCCCCTTGACTGCAGTAGACATTTACTTCTTGACTGGCTTGTCGAGGCAGGGTGCCCCCATCTCCTTGTCAGGTTCGGCCCGAGGGAGTGACTCTGTGAGAGATTATGTCCGCCAGTATTGTAGGGAAGGATCTCAGCCGAGTAAAGATGGCAAGATCATCATCCGAGATGTCACTGACAGGTCCCTTAGGTTTATCCTGTTTACTTTTGGTAGGATGGCCGGGAGTGCGTCTCTTCATGTAGCCAACAGATCCTATATGCAACATGCCTTGGAATGCCTCCAACCGAAAATATTCAACTGGTGTGATGCAGTACTTCTTGTGATGAAAAGTCAGTTGACCAAGATAAAGGACGGGAGGTGGAAGAGCTTTGTGTTCGGTTCCATTTTGACCGCCTTTGCCTTGGAGAAGATACCTCTGATGCAGCCGCAGTACATTGCACTCGACTTACCTTCTCCTACTGAACCACATATGCAGAGATGGGTTGACCATATGTCTAGGCATGCTGGTCAGTCTCAGATTTCGTTTTCTGATACCTTCTTCAGGTGGTTTGATCGGCAGTAGATGGCTTATGCCGAGTATCCATATGCTGGTATGGACTTCCGGGGTGATCCGAATTTAGTACTGCCGGATGGCGAGCAGTGGGGCGCTATTGGTAAAATATTTGACCATATCACTGTTTACTATTTTTATTTATAATGTCCTTGTGCTTTATTCTATCAAGAATTTTAATCAAACTCATGTGTACATGCAGATGTTGGTCCTGTTCGTCCAGTAGTCCATCTGAGAGTGCCAGCCGCTGCCCCAGCAGGAGAGGCCACTGGGAGGGTTATCCTTCGTGACCTTGATGTGGCCGAGACTCTCACAGCTGTGCAGGAGTAGGTTGAGAGCCTTACTCTTGGTATTCCAGATGTGAGGATCGACGAGCTACCTTTACAGTTACAGCGGCATACTACTGGTGTGCCTAGACGATGGACTCGTCTCTTACGCATGATCGCACAGGCTGTGACTTGCTATCACGAGCATCATTAGACTAGGGTGCCCCTTAGCATTTTGAGGTTTTGGGTCATGTGACCGATTTTGTCTTGGTTACAGAACGTTATATGTAAACCATAAACAGCTATATATATATTTTGATTTTCGGGGTTTTATTTTGGTTGAGCTATATGACCCACATGTAAAACATTGATGATGTGTTTCTTTTTACAAATGTTGCAAATGTCTATCTAACACATAGTTTGCTAATGAGTCGGTTAATGTGTTTAAGTTTATGGAAATATGTTGGTATTGAATAAGATCAAATTGTCTTTCCAAAATCTTAACCCTTAGGAACATGCGATAAATAGTTGGGTTTCGGACGAAATATATACCATTGAGTTGTAGTATTACGAGTTGTGAGTCTAGCCTGACGATTAGTCGGCGTATACCATGGGTGATGGCATCAGAGAGAAGTTCTATCAACGCGCTATACTCAGCGATGTTATTCGTTGATTGGCCAATACATACACCTCTGAAACTTACTAACTCGCCGCTTGGATCAAAAATGGCCCAGGCTGCGGAGGACAGGTTCCGCGAACTACGACTCGCTCCGTCGGCATATCCAACACATGTCTCCAAAAGGTTTGACATCTGCAATAAATGTAAAAAGGTGGATTACTCGACCAAAACTAACACTTTAGCGAAAACAAAATACAACAAAAGCATATTGGTTACTATTTAAGCATAGTAACGCTTGAGGTACAACCCATTACGAGGTTGTGCCAGTGGAATTCCGTCATAATCCATTAACTCGTAGGCTCCTTTCGCTAACACCCGTTTAACAATATAGGGGCCCATCAATAAAGACTTAAATTTACCCGCTCCCAATTTATCGGATTCTTGGTCGTAAAGCAAGACCAAGTCACCTTCTGAGAAGACACGGGGTTTGACATTTTTGTCGAACTGCGCCTTGACTCGTTTCTTATGGGCTTCGTTAGCCAAAGCGGTATCACGACGGGTTTCATCCAATTGGATTAATTCCAAAAAACGGGCCTCTTCTTCTTAAGTTCCGGGGAGGAGATCGATTGCGAGTTTAAGAGACGAGATTTCGCACTGGACTGGTAAGACTGCTTCTAGGCCATATACCAGTTGGAAAGGTGTGAACCCGGTTGCATTCCTTACCGATGTTCGGTAAGCCCACAAGGCTGAGTACAGGATTAGGTGCCACCTTCTTTTGTGAACTCCGATCATCCTTTGCAACATACGCTTCAGGACCTTCTTGATCACTTCAACTTGTCCGTTGGCTTGCGGATAGTACGGAGTAGAGTTGTCGTGAGACAATCCTAGTTTGGCAGCTAATTCGAGCATCATGTGATTGCGAAAATGCAATCCATGATCTGTGACTATAGCCTGTGGTACGCCGAATCTAGCGACTACATGATTGAAAAAGAAAAGGGCAGCTGTTTCACCGGTATTATCTAATGTAGGCATCGCCTCGGCCCATTTGGTAAAATAGTCAACTGCGACTATGATATACCCATGCCCCCCGGTCGAGGTGGGGTTACATGATCCGGATTTAAACAGGAACGCAATAGATTACAGAGATAACCATAAATACAGAGATGCAGTAACCATAAACACAGAGATGCAGCGGAAATAATGCTTCATTTCATTAATGGAAATTACTGAAATATGATTACAAATAGAAATAACCCAGCTAGGGCAATGGTAGCTTATCTTTGAGAAGAGATGTGCGGCTACATGCCTCTGAACTGTTCCGAACTGTGTTACAATGAGGCTCGAAGGCCTATTTATTGTTGAGAAACAATGAAAAACCCTTCACATCCCGAAACCTAACCGTAGAAGATGAAACGCCAAATTGTGGGCCCCGTTTGGGTAAATTGGTACATCAATTTCCCGGGGTCGTAACTTTGGCATACGATCTCCGTTTGACGCGTACGATAGCTCGTTAGAAAGATCTATCCAAGTACTACCACTTTGGGAGGCAACATCGGTCCATGGACCCATGTTGCCCCAGAATCCCAAAAAAACGTCGTTTAGGGCCTCAAAACGGCTCCGGAAGTTCAGGACCCGAAAAACTGCTAAAAATAGTAAATTGTGCTACAATTTAGGAAACTGAAAAGACTGAAAGAGACAGTTGTGAGGGTCCAAATGGGTTGGTGGGTGGCCACCAACATCCACCTGGATCATTACATGTCATGAAATCAATGTCCCATTTGACGAACGGCCCAACAGAAACTATTGGCTATAGAGGTGCGAGTGGTCTTCTGGTTTTGCTATCAAAAATTTCACAAGCATGGCAACTTCTAACTGCGGTTATGCAATCTTTGAACATTGTTGGCCAGAAGTATCCTACTCGTAAGATTTTTTGTGCTGTAGCATATCCAGATTGATGCCCCCCACAAGCTCCTGAATGACATTCATTCAGGGCTTTCTTGGCCTCCTCATGGGTGAGGCACCTTCTCAGAACTGTATCGATACCACGACGGTAAAGGGTATCACCGACGATCATGTAGTCTTTTGCTTGGTATCAGATACGTTTTTGTTCAGAGTGAGAGGTGTTAGGCCTAAATTTTTGGGTTTGGAGATAAATTATTATATCTCCATACCATTCATTCCTTGTATATATCAGAAACAAATTCTCGTCCACGAGTTATTCTTCGGATGTTTCATCGTTGGACGACAATGGGAGATCGCATAATAATTCTGCAAAAACCAGAGCTTTCTTTGATTTGGATTTTACGAATTCCAGATCAAACTCTTGAAGGATTGCTATCCATTTTGAATATTTTCCCCCCAGCAACTGTCGCGATAATATATAAGTCATGGGGTTGCAATCAGACAGAATGGTAGTTTTCCGAAAGAGGACATAGTGTCGAAATCTTTGTATCGCTTGAATAGCTGCAAGCGCTAGTTTTTCAACATAAGAATATTTGCTTTCTGTATCATTTAAGTTTTTACTTAAATAATATATAGGGTGTTCAATTCCATCGACTTCTTGAACTAATACCATTGCGATGATCGTATCTGCTGCAGCCAGATACAGGTTAAAATCTCTTTGATAATCGGGGGCGTACATTAATGATGCTTTCATTAAGGAATCTTTTAAAGCATCAAAGGAAGCTTGCGCAACCTGATCCCAGATGAAGGGTACCTCCTTTTTCAAAAGACGTGTATAACCTTTAGCAAGCTCGGCGTAATTTGGAATGAACCTCCTCAGAAAGTTTTCTTTCCCTTGGAGTTTTTGAATCTGAAGCAATTTTGAAGGTGGAGGAAAATTTATGATTGCCTGGACCTTACACGGGTCGAGACGAATCCCATCCTTGGAGACTACAAAGCCAAGTAAACGACTAGAACTGACGCAAAATACACATTTGTGTGGATTGAGTCGTATCTTGTAGTGTCAGCAACGTAGAAAAATCGCTCTTAAATGCTGTGGATGATCAGTCCGCTTTCACGAATGAGCCAGAAGGTCGTCGAGATATGGTTGAACGATGTTTTTGATGCCGTGGAAGGCATAATTCATTGCCCTCTGAAACGTCGCCCCTGCATTCTTTAAACCAAAGGGTAATTTTCGATATGCGAATGTGCCCCACGGACAAATGAATGTAGTCTTTGACTGGTCCTGTGGGCGGATATTTATTTGATTATACTCGGAAAATCCATTAATGAATGAAAAGATTTTGCATCCGGCGCATTCATCAATTATCTGGTCGATGAAGGGTGTAGGGTAGTTGTCTTTCGGACAAGCTTGATTTACATCCCTATAATCGACACACACTCTAATTGTCCCTTGTTTTTTTATAACAGGGACAATATTCGATACCCAATCGGTTAGAGGAACCGGGTAGATAAAACCAGCATGGAGAAGTTTTTCAACTTCTGCCTTAATGGAAGCGGCTTTCTTGGGGTGCACCTGCCTTAGCCGTTGTCGTACCGGTTTGACATCTGGATACATCTTAATTTCATGTTCAACGATACTCGAGTCGATGCCTGGTATTTAACTGTATGACCAAGCAAAGACATCTCTGAACTCGCGGAAAAGAGCGTTGTATATTTCCAGTTCTGAAGGAGAACAACATTTGCCGACATAAATATTCTCTACAACATCCGTTTTAGTCGAGATATTTATGGCTATAGTCTCTTTAATATTGGATAAGTTTCGCTCGGAATCCACCGTATTTACAGTGTTTGATAGGAATTCAAAAACTGAAGGATGATAAAGGTCATCTTGAGTATCTTCTTCATAATACGGAAGAAGGGAACGATGGTGGCACTCATTCCATGGTGTCCCGTCAATCAACATTGATTGTACGATTCCTTCGTCGATTCCATGCACTCGCGACCAAGGATCTGAAGGGGTACCATATTCTCTAGACCTATCTACCCAAACGCTTGATGAGCGTTGATTCGGGTTTGCCTCCCATGCTAGAAACATTGATTGCTATAATATTTCTATTGGGCTTGGGGGCAAAACCATTGCATGATCCATGCTGATATCGTTTTCTGAGATCATTGTTGAAGATATCATATTGCAGGTCCCTATCGACGCTACTTCCGCCAGATTGGTTGGAGGTGGAAGAGCGAAAGTTCCCATTAGTATAGGATCTTTTAGTAGGCCTACTCTGATATTTTGAAGCGAATGGGGCTTCCATGGATCATGGAATGCTTCCTGTAACTTGAGAACCATTGGGGAGGAAGTTTTGTTGATCGACGATTGTAATCACTCCTTGAAAGGGAAATGCAATCTTTCTAAAATAGGTCGACACAACAGCTGCCATGGCATATATCCATGGTCTTCCTAGTAGGATATTGTAATCAAGATTCCCATCGATGACTTCAACATCTATTTCTACTGTTTTTGCCCCTAGTTCAACTTTCAAGTTATTTAGGATACCATATGGGGTATATGCCCTTCCGTCGAATGCTTTTAACGTCGTCGAAGATCGCGACAAGGTTGGAGATCCTAAATTTTTCCAGCAGCTCATCGACATAATACATGTAGATGCCCCCTCATCAATAATTGTTCGATGAACAGTTTTGTTGAGGGCTTTCACTTGAATAAGGAAAGCTAGTTGGGCTGGTAACTGAGGATCGTATCCTTTGTGGTCGAAGGATACAAGATTGGAATCCTTAGGATCAACCCCACCAATGGCTGATAACAAAGCCTGCCTTTGGGATGGGCAATTTTGTAGTACTTCAAGAGTCGACATAGCGGATGGCGATTGGGCCAAATCTTCCACTATGTTATAATGCTGCGCCGCTCTAGCGCGGGGATTAAATGTCGACTTGTGTACTACTCCCTTCGGCGGTTTTGTTGTTAATTCAGGAATGATGGGTGGTACAAATTCTGTCGAAGTTGTTGTCGAACTACTTGGTTGATCTTTATCCTTGTCGTTCGATAGCTGTGGATTCCCGTAATCTTTGTTCCTTGTCGAAATCAAAGCATCATTTTGCTGTTTCGAAATCGACAACATTAGCACTTGAGACGGGGAAGCATTTCCACTATCAACCAGATTCGTTCCTGGATTCGGAAACGGATCAGTTAACACAGCTGAGGTTTTCGAACTCTTAAAGAATCTTTTAAGCTCAGCTTTGTATGGACACTCTCTTGTCCAGTGATCCTCATCACATATCTGACACCCTGAAGGGGGTTTCCTATTTCCAGGAGGGTTTGAAGAAGGTTTTTCAGGAGATGACTCATCCTGTTTCTTCTTCTTCCCTTTGCCTTGTTTCTTCTTGCTTCCTGGTTGTTTGGTTTCTTTGCCCTTATCTGTCGATATGGCATTTACTTCTGAAGCAAGAAGTTCGTCTTTTGCATTTTGATCTAAAATCTTACGGGCCTTCTTAGATGTAGCCTTTGTCGATTTCGTGTCTGTTTTGCCAATCACGCCATCGCCGTCGTGAGAGTCATGGTTCGATTTAGGAGGAGGAGGAATTGAGAATTCTGGTCTAGGGGCGTCAGGTATTTTTTCGTAGAGCATGCCAGACTGAGTATAGACCAAGTCCAGATATTGCGCACGAGCGATAACTTGCTCTTCCGTTACGACTCCCCCCTTTGCCACATCTTCCGCGATGGTAGGAAGTAAAGACTTGATAAACCATTCAGCTAATAGCTGATCGGGAACGTACGTTTTTACCATCCTACGACGTCATCGCCACTCATGTATATGATCAGATATGTGAGTGGTCGTTGTCTGTTTGAAGTTGGTAAGGAGCTCTGTTCCTGTTTCATACCTTATCGGTAATTGAAAATGGGTTAAAAAGGTTGTGGCTAAGGTACTGAAGTTGTCGAACGAAGCTCTAGGCAATTCAATATACCATTTTTCCGCTGGACCCGTTAACGTCCTCTGGAAGAGGCGAAGCCTTGTCGAATCATCGTTGAGGGTGTTTGATGAACACCATAGATGAAATGTCATCACGTGATTCGATGGATCCTCACCCGGATTTCCATTAAATTTAGGAATATCTGATGGAAGATTATGCGGAATTGCTGGCCACCAAGGGACGTAAGCAATTGTGTCGTTTGTTAACCGGTGTAAATCAGGTAACTCTAAAGTTGCCACGAATGGTAACTGTTGATTCAGGTTAGGTGAAGCATACCCAGGATATGATGGAATCGCTTGAGCAGTTGGCCTTTGCATACCAGCATAATGTAGTTGATGCTGGTATGACTGATACGGTTGGTGGGCATGACCATTGTAAAATGGTTGATTTTGGCCGTTTTGAATGTACGGTTGTCCACTGTTCGCAAAGATCTGCTGCTCAAAACCTTGGTATACTTGTTGGAATTGTGGTTGTTGGTATTGCACCAGCCATGGTTGTGAAGCCATGTTCTGTTGCGCTATACTAACCGTTGGACCAAGGTGTGGGGTAATTGTACCCGTCTGGACCTGTGTCGCCCCACTAGTTGGCGATTGTGGTTGAATCACAGGGTCAAGGGGTTGTTGCATTACAACCTGAGAAATCTGAGGTTGGCATACAACAGGCAGCGTTTGAACTTGTGACACCGTCACAATAGCTGGTGTAGTCGGGATGTTCGACATAGGTACACATTGTTGCATTGAATACACAACTCTTGGTTGTTGAGGTAGCATAGGTACCCAACCACTTGAGGTGATTCCAGTGTAACCTGAATATTGTTGTGAACTCCTGTATGGATATCCTCCAGGAGGTGGTAGTGAAAGGGCATACTGCCCCCCATATGGTGGTAATTCGGAACTTAAGGGGATTGTCTGCCCTTGGGGACTGGATTGCCCAAACTGACCTCCAAATGGATCAATTTGTTGAGACTCAACATAAGAGTTACCGGATATTATTCCGGTTGAACAAACAAGAACGGACCAGACTGTCGAAATAGCCCCTGAGTGGGCTCCTTCTAGCGGTTGAGAGCTAGTTGGGACAGATGGTATGCCGGCGAACATTGTCGGAGTGACGACAGGGAGTTTTGTTGTCGCTGTGTCAGACGACACAGTCCTAGATGTTGACGGTTGTTCAGAAATTTGGAGTCTATCCAGAAGATTACCTAACGATTCTACAGGAACTTCCACTGGTGGTAGACTAACTTCTGATGAAGAAGGATATAGAGTAACCCCGACTCCAAAGTGCGTTGGAGTACTTGTTTGAGGATCTTCTACAATTTCTTCAATCGCAATCAAACCAGGCGGAAGGGGAAGACTGTCAGGTCCGTAAAATATTTTTGGTGCCGAAGAAGGGGTGGAATCGACAGCGACAGATGTTTGAAGAGAAAGACTCCCCGAATCGGTTGTAGATGGAACTGGTTCAGTAACACAAGTACTTACTCTCAGACTAGGATCAATATCACTGTCCCTCTGTGGCTGTTGAACTTCTTCTGTAGAGGCAGGGTTTCCAGAAATGTTTGGAGTAACCGGAATCTCGGATGTTGTTGGAACACTTGTTCTAACTTTAATAGGAGATTTGGAACCGGTTAAACGAGTTCGCTTTGTCTGTACTGGTTTCGATTCCGGAGACAAAGATTGTTGACTCGTAAGTCTCCGCGAACGACGGGGTTTCAATTGACTTTCTTCCACGATTGCGGATTACTCGATCAACTAAAATACAAAAGGGGAAGTATGTTTCCGAATTAAATGAATTTTAGACACTTTAGACACAACTTGTTTTTTCAATTTTAAAGAGTCGATAAAAAACAAAAGATGACTCTAGTCTCCTTCGATTTTTAATGAGCCTGAAGTGACAAGTGCTCAGATGGACCTTTTCTGTTAAGGAGTCTGAAAAGGAACGAAAGGGACTGCTCTGGAGATCTAGGTAGAGGGTGTGCCAAACCAATCACAAAACTGCAGAATACATTTTACGGTACGGCAGTCAATCTTCCCGAATGTTGTGTTCGGTGCATTGCGATCAGTAGGGCAGCCGACACGGCTTCCTATGGATAAAAGGTTTTAAGCCTATAGGGGTCTCCCAATATATACTCGATGGTACGTGGGAGCACAATCCGTACTGGCACTTATCGTCTCACAATGGAGGAATCACCCAACCATCAGTGAGGACAACAGTTACCAGGCTTTACGACGCCGGAACACGTCTCTAGCCTAGACCTCTATGTTGTGCGTTAAGTTCCAAATCGTTGTTAGATTCATTCAATTTATTTTAAGTTGATCTTTCTTAGAAGCTTGCCCTTTTGGATCACCATGAGATGTAGATGTAATTCCTAAATGCAATCTAAAGATAATAAGCAAGCATTTATCTCTTTTCAACAATGAAAATCCTAGCTACAAGGGGAAAAGAAAGACACAATCTTTTCTCAAAGAGCAAAGAGCACACTGTAAATGCACTTTTCCTAAATCAAACCATACAAACTATCAATATGCAAATGCACAAATGCATGTATTTGTTTTCAATTTCTTAATATTGATGCCTAAAAAGAAAGTTGATGTACAAATCTGAATTTGCTTTCAAGTGAAAAACACAAACAAGCTTCTTTTTCGAAATCAAAAAGGTAGAGACGATTACGACACTTTATGATTTTGAAATAAACACTTGTTTCAACACTAGAAAGAGACAAATTCAAACCAAAGCAAAAGTAAAAAGTATAATCAACTGTCAACAGCAAAGGAACTTTCTCCTAAGATCAAAATCGACACTTACGACAGATCTAAATCTAAGGATGACAGTATGACTATTCTACTTTTCAATGGAAAACTGTAGATGATGTAACAAACACACAAAGAACATCTATAGTATTTTTATACAAAGGAGGTGGAATTAAGGCAGAGAAAAGGGGGTTTCAGACCTGTACACACATTGATAACAGGCTGCAAAAATCAGAGATCAAACTGGACAAAATGAAGCAAAGAACCTCAGCTGCACAGGGTAAAGGCTGATCAGCGCACCTGTTGCACAGAGAAACTGAATTGCAGCACAGGTAGCCCTCTTGGGACCTGTGTTGAAATGCAGAACCTCTTCACAGAGCCTGCGCTGGGGCAGAAACAAGACTTCTATCTGGGTTCTGGGTCACGGTTTGCAGTTTAATCTATGGATTTTGGCCGAGTAAAAGTAATCAGTAAGGTACAATTAGAGGGATGATTTAAAGGAGGACTAAGAGCTATCACAAAGGGTTATTAGAGCATTTGTGGATCAGCTATTCAAATCATAAAGAAATCCAGTAAATGGATTGAAGCAGCAGCTACTTTGCATTTGATAATGGCAAATGCAGTTCGATTGCTACTTCCGTGTTTATGAGACAAACAACAATGGAAACACAAACAAACTAACTAGACACGATCCCCAGTGGAGTCGCCATTTTGTTGTTGGGAAAAGTATATACTCAGAACACCCCTATCCCACTCTAAGGTGTGACAGTGCCTTAGTAACAAACAAGGAAAACTACTTTCGTATTCTTCTTTATGAAACGCAAATGAAGAGGAAGGATGAACTAACCTGTGCCTTGCGCTAGTTTGTTGATCCAATCGCTCTCCTCTTTAACAGCTTCCAGCTACCTGCTCCCTTACTTGCCCAGCTTCACCAAGTTCCTGCAAGATCACAGAAGAGGAAAACTACACAAAGATATAGATTTACATTCATAACTAGCTTAGGATTAGATTTAAGCTAAACATGCATATATAACAAAACATCATTGATACACAAGCATGTAGGAGAAACTCAAATAGTTTTATTGATATAACAAGAAGATCCAGGAGGAGATACAACCAAGTGAGTCCCAATCCAGCATCTACCTCCCAGCAAAGGAATCCCTTCCTCACCTCCAACAAAGCATAAATCACCCAATGCACTAATCTCAATCTCAAAACCAACAACAATTCTCTGCAAAGTACAAAATTCCAGCCTCTGGATCTCTGGGATGAAGGATCCATATATAGATGTAAGCAGAGAGGATGAGTCAGCTTATGTTTTGACTTGTGGCTTCTCTCTGTCAGTTCTTGCTTCCACTTGGAGACTGAGAGCCTCTTACTCATCCTTGGTCGAACTCAGTGAGGCAAGTGTCATTGAGGAAGATTCTGGAAGCTTCCATTGTCTGTCCACCTCGTTGAATGACTCTGCCACTTGTCATTTCCCGCTCAACGCACCTGGGTAGTGAATTCAAGTGCGTTGCAACGCACCTAGCCAGTGTATTTGGGTGCTTTGCAACGCAGCCAGCTAGTGGAGCATTTGAATTGATCCCAATTTGACTAGTTCTGAGTAGTTTTTGGTGGAGAACTTCTGGGAGAAGCTGTCATTGGTTGACCTTGTTCCTCTAGGGGTAGGAACAACACTTTTAGGGACTTTGGATCCCTTGGATTATGGAAATTTCATTCTTAGAGCTGTAAGGCACAAAAATGTCTATAACAATTTGGCATCCATTATGCATCGCACCTTGCCCATGGAGCAGTCTGTATGGTCCAGTTTTGGCCAGTTCTGAGTTTTTTTTAGGTGGAACTTTTGGGAAATGATGTAATCAGTTGACCATAATCCTTTAGGGTATGAAACAACACTTTTAGGTACTTAAGGAGCCCTTAGTTTATGGATATATGAGTTTGGGGTTGCAGTGCCCAAATATGTCTATAATAGCTACCCCCTAAAGCATGAGGTTGTAAATCTGCTGATGTCGAGTAAAATTCTTTATCATGAGGATCCAAGGTATTCGTACTGGAAGGTGAACTATATAAGATACAATACAGTACAACATCATCATATAATTTTCATGATCTAGCTGAGGTGGGCATTTCCATGCTCAGCTTTATAAATTCATTTTCATGTACATAGGACAGACAATCATCTGCTATAACAGACTAGTGATTCTTCGCATGAAGAGTCATCTTCTTTTGTTTAGATGACTATCTATTTAGATTCTGTGCACATTTGATGTCTTTATGTTCCTCAATATATCACAGCCCAGATGGATGAAACTAGATCCGGGGTCTTCAAAACTCGTTCAATCTTCGCCCGATGTACAAGTTGATCCATGTGAAAAGATGTTCTGAAGTTGAACATGGAAAGACATCACCTGATTACCAGCCAATAATGTAAGCTGTTAACAGACACGAGAGGAGTCACTGATAATGATGATGACACTCAAGGTACTCTAGTAAAATTCACGTGGTGTGAATACATGAGTCGATGTCGAACACCACGCAAAATATTTCAGTCGAAGGTCATTGATGTAAACCTATCACCAGAAGTGAGAAACATGTCATTGAGGCATGCAAGCTTCAAAGTACTAAAAGGGTTGTTTCTAAGTCAACTTCTTGGATAATGAGCCGATGTTGACAAGAAGTGACCTGTCGTAGGAGGACCTTGATTTATCCCACGTCTACGACGCGAAACAAAGAAATGATTTTTGTGGAGGTGAAAATGATCTGATGATATAAGGTTCAGGAATGGCGATCATGAAAAATGAAGGGTGGAAGTATTGTAGTGGATGAGGTGTTTTCTGGATGGTGAATTCTTTAAATGACTTCTCTTGAACATATTGGAAACACTGATATGGACATGGTAGCGTTAACCCCATGGATGGTACGAAGGACCAGTGGTGATGGTGAACGAAAAAACCCAACCCAACTCAATCATGGTGATGGAGTGAAAGTGTCATGTTCAAGAGAGACTTGCTACAAATACAGTTCTTCAAATTTTCTTCCCATTTTTTCCCAATCATTGCTGACCAGTACCTCTTTATTTAGGACAAGGTTGAGGAGGATAACATATGCTTGGTCTATAATTTTCCCTTCGGGCAAACCTGTTACTTTGTGTTTAGCAAGCCTAGCATCAGTGAGACTCGTTCTTGTCTGGGTGGACAAGTTTGTCATTATTCTTTTAACGAGTTTAATGAAAAAGATAACCCGTTCTTTTTAATGTTTAGAGAGTTTGAAAAGGGACGAAAAGGAGACTCCAACAGTCCTTTTTCATGGCATAATCCCTTAAGTTTGAAAAAGTATAAAATAATACAAAAGGGATGACGTTTTGATAGCTTTAACAAGCTGACAAAGACAAGCACTCGATCTTTTTGTTTAATAATCCCTCAGGTCCAAAAATATTAAAATATATGAGAGGGATGACATTCCCTTTACTTTAACAAGTTGGAAAGGCCAATGGATCAACAATATTTTTATATTTAATGAGTCTAAGAAGAGTTTAAAAGGGACTCGTTTTTTAGGAATGAGGGGTATTTTCGGGTGCAACCGGTTCCAGGTAAGTTTGGAACTTCTCAAAACATGGTAGCATGAAGAGGTTGGCAATCAAAATCACTCATCACAAATGTTCCTCAAAAGGGTAAACAATCAAGTGGAAGCATATGGTTATCCAAATGAATGGAGGTGACGGTAGGAACAAAACCAAGGTTCAAAAAGGGCTGATAGCATGGTGATCACAAAGGTTATTTACCAAAGGTGGTTTCATTTTTTAATGAGCTTGAATCAGGAGAAACTATGCTCAGTTTAGGTTGAATTTTTAACGAGCTTGAACCTTGCGGCAACATTTCTCTTACCAGTCTTTTGATAATGTCTCTTGGTAGATTTATTTTTTAATGAGCTTGAACACTACTATAACATGTGCTCATGGCCTTTTTATGCAAGCTAGAAACGACTGAGCTATGAGGTTAAAGGGTTGAGAACCTACAAACTAAGAAAAACAAAGGTCATTTTTCACTTGCATACAAAGGTTTGCATGCCCCCAGGTGTTTCAGTAAAAGGAGAGTTTCCAGATTACCAAATGGAAGTCCCTATGGTTAGGCAAGATTATTTCTGTTAGCAGACAAAAACTCTTCCTTTTCTTTGTCCATCGAAATGGATGAAGGTGAATGGTGTGAGCTTCCAATCACAATCGTACAAAGGTAATAAGTGTATCAGACTGATCACATAACCTAGACAGGAATTTTTCTTCAGTCAAAGCACTAAGACCTTTCAAGAAAATCTCTCTTTTCCTCTGGGTTCGCCTGCCAAAGCATACTAGGGTGCATGCCCCATAAACTTAAGAAAATTCACTGAACTACCCACGGTAATTAGGTGGAAGGAATGAAGGTTGAAGAGACATTGTTGACACGAAGAGACCATTTAGGGATGACAGTTGATTCATAGCTGTATTTGAACCAGGAAATGACAGCTGGTCGACAAGTTGCGCCAGTCTTCCTTCATGTGGAAAGCAAATCACTTGAAAGAATGTGGAAACAATAGCTTCCATGCTATATATATAGTCACGTCCAAGGAGTAGATTGTAATCTAGTGGACCTTGGACTACCATCACGTTCAAATGAACAATTTTCTTTCTCAAAGTTATCGGTAACTTTGGAAGGATCCGTAATGGTCGACTGGTTCCTTTATTGAAGCCCAAAATTTTTTATTTTTCAGGAAAAAGTGATGGTGAACCAAGCTCTTTCCAAGAAATTGAGGAAAGGATACTCACTGAAGGCCCTTCATCTATGATAGTGCTAGACACGATCATTTTATAAACTTGTACTATGATTTAGAATGGTGCATTAGATGGAAGGCGGGGTTTTACTAGTTGATTCTAATCAAAGAAAACGACTAGACTGCTCGGAGGAGGTACCGGATAAATGTCTGGATAAATATCATGAACAAGGGGGGTCTCTTCTTGTTGTGAAGGAATGGGTGAATTGCCCCCAAGTTCATTAGACTCTATATCGACAAAAAGAATTTGAACGGTGTCATTCTCATTCTCTTTGGGAACTGTATCATCCGAAAGTCGGCTTTATGAAGGTAAGACTAGGTCGACTGCCATCTCGACCAGTTGACTTTGGGCCGGTATGGACTCAGAAGGTTCACTTTCAATGATAGACGATTTTATCGACAATTGAGTTATGTCAACCAGGTTTTCAACTAGTGAAGGGCTTGGCAAGAGTTTCTTGTATCCAGATGGAAGTCATTGTGGTGAAGCAGGATGGTTATCCAAAATGCTTTTGGCTTCATCCAAAAAAGGAAAATGGTGAAGAGTATGATCACCTCCACATAACCTACATGGAACTCTGACTTTTCCTTTCTATCTATTGACTTCGTTTTCACTAGTTGATGGTGTGTTGTCAACCTGACTGTCAAAGGTTGATGACACAAAATGGTGCAAACTGGGAGACCATTCTCTCAAGATCCGTAAGATGCAAGGGAAAACTCAATGGTAATGGCTCCCCTTGCAAATTGCGCATGGAGTTTTTGGTTTGGAAAGTTTAGTGTGCGGATTTTCACCAGATGATGCATGGTTGTTCCCTTGTTTAGCTGGCTTCTTCTTCTTCTCATTTCCTTTCTTTTTCTTCTTAGCTACTTGGTTTTTAGTGTCACTAGTTTCATCAAGCGAGGAGGAAGAAGGGGAAGGAGAAACAAACGAAGTAGAAGGTGAAGGGGTAACTTCAGTATCATTTGGTTGCTGATTAGGTTGTTGAGGAATTATGTTGTTTTGAACGACAGAGGTCGAGAAAAGCCATACCAGTAGGCCAATTGTGATTCCTGGAAGGGACAATGTAGCCATATATGGAGAACCAATATCTCCCCAAGAGGAGAAAGGACTAGAATTCCCTCCAAGAAGGATCGCTTGATTGGTGGACTCCATTATCTCAACCTCAGATTAATGAAGGAATAGGGATGCTATTCCGATTTAAATAAATTTGAAGACACTTTGACGCAACTTTATTTTTCAATTTTTAAGAGTCGAGAAAAAGCTAAAGGTGACTCTAGTCACCTTTGATTTTTAATGAGCCTGAAGTGACAAGTGCTCAAATGGACCTTTTTCTTTTAAGGAGCCGAAAAGGAACGAAAGTGACTACTCTGGAAATCTAGACAAGGGATTCCCAAACAGATCACAAAACTGCAAAATACACCTTGGTGATAAATGATAGAGAAATTACCAAGGACGTATATACGGTAGTTAATCTTCCCAAATGTTGTGTTTAGTGCATTGCGATCGATAGGGCGAAAGACACAACTTCCTAAGGATAAAGGATATCAACGTATTGTGGTCTCCCAATATATACTCGACGGTACGAGAAGCACAAGTCCGTACTAGCACTTGTCGTATCAAAGAGGAGGAATCACCCAACCTTCGATGAAAATGATAGTTACCAGGTTTTACGACACCAGAACACATCTCTAGACTAGACTTCTAGATGTGTTGCGTTAGGTTCCAAATCATTTTTATGTTCATTGAGATTTATTTTAGAGTTGATCTTGCTTAGAAGTTTGTCTTTCAAGGTTCACCACGTGATGTAGATGTAAAATTCCTATATATGCAATCTAAAATGATAAATAGTTGTTTATGTTCTTTTAGTAATGAAAATCCTAGCTACAAAGGAAAGAAGATTGTGATTTTTTCTTTCAGCAGAGAGCATAGAGCACACACTAAATGCACTTTCCTAAATCAAATTTCGCATGCAGTCAAAATGCAAATGCACATGCATGTATTTGTTTTCTGATTCCTTAATCTGTGAATGCCAAAAAGGAGAGCTAAGTATAGATCTGAACTATTTTCTTTCAAAGCAACATTTCTAACAATTTCTTTTCAAAATGGAAGGAAGACTAAGATGACACTTTTCGATTTCGAATTTAAAACTGTTTTCGACACTTCAAATATTAATAACTCAAATCAAGCACAATGACAAAAGTAAAATCAACTATCTAGAAGAGGAAGACTTTATGACACTCTTATTTTGATTCAAAATGACAATTACGACACTTGCATCAAAAAACGACAGTTCGATTAAGCTACATTCGACAAAGGAAGGTTGTAAATGATTCACAAATACATAAAAAAAAATTACAATTCCTAACTAATGGAAGCTGAAATATGTGAAGGAAGAAGGTTCCAGCAAGAAGGTACTGATCATGAACAACAAAACTATTGAATAGAGCTGAAAAAAAGGAGGAAAAACCAACTATCGGAGAGAAAAAATAGTATCACTCAATCATCGCACCTACAACATAGGGAAACAGGGATGCATCTCACCTGTAACACACGGGAGGTTGATGCATCTAGGTTGCATAGTTACAGACAATGCGATGGACCAACAATTGAAACTAAGCTTGGTTTTTGCTCAAAATTTGCAGCTAAGTTCAGTGATTTAGGTTGATTAATGATGGATAGTAAAAACAAAGCATAGGGGTAAGATCTTATGAGGTTCTGAGCTACCACAAGGGCACTTAGAATGCTTTGTAAGTCAGATATTCAGTTCATAAACCAAACCGGAGATTGACTGAAGCAGAATTCATCTACTTCACAATTGCATAGCAAAGGCGTTTAGAAGGCTAGCTGGATAACTTCAGGCTTCGTCTGTAGTTTATAAAGCAAACAATAAACAAACAAAACAAACTATTCGTTCCCCAGTGGAGTCACCATTTTGTTTCAGGGAAAACTAGTGTTGATTCGAACTGCTAGTCCCACTAAGATGGGTAGCTATCTTAGAAACGAACAATGAAAGCCTTTCGAGAGTTCCTTTAAGTGTGATAGATTAGAGGGAAGAAACGAGGACCAACCTGGATCTTCCGCTTTGATCCTAGCTTGATTTCTCCTTTCCTTGATAGAATTTGCCACTCTTCTCCTACTTGTCCCGCTTCAAAGAGTACCTGTAGAGTTAAAGTAATAGCTAACCATCAAAGCATATCCATCTAAAACATCATAAACAATGCGGAATCAGAAACACATTGACCATACAATTGCATTCATAAACAATAAGATTTATAAACACATGATTATATGGAGGAAAACTGAAAGAACTTTATTAATAGTAGTGAAAGAGAGGATTACAACTCAACTGTCCGATCCAGCATCATCCTCCCAGTGTAGAAGCCCTCTTCACCTCATGAACAAGAAAATCACCCAACAATGCAATGTCTCTTCTCACAGATAAACCAACAACACTTCCTTACAAAATACAAAATTCCAGCCTCTTGATCTCTTAGATGAGGGATCCATTTATAGATGTTTTGCAAGGGTGTGAGTCAGCTCTGGGTTTTCAATTAGTGTCATTCCACTGATAGTTCTTGGTTCCACTTGGAGATTTCATTGATCTCTTACTCATCCCTGGGCAAATTCAGAGAGGCAAGTGTCATAGGAGAAGTTTCTGGAAGATTCCATGATCATCCACTTAGCAAATTGTCTCTACCATTTTTCTATTCTCGCTCATCACACCCCATACAAGTCCATTTCAGTATGCATCACACCTGGCTAGTTTGGCAGCTAGTATGCATCGCACCTTGCCCATGGAGCAGTTTGTATGGTCCAATTTTGGCCAGTTCTGAGTGTTTTTCAGGTGGAACTTCTGGGAAATGATGTAATCAGTTGACCATGATCCTTTAGGGTATGAAACAACACTTTTAGGGACTTAAGGAGCCCTTAGTTTATGGACATATGAATTTGGGTTTGCAGTGCCCAAATATGTCTATAACACCTAGTGCTTGGAATAACACGCTTTAGACCACGAATGTTGGGCATCGATGTAGCAGCATAAAAGTTAAAGGGGAACGAATGTTGATTCTTAAAATGAGATTTACGAATTCTCCATTGGGTTAACTCCTGCTCCCCAGAGTGGGGGGATCTGATCTATTCGCTTCTCCACCTGATGCCTATGATTCCTAAATCAATGGACAAAGAATCGACTTGGTACTTTTATTTTAGTGTATAGATTCTTGTCGTTGTTCTCACTATCATTCTTTACTATCATAAACGTACCAATTTGAGAAACATGGGAAGCAATTTCACTTACTTCTTTCTACTGAATAAGCGAAAGTGGCATACAACATTTCGCGAAGTTGTGGACTACATTGGATATGTAATGCGATGACTTTGAATATGTATTACATCGAGAGTGCAAAACATTAAATTCTTTCCAAGTAATGCTAACTACAACCTAGCATTAAACTAGCATTGAAGTGTTAAGTCCCACTAGTACAACCAGTTGAGGATGGGCCTCGTCAGCAAGGCAATTGAGGATCAAACCTCACGGGGGGTGGTTGTGCCTTATAATATGGGGAGGAGACATGCTAAAAAATCCAGTTAGCTAAGGGCTAGTGTGGCCCAGGCCGGGTGCGATCCTTGGGTGACTTTGAGGGCTTAGATGCCCCTAGGTCATGGCTCCTCAAGCCACAAGTCAAGCCTAGAGGGTAACAGGCAACTTGAGAAACAAACAAAAAACTAACACTGAATTGAAATTTGAAGCTAATTATTCTCCATTTTAATAAAGTCTTACAGTTTTTCTTGGAATAAGAGGTTAAAACTAAAGCTTTTGATAAAAAATTGTTTGATAGAATATTTTTCTTCCCATATTGTTTAAAATAATGAATGCGATGGTCGGTCAAAAAAATATAATGTTTGGGCAACGCTAAACAATCGCTATAGTCCCTCCCTCCACATGGACTAATAATGTGATTATAAAATTTTATTATTATATAGCTTTTCATTAAAGTTTATATTTTTTTTTAATAAAAATTAATTTAATTTCATATTTTATACTAAATCATTTATTAAATTAACTCATTTATATTTATATATTTTTTTATATATTTATTTAAATACTGTGTTTAATGGTTAATATTTTTTTTATTTGTAAAGTTATATATTATCTTAAATGGTTTTCTTTCTAAAATAAAAAAGATAATAATTATTTCTATATGGTATGCTTTGATATGTTTAATAACTTATATAATTAATTAAATTAAATTAAATTAAAATTTAAAAACTAATAATCATTTTAAATTTTATAAGTAGTGATCTCAAACTCATTAATAGTTAAATATAATTAAAAGCATTTTAGTTTAAGTTGTTTGTGGTGAAGAATTGGTTTCTACACTTATGTGTATTTAGGTTTTCATAAACATGTTGTAGTCTATCTACTAATGGTATTTATGAAAACTTTAGTCTAATTAATAATAGATGAAATGACTTTTTTTCTAGTTAATTTTAATCAAAATTTGACAAATATTTTTAAAAACTTGAGTTGAAGTTTAATCTATAAAATTTGAGTGTCTCACGGGTTTTTCAAGCATTTATTCTAGTCAATTATAAACATAATCTGCATTTTTTTTAAAGTTTAATTTAATTTTTTCAACTTGTAGAGTGTGAGTGCCCCAAAGACTTTCCTAGACACTAGAACTATTTATGCATTCAAAAATATATTTCCAATAACAAAAATATACAATATAATTTTAATTTGTATTACCTAAGTCTTAGAGAAAATAACATTTCATCTATAAATTAAACCATACATTTATGAAAAAATTAAATTTTTAGTGTAATATTTACCACTAATCTTTTAAAATTACTAATTCTTCCCAACTGACATATATATTTTATTCAATGTCGGATGAAGCAAAAGAATCCGTAAAGAAGTTTTGTCCTTCTCATTTTCATCATTGGTTTAATCTATCACTATCACAAAAATTTGAGTTATGAGAAATAGGGCTCGCATTTCATTAACGAAAATGTTATTGGAGAAAAAGGTTCGTACAAAGTTAATTGGAGCTTTGAATGAGAGGGATAACCCCTCATTGACTAAAACGTTTATTTCTCTCATATCCATTATTCAGAAATTCATGTTCGCTTTTATTTAGAAATATTGGGCACTTTTGAATTCCTCCTTACATTTAATTTAGAATGTTTATTTATTTTTGAAGTTAGATATTTTGTATTGTGTTAAATGAAGATTATTTTTATTATATGTTTTTGTTCTTGATATATGAAAATGAAAATTAGATCTTGACATAAATTAACATGAAAAAGCAAAGACCACTAGTGTAGTGTTGTAAATAGAAAACCCAGTGAGTCATAATAAATTTGGGAAGAATCTCGAGGCATCTTTGTTGGGTGGTCACTACTTTCATTTGAGGAGAAGGAGATGTTGGCTGATCGTTTAGCTAGAATTGCAGGTTTGTACTCCCTAACATGAATTTTATCCTCCATCTCCACTAATGTGATATAATTCTCCTTCTCGTTCCTCTTGTACTTTTATATGCCACTTGCAATATTCCATGACATTTAACCTTGTACTGGCTTTGTGCTATGATCAATAAAGTGATATGCCATTCACCAAGTATAGTGGAAAACAGAACCCCCTTTATTGTGACCTAGCATTATATCAAGGAATGGGGAGAATGCTAACACATGAGCACCCTCCTTATAAGATATGTCGTTTTTACCAAGATCTTGAAAATGAGTTCAAATGAATTTTGGAAAATCCATACTCCAATCAAACTCAACGAGATATATCCATGACATAAGCTACCATAAAAGCTCTCGTGAAATGAGTGTTGTTGAATAATTAAATATTATTAATTCTTATATGGATATTACAAGAATAATATTCTTCTAATTCTTAATTACAATAATATTACAAGAAATCATTCTTAATTATTTTACTTAGAAGAATTTATACGCTTTTATCTAAACAAATTATATTTCCAAGTTGGTATATTTTATGATTGTTAGAACTAATGAATATTATTTTTAGAAAAGATATGGATATGTCATATTTTTTCCATACGGAAAAAAAAAAATCTACCTTGAAAAAACATGAGAGATTTATGGATGATTTATTGAGTGATTTTAGAATTTAGAAAAATATGATCTATGGAATGATTTTAGGATTTATGAAAAAAATGATTTGTGGATTACATGGGTGATTTATGGAATTATTTTAGGATTTAGAATGGTTATTGCATTTAATTAATTATACGTACTCTAAGCCTATGGGAAATTATGAGTTAAAAAATGACAAAATACATGTAGAATCAAGCCAAGAGAGAGGAATGAGTATTTTTGAATAATTATATGTATAAAATTGGTTGAATGAAATTCAGCCTGTCAGAGAACTCAATGCATAATTGTTTCATCTATTACCTAGCCATTGTTAGTTATAGTAGTGTGGCAGGCATTATCGATTCGACATGGAATACCGCATCAGGAGTCTTGTTAGGTTAAGGGATTCCAAACATTAAAATATAGGTAACTCTTCTCTTTGAATATTATTGCATTTGCATATGGTACATGAAGTAATAAGAATCAAATTCATTTGCATGAAATATTTCATATAATAAAAAGTCAAGATTATTTTTTTGGAAAACCTCCATGGATTATCATGGGTAGAGGAATAAGTGTTTTGAGCACTAAATTCTTAAAAGAGTTCATGGCTAAATAGTTGTGTAAATTAAAGGAGTTATTGAAAATTAGAGTCCAAACATGTATTTGTATCTCCCAAACCATTATAAATGTGTAAAAAGTGAAAATGTTTTTGTAAATAAGCCCATTCTTCCCAAAAGCCTCTTTCATATTTGAAAAAATCATTTTCAAATTCTCTAAAACATCGCCCAATGTTGATGACTAAAATATGAAATTATTTAATATTTAAATTTGGAAAAATGGGCTGCAAAGATTCCTTTGAATATTCCAAACCATGACACCAATGTAAATATTGACAGGGTTTTTTTTAATGAACTCGTTCCCAACAAAAACCTCTTTTTTTCTTTCAAAAATTCATTTCTAGATGTTCGGAACCTATGCCCAAAGTTTATGACTAAAATAGTAACAACAGAGTAAAACATACTTTCCATTTGATTTGTCAACGTGATAAGAATAGTTTTTTAGGTATATATAGAGTTAATTATTGTGTTAATGTTCTTGAAAATAAATAAACTATTTGCATGCAAAAACAAATAACTAATAAGTGTGATATTTTTTGAAAAGAAATAAGTTATTCGCATGCACAAAAATAGAACAATTATGTTGATAATTCTTTGAAAGTAATTAAGCTATTTCATTTAAAATATTACTAGGCATGTCCTCATGATGCATATGCATTTAATTTTTAAAGAGAAATTTTGGACAGTTAAAGAGAATATGTTCTTATGCGCATAGAAATATTATCTAGTATATTGGGTCTACTAGAAATGAATAGGTGATTTTACATGCATGGGAAGCTTGAGTCATGCAGAAAGAGATAGGTAACCTTTTTGAGAAAGAGTTACCATAAAATTTTTTGCATAAAAGACAATTGGTTGTGATATTTGTGAAATATTTGTTATTGATTCTATTTCTTGAGGAAATATTACAAAATTTTCTGATGTGCGAAATGATAGGAGAATATTTTGTATCACATTGCATAATAGCTAGTGAGTTAGCTAACTTTTATAAAAAGAATAATTAGTGTGTTAAATTCGTTGTATATAATATATATATATATATATATATATATATATATATATATATATATATATATATTTGTATGTAAGGAAGTATTTGTTGTGTTAGAACTCTTCAAAAATAAGAGAATAGAAAAAGCATGTCCTTGTATGCATTATTGAATTAGATTCTTGGAGAGGAAGACTAGTAATCACATGATTTATTGTGTTAAGATTCCTTTGGAAGATTTTTTAGAGAAACATATATACTTGCATGCATGGAAAAGTATAGTTTTGGTATTAGATTAATGGAAAAAAGAAATGTGCAATCACATAATATTGATTGTGTTAGCCTTCTTTTGGGGAAAATAATATGCATTTGCACACCCAAATGGATTAGCTACGGCATTAGATTTATTTTGGGATAAGATTATGTATAGTTATTGGGCTAGATCTTCTGGTAACAGGAAAATGTCTCTTTACGTGCTTGAAAGAATAAATGTTATGCTTTTCATCCCTTGGAAAATGTTGTAGTGGCTACAACCTCCCTACCAACCTTTCACAACAGCATGTCTTCATCAAGTACACAAGCTTCAGCGTTTTTCTTGCACAAAGGCAGACTATTGATCATAGCTTGATGCATTCCCCTCACAGGCTAATCACCCAGACTTGGTCCAGCTGCAAGCTGAGCAGCTCCCCCAAGAAATTCCGCATTTATGGAGGGAAACAAACCTTCCCTCCGAAATTGCGCAAACCTGTCTGGCAGCCTGTTGGGCTCCAGAATTGCGCAATTTTGCCAATCAACCCTCATAGAGGAAATTACGCAATTTTTCCCAGCAGGGCTACTCAGCCCAGAATTTACGCAAATATGGGCAGCAGTCAGTTGATCTACCCATAAATTGCGCAAATCTCCCAGGAAACCAGCCGAGCTCCCAACCAGAAATGCACATTTTCTCCCAGAAATTGAGAAGCCTCTTGCATGTGCAATTGAGTCGGCCGGTTCCCTTCGGGACTGAGAAAAATAGACTTGCATGCATGGCTTTCTTCTCCCAAGGAAGCATGCAAAGGAATCCCTTGTTTTAGGGATCTCTTAGTGGAAATCGGAGGTTACATGCAGGGATCATTTCAGAAACCTCCCACAAAGTGTCGCTTTCCCTATATTTGTGACATGCATGTCACAACCTTGATTTTATCAAAACTCATCAACCGGACACTGTAGATCTCGTTCCTCACATCAACCTTGTAGACCTAACATCCCACATCGCATCTAGGAGTTTTCGACACGTTCAACTCAACCTTTTTGGGGTAATCCCACTTTCCATGACTTGTGTTTCATTTATGGCGCTTTTTGTGTTTCACTTCATATGAATGTTGTCTGCTTGATTTCAGTTAGCACTTGATGTCGTTTTCATACATACTAGCTTGTACTAGCACTGTTTCAGTTTTTGTTAACATCTCACTGTTGTCACATGCATGAAACTTTTTTTCACGAACGATAGCTGATTTGGTGACTCGCCTCACCCACATGCATGTTGTTCCATTTTATGAATTTGTCATTCATTGTTTGCATGCATGAGCATTCACTTATGCTTACACTTAGTATTGCCATGCATTCACATTTACATTCGCTCTTAGTTGTCAGTCGGTGACTTTGGGAAGCGTTGTCTTGGACTCTGTCTCACCAAGACAACATTGCGCAATCCTGAGAGGGAAGGCTCTGTCTTCCTCTCAGAAAATGCGCATTTCTGCCCATTGACTATCCTCCATGACTATTTTGTGCATTTTTGAGTGATAATGAACATCAACCCAGAAAATTGTGCAATGCAGTCACTGAGCCTGTATCCATTGCTAGCTAAGATTGCGAATTGCACAATTCCAGTAGTTAGCAGCCAGACGAGACTATGCATTTCATAGTTCTAATAGTCAATCAGTCTCTTGGCATCCCAAATTGTGCCTTCCATAGTATTGGTAGTAAATCTCTCAGCCTCCCGGTGGAAATTATGCAACCTTCATGATGAATTACATAGGTATGTTGCAAGTCAGTTATCAATTTCATTTTGGTTTTTGACTGATAGATTGCTCGCCATGACTATTGCCATGTCTCCAAGTATTGCATGTATTCATCTACCTCTTAGAAACACAGGTACAATGGTTTTCGAGGAGAGCAGAGTGGAAGACACTGTTCAGAGCACACTTGGGGATGTGGTCGGTCAAGTGTCTATAAGCTTTCCTACTCACAGAGATATCAAGTTGTTCGTAGACAAGGACATCAAGATATGACAACAGCAACATCACAACAAGCATCATCATGAATAGCAGCTGAAGGTAGCATACCGAATGCAATGAATGCAAGAGGAAGGTTGTTGACAACATAGAGGAGGAAAAAAGTTGTGAGCAAAAGCAGATCCACTGATGATGAAAGCAACTTGGGAGACTCAGGCTATGAGTTGACGGTGAGACATGAAGATCGCAGGAAGACAAAAAATGGAATCTCTAACCTTGGAATCTCTACACATCTATCATGACTAACTAACGAGTTGCTCTTTCGGAATGCATGTCTTATGGAAACAACTTCATTATCACGGAAAATCTCTCAGATAAATTGTCTCATAAAACATTTGATGGTGGAGGATATGTAGCCTTGGTTAGGTATGCAGTCGACATTGTAGGATCATGTGAAATACATGCATTCTTTGAAGAATACATGAGCTACGTGTTGCTCGTCTACATGCTTCGAGGGAAACCAATGCACTGGTGTGCCACGTTGCCTAAAAACTCTATTCATTCTCTTGCTCATTTGGTCGCAGAGATAAACTGTGCTTTTAATCACTTTGACTATAAAGCACTCAACAAAGAAATTCTAAAATTATGAAAGGCACCCCATGAATCCGTTGAACAGGTTGACACAATCTTTTGTAATCTTGCATACCGATTCCTCGAGGATGATAGTGACTGGGAATTTATTGATGGGATATTTGAGTATCTTCTTAACATATCTAAAAATTCGCAAGTCTTGAAATCACTCAAATCCTTCTCATACTCCGATAATGGAAATGCGCAATCACGAGCAGGCACAATCGTTGTTACAAGTGACTATCTGCCTACACCTCATCAAACAAATCCACGCCCACGGAGTGATGTGGGAGATTGTGCACATACCTCTGTTTAAGCGTCACATCCTCCCACCCCACCTACTCTTGATATCTGCATAGATTTAGCTTGCAAACTTATTCATTGTCACATGGATTCGTTCCCTTGACCTCAATCCTCGTGTTCTGTTGATCCTCCAGATTTTACTGTTTTGTGTTCTTCCACTCCGGACTCCTCATCTGTTGTGAACGATGATCAAGTTGCCGAAGGAGTTCATGTTATGCATCCAACCTGTGCCATCATTCGTGATGAGTGTGTGCAGGAATCTAAGGAAGAACCCGCGGTGAAGGATGACTCCCTTCTAGCCACGCCTCATCCACTTCATCCTCATATCCCTTGTGATTCTGTCACTGTTGATTTCCCATTTGAAAACCCATTTCTAGACGTTTCTACTTCCGATCATTCACAGGACACGTCAAATGTCAGTTTGTCATTACAGTGTGGAGAGGACACATCTTCCTTTGAAAATACATCCAATCTATCATCTATCTTTCTTGAAAACATAGAGGGTGAACATCTTTGCTTCCCATCTACCTCTTTGGATGATTCATCAAATCATGAGCATGTCAACCAACATCCTGAATTTTATGATCTTAGTTGTCGTGATCTATCCACCTCCTCATCCGATAACGATGTTCATTCAATCATTGTTAGTATTTCCAAGACAATGGCCTATAATGATCTATCTGTCAACGAAGTCGAAAGCCCCTGGATTTTCGAGGCACTTGAGCCTGAGCTGATGGTTATGCCAAGCCCTCGTTGTCCTGAGGTTGGTTTAACTTCCAATCAGGGAATTGTTGAAACACTCAAGGCTCCTCATCACTCTCTCCTTTGCATTAAAGATCCACCAAACACCTAGATCTCTCTTCCTCCACTCAAACTACAAGATCCCATCACTTATGCATTGGAGGAACCTTACACAACAAGAACACATGCACAACATAAGTGGTCTTCCTTTCTCATGTTTGCTTGCATGTCACAGTCAAGAGAATGAGCACACTCAACATATACATGCAGTGTAGCACAACACCATGGCAGCTCCACAGAGTGCATGTCATGTGCTTTCACTCATCTTTGTTCTATGGTTGCTTGTAAACTTGGAGTGTGTTTGTCTTAAATGTTATATCTTACTTGTTTGCTAGTTCACATAGCTATCTTGTTTGCGAACCATGACTTCACCAACATGGGTCAACCAATGCGCTAGTGGCTACATTGGAAGTATCAATTCCTCTGAGATGGCCAATGCATCGTTAGCTTAGGAGTGGGAGTAGTGTTTCCTTTCAGTCTATTTGCATGCATGCTTGTTTGCTTACTTTGTTTGTTTGTTTGTTTGTTTGTCTTCTTGCTTATTTTCTTACCCGCTTTGCTTTCACTTTTTCCTCGGCACTTGCTTTGCTTTGTTGTTTGTTAGTTTTCTTGTTTTGTTCGTAGGTTAGTTTCACATCAAACCATGTAAGACTCTTGAAACAAGTTGGGTAAAGTACAAGAGGCCTTGTGCAAATATCACTATTTGGTAATCTTTCATCCTACCTCTGTCTGAAGAACTTGTTACTTTCAGTCCATGATACATCGAAGGAAAATACATACTATTCGAAGTGAACCTTGGTGAAAACACAATGCTTGCATGCTAACTAGTATCACCTACTCTAGTCAGTTGTTTTTGGGTTAATGCTTTTCATCTCAGTCAAGTAGACTATGGCGAGGGGGAAAAAACTTAACAGGCAAGTCAGAGGTATAATAAACTACTTCTCTATAAAAACAACCTGCTCTGCTCTCAATAAGTTAGGATCCCTCTTCTGCCTCTGAAATGAATAAGGGCTATGCACAGTTATTAAGATGAAAAACGAAAAAATGAAAATGTGAAATTTTTTTGAAAAAATGAAAATGGATAAGGTGAAATAAGAGAAAGGATTCCTACGCAGAGAGGTGATGCAAGTAACTCTGTCGGGGTACTAACCAGGCTCACTGGTAGAGGAGCCATGCTTGTGTTCCTATGTGACTTCGTCGGGGTACTATCCATGCCTACTGGTAACGTAGGAACACTAGAGATGAAACTAAGACTCCGACGACTATACTACTTGTGCACGCATATACCCCTCAACCCTAATCGAAACAACTATGGTGACTTCGCTTGGAATGTATGTCAAACGACCAAGATCTTGGCAGGTGCTACATATTACAATCAAGGAAGTGAGGAAACCAAGACAGACTAAGAACTAAACAATACTTCCAGAGGTGTTAAACTTGTTTTTCATGGACAAGGTCCATTCAAAGAGCTAGGGTTCTACCACTGTGTCACCAAGTGTTGTAGCGGCTACAACCACCCTCCAAAATTTTAACTTAGCTTCGTTTCGGAGCCTCCCTACCAGCCTTTCATAGGAGCATGTCTTGCTTCCTCAAGTACACAAGCTTCAGTGTTTTTCTTTCACAAAGGTAGCATGTCGATCACAACTTGATGCATTCCCCTCACAAGCTGATCACCCGAACTTGGTCTAGCTACAGGCTCAACAAATCCCCTAAGAAATTGCGCATTTCTCGAGGGCAATGAGCCCTCCCTTCAGAAATTGCACAATCCTGTCTAGCAGCCTGCTGGGCTCTAGAATTAGGCAATTCTACTAGTCAATCCTCATATAGAAAATTGTGCAGTTTTCCCTGGCAGGGCTGCTCAACCCAGAATTTGCACAAATCTGCGCAATAGTTAGCTGCTCTACCCAGAAATTGCACAAATCTCCTGGGAAGGTGTTGGATTTGTGGGGCATGACCCAGGTTTAATGTTAGTTATCCAAACAAATCCCTACAATACTGGTGCTTTTGGCATCAGCCCATAGAACGTGGACCGAAGTCTCACCCAAAGCAGTATGGGGGGATGCTGGAACCAAGTTTCTACATCCTTAACCCATGATTCAGGTACTTTCGCGCTGCTATAACATCATATTGTATAGGATCCCAAGTTATCTTAACTATTTTACTTGTCTTACTAAACAGTCCCAGATATCGCCGTGTTTATGTTCAGTTAACCAATATAATCACATATATTCGCGCATCACATAAAAATTGTAAATTAAACCCAAAATGAAAAACAACTAGATGCATCAACAGGAAATAAATACATAGAATTTGCAGAATACTTCTCTTTATTGATATCTTTAGATTAATACAGACTCTATTCACCCTACGCACACAGCTGCAATGGTCCACACACTCATCTGCAAACTTTTGCCCTAGGCCTCTGCACACTCAGCTGTAGAGCCTCTACCTACACTAAGACTTGAGATACTTAGACTTATATACCAAGACTCCAAACTTGTCTTCTTACTCAACTACCTAGAGCTTACTTAGCTCCTTTTCATACAATCCCATGGTCCGTGGACCATGGGTGGATCTTTAGAGCTAACTTTACACTTTACAAAATGAGGGCGGACAACCCTATATGACTCTTGTCACCTTTGCACTCCGCAACCACAAAATGCAGAGACTTTACAACTTTATTACAAAATTGATCCAAAACATGGGCTTTTAGCCCCAAAACTCTCCTTGGGGGAACCCGTTCCCAATAGGCCCCAAACAAAAGCATGGTGCCTCACCCCTGAGTCACTCTATGGCCACGGAGATCTTGGCACGAAGACCTCCCAACTCAACCTATATGAGAGAAACCTCGATAGTGCACTATGCGGCTGCTTGCTTTGCTTCTTCAACCAAATATTCGGTCGCTGGTCTATTGTCAGCATGAAGCTTCTACTGAATTGCTTGTAGATTCACAAGCTTTCCTTCAATAGAGGTTTCAACCACATAAGCCTCATCCAACCAAGGCTTCAAGCACGCCTTCAGCACTGCCTCCTTGTGTTTCACCGCATCTACCTATTCTTTCAATTGTTTGGCCTCTTGTAGCTTCGCGAGTATTTGTGTGAGAGCAATGGTTCACACTATGACTTTTACTTCGTCATAGAGCTGTTGTAGTTCTCATGCTTCTATCTCCAACCGTTGTACATTAGGGTCTTCTTACAAGCTTGTTAGGACCTCGAACGACTGTTCAAAAATTTGTGTGCAATTTGCTATTGCACTGTCTACCATTGTTATCACTTTTGTGACAACGGTTGCACGTTGCTCCTTTACTTCTACCAATGTTGAAGGCTGGGCCTTCAGCTATAGATCTGCAATCTGTATGTTCAGCTCAAGTTGAACCCTAACCATCTTTGTGCAAGCGTCCCACACCCCTCTAGAAAGCTCTGAGATGCGCACCTCGACTAGTTCTTCCTCAGGAATGGAAAACTCTGGCACCATTCGGCATGCCTCCTCCGTGACCTAATTTATATGCTTGTTTCAGTCTGTTACCTCAGTCACGACAGCGATGGCAGAGCCTTGTTGTAGGGCCACCTTTTCATTATTAATCCCCTGCTCACTTATCACCTATAAAGCGCAGTGTTCGTGAGCCCTCAATGCCCCGATCACTCCATCCTGCAATAGGTGGTGCGCCTCGCTAGGGAGGGATGCCAAGTTCAATCCCACTCCCTTGAGGGCAATGATAGTGGTCCTATTAGCTTCATTCTCCATGGTCAGTGCTCCATCTAACAGCACTATCGCACTGGAGACCTTTGCACGCAGCGTCTCAGCAGGTTCTGAAGTGATGATAGCGGGGCTGGTGGACACCGTTCCAGCCCGTGATGTGCAAGTCTGCGGCTCTTGCAGACCTATTTGGATGGCCCCCAATAGTAACTGTTGCTACTATTCAAATTGCTATATTACCTTCGTGGTGAAATTTCGCACTGTGTCTCCAATGTCATTCAAATCGCCCGCTGTGAGGGTGATTGGGTCCAGCGATGCCTTAATGGCCTTGGATTTCTTCCTTGACCCTCATTTCTCTTGTTCCCTTGGACAATTGATGCGGGTGAACGTCGCTTGCGTGTCTGTGCCGTGCTACTCTATTTTCTCGTCTATTTCTTCCTCTGTTTCGAGTGAAGTCAACCTCGTGCCTTTGTCAGAGCCACTCTCGGTTTCATCTGTCTGCTTTTGTGTCTCTTGGGTGGAACTAGGCACCACCCAAGCCTTGTCAATGACCTCCTTATTCCTCTTTCTAGCTAGTTATGCCATCTTGATCTTGGCCTCCTCCTTTTTGCATTGCGTGATGGACTTGCTCGCCCCCACTTCCAAGTCTGAGGTAGTGCGCCACTCTGTCAACCAGCAGTCAAGTACTACATCAATTGTGGTGTCCATTACCAAGTAAGCCAAGTCATACCATGTCTGTGGAGGGCCCTTCCAAGCCGTAATCGACACATGGTGAAATTATTCCTTGAACTCCACGTACCCTTGCAGGTTGGCAAACACAATAGGCGACAACCATGGTTTGCGATTGATAGCCATGTGGATGTTTATTTCCACCAAGATCCAAAAGATCTTGCTATCCTCGATGTGTTAAGCATCCTGGGTTTCTCACAGTAAAGTGTGCTTCGCTGCTTCTGGTAGGTCCGGTGCGACTGAGGGGAATTAACTATCTTCTGGAAGCTCCCAGGCTACGAGCACAATAGACAACAAGAACCATGCATAGTGGAAAGTATTTTGAGCTCCTGTGCCTCGCAATAGTTTGCAAGGAAGTCACCGCAGAGATAGTGCACCCAATTAAACTGGATTCCTTCGGCACATTGGTCTACAAGAGCAACGACTGGTGCCAACACTTCATCTGTGCGACACTTCCTCATAACCTTTCCTGGAAAAATCTGCATGGCCACCTTGACTGCAGGGTCACTAATACCTGAGATGGCATAACCCCGCAGCTTCTTTACGAGCTTTAGTTTCTCCTTCGTGGCCTCCACGAGGGCCATCTCATCACCTTTTCTGCCAAACATCATGGCTGTATTTTACCCTGTGTAGGGTAGTCACGTGATCCTATGGATCAATCTGTCGATGATGGGTATTGGCTCCTCTAGTCACAGACACCCATCATGCACCAAGAATAGCAACTTCTTGATGACCAATACAGTAATCGGGGTGGGGATTGTAGTGCGACACCCATAGCAGGCTGAGTAGACTTGCCTTGTCTACTCCCCTGAGCCACTTTCGTGGTTCCAATGCAGTCATCCCGGTGGTTGTGCCAATAATGCGAAACATTAGCTGGTCTGTCGCTAAGTGCGGGAACTTTTCATGGTCATCTAAGTCCCAATCTTCCAGTTTTAACATAGGAACCCGCCCCAAGCATGGTCCTTCAAAGATAATCTCATCCGGAAACAGAGGGGTTCACAAGGGGACCTTGCTCTCGTCAATGTCCTTTTGCACCTTGGTCTTACCATTGTGCGGAGGGACATACTCGGGCAACTTAGTGATAGGCTGAGCACCGTGGACTTCAATTTCCTCCACTTCTAACCCCAAGTCGTCATCATCCATCAGGATGTCTTTAATTTCTTCCTCCTCTGGCTCTAGGTTGATGGCTTTTCCATTTTCCTATGCAGTGGGCTTGTCCTTCAGTGGGTTTCTTCTCGGTAACATGTGCACTAGTATCACAACCTACTTGCCCATTTTTTCATTCGCACTCTCCTTGGTTGGGGTCAGCTTTGGTCTACGTGTTCGTGGTGATTTGGGAACTTCAGATAATACCTGTGCAACCTCTGGAGCAGCTTCCCCTGCTTCCCTAACAACATCCTGCACAACCCCCTCAACTGTCACTGCTTCCCTGATATCTATGGTTTCTTTCGGTGTCGACATGACACTATACAATATTTCTTATGTCTCCTTTGGTAATTTCTCAAACGCAGAACTTACTATCAGAGCTTTAAAGAATTCACGGTACATGTGTGCCTGAGAGCTCAACAACTCAATTCTCAAAATGCCAATTATTTTTTGCTGGATATCCACCTGTAATTTATAGGGAATTTTGAATTCAAATTTTACCATTCCCCCTACATTTGGGTCATTAATGCCAGATCAGTGGCAAATTTTCAAGGATCTTAACCACAAAGTTTGTCTTAAATATCGGGCACCCACTCTATTTGGCCGCATTTCTATCGTTAAATCATTAACAGTGACTTTAACGGTCGCTTTCTGGCTGACCTGCACGATTTCTCCCTAGGTAGTGCAGCTTGCATCATGTTGTCGCAAACCCTATGACATTTCCTCGTCCTGCACAATCCTCCAATTGTGTAGTTCCCCAATCTGTGTAGTGTAGTTTAATGTCCCGCGCCTCCTTTCAACTGCCTGGAGCATTAAGATTATGCTACCCTCATATAGTCACCTAGTTGGATCACAAGTGTATGGCTTCAGTTGGCTACCATTCACCTTTCCCGGGAAGGGATCTCCATTTAATTTAACCAACTGAATTTCTCCACCGTTAGTAATCTCCTTAATGACATAGGGCCCTAACCAGTGCATTCTGAATTTGCCTGTAAATTTGTCAAACTTGTTGTCATATAACAAAACCAAATCATTTAACTTAAAGGTGCACAGCTTAATGTATCAATCATGCCATGCTTTTTTTTGTTGCTTTTGGACCTATTGGTGAAATCTAGCTAGAAATATCTCTTCCTCAAGCTGAGCCAGCTGCACGAGCATCTCTTCCAGGGCTTCACGATCCATCATACCCATGAGTGTTGCTATGCGTAGACTAGGCACAATGTATTCCATGGGCATCACTGCTTCAACACCATATACAAGCCTAAAGGGTGTTTGTCCAGTGAACTTTTTGCATGTCGTCCGGTAGGCCCATAGTACTGCGGGTATGCGCAGGTCCCAATCACATTGCTGAGTGTTGCAAACCTTGGTCAACACATTCTCCAAAACCTTATTGAATTCTTACATCGTCACATTAGCCTATGGGTGATAAGGCGTGTGTTTCTGGTGATATACCTAAAATTCCTCCCTCAACGTGCTGATTGTTTCATTTAGAAAGTGCGTACCACGATCACTCGTAAAAAATATTTGGACACCCAAATCGTGTCAGTACATATTCAAATAAGAACTTTGCAGCAGTCACACCTATGCAATCCTTCATAGGCTATGCCTTCCCCCATCGAGTCAAATACTCAATCATGGTGATAATGTACCGCGCTCTTGTCTTCTTTCCTCGGGGTTTAATGGGTCCCACAAAATCTATCGCGCATTTCTCAAAAGCTTGCAATGTCATTTGTCGGTTCAGAGGTAGCTCATCCCTCCGTGATGGCTTTCCAACCCTTTTGACACACATCACACACCTTGCAATATGATTTTGAACCCTCATGGAGTATTGGCCACCATAACCGTGTGCATAGAATCTTCTGCACAGTCTCTCTCCCTACATAATGGACTCCTATGGCGCCCCCATGAGCGTTCGTGAGGATACTGCTCCTTTCAAACTCTGGTACATATCATCATAATACATCATCAGACCCCATTTTGTACAAATGCCCGGAAATGACAAAAAAGTCTACTGCACGCACCACTAACTCCTTCGACTGGACGGTGTAGCCTTCCAGGGCAGTTCTTGTTGTTAGGAAGTGTATGATGTCTTCAAAGTGGCCATCCGCAATGCGTACTACAAATAGTTGCACATCAGGCAATCCCTCCTCCAAATTAGTGGGCTCTTCCCTTGTTTCGATGCACGACAAATGGTCTGGTCCCATGTTTAGTCGTCGAGGCTTCACAATAACTTCAAAATCATACTCCTGGAACAATAACAACCACCTACATATTCTCCTCCCCAACACAGGCTTATTGACCAAGTATTTTAACGTGGAATGATCTGTATACATCTTAAAATGCCCACCCAACAAATAATGTCTAAACTTCTGGAGCACGTATACCATGGCTAACCCTTCACGCTCAGTGGTGGAATAGTTATTCTCAGCCTTGGATAGCCTCCTATTTGCGAATGCTATAGGATGGTCCAATTCGCCTCCACCAGCGTATGTTAGTACTACTCCCAGTGCTATACATGATATGTCTACATGTACATGAAACTCCTTCTTCCAATCCAGGAAGACTAAATTCAGCACAGTGACCATTTTTTCTTTCAATACATGCAAACTTTTCTTACAGTCCTCATTCCAACAAAATGTGACATCCTGTTTCAACAACTTCTCCATAGGTGCGGTGATATGGGCATAGCCCTTGATAAACTTCCTATAATACCCAGTATGTCCTAGTGTTGTGTGCAGCTATTTCACACTCCTCGGCACCTCCAAGTTAAGTATCACTGTGATCTTCACAGGATCTACCATTAGTCCCTATCTACAAACCACATGGCCCAACAGAGTCCCAAAGGGAACACAAAACATGCATTTCTTCAAATTGAGCGCAATTTGGTACCTTCGAAAAGTATATAACATTAGGTGCAAACTTGCCACATGGCATTTTACCAACCCAAACACAATCGAGTCATCAAAGTACACCTCTAGAAACTTATGAATAAATTTCTTGAATGCAGCAATGACTATGCCCGAAAAAATCGTAGTTGCATTCTTCAATCCGAAAGGCATTACAGTGTACTAAAAACATCCCCACTCAATCGTGAAGGTCATCTTGCTTCTATCCTTCGACGCGATTTTGATCTGATGGTACCCAGAGAACCCATTAGTGAAGGAGTACCCTTCCTGGCCACCTACATTATCCAATACCTCATCATTGAATGGAGTCGGGAAATGATCATGTATTCAAGCATCATTCAACTTCCTGAGATATACGCATATCCTTATTTCATCCTTCTTCTTCTTTTCTTTCACCACCATTGGGCTTACCCAGTCAGATTCTTCTACAGGCTCAATGATGCCTACCGTGAGCATCTTGTCTAGCTCTAAGCGGACCTTCTCCTTATACTTTGGATTGAGATGGTAAGGTCTTTGCTTAACCAGATTTGCATAGGGTTTTAATGTGATCTTCATAACAACCATGCTCCTATTATCCCCTTTAGCTCCATAAACTTGGTAGGGAACAAATCCCGGTATTCGCAGTGCAATTTGGTAACCTTATCTACCGTCGCATCATCCCAGTAATCTCCAACCTTCGCGAATTTGGGCTCCACCTCATTACCAATATTTACGTGTTTCGTTTTTATTGGTGCAGTTATATCAAGATTCTCAATTTGCGGTCCCTCGACCTCACGGTGACCCTCTGTTTTAGGGATATTAATTTTTCATGGATCCTCGTCTTCTTCTTCAGTAGTCACGTTATAGCATTCCAGCGCATGGCTCAGTTGGGTAGTCCAATTGGGTTGGATCAGATCCACAGGGTGTTGCGATATCCTAAAGATTGTTGCTTTAACTTCTTGGAGTGCTTCGTCAATATACTCAAACCTGTCTTTGAAGCAAAACATCATAATGAACCCTTCGTGAAAAATATCCCATTCACTTGTACCATGGCAGAGCTTTATCTCCAAGTAATAGTTCATCGGGATGACATCCAAGGTATGAGAGAAAAACTGCACCCATTCAAGTTGGGGCTTCTCTCCATAAGCCTTAACCCATTTGGCTAAGTGTGTGCACAGATCATCCTTCCCATCATATTTGTTTGTCATTCATACCTTCAGATTCCCAAAGCACGTTCTCATCACCCTCCTACACTTGCGCCAATAATCAAAAGTACCCTTGTGCATACCCCACCATCTTGTGGGAACAACACGCAGTGTCGAGTCCAAAGCCTGGAAGTGCTAATTTTCTGGTACCTACCTCTCAAACGCATCCATAAATACATCTACATCATTCAGGCCATCGTATGTGGGCATATTTCTTACCTCTAACGATACATAGCGTAGCAACTTGGTGATCATGTTATAGCTTAGCATGGTTACTTCATGTAGTCGATTCTAACAACGCTCTAATTCTTCATCAGAATTTGAGGTGCAAGAACTCTTGCGATCCCATGTAATTAGTCCATCCACTGTCGGATTTACCCAATCTTGGTCTCATGATGTTATCTTATATATGCAGTAAATTGTCATCGCTTTTGTAATCACGGATTGGTTCAGTATATCGCAATCCTTCAAGAGGATCTAAGGGTACTATTACATGAAGTGACTTGTTTTCAAATATCATCTTTCACTTCTTTAGGTTGATCACCCCGTTCATGTTAGTAGCCCAATAAATGCCAAGGAGCACAAGGTAGGGGTTGTTGTCATCCACAATTTCTATTACTTCAAAGTCAGCCAACGCGCTCGTGCTTTTAATATCTATAGTTACCCCTTGCAGCTGTCCCATGGGGATGATATTATGCTGATTTTCCATCCTTAACTGAATCAGAGACCACTGCAGCGTGGGTCTTCCCATCTGCTCCCAAGTCTTCTTTGGTAAAATATTTACGTTTAACCCCACATCCATAATAACCTAATGTATTTCATATTCTCCTGTCTATGCATTCAGTCTCATCTATTGTCCTGTCCTTGCTTTATGCTTACCAATCTTTCATACCACGCGCAGTTCAACCAGAGTGTTTATGACACATCTATTTATAAGCTCCTGTAAACCTTTCACAGCCTTGATATCACGCAGCAGCTTCATGCATCTCTCTAGAAAGTTCGTAAGCATAGAGGGGTCTGTTTCCTGATCAGGATTATCCTTTCTCCCTAAGGTATAGGCCTCAGTGAAGCTCTTCTTTTCTTCCATGAATATTTCGCGTGTGCACTCCAAATCAAATTTAGACTCCTTCGTTGGAGCGTTGCGAACCCATGCGATGTCTTTTGGTTGTTTCCCCTTATCGTCACCCATTGCAATTCCACTTTGGAGCACTATATTCACATTCATATCATCTTTGCGAGGCTTAGGCCTCATCATATGTAGGTTTTGAGTCCCCTAAGGTGGTATCACCCCTTTGTCACGTATCCTCGCTATCAATGTAGGACATTCTTTTGTCGCGTGATCAAACTGAGTAAAGTATTTGCACGACGGACACGTTGGGTTAGTGAATTCACAAACATAGTATCTTAGCCCTCCACAGTTGTAGCAGATTAGTTGTCCCCGACATATGCCAGGTCATCCACCACCTCAGCCTCGTCCGTGCCCTTGAAAGCCTGTTCGCACCATCCCAATGCTCTGGTGAGGGGGACGCGTTTTTGCCTGAACCCTATAGGTGGGTGTTCTATCCATCATCAATTCATAAGTTCTACAGTTGCGCTCATCATGCCATACCGACCTGCAGATGTTGCAAAACAATTGTTGCAGTGTTTGTACAAACTTCTACAGCAAATGATAGTTATCTATCGTATGCTTCCCTACTACCTGACATATAGCGCACCACAACGCAGGCCCTGCACTCAGTCCTGCTTGGGCTTCTAGCCTCAAAGTCATTGGTCCTCCTCCTGCAATATAGTTCGCAAAGACCAAGCAGTGGTCTTTGTCATGCCCTTGACCCTCACATTTCAGGCACCATATTTCTTCGCGCACCTCCGGTCGAACTATTCTATCCTGCTTCAAACTTTGCATTTCAAGGAAAACATTTTGCAACTACGCATGGATCTTCTGAACCCCCAGATTTGGGTCTTGCATAGTTGTTTCATGCAGTCTCATGGAAATATCCAAGGCCTCTTCCTAAGTTGTAATCTTCTATTGTGATAGTGTAATGCTTAGGTGAGGCAGGAGCAAAGCCACAGACCATTTGCAGTGATGTCCATTTGTTAAGTTCATATTAGCTTCACAGATTTTACACTTCAACCTTTGATCCAATTCCCAAGGTGTCTCACCTTGTTTCATCATGATTTCTTTGAACCCCACAATCAAATTCTTTATTAAGTGTGGTCTGGATGTCTGCCAATATAGCATTTGGGTTATCATTAGAGTACATGATGTACCAAGTTAGTGTGTGATCTTGAAAAGCACTAACCAATGTTGCCTTCTTCATTTGATCATCTTTAACACCCTGAGCTTCCCATATAGCTTTCATGACCAACCAAAATTGGTGCGGGTCCTCATTTCCCAAGCCCTTAAACAAAGGCAGCTTCACTGAATTTTCCATGTTGAACTGCAGTTGACGTCATGGTGGTATGGGTGAAGTCGCAGGTGATGGTGGTGAAGTTGGAGGTGGTGTGGGTGGTGGTGGCAGTTGCGGGAATCCCTGTCTTATTAACTGAACTGCACTTCGCGAAGAAGCCTGTGATACTCCCTCTTCATCACCCAACGGCGGTGAGAAAAGTGGGCTATATTCAAGACCCTTTCCTCCTCCATTTCTATAAGTCTTTCCACTTTGTGTAGCTCCAAACATCAAGGTAGCTGCATAACCCATTTTTTGCACAATAACATCATAATCCAGGTATTCAAAGACTTCAAGTACTTACCTCGCAGACCTTTGAAAAAGCATCACTCTGCCTCATTGTAACTAATTGAAGTATCAACTATGAATTCAATCACAAATCCTCCTATGATGCGATCAAGCCAATGATCAACAACACAGATGATCTTATACTCAGAAGCTTCCAGTCTCTGTACTAACTTTTGGGTCTAGACAATAGGACCGTCAAGTCTCCACCTTCTTTGGCTATCCGTTAGCTTCACGATCCATTCATATAACTCAACCAGAAAAGAACATAAAAATATTGCATGGATTTTTGTATATAAGTACCTGTCCAGCCACTGTTCCTTTGTTAGTCACAGATTTTTGTTCTCCTATGCTGCGAATTTGTAGATATTTATTTCCAAATAGTCTTCAACCTCTTTCTTTGTTGGATTCCAGTGATATGACATCACACATCTCTCATGCAGATTCTGGTCCCAACAACAGAACCAGTTGTTGGCTTTGTGGGGCTTGACCCAGGTTCAGCGTTAGTTAGCCAAACAAATCCCTACACTACTGGCTCTTCCAGCATTAACCCGTGGAGTGTGGACTGAAGTATCACTTGAAGAAGTATGGGGGGATGCTAGAACCAACTTTCTACACCCTGAGATGGTCATGATGTCGGTCTATACCCTCTGTTCCTACTTTTGCGCTAGTTACTAAGCTTTAGGGCTCTGTCAGTCTACCCCTTTATTATGCCCTTCAATACCTCCGAGAAGGTGCACAATTGACCTTCACATAGCCTTAACCCGCGATCTAGGTACTTTTGGGATGCTATGATAGTGTATTATATAGGCTCCCAAGTTATATTAAGTGTTTTACTTATCTTACTAAACAATTCCAGTTAGCGCGACGTAAACCAATATTCTTACTTGCGTTCAGTTAACCAATATAATCACATATATTCGAGCATCATATAAACATTGTAAATTAAACCCAAAACGCAATACAACTAGATCCATCAACAGGAAATAAATACATATAATTTGCACAATACTTCTCTTCATTGATATCTTCATATTAATAGACTCTATCTGCCCTGCACACACAACTGCAGGGGTCCGTGCACTCAGCTGCAAACTTCCACCCTAGGCCTCTGCACACTCAGCTGCAAAGCCTCTACCTACACTAAGACCCGAGACACTTAGACTTCTCTACCAAGACTCTAAACTTGTCTTCTTACTTAACTACCTAGAGCTTATTTACTTAGCTCCTTTTTATACAATCCCATGGTCCGCGAACCATGGGTGGATCTTTACAGCAGACTTTACACTTTACAAAATAAGGGTGAACAACCCTTTATGACCCTTGACACCTTCACACTCCGCAACCACAAAATTTTTAGACTTTACAACTTTATTACAAAATTGACCCAAAACATGGGTTTTTAGCCCCAATAATGTCCTTGGGGGAACCCGTTCCCAACAGAAGCTTTCCTAGCTCTGAGCTAGAAATGTGCATTTTCTCCTAGCAATTGAGCAACCTCTTGGATGTGCAGTTGAGTTGACTGGTCCCCTCCGGGGTTGAGCAAAACATGCTTGCATGCATGGGCTACTTCTGCCAAGGTAGCATGAAAAGGCATTCATTGTTTCAGGGGTCTATTTTTTGTATTTGGAAGTTACAAGCAAGGATCATTTCAGAAACCTCCCACCAAGTGTCGCTTTCCCTAGATTTGTGGCATGCATCTCAAAACCTCGATTTTATCAAAACTCATCAATCAAACGTTGTAGAGCTCGTTTCTCACATCAACCTTGTAGCCCTGACATCCCAAATTGCATCTAGCAGTTGTCAACACATTCAACTCATCTATTTTGGGGTAAGCCTGCCTTCCATGACTTGTGTTGCATTTCTGTCATTTTTTGTGTTTCGCTTCGTATGAACATTGTCTACTTGATTTCAGTGAGTGCTTGTTGTCATTTTGATACATACTAGCTTGTACTACCACCGTTTCAATTTTCATTAACATCTCACTGTTGTCACAGGCATGAAACTCTTTCTCATGAACGGTCGCCGATTCAGTGAATCACCTCACTCACATGCATGTTGATCCATTTTTTCAATTTTTCATTCACCGTTTGCATGAATGAGTATTCACTTATTCTTACAATCAGTATCACCATGCATTCACTTTCATATTCGTTTTAAGTTGCCCATCGACTGTCTGATCAGCCTTGGTCCAAAATTTCCCTCACCAAGAGCCTCTCCAAGACAACATTGTCCAAACTTGAGAGGGATTGATTTGTCTTCGTCTCAGGAAATGCACATTTCTTACCATTTACTGTCCTCTAGGATTATTTAGCACAATTTTGAGGGAGAGTGACTATTGGCCCAGAAAATTGTGCAATTCAGTCACTGGGCTTGCACCCATTGTCAGCTGAGATTGTGCATTGCCCAATTTGTTGGGTCCCTATAATACTAGTGATTACCCCATTAATATTGTAGTTATACCCCTTATTAATATTTTTGTTCCCCTATTGCCCCCATATTGTTATTACTGTGCCCCATAGAATCCCTCTATTGTTATTTTTGTGGCTTTATATTATTATTTTTTAGGTCGGCTGGATTATATTGTGACTCCTTAGACTCCTATATATAGAAAGGAGGTTTTTTCATTTGAATCATCCAAGAATTGTTCATTTATGTAATGTAAAGGAGGTTTCCCCCTCGAAGAGGCTGAATTGTAAGGCGTTGATCTATCTTTTCTATCTTTTCTTGAGTTGGTTTCATAACATTTGGTATCAGAGCTTTGGATTCTAGGGTTTCGCTGCTCCAAACAGGCCATCATGGCATTTTCGCTATAACTTTTTTTCTGTGACGTTGCAGAAGTTGCAAAAAAAACCCATTTGAGAAGAAATCGCGCTGAACCTTGGGTTTGAATTTCAAAGCTTTTCACGTGATATTTGCGGAGATATGATCTGAGGAAGTTGCTCTTTTTGCAGACTCCTGAATTACATTCAAAACAGGTGACCTGGGGAAAATCATCATAACTCTTTCTCTGGGGATAGGATTGAAATTTCGTAAGAAGGTAGAGAAAGAGGACAGATGGTAGTTTCTTGTATGCATGTTTAATATCCAAAGGTCGAAACAGTGACTCGTGGCATGTCGTACAAGTTCTCTCTACTGAACTAGTCTATAAGCAAGTCACTGTGGGAGATTTCACATAACGCTTCCTTGGAGAATCCAATTTGGGTCAGACTTGTGGCATTGGAAAGAGGACACAGAGGGATACTACAACTCACAAACTCAGAATTAGATGATTGGAAAGTATAGAGATACATCAGAGGCGATATCGAGCTCCTACAAAGTGAAAAAAGGTGTGTAGATTTTCTTAAATTTTTGCTTAAGCTTGGTTTGAAAATTTATTTTGAAGGAATTCAAAGGGCATAGTAGAGCATTATTATCGGTAACTGATGCCCTGAGGAAAGAAAATGCAAACACCTAGTAAGGAACTTGAAAGCTCTAGCATGACTCATGAAGAAGATGAAGAAATGCAACATGATATATCAAAATTACAAGACCAAGTGCAACAACTGTCCCTTGCACAAAAAGGAACAGAATCTAAGATGGATGGTTTAAAGAAAGATGTAGAATCTAAGATGGATGGTTTAAAGAAAGGTGTAGAAGCTAATATGGACTGTTTAAAGAAAGGTGTAGAAGCTAAGATGATTGACGTGGAAGCTAAGATGGATGATTTGAAGATAGATTTGAAGACAGACATGGACGAATTGAAGATAAATATGAATAAGTTGCTACAAGAAATGGTCCCTAAGGGTGAAAGGGTACTAAAGGAAACTCATGATGAGAACAAAAGAAATGTTAATCATGATTCCATAGATGCTAATGTTCGATCGAAGACTCACCATATTCCAAAAATCGATATGAGGAAGTTTGATGGCAACGATCCTGCCACATGGATATTACAGATGGAGCAATTCTTCGATCTCAATAATGTGAAAAATGCACAAAAGGTACGTATGGCAACTTTATATTTGGAACCAAATCAGTTTGTATGGTATCAATGGCTTTGTTCTCGTAAACCATTTATCACTTGGGCAATTTTTACGGAAGAATTGATAGCACATTATGAGGATCAAAAAGCAACATTTTTTTTAGCCAATTGATAAGTCTCAAACAAAAGGGTTCAATAATGGAGCACATTGAGGAGTTCCAAAAATTGAACATAAGGGTAAAAGATATTCCAGAGGAGCATAGGATTGATGTGTTCATAGGGTCTTTAAAGGATAATATCCAACATGATGTTCGCCTTTGGGAACCTGATTCATTAGAGAAGGCATTCAGGTTAGCAAGAAAAATGGGAAGCAAAATTATGGCAACCAGGAAGCACACCACTCACAACTATAAAGACAGAAGTGTTGTTGCCCCTAGTCTTCCACAACCTATAAGGTTGACACCACAACAATTGGAAGAAAAAAGAGAAAAAGGGCTTTGTTACAGTTGTGATAGCAAATACACTAAAGGTCATAAGTGTGCTGAGAAGAAATTATTCTACATAGATTGTGAAGAGGAAGAAGAAAAGGAGAAAGAAAGGTCAAAAGAAGAGGATATACTCCAGGAACAAAGCCTAGATGAAGAAAAAATAAATCCGACCATATCTTGTAATGCATTGGCGGGAATTACCACTCCTCAAACCATCAAGATATAAGGACAAATCAAGAAGAAAAAGGTAATAGTGTTGATTGATTCGGGAAGCACCCACAATTTTATTCATTGTAAGGTAGAAAAAGAATTGAATTGCTTCCTATATCCAGCACCAGAGTGTCAAGTGATGATTGCAAATGGAGGAACAATAAATTTCTCTGGAAAGTGCCATAATATAAAGCTATCCATGGGAGAATATGTATTGACTAGCCCAATGCTTTCCATTCCAATGGGAGGTGCTGATGTTGTACTAGGAGTCCAATGGCTACAATCCCTGGGTACAATAGCTTTTAATTTTCAAGAACTTTTCATCAAATTTTCTATGGAAGGAAAGGAAGTTTAATTAAGAGGTATTGCAGGGAAACCAGGAAAGATAATAAGCTCTAATAGTATGACCAAGCTTCTAAAAAAGAAGCAAAGAGGTGTAATTGCACAATTATGCTCGCTAGATGTTTCCACATCGGAATCATCTATTTCTCCAGATCTCCAAAAAGTCCTGGAAAATCATTCCAAGGTATTTGAGACTCCCAAATGTCTCCCACCTATGCGTGATCATGATCATGCTATTCATCTGATTCCAGGAAGTGTTCCTCCAAACATTAGGCCGTATAGATATCCCTATGTCCAAAAGAGTGAAATTGAACGTATGGTTGCAGAAATGCTAGAGGCTGGTATAATTCAACCGAGTCAAAGTTCTTTCTCTGCTCCAGTAGTATTGGTGCACAAGAAGGATGGATCATGGCGCATATGTCCAGATTATAGGGAGCTCAACAAGCTCACTATTAAAGATAAGTTCCCCATTCCTGTCATTGATGAATTATTGGATGAATTGCATGGATCAATTTACTTCACCAAGTTGGATCTTCGTTCAGGATATCATCAAATCAGAATGAAGACTGAAGAGATTTCGAAAACAACATTTAGAATGCATGAGGGTCATTATGAATTTTCGGTCACGCCTTTTGGCCTTAACAATGCACCTTCAACATTTCAAGGTTTGCTGAATTCAATTTTCAAACCATTCCTTAGAAAATTTGTGTTAGTATTTTTTGATGATATACTAATCTACAACAAGTCTTGGAAGGATCATGTTGAACATGTTGACAAGGTGCTACAACTATTGAAGGAGAAACAATTATATGAAAAAAGATCCAAATGTTTCTTTGGAGTCCAGGAGGTGGAATATTTGGGTCATATTGTATCTCATGAAGGAGTTAAGGTAGACCCTAGCAAAATTAAAGCCATTAAGGAATGGAAAATCCCCACATCCATAAAGCATCTGCGAGGATTTCTCGGGTTGACAGGGTATTATCGCAAGTTTGTTAAGAATTATGGGAGAATAGCAGCACCTCTAACAACATTATTGAAGAAAGATGCATTTTCATGGACTCCGGAAGCAACAAAGGCCTTTGAACTTCTTAAAGAGGCAATGTGCCAAGCACTGGTCTTAGCTACACCGGACTTCACAAAAACCCTTATTTTGGAATGTGATGCTTCAGGAAATGGAATTGGTGCTGTTCTAATGCAAGATGAAACACCCATTTCTTTTGAAAGTCGTCCAATCAAGGGAAAGTTTTTAAGCAAAGCTATTTATGAGAAGGAAATGTTGGCAATACTCCATGCACTTAAGAAATGGCGACCCTACCTAATGGGTAGACACTTCAAGGTAAAAATGGATCATGATAGCCTTAAATACTTTTTACAACAAAGATTATCCTCTAAAGAGAAACAAAAGTGGGTCACAAAGATGTTGGGTTATGACTTTGAAATCATCTACAAAAAAGGGAAGAAAAATGTGGTGGCAGATGCACTCTCAAGAAAGGATGAGGATGTGGAAGCATTGTTGTGCGCCATTTCTATTATCCAACCAGATTGGATAAATGAAGCAAGGGAGAAATGAAAGAATGACGAAGAAGTGTGGGCACTTATTCGAAAGTTACAACAATATTCCAGTACGTCTGGTACATTTAGCTGGCAAAATGATTCGTTATGGTACAAAGATTGCTTATACATCTGTAAGAATTGCCAGCTAAAGCAAAAGATTCTTATGGAATTGCACACTTCTCCCTGAGGAGGGCACTCAGGATTTTTAAAAACTTACCACAGGGTTAAGAAGGAATTTTTTTGGGATGGCCTTAAATCAGATATTCAAAAGTTTGTGGATGAATGTTTGGTTTGCCAACAAAATAAAGTTGAAACAATTAAGACACCAGGTCTATTACAACCTTTATCCATTCCAAGCCAATGTTGGGAGGAGGTTTCAATGGATTTTATCACAGGTTTACCCAAGTCTGAGGGAAAGAGTGTCATCATGGTGGTAGTTGACAGACTTACCAAGTATGCACACTTTTGTGAATTATCACATCCATTTAAAGCCAGTACAGTTTCTATTGCATTTATGGGAACAATTCAAAAGCTACATGGAAACCCAAAGATTATTGTAAGTGACAGAGATCCCATTTTCACTGGAAATTTTTGGACAGAATTATTTTCTTGTCTTGGTACTCAGTTAGCTCATAGCTCATCTTATCATCCTCAATCTGATGGGAAAACTGAGATAGTAAACAAATGTTTGGAAGGACATCTTCGTTGCTTTGTATCTGATAAATAGACACAATGGGTCAAATGGTTGCCTCTGGCTGAATGGTGGTACAACACTTCCTTCCATACAGCAACAAAAATGACCCCATTTATGGCACTTTATGGGTATCAACCACCATCCATCACATCATATTTAAGAGAAAATTCTAAGGTTCAGGCAGTGGAACATCACATCGAACATCAACAACAAGTCCTCCAACTCTTAAAGGATAAACTCTTGTTGGCACAGAATAGAATGCAACAACAGGCAAATCAACATCGTAGTGAAACAAGTTTTGATGTAGGTGATTGGGTATTCCTATGGCTACAAACATATAAGCAAATGTCCCTCAAGCAAGCTAAGAAGGATAATAAATTATCACCAAAGTATTATGGTCCGTACAAGGTGTTGCAAAAGATTGGTACTATGGCATAGAAATTGAAGCTTCCTGCAGCTTCTCGATTGCACCCAGTTTTCCATGTTTCATGTTTAAAGAAGGTTATAGGTGACAAGCTCCCAGTTCAAACAATATTGCCAGAACTTGACGAGGAAGGAAAAATTATATTGGAGCCGGAAGCAGTCACAGAAACAAGAACTCGACAGCTACGAAATCGTTCAATTTCAGAGTATCTTATCAAGTGGAAGAACTTATCCGCTGAAGATTCCACATGGGAGGATGAGAATTTTATGCAGAAGTATCCAAAACTACTCAAGCATTGAGGACAACACTTTTTTGAAGGAGAGGGGCATGTTGGGTCCCTATAATACTAGTGATTACCCCATTACTATTGTAGTTATACCCCTTATTAATATTGTTGTGCCCCTATTGCCCCCATATTGTTATTACTGTGCCCCATAGAATCCCTCTATTGTTATTTTTGTGGCTTTATATTATTATTGTTAGGTCGGTTGGATTATATTGTGACTCCTTAGACACCTATATATAGAAAGGAGGTTTTTTCATTTGAATCATCCAAGAATTGTTCATTTATGTAATGTAAAGGAGGTTGCCCCCTCGAAGAGGCTGAATTCTAAGGTGTTGATCTATCTTTTCTATCTTTTCTTGAACTGGTTTCATAACACAATTCCAGCTCTCAGTAGCCAAACCAGACTTGTTAGTCAGTCTCCAAACCTCCCGACAGAAATTGCAACCTTCATGATTAATTACATAGGTTTGTTGCAAGTCAGTTCTCAAGTTCATTTTTGTTTTCGACTGATATATTTCTTGCCATGAGTGTTACCATGTTTCTAGGTATCGCAGGTGTTCATCTGCCTCTTAGCAACACAGGTATAATGGTTTCCAGGGGAGAAGAATCTAAGACACCATTCAAAGAACACTTGGGGATGCAGTCGATCAAGTGTCTATGAGCTTGCTTACTCATAAAGACATCAATTTGTTTGTAGACAAGGACATCAAGATATGATAGCAATAACATCAGAGCGAGTAGCATCATCAATAGTAGCTAAAGGTAGCATACAGAATGAAACAAATGCAAGAGGAAGGTTGTTGACAAAAAAGAGGTGGAACAAAGTTGCAAACTCAAGCAAATCCACTCATGATGAAAGCAACTTTGGAGACTCAGGATATGAGGTGATGGCGCGACATGAAGATCGTGCAAAGTCAAAGAATGGAATAAAGAAGGAGTTGCATGTGTTGAAGCAACAACTCAAGGAAGAACATGAAGTTGCATAGACAAACAAATGAGCTGCAGCAAGAACAAGAACACTAGTGGACACAACATGCATTCACGGATGTAACTACTCCTGTACATGTTAAAGATCCATCCCAGTAGGTGGCATAGAGTAGACATGGTGAGAAGTGTTGTTGATCACATGCAAGGGATTCAGTAGCATGCATGTCATTGTGCACATAAATGCGACCCAACCCATTCAACACACTCACCAAAAAGAATACAAGAAGAAAGTCCAACTGGAGCTGAACATGTAGTTGACAGTTGATGCACATGACCACCATCGCACACTAGAATATCAATATGAACACTATGCATCAGTGTTTTGTCGGTTCACCCACACCCAAGAATACCATGCGCATGTTAGTAGATGAGTTGGATGTGGGAGCCACACCCATGCACCAGATGCAATAGAGGCAAAAGTTCACCTCAACAAGATGTCATCATGGGGTGCATACACACCATCACGGACGACCAATCTTGGCATCATCTCACCACCTTTGCGATCACAAGCATGTCAAAGAGTTGGTCTCATCATAATGGACCGAGTGCCAGAGATGTCTTGCATGTCTTACTCAAGCCATGTTGTCTCACATGAGTACATGTGCATTGTAATGAGATGTCTTGTCAAGTGTAAGTGAAGTGTCGATAGTTGGATGTAACAGTCATAGAGTAGATGAAGAATCGTGAGAGTAGATGAACTGTCACAAAGGGGAATGTCAAGGGTCACCACACCCTTTTCTATAAACAGTCCCTCATAACTCATTGTATAGGATTTTTGTCAGCCAAGCTTCAATAAGAGTATCTTAGAGAAAGCTTGGACAATATTGTAATGAGCCTTGGCTTCTCCACTACGCAGAGCTAGTACATCTCTTTGGACGAGCAGGAGGATGCAGCTGTAATATTCCACTATTAGGACTAGTGGTTCGACATGGATGTATTTTATGACTATAGCTTACACTTCTTTATATAATAAGATCCAACACGTTTCATGCATATGTTGTATTGTATTCTATGCTATCTCGTTTAGTCTAAATGATATATGTATTTTCTTTCTTACACATGCATGTATGGACTAATCTGTATGAATATATATGAAACTTTCTGAAATGTGTTGTTGTTTTAACCATCACTTTGGAGTGCTTTATAACTCGCTTTCCAGTTGGTGATGCATCTTTGCTCGTGGGTCCCTTCCAAGCCGAGTACTATTACAGGATTTCGAGGGGCGCACTCATCTCAACCCCCATGTGTTAGAACCTCTCATGCACCTTCCTTAACTAACTACTGCTGTCACACCCTTGCTCCCAACATAGTCATCTTACTTTCCTCTATGTGAAATCACGGTCAAGGCATTACCATACGACCCACTGCTGGGAATATTAGACCAAACGTTCTGAGGTCAAATTGGGACTTCTTACCGGGGAGATCCCCTCACATCTTAGTGTGTCCAACGCCGTCAATAGAAAAGAAAAGTGTTTATTTTTCCATGCAAGGTTTACTTAGTTTCATTTGGAATGAAATTTATGTTTCACATAAAAGAAGAACAAGCTATCATGTTATTTTCTGTTGGAGAGGAAAAGTAGTTCCATGCATGAAATTAGAACTATTATGTTAACATTGTTTGGAATAGAGGTTAATTTTTTTATATAATAGCCATTATGAATTGATCTCCTATGTAAAATATGTTTTTGGAAAAGAACATGCATTCACGTACATAAGTATAAAATCTATTGCGCTAATCCCTTTGGAAAAGAAAACATCATGGTAGGAACACAGAAAATAGCTTGTTGTGCTAGTTCTCTTGAATGTTTGTTATGCATTCGCATGCACAAGAACAATATCTATTACGATTTCTTTCATTTGGAAATAATATAAAAGTGCATGCAAGATTATGTTAGTTTTTTGTTTGAAAGATGACACTTGATAATGATTTTCTTGTTACAAATGCACGTGAAATGATGCTAAAGAATACATTTGATGACATTCTATTTATGTTTTATGCATACACAAAAATAGACATTGAAGTATCACTAATAAAAATTGATTTTTGGTTTATTAATATTTTATCTAATCACGATATCGAGTGTGTTGATGAAAAGAATGGTAGGAAAGGATGGTGACTTGTGCAAAGGATAGTTCATTTTTAACACTGTGACAAAGAAAGACTTGTTGGCCCATGTAGCTAGATGAAATCCAACTACATGATGATCCATTGATGGAAAAAGTTAGACCAAAAAGACATAGAGATTGAGGATATGTGGGTAAATTAGATCTTGTTGATCGTAATAGCTTATAGCTAGTTATGATGCATTTAAGATGATTTTTAAATGTATTATTTTATGAAAATGGTCGAGGGATCGACTCCCTTATAACCATTGAGTGGGGTGAACACCCTCATGAGTGTTTTATAATAAAACCAAACATTTTCTCGTTTTCACCCTACGTGGTTTCCAAGGTATGTCGGTGTCTAATTATGTGCTTGTTAATTGTGCTATTTTTATGATGGTAATTCCTTTCATTATGTGATTTACTAACTGAGCTAAAAGAATCATGGAACCGATGAGCAAGAAATTCAAGTTAATGTGCTACAACAATGACAATTAATGGTTGTGTAACTGACTATGCTTTTACTAAATATTCCTCTATGTAATGATTTTAATTATTTTAATGGTCATTGAGGGAATATAGAAAGTTACATATTGGTAAATGCTGAAAAAAATCCTCACTCCATTCATTTTCCTGTGAAGTTACATGGGGATTTTACAAATGGTATCAGAGCAAAAGGGTGCAACACTTGTTCCTTTTGGGAATCATTAAGTAGAAAACAAGTAGAGGTATTATGCTCATGGGCATAATCTAAGGTATGATTCTAAATGAACTTACATTAGACTACAATTGACATGAGATTCATGATGTATGATGAATGACCACATTAAAGAATATAAAGTGATAATGATGCTTTAAAAGTTGTGTTCATGGCATTTGAATATTGATGTAGATAAAAGACATTAAAATGTTTCTTACACCTATGAACAATATTTAGCACTCACTAGTTATAGTGAGGATTAATTAGCAACCTTTGCATGCATACTATTACATTAATGATTATGGTGCATTACAAAAAAGAAAATCACGACTAAAGTTACAATGCACTACTTATAAAGAATGAATGTAGGTATGGTTTGTGTGATAACTAAAGAATGTAAAAGTTGGGGTTGACCCTAAAGAGGACAATAAAATATTAAAACAAAAACATTGAAATAACCTCTTTAGATGTTAAAAATGAACAATGAGTCAAGTCGAATTCATATAATGAACTTAAATTCAATGAACAACTCATAGTAGCGTAATGTTGGGGTGTATTTCTTCATGTAGAGTTGTAGATGGAAGTTTGCATTCCCTGTGTTTGACAAAACTGGTAAATAAGGTCCAAAGTTTTGTAATTTTAAAGAATTGCCTCCCTGTGAGATTTGGATGCAATTTATATCAATATCAGGGAAAATTTCAACCTTCATGCCATGTAACCCCCACTTTGATTCCAAAAAAATGCTTCTCGGATTCTAATTTCGCAGTCGATTTTGCTAATTTGTCATTGTCTTGTAGGGATTGTTGATTGTGTTGTTTTTCATAAAATTTACCATTGATGATATTGATATGATTCATGCTATTTTATAAATTTCTTTTGATTGTCTATATGATAGTTTAAACATCTTTATGAAAATTTATTTCATGTCCGCTAACTGTTTTTTAGAATGCCTCATTGGTTGTAGATTGCAAGCTTGCAAATTGTTTGTTAAAATTCCTCAATGAACATAGATTGTATGCTTGCAAACTATTTGATATAATTCCTTAGTGGTTGTAGATTGAATGGTTGCAAATTGTTTGCCCAAAATTCCCTAATGGGTGTAGCTTACATGCTTGCAGGCTATATATATATATATATATATATATATATATATATATATATATATATATATATATATATATCTAGAGAGAGAGAGAAAGAGAGAGAGATACATTCCCCAAATGTTTGTAGTTTTACTTGTGCGTGAGGTATTGGTATTATTGTGAGAAAATGAAGAATTAGGTTATGTAATAATATACATGTTGATAATGGTTGAAGACATGATTAAGAATGTCAGGTCACATTTGGAAAGACCATTAAACATCAAAGATTAATTATAGAGTTATATTCTCATAATATTTATAATGAATTGTTAGGAGTGAAGTAGGGCCAAATGTTTTGAACAAGAGTTTAATTCGGAAATGTTGTAGATTGTTTGATAATAAAGTGGAAGATTTTCTTACCATACATAAATGTTAATACTAGACATAAAGTATCTTAAAGGTTGATGGATTAAAGTAAGGGTGCCAAGTAATTAAGAAAAATAAATAAATATCGTATTTTGTGCCTTAGCATTCAATGGGATTGTTATTTGTCTATAATATTGATGGTTGGTAAGGTGGGACCTTATAGAAAGTATAATTTTATGGTATGCAAGATATTCTTATATTTTTTTTCTAAGTTGCTTGATTGTTATTATGTGGAAATTTGCAATGTATACCATTGGTATGACATCTGACGATTTTTTGTCAATGTACTTTTACAATTTGCGGGACCCATGTTGAGGGTCAAGTATGGATGCATGATGTACATAAATGTTCCATTGCTTTAATGATAATATGCAAATAAACAATTATGTAAATTACAATGGATTTTTAGGTATTGATTATTTTTAGACATTGAATTGTTATTGGATTGAATAGCTATGGAAGCCATGATGGGATTGATGTGATGATGTAATATTTTATTTTATTATTGAATTAATAAATATATTATTTTGGATATTCAGGAAAGAGAACTGGAGTTTTAGAAGACTTCTTGCTAGGTTATGAAAAATTATTGGTGGTTAAGTCCACATGATAGACATTCCTTAAAAGTATCCTAAAAATCCCAGGAGAAAATAATAAAAAGGAAAATATTAAGATAATGGGAGAGAAATATGATGTTAATCACTTAGTTGAAGAGAAATACTAAGTGGGGTGAGATAAAGCACAATGAGAGAGAAAGACGTGCTTTAAATAAAAATTAAAAAATATTTTTCGAAAAAACTAAAACAAAAAGGCTTAGGCAAAAGGTTGGCAGACCTTAAAGCAAGATGCTCCTAAAAATATGTTGGAAAGAAACCACCATGGAATCAATGAGGTTTTTGATTCTAGTGGGAAGCAGATTTTAGCTCGGTGGAGAACTATTGGAGATATTTCACAGTTGGGTGGAACATTCTCTGTTCTTGAATAATTCCTAGGTATTAACTACGATTAAATGAAATTATGTCTATACTCCACTATTGATTTTGAAATCATCTAAATATGGTTGATGTTAAAATAGGCTGTAAGTTGCATGTGTCTAATTTATTGCATGGTTTATAGCTTTTCATGCATGATCTATTAATTTATCTAAGCGACGATTTCTATGAAATGGGTTGTGTTTGTAGGTCTATGTAAGGAAATGAACATGTTAGAAAAGAATTATCTATATGCATGCATAGAGGAAATAAATTGAAATATATATGTGACTGAAATAATTCGTATTAGATAAAACAATGAGCTATTGAACTCTAAATTCCTCACAGACTAGAGAAAATTGGCTAGAGATAAATTCCAGGGTCTGAATTTGATGGAAATGATTGTGTGACAAAAGAACAATAATTTACAAACAACACCGGTGGGGGAGAAAGAATGGTGGAACCCCTAAATAAAAGAGATTATGCACTTGATGCATTTTTTTTTATCATTTTGATGATTAAATGATTGGTGCTTTCTGAGTACTTGTGGAAGTATTATGATTAAAGTATTATTTGACATTGCATAAATAATTGATAATGAAAAGTATTTCATTTGATAAATATTATTGATTGTACTTATTAAAGATTAAAATCCTTCACTCTGAAGGAAAATAATTCCATTTTTGATTATTTAGATTATTATATTATGAGAAAGCATTAATGTTCCAACAAGAACATCAAGGACAATGTTTTCTTTAAAGGGGGAGTATGTAATATCCCTAGCATAAGCTACCATAAAAACTCTTCTAAAATGAGTGTTTTTGAATAATTAAATATTATTAATTCTTATATGGATATTACAGGAAGAATATTATTCAAAATCATAATTACAATAATATTACAATAATTAATTCTTAATTATTTTATTTAGAATAATTTATATTCTTCTATGTAAGCAAATTATATTTCCAAGTGGGTATATTTTATGAGGTTTAGAACTAATGAGTCATAGATTTATAAAAGATATGGATACATGATATAGTTTTTCATTTCTAACTATTGCTTTGTTAAATTGAATGCTCTGTCTTGAATCAGGTTTATTGGAATTGTTATAATAATAGATTTGTTGTGGTTAATCCATTATAAAGAAGTATTTGTTTCTTTCATTTTAACATCGAGGACATTTTTTTATTTAAAGGGGGAAGTATGTAATATCCTTGGCATAATCTACCATAAAAAATCTTGTAAAATAAGTGTTTTTAAATAATTAAATATTACTAATTCTTATATGAATATTAAAAGAAGAATATTATTCAAATTCTTAATTACAATAATTAATTGTTCATTCTTTTATTTAGAATAATCTATATTCTTCTATGTAAGCAAATTATATTTCTGAGTGGTATATTTTATGAGGCTTAGGACTAATCAGTCATAGTTTTATAAAAGATATGGATACATGATATGGTTTTTCATATTTAGCTATTGCTTTGTTAAATTAAATCCTTTGTCTTGAATGAGGTTTATTGGAATTGTTATAATAATAATTTGTTGTGGTTAATCCATTAAGAACTATTTGTTTCTTTCATTTCCTATAGAATTACCATAGATTGTTATTTTATTTTATCAATCATTGTTAGTGGGTAGGATTGTGTAGTCTTATATTTTCACTCTGTAGTAGTTGTTCCCTAAGAAACAACTTGTTGTTCAATATGTTTTCCTTTGCTATTTCTTTCAGAGCTCTGTAAAATTTAATAATTTGAGTAGTTTGTGATAATTGGAGATTATTTTTTGAATTAATTGATTTAATATTGTAGTCTTTCTTTTTCGTAGGACCATAGAAAATAGTCATACTTGCATTCCTCTCACACAAACAATGCTCATAACCTTGAAATAATAGAACAACACCACAAGTTGATAAATTAATGTGTAGAAAATTAGTTCATCCATTTTAGAGAACAATTAATTTGCCCAACATTTTGGCGTCATTGTCAGGGAGGTTTTCAAAGAGATTTCTTGTTGTGTCCCTCAGGAATGGGTATTAAAGATGGAAGGTATGAACCTGCACATTCACTCAAGTAAAAATCTTGTGTCAGTGCCTACCCTCAGCTGATACATTTAGATCATTTAGTGTGTACAAATAAAAAGAATCCTAGGAAAAGGAACCAGATAGATATAGATAAGAAATCTACCCTGAAAAACACCAAAACCCATGGTCACATGGGCCTTCGAAGGATGACCTTTATAGATGAAATCATTTGCAAATCAGAGTCTCAAGCACGGGTAGGTCCCAGAGTAGTATTTGGGAAGTGTTATAATATTATTTCCCCTTGAGTAGCGAGGTCATATTATATAGCTAATGCTGAGATTCATGATAAAATTATAGGATCTAAGAAGAGATTAAAAAACATATGTATTAGGCACCATAATCCTTCTACTAAAAGTGTGGGTCACTCCTATAACATAAGGGAGGGGGGAGGTGACACAAGTGAACCATACCCATGACCATATGAGTTAGAATTCCCTACAACACCTATTGTAAGGAAATCAATTGAAGTTCCTAATCTGAGTAGTGTCATGAGACCTGACCAAGATTCAGAACCCCATCAGTATATTAATTTTCTTATAGTACCTCCTGATTATGGGATCCCTGAAGATTACTGGGAGATATTTAACCAAATGGAAAATGCAATAGGAGGAACATGAACTTCAATAATAGAGTATATTATTTCTGATCCACATGCTAATGCGCCAATGAAGGCTACTCCATAGTAGAACCTTCCAAATTTCCATGGAATAGATTTTGAAGATCCTCATGCATTTTTGTTTGAGTTTGATGTTTTATACCGAGGTTATGATTATACTAATAACCCTAAAAAATTAAATGTGTTCCCTTCTACTTTAAAGGGAGCATCATTACGATGGTTCATGGGTTTGGGGGGTGGTGTTATAACCTCATGGGATCGAATGAAAGAAGCCTTCCTCATTAAATATCAGGACTATTGCCAATTTAGGAATTTAAGGGAAGAAATATTTAAAATGATGTCAAAAGAAGATGAAACTTTGGAAGAATATGTTAAAAGAATCCATTATAATTTTCATAGGTCACCATACACTACACTACATAAGGGTGTATTGAAAACCACTTTGATTAGGGGTGTGAAAGACGAATGGATAGAAACAATTAATTTAATGAGGCAAGGTGACATTTCCAAAGAAGAATAAGAAGACATCATAAAACTATGTATCGGGTGTTCATGAGGAAGTACGCAAACCGATCCTAGAACTTGTGATACTCTTAGTAGATCTAGCAGAACCACAAGCAGAGGAGTTACAGGAGCACAAATTGGTAATATTTTAGAAGAATTTAAAACTAATATTTTAAGTAAACTGACAACACAATTTGATGTTTTTCACATAAAATAAAAACAGACTGAAGAAGAATGGGTATTGGCTATTTTCTGTCTCCGTTTTTGAAAGAATCATAGTCGCAAGGAATGTCCATTGTCATCTTTTGGGACATGTTCCATTTTCACCAAAATTTATTCAACTGATCATTGGAATTTTCTTCCTACGCTGAAGGTTGTATTTAAGTAAATGAAGAAGGCCCAAGACCATCATATTTTGTGGCATGATGAAGACAAAGGTGGAATCACCCATCAAGTATGTCACATAACCCTTGTATGCTTTTTTCTGGAGGATTTTCTCAGCAGCAATTTCGTGGATCAAACTGGCAGGGCCAGCAATATTCTCCTAATAGCTGGGAGCCGCAACTATACAGTTTTCCACCCTGGAAAAATATGTCATTCCCTGATCCCTCTTGGACGAATGAACAATATTCCACAACTTCACAAAAAAAAATTAAATAATTTGTATCCTCTACAATTGAAAAACCAATCTACTCAAGGGCCAACGTGGTCCCAGAATTGGAAACACCTGACTAGACCAATTAATTAATCAGTGGGGGAAATGCCTTAGCCACAAAACCAACCACCGGTATAATCTCCACTTCATTTACCTTGAAACACTTCATGTCCACTTCGACCTCACTTACTGTTGGCATTATGACATAGGTTTTCCGCTATGACAAAGGTGTTGTCCTTGATGGCAACTCTCTCAAATGATAGATCACAGTTCAAGCTCTCGGAATGAAGGAAAAAGAGATATATGTAGGTTCCTCTTAACCAAGTCGCATATACACGCAGGATCGACGATCAAAAGGCACGTATATGTATGCACGCACTTTCATGCAAGAAAAAGCACATACATGTGGGAAAACTTATTTTTTGGTCCATGGTATTTAGTCCTTGGAATTTGGACCTATGGTTTTGGACCATGGTATCTCATCCGAAGTGTTAAACCTAGGTATTGGGTCCATGGTATTGATTCTCTATGGTTTTGGACCATGGTATTGAGTAAGGCCTAAGACTATAGAAGGGGGAGGAGATCATTAGGCAAAGGCATTCACTCAAGCATTGAATATATTATGAAGAGCAAGATCTAGAAATTGGGTTATGGTGCATAGCTGGATCTGAACCAAGGAGGAACCTGAGCGTTAGAAGAAGGATAAGTTCTATTGTTGGGTAAAGATCTTAAGGCTTGAATAGTAGTATCTTTGTGTGATTTTCATATATTATATTTGGCGCATGACTTGATTTATAAATCTGATAATCTGGGTATAACTCATGTCTAAATAAGTGAAAAGGGTAAATTATCTTTTATAGATCTGTACGCAGGTTCGACACAGTAGAGGTGTGTATACATGCTGGTTCAGTAATTCAAAACAGCATATACACTGGTTTGCCTTAATACAGAAGCGTATGCATGCAAGTTTCACATATTGAAGTAGCGTACGTCTCACAAAATATGTTTTAGATACTTTTGTTTATTGCTGCAGTGTTCTGGGTTCAGAATTGGTGTCTAGTTAATGTTACTGTTTTCTGGGTACGACATTCAGAGAAGTGACTATTTGATTCAGTTTTGTTTGGTGCAAATGAAATTGGTTGATGCAGATACATTTGATGTTTGATTGATGTATTGATGGATCCAATATGAAAATTTATGAAACGTGGTCCCTGGAAGAAAAGAGAAGGTTGTAGCCTTCTGTAGGTCAGCAGCTATGTACTAGTACATTAGCTAGTACAAGAGCTAAGGGGGTTGTAGCTCCCTTCCAGGAGAAGCTGGAGAACGATAGGAGGTTGTAGCCTTCTGTAGATAGAAGCCTGCGTGTTGGAATAAGACTGCACCAGTACATAAATATTGTAAAAAGAATTTTCGTATTAAAAAAAGATAGAGACGAATTGCAGTAGGTGGTTTTCACCCACATTGGGTTTCCACCTTATTCTTGTGTTCATGTGTGTGATGATATGTTCTGTTTTATTCCATCTATTTACTATTCTTAAGATTAATGAAGTTCTAATGCACTGATTAAAGATCAACATTTAATGAATCATAAGTTTACGGATATACGCCAGTTGCTTTAGACACAATTGCGTATATACACAGTTTCCCATAACTGAAGTAGTGTATACAATTCTGATTGTGAAATGAAAATTAAGTGATTTAATAATACTGATTCACCCCCCCATCTCAGTATTATTTCTAACAATTGGTATCTGAGTAGGTCCTTTAGAAGAAGCTTGATCGCTTGAAGGAAGATCTATCATCATGAGCAACTACAAAAAAGAGGCATCGATCAGGCCACCAATATTTGATGGGAGAAACTTCGTCTATTGGAAGGTAAGAATCACAGCCTATCTTCAATATCTTGGTACAAAAGTTTGGGATATCATGGAGGCAGGATACACATTTCCATCAGCAACTCCTGTAGATACGACTGGTAAGAAGCAGTATGAAACAAATGCAGAGGCTGTCAATACTCTATTAGGGAGTTTATCTCAATCAGAATTAGTCAAGGTTATGCAACTCAAAACCACACAAGAAATATGGTACAAGATCGTTCTGAGCTATGAAGGAGACGATCAGGTAAAACGTGCAAACCTACAAACTCTCAGAATTCAATATGAAAATCTCAGAATGCACAATGATGAAAGTGTGGCTAATTATTTCTTACGTATAGATGAGATTGTTAATCATATGAAAAATTTGGCTGAAGAGCTTAAAGAAGTTACTTTGGTTGAAAAGGTTCTAAGATCTTTGTCTTCTAGTTTGAATCAAAAGTTTCTGCCATAGAAGAAAAGCAAAATATACAGAGCATTACCATGTCATAGATACATGGAATCCTAATTGCTTTCAAAATGAGAAAAGGGGGACCATCAGACAGGAGAGAAGCTGCATTCAAAGCTTCAGGAAAAGGAGATTACAATGAGTCAGGACATATGTCAGAAGGAGAGGAAGAATCAAACTTTGTCAAGAACCTTCAACGAGGTTCTGGAAGATTTAGAGGTAAGCTACCTTTCAAATGCTTTGCTTCTGGATGATTCAGTCACTATGAAGCCAAGTGTCCTCATAAAGATAAGCTTGACGAAGGTAAGGAACCAGTTAGATGGAACAAAAAACATAATGTAAGTAAGAAGAGCTATTATACTCATGAAGACAGTGATGGATTTTCAATTAGTGATGAAGATGAACAATGTAATGATTATAGACTTTTGATGGCTTTTGAAGATGATGATTTCTTGGATGCTATAGATGAAGATGATCTCTATGAAGAAATTTCTAAACTTAAAATCTGTTTAGAAGAAAAGAGTATGATCATAGATACTCTAGCATTCCATCTTGCTGAAAGGGAAAAACACAATGAAAAGTTAGAATGTGAAATTGTGGGACTTAGAAAAGATATTGAGAAAACAAAAGCTTTTAATCTTAGATTTGCTAAAGGATCTGAAGCTTTAGATGAGATTATCAAAATGCAGTGTTCTTCTCTAATCAAGACGGGTCTTGGATATTCTGAAGAGGCATCTCAAGCACAGAAGCCATCCACCTCCAAAAGTTATCTTGATGCAGCAAGGAGAAGTGAACAGGTTGACAATCGAAAACAAAGGCATAACGCAGATCACCAGACAAATCAGGGTCAATCTAATTCAAGGATGAATAGAGATCACCAAGTAAATTGGGGGCAATCTACTTCAAGGATGAACAAAAGCTACAACCAACCGCAGGTAAATCATTCTCAATTTGCCTCAAGAATGGATGTCAATGGAAGCTACAACCATTTGGTCAGTAGGTTTGATAATTGCAGGAATTTCTTAAATGGCCAATGTTTCTCTTATCATAAATTTGGACACAAAGCTGCTCAATGTGTTTCCTACAAGACCATCATGACTAGAGAAGCACAAAAGCAAAGGAGTATGACTGGGGTCATGAAAAGGACCTACAATACTTTTCTGCTCTTGAAAATGAAATAGAATGTTCTATTTGTAACAACTTCAGTCATGAAGATTCTAAATGCAAGAGTAGGTTTCGGCAAACAACTCAGAAGGAGCAAGCTTCATTGAGTCCCAAAACATGGAGAGAGAAAGAACCGCAAATAGAAAGATGTGGTATAGCCTTATATGCGGAAGGACAAGAAAATCAACGGTACATTGACAGTGGATGCTTGAAACATATGATAGGTGATAAAGAAAAACTTCAGTCGTATAGTTCCTTTGAAAAGGAAAGGAAGGTCTCATTTGGAAATGACACCCCTGCTCTCATAAAAGGTAAAGGTTCTATTACTTTGAAAGAAAAAGTCAAAGTTGGAAATGTTATGTACGTTGATGGCTTAAAACATAATCTATTGAGTGTCAGTCAAATGTGTGATCAAGGAAATGAGGTAATATTTTGATCAAATGGATGTATTGTTCGTGAGCTTGATACAGAAGAAACAGTGATCAAAGGCATAAGAACTCCAAATAATTTATACATACTCAAGGGAGGACAACAACAACGCTATCTAAGCAAGAATGATGAACACTGGCTATGGCAGAGAAGATTGGGGCATCTAAGCTTCTCTCAGATAAGGAAAGCATGCAAATATTAGGTGGTTCGTGATCTCCCTGACATCAGAATTCCAGACAATACAATATGCAAATCATGTCAGTTTGGTAAGCAAACCAGAAATAATTTCTCTAAGAAGGAAGGATTATCTAGTAAGCCACTTGAACTTGTCCATACTGATTTATGTGGTACATCAAGGAAAAAGTCACCTTGAGGAGAAGCATACTTCATATTGTTCATTGATGACTTTTCCAGGATGTGTTGGATAGGACTTCTGAAACATAAAGACGAAGCCTTTGAAAATTTCAAAGCATTCAAATCCTTGGTTGAAAACGAATCAGATCACAGAATCAAATGCCTCAGTTCTAATCGAGGAGGGGAATTTACCTCGAATGAATTTTTCAATTTTTGTGAAGAACATGGAATAAGAAGGCAATTATCGAGTGCAAGGATTCCTTAGCAAAATGGAGTAGTGGAAAGGATGAACAGAACAGTTCAACAAATGGCTTGTGCTATGTTAGATGAGTCTGGAACTCCTGCAACCTTCTGGGGTGAAGCTGCATTTGTTGCCATTACTATTCTCAACAAAACAAACATCTGGGCGAACAACACTCAAACTCCTCATGAACTTTGGTATGGTAAGACTCCTATAATAAAATACTTCAAACATTTTGGAAGAAAATGTTACATCAAAAGGACTGATGAAAACCTTGGCAAGTTTGAACCTAGAGCAGATGAAGGCATTCTCCTTCGTTACTCTTCCCGAAGCAAAGGATATAAGTGTTACAACAAAAGACTTGGAAAAATTGTTGAAAGTATTGATGTAGTGGTTGATGAAGCAGGAAACAATCCAAGGTAGGTAAAATATGAAGATTTCGAAGATGATGAGGACTATCCTTCAACATCAAATTAGACTAATGATGAAGAAGAAACCTATAAGGCACCAAAATAACAGATAAGGGTAGAAGAAAAGACTCCATCTAGGTATGTCCAAAAGAGTCATCCAGAGAATCAAATTTTGGGGCAGAAAGAGGTAGGTGTACAAACAAGAAGAACTATTTCAGAAGCTTCAATCTATCTAGCATTGCTCTCCTCCACTGAACCACAAAATGTAAGTGAAGCATGCAAAGATGAATGCTGGGTCAAGGCCATGAATGAAGAACTTGAGCAGATTGAAAAGAATAACACTTGGGAATTGGTTCCTAGACCAAATGATAAGAATGTCATAGGGACAAAATGGATATTCAAAAAGAAGTTGAATGCGAATGGAGATGTTATTAGAAACAAGGCCAGACTTGTTTGTAAAGGGTATGCTCAACAAGAAGGTATAGACTTTGAAGAAATTTTTGCACCAATTGCTAGAATTGATGCCATAAGAATGTTCCTTTCTCTTTCTAGCTTTCAAGAGTTCAAAGTATATCAAATGGATGTGAAATATGCTTTTCTAAATGGAGACTTAGAAGAAGAAGTGTACATTGAGAAATCAGATGGATTCTTCCTTGGAAATGATCCGAAACTTGTATGCAGACTCAAAAAGGCTCTCTATGGCCTTAAACAGGCTCCAAGGGCTTGGTATTTTCGATTGGACAAATATCTCCATCAATAAGGTTTTTCAAAGGGATCAACAGATAGCAATCTATATACAAAAATTGACAATGATAAATTGCTAATACTTGTTGTGTATGTTGATGATATCATCTTTGGTAGCAATGAAGAATTTGAAATGTCCTTACTTGGTGAGCTCACATATTTTCTTGGTTTACAAGTCCAACAAAACAAAGATGGTATTTTTCTATCACAAACCAAGTACCTCAAGCAGATCTTGAAGAAATATGGGATGGAGGATTCAAAACTAATATGTACTCCTATGGTAACAGGATGCAGCCTCAGCGCAAATGATGAATCAACAGCAGTACATCAACCAACCTATAGATCCATGATTGGTAGTCCGCTCTATCTAACAGGTACCTGACCAGACATGATGCATGCAGTGGGAATAGTTGGAGGATTCCAGGAAAATCCAAAGGAAGCACACCTTCAGCCAGTTAAGAGGATTTTCAAATATCTTCAAGGAACACAAAATTATGGCTTATGGTATCCTAGAGATACAAATCTCACACTTCATGCATATACAGATGCAGATTGGGCAGGAAGCATGGATGACAGAAAAAGCACTAGTGGTGGTGCATTCTTTATGGGTTCTAGATTAGTATCTTGGTTCAGCAAGAAACAAAGCTCAATTGCATTATCTACAGCTGAAGTAGAATATGTGGCTGCTGCATCTTATTGCACACAACTCCTTTGGATGATGGAAACATTGCAAGATATTCAAATCATTTGTACTCCACCTATCTCCATTTTTTTTTGATAATACAATTGCAATCAGTATTTCAAAGAATCCAATCATGCATTCGAAGACCAAGCACATACCTATCAAATATCATTTTCTCTGGGAACAAGTGCTTGAACAAAAGGTCAAATTGGAGTATGTTCCCTCCAAGGAAAAGGTTGCTGATATGTTATCCAAACCACTGCCCAGGGAGACATTTGAGTACCTCAGATAGAAGCTGGGAGTATTTGATGCATCATCTTGCTGTTGAAATTATCCGTTTCAGACAATAGTGGTTGTACATGAGTTTGATGAAGCGTATCCATGTACATACGCATAATTATGTGGATACAATCGCGTATATGTTGGTTTGAAGACAAACAATGGAGCCAGACTCAGGATGAAAAGAGTTTGATATGTGTCTAACAGAGACCATCTGGCACAGGTTCAGGGGGAGCATATACTTCTAATAATGCATTGTTGGCATAATCTTAGAAGATCTTGGTTTTTTCTTTTTCTTTTAGGTGCAACAGGTGCAGAGGGAGATCATGGTTACTGGTCTTGATGATAATTGACAAATGCTGCTGATGTTAGTTGTTGATGACTATCATAGTCTTGTCTCAGATATTTAGTCTCTATGTCATGTATTTTGTTTATTATCAAGGTCATGTAACGGACTATCTTGGTTTCCCCACTATGCCTAGGATGGATGATGTAATGTTCTTGTTTTATCTGTGTAAACTTTTGGTGTATCCTCACTTGGTTGGGTGGATGAGTCAATATTGATATATCCCCACTTGGTTGGGAGATGGATGTATGTATGAGTCTTTGGTGATATGAAGGTCATTTATGATGTATAAAGTCATGTTTCTTTTTGTAGAACATCTTCTTGCAGACCTTGCCTACAGTCAGGGGGAGCATGGATAGCACAACAGAGCAGAGATTTCAGCATGTACTCAAGGGGAGCATAACCCTTTGCCCTTGATGACAAATGGGGAGAATGAATTTGAGTGACTTGGTGTTGCCATCAAGTCCAAAGGGGGAGATTGTTGGCATTATGACACAGGTTTGGCGCTATGACAAAGGTGTTGTCCTTGATGGCAACTCTCTCAAACGATAGATCACACTTCAAGCTCTCAGAACGAAGGAAAAAGAGATATACGTAGGTTCCTCTTGACTAATTCGTGTATACACGCAGGATTGCCGATCAAAAGGCGTGTATACGTATTCACGCACTTTCATGCAAGAAAAAGCATGTACATGTGGGGAAACTTATTTTTTGGTCCATGGTATTTAGTCCTTGGAATTTGGACCTATGGTTTTGGACCATGGTATCTCATCCAAAGTTTTAAACCCACGTATTGGGTCCATGGTATTGATTCTCTATGGTTTTGGACCATGGTATTGAGTAAGGCCTAAGACTATAAAAGGGGAAGGAGATCATTAGGCAAAGGCATTCACTCAAGCACTGAATATCTTATGAAGAGCAAGATCTAGAATTGGGTTATGGTGCATAGCTAGATCTGAACCAAGGAGGAACGTGAGCATTAGAAGAAGGATAAGTTCTATTGTTGGGTCAAGATCTTAAGGCTTGAATAGTAGTATCTTTGTGTGATTTTGATCTGTTATATTTGGCCCATGACTTGATCTATAAATCTGATAATATGGGTTTAACGCATGTCTAAATAAGTGAAAAGGGTAAAATATCTTTTATAGATCTGTATGTAGGTTCGGCACAGCAGAGGCGTGTATACACGCTAGTTTAGTAATTCAAAATAGCGTATACGCTGGTTTTCCTTAATACAGAAGCGTATGCACGCAGGTTTCACATATTGAAGTAGCGTCCATATCACAAAATATGTTTTAGCTACTTCTGTTTATTGCTGTAGTTTTCTGGGTTCAGAATTGGTGTCTAGTTATTGTTATTGTTTTCTGGGTACGACATTCAGAGAAGTGACTATTTGATTCAGTTTTGTTTGGTGCAAAGAAAATTGGTTGATGCAGATACATTTGATGTTTGATTGACGTATTGATGGATCCAGTCTGAAAATTTATGAAATGTGGTCCCTGGAAGAAAAGAGAAGGTTGTAGCCTTCTGCAGGTCAGCACATACATACTAGTACATCAGCTAGTACAAGAGCTAAGGGGGTTGTAGCACCCTTCCAAGAGAAGATGGAGGAGGGGAGAAGGTTGTAGCCTTCTGCAGGTAGAAGCATGCGCACTGGAATAAGACCGCACCAATACAGAAATATTGTGAAAAGAAGTTTCTTATTAAAAGAATATAGAGATGAACTACAATAGGTGGCTTTCAGCCACATTGGGTTTCCACCTTATATCTTGTGTTCATGTGTGTGATGATCTGTTCTGTTTTACTACAAATGTTTACTATTCTTAATGTTAATGAAGTTCTGATGCACTGATTAAAGATCAAAATTTAATGAATCATAAGTTTACTGAAATACCATGGTTGCTTTAGACACAATTGCGTATATATGCAGTTTCCCATAACTGAAGTAGCGTATACAATTCTGATTGTGAAACGAAAATTAAGTGATTTGATAATACCGATTCACCCCTCACCCCCCCTTAGTATTATTTCCAACACTTACATAAGCAGTGAAATCTGAATCCAAATATTAGACCTGTGCAAGTTTTCGAAATCCTGGAAAGTTCAAATCCCCCTTCTTGTTTAGAATGTAATGAACTACATCTAAATATGGAAGAACCATATTTCTAGAATATGACTAAAAAAATCAAGAGAAATTAGAAAATTATAAACTCGAAAAGGAGCAGTCATTCACACAACACTCTCATCCTGCTATAATCATTACTAAAGCAGAGTCATGCAACAAACCAACTGAAAAATAGGCACCCACTGATAGTACAAACATTGATCCCCCATTCCCTAAGATATTGACCATAATAAAATCAGCCTCACAACCTAATTTTGACCTCTTATGGGAATTTCAAAATTATATATCAAAGTTCCTCTACTACAGGCTATTAGGGAGATACTGTTTTATGCTAAAACTATTAAATAATTATGTGTTAAGAAGCCCGTGAGGAAACATAAAGACCCCCCTACAGTCCATGTTTTAGGGAATCTCTATGATCTTATTATGGGGAAACAAATACCCATTAAATATGATGAACCTAGAAACCATTATGTTACAATCCATATTTAGGGATATAATTTCCTAAATACTTTGTGGAGTTAGGAGCAGCCATAAATATTATAACACTTGAAACTTGTGGACCCCTTCGAATAACTATATTTAAACCAACTCTGACTATGTTGGTGATGGCTCACATATCCATTGTAAAACTAGAAGGAACTTTGGATGATATTATTTTTTTTGTAGATTCTTGGGAATACTGAGTGGATTTTCTGGTCCTCAATCCTAGAAATAAACTAGAAAGACACCCTTTGATTTTAGGAAGGTTGTGGCTTACCACTGAAGATGCATATATAGGGTGTTGAATTCGAAGCATGAATATTGCTAAAGGACAAACCATCAAGAATCTTATTTTATATCCTCCCACTAAACCCAGCATATCGGCTAACAAATTTAGATGTTCTCCACCTGAATATCAAGAAGGAAATTTATGCTCTCCTCTTACTGTTGATAAAGCCCTTATCTTTACAAAATAGAACAAGGATGATTTAATTAGTGGATTCATTAATCAACCTTATATTATTGGGAACCCAGGTTATCATATGCTAAAACGTATGCTTGATAACGAAGCCCAAGCAGACCCATTAAACAATTTGAACGTTCAACATTTACCTATGACTACAGTTCACAACAATATTCCTATTGAAATCGAGCCTAGAAAGACCCTGAACATTAACACCAACCTTAATGACCTCCGACATGAAAGGCTGATCCAAATGATTCAAAAACAAAAACATTCTTTTGCCTGGGAATATTCAGATATGAAGGGCATCTATCCACAACTATGTAAACATCATATTTATATTGAGAAAGTTGTCTACGCCATTCGTCAACTGCAAATAAGACTAAATCCACACCTAAGAGATATAGTAAAACAAGAATTTCAAAAAATTCTTGATGTTAATTTTGTATATCTTATTTCTGATAGCCCATGGGTTTCACCACTACTATTGGTAGTCCCCAAAAATAATGGAAAATGGAGAATTTGTGTTGATTACAGAGAATTAAATAAATCTACGCAGAAGGATCACTTTCTCCTTCCATTTGTGGTTCAAGTCCTTAACACTCTTGATGAAAATAAATATTTGTATTTCTTAAATGGGTTCAGTGGATATAATAAAATACAGATTAGCCCTAGACCAAGAAAAAACAACCTTCACATGTCCGTGTGGAACATTTTCATATAGAGTATTACCATTTGGGTTATGCAATGCACCAGCTAATTTTTAAAAGGAAATTCTTGGTATTGTTTTTGTCTTGATTAGTGAGCGACGTGAACTATATATGGATGATTTTACCCCCTTTGGTGATAAATTTTACCAAGCTTTGCAGAATCTTGAGAAATGTTTTACATGATGTCTAGCCACTAGGTTTGTTGTCAGTGGCAAAAAATGTCACATGATGATGATAGTGGGCATGGTTCTTGGACATTTTATTTATGTTATAGGAATTCAGGTAGATCCAGCTAAGATTGACATAATTATTAAAATTCATACTCTTTGAACGCAGACAGAGGTATGTGTTTTCCTTTGCTTTATTGGTTATTATCATTGTTTTATAGCAAAAGTTTCAAAAATTACAACACCTTTGTATGTATTGACTGAACATGTTGAATTTGAATAGACTCATCAATGTGATACTAATTTTGCAAATCTAAAGAGGATTGTCTCAACAACTCCTATGTTGCGAGGACCGAATTGGAATTTATCATCTCATGTATCCTCAGATGCATATGATACGACAATAGGACCAGTCCTTGGACAAGAAAAGGATAAAAGGTGTTATGTCATTTATTACATTATCAAGAACCTTATGCCGACTGAATTGAATTACGTTGTGACAGAAAAAGAATCTTGGGTTGTTATTTATCCCATAAATAAATTTCGCCATTACATAATTGGATATCCATTTTTCTATACACTGATCATTTTGTCATTCGTTATTTAGCTAACAAACGTGTAACCAATGGTAGAGTAACTCGCTTCTTATTGTTGTTGCATAAGTTTGACATTACCATAAAATAAGGGTTAGGAAAAGAAAACCTTGTTGCAGGATTTTTGTCAAGAAATTGAGTTGCAATGGGTTCTTCCCTAGTTGAATACCAATTCCCGGATGAACATTTCTTTGTGGTAACTATCAAAACACACTAGTATGATGATGTAGAAAACTATCTAGTAGCTAGAAAATTGCCATCACATTTTCTGTCTCGTGAAAAGAAGCTTATTATCCAGTGTAGTGCACGCTTTTCATGGATGGACAGTTAGCTTTTTCATACAGGATTTGATCTTCAGATTTGATGATGTGTCAGATAAGATGAAATTTATGATATCCTTAAGACCTGTCATGATGAGCCTTGTGGAGGTCATTTTGATGATCAGAGAACTGGACACAAAGTATTACAAATGGGTTTTTTTTGGCCGACCATATTTAAATATGAAAAGAAATACGTCCATATTTGTTACAGGTCAATTTGGGCACATCAACCCTGACTTCCAGATCAGTACTATTAGGGTCCATCAATCCCTAATTCAATTGTTTTAATTCCATAATGAGGTAAACCTACATCATTCTTGCCTCCCAAGAGTTTCCATGACACCATTCGTACAAAAAAATTCCCTTAAGGAGATCAGCGCAGGTAGCCTTCTATCAGGGTACATTGCAATGCAAAAACTGCACTGACTAGGTGCGCTACAATGCACTTAGCCTTTTTTTCATTTGTGTTGAGCGAGATTCATCAAATTTTTTGAATGAATCCATTGGATTCCTCATCCAATGGATGCTTCTAGAAGTTTCTAGATGGATGGAACTTGCATTTGGATGAGGGAGGGGATGAATGAAGCTTAATCCATTATCCCTTCCTCCATGGAACCACCTCCCAATTTTGGCAGAGCATTCATGAGGGCCATTAATGGCTTAACCTCCTCCATTCAACTATAAATTGACCAAGCATTCAAAGGTTGATCTAGGTTGGAATTACTTGAGCTAAGGAAATGTTGTTTGAATGAGATTAGTAAGAATATTGTGATGATGTCGAACTGTCGCTTCATGAGGAGAGAAGGGTTTGAGACTGGAAGGAAGACACTAAATTGAGCATGAATATTCATGGGTTGTAATCTTTTCTTTTATCAATAAAGAATTCTAAGCTGTTTCCATTCATGTGTTTATATGATGTATATCGTATTCTAGATTTTATGATATGTTTAATTAACAGATCGTTATTTTATGCTTTCATGGGTTTTTGTCTCGGCTTCTATGCAGGTACTTTCCAAGTGAGTTAAGTATAAAAAGAAGCACTGAAATCGGTCAAAGGAGAGAGGGATCAGGCGAAAGTTATATGTTGGTACTTTTTCCTCCTTCTCTTATCTGTTAATTATAGGAAAATTAGCGAATTACTTTGTATGTTGTTTCTAGACTAGCTACTAGGTCTAGAGGGTTAGGCATTTGTAGAAATAGTAAATTTGCCCAAAAAAAATTTGTGACTCTGTTGGGGAGTGATCCTATCCCTTGTAGTAGCTTATCAATCTATTAAAACACTTTGAAATACTATATCTTCTGTCATTTATTGAATTCAAGTCCAAATTCACTGAAAATTGAGTCAAATTTGAGCATAAAATTGTCTTGTTATAATCAGTGCACCTCCATGACTGACACAATGCACTACAGTCCACCTTCTGCATAGACTCAGTGCGATTCAACGCACTATCTCTAACTGTGGCCTTCACTAATCCCTTTAGGGTCAGTTTTCCCATCTAGGAACTGAAAACGTTTGTCAATTTTCAGCAATTTGAATTGCTTGTTCGATGTAAGTGAGGTCTTGCCTCTGAAAATAGTTATTGTTTCCTTATTTTGACCTGATTTAGACTAGATTGTTGGATGTTTTTTATGTATTTGTTTTATCATTTATAGTCCATTGTCAAAAGGTAGTTTTGATCGATTTTTTCAAAAATGAAGTGTCGTAAAGTCTTCCTTCATAAATAATCAATTGATATATTTGTGCATTTGATTCATATTTTCGTTTAAAAGTGTCGAAAATCTTTGTTTCTTTAAAGATTGAAAGTGGCGTATAGTCTTCCTTTCCCTTTAAAAGAATTGTCATAAATCGACATTTTTTATGAAAAGAGTTTCTGAATCGTTTGTGCATTATCTTGTCTTATTGCATCATTCACATTAAGAGAAATTGAAAAGAAAAGGAAATACATGCAATTTTCATTTTAGAGTTTGAGTTTGTGTGTTCAAAAGGAATGGTTTAGGGAATTGCATTAGTTTTTCCTCTTTGTTGTTTGTTCAAAAAGTACTTGTATGCTCTATCCCTCATAGCTAGGATTTTCATTGCTGAAAACAAATGGAAAGAGTGCTTCTCATTTTAGTTGCATCCTTAGGAATTTCGAAAAACATCTCGTGGTGAACCCTCAAAGGCAAATTTTAAGCAATATCAACCTAAAATTTACATCAATTAACCTAATAACGCATTGGAACTTAACAAAAACATCTAGAGGTCTACACTAGAGACGTGTTCCGACATCTTAAAACCTAGTCATTGTCGTTTTCATTGAGGTTGGGTGGTTCGTCCTCTCTGATTCGATAAGTAATAGTATGGACTTGTGCTCCCTACACCATCGAGTATATAGTGGGAGACTCCAATAGGTTGAAATCCTTTATCCCTAGGAAGCTGAGTCTGCCGCCTTACCGATCGCAATGAACCAAACACAACATTCGGGAAGACTAACTATTGTACGTTAAATCCTTGGTAATTTCTCTTTCATTTGCCACCAAGGTGTATATTTCAGTTTTGTGATTAGTTTGGTAAACCCTCTTGTCTAGAATCTCCAGAGCAGTCACTTTCATTCCTTTTTGACTCCTTAAAAGAAAAGGTTCATCTCAGCACTCTTCCTTTCAGGCTCATTAAACATCGAAAGCGACTAGAGTCATCTTTTGTTTTTTCTCGACTCTTAAAAAATGAAAAATCAAAGTTATGTTCTAGTGTCGTAAAAGTTAATTGACCATGAATAAAATCCCTATTCCTTAGTTGAGTTTAGGTTGATAGAAACAATCACCAATTCTGGAGGAAGATCAACCTCCACTACATTGTTCGATGAGAGTTACGAGCAAACCACCCTTGCCATCGAAAGTGACTCCTATCCGATCAAGGCGGACTCGTCAAACTAAGTCTGGTACATCAAGATTTTCTGGTACTTCATTTGAATTACCAGAGCCACCTATCACGACTAGTACTAAGCCTCCAATTACTCCAACTATTTCTGGTAGATTTGTTACACAAGAAGAAGATACTCAACTACCTGAGGCCACTATAACAGAAACAAGTGTAAAAGTAACTGAAGTTGATCGACAACTTGAAGTTAATCAACTGGAAATTACTTCAAAACTTGAACCAATTCAATTGGAATTTAATCTAGAACCTATAGTAGTTGAAACTGAAGTCATTTCTGAACCTGAAGTGGATCATGAACCTTCCCTTGAAACAGAAGTTCTTTTACCAGAACATCTAGACTTTGACCTTGAACATTCCAAAGTTGTTACTGAAATACCTCAGTCATCTATAGTTCCTAAAACTCCATCTTCAACACCAAAAGTATTTTTCAGACCTCATGGTGAAATCCTTCCACTTGGATTAATTTCTATAGAGGAAGAAGTTGACGAAGATTCCACCCTTAGGAGTCCACATCATTTTGGACTTGGTTTGTATCTTTATTCTCAATCTCTTACTCATTCTAGTGCCGCCTCTGAGATACCACTTCATCCATTAGGTCAAAGTTTGGGTCAGGTAACCATGGCAGAACAACTGCAAACATCCCAGACTGCTTCATCTGATGCAGCTGTGACAAAATCCTTTGCTGCTACTTCCTTGATTTTTTCTACCACCTAAGTCACATTTATATGGATAACCGTCTATCCCAGCTGGTTTCCAGTCTATGTCTGGAATCTACTCAGGGTTTCTTCTTTACCATGGTCATCACCCATGTCATCATTGGGAATTTAACCTGGTTCTTCTGATCAAGGACAGCAATTTGATCCTGCTTACTAGTATCAAACTGGGCAATTTGGTGAACAAAGACCTGTATATCCTCTTAACACTAGATTTCCACCATATGGTCAGAAACATGCCTATTCACTACGTCCTCCCTATCAAGGAGGACAACCCTATGGTTATGTCTCGCCATATTCAGGTCAACCTAAAATGAGAGTCTGTCAGTGGCAGCTAACTATGCCACTACAACCAAGGCTTGTATATCCAACACAACCTATGCAAACTGAGCCGATTATTTCGACCCAACCTGTCGTAACTATGGAACCACAGATACAAGCTCAACCTGTTGTATCTCAACTTTTACAAGTTAGTTCTGCTACCTTGCAACCACAAGTTTTGAGTCAGCAAACCCAAACTTCTCAGGCTGTTATGCAACAATTGCTTGTTTCTAGGGTACAATTACCTCAGGTTAGAGTGCCAATATTTGGAGTGACTCAAGTTGCTACTAGTTTAGTTTATCCTCGGCCTCATCAAATTGGCGTTGGGGGAAAATTTCAAACTTCACAATTGATACCCCAACAACCTTAGCAGCCACAGTATCAACATCCTCCTTTTTAGAATATCCAACCTCAGTATGGGCCTGCTTTTCAAGCTGAACCTAGGCAAGGACAACATCAACCATATCAGGGCCGTATGTACCAAGCCCAACCCAGTTACAAACAATTGCAAGGTCAACCTGGTTTTAATCCATATACTGGATATGTCCCACCACCCTATCAAGGATATCCACCTTATGCGGGTATGCAAAGGAATATGGCACAAGCGATTCCCTCTTATCCCGGATATGCTCAACCTAATTTGAATTGAAAGTTTCCATTTGTGGCAACTTTATAATTACCGAATTTTAACCAGCTTACCAATGATCCAATTTTGTATGCACCTTGGTGGCCAGCAATTCCTCATAAGTTGCCTTTTGATATTCCAAATTTTAATGGAAATCCTGGACAAGACCCGTCAAATCACGTTATGACTTTTCATTTATGGTGTTCTTCGAACTCCTTGAATGATTATTCAGTAAGACTCTGTATTTTCCAAAGAACACTCACTGGTTCGGCCGCTAAGTGGTACATTGAATTGCCGAGAGCTTCTTTTAATAATTTCACCCATTTAGCCACTACCTTTTTGACCCACTTCCAGTTACCCATCAGATATGAAATTGGAACAGAACTTTTGACCAAATTTAAACAAACAACTTCTACTCACATATTAGATCATATTCATGAGTGGCATCATCGTTGTCAAATGGTTAAAACCTATGTTCCTGATCAGCTTTTAGCCGAGTGGTTCATTAAGTACTTATTTCCATCTATCACCAAGGATGTGGCTAAAGGTGGGGTTTTTATAGAAGAGCAAGTGATTTCTCATGCCCAATACTTGGATTTAATTTACACACAATCTGGCATGCTCTCTGAAAAAATTCCACATGCATCGCACCTAAATCAATCCATTCGACCTCCACCATCGAGTAGGGACTCTCATGTCGGCGACAGTGTGATCGGTTCCTTGAGCACACAAACTGAAAGTAAACCATCTGGTCAATCGCTTGCCATTTTGAATCAAACAGTAAATGCATCTGAGGTTCCTGCTTCCGAGATTAATGTCGTGTCATCTGACAAAGGTAAGAATCAAAAGCAACTAGGAAGCAAGAAGAAAGGGAAAAAGAAAAAGAAAACTAGAAACCCTCCTCAAGAGAAATCATCTGATTCCTCTAATCCAGGAAATAAACCTTGTTATCAATGTCTGATAAGTAATGACCAGCACCTTACAAGAGATTGTCCTCACCTCTCAGAAGTTTCTAAGCTGTTAAAAACTTCTACCACATTTGCAGTGTTAACAGATCTGTTTCCAAACCCGGATACCAATATGGTTGCAACTAAAAATGCTTATACATCCCATGTATTAATGTTATCCATATCAAAACCTAAGGACGAGATTTTTGTTCAGACACATAGTAAAGATTATGGTAATCTGTCATTTTCATCAAATAATCAAGCCATTGATCAACCTGGTTCTTTGACTTCGACCACATCATAAAATATTCCACTACCCATTTCACCAGAGTTAACAACAAAGCCACCTAAGGGAGTTGTGCATAAATCAATGTTTAAACCTCAAGCTCGAACTTTTCAAAATTATAACATAGTAGAAGATCTCACTCAGTCTCCTTCTGCTATGTCGACGTTTGAGGTGTTGCAAAATTTCCCCTCCTAGAAGTAGGCTTTATTGTCGGCAATAAGTGGAGTAGATCCACCAAATTCTAATCTTGTGGTTTTTAATCACTCCGGATATACACCACAGTTACCAGCGCAATTAGCTTTTCTAATTCAGGTTAAAGCTCTCAACAAAAATATTCATTGAACTATTATAGATGAGGGAGCTTCTACCTGTATTATGTCAATGAGCTGTTGGAAAACACTGGGGTCACCTACGTTGTCAAGATCACCAACCACATTGAAAGCTTTTGATGGAATAACATATACTTCATGTGGGATTTTGAATAATTTTCAATTAGAACTAGGGGGAAAAACGGTAACTGTTGAGGTTGAGGTGGTTGACGGACCCCTTGACTACAACATTTTACTTGGACGACCATGGGTTTTTGCTATGGCTATTCTTGTTTCCATGTACTTTCATATGACTTAATTTCCTCATAAACGAGGAAAAATTGTTATCGACCAAAGCTCATTTTTTGCCTCTAGTTCTCAAGTTATGGGAAGCATTATGTTTGTTAACGGACCACCGCTTTCACTTCAATCCATTGGAGTAGGTCTTTTCAAAGATCCCTCCCTAATGGGTACTTTCACACTTCCTCCACCATCTGGAATTTCAGAAGTTGCGAAAGTCGAGACATATAATATGTTATCCTCTACTTCATCTGATTTAAAGAGGATCACCAATAGTATTGAAGATGAAAGTTTTACTGAGGTTATACCACTAAGTCCCATAAAACTCACATAAAAATCAATTTCTCTTGATTGTGCACCATTTCCATATCCACATTCACCGATTGTATGGGTAGATCATTCACTTGAATACAGTACTTATTCCGATCATTTTGCTTCTATATATTCTACAGATGAGGAAATCATCTAATCAATGATGATAGGAGAAGAACCTTGGGAATATTATCTTCATCGTTCCCATCTTCCAGATTCCAGTGAAGATTATTTAGATGAGCTAGAACACCCTTCAATTGTAGATTTCTTTTCGAATTATGTTAGAATAGATTCGGTAGATTCTGAGCGTAATTTGTCTAACATAGAAGAAACCATTTCTATAGACATTTCGAGCAAGCCTAACATTGTAGAAAACATTCATGTTGGAAAATCTTGTTTTGGACCTTTAGAACTCGATATTTAGCGTGCTCTATTTTGTGAATTTAGAGATATATTTGCATGGTTATGAGGAGATGGTAGGCATTGATTCAAGCATTGTTGAACATCAAATCAAAATTTACCTTGATGTCAAACCAGTACGACAGTGGCTTCGACCTGTACATCCAAAGAAATTTGTTGCCATTAAGATAGAGGTTGAAAACATTTTTCGTGCTGGCTTCATTTACCCTGTACCTCTTACCGATTGGGTATCAAATATTGTTTCCGTGATGAAAAAGCAAGGAACAATCCGAGCCTGTCTTGATTACCAAGATGTAAATAAAGCATGTCCAAAAGACAATTATCCTACACCCTTCATTGACCATATTATTGACGAATGTGCCAGATGTGAAATATTTTCATTCATGGATGGATTTTCCGGCTACAATCCAATCAATATCTGCCCAAAGGATCAGTCAAAAACTAAATTTATTTGTCCTTGGTGCACATTCACATATAGGAAGTTACCTTTTGGTTTGAAGAATGCAGGGGCTACATTTCGAGGGCAATGAACTATGACTTCCATGACATTAAGAACATTTTACAACCATATCTTGATGATTTGCCTACTCATTCACGAAAGCAGACTGATCACCTGCAGCATCTTACAGCAATATTCTTACAGTGCCGACACTAAAAAATAAGGCTCAATCTGCACAAGTGTGTGTTTTTTGTTTGCTCTGGTCAATTTCTTAGATTCTTGGTCTCAAAAGATGGAATTTGAATCAATCTAGCTAAGGTTCAGGCAATACTTGACTTGCCTCCGCCTTCGAATTTATTAGAGTTGCAAAAACTTCAAGGGAAAGCAAAATTTCTGAGGAGGTTCATTCCAAACTATGCTAAAATGGCTAAAGGTTTTACTCGTCTGTTGAAGAAAGAGGTACCCTTCCATTGGGATCAGGTTGTGCAAGCTTCCTTTAGTGCTCTTAAAGATTCCCTGATTAGAACATCATTAATGTATGCCCCAAACTATCAACAAGACTATTACCTGTATCTTGTCGTTGAAGATACAACCATTGGATTGGTTTTAGTCCAAGAAGAAGATGGAATAGAACATCCAATATATTATTTGAGTCATAATCTCAATGATACATAAATGTTACAGGGAAAAGTGTCTATATAGAACTGCTCTATCCCACTAAGGTGTGACAGTTGCCTTAGAAACAAACAGAGAAAAACTACTTTTGTTTTTCCTTTATGAATTATAGATAGAGAGGAACAGAAAGACCAACCTCTGTCTTGTGCTAATCCTTCGATTCGATCCCTCTCTTCTTTGATATTCCTCAGCTACCTGCTCCCTTGCACGCCCAACTTCACAAAGTACCTGTAAGATCACAGAAGCATAGCACTATACAAAGACATGGATCTATATTCATAAACAATCTAGGATCAGATGTAAAATGACCATACAAATGTAACAAGCATCAATGATACAAAAGCATGGAGGAAAACTCAAATAGTTTTTATTGATAAACAAGAAAAGATCCTAGAGGAGTTACAACCAGTTATTCCGACCCAGCATCAACCTCCTAGCAAAGAAGCCCCTCTTCACCTCAAACAAAGCTTAGATCACCCAACAATCTGATGTTTGTCTCTAGAAACCAACATCAATTCCTTACAATATGCAAAATTCCAACCTCTGGATCTCTGGGATGAGGGATCCATATATAGATATCTGTAAGGGGGATGAGTCAGCTTTTGATTTGATTAGTGTCTTCTCTCTGATAGTTCTTGCTTCCACTTGGAGACTGAAGGCCTCTTACTCATCCTTGGTCGAATTCAGTGAGGCAAGTGTCACAGGAGAAGATTCTGGAAGCTTCCATTGCCTCTCCACCTCGCGGAATGACACTGCCATTTGTCCTTTCTCACCCATCGCACCCCACAGAAGGGACTTTTGAAATGCAACGCACCCTCACAGTGTATTTAGGTGAGATGCAACACACTTAGCCAGTGGAGCAGCTGCAATGATCTTGTTTTGACCAATTCTGAGCAGTTTCTCATGGAGACTTCTGGGAGAAGCTGTAATCTATTGACCTTGCTCCTTTAGGGGTTAGAAGAACACTTTTAGGGACTTAGGAGCCCTTGGTTTATGGTCATTTCATGCTTAAGGTTGTAGGGCACAAAAATGTCTATAACAGTTGCCCCCTAAAGTATGAGGCCGTTAACCTTTTGGTGTCGGGTGAAATGCTTTATTATGAGGATCAGAAGTTCTTTCAATGCTGGGAGGAGACCTGTAATAAGATACAATACAATACATTATCTTCATACTATTTTCATGATCTAGCTGAGGCGGGCATTCCCATGCTCAGCTTTATAAATTCATTTTTATGTACATAGGACAGACAATCGTCTGAGTGTAGACTGATGATTCTGATAGAGCCATCATCCTTTTGAGTGGATGATTATCTGTGCAGCAATGATGTACATTTAATGTCTTTATTTCCCTGAATATATATCGCAGTCCGGATGGATGAAACTAGATCTGGGGTCTTCAATCTCGTCCGATCTTCACTCGAAGTACAAGTCGATCCATGTGAGAAATGTTCTGAAGTCAAACATGGAAAGACATCGCTTGATTACCAGTCAATGATGTAAACTGTTAACAAGCACGAGAGGAATCACCGATAATGATAATGACCCTCAAGGTACTGCAGTACAATTCACGTGGTGTGAATAAAGGACTTGGCGTCGAACACCACGTAAAATCTTTCGGTCGAAGGCCATTGATGTAAACCTGTCGCCGGAAGTGATAAACTTGACATTGAGGCATGCAAGCTTCAAAGTACTGAATGGGGTGTTCCTAGATCAAATTCTTGGATAATGAGCTGATGTCGACAATAAGTGATCCGTCACAGGAGGGCCTTAATGAATCCCACATCAATGACACGGAACGGAGCAAATGATATTAATGGAGGTGAAAACAATCTGGTGATATAAGGTTCAGGGTGGCGGTCATGAAAGAATGGAGTAAAATGTATGGTAGTGGGTGAGACAAAGGTGAATTCTCTGAATGACTTCTCTTGAACATATCGGCGACACTGATGTGATGGATTGGTAGCATTAACCCCAAATGTGGATGGTATGGCGTGACCATGGTGATGTGACCGGTGAATGAAACAACCCAACCCGACTCAGACACAGAGTGGAAGTGTCATGTTCAAGAGCGACTTGCTACCAATAAAGTTTCTTTGAGTTTTCTTCCCAATTTTCCCCAGTCATTGCTGACCAGTACCTCTTTATTTTTGTCAATCTTGAGGAGGATAACATATGCTTGTTCTATAATTTTCCCTTCGGGCAAACCCATCGCTATGTTTTAACGAGCCTAGCGATAGTGAAACTCGTTCTCGTCTATAGATAGGTTTGTCGCTATTAATCTTTTTAACAAGTTTAACGACAAAGATAACTCGGTCCTTTTCAATTTTAGAGAGTCTAAAAAGGAACGTAAAGGTAACTCTAAAATTCCTTTTTCTTCATCCAATCCCTTAAGTCCGAAAAAGTATAAAACAATACAGAAGGGATGAATTTTCGATACTTTTAATGAGCCGAACAAAACAAGTGCTCGATCTTTTTGCGTAATAATCCCTCAGGTCCAAAACGATTAAAATCTAGAGGAGGGATAGCACTTCCTGTCCCTTTAACGAGCTGGAGAGGCCAATGCCTTGGCAATATTTTCATATTTTACGAGTCAGTTGAAAAGAGCTTAAAGGAGACTCGTCTTTTGAGGAACGAGTGATAAAATGGGTAGCAGCTGATTCCAGGTAAGGTTTGGAATTTTCCAATCACGGCAGTGTCACAAGGATGGCTAGTGAAATCACTCTTCGCAGTTGTTCCTCAAAATGGGTAAACAATCAAATGGAGGTGAATGATCGGCCAATGAAAAAGTGGAGGTGACGGTGCAAACACGACCAAGGCTTTAATGTCTGAAGTACTACATTCATGATGGTTATTTACCAGAGAATAGTTCATTTTTTAATGAGCTTAAACGCGGGTGGAAACATTTGCTCATGTCTTATGTTTATTTTTTAACAAGCTTGAACTATGTGCTAAAAATGCTCGATCAATCCAGTCGTGTGATAAGAATGTCTCATATAAAACGATGATTTTTAGAGTTTTGCCCCACATCCTTTCTTTATGCAAGTTAGGAAATGACCAATCCAAAAAAACAGATAAATGATCACTCTTTGCTTGCACTCTAAAAGGTTTGCATGCCCCCAAGTATAAAACAGAGTTTCAAGGTCACCTTTTATTCGAGCTGGCAAAACATTTGTTTTATCAGGAAAGGTATACCTCTTTCAGGCTACCCAAAGATTGCTCTATTCACAACGCAAACAAAACACTTCTTCGGCGATGTCTATCGAAATAGACAAAGGTGAGCGGCGATGCTCGCCAACCCACATAACTTTGACAAGAGGATCTTATTCCAGTCCAACTCCCTCTTCCAATCACGGACGGGAGTACGGAGGTCATATCCTCTCGCGGAAACCTACCCTATACCCGAAGTTTTCCTGCCGAAGCAGAACAGGGTGCACCTGCCTTAGCCGGTGTCGTACTGGTTTGACATCTGGATACATCTTAATTTCGTGTTCAATGATACTTGAGTCAATGCCTGGAATTTCACTGTATGACCAGGCAAAGACATCTCTAAATTTGCGAAAAAGAGCGTTATATATTTCCAGTTCTGAAGGAGAACAACATTTGCCAACATAAATACTCTCTACAACATTTGTTTTGGTCGAGATATTTATGGCTATAGTCTCTTCAATGTTGGACAAGTTTCGTTCGGAATCCACCGTGTTTACAGTATTTGATAGGAAATCAAAGACTGAAGGATGATAAAGGTCATCTTGAGTATCTTCTCCACAACCTGGGAGAAGGGAACGATGGTGGGAATCATTCCATGGTACCCCTTCAGTTACCATTGATTGGACAATTCCTTCGTCGGTGACATGCACTTGCAACCAAGGATCTGAAGGGGTACCATATTCTTTAGACCTGTCTATCCAAACGCTTGATGAGCATTGATTTGGGTTTGCCTCCCATGCTAGGAACATTGATTGCTACAATATTTCGGTTGGACTTGGGGGCAAAACCATTGCATGATCCATGTCGATATCGTTTTCTGAGATCTTTTTAGAAGATATCATGTTGCAGGTTCCTATCAATGCTACTTCCGCCAGGTTGATTGGAGGTGGAAGGGCGAAAGTTCCCATTAGTATAGGACCTTCTAATAGGCCTACTCCGATATTTTGAAGCGAATGGGGGCTTCCATGGATCATGGGAATGCTTCCTGTAACTTGAGAACCATTGGGGAGGAAGATTTGTTGATCGACGATTGTAATCCCTCCTTGGAAGGGAAATGCAATCTTCCTAAAATAGGTCGACACAACAACCACCATAGCATATATCCATGGCCTTCCTAGTAGGATGTTGTAATCAAGATTTCCATCGATTACTTCAACATCTATTTCTACCGTTTTCCCTCCTAGTTCAACTTTCAAGTTACTTAGAATACCATATGGGGTATATGTCCTTCCGTCGAATGCTTTTAATGTCATCGAAGATCGCAACAAGGTTGGAGATCCTAAAGTTTTCCAGCAACTCATCGACATAATGCATGTAGATGCCCCCTCATCAATAATTGTTCGATGAACAGTTTTGTTGAGGGCTTTCACTTGAACAAGGAAAGCTAGTTGAGCCGGTAATTGAGGATCGTATCGTTTATGATCGAAGGATACAAGATTGGAATCCTTTGGGTCTATCCCACCAATGGCTGATAATAAAGCCTGCCTTTGGGATGGGCAATTCTGTAGTACTTCAAGAGTCGACATAGCGGATGGTGATTGTGCCAAATCTTCCACTATATTATAATGTTGTGCCGCTCTAGCGCGGGGATTAAACATCGACTTGTGTGCTACTCCCTTTGGCGGTTTTATTGTCAATTCAGGAATGATGGGTGGCGCAACTTCTGTCGAAGTTGTTGTCGAACTACTAGGTTGATCTTTATCATTGTTGTTCGACAGCTGTGGATTCCCATAATCTTTGTTCCTTGTCGATATCAAAGCATCATTTTGTTGTTTTGAAACCGAAAACATTAGCACTTGAGACGGGGAAGCATTTTCACTTTCAACCAGATTTGTTCCTGGATTTGGAAACGGATCAGTCAACACTACGGAGGTTTTTGAATTCTTGAAGAATTTTTTAACCTCAGCTCTATTTGGATAATTTGCGGTCCAATGATCCTCATCGCATATAAGGCATGGATTTTTTGGTTTCCTATCTCTAGGAGGGTTTGAAGAACATTTTTCAGGTGATGATTCCTCCTGTTTCTTCTTCTTCCCTTTGCCTTTCTTCTTGCTCCCTGGTTGTTTGGTTTCTTTGCCTTTATCTGTCGATACGGCATTTACTTCCGAAGCAAGAAGTTCATCTTTTGCATTTTGACTTGAAATATTACGGGCCGTTTTGGATGTAGCCTTTGTCAATTTCGTGTCTGTTGTGCCAATCACGCCATCGCCGGCCTGAGAGTCATTGTTCGATTTAGGAGGAGGAGGAATTGAGAATTCCGGTCTAGGGGCGTCAGGTATTTTATCGTAGAGCATGCCAGACTGAGTGTAAATCAAGTCTAGATATTGTGCACGAGCGATAACTTGCTCTTCTGTTACGAGTCCCCCCTTTGCCACATCTTCCGTGATGGAAGGCAGTAATAACTTCATAAACCATTCAGCTAAGAGCTGATCGGGGACATACGTTTTTACCATTCTACGACAACGTCGCCACTCATGTATATGATCAGATATGTGAGTGGTCGTTGTCTACTTGAAGTTGGTAAGAAGTTCTGTTCCCGTTTTGTACCTTATTGGTAACTGAAAATGGGTTAAAAAGGTTGTGGCTAAGGTACTGAAGTTGTTGAACGAAGCTCTAGGCAATTCGATGTACCATTTTGCCGCCGGACCCGTTAACGTCCTCTGAAAGAGGCGAAGTCTTATCGAATCATCATTTAGGGTGTTCGATGAACACCATAGATGAAAGGTCATCACGTGATTCGATGGATCTTCACCCGGATTTCCATTAAATTTAGGAATATCTGATGGAAGTTTATGCGGAATCGCTGGACACCAAGGGGCGTAAGCGATTGGATCGTTTGTTAACCAATTTAAATCAGGTAACTCTAAAGTTGCCACAAAAGGTAACTGCTGATTCAGGTTAGGTGAAGCATACCCAGGATAAGATGGATTGCCTGAGCAGTGGGTCTTTGCATACAAGCATAATGCATTTGATGCTAGTATGTTTGGTAAGTTTGGTGGCCATGACCATTGTAAAATGGTTGATTTTGACCGTTTTGAATGTACGTCTGTCCACTATTAGCAAAGATTTGTTGCTCAGAACCTTGGTATACTTGCTGGAATTGCAGTTGTTGGTATTGTACTAGCCATGGTTGTGAAGCCATGTGCTGTTGACTGATACTAACGGTTTGACCAAGATGAGGGGTAATTGTACCCGTCTGAACCTGTGTCATTCCACCAGTCGGCGATTATGGTTGAGTCGCAGGGTTAAGGGGCTGTTGCATTACAACCTGAGAAACCTGAGGTTAGCATACAATAGGCATCGCTTGGACTTGCGACACCATCACAATAGCTGGCGTAGTTGGGATATTTGACATAGGTAAGCATTGTTGCATCGAGTATACAACTCTTGGTTGTTGAGGTAGTATAGGTACCCAACCACTTGACGTAATTCCAATATAACCTGAATGTGGTTGTGAACTCCCGTATGGGTACCCTCCCAGAGGGGATAATGAAAGGGTATACTGCCCCCATACAGTGGTAATCCAGAACTCAAGGGAATTGTTTTCCCTTGGGGGCCAGACTGCCCAAAAATTGACCTCCAAATGGATCAACTTGTTGAGACTCAACATAAGAGTTTCCGGATATTATTCCGGATGAACAAACAGAAACAGACCATACTGTCGAAATAGCCCCTGAGTGGACTCCTTCTATCGGTTGAGAGGTAGTTGGGACAGATGGTATACCGGCGAACATTGTCGGAGTGATAGCAGGGAGTTCTGCCGTCGCTGTGTCAGACGACACAGTCCTAGATGTTGACGGTTGTTCAAAAATTTGTAGTCTATCCAAAAGATTACCTAGCGATTCTACAGGAGCTTCCGCTGGTGGTAGACTAACTTCTGATGAAGAAGGATATAGAGTGACCCCGACTCCAAATTGCGTTGGAGAACTTGTTTGAGGATCTTCTACAATTTCTTCTATGGCAATCAGACCAGGTGGAAGGGGAAGACCGTCAGGTCTGTAGAATATTTCTGGTGCCAAAGAAGGTGTGAAATCGGCAGCAACAGATGTTTGAAGAGCAAGACTCTCCGAACCAGTTGGAACTGGTTTGGTAACACAAGTGTTTACTCTCAGACTAGGATCAGTATCACTATCCTTCTGTGGCTGCTGAACTTCTTCTGTAGAGGCAGGGATTCCAGAAATGTTTGGAGTAACCGGAGTCTCCGATGTCATTGGAACACTTGTTCTAACTTTAATAGGAGATTTGGAACCGGTTAAATGAGTTCGCTTTTTCTGTACTGGCTTTGATTTCGGAGACAAAGACGGTTGACTCGTAAGCCTCCGCGAACGACGGGGTTACAGTTGACTTTCTTCCACGATTGCGGATTACTTGATCAACTAAAATAAAGGGGAAGTATGTTTCCGAATTAAATGAATTTTAGACGCTTTGACAAAACTTGTTTTTTCAGTTTTTAAGAGTCGAGAAAAAACAAAAGATGACTCTAGTCTCCTTCGATTTTTAATGAGCCTGAAGTGACAAGTGCTCAGATGGACCTTTTTCGTTAAGGAGTCTGAAATGGAATGAAAGGGACTGCTCTGGAAGTCTAGGTAGAGGGAGTACCAAAACAATCGCAAAACTGCAGAATACTTTTTACGATACGGTAGTCAATCTTCCCGAATGCTGTGTTCAGTGCATTATGATCGATAGGGCGGCAGACACGACTTCCTATGGATAAAGGATTTAAGCCTATAGGGGTCTCCCAAAATATACTCGACGGTACGTGGGAGCACAAGTCCGTACTGGGACTTATCGTCTCAAAGTGGAGGAATCACCCAACCATCAGTGAGAACAACAGTTACTAGGCTTTACTACGCCGGAATACGTCTCTAGCCTAGACCTCTAAATGTTGTGCGTTAAGTTCCAAAGCGTTGTTAGATTCATTTAATTTATTTTAAGTTGATCTTGCTTATGAATTTTGCCTTTCGAGTCCACCACGAGATGTAGATGTAATTCCTAAAATGCAATCTAAAGATGATAAACAAGCTTTTTATCTTTTTTATGCAATGAAAATCCTAGCTACTAGGGAAGAGAAAGACAAAATCTTTTCACAAAGAGCAAAGAGCACACTGTAAATGCACTTTCCTAAATCAAGCCAAACAGACTGTCTATATGCAAACACACATGCATGTATTTGTTTTCGACTTTCTTAGTATATGGATGTTAAAAAGAAAGCTGATGTACAAATCTAAATTTCTTTTCAAGCGACAAATATAAACAAGCTTCTTTTTGAAATAAAAAATAGAGATGATTACGACACCTTACGATTTTGAAATGAATACTTGTTTTTGACACTAGAAAATTACAAATTCAGACCAAAGGCAATAGTAACAGGATAATCGACCATCAACAGCAATCAAACTTTCTCCTACGATCGAAATCGACACTTGCGACAGATTCAAATCAAAGGACGACAGTACGACTACGCTACTTTTGCAAAGGAAAACTGTAAATGACTCAACAAACGCACAAAAACATCTACAGTTCTTTTGTACAAAGGAGGCGGAATAAAAGTAAGGAAAAGGAGTTTCAAACAGACATACATTGATCACAGGCAGCAAAATACAGGAATAGAACTGGAAAGAATGAAGCATAGAAGCCACAGCTGCATAGAGCTAGTCTGATCAGCGCACCTGTAACACAGAGAATCTGAAATGCAGCGCAGGTTGTCCACTCAGGAAGTGCGCTGAAATTCAGAATCTCTGAACAGTACCTGCGCTGGGCCAGAAACGAGACTCTGTTCGGGTTCCGGGTCACAGTTTGCAGTTCAGTTCTTGGTTTTCGGCCGAGTAAAAAGCAATCAGTAATGCAACAATCAGGGGTAGATCTAAGGAGGATCTAAGAGCTATCACAAGGGCAATCAGATAGTTTGTGAATTAGTTGTTTAAATCATAAACAGATCTAGTAGATGGATTGAAGAAGCAGTTATCTACTTTGCATTCGTTATGGAAATGCAGTTCGAATGCTACTTGTAAGTTCATGAAACAAACAACAAAGAATGATAAAAAAACAAACTAATTAGCTTCCCCAGTGGAGTCGCCATTTTGTTACAGGGAAAAGTGTCTATATAGAACTGCTCTATCCCACTAAGGTGTGACAACTGCCTTAGAAACAAACAGAGAAAAACTACTTTTGTTTTTCCTTTATGAATTATAGATAGAGAGGAACAGAAAGACCAACCTCTGTCTTGCGCTAATCCTTCGATTCGATCCCTCTCTTCTTTGATAGTCCTCAGCTACCTACTCCCTTGCACGCCCAGCTTCACAAAGTACCTGTAAGATCACAGAAGCATAGCACTATACAAAGACATGGATCTATATTCATAAACAATCTAGGATCAGATGTAAATTGACCATACAAATGTAACAAGCATCAATGATACAAAAGCATGGAGGAAAACTCAAATAGTTTTTATTGATAAACAAGAAAAGATCTAGGAGGAGTTACAACCAGTTGTTCCAACCCAGCATCAACCTCCTAGCAAAGAGGCCCCTCTTCACCTCAAACAAAGCTTAGATCACCCAACAATCTGATGTTTGTCTCTAGAAACCAACAACAATTGCTTACAATATGCAAAATTCCAGCCTCTGGATCTCTGGGATGAGGGATCCATATATAGATATCTGTAAGGGGGATGAGTCAGCTTGTCATTTGATTAGTGTCTTCTCTTTGATAGTTCTTGCTTCCACTTGGAGACTGAAGGCCTCTTACTCATCCTTGGTCTAATTCAGAGAGGCAAGTGTCACAGGAGAAGATTCTGGAAGCTTCCATTGCCTCTCCACCTCGCGGAATGACACTGCCATTTGTCATTTCTCGCCCATCGTACCCCACAGAAGGGACTTTTGAAATGCAACGCACCCTCACAGTGTATTTAGGTGAGATGCAACGCACTTAGCCGGTGGAGCAGCTGCAATGATCCTGTTTTGACCAATTCTGAGCAGTTTCTCATGGAGAACTTCTGGGAGAAGCTGTAATCTGTTGACCTTGTTCCTTTAGGGGTTAGAACAACACTTTTAGGGACTTAGGAGCCCTTGGTTTATGGACATTTCATGCTTAGACTTGTAGGGCACAAAAATGTCTATAACAATAAATAAAATACTCTTATGTTGAAAAGTTAGCTTTGGCAGCCGTTCAAGCTGTGCAGAGGTTTTGTCACTATATTCTCCTGTGCAAAACTACGATTATCTCCGATTGAGACCCTATGGCATAAATTTTGTCATGTCAATTGCTAGGGGGGGAATATTGAAAGTGGATAGTTATATTGCATGAATTTTATCTAGAATTCATAAAGTCCAAGTCAAAGAAATCTCTCATATTTGTCGAACTAATTTCCGATCTTCCCTAATACTCCAATGATTGAACATCAGAAACATCAATCTTGGATGAGTCTCTGTTTCTCATTTCGTCAAGTGATCCATGATATGGGGATATACTATCTATCTCTTGACCCAAGCTTTCTGGCCCAATACCTCTCCTTCTCAACAGTGACATACCTGATACCAAGCCAAAAATTATCTAATCATTGGTGACATGCTTTATCAACGTGATATCGATACAATTTTATGTAGGTGCCTCACTCATGACGAGGCCGAGAAAGCTTTGAATGAATGTCACTCAGGTGCTTGTGATGGACATTTGTCCAAATATGCAATAGCACAGAGAATTATCTGTGCTGGTTACTTTTGGCCAACCTTATTCAAAGATTGCATCATTTCCGTCAGAAGTTGTCATGCATGTCAAATATTCGATCGGAAAGCTAGATTACGACTTGCACCTTTGCATCCAATAGTCGCTATTGGACCATTTGCTAAATGGGGCATTGATTTGATGACATGTAACCCCACCTCGACTGAGGGGCATGGGTATATTATGCTTGTTGTTGACTATTTTACGAAATGGGCTGAGGCGATGCCTACATTAAAGAACAATAGCGAAACGACTACATTGTTTTTCTTTAACCATGTGGTTTCCAGGTTTGGTGTACCACAACCCATAGTTACAGATCATGGGTCGCATTTTCGCAATCACATGATGGTTGAGTTGACTACCAAATTAGGATTGTCACATGATAGTTATACTCCATATTATCCACAAGATAATGGACAAGTTGAGGCTATCAACAAGGTCCTTAAGTCCATGTTGCAACGAATGATTGGAGTTCATAAAAGAAATTGACATTTAATCATGTACTCGGCTTTGTGGGCATATCAGACCTCCATGAGAAATGTTGTCGGATTCACACCCTTTCAGTTGGTGTATAGTTTGGAAGCAGTCTTGTTGATTCAATGTGAAATTTCATCACTCAAACTTGCAATTGACCTGCTACCTAATACTTCTGAGGAAGAAGCATGTTTCTTGGAATTAATCCATCTGGATGAAACCCGTTGTGATGCCACATTGGCTAACGAAGCGCACAAGAAACAATTAAAGGCGCAATATGATCAAAATTTCAAGCCTCGTGTCTTCTCAGAAGGTGACCTAGTCTTGCTTTACGATTAGGAGTCTGATAAAATTGGAGGAAAATTCAAACCACTTTGGATGGGTCCTTATATTGTTAAGCGCATTTTTACGAAAGGTGCCCACTAGTTAGTAGATTATGACAAAATTCCATTTTCTAAGCCCAGAAATGGGTTGTATTTAAAATGTTACTATGCTTAGTTAAGTATGGTAAAACTCATGTAAATATGCTTGGATTGCATGTGTGAGTGTGTTTCTTTTAGGGTTTTTATTTCGTCAAGTAATCCCCTTCGCATTTGTTGCAAGAAGTCAAACTTTTCAGAACCATTTTTTGGTTATGATGACAGTGTTAGTCATAGTAGACAGAACCTATCTTCTGTAGCATGGGCTATTTTCACTCCAAGCGGTGATTTAATGAGTTTTATAGGGATTTTTATTGGTCGATCGACAAACAATATCACTGAGTATAGTGCGTTGATTGAACTTCTCTCTAATGCCATTTCACTTGGCATTCACTGAATTATCATTAGGCTGGACTCATAGCTCATTGTGCTACAAGTTACTGGCATTTATACTGTCCAAAACCCAGCAATTCTTAGAGTTCGTATTTTGGAAAGGTATTTCGAGTTTATTCAATATCAACATATTTCCAGAAGTCTAAACACATTAACAGACTCTCTAACAAATTATGTGTTAAATAGACATTTGCAACATATGTAAAGTAAATATTTTCAATTAGCATCATTAGTTGAATAGGATTGCATCACTCAACCATAATAAAACCCTGAAAGTAAAATAGATAATTGTAAAAAAAAATTACAAACAGTTAGTGTCCAAGACAAAATTGGTCATCTGACCCAAAACTAAAATGTATGAAGAAAAAGTATCTTACTAAACTAGTGGTGCTCATGATAGCAGGTCACTGCTTGTGCTATCATATGCAGAAGTCTCATCCAATGACCTGGTACACCAATAGTGTAGCGTTGAAGCCGCATAGGTAGCTCCTCAATCCAAACATCTGGAATTCCCATGGTTAATCCCTCTATATGATCTTGCAATTCAGCTAGAGTCTCGGCCAAATCCAAATCTCGGAGAATCGCTCTCCCTACAAGTCTCTGTGCTGGTCCATCTACATCTCGTGGGTCTCCTATAGGTTGAATAGGTATGATATCTGTATACATAAAAATTTGATTTTTTTTAGTCTTGGAATTAATAAAAAACACCAAAAAATGCAAAAACTTTAAAAATTGAAAAACACTTGGTCAAATAATCTACCAATAGCACCCCACATTTCTCCAGTTGGTAGTGGTAACTCTAGATCGCCATGAAAATCCATTCTTGAATATGGATATTCTACAAAAGTCATCTCCTGTCGATTGAACCATTCAAATAATGTAGGGGTAAATACGATCGAAGAATGGGAACCATGCCTCGCCATAAGATCTGTCCACCTCTGCATCAGTGGGCCTCTCAGTCCAGATACACCGAGTGAAATGAGTTGTGGTTGCAAGAGAGGAATTCTCTCCAAGGCAAAATAAATCACGATCGATCCATAGCCGAAATTATTTATCTTTCCTCTTTTCACCTTGGTCAGTTTCTCTTTCGCAGATGAAAAGACAGCCCCGCAACAGTTGAACACTTTTGGCTCTAAACATTCTAAAGCATACTGCATGTATGATTTGTTGGCTAAATGAATCGTGGAACTGCCAGCCAATCTGGCAGTGGTAAAAAGGATCATCCTTAGTGGTAAATCACTAACATCTTTTATAAGTATCCTTCCATCTCTGCTAGGCTGGGCACCCTGCCTACAGAACTGTTGCACATGATCTTTCACTAGTCTGCCCCGTGGGCAAGACCTGTTAGTGAAATGGGGGCACCCTGCCTTGACAGTCCAGTTAGGAAATTATATATCATTGATGGTAATAGGGACCTCTTTGTCCCAAATGTGAAAATATTGATTGGTTGGATCCCATGATTGAACAAGGAACCGTAAAAGATCCATCTGCTGCCACATGTTGGATAACTGGAAATACTTGAGTAACCCACAATTTATTTGGGCCTCAATTATTCCCAAATTACTCAAGGCTATGATATCTTATTCTTCATGCTCTCATTCTCTCCATATGATTACCATTTCAATACCTGAATTGAAAAAGAAACCCTAGGGACCTCAAAACCCTAAAATGTTCTTGACTAAAACAGGAGATAAAAAGAATGAAATGAAAGGGAATAGAGTTAGTTCCTACCTGATACAAAAATCACAAGGAATGATCCCCTCAATCCTTCGCAATCAACTGGTGAACTTCGTGAAAAAACTCCTCCAGAAATCAAAAGGTAAAAATGAGATGGTGAAAATGAATGGTAAGAACCAGGTTTTATGTTTATTTCTTGCACATTAATCGAGTAAACATTGGTTTTTATTTATTTAATCCATGAACATGTATTGTTTAATCTATTTTCATGGCATATTGAGCAGGATTAACAACTGACAAGTACTTATGACGTGCTTACGTGTAAATTGAACATCTTTGACCACAAAGAAAACTTTTATCGCTTTTTCGAGCTTTGTTAAAAACGAAAAAGGAACCCCCTTGGAGTCCTCTTTAAGCCCTTTTCAGACTCTCTAAATATGAAAAGATTGCCGAGCGCTTGTCATTTCTATCTTGTTAATGGATTAGAATCGATATCTACTCAGTATAGTTTTACCCCTTCTTCGGGTTGAGATAGATTAACTACGAAAAAGGTACTCCTTGGTCAAACATGATCAATTGGTTCTCTCTTGTATTGTTTTATGCTTTTTCTAACTTGAGACACAAATGTACGAAAAAGAACTAGTGGATTTTCCTTTTATTCCCTTTTTCAGACTCTCCAAATGTGAAAAGGATCGTGTTATCTTTGTTGTTAAACTCATTAAAAAACATTTAATAGTGAAAAACTTGTCCATCTAGACAACACAGAGTTTCACCTTCACTAAACTTGTTAAAACATCAAATAGCAATGGATTACCCCGAAGGGTGAAATTATACAACAAGCATATGTTATCTTCCTCAAGCTTGATAAAAATAAAGGGGTACTGGTTCGAAATCACTGGGGAAAATGGGAAAATGACTGAGAAAAATTTATGGTAGCAGGTCGCTATTGAGCATGACACTTTCACCTCATCACCGTGACTATGTGGGATGGATCATTCAGATTGATTGTTATCACACCATTGGTCTGTCATACCATCCATCACTTTGTTTTTGGTCAATGCTACCAATTCACTTCAGTTTCATTGATATGTTCAAGAGAATTTAATCAGTTCGAAACTTCATCCTTTACAATACAATAAACCTTCATTTTCATGCTTGCCATTCCTGAACCTTGTTTCGTTAGTCGATGTTTCATCTCAAAAATAATTTATCTCATTTTGTGTCATTGACGTGGGATACGTCAAGGCCCTCCTGCGACGAGTCATTTCTTGTTGACATCAGCACATCATCCAAGAAGTTGACTTAGAAACACCCCTTCAGTAACTTGAGGCTTGCATACATCAATGGCAGGTTTCTCGCTTTCAGCGATAAGTTGACATCATTGGCCTGCGACTGAAAGACTTCGTATGGTGTTTGAAATCAAATCATTTATTCACACCATGCGAAATGTACTATAGTACCTTGAGTGTCATTATCATTATCAGTTATTTCTCTTGCATCTGTTAATAGCTCACATCATTGGTTGGTAATCAGACGATGTCTCTCCATGTTTGACTTTAGATCATTTATTCAAATGGTTAGACTTATATATTGAGTGAAGATTGAATGAGATTAAAGACCCTAGATCTAGTTTCATCCATCCGGGCTGTGATATATTTTCAGGAGTACTATATAAAATGTACAAATGGCCTTACATTCATGGGTCTATATGTGTAGATGACTATATTTGTACATGTAATGAAAGTTTATAAGCTGAGCATGGGTATGCCTTCCCTCAATTAGTTCATGAGAAAAATAAAAGTGTCATGATATTTGTATTATAACTGATGCAGGTCACCTTCCACTTCGAAACCTTCTCTCCAAATGGTAAAGCATCTCACTCGACATATTTATTTTCGACTTCATGCTTTAGGGGGCAACTGTTACAGGTCAATTTGGGAAAATCAACCCCGACTTCCAAATCAATAGTATTAGGGTCCATCAATCCCTAATTTAGTTGTTTTCATTCCCTAATGAGGTCAAACTACATCATGCTTGCCTCCCAAGATTTTCCATGACACCATTCATCCAAAAAAATCCAGCCTTCTATCAAGCTGCACTGTAATGCATAAACTACATTGTGTTCGGTGTGGAGCTTGATTATCTTATGTATTCAAAGGTTTTAGCCAGATGTATACCCCAGGAAGAATGTACACCCCTCTAAGCGAGGGGGTGCGAGGGGGACTTGTCCCCCCCCCCGCGAGGGTCTGGGGGGCTAATCCCCCCCGAATAGGGGGTCCGGGGGCCAGCGGTCCCCCAGCGGGGATTCGGGGGCAGTGCCCTCGAAGCTAAAAATAGATGTAAAATTGCCTTGCAAAAGTCTAGTAATTTCTAGTCAATTTGGGCCGTTAATGAGGCGGATGATCTAACGGTAGAAGTTATGTTTAATTTAGGTTTTTTGCCCTAGAAGGCAACCCCTCACTATATATGAGGGAATTGTATTGCATCTATGTATATCTGTATTCTGAGTGAGGAAGAGAGAGGAGATTGAGAGCGAAGAGGGTGTTACAACGGATCTGCTGTAGGTTGTGTCTTTTCAGTTTGCTAGATAATATAATAAAAGAAGGACTGGTTGTTTCTCCATGGATGTAGCCCAAACTGGGTGAACCACGAATATCTGTGTCTCTCTTGTTTTATGCATTTTCTGTGTTTATATTTCTACAATATTTTATGTGTTCCATTGCTCTGTAATATATATAATTTTCTAACAACTAGTATCAGAGGCGAAGGTCTATTTGGCTGATAAACTCGCAGGAGAGAAGGGTTCCTGGTTCGAGTGGGAGTAATGGCGGAAGATGGTAGGTTTAGGGTCGAAAAATTCAATAGCCAAAACTACCAGTTGTAGAAGATGCAGATGGAAGATTATCTGTATCAGAGAGATTTGTACCTACCATTGAGCTGAAAGACAAAGAAGCCGATGAGTATGACAAACACAGAATGGGATATTTTGGACAGAAAGGCACTTGGGACAATATGGTTGTGCCTAGCGGTGTTGGTAGTTTTTAATATTTCAAAGGAAACGACAACATAGGGTTTAATGTCAGCATTGGCCAAACTATATGAAAAACCCTCGGCCTCAAATAAGGTATTTCTTATGAAGTGTTTATTTAATATGAAGATGTCAGAAGGTGGATATATTGGAGATCATTTAAATGATTTTAATACAGTTACAATTCAGTTAAGTTCTGTAGGGGTAAATTTTGGTGATGAAGTTAGGGCTCTGTTATTTCTGTGCTCATTTCCAGAAGGTTGGAATGGTTTAGTTATGGCCGTTAGTAACTCTATCTCTGGATCTAGTACTTTAAAGTTTGATGATGTTGTTGGTGCAATCCTCAGTGAGGAAATGCGATGGAAAAGCTCCGGTGAGACATTAGGTAATGCTTTGACTGCAGAGACTAGGGGAAGAAAAATGGAAAGAGGAAAGACCCCAGGATATCGTAGTAAGTCAAGAAAAGCCAGATCCATGTCCAGATTGGGGATAGTGTGCTAGAAATGCGGGAAGAAAGGACACTTGAAGAAATACTGTAAGTCTCGGAAGGGAAAAGAAGGAGATGCGCAGCAAGAAACTAATCATGAATCGAATGTAACAGGTGATGTGTTGCAAGATGCTTTGATTCTTTCATTAGAAAATATTATTGATGCTTGGGTGGTAGATTCAGGGGCCTCATTCCATTCCACAACTGATAAGAAACATTTTCATGATTATGTTCAAGGATATTTTGGACAAGTTCAATTGGGTGATGATAAACCCTGTAAAATCGTTGGAATGGGTACAGTTTTCATAAACAACAGAATGGAAATCAATGGCTATTTAAGGAGGTAAGGCATGTTCCATATCTGAAGAAAAATCTAATTTCAACAGGGTAGTTGGGAGGTGAAGGTTGCGTAAATGCTTTCACAGATGAAACCTAGAAGGTTACTAAAGGATCCATGGTAATAGCGAAAGGACAAAAGGTTGGTACCTTGTACTTATGCAATAGTATTTCTAATTTTGTTAATGCTTTAACCTCTACAGGAGAAGATATGACATTTTGGCATCATAGGCTCGGGCACATGAGTGAGAAGGGGATGCAGATTCTTCACTGAAGAAATTTGTTGCCAGGTTTGGGGCATGTCAATTTAAAATTATGCGAGAATTTTGTTTATGGAAAACAGAGGAGAGTCAGATTCCTTAGAGTTGGGAAAGAAAAGAAGAGTGAAAAATTAGAGCTTGTGCATATAGATGTATGGGGACCTGCTCAGGTATCATCTCTTGGTGGATCTCATTATTATGTTACTTTTATTGATGATGCAACCAAAAAAACCTGGATTTATTGTATTCGAAATAAATTTTGATGTATTTGATACTTTCAATAAATGGAAAGATTTGTTTGAAAATGAGATAGGGAAAAGGTTGAAGTGTCTCAGATTAGATAATGGAGGTGAATATTACAACAAAGAGTTTGATAGGTACTATTCAGAGAATGGAATTGGTAGAGAGAAGACAGTTCCAGGAACACCACAAGAAAATGGTGTGTCAAAAAGGATGAACAGGACAATCATGGAGCGTGCAAGGTGCATGAGATTGCATGCTGGATTGCCTTTACAATTTTGAGCAGATGCTGTAGATACTATTGTTTATCTAATAAACAGAGGGCCTTCAAGTTCCTTGGATGGAGGTATTCCAGAGGAGGCATGGACAGGTAAAAAGTTAAACTACTCATTTTTAAAGACTTTTGGTTGTGAAGCCTTTGTCCACATTAACAAAGAAAATAGAATAAAGCTTGAGGCAAAATCGAAGAAATGTACCTTTATTGGATATGGTGTTAATGATTTTGGTTATCGCTTATATGATTATGAAAATCACAAAATCATTAGGAGCAGAGATGTAATATTCAATGAAAAGGTCTTGTATAAGAATCAGTTGCAGGAAAAGAAACAAGAAAAAGAAAATAGAGAATACACAGTGCTTGGCGATATCACAGGAAAAGTGATGGTGCCTGAAAATCATAATGATCAACAGCCAGAACAAAAACTACAACAGCAACAAGCACTTCAAACACCTGAAAGTGTTGTTAGAATATCTACCAAGATACGTAGACCCCCTAAACGATACTCTCCTTCATTATATTATGTATTGTTGACTGATTCTGGTGAACCATAATGTTATGAAGAAGCAGTGCAGGTAGAAACCGGGAAGAAGTGGGAGCAAGCCATGAAAAAAGAGATGGACTCCTTAGCACATAACCAGACTTGGGACTTAGTCACGTTGCCTGTAGGTAAAATAGCATTGCAGAAGAAATGGGTTTATAGGCTGAAGGAAGAAGATGGAGGAAAACAGAGGTACAAAGCTAGACTTGTTGTGAAGGGGTTTGCACAGAAGAAAGGTATTTATTTTGATGAAATATTTTCTCCTGTTGTTAAAATGACTTAAATTAGAACTATTTTAAGTCTAGTAGTAGCTGAAGATTTGCATCTTGAGTAGCTATATGTAAAGACAACCTTTCTCCATGGGGATTTGGAGGAAGAGATATATATGCAACAACCACAAGGATATGAGGTAAAAGGGAAGGAGAAACTAGTGTGCAGGTTGAAGAAGAGCTTGTATGGCTTAAAACAGGTTCCAAGCCAGTGGTATCTAAAATTTTACAGGTTTATGTCTGAACAAGGTTATACTAGATGTCACTCTGATGGCAGCTATATTATATTGTTATTGTATGTGGATGACATGCTTGTTGCAGGTTCTAACATGCAGGAAATAAATGTGCTCGAAAGGAAATTGGCAAACTCATTTGCAATGAAGGATTTGGGTGCCACAAAACAAATCCTTGGTATGAGAATAACTAGAGACAGGAAGAATTGCAAACTAACATTGTCTCAAAGTGAGTACATAGAAAAGGTGTTGAAGAGGTTTAATATGAAGAATGGAAAACCAGTTAGTATACCTTTGGCTAGCCATTTCAAATTAAGTAAGGAGGTGTGTCCCAAGACTCAGGAAGAAATGGCTCATATGTCTAAAGTTCCATATGCATCAGCAGTTGGAAGCTTAATGTATGCAATGGTATGCACAAGGCGTGATATTGCACATGCAATGGGAGTTGTAAGCAGGTACATGAACAATCTAGGAAGAGAACATTGGATGGCAGTGAAGTGGATTCTTAGGTATTTTAGAGGTACCACAAATCAAGCATTATGCTTTGGAGGTTCAAACATTGCTCTACAGGGATATGTTGATGCAGATATGGCGGGTGATAGAGATAATAGGAGGAGCACAACAGGGTATGTGTTTACTGTAGGTGGAACAACTATTAGTTGGACACTTTCAAGAACAGAAGCAGAGTATGTTGCTGCTACAAAGTCTAGTAAAGAAATTATTTGGTTACAAAGGTTTCTGGATGAATTAGGCAGGAAGCAAGAGTTGGGCAGGTTATACAGTGGCAGCCAGAGTGCCATACATCTTGCAAAGAACTCTGCATTTCTTTCCAATACTAAATATATACAGGTCAAGTACCATTTCATACAGTCAGCAATGGAAGATGGACAGTTGAAGTTGGAAAAGATACACACTAGCCAGAATCTTGCAGATATGTTAACAAAAGTTGTAACCAGGGAGAAACTGAGAATCTGCTTAGGTCCAAAGTGGAGTTATTATTTAGCAAATGAAGCAGCAGTGGAGTTGCTATAATCAGTCTCCAAGTGGGAGATTGTTGGGTGTGGAGCCTGATTATCTTCTGTATTCAAAGGTTTCAGCCAGATGTATACCCCAGGAAGACTGTACACCCCTCCACGCGAGGGGGTGCGGGGGGGACTTGTCCCCCCTGTGGGGGTCCGGGGGGACTAATCCCCCCCGGCTGGGGGGTTCGAGGGCTAGCAGTCCCCCAACGGGGGTTCGAGGGTAGCGCCCCCAAAGCTAAAAATAGATGTAAAATTGCCTTGTAAAAGTCTAGTAATTTCTAGTCAATCTGGGTCGTTCATTAGGCGGATGATCTGACGGTAGAAGTTATGTTTAATTTAGGGTTTTTTGCCCTAGAAGGCAACCCCTCACTATATATGAGGGAATTGTATTGCGTCTATGTATATCTATATTCTAAGTGAGGAAGAGAGAGGAGATTGAGAGCGAAGAGGGTGTTACAGCAGATCTGTTGTAGGTTGTGTCTTTTTCAGTTTGCTTGATATTATAATAAAAGAAGGACTCACTGTTTCTCTATGGACATAGCCCAAACTGGGTGAACCATGTATATCTGTGTCTCCCTTGTTTTATCTGCTTTCTGTGTTTATATTTCTACAATATTTTATGTGTTCCATTTCTATATAATATATAATTTTCTAACACACTAACTGGGTGCACTACAGTGCACTTAGCCTTTCTTTCACCTGTGCTGAGCGAGATTCATCGAATTTTTTGAATGAATCCATTGGATTCCTCATCCAATTGATCCTTCTGGAAGTTTCCATATTGATGGAGCTCACATTTGGATGAGGGAGAGGATGAATGAACCTTAATCCATTATCCCTTCCTCCATGGAACCACCTCCCAATTTTAGCAGAGCATTCATGAGGGCCATTAATGGCTTAACATCCTCCATTCAACTATAAATTGACTAAGCATTCAAAGGTTGATCTAGGTTGGAATTTCTTGAGCTAAGGAAATGTTGTTTGAATGAGATTAGTAAGATCATTGTAATGATGCTGAATTGTTACTTCATGAATGAAGCATGAATATTCATGGGTTGTAATCTTTCCTTTTATCAATAAATAATTGTAAGCTTTTTCCATTCATGTGTTTATATGAGGTATATCATATTCTGGATTCTATGATATGTTTAATTAACAGATCGTTATTGTATGCTTTGATGGGTTTTTGTCTCAGGTTGTGTGCAGGTAATTTGCATGTCAGTTAAGTATGGAAAGGATCGAGGAAATCGGTCAAAGGAGAGAGGGATCAAGTGAAAGTTACAGGTTAGTACTTTTTCCTTGTCCTCTTATCTGTTAATTATAGGAAAAGAAGCAAATTACTTTGTCTGTTTTTTCTAGACTAGATACTAGGTCTAGAGGGTTATGCGTTTGTAGAAACACTAAATTTGCCCAAAACAATATTTTCGATAATTTTCAAGGGATGGGTCATCCCATTCATTCTGAAAAAATTCCCCTTCACCACAAATTATACCAGAATCGTTCGAAACATGGGCAATGGACTTGGTAGGCCCCTTTAACCCGCCTTCAAATTAGAAAGAATACATTATGGTTTGTACAGATTATGTTACTAAATGGGTGGAAACAGTAACACTTCCATGGGCAATGTAAGAAGCAGTCATTAATTTTCTATTTGAACTATTTATTTGATATGGGATGCCTTAGGAGCTTGTAATAGTGTGGGGATCACAATTCACTCCTCATACAATTTGAACCACGATGCAAAATTACCATGTTAAACGGAGGGTCACTTCTTCTTACCACCCGCAAGAAAATGGGTATGTGGAAAGAACTAATAAAGTCTTAGAGGTGATTTTTACTAAAACAACATCCCTGCATCATCAAGACTAGGCTTCCAGGCTCCCAGATGCCTTATGGGCCTATCAGACAACTTGGCACAATACAACTGGTTATTCACCTGATGAGTTGGTTTTTGGTAAGGAACCCATATTTCTAATTGAATTTGATGTTAAGACTCTCAATAATACCAAGGAAGTTGGATTGGACCTCACATAAGCACAAACACAACGCTTACAATAACTCAACAAATTAGATGAAATTTGTTTTCTTTCTTTACAATGTACTGCCATAATTCAGTAGTAGAAGGATAAATGGAATGATAAATTGATTTAGAATAAAAATTTCCAAAAAGAAAACTAGGCACTTCTATATGATTCGAGATTCCAATATTTCCTAGGTAAACTTCAAATGAGGTGGCTTCACCCTTACAAAATTACCAAAGTTTATGGCAATGGTATAGTATGCCTTACCTCAATTGACAATGTTGACATTTCGTTCATTGCCAATTGACATCGGCTCTGTCTGTACCATCAGCGACTTACCAAATATTCTTTTCTTCATGAAATCAATAATGATACTAATCTATAGGTTGTAGCTGATCGGGGCAATTTCCTCGTGGCCACAACCAAGTAAATATTTTTGAGGAAATTTATTTATTTTCTACATAATGTAAATACTTTTTTGTTTATTTTTTTATAATAATAATAATAATAATAATGATGGTAATGATAATATAATAATAATAAATAAAAATAAATCGTCGCTATTTTTTATTATCAAAGTTGTTGTTTCCTTAGTCACAGTCGTTGTTTCCTCAATTACCGTTGTTGTTCCCTTAGTTGTAGATGTTGTTTCCTTAGTCACAATCCTTTTTTCCTCATTTACAGTTATTGTTCCCTTAGTTGAAGAGGTTGTTTCCTTAGTCACAGTTGTTGTTTCCATAGTCACAATCATTATTTCCTCATTTACAGTTGTTGTTCCATTAGTGACAGCCATTGTTCCCTTAGTCACAGTTCTTGTTCCCTCGGTTACAGTCGAATTTTTTTCATTATGTTATTGTTTCTTTATGCACAATGTTGTTTTCTTTAAATACAACAGCTGATCTTTAACATGCAATTATCATCCTTTTTTTCATATAGTTATTCCTTTGGGGAATGGATTTTTTTTAGCTTTCTCCTTATATGATGATGGAAAACCAAAATTTTTTTATGGCTATCATTAGAGAATATTTTACAAGAAATCATTACCAGAATTTTGAAATTTCCATGAAATTTTATTTCTTTCTACAATTGTAGAGAAAATACAACAATGCCTATACTACATTCCATTCATCACCATTTATGGAATATCTTTTAATTCCAATCTTCCAATGATAAATTAGCATAATATATTTGAGGACAAAATTAGAAAGCCATAAAAATAATTATTGTAATACTTCTTACACCATCCCTAACTCTTAAGGAGTTGACATGCCAACCCATTTACTAAGTAATCTAGTGAGATTAATGAAAAATATAATTTAACAACGGATATGGGGTCTCATCACAAGCATACCTACCATGATCATATGATTTAATGGAGTGACATTACCATTTTTGGTTACCAAGCCAGGGTAATGGTGTTTATTTTTTAAGTTCAAGGACAAGAGGTCTCATCAAAAGTGGGTTCGATTACTTCATTAGCTCTGGTGAATAGAATTGTTTTTAACTGATCAACACACTAGAATAATGACCTTCTGTAAATACTTCAAAAAAATTATAACAACAAAAATCAGAAAATATTTTAGTAAATAGGACACTGGCATCTCAAAGGGTTAAAAAGGCATCCCTACCAGGGCTATGAACGTATGATGGCAGCAGAGGCCATGCATGTGGTATTGAAGTAAAACCAAGAATCACAATATAAATTTTCTTTTTGTGTCTCTAAAATTAAAACTAGAATGATCGTTAAATTTATTTATGGGCATTCTTAAAATGTTTTGAGAATGTGGTGATCTTTGGTTCTTTATGAGCATATCACTATAATTCTACATACTAGAAATATTATTTTTTTGGGAAAATCAACATTCTAAATTAATCTTGTTTATTTTCTCTAATGACACACTTGATATAACTATTACGTCCATCCATCTAGTCCTTCATACACATTTACCTACGCCTTTGTTTTGTCGACATCCTCTGTGGGTTTTAATAAATCACACTATCATTACCGCACGTGAACTATAATAATTTCCTCATGCACCATAGATATATCACAATTTATATTTATCCTTTTGATGGTCACTTTATTGCAATGCATTAATGTACCATTATCTTCTAAATGTGCCAAATCTGCCATCTTATCAAAATTTGACTAATGGTTAGGGTCGACATTTACTATTATTGGGGGGGCGAATTGGCACTAATAGATGATCGTTATCTGCATTTTTAAATACCATTGCATGTCTTCAAAACTTCTCTACTTTGTACAAGATTACTTTCATTCTACATTGTGAATTTTGTTGTTTCCAAATTCCAATATTGTGCCGTATTGAACAATTAAGAATAGGTGGTCATTTAGTCTGAAATGAACCCACGGAGTGTAATGTTCCTAAGTAGGAATATGAGTGATATTTTAAACAAATAAACAGTGAAACATCATAAAATTAAAAACATGCATTATACATCTATAAAACACTGTAAATCTAGAATTGTTGAGCCATATATTATAAAATTTGAGAGAATATGTACAATATAAATGATATGATTAAGCTGGTCTTGTCTCAAGGACAAGTTGGACCAAATCCAGGTGATGGAATAGTTGAGTTGAAGGATGCCTAGTTATTGCACCACTCTGCACTGCGCTGTCTTGGTAAAACTACTATCCTGTTCAAATTCTCCTTGCTAGAATGTGTGCAAAAACCACCAAAAAATTATATCCTACAGCCTTAGACTCCTTGGAAAAAACCCAGAAAAAGCCAGAATGGAATTTCTCTAGTTTTGACTTTACATTTTCAGCCTCCCTGGAGCCTCTCCCAAGCTGCTACTGTGAAATTCAACTTGCAGGAAACTACTTTCAAATCCCTCTGAAAACACCCCTAGAATGGTGGGTTCACCTGTATTGACACAATCCTTGCTCTCTAGATGATTGCTCTCCCAAGAACAATGAGTGTGCTTCCAAAGGCCTTTGTGTAGTAGCTCTGTCCAGAACTTCTACCAACTATTTCGCTGGTGTAGCTAGCTACTACTCCAGCAAAAATTCCTTTTCTATGTTGCCTTCTCAGCTCTCGTCTCTCCTAGCAAGCTATGAATCCCCTTGCTGATCTATTCTCGACTCTCCCAACAAGCAGTGAATCCCCCTTGTTGATTTCCAACTCCTCCTGTGTTGATGGATGAAGTGTGTGACTGTCCTAGACTCCCTGAAACTCATGTGGAAAGAACTCCGTAGGGCGAGCATAGATGGTCCCTCGAAGAAGAGGTTGAATCTCCCACATGAGATATTTGTGGCTAAATAGCCAGTAGAATCACTAAGCAGCCAAGCATACAAAAGAGTGCTTGTTTGCAAATGTTCCAGCTCCTAGAAAATGAGAGCTCCTTCCTATTTTATCACCTTGGGCCCCTTTATTGTCATGTGGGCCCCTCCTTCCACTAATTCGATTCCCTCCAATTCATGCAATGGCCAAGTTCGTATTATTCATGTGTGTGCCCCCCACATTCCACTAGTTTCCACAAATAAAGTTGAATTTCCTATAGTTCCTAAGTTTTGTGTGCAGGGTCCTCCTCCTAAGCCAAAAATGATGTCAAAATTGTGTAGCTGCACCCTATGACTAATACATTTGAGAATGGAAATGATAGTCCTCCCCTCCCAAATGTTGCTTACCCTCAAACAACCTCAAATTTAGGTGCTCGAGTATGTGCTCACCCTCCGAGGTGGCATCCTCATCCAACAAGCTCCTCCAGCGTACCAAGAACTCTTTGATGGTCCTACTCCTCAATCTCCTCTCCCTGCTCTGTAGAATGGCCTCTAGTTCCACCACGAAATGGACCTCATCATCAAGTGGGGGTAGATCAATTGTTGCAGTCACCTATTGTCGCAAAACCTTCTTCAAGCACGAGACATGAAATACATTATGGAATCTACTCCTCGGAGGAAACTCTAGCTCATAAAGCCACATCCACAATCCACCTAGTCACCGAGTAGGGTCCATAGAAACATGGTTGTAGCTTCTTGGACCCCTTTTTTTTAGTGTAGACTATTTGTAAGGCTGTAATTAGAGGTATACTAAATCCCCCTCCTCAAAGTGCCACTCTATCCTGTACTGATCTGCATACATTTTTTGCTTATTTTGGGTTGTCACTAAATTGTCCTTGAGAGATTTGAGGATATCTTTGCTCTCTTAGACCTAGTATTTGGCCTTTGGGGCCTGACTATCTCTAAAAATAACATGAGAAAAATGTAGTGCATCATATCCATAGAGGGCACATAAAGTAGTCATACCAATAGACATGTGGTGCATGGTGTTGTAGAAGAAATTGTGCAAGTGAAACCACTGAATCCATGTCCTCTGCTGACCTGTCACATAATTCCTCATGTACCCCTCCAACCACTAGTTGACTCTCTCCATCTGGCCATCCATGTGAGGGTGATAACTGGTGCTAGGAGTGAGCTCTATCCTAGCCAACCTAAAGACCTCCTCCCAAAATCCACCCATAAATAGATTTTCACTGTCACACACAATGTTCTTGGTGAGCCCATGTAACCTAAAATCATCTCAAAAGAACAACTCGGCAACCTGTGCAGCCATGTATCTAATGGGGATGGAAAAGAAGTGGGAAACTTTTTCAACCTATCAATCACTACATATATGCAATCCTTCCCCTATACCGTGGGGAGCCCAGTGATGAAATCCATCGAAATAATTTCCCATTTCCCCTCCAGAATGGGAAGTGGTTGTAGTAGCCCTACAGGGTGAGTTAGCTCCCCCTTGTTCTTCCGGGAGGCCTCACACTCCCTTATGTGTTGCAGCACATCCTCCTTTAGGGCTTTCTACGTGAATCTTTCCTGATCAACCATGTAAGTCTTCTGGAGCCCCTCATGTTTGGACAACAGTGAATCATGAGCTGCTTGGAGTACTCTCTCCCTCAAATGCAAGTTGGGCACCAAGTAAATGCACCCTTTGTAATAGATGACCTCATTCGTCACACGGTAACGCTCATCTGCAAGTGTCCCCTCTAGCACCTCCCAGGACCTCCTCTCCTTGGAGTAATCTACCAATAGCTGAGCCTTTAAATCCTGGCAGATGCTCATGAGAGATAACCCACCTGGTGTCCTGGATAAAGCATCAACCACCACATTATGCTAGCCCCACACATACTCAATGTCAAAATTGTAGGCTTGCACCTTTCTGACCCATCTCTTCTACCTTTCATTGATGCCCTGCTGCCCCATGAAATGTTGAAGACTGTTGCGATAAGTCTTCACTCGGAATTGGTTGCCCACCAAGTTTTGGAAGAACTTGGCCAATTCATGCATAATGGCCAACATCTCCTTGTCATATATGGAATATGATAGGTCATGTGGTAGGAGATCCTGACTCTCGAAAGATCTGGGATTCCCCTCGTGTGACAATATGGCTCCAACTCCTACCCCTGATGCATGACAATCCACTGTGAATGGCTTGGAAAAGTCAGGGAGTGCTAGAGAAAGGAAACTTCTTATCGCCTCCTTGAGGCGATTGAAGGCAACCTCTGCTCCATCAGTCCATGTGAAGGCCCCTTTCTTGGTCAAGTCAATCAAGGGTGCTCCCAACTATGAGAACCCTTTGAAAAACTTCGTATAGTAAGTGCAAATACCCAGGAAGCCTCTCAGCATAGTCACATATCAGGGTATTGGCTAATCCCGGATGGCCTGAATATTCTCTTCATGGACCTTCACCCCATCTGCTCCAAAGATATTCCCAAGATAAAGAATCTCTGTTAATCCCAACTCACACTTTGAGAGCTTGGCATAAAATTATTGCTCCTCCAAATTGTGTAGTACCTCCTCCAAGTGTTGGAGGTGCTCCTCCCATGTCCAGCTATAGATCAGGATGTCATCGAAGAATAATAACACAAACCTCCTTCGCTTTCCCTAAAAGATATGGTTCATGCAAGACTGAAATGTGGCAGGAGCGTTGGTCTATCCAAATGGCATGACCAGAAAATCAAAGTGCCCATAGTGGCACTGGAATGTTGTCTTTGGGACATCTTGATCCCAAACTATGATCTGGTGGTACCTTGAATGCAGATCAATTTTAGAGAAGTACTTTCCTCCTCTAAGTTCATCCATCAACTCATCAATGTGGGGAATTGGGTACCGGTTCTTAAGGGTCCTCCAGTTAAGGGCTAGGTAGTCAATATGCATCCGGAGAGTCCCGTCCTTCTTCTTCACCAACACTACAAAAGAAGCGAACAGATTGGAACTAGGCCTGATATGCTCCAATGCAAGAATATCCAAAATGGCCTTCTCTATATCATTGTTATAGGCATTAGGGTGCCTTTAATGAGTAGTGATGAATGCATGTATACCTGCCTCCAGCTCAATGGTGTGCTCAATCCCTCTATATGGTTGGTGCCCTGGTTGAATGTCTTTGAATACTACTGCATATATGTCCAGTAAAGCCTGTATGTCTGTTGGTGGTTGTTGTGCCTATTCCCCAACCTATGAGATCCTCAACTTAACTGCCCTTGCAATGAACCCATGTTGAAAATTAGCCTCCATCCTGTTGGCTGAAATTGTCTAAGGCAAAGAAGACTGCATGCCTCTTAAGACCACTAGCTTTCCATCTAGCCCCATGAACTCCCACTCAGGTGTCCAACAATATGTTGTGACTCACCCAAGGGAATATAACCACTAGACACCCATCACCACATTGGTGTCTGAGACACCGACCACAAAGAAGTGGTCTGTCATTGAGTACTTTCCCATAACTATTGTCAACGAGGGCACGTATCTGGTACACTGGATGGTATGGTCGCCTGGTACTAGGATGGAGAATCCCTCAAACTTTGTTGTGATGATTCCCCTCCTCTGGACCAGTTGTGCATATACGAAGTTGTGGATAGCCCCACTGTCCACTAGTATTGACACCCTCTTTCCCTGTATTGTACCTTTGATCTTGAGTGTCAAAAACTTAGGAATCTGGCATAAAGAAGAAAGGACTCCTGGTGAGGTAAGAGATGCCCCTCCCTATGGAGGTGGTGGTGGTGGCCTTCTCTCTGTCAGACTCTCTCCATTTGTTCCACTACAATCCTTCTCCACCTCATCCTCCTGGTCACTATGAGAAAATACCTCAATGTAATGTGCTCTACCTATAGTGCACCTATGGCCAGGAGCCGAGGGCTCTTTGCATGTGAAGAACAACTTCTTCCTCTAGAGGTCCTTCCATGTATCCTAATCTAGTTGCTCCATACCTTATGTGGTCCATCATGGTGGGGGTCTACTCTCATGCCCCTTCTCTCGAAAAGGGGTCCATGCAGGGAATGGCACCCTGGTCTTGGGGATGGCCCCCTGTAAATCTCTGGCACACACCATTGCATCCTGTTGCGTGGATGATCTGCGTGACTTCAGCAATCCATGCAAAGGCTCAAGAAAGCCCTCAATGAAGGTGTATACCCTCCTTGCCTCGCATAGATCTGGGACCCTCATTGACACACACAAAAAATATGAGAAGTTTTTCTTTCGGTTGCATGTTTGGCACAGTTGTGTCAGTTCCTTGAATGATGCCTTCGGATCCCTCTGACCAAATTGCACCACCACCCTTCAGGTGAATTCCTCATAAGAAACTATCTGGTCATGCCCCAAAGTGGTCAGGCCATGAAACCACCAGTCATGGGCTTCCCCCTCGAAGTGCAGTGCTACCATCTTAATGGCTTCCTACTCTATCATCTAGTTGAGTTGAAAGTATGTGTCCATATTTTCAACCCAAGCCCTGGTTGTGCACTTGGCAGTGCCATAAAGTGTAGGGAAATACATGCTCCCTATAGTTCTCTGTAGCTCATATTTTTGGGTCCCTTGTCCTTCGTATCCCTTGTTCCTCTAATTTTGCTTGAGCTTGTAGTAATCTCTAAAGGAGAGGGCTTCTTTGAAATCTTTGTCCATCGACTGCCACTCTCTGAAGTAATACCCCATGTGGGGAGTGTTTTCCTCCCTTTCTTGTTAGATTTGTGTCATTGGAATGAAGAGGGTAGTGTAGCCCTAGTTGGCACACTAGCTAAAGGGCACCGCACTACTAGTGAGCAGTCATCGACAGGGTGAGAAGCTCGAGAAGTTTCTCCACACAAAAACCCTCTAGGTGTGGCCATGTATCTGTTCTGTGATTTTATCTCCTCCAGCATGTCTTTCTACACCTTGGCCAAGTTAGTCAAGGCCCTCAAGTGGCTATCAAAAGCCATCTCCTCCCTCCTCTTGGGCTCTACCATTTCCTCCTCTCTGGCCACTGCTTTCCCTCTTCCCTCTGAATCGGGCATAATTTCTAGCTCCCTTTATTTGCTCCTATACCTCTGCCTCTGGTAAGTGATGTTCTCCCAGCCTTCTCCTCTTATAGGAAACAAACCCCATAGCTGAGCCAAGAACTAGGCTATGATACCACTATAATGTTCCTAGGTAGGAATATGAGTGATATTTTAAACAAATAAATAGTGCAACAACATAAAATTAAAAACATGCATTATACATCCATAAAACATTGTAAATATGGAATTGTTGAGCCATATATTAGAAAATCAGAGAGCATAAGTACAATATAAATGATATGGTGCACCTGGGCTTGTGTCAAGGACAAGATAGACAAAATGTAGGTGATGGAATAGCTAACCTGAAGGTTGCCCAGTTGCTGCACCACTCTACACTGTGTTGTCCCAGTAAGACTATTGTCCTTATACAATTAGAAATTCTAGAGTGTGCCCAAAACCCATCCAGAAAATTATATCCTTTAAGTCTTAGACTCCTCAGACAAAACACAAAAAAACCCACAAGGGAATTCTCTAGTTTTGAATTTAGATTTTCAGCCTCCTTGGAGCCTCTCGTGAGATGCTACTGCCAAATTTGACTTGCATGAAAAAGCCTGCAAATCCCTTTAAAAACACCCCTAGAACATTTGGTTTACCAGTATTGACTAACTCCTTGCTCCTTGGATTTCCCTTGGCCTCGATGATTGCTCTTCCAAGCACCATGAGTTTGCTTCCAAAGGCCTCTGCACAGTACCTCTATCTAGAACTTCGGCTGACTACTGCACTGGTCTAGCTGGCTACTACTCCAGCAAAAATTCCTTTTCTATGTTGCCTCCTCAACTCTTGGCTCTCCCAGAAAGCTATGAATCCCCTTGTTGATCTATTTTCGACTCTCCCAGTAAGTTGTGAATCCTGCTTGTTGATTTCCAACTCCTCCTGCGTGTTTCCTGGCTGCCCAGGAATATGCAGTTTCCTCTCTGCATTGATGGCTAAAGTGTGTGACTATATCGGAATCCCTGAAACTCCTGTTGAACAACCTCCCTAGGGAGGGCACGGATGTTACCCCGCAGAATAGGTTGAATCCCCCGCGTGAGAGATTCATGGCTAAAGAGTTGGTAGACTTGATAAACAACAGAGCGTACAAAAGAGTGTTTATTTGCAAATGTTCCAGCTCCTAGAAAATGAGAGCTCCTTCCTCTTTTATCACCTTGCCCACCATTAGCCTCATGTGGGCCTCTCCTTCCACTAATTCGATTCCCTCCAACTCATGCAATGGCCAAGTTTGAATTATTCATAGCTACCAGAAATAAAGTTGAATAGCCTATATTTCATAGGTTATGCATGTGCGGTCCTCCTCCTAAGCCAAAAATGATGCCAAAATTGTGTAGCTGCACCCCGTGACTAATACATTTGAGAAGGGACATGACATGAAACTATAGGTATCATAACAAGAATGCACCATCTTAATTCATGCTACAGGGATAGAATATTGTGAATGGTTACACGTGTTCGAAAACGTGGTAGCACTGTAATTTGTCAAGAGTTTGGACAATGGTGTATCAGTAGTGAGAAATATATTGGTACAAGAAAATGAAAGTGAAATAGCAGAAGTGACATGGTTTTCAATGGAAGGAGAAAAGTGTTATGATATACAGACCTCTCTTTGACACACGACACTTTTGTTCTTAAATCCTGGTGAAGAATTGATCAGAAAGGGGAAGAGGTATAACCCCAATTCATTACCTCAGAAATGGAAGGAGATAACATATATTGTCCAGCAGTACATCACCTGTGATGGAAGGTACTACGTGGTAAGGGGGTCATAATAAACTTATGGCATCCCTGAGGAAAAAGGTAACTCTGAACCTCACATATTTTCTTAATTTAGTATTGAATGAGACAACTACTAGGTTAAGGAGATCTAAGGACAAAGTTGTAGTTATAAGTCACCATGGACTAATCAATTTATTAGTATAATAAGCCTTAGCCAAGTCCAATGGAATTGGGAAGTGTTAGCTCTACTACATTTTTGGACACTTTTGAGGGTCAAATGTAGGTCGCGCCAGGTTTTTATGGCTAAAAAAGGGACTTGTATCAGTTATCTTTCCCACCTCGCACACACTCTCATTACCCCCACCACCTTTGTTTTTCCTCCAAAACTCTGTATGAACCCTATTTCTCCAAGCCCTGAGCGCAAAACTTAGGTCCCCACACAAGCACATTCATGTGACCCCACGCTCCCATAGTCCATCACTGCCTTTTTCTCCCAGCCGTTGAGCACCGCACTTTGATATAATGGCCCCGCTGCAATCAATGAACTATCCACCCGTTTATTTCCTTCACCATCTGATCATCCACCATGCAATCCAACGGTATTCGCTTCTCCCGTGGCCATAAACCAAACACCCATTAACTCGCGATAAAGTGGTTTTCGTTGTGTCCCATCATCCACGTGTCGCGCGTTGAATGGGATCGCGCTCCCGCGTACGATTACCGCCCGACCCCCGGTGGCGGTACAAGGAATACCTCTTACCCCCCGAATCATTTTCCTCGTTCGTTAAACCCCATTCACCTTCAACTCCCAATAACCTTTGGATCTGCTTTCCTGAGATCCAACGGCCTGTGTCCATCCCGATCCCATATCTCCCATTTCCTCCTACAAAACGATCCCCGCCATCCATCTGCACGATCCAACGGCAAAATCTTCCTTCATCATTCATCCGTCATGCAGTCCTCTTATCCTTGACTCGTCCCATGCATCCGAAGGACAAAAACAGCTAGTGTTCAGTACTCTGTGCAGTTACTCCTCAACCATGATCTTCAACAAACAGTATGGCTTGGAGAGAGAAGGACTAGCATCAAACAGATAAATGCATTTAACAAGCATGGCATTTTATCTCATACAACACTCTACCTGCTCGGGAAGGACAACAACGTACCAGAGAACATCAAATTCATTCATTGAAGTAAGCATATAGCACAAGAGACTCCATCAGATAGTTAAAGCGGTTGGTGGTCAATTATGACCCGTCCACGCCTAGAACAACAGAGCATTTTTGTAATCAACCTCTACATATACCCAGAAAAGAGATGTAATCAGGGTTGATGGTTGTTGTTTTGATGTAAGGTTCAACCTTTGGAGACTATAACTACTTTGATACTTGCAGCATCTCATCAGCTTTTTTAGCTAATACAAGCTTCTTTTGCTATTGATTGCTCACTTTCCATTTCTATGCTGTTCTAGGCTGTGCTTGATTTTCATTTTTCCTAAACTCTTGATGTCTAGCATTAGAGGGGCTATCATCCCACCTCTATGTTTGAATCTTGTATGTACCAGTGAATCTGTCAATTAGGTTTATTTTCACTTAGTGACAGAGAGTTGTCATCCTGTCTGTGCACTAGGGAATTAGATTCATAGACCTCTTTACTGGTTGCAGCCGGCCATCACAGGGTCCTATGCATCTGCTGGTGTAGTCAGTATTCTCCATATTCATCCAACCCTTAAACTATGAGTAACTAGTGGTCTAAAGCCTTGTAGTTTGGGGGTGTTCATGCATGTTTGGAGTCAAGCAAAGTAGAAGTGGTTATCTGGCTTGAATATGCATCATTCCTTCCATTCACTCATTTCCAACATTTAGTTGAGTTTGTGATGTCCCGAGCATCTCCGAGCTACAACCTAGGAGATTTTCTTGGGGTGATAACATCGATTGGCGTCGTTGCTGGGGACAGGAGATTGAAGCTCAACTTCCCTAGGAAAATGACACAGTTCCATGCTTTGATGATAGACAAAGTCCGGACACATTTCTAGTTGTAATCATCTATCTGGTGACTCTACTGGAGAACATACCTGGTGGCGACTCCACGTTTCAGTTCTGGCTCAGTTTGTGAGGCATACTCGGAGAAATCCTCAGAAATCACCAGCTGACCCAGTCCCTGACCCTGAGAAGATTGCTAAGCAGAAGAAAACATCCTAGAAAGGAGCATCAGGATCAGATAAGCCCAAGAAACCTTATGCATCTTTGAAGGAGAAGGTTACAGCTGAGGGTATACAGTTTGAAGATTTAGAGCCTAGCACTGTTAGTAACAAAATTCCTTCAGAGATTAATAGGGCTCCTTTTTCGGTTAGTTCCCCTTTGGATCTCAGCCCAAAGATAGCCTCCCACACAATCCATCAATTTCCCTCATTTCTGTCATCTATTTCATTACTTTCTACCATTCAGTCTACCAGTAGCCTTCCACCTATCCCAGTCATGGCAGCCCAACAAGCTCGTACGAAGATGGAAAGAATTATAGCTACTAGGTATGGACCCCTTGTCTTGCATGTCCCTTTGAATGGCATGACTGCAGGAGAATATCATAAATATATGCCCAAATTCACTGGTACAGAGGGAGTAATAGCTGAAGAACACCTTGAATCTTTTTATAGTTATGCTGATAACTTAGATATTAGTGAAGATGATGTGTGGATTAGAGTTTTTGTTTAGAGCCTTGATGGAGAGGCTAGAAAATGGTTCAAAGAATTGCCCCATAGGTCCATAATAGACATTGAAGCATTGGATGATGCATTCCTAAAACAATGGGGAGATAGAAAATACCTGCTCTACTACCATACAGAATTTGGAAACCTAAAGAGGGAAAATGGGGAATCTTTGCCTAATTCTAATAAAAGATTTAACCATATGTATAGTAAGATACTAGCTGAAGTAAAGCCAACCCCCACATCTGCCAAACTCACTTATGCCAATGATTTTGACTTGGATTTCTACCTGCTTTTGAGAGAAAGAAGATGTGCCACTCTAGTTGATATGCAGGATGCAGCCGTGGAGGTGGAATCAAATATCATGGCTGCAAAAAAGCTAAAAAGTCATTCTGATAGAAGAGGGTAGAGAGGTGAGGCTTCTTCTTCCTCTGCTTCATCTTCAGAACCTAAGTTAGATAATATGGCTAAAATGTCATTGGCTACTGAGATATCTAAGTTGAAAGTTGAGAAGAGTTCTAGGAAACCAAGGTTTCAAAACACATTTCCTCCAAAAAATCCAAATCCATTCAGAAGAGAAAATGAACAATTGAAAATCACCCAAAGGAGTAAAGAAACAAATGAAGAACAAAAATTTAAGGCTCCTTTCCAAAATGTAGTCATGGAGGAGAAGTAGTTTGAAGAGGAGGATGAAATTCACTGCATGGAAGATAAAGGTAGTGCTAGATTTTTGACATTAGCTGCATATGAAGAAGCATTACTACTGGACCAAAACAGTCAAGAGTTGGACAAAGAGGCTGTTTTACAGACTGGTGAACAACAAAGATATAATCTCAGGTCAAAAGCAAACAATGTCAAGGAGAGTCCTGCCCAAAGAGCTGTCGACCGAACAGAGCAACAGAATATCAGACAGAAGAGGCCAGCAGCTGATCCAGTCATCCTCCAAGCACCAGCTCAAGAGGTAAGAGGTCCTGATAAGTCCCCTTCCCCTTTCAGTTTTGAGTCAGAATTCTAGAAGTTAAAAATATCTATGCCTCTGTTAGAACTTGTAAGGAGTGAAGTTTTTAGAAAGCCTATCCTTGAGGCTCTTGAGCTGAAAGCTACACAAACCCCCACTGACTATGTTAATTTGCAAGATGACAAGCCCACGGTCATGATTAGCCCCATGGTTGAACATGCTTGTTGGAGAGATAAATCCCCTCTACGGATAGAGGCGATCCCTACTAGCCCAGAATGGGTCTAGCAACAATCAATCAATGCTACTGTGCAAGTTCCTAATTGCAAATAAAAGATAGGCAATGAACACCTACTTGGATTCCAACGCTATTGTTTGATGAAGAGATGTCGTTCTCGCTCCTTCGCTTTGGCTGGTCACGATCTTCCACGATCCCCGTAGATAGATACCTGCACACACGAAGAGAAATGCAAACACAAACGTGAAATCTAATAAATGCAATTATACATCAGTCAAAAAGGATGTAATTCACATTAACCATTACAAAGACAAATGAGAATGGAACCATAACAGTAGTCATCTATTATTAATCAATAACAGAGAAAGGTACAACCAAAGTTCTGACGTTGAGTCCTTCTCAAGAGGGTCCAGCCAGCAAGTCTCTTAAGCATTCACCCTTGGAGGTAGATCTCCCAAAACAAAAGCTCTCTCTCACACAAGCAATACTCACAACCTTCCTTAAGCTTCCTCTAGCAAATCCACACTTGTCACACCAACTACCTACTAGCAGCAGCACTCTAAGCACTATGAATTCCACACTATCCAAAACTAGCTGCTCATGGCAATGGTAGAGGTTTAAATAGGAGAAGGAGTCTCCATGAATGGTGGGAGGATGAGCTTATCTCCAAGGAAGGTGGCTCAAATGACGAACAAACATGCCATAGAAGGTAGGGCGACATTCACAAGGCCAACAACTAGGTCTGGAGTCATCTGGAAGGCTGGCTGTTAGACCAAACTCGCCCAAACAGGATCAGCGCGGGTGCATAACTGGACTGGAGCGCTGACGTCGCATCTTAATAACGGAGCAGGCTGTATCAGCGCGACTTAATACAAACATAGGATGCGCTGGATCATGGAATTCGACCAGCGCAGAAAACCCGTGTGCTTCCACGCTGGCAGCGCATCAGTTACACTATCAGCCGCCAATCAGCGCGGTTATTTTAATAACAGTCGCGCTGATGAAATAAACTTTGGCAAAGTGGGTCATTTGGCCAGTTTAGAGAGCATGAGCATGGTTATTTTGAATTCATGACACAGTAGGGAGACTGACAGAGGGACAGTGACAAATTACTGTGTAACAATGCTGATAATAATTCTCCATCATTTTATGTCTCCTTGACCATTCATGACAAAATCCTCCACAATTTCCTGCTAGACACTTGGGCCAGCCACAATTTGATGCCTAAAGCTGTCATGGAAGAGTTAGGCCTTGACATCACTAGACCATATCATGATTTATTCTCTTTTGGTTCAAGGAAAGTGAAATGCCTAGGATTAATCAAAGACCTGGGCATTACCTTAACTCATCTGCCCATGAAGATTATGATGATGGATATTGTGGTAGCAGATGTCCCTCCCAAATTTGGCATGCTACTGTCTAGAGGATGGATTAAGAGACTAGGTGGGACATTACATAATGACTTATCTTATGTGACTGTCCCAGTCTTCGGAGGAGAATGCGGGAGATTGCACAGGGAGGCATAGTTGGAATACATCATCAGTGATGAGAAGAACCCTACTAATCATCCCATATATGCTGTGGACACTGACTTTGGAGCATGCATCCTCCAAATAGAAGAATCCCATAAGGCCACAATGCAGATCAAGAAACCAGTCATTCAGACCGAGGGGGAGTAAGGAAGTCAAGTTTGGGAGAAGTTCTTTGATGGAGCATGTTCCAGGGAGACTGCAGGAGCATGGGTGGTGCTGATATCTCCAGAACAAGAAAGCACACATCTGTCTTTTAAGTCGGCTTTTCAAGTAGCAAACAATATAGCAGAGTATGAGGCTCTACTATTGGGCCTTAATGAAGCTAAAGATAGAGGAATCAGGAACATAAAGGTGTTGGGAGATGCTGATCTTATCATTCAACAAGTAAACATAACATTTCAAACAAAGCACCCAAGGCTGAAAGCGTACAGAGATGAGGTATGGAGACTCAGAGATTCTTTTGATAATGTATGTATCTCATACATACCTAGAGCCAAAAATTAGCTTGATGATTCCCTTGTTGTGTCTGCTATTATGTTTATTCCTCCCATGCCTCCCAGACAAGTTTATGAAGTCCAAATGAAATATAGGCCATCCTTGCCTGATAATGTCCAGCATTGGAAAGTTTTTGAGGATGATGCTGAAGTAAATAGATTCCTGCAAGTCATTCATGAGTTTTCCGAAATGAAAATTGACCAAGAAAATGAATCCCTGGAAGAAGGTCCCCAATCCTAGCTTAGAAACAGAATTGGTAAAGATAGCACTGTCCAACTGCACAACAATCATATACCCAAGGGTCTAATTCAATTAGAAAGGTTGTTTGACTAGAATGATGTGCCTTGTAAGGCTGCCCAGAAAGAAGACCAATTTTTGGTCTGTAAACATAATATAGGGAGTCCAGACCAGCCTAGATATATAAATCTGTCTACTGCCCAAAGTGCTGAATACTGTGATTTAATGAAGCAATTTGCTAATGTCTTTGCTTGGGAATATAGTGACATAAAAACATAAGACAAAAAGATTATCAAGCATCAAATCTCTTCAGAGAAAGACACCATCCCTTTCAAGTAGAAGCTGAGACCAATAAATCCTTTACTCCTTCCTTTGATTGAAAAGGAAATAAAGAATTTACTGGTTGCCAAAATCATAGTCCCTCTCAGATGTTCCAAATGGGTAGCCAACTTAGTGGTAGTAAGGAAGAAAAGTGGAGAAATCGGACTCTGTGTTGATTTCAAAAACTTGAAGTGCTCTAAATAAGACAATTATCCTCTACCAAAGATGGAGCATTTGCTGCAGAAGGTCTCAGGAGCTAAAGTGATGTCTTTCCTGGATGGATTTTTAGGCTATAACCAGATTGTTGTACATCCAGATAACCAAGAGAAGACTACATTCACTACTCCTTGGGGCACTTTTATGTATTGCAAGATGCCTTTTGGATTGATGAATGTTGGAGCCACCTTTCAGAGAGCTATGGATGTAGCATTTGTGGGGGAGAAGGAAATTTTTTTCCTTATTTACCTTGATGATATAACAGTATACTCCAGTAGCCATCAAGACCATTTGCAGCATTTGAAGAAAGTGTTCCTAAAGTGCAGAAGGTTTGGAATTTTAGTCAATCCTAAGAAGTCGCAGTTGGCTTTGGAAGAGGGCAAGCTGTTAGGACATGTTGTTTCTACTGCAGGTGTCAAACTTGACCCAGAAAGAGGGAGAGAAATACAGACTTTGTCTGTCCGAAGATCAAATAAAGATATCTAGTCCTTTCTGGGAAAAATAAATTTTGTGAGGAGGTTTATACCAAATTTTGCAGAGCTGGTAAAGCACATTACCTCCATGCTGAAAACAGGGTCTAAGATTAAGTGGACTAATTCAACAAGAAAATCCTCTGAGTCCATTAACAAGGCTATTATGGAGGCTCCCTCTTTAATAAGCCCGGATTACAACAAGGAGTTCTACATATTTTCATTTGCCTCTAAATATACTCTGGCAACAGTTTTATTGTAAGCAGATGAACAAGGCTCAGAGCATCCAGTAGCATTTTTCAGCAAAACATTAAGGGATGTTGAGCTAAGGTATGATAGTATAGAGAAACAAGCATATGCTCTTGTCAAGTCTTTGAAAGCTTTCAGAGTTTATATTCTGCATTCCAAGATAATCGTATACGTACCCTCTGCTTCAATAAAAGATGTCTTAACACAGCCTGATGCTGATGGAAGAAGGGCTAAATGGATTGCAAAGTTAATTGAATTTAACATAGAACTGAAGCCCACCAAGCTGGTCAGAGGTCAGGGCCTTGCCAAGTTAATGGATGAAGAAAATTGCAACACATTGGACATACATTTCATGGGCACAATTGAAAAAAATGGTTAGACAGAAGAAGGAGGAAGAGCTGAACCAGAAAAGAATCAGACATTGGCCGTAAATCTAGCTTCTTGTGATTGGTACTCTACAATAGCTAAATTATTGTTGAAGCTAGAAATCCCTCCAGACTTTACTCAAAGTCAAGCCAGAATAGTTAAACATAGGGCAGCAAAGTATTGCATTCATGAAAATCTGCTTTATTGGAGGGATCCTTCTGGAATCCTGCTAAGTTGTCTAGATAAAGAACAACCAATGGAGGCTATGCAACAATTTCATTCCAGCATGTGTGGAGGGCATCATTATTGGAAAAATACAGCCCACAAAATTCTCAAAGCTGGTTTCTATTGGCCCACCTTGTTTTCTAATGTCTTTTAATTTGTTAAATCTTGTGACAGGTGCCAAACATTTGAAGGAAAGCAGCAATTGAAGTCCCTACCCTTGAAACCAATACATGTAAATGGACCTTTTCAACAGTGGGGTTTAGACTTCCTTGGAGAGATCAATCCACATTCCAGTGGCTAGCACAGATGGACCTTAGCTGCCACTGATTACTTTACCAAGTGGATTGAAGCAATCCCTACCAGAAAGGCTGATCATAATGTAGTCATCAAGTTTTTAACAGAGAACATCTTCACCAGATTTGGGTGTCCACATAAAATAATCACAGATAATGTAGCAGCCTTCAGGGAAAAAGAGTTGGTGGATATGTGTGATTCAATGGGCATTAAACAGGTTCATTCCACCTCATATTACCCTCAAGGAAATGGCCTAGCAGAATCTTCCAACAAAAGCCTGATAAGAATAATTAAAAAGCTGTTGTAAGACAACAAAAAGAACTGGGATTCTAAGCTAAAATATGCACTATGGGCTGACAGAGTAACCGCCAAGAGATCCACAGGGAATTCTCCTTTCAAGCTGGTATATGGCACTGAAGCTGTATTCCAAATTCAGTTAACTCTCCTTGTGGCAAAATTCCTTCAAGAAGAGCAGAACAAGGAAGAAGGCATGCCAAAAAGGATCAATGATCTAGCAAAGGCACATCAAATCAGGGAACAGTTGGTTGAAAGGTCTGTAGCACATTAGAAGAAGGTTAAGGAAGCTTTTGACAGAAAGACAAAATCAGATAATTTTCAAGTTGGAGATCTGGTCCTAAAGTGGGATACATTGAAAGAAAAGAAAGGTAACCATGGGAAATTTGATGCGTTCTGGACAGGGCCTTTTATCATTTCTCAAGTCCAAGGGAACAATACCTTCAAGCTGAAAGGTATGGGAGGAGGAGAAGTTTTTGATGGCCCAGTTAACGGGCGTTTTCTGAAAGTTTATGTGGTTTAAGGTCTCTTGGCCTTAAGGTTGTAAATATGTTATGTTATCAGTTTTTTAGTATAGGCTCAGTTAGACTCCATGCCCAATGGAACACTAGGAAATTTGCTATTTTGTTTTCACCGGGAAGGCATTGATCTACAGGTTCTTGAGACCTCACAGGGAGGATCTCATCCCCAGAAGGAGCCAGTGTTAGCTATGCTACATTTTTGGACACTTTTGATGGTCAAATGCAGGCTGGGCCGGGTTGTTGTGGCATCCAGAACATCTAGCTACATCCCAGATAGTGATAATAAGCTAGAGGGAGGCAATGAGTAAAAATTAAATAAAACTCCCATGACAAAAAATATTTCACGAGAGACTGTACAGATTGTGAAACATTAAGAACATAGTAGAGCAGAGAAAAGGATGGCATCAATTTAAGCTTCTCTTCCTAAGAAAACGACAAGGTGCGATATACTTGTAAAGTAGGGTGAGAGTTCCTAAAACCCTCTTGAGAAGCTAATAGAATAAAAATTCGCTCATGATGTATTAATATCGAATCAGATGGAATAGGAAACAAAAATAGCCCAACAACTATAAGGGGTAGAAAGTATACTAGATATTGAAAAATTTAGAAAAGTTATTACCACTTCAAGAAAAGAACTTGCATTCCATCCTGATAGTCCTCTCGAACAGGGGGATTTACTGAATTTGTTCGTTGTAACCTCTTCTGTTGATTTTATAACCACTATTATCCTAGATTCAGATAATGATCCTGAAGTTGTTTCACCACAATGGTGTTCTAAAGACTTTGTTGATACTTTATTAGATCCTTCCTCTCCACAGGGAAAGAATCCATAGTCGTTTGAAAAATTTATTGATGAAGAACAAGATGTTAGCATTGGCTTTTTAGCCAACGCTCGGAATATTTTTTCCAAGGACCTCCTAGAGTCTGGTACTCATATCAAGACAAGGGAAGCTAATAGCTTACCAATAACCAAACCCACTCAGGAAACTATTCCTAAAGAGGCCAAAATAGTAGTTGTTGTTTCCTCCCCAAAAAACATGGTTACAACACCTATTCATATGATCATAGGTACCAAATCTAGGAAAAAGAAAGGAAAAGAAAAACTTTAGAAGGAAACTCATAAGATAAAAGGAGAAAACTAGAAATTGCAAAGGAAAGTACAACAACTAAAGAATTTGTTACGAGGTAGCAAGTAGTTTCACAGAGATCGTGTCAAGAGGCCTAAAAAGAGGCAGGAAACTCAAAAAATTGGATTCCATACTGATGTTATATATGTCCTTAATGAATCAAACATTCAGACAAGCCTTGTTCTTGTTATTTTTGAATAAGGAACGCAGATTGACCCCACAGTACAGGCGATGGACATTCCTCCTACCTTTTTTGAAGTAGGAATTGAGGCCAATCTTTCATTTTCTTTTTATGGTAGAGGGGTACAAATGGAAGAGGTGCCTTCCTATACTCCCTTGTTTTTAGAACCCTGCATTAGAATTCTACATAGAAATATGGAGGAACAACAACAAACCATAGCAATGTATGAGGGAGAAGTATTTCCTGAGAGGGAACATCAAAAACTACTCCAAATATTTAAATCGTTGACAACAAAAAAACATGACACCTATGCAAAACCAAGAGCGTCTGAAAAGAATGTCCAAAATTTAAAGGACGACCTCAAGAACATTGCAGAGAAAATAAAGGAAATTTGCTCCATGCAGGTCCCTAGCCTGGAATTATGCTTTAAATTTTCTCTAGCGATATTTGTTGCTTAAAGTAAAAGTAATACAATCTGGACAAGAATACGAGTTCAGGAATGTACTGGATTTTATTTTTCGGAAACATGATGTGTATACACAGTATTTTCTGTGTGAGATTTATACGCGCAACTTCTTTTTAGAAGAACTGGTAGAAGAAAATATTGTCCCTTTCATCAAAGATATTCAATTTCAAGATTTTACATAAATTTCAAGAAACTAGGTTAAGTGGGAAAAGGATTACCATAATTTCTAGAGACGAGAAAATGGCCTTGATCTTTGGGTTAGAGGGGAATCTCAAAACCCCTTTCGCACACAAATTTATCATAGCATTTTCATACAAAAACTTGATGTTTCCCCTGCACTTGTACAAACCCAACATGATGTCTTGCACTCAGGAATGCAATATGTTGAAGATATCATAGAGGAGGCTCTTCATGGAGCCAAGGAAATATGGAAGGAATCACCAAATGATGTCAAGAATAGAGAACCTTTTGGTTATCATAATTTCTAGTATTCCATGGCTAGAATAGAAGACTACGTTCACCTAGTGCTGGAAAGAGGTAGAAACTTGATAGGATGCATGTATTTTTGCCCCATGATCTAGTGTCCCCAATCATTTTATAAATATGATCACAACTTATCAAAAGCAAGTAAGTTAGTAGATTTTGAAGAGCTCTGAAAAAGAAATGTGTTCAGGAATAGAGGAGAAGAAGCTTATGAAGCTTACTCCTTCACTGTCCTACATGTTAACAATTTATTTGCACGAAGTCATACAAAAAGGTCAGTTGGAGGGTGATGTTGGGGCCCATATTTGTCATATTTTCCATGCCTTATTTCTCAAATTTCATATCATTTTCAAAAGTATCTTGTGACATTAAGTGATGTTAATGAGTATACTAGGGAATTTAGTAGTGTTCTATATGCATTTATCATTTTATTATTTTCTAAAAGAATTGAATTAACAAAATTCTATTTCTAACAAAAAAATCCTCGATATTGATAGGAATCTATTAGCTCATTGACATTTGGTGTTGTTTCTTGGAACATAAGGAGAATACCACACAAGCCTCAAAATTTTACACCCTATTTGGAACGAGTTATTTGAGAATGATTTTTAGACCTAGATTCTCAATGCATTAAGATCATTGTAACTTAAAAGAGAAATCCTAAGAATCTTCAGATTCTTAGGATCGATCATTATTAAAAATATATGCTTTGGTCTTTATCCGCTATTGTTATGGTATAAAAACTAGTATTGAACCTTCAAAGAGGTTGTTCGAGTTGTAATATTATTTTTGATACAACAATACAAGAAAAAAGGAAATTGGTGAGGGACGAAAAATGTCACCATAAGCTCATTGGGGACGGTCAAAAGAGTCTTCGTCACCAAAAATTAAACATCACCAAAGGTGGTGTCGCCAAAAGTATAGGTGTTTTGGTGACATTCCAAGTTTGTCAGCAATAATGATTTATAATTATGGATAGTGACCATCACCATTTCATATGAGCAACGGTGACAGACCATAGCCTCAGTCACCAAAAATTGAACGTCACCAAAGGTGGTGTCGCTAAAAGTATAAGTTGTATGGTGACATCCAAGGTTTGTTACGAATATTCATTATAATGGCGGATAATGACTGTCACCATTTCATATGAACAACAACGGTTTATTGTGATGGATCTTTCATGGCCATCACTATTGGTGCATATATATGGTGACATTGGTTGACTGTCACCAAAAGCCGCTTTGCCAAAAATATATATATGTTGTGGTGAAACTCAAGGTTCGTCACAAATAATGACTATAATGATGGATAGTGACCGTCACCATTTCATATCAACAACAATAATTTATAGTTACAAACCTTTCATGGTTGTCACTATTGATGCTTATATATGGTGGTGTTCATTGACCAGCACCATTTGATATTTTGGTGAGGATCGAAAAATTTCATCATAAGCTCATTGGTGATGGGAAAAAGAGCCTCCATCACCAAAAATGATCATCGTCATTCCATATGGATATCAGGGCATTATGGAATCGAACCATCAACCTCTTACTTGTGAAGAAGGTGCTCTTCCATTGAGCTAGCACCCATTAAAGAATTATAATTTTAAAAATTATACCTTGAAACTTCATAAATTGTAAATTCTACAACTTTCAATAAATTAGAGTCTCGACAATCTTTTACTATACAAGAAAAGCAGCATCGAAGCTGCAGGTCCCTACCTAATGGTTATGGAAGTTATGAAAGTGGGTAGAGATAGAAATAGTTATGTATAAGAGAATCAATATGTTTAGTTGAATACTTAATTAGAAGTGAAACACTAAAGACATTTATGACCTATAAATGACCTATAACTAGAAAATGCACCAAATATTGAAAAGGAAACGTCATAAGTGGGTAGCATATGGAAGAAGAGCATTGATGAAGATAGATGCAATATGTTATAGGTTGAGCAAGATAAAATACCAATGTTGTTGTTGTTGGGTGTTTATATATCTAAATGATATCTAAACTTCTGTGCAAATGTAACATGGATCTCTAGAAACCATGAATGACATAGGATAAAAAAAATTATATATATAATTTGGAATTTCACAAGTCCACACTCAAAACATGAAAGCAACCAACAAATAAAAAACAATTGACTTGGACGGAAAGCAATAACTTCTCATTCATTCTTGAGTTGATTTTGTATATTTGAATTTGACTTGTCACATTATTTATCTGAAAAGGAATCAAAATCATCACTAGTATTAAATTCATCCAACGTGGACTTTGGAGATCTCATAGACATCTACGTTTTTTTTTTTCATTTGCTTGAAAACCATGGATATCCCTGTGATAGTAGAATAAGATGTGTGCCTTCTACTCAAGAACACATTCCTTATTAGCCATTGTTACCAGACAAAAACCAAAGAGACAACACAATCTCAACAGACACAAAATCCCCTATCGAAATATAATCATAACTTAGCTAAGAATTCTAAAAGTTTTCTTAATTAATAAACTTTGTATTTGGAAATTATATTTATTTAGATTTAAAAAGGACTACGTTGTACAATAATTTTGTCTATTTATCTAGGAAATTATATAATAGCATATGTCACACAGTAGAAATCTACAATACCTAAAGTAAAAAGACAAATTTTCTCAAGAAAATAGATTTAGCAAAGAGCTTTGAAAACTATATGTTTGTCACAAAGCTTTAATTAGTTTAAGAACAAACTAGTTGGGGTTTGAAAATCAAAATCTTTCATAGGAAACAAAAGAGGCAATGGTTAAAGTCGTTATTCATACAAATAAATTTAGAGTTGGTATTGCCATTGCAGATAACGGAAATTTGGGCAGTGGTTGAACAGTTAGAGCTTATTTGCAGGGGAGACTCATCAATACCATCATTTTTTTTCCATGGTCTATTGTGTCTCTAGATCCAGATTAGATAGCTTGCTATTGTCAAGTTCTACCTTTAAAGTACTAATTTATGGCTCACCCTTTTAAACACAATTCTACCACTCCATTTGATTTTTTTTGTGAATAGAATTGGCAAGACCTTCCCATAATCTATTTTACATCAATCAATAACCATTCATCAATGATATAAAAAAGAGCAGATAGACAACAAAGGCCAAATATTTGCTTGTTTTATACCTATGTTCTAAGACGCATCTAACCTTACTGGTGCAAATAGCTCACCCTGAAAAAATAACATCCACATGGAATTTACAAAACTTTTTTAAATCAAGCTCCAAATAAACCAATCAAAATATGAACATCCTTTTAATCAATAAAATCTTGGACTTAAAATAAAAGTTGCCTAGAATTGAATGTTATATCAACCATGTCAAGTAACTAACATTGGGTGAGAAATACAGGCCATGCATATTGGATTAGTGAAATAGTTGATCTGATAGAGCTCAAAATCAAACAGATGATTTATAGCTAAGAAACACAAATAAATGACTTACAAGTAAGACATGAGGTTTCCCTTTCAACCCCGTCGTTAAATAACTCTTCTTTATGTCACAGACAATTAAAATTTTTCTAATACAAGGTGTAATTGGTATTGTAACATTGACTCTGATAGAGTCTATGTCCACGACTACTTCTCAATATTCGCCCCATTCACAAAATTTGGGGCTAGATAAGATACATGCAAAAACCATCAACATGAAAATGAAATCTACACCCTTGTACAAAAATGGGAGGGAAAAAAGTCCACAAATTGAAATAGACTATAGGATAACTCTTTCCTGCAACATGATTATCTTGTCATGAACAAAAACAAAAAGAAATCAGGAGAAATGTAATTTTTTCCACATTTTGACAATCATTTCCTTTTGCATATTCTATGACCAATTGATGAAAAAAGTCAGAGAATGCTTGTCAACATCAAGATTATAGTAACACATAAAGGAATCGGTCCAACACATATATAATCCTAAACATAAGTATCTATACATATAAGTATTTATTGAGGACATTGTATTTTGTGAAAATATAGAATTGAAATCTTTGAAGTAACATAATTTATGGTACCATTGTCTTACGAAGCACATTCATTCAAGTAGTTACGAAGTCCATTCAAGAATTTCTTCAAATTTCAAAGTTCAAACAATCAACATGTAGCCTAAAAGAGCTCAGATTTGGAAAGAAGATAACCCGAAGATGTAGAGTATATATCTCACATTTATATATCCTAATTTCCAAACATTGAAATGACACTATTTAGAATACTATTGTGAATTCAGCCCAAAATTCTAGAAACAAATATTGATGGTTATTTTTGTTAAAAATGGCAACTAGGGCCAAATTCCTTTGGGGAAGATAATTGTGGCATTGAATTTCTCTTTTCAAGAGGAATACTACAAATAATATATCCCTTGTAAGAAGAAAAAGGCCACACTATTTGCTGATATTCAAGGGCTAGAGCATCATGCTTCAGAAGCCCTAATCCAGAACCAGAGAGATAATATCAATGGTGACCTTAATGTGGTCATATACTAGCTCCTTAACCCAGTAAAAGGGAGCATCATGTAAAGTAAGGAAGGTCACAGTAGAAAGGAGGATTTTTGGATCAGTCAACTTAGAAAGGAGTGGAATGTTGTTGCCCTAACCAGACCGATCTTCTACAACAAAATGATTTGTCCTCTATGAACATACTACTCAGATTACAAGATTGAATGGATCTAAGAGCAGTGATGTCTAATATTCATATTGGCAAGTTGTTTTATATCATTGTACTCTCTCTCTTTCTCCACTGAACATTTGATGATAATAATAAGAAGATTTGATCAAGGGTTTTCCCCATCTTGGGTTTTTTCCTTCGATTGAGCCATATTCTCGTGTCTTTCTGTCTTGGCTTGTCTTCTACATCTATATTTTATGTTATTTCGTAAGTTATTTTATATAATGTCTAATGTAATTAGTAAATGGAGTAATGGGAATATGTTTGAATGAAGTATCGAACCTAAGAAAATAACATGTTATCTAAAAATTAACATGGTATCAGAGCTCAGGTGACTACAATACCAAGCTTAAAGAGATTGCAATCACTAAATAATTTCATTAATACCTCCAACTCTCTGTGGTAAATCAAGTTAGAGTTCAAATCTGGGTTATTTCTTAAGGCCTTCTTCAAGCCCTAATTAGTAACATGGCCACCAATCCTAAACATATTCAACTGTCATGGGTAAAAGTCAAAAGACATCAAGGTATGCTCTTGTACTTTATAAGTCCTACTTAGAAAGATTAAGACTCTATCGTCATCGTAACCTTATGGAAATATATTTTCTATGATCCCTGGAGGTAAGGTCAATCCTCTACAAATCTCTATTTGAAGTACTATTCTCATCTCTAGAGGATTGATCAAGGGCAGGAGATATCTATCTAAGATATCTAGAATACTTTAGATACTAGGCATAGGATTGCATTTATTCTATCATTACTTCTAAAGTTGAGATTCTTTCCTGAGAAGTTATAGTCATAGGCATTGATCAAGAGTACCAAATCCTAGACCAAAACATATTTCAGAAGGGTCCCAGAACCTAAAATTCCTCCATCAAATTCTGAGCATGATCACCATGATCATTGATTAGTATCAATTGTTCAACACTTATTCTCTCCCTCAGTGCCTCTCATTTTGGAAGGATATTTCACTTTGAATATACAATTTTTTTTCGATAGGGTCAAGTCACTATTATTCCTTGCTTGAAGGATCAAATCATCTAACTTTCTGTAGGAATAAGGCTGAGGGATTGCGTAAGAGAAAAGTTAAAGGGACATATTGATCTCAAGAGATAGATTATGGTTATCTTGGAGGTATCCCTAAAACAAGGTTATCGATAATCTAAGCAGAGGAAGGTTCGATTAGTCAACACTTTGCACTCGATGGTCATTTTACAGAATCTCTCGGCCTCCTTCAAGATCATTGTTGTAGTGAAATTATGGTATATTCCTGTTGGTGAAAGCTACAGTGACTATGTAGACTTGGTTATTATTATTTGGAAGGCTCATATATGAACCCTATGGCATATTCAACTTGCTCACTGACTTAAGCATGATAACCTTGTCATTAACATAACTCTGACGTCTTTGAGAGAGAACTAATTCATTATACCATCATGCAAATCGCAATTTGATCAGCTATAACCTTTAGATCTATGTGAGCATGAAAGTCTAAATAAGTCATATTTGTAAAGATTCTAATAGTGGTAGACTATAGCAGCAAGACCAAGATGAATGTAGGGCAGAGTATTGAATAGACAGAGGTATGTTTATAATTATGAATAGTCATAGGAAAATTCTAGTTCTAAATATGTGTTGTTGCATTAGTATAAAGCATATCATTGAACATTTATGCAACTAGAAGTAACTTATAACTGAAGCAGACAACCTTTGTAGCAAACCAATATAGATTTTTTTTTAGGCCCTCTTCTTGCTTAATCTTTAGTAGTATCAAGTAGTAAGGGACATAATCAATGCACTCTACTGTGGCATACTTCTGGGCATTTGTTATCATCAGTACTTCATAGTTATCCAATAAGGATTTGAAGTGAGACAAACTTTCATCATTTAAGGAGGTTTCACTGTTATAATTCTTCTATAGAAACATTTGTCAGTAAGAGTGTTTTTGCAACAGTGTAAAGGTACAAAAATCTACTCAGTCAAAATATTGAAAACTAAAGGAGAAACAAAGGTATGTGTGTAGTTGGGGTGTCAAAATTTAGTTGTAAGAGTATTTTTTTCTAAATATCATGATGCATTTGAAGGGGTTCGTAGTAATCATTGTAAATATGCATACCATATATATATATATATATATATATATATATATATATATATATATATATATATATATATATATATATATATATATATATATATATATATATATATATATATATATATCCAAATCAATTGATGGACTGGAATTTTGCTTCATTCTTTTAATGGTTTCATTAAGCTCATTTACATGTGGTTTCATTCTCCATCTATAATTTAAGATAGTTTGAAATTCCTGGAAATAGAAGGCTCGACCCTCCACTCACTATTCTATGTATATTGTTCTCATGATTTTGTTATTCTGCTTCATTTGGTACCACTGTGGTATTAACATCTCTATAGCAGACAGTCTCCAATTTTAATGAAATATCACTAAGAATTGTGCCAAAAAATTTAGTATGTATGTCATATTGTTTCTCCTCTTCTTCATGTGGAAGGCATAAGAATTTTATAAAAATAATGAAAATCTAAACTAGGGATATGTTGGAACCCATCAATTTTCCTTTTCTGAATATGGTAAGAAATGAATAAAATTACATGAGGATAGTAATTATGTGCATGTGAAATCATGATAGTGCTTGGAATGACAAGCAAACCACCAACAGTGACTCGTGGTAATTGTAAGTGATCATAAAAATATAAATGGAAGTTTGTTTTGAAGGATTTTAACAATCATTATTTGTTGCTAATTGATATAGTTTAAGGTGTCCAATATAGAGATAAATTATTCAAAATCCTTAGTGATTGAGTATGGTTGGGGAGGATATTACTTTATCCTCTCAAGTGCCTGAGATAGACCGATAAAACCGTGTATAATCATACTCAATCATCAAGGATTTTTTATAATTCATGTGTGAACTTTACATTAATTAGGAAAATATCCTGATAAAATAGAAAACACATTTAATCAGTTTGGATTTAAAATATTTGAAAAAACAAGTACTTTTGAGAAGATTGATTTTGTGCTTGAAGGGGCTTCCCCATGCGGTCAGCGATTGCTGATTTTGTTTGTAAAGATGACTTGATAGCAGTAGGGCTCCAATCAGGATGCTTCTACTTCACCAAGGCTGCAATGCCAGCTATATGTGGTGTCACCATGCTTGTCCCTGATATCATGACAAATCCTTATCCTTCATAATTGACTTCCTTAGTGCCATTAGGAGACCATGTTGTCCATATTAGAGAACCACAAGCTAGAATATTTGGCTTTAAAACGTCAGTATCCTAAAAGATGGAATCCTTAATATCTGGCCCTCTAGAACAAAGAATTCTACATGAAGAGTTGTATATGTTATTTCGTTTTATCAATATTTTTTAGTTACTATGATTGTGTAGTGTTATATTTTCACTTTGTAGTATTTGTTCCCTAAGAAACAACTTGTTGTTTGGTATATTTATGTTTCCTTCGGAGGTTTGTAGAAGTTAATAATTTGAGTAATTTGTGATAATTGGAGATTGAATTTTGAATTTATTCCTTTAATGTTGTAGTCTTTATTTTCCATAGGACCATAGCAGCTAGTCATATTTTCATTCCTCTTGTACAAACATTGTTGATAACCTTGAAATAACATAAGAAAACCTCAAGTTGATAGATTAATGTGTACCAAATTAGTTGGTACTTTTCTAGGAACAATTAATTGGCCCAACATCTTCTCAAATTAGTCCCTTAAGTGTAAGGAATCTGACCATATATAACAATAATAACTCGCTAACGCCTATAGATTATATAATGCAACAAAATAGCTAGAACATAAATTCTCATTTTATCCAGGTATCCCTTTTACATGAGATTGAGAAATTTCCTACAATAGCAAAGTCCATATAATAGTACACCTTAAAGAATTTCCAACTTATATACTAGTAGGCACTTCAATGTCTAACAATCCAGTGTTTATTCCCTTTCTTAGCCTTGCATCAAGATTAGTTACATACCTCCTCTATATTACCTTCATTAAACTCTTTGCAACAACCATTATTTGATTTTATTTATACTATTGTTACATTTAGAATCAAGAACGGGATCACTTCTTCTATTACTATATATTTTTCTTATCTTAGCTACAATATGAGGTTTCCTTAAAGAAATTTCCTTTCTTTATATATGGATTAACGTTGTTGTCGCATTATTGAACTTGACCCTACAACCATTTTTTAATGCCCTATATAATAATTTTATTTCTTACTAATGTACAAGGTGTTAAAATGTGTTGTAATTTGACACTATGACAAAACAAATATGCAAAATCTTTAGACAAACTTTGTGCAATCATTACATATCACCCTACAAGGGTGATTTAGATTGTACTCACTTGAACTCCTAATGCAATTTGTTTTTAACGAGTCATACCTAATGTTTTCTAATAATACAAATCCCTCATCCTAACTGTAGCAACAACATCAAATTATTGATATCTCTCTTCCCCAACTTATTCATGAATTGTTTTTTACTACCTCACTAGACAAATTATGTTGTAGGAGGTGACATTTCACCTTTTACTCACACATGGGTCAGATATAGATAATGATCATTCCTTTCTTACAACAGTGGATTGGCCCATACGCCTCGATATTGAACCTACAACTTTGATACCATATGTAAGTCTCCAATTTTCATACATTTTATTTCCACCTAATTATGTATGCTATCAATACCTATTGTCATTGTAATTTAAGGTTAGGACTAGGGACTGTCATTATTTTTCCTCTATTCGTAAAAATATTACTATTACTATCATTTTCATCCATCAAAAACTTCTTGTTGCCTTCTAGAGACCTATTTATATCTTCAAATTTATGTGTGGAATCTATCTTTCAATAATTTGTGTTCTTAGAGATTAATTAACATAGCAATGAAATACACAAAATATCATAGAAACAAAAATACAAAACTGAATAAAACAAGAGAGACACAGATATACGTGGTTCACCCAATTTGGGCTATCTCTACTGAGAAACAACTAATTCTTTCTTTTATATTATCCAGAAAAGTGAAGATATGCAACCTACAACAGATCCGCTATAATTTCCCCTTTTCTCTCACATAGTCTCTCTCTCTCTCTCTCTCTCTCTCTCTCTCTCTCTCTCTCTCTCTCTCTCAAAATAATAATCCACAATCGCAATACAATTCCCTCATATAAACCTAGGGGGTGTCGTCTAGTGAAAAAATCCCTAAATTAATATAACATCTACCATCAGATCATCCACCCAAAGAATGACCCATATTGACTACAAAATTACAAATTTTCATATAATTTTAGATTCGGAGGCGCTGCCCCTAAACCCCTGATGGTAATTAAATGGGTGACATTGTAGTTTGTTAGGAACAATGATGCAATGTGACTGAAACAAAAACCTCTAAAGAATTAGGAAGATCATCAAGCTCCACACCCAACATTTGTTCACTTATCCTTCAAAAGGAAATGCATAGGTGTATGTATAAATATCACTATAGTTTCTATGCTATATAATTCTTTTGGTACTACACAATCTTCCAACAATCTAAATTATGCTTGGGACTATTATCCCATGGTACAATTTTTTTGTTTCATTCATATATAAATGTTACCAAGTTTATAACAATGTTCAATCATCATTCCTTTGAATAACTTTGATATCCACCATATAATACTGCATATATTATATATATCTATATATATATATATATATATATATATATATATATATATATACACACACACACATCATCAAAGATCATTTATGTTGAGAATTCAATAGGGAAACCATCATGATGATTTATCTTTACCTGATAACTCATTGTGATTCCATTTTATTTAATCTCTTTGTTCCTTAGTATTATATGTGTGAAGCATCAAACAGCTACCAAACACAAGAATAACAATGACACAATATATACGCTGCAAGCGAGGGCCAAAACCTCTCCTCTTGAGAGGAAAACCCTTAAATCTCTTTTCTTCCTTATAGATTCTTCAATTGACGAATTCCATGACCTTAATACTAAGAGAAATACCCTCCCAGACCAATACCAACGTCTTTTGATGATGTGACAACCTCAATATACTTAAACCCAGTCAAATCTCTTCCCGTGGCACCTTTTTGACCTCTTGATGCAATATTTTCGTCCTCATACTACAAATCTGAAATTTTGGCCTCCCTACAACTATTGATGCCATACGTGGGAACTTTGATATTCTTCTATATCCCTCCTCTAACCTGCGCTTTCCTTTCCGTGACCTCTGAAGCTTGAGAGTGACCCTTGTTGGAAATAATACTGAGAGGGGGGTGGGTGAATTAGTATTATTAGATCAATTATTTTTCATTTCACAATCAGATTTGTATACGCTACTTCAGTTAGTGAAAATCGCGTTTATACACAACTTCAGTTAAGGAAACTAGCATATAACCAACAGACTTGTAATTTAAATTATTCTTCAGATGTTGATCATTAATCTGTGCATCAAACCATATAAACAGTAACCAGGAACAGTAAAATGGAACAGGTAGTCACACATAAGAACACAAGATATAAGGTGGAAACCCAATGTGGGTGAAAACCACCTGCTACAATTCGTCTCTATCTTCTTTTAATTAGAAACTTCTTTTTACAATGTTTCTGCACTGGTGCAATCTTATACCAGTACGCAGGCTACTACCTACAGAAGGCTACAACCTTCTCTCGTTCTCCAGCTTCTCTTTGAAGGGAGCTACAACCCCCTTAGCTCTTGTACTAGCTGGACCTACAGAAGGCTACAACCTTATCTTTTCTTCCAGGGACCATGTTTCATAAATTTTCAGATTGGATCCATGAATAAAATCAATCAAACATCAAGTATATCTGCATCAACCAATATTCTTTGCATCAAACAAAACTGAATCAAATGGTCACCTCTCTGAATGCTGTACCCAGAAAACTGTAATAGTAACCAGACACCAATTTTGAACCCAGAACACTGCAGCAATAAACAGAAGTAGCTAAAACATATTTCAAGAGATGTACGCTACTTCAATGTGTACAACCTGTGTGCATATGCTACTGAATTAAGGCCAGCCTATGTATACGCTATTTTGAATTACCGAACCAGCGTGTATACACGCCTTTTCTTCGCAGACCCTGCATACAAATCTATAAAAGATAATTTATCCTTTTCACTTATTCAAACATCAGTTATACCTAGATTATCATATTTATAGATCAAGTCATGCGCCAAATATAACAGATCAAAATCACACAAATATATTATTACTCAAGCCTTAGGATCTTGACCCATCAATAGAACTTATCCTTATCCTTGTGCTTAGGTTCCTCCTTGATTCAGATCCAACTATGCACCATAACCCAATGACTAGTGTTCTAGATCTTGCCTTTCATAAGATATTCAATGCTTTAGTGAATAACTTTGCCCAATGATCTCCTTCCCCTTTTATAGTCTTAGGCCTTACTCAATACCATGGTCCAAAACCACTTAGAACCAATACTTGGGGCGCAATACCTTAGTTTAATACTTTGGACGAGATACCGTGGTCCAAAACCATAGGTCCAAATACCAAGGACCAAATACTATGGACTAAAAAAAATGTACGCGCTTTTCTGTGCATGAAAATGCGTGCATATGCATACGTGACTTTTGATCGGAAATCTCGCACATATACGCGACTTCGTCAAAGGGAACCTACGTATACCTCTTTTTCTTTCATTCTGAGAGTCTGAACAGTGATCTGCCATCTGAGTGAGTTTCCATCAAGGACAACACCTGTGTCATAGTGCCAAACCAATGTCATAATGCCAACAATCTCTCCCTTTGGACTTGATGGCAACCCCAAGTCACTCAAAGTAATTCTCCCCCTTTGACATCAAGGGCAAATGGTTCTTCTCATTTTCTGCTCCCCTTGAATACATGCTGAAATCTTTGCTTTTCTGTGTTGTCCATGCTCCCCGTGACTGTAGGCAAGGTTTGCAAGAAAATGTTCTACAAGAAGAAACATGACATTATACATCATAAATGACCTTCCTATCACCAAGGAATCATACATACATCCATCTCCCAACCAAGTGGGGATATAACAATATTGATTCATCCACCCAACCAAGTGGGGATACACCAAAAATCTGCACATGATAAAACAAGAACATTACAACATCCATCCCAGGCATAGTGGGTGTTGGTAAGGTAAATCCCCTCTGCGGACAGAGGCGATCCCACTAGCCTATCACAGAACTAGCCACAAACAAACCACGCTGCTACGCAAGTTCCTAGTTATGCATCAAAGGTGAATCGAGAAGACTAACCTGGAGTCCAACGCTATGATTGAAGCAGAGTTGATATCCTCGCTCCCTTGCTCCAACAGATCATAAACGAACACCTGCGCATGCAAAGGAAGAGACAGATACCAACATAGAAACTACCAAGGCACAACTATAATTCAGTCAGAAAGGAAATAAATCAACATATCACCATGACAGATAATGAGATTGGAACTATAATAGCAGTCGCTCATCAATTAATAAACAGGAAAAGTTACAACCATTGTTCTGACGTCGACCCTTCTCCTGGCTGGGCGAATAACTATATGTGTCTTGACATGCATCTCCTCTCCGGCAGCATAACCTCTCTAGCACTCACTAGCATTCCTCCAAGAACTCAACATCTAACACTCCATGACCAATAATCATCACTACTATAACTCAATCACCAAATCACTAGCATAACACTAACACCAACACTCTATCTTGTCCAATGCATAATGACAAGCTTATATAGATGAAGAAGGGAGGAGGATGCGATGAACCGGGACACCTTTCGTGGATTAGAAAAAGCCATAAAGATGGATAAAGCTCGACAAAAGACTGATTTTTTATCTTTAGAAAAGCTCCATGTAATGAAGGAAACAACATTCGGACGTGCATTAAGGCAAAAAGCACGACTAAATTTGGTTGGCGCGACTATTGCTCTAAGATAGGGTGCCAATGGTCGCGCCCCCTTTTGAGGATCTCCATCATTGGCGCGGGTAAGATATTGTGGACTTGCGCCAATGGAAAAAGAGCACTTTTTAGGGATGATTTGCAGAAGGTGTCTTCAGGGAACATGGAGTACATACTCAGGGGAACATAATGCAAGTGTTTTTAGCCCTTGTCACTTCTTATAACTCCCGGAATGAGTCCTCTAAGGTACGACAAGAGGAGTAACAGGGATGGTGACAAATTACTGTGTAACAGATGCCCCCTAAAGCATGAAGCCCGAGAGGTGGAGAGGGGTGAAATGCTTTCTAAGAACACACATAAGAGCACATAAGAGCACATATAGTTACTGCCGCCGAGGAGATGTATTAAGAGACATGACTGATAGTTCAATTACATGATGTACGTGGTATGGTCGCAGCCATCCATAAGAGAGTACATAAATAATCTGGATCCATAGTATGAACGCAGCCATTTGGTTAGGATCAATGAATTGACTCAGGTATGGTCGCAGCCATCTAGTGAATGAGTCAAGTATCAAGAATCACGCCTGGATTATAACAGACACAATCCAGGGTCTTGCGCTCCATCTCGACCCGAACAAGAGTACAATTCCAAGCATGTGAATATATGAGCTGCAGTCGAACATGCATGAACATCGCCTGATTACCAGTCAATAATGGAAACTGTTAACAGACGCGAGAGGTACCACCAATAATGACAATGGCCCTCAAGGTACTATAGGTACAATCTACGGTGTGTGAATCAATGATCTGAAGTCGAACACCCGTAGAATCATTCGATCGGAGGCCAATGATGAAAACCTCACGTCGAACACGAAGAACCTGCCATTGAGGCATGCAGGCTCCAAGGCACCAGAAAGGATTCTCTAGATCAATTCCCTGGATAATGAGTTGAAGTGGACAGGGAGTGACCTTGATCGAAGGTGGGCCATAATGTTTCCCACATCATCGACACGAGATAGAGAGATGAAGTTTGTGAATCAAGATTGTGCGAACTATCAGAAGGAGGTTGTTTTCTCAGAGGTCAACTTCTCTTGAACATATCGGTGGCACATTAATGGAATTGGCAGTATTTGACATCAATGTATCAAAGGTCATTATGACGAGGCAATGAATGAATGAGAGGTCAAATAGGGTACCCAAATCCATGGAAGCAAGTGAAAGATATGAGATGAAATATCCCCACCCCGGACACGAAAACAAAAAGTGCCATGTTCAAGAGCGACATACTACCTTTACGGTAATAATTATGGTTCAAAATTTTCTTTTCCCCCCACCATTTCTGGCAAGTACCCCAGTTATTTTTAACAAGCTTGATGGGGATAGCATATGCTTGTATTGTGATAAACTCCGATGTCATTAAGTTTTAACGAGTCTGACAAAGGAAGAACTCGGCATCTTTTCATGTTTAGAGAGTTTGAAAAGACAACAGAAAAGGAAACTCCAGGGATGTCCTTTTTCGTAAAGTTGTGTCTCTCGGGCCCGAAAAAGTATAAAATAATACCCGAAAGAACCGCCCGATCATTACGATCGAGGAGTACTTTTCATGATTAGTGACTTTGACCTGAAAAAGTAAAAAAGCGGTCAAAACCACGTCGTTTCGTAACCACTAACGAGTTTGAAACGACAAAAACCCAGTAATCTTTTTATGTTTTAATGGTCGACAAAAATAACTTAAAACGACCGCCCCTTATCACCATTTAACGAGTCAAGAGGAGCGACTCGGCAATCGTTTCCTCTTTAAATGGTCAGAAAAGAGCTGAAAGCGGACCTCCATTTTTATTTTCTTTAACGAGTCAAAAAGGGAAAAATACTCGGCAATCTTTTCATATTTTACGAGTCAGAAAAGAGCGTAAAGGCGACTCGTCCTGAAGGAACGAGTGGTATAAGGGATAGCAACTGGTTCCGGTAATGGTGGAACTTTACTTGAAACATGTAAAGGTTAAGAGGCTGGCTAATAAGACCACTCATCGCTGCGGTTCCTCAGGAAAGGAGAAACAACCAAGTGAAAGCATATGATCGGCCAAAAAGATGGTAGCGATGGAATGAAACAACCAAGGCTCATCTAGCAGAATTTTAGCGGATAAAAGGCAATCACGGGATGTAAATGGGTTCATTTTTACACAAGCTTGAACCATGGAGAACTTTGCTTGTTAAAAAAAAAAAAAAATTGTTGCATGCCCCCAGCATGATTATACCAATCGAGGTACATGCCCCCCAAGCTTCATGGCATTCACGGAGTGGATGGAATGAAGGTTTACTTGGAAAGACTCGATTGGAGGATGCCCCCGGGCTTCAGTCACGCGCCCGGGTGAGCTGCCGTCATCAGAATGACGGGGTGGGTGCTGCGGCATTTCCTGTGGAAATAAGACCATTTAGGAATGGAAAATGGCTATATCTGATGTGTGAACCGGGGAATGAAAGTTGGTCTACGACTTTGATCGTTCTTCCTTCATGCAGAAAACACATCACTCTGAAGAGTGAGGACACAATAGCACGTATGCGATAAATATAGTCTCGTCCAAGGAGTAAATTGTAATCTAACGGACCTTGGACTACCATGAGACCCATTTGGATAGTCTTCCCTTCTAACGTGATAGGTACATTGGGAAGAATTCCTAAAGGTCGAGTGATTTCTCGATGGAAACCTACAAGGCTTCTCATCTCAGGTAGAAGCAGTGGGGAACCAAGTGCTTCCCAAGCTGTTGAAGAGAGGATACTCACAGGAGATCCTTCATCAATAATTGTACCAGGCATAACCATGCGATAGACTTGAACTATAATTCGAAATGGTATGGAGGCTGGTAACCGAGGATTGACTAGTTGATCCCAATTAAAGGAAATAACTAGGTTGCTCGGAGGTGGGACTGGATAGACAGCCGGATATGCCTCTAATGGACTTTCTTCCTGTTGTGAAGAAATGAGAGGGATGCTCACCTGATCATTAACATCTATGTCAATGAATATAATTTGGACAGTGGGTTCGTCATTCTTGGCAGTGATAACATCATCTGAGGAGGTAACTTCTGAAGGCGAAACCGGGTCACTGTAATCCGGACCGTTTGACTGTTGTCTGGTTTGGATTCAGATGTAGGATCATCTAGGGGTGGAAGTTCTGAAAGCAAAACCGGGTCACTTGTAAGCCGGACCTTTTGACTTTCGTCTGGTTTAGATTCAGATGTAAGAGCAGCTAAAGATGGAACTTCTGTAGGCAAAACCGGGTCACTTGTAAGCTGGACCTTTTGAAAGACCGGGTTACTTGTAAGCTGGAACTGTGGACTTTCGGTTGGTTTGGACTCAGGGGGTTCATCTTTGATGATCAAGTGGTGCGTAGATGATGAATATAAATCACTTGTTCCGACCAGGGACTGGTCTGGAGCAGGCGGAGCACAGGTAGGTTCAGGAAGAGAAAGCTGGACCAAAGAGGAATCATGTTTGATCACTTGGTTAGTGGAGAGACGCTCTGCAGGTGTAAAAAGACGCTGATATCCAGCGGGTCGTTGCGGTAAGGAATCCGACAGACTTGCCAAAAGACGGGAAGCTTCATCCATAAGTGGACAAAGGCGAAGGAGATGATTACCTTCACAAAGTCGACAAGGGAAACGAACCTTCCCTTTTTTGTTACCAGCTAGTAAGGTATCATCGATTTGCGACAGTAAGGGGCGAGTCGGGTCACAGGACCATATATCTAGGATCCTGGGAATGCCAGGACAATCAGAAAGAAAATGGTCCCCTTTGCATAATCGACAAGGAGACTGGAGCTTCCACGGAGGAGCAGAAGGTGGTTCCACTTCTGATAGCTTCGTGGTAGATACGACCTTTCCCTTAGGAGACTTCTTCTTTTTGGTCTTCTTCTTCTTCTTCTTAGCCACCTGGTTAGTGAAATCCAAGGTTTCACCAGGCGAAGTAGAAGATGAGGACGCAACAATAGGCGAAGAAGGGAAGGGGTCCACCTTAGAATCAACATGGTGTTGTTCGGGTGGAGGAGTTGGTGGTGTGATAGGAGTCATCACACTTGAGACCATCGAGTTTGAAAACAACCATATGGGTAAACCAATGGTCAACCCAGGCAAAGACAATGTTGCGATATACTGAACACCAACATTTCCAACAGAAGGAAATGGGTGAGGGTACCCATCAGGAGGAACACCTTGGCCGGTGGGCACCGGAAAGGTTGCCATTGAATGAGAAATAACCCTACTCAAGCTGACGCAAACAAAATCTAATTGGATAATGTTATCGTGGCCAATAAATTTTAAGACACTGAACTTAACCTTTTCATTTTTTAAGAGTCGAGAAAAGGGTAAAAGATGACTCTAGTCTCCTTCGAATATTTAATGAGCACGAAGTGACAAGACGCTCACAGGGACCTTTTCGTTTAGGGAGTCCGAAAAGGATCAAAAGTGTCTGCTCTGGAATTCTAGGTAGAGGGTGTGCCAAACTTTTCGCAAAACCACAGAATACTTTTTAGGGTACGGGTGGTCGATCTTCGTGAATGCTGTGTTCACTGCATTGCGAATCGTAGGGCGGCTGACACGGCTTCCTATGGATAAAGGCTTTATTCCTATAGGGGTCTCCCAATATATACTCGACGGTACGTGGGAGCACAGTCCGTATTGGCACCTATCGTTTCACCGTGGAGGAATCACCCAACCACTCGACGATAAACTACCAGGTTTAAAGACGCCGGAACACGTCTGTAACCTAGACCTCTAGAGTGTTTGCGTTATGTTCCAATGCGTTGTTATGTTCATTTGGTTCATTTTAAAGTTTATCTTTGATTATGTTTCAGTTTTTTGGTCCTACCGTATGTGATATCTCGAAAACTTCTTACATGCAAACTATATGCCGAAATTAAATCATTTGATTCGATGAATTCTATCTACAGGAGGGTTGAGATCTTTTTCACAAACGAAATGATCACTTCAACAAAGATCCTAATGCAGCTAATAACAAGAAATGAAATTTTGTCTTTTTCTTTTTAATAGCAACAAATAACCATAAATGCTAACTACTATAATGCAAGAGATTTTTTGTTTTTCTTTCCTTTAAGATGGCATGATGCATGTAAACAAATTCTAAGAGATATGCACAATCCAAGTTCAGTCAATGAAATAGAACCAATTCTAAAACACAAAATGAACCATGCAAGTAAGGAAAAACACAAAAACTAGTGAACTTCAAAGAGGCTAGAAGTGAAGTATTCAGAGTATAGAAGATCAAGCTTTAACAAATCACTGGATAAGTGTAGAACAATCAACAAGCTGGCTGGATGATCAAGAGACCGAAACTTCCCACAGAAGGCTAGACATGCAAAGTCACTGGAAATAAGCAAACAGCTGAGGGATACAGGCTAAGACCAGTCAAGCAGAGGTTCAACATAGTTCCAGAGGCTGAAAGAGATATATAAAGAGACTGAATGAGCTTTCCACCCACACACAGGCAAAATTTATAGAGCTGGCGCGACTGTCAGCCTGCAACTTGCGCTACCACAAAGTTGGCGCGAGCTGCTCTTGAGCAACGTGCACCAACTGGCGCGACTGTTAGAGAAATAACCGCGCCAATTAAGCTTGCCAACTAAAAAGATAAATGATACGACCTCAGGTCGGGTTGACAGTGCTCAGATGGGTCAAACAGTAAAGAATCAACTCAAAACTGACTCAGGAAGCTCATGCACTCAAGCAAGCAAAAGAAAATTAACATGCAAGACAGAAATCAAAGAGTTATTCCCCAGTGGAGTCGCCAATTTGTTGGTAAGGTAAATCCCCTCTGCGGACAGAGGTGATCCCACTAGCCTATCACAGAACTAGCCACAAACAAACCATGCTGCTACGCAAGTTCCTAGTTATGCATCAAAGGTGAATCGAGAAGACTAACCTGGAGTCCAATGCTATGATTGAAGCAGAGTTGATATCCTTGCTCCCTTGCTCCAACAGATCATAAACGAACACCTGCGCATGCAAAGGAAGAGACAGATACCAACATAGAAACTACCAAGGCACAACTATATTTCAGTCAGAAAGGAAATAAATCAACATATCACCATGACAGATAATGAGATTGGAACTATAATAGCAGTCGCTCATCAATTAATAAATAGGAAAAGTTACAACCATTTTTCTGACGTCAACCCTTCTCCTGGCTGGGCGAATAACTATATGTGTCTTGACATGCATCTCCTCTCCGGCAGCATAACCTCTCTAGCACTCACTAGCATTCCTCCAAGAACTCAACATCTAACACTCCATGACCAATAATCATCACTACTATAACTCAATCACCAAATCACTAGCATAACACTAACACCAACACTCTAGCTTGTCCAATGCATAATGACAAGCTTATATAGATGAAGAAGGGAGGAGGATGCGATGAACCGGGACACCTTTCGTGGATTAACAAAAGCCATAAAGATGGATAAAGCTCGACAAAAGACTGATTTTTTATCTTTAGAAAAGCTCCATGTAATGAAGGAAACAACAGTCGGACGTGCATTAAGGCAAAAAGCACGACTAAATTTGGTTGGTGCGACTGTTGCTCTAAGATAGGGCGCCAATGGTCGCGCCCCCTTTTGAGGATCTCCATCATTGGCGCGGGTAAGATATTGTGGACTTGCGCCAATGGAAAAAGAGCACTTTTTAGGGATGATTTGCAGAAGGTGTCTTCAGGGAACATGGAGTACATACTCATGGGAACATAATGCAAGTGTTTTTAGCCCTTGTCACTTCTTATAACTCCCGGAATGAGTCCTCTAAGGTACGACAAGAGGAGTAACAGGGATGGTGACAAATTACTGTGTAACAGTGGGGAAACCAAAAGGCCATTACATGACCTTGATAAGAAAACAAATACATGACATAGAGATGAAATATCTACAATAAGACTATGATAGTCATCAACAACTATCATCAGCAGCATCTGTCAATCATTATGCAAACCGGCAACCATGATCTTCTTCTGCGCCTGTTCCATCTGAACAAAAACAACTGTGAAATTGAACCAAGATCTTCTAAGATAATGTCAACAATGCATTATTAGAAGTATATGCTCCCCCTGAACCTGTGCCAGAAGGTCTCTGTCAGACGCATATTAGACTCTTTCCATCCTGAGTCTCGCCCACTGATTTCCTTCAAACCAACATTTACTCGACTGTATCCACAGAAACAGGTGTATATACGCGGATTCTCCTCATACAAATTGCATACAACCACTTTTCTCTGAAACAGATAAGTTTCAATAGCAAGATGATGCATCAACTACTCCCATTTTCTGTCTGAGGTATTCAAATGTCTCCTTGGGTAGTGGTTTGGTGAGTATATTAGCGACTTGTTCTTTGGGGGGGACATACTCCAATTTGACCTTTTGTTCAAGCACTTGTTCCCGGAGAAAATGATATTTGATAGGTATGTGCTTGGTCATCGAACGCACGACTGGATTCTTTGAAATACTGATTTCACTTGTATTATCGCAAAAAATGGAGATAGGTGCTAGAGTACAAGTGATTTGAATGTCTTGCAATGTTTGCATCATCCAAAGGAGTTGTGTGTAGCAAGATGTAGCAGCCACATATTCTGCTTCAGTTGTAGATAATGAAATTGAACTTTATTTCATGTTGAACCAAGATACTAATCTGGAACCCATAAAGAATGCACCACCACTAGTGCTTTTTCTGTCATCCACGCTTCCTGCCCAATCTGCATCTATATATGCACGAAGTGTGAGATCTGTATTTCTAGGATACCATAAGCCATAGTTTTGAGTTCCTTGAAGATACTTGAAGATTCTCTTAACTGCCTAAAGATGAGTTTCCTTTGGATTTGCCTAAAATCTTCCAACTATTCCCATTGCATGCATGATGTCTGGTCGGGTACCTGTTAAGTAGAGTAGACTTCCAATCATGGATCTATAGGTGTGTTGATGCACTGCTACTGATTCATCATTTGCACTGAGGATACGTCCTCTTACCATAGGGGTACATACTGGTTTCGAATCCTCCATCCCATATTTCTTCAAGATCTGCTTGAGGAACTTGGTTTGTGATAGAAAAATACCGTCTTTGTTTTGTTGGACTTGTAAACCAAGAAAATATGTGAGCTCACCAAGCATGGAAATTTCAAATTATTTTTGCATCACCAAGGAAAATTTTTGACTCATGTCTTCTTCATTGCTACCAAAGATGATATCATCAACATACACAACAAGTATTAGCAACTTATCATTGTCAATTTTTATATATAGATTGCTATCTGTTGAACCTTTTGTAAAACCTTGTTGATGGAGGTACTTATCCAAGCGATAATACCAAGCCCTTAGAGCATGTTTAAGGCCATAGAGAGCCTTTTTGAGTCTGCATACAAGTTTTGGATCATTTCCAAGGATAAACCCATCTGGTTGCTCAATATACACTTCTTCTTCTAAGTCTCCATTTAGAAACGCAGATTTCACATCCATTTGATATACTTTGAACTTCTGAAAGCTAGAAAGAGCAAGGAACATTCTTATGGCATCAAGTCTAGCAACTGGTGCAAAAGTTTCTTCAAAGTTTATACCTTCTTGTTGAGCATACCCTTTGCAAACAAGTCTGGCCTTGTTTCTAATAACCTCTCCATTCTCATTCAGCTTGTTTTTGAATATCCATTTTGTCCGTATGACATTCTTATCGTTTGGTCTAGGAACTAACTCCCAAGTATTATTCTTTTCAATCTGCTCAAGTTCTTCATTCATGGCCTTGACCCAGCATTCATCTTTGCATGCTTCACTTACATTTTGTGGTTCAATGGAGGAGATCAATGCTAGATAGCTTGTAGCTTCTGAAATAGTTCTTCTTATTTGTACACCTGCCTCTTTCTGCCCGAAAATTTGAGTTTCTAGATGATTCTTCTGAACATACCTGGATGGAATATTTTCTTCTATCCTTATCTGTTCTTCTGGTGCCTCATGGGTTTGTTCTTCATCATAAGTCTGATTTGATATTGAAGGATGGTCCTCGTCATCTTCAAAATCTTCGAATTTTACCTGCCTAGGAATGTTTCCTTCTTCATCAACCACTACATCAATACTTTCAACAATTTTTCCAAGTCTTTTATTGTAGCACTTATATCCTTTATTGTGGGGAGAGTAACCAAGGAATTCCTTCATCTGCTCTAGGTTCAAACTTGCCAAGGTTTTCATCAGTCCTTTTGAGGTAACATTTGCTTCCAGAAATTTTGAAGTATTTTACCGTGGGAGTCTTACCACACCAAAGTTCATGAGGAGTCTGAGTGCTATTTACCTGGACATTTGTCTTGTTGAGAATAGTAACTGATGCAAATGCAGCTTCACCCCAGAAAGTTGTGGGAGTTCCAGACTCATCAAGCATAGCATGAGCCATTTGTTGAACTGTTCTGTTCATCCTTTCCACTACTCCATTTTGCTGAGGAGTCCTTGCAGTAGAGAATTCCCTTCTTATTACATGTTCTTCACAAAAATCGAAAAATTCATCTGAGGTAAATTCCCCTCTTCGATTAGACCTGAGGCATTTGATTCTGCGATCTGATTCGTTTTCAACCAAGGCTTTGAATGCTTTGAACTTTTTGAAAGCTTCGCCTTTATGCTTCAGAAGTCCTATCTAGCACATCCTGGAAAGGTCCTCAATAAACAATATAAAGTATTCTTCTCCTCGAGGTGACCTTTCCCTAGATGGACCACATACATCAGTATGGACAAGTTCAATTGGCCTGCTAGCTGATCCTTCCTTCTCATGGAAATCAGTTCTGGTTTGCTTACCAAACTGACATGATTTGCATATTGTATTTTCTGGAATTCTGATGTCAGGGAGATCACAAACCGCCTGATATTTGCATGCTTTCCTTATCTGAGAGAAGCTTAGATGTCCCAATCTTCTGTGCCATAGCCAGTGTTCATCATTCTTGCTTAGATAGCATTGTTGTTGTCCTCCCTTGAGTATGTATAAATTATTTGGAGTTCTTATCCCTTTGATCATTGTTTCTCTTGTATCAAGCTCACGAACAATGCATCCATTTGATCGAAATATTACCTCATTTCCTTTATCACACATTTGACTGACACTCAATAGATTATGCTTTAAGCCATCAACATACATAACATTTCAAGCTTTGACCTTTTCTTTCAAAATAATAGAACCTTTACCTTTTATGAGTGCAAGGGTGTCATTTCCAAATGAGACCTTTCTTTCCTTTTCTAAGGCACTATATGACTGAATTTTTTCTTTATCACCTGTCATATGTTTCGAGCATCCACTATCGATGTACCACTAATTTTCCCATCCTTCCGCGTATAAGGCTATCCCACATCTTTCTGGTTGCGGTTCTTTCTTTCTCCATGTTTTGGGACTCAATGAAACTTGCCCCTTCTGAGTTGTTTTCCGAAACCTACTCCTACATTCAGAATCTACCTGACCGAAGTTGTTACAAATAGAACATTCTATTTCATTCTCAAGAGCAAAAAAGTTATTGTAGGTCCTTTTCATGATCCCATTCACACTCTTTTGTTTTTGAGCTTCTCTAGTCATGATGGTCTTCTAGGCAACACATTGAGCAGCTTTGTGTCCAAAGTTATGAAAAGAGAAACATTGGCCATTGAAGAGATTCCTGTGATTATCAAAACTTCTGACCAAATGATTGTAGTTTCCATTGACATCCATTCTTGAGGAAAATTGAGAATGATTTACTTGTGGTTGGTTGTAGCTTCTGTTTATTCTTGAAGTAGATTGCCGCTGATTTGCTTGGTGATTTCTGTTCATTCTTGAAGTAAATTGTCCCTGATTTACCTGGTGATCTGCATTATGCTTTTGCTATCGATTGTCAACCTATTCACTTCTCCTAGCTCTTGATTAGAGGAGAATGTTTAATTTTGATAATCTCATCTAAAGTTTCAGATCCTTTAGCAAATCTAAGATTAAGAGCTTTTGATTTCTCAATATCTTTTCTAAGTCCCACAATTTCACATTCTAATTTTTCATTGTGTTTTTCCCTTTCAGCAAGTTGGAATGTCAGAGTATTTATAATCATATTCTTTTCTTCTAAACAAATTTTGAGTTTATAAATTTCTTCATAAAGACCTTCTTCATCTATAGCATCTAATAAATCATCATCTTCAAAAGCCATCAAAAGTCTATAATCATTACATTGTTCATCTTCATCACTATTTGAAAATCCATCACTGTCTTCATGTGTATAATAGCTCTTCTTACTTACATTCTGTTTTATGTTCCATCTGAGTGGTTCCTTACCTTTGTCAACCTTATCTTTATGAGGACACTTGGCAACATAGTGATTGACTCTTCCATAAGTGTTATAGACATTTTTGGGCACTGCAACCCCGAGCATAAAAAGTCCATAAACCAAGGGCTCGTAAGTCCCTAAAAGTGTTGTTCCAACCCCTAAAAGAACAAGGTCAATTGATTACAGCTTCTCCGAGAAGTTCTCCATGAAACACTACTCAAAACTGGTCAAAACTGGATCATTTCACCTGCTCCATAGGCAAAGTGCATTGCATCTCACCTAAATACACACAGTGGGTGCATTGCATTTCAAAAAGCCCTTCTATGGGGTGCAATGGGCGAGAAGGGACAAATGGCAGTGTCAATCTGCGAGGTGGAGAAGCATGGAATCTTCCAGAAACTTCTCCTGTGACACTTGCCTCTCTGAATTCGACCAGGGACGAGTAAGAGATCATCAATCTCCAAGTGGAAGCAAGAACTATCAGAGGGAAGACACTAATAAAATCACAAGCTGACTCATCTCCCTTACAGACATCTATATATGGATCCTTGATCCAGGAGATCCAGAGGCTGGAATTTTGCATCTTGTAAGGAATTGTTGTTAGTTTCTTGAGGCAACATCATAATGTTGGGTGATCTAAGCTTTTCATGAGGTGAAGAAGGGCATACTTGCTGAGAGGATGATGCTGGGTCAGAACAACTGGTTGTAACTCTCTTGGCTTTTTCTTGATTATCAATAAAGCTATTCAAGTTTTCCTCCATACTCTTGTGTAATTTATGTTTCATGCATTTGTATGGTCAATTTACATATGATCCTAGATTGTTTATGATAATAGATCCATGTTCTTGTATAGTGTTATGCTGCTTTGATTCTACAGGTACTCTGTGAAGCTAGGTATACAAGAAAGCGAGTAGCAAAGGACTATCAGAAGAGAGAGGAACCGAGCAAGGAACCAAGCGCAAGGCAGAGGTTGGTCTCCTTTATTCTTCTTTCATATATCTTCCATAAAGGAAAACGAAAGTAGTTTTACTTTGTTTGTTTCTAAGGTAGCTACCAGCCTTAGTGGGATTAGCAGTTCTGAATAGACACTTTTTCCTGTAACAAAATGGCGACTCCGCTGGGGAGCGACTAGGTTGTTTGTTTATCTACATTTGTTTACTTTATAAACTTACAGACGGAGCCTGAAGTTGAGCCAGGTAGCCTTCGAACTCCATTTGCTATGAAAATTCAAAGTAGATAAATGTCGCTTCAGTCAATCTCCGGGTTTTGTTTATGAATTAAACAACTGATTTACAAACTCTCTAATTTCCCTTGTCGTGGCTCTAGTAACCTCCTTAGATCTACCCCTATGATTGATTTACTGATTACCACTTGCTCGACCAAAATCCCTGAACTGAACTGCAAACTGTGACCCGAAACCCAATCAAAGTCTCGTCCCTGGTCCAGCGCACTGTCTGTTCTGTGAATCTCAAATTCAGTGCACTTCCCGAGTGTAGTAGGTGCGCTAATCAGACAAGGCCTTGTTGCTGAATTTTTGTTTCTGTGTTCACTCTTTTCAGATCTATTCAAGAGTTTTGCTGCCTATAGTCAGTACACCTCTGTTTGAAACCCTTTTCCTTGTTGTTATTCCACCTCCATTGTGCAAAGAACTGTAAATGTTTTTATGTATTTGTTTAGTCATTTTCAGTTCTCCTTTACAAAGAAGTAACATAATTGTACTGTTGTTTCTTGATTTGAAAGTGTCGCAAGTGTCGTTTTCAGTCATAGAAGAGGACCTGATTGTTCTTGATAGTTGATTACCCTGTTACTATTGTATTTGATCTGAATTAGTAGTTTTTCTAGTGTCAAAAGCAAGTTTTCATTTCCAAATCGCAAAGTTTTGTCGTTGTCTTCATTTTGATTTTGAAAAAGAAACTTGTTAGTAATTGTCGCTTTGAAAAATAATTCAGATTTGCGCATTAGCTTTCTTTTTATCATTCACATATTAAGAAGGCTGAAAACAAATACATGCATGTGCATTTGCATTTAGACTGTTTGATTGGTTTGGTTTAGGATGGTGCATATAGTGTGTGCTCTTTGCTCTTTGTTGAAAGAATACTGTCTCTCTTTCCTTAGTAGCTAGGATTTTCATTGCACAAAGAAGATAAAATGACTGTTTATCATCTTATATTGCATTTTAGGAATTGTACATCTACATCACGCGGTGAACCTAAAAGGCAAATTTCTTAAACAAGATCAACTATAAAATAAATTTAATGAATCTAACAATGATTTGGAACCTAATGCACAACATCTAGAAGTATAGGCTAGAGACGTATTCTGCCGTCGTAAAGCCTGGTAACTATTGTTCTCACTGTTGGTTAGGTGATTCCTCCACTTTGAGACGATAAGTGCCAGTACGGACTTGTGCTCCCACGTACCGTCGAGTATATTTTGGGAGACCACAATAGGATTAATCCTTTATCCATAGGAAGCTGTGTCTGCCACCCTATCGATCGCAATGCACTGAACAGAGCATTCGAGAAGATTGGCTGCCATACCGTAAAAAGTATTCTGTAGTTTTGCGATTGGTTTGGTATCCCTCTGCCTAGATTTCCAGAGTAGTCCCTTTCGTTCCTTTTCAGACTCCTTAACGGAAAAGGTCCATCTAAGCACTTGCCACTTCAGGCTCATTAAAAATCGAAGGCGACTAGAGTCATCTTTTGTTTTTTCTCGACTCTTAAAAATTGAAAAAACAAGTTGTGTCAAAGTGTCTAAAATTCATCTAATTCAGAAACATACTTCCCATTTATTTTTGGTTGATCAAGTAATCCGCAATCGTGGAAGAAAGTCAATTGAAACCCCGTCGTTCGCGGAGGCTTACGAGTCAACCATCTTTGTCTCCGGAATCGAAACTATTACGGACAAACCGAACTCGTTTAATCGGTTCCAAATCTCCTGGTAAAGTTAGAACAAGAGTTCCAACAACATCAGAGACTCCAGTTACTCCAAACATTTCTGGTATCCCTGCCTTTACAGAAGAAGTTCAGCAGCCACTGAGGGACAGTAGCTCTGATCCTAGTTTGAAGGTAAACACTTGTGTTACTAAACCCGTTTCATCTACAACCACTTCAGAGAGTGTTATTCCCCAAACATCTGTCGTTGTAGATTCCATACCTTCTTCGGCACCATAATATTTTACGGACCCAACGGTCTACCTCTTCCACCTAGTCTGATTGCTATAGAAGAGATTGTGGAGGATCCTCCATCTAGTACTCCATCACAATTTGGAGTTGGGATCACTCTCTATCCTTCTTCATCAGAAATTAGTCTACCGCGAGCGGAAGCTCCTGTAGAATCGCTAGGTAATCTTTTGGATAGATTAGAAATGTTTGAACAACCATCGACATCTAGGATTGTGTCGTCCAACACATCGACGACAGAAATTCCTGCTATCACTCCAACAATGTTCGCCGGTATACCATCTGTCCCAACTATCTCTCAATCACTAGAAGGGGCCCACTCAGGGGCTATTTCGATAGTATGGTCCGTTCCTGTTTGTTCATCTGGAATAGTATCTGGAAACTCTTATGTTGAGTCTCAACAAATTGATCCTTCAGGATGTCAATTTGGGCAGTCTGGTCCTCAAGGGCAAACCATTCCTTTAAGTATCGGATTACCACCGTATGGGGGGCAGTATACCCTTTCATTGTCTCCTCCGGGAGGACAACCATACGGGAGTTCACAACAAAATTTAGGTTATGCTGGAATTACGTCTAGCGGTTGGGTACCGATACTACCTCAACAACCAAGAGTTGTATATTCGATGAAACAATGTTTACCTATGTCAAATATACCAACTACGTCAGCTATTGTGACGGTGTCGCAAGTACAAGCGCTGCCTGTTGTATGCCAACCTCAGGTTTCTCAGGTTGTAATGCAACAGCCTCTTGACCCTGCGACTCAACCACAATCACCGACTGGTGGAATGACACAGGCCCAAACGGGTACAATTACCCCTCATCTTGGTCCAACAGTTAGTATCGGGCAACATCACATGGCTTCACAACCATGGCTGGTGCAATACCAACAACCGCAATTCCAACAAGTATACCAAGGATATGAGCACAAATCTTTGCAAATAGTGGGAAACCATATATTCAAAACGGTCAAAATCAACCATTCTACAATGGTTATGCCCACCAACCTTACCAAAGTTACCAACATCAAATGCATTATGCTGGTATGCAAAGACCCAATGCTTAGGCGATTCCATCTTATCCTAGGTATGCTTCGCCTAACCTGAATAAACAGTTACCCTTCGTGGCAACTTTAGAGTTACCAGATTTAAATCGGTTAACAAATGATCCAATCGCTTATGCCCCTTGGTGGCCAGCAATTCCGCATAAACTTCCATCAGATATTCCTAAATTTAATGGAAATCCGGGTGAAGATCTGTCGAATCATGTGATGACCTTTCATCTGTGGTGTTCATCAAACACCCTAAACGATGATTCGATTAGGCTTCGCCTTTTTTAGAGGACGTTAATTGGTCCGGCAGCAAAATGGTATATCGAATTGCCCAGAGCTTCGTTCGACAACTTCAGTACCCTAGCCACAACCTTTTTAACCCATTTTCAGCTACCAATAAGGTATGAAATGGGAACAGAACTTCTTACCAATTTCAAACAAACAACGGCCACTCACATATCCGATCATATACATGAGTGGCGACATCGTCGTAGAATGGTAAAAACGTATGTTCCTGATCAACTTTTAGCTGAATGGTTTATTAAGTCATTATTGCCTTCCATCATGGAAGACGTGGCAAAAGGGGGAGTCGTCACCGAAGAGCAAGTTATCGCTCGTGCACAATATTTAGACTTGATTTACACTCAGTCTGGCACGTTCTACAATAAAATACCTGACACTCCTAGACCGGAATTCTCGGTCCCTCCTCCTCCTAAATCAAACAATGACTCTCATGTCGGTGATGGCGTGATTGGCACAACAGACACAAGATCGACAAAGGCTACATCTAAAACGGCCCGTAAGATTTCCAGTCAAAATGCAAAAGAAGAACTTCTTGCCTCGGAAGTAAATGTTGTCTCGATAGATAAAGCTAAATAAACCAAGAAACCAGGAGGCAAGAAGAAAAACAAAGGGAAGAAGAAGAAACAGGAGGAATCATCACCTGAAAAATCTTTTGAAAACCCTCCTGGAAATAGGAAACCAAAAAATCCATGCTTTATATGCGATGAGGATCATTGGACATCAAACTGTCCACACAAAGCTGAGCTTAAAAAATTCTTCAAGAATTCAAAAACCTCGGCAGTGTTAACTCATCCGTTTTCGAACCCAGGAACAAATCTGGTTGACAGTGGAAATGCTTCCCCGTCTCAAGTGATGATGTTGTCGATTTCCAAACAACAAAATGATGCTTTGATATCGACAAGGAACAAAGATTACGGGAATCCACAGTTGTCGAACAACAAGGATAAAGATCAACCTAGTAGTTCGACAACAACTTTTATAGAAGTTGCGCCGCCCATCATTCCTGAACTGACAATAAAACCGCCAAAGGGAGTAGTACACAAGTCGACATTTAATCCTCATGCTAGAGCAACACATCATTATAATATAGTGGAAGATCTGGCCCAATCGCCATCCACTATGTCGACACTTGAGGTACTGCAAAATTGCCCATCCCAAAAGTAGGCTTTATTATCAGTCATCGGTGGGATAGACCCAAAGGATTCCAATCTTGTGTCTTTTAATCATAAAGGATACGATCCTTAGTTACCAGCTCAACTAGATTTCCTCATTCGAGTGAAAGCCCTCAACAAAACTGTTCATCGAACAATTATTGATGAGGGGGCATCTACATGTATTATGTCGATGAGTTGCTGGAAAAATTTAGGATCTCCAACCTTGTCGCGATCTTCGACGACATTAAAATCATTTGACGGACGAACATATACCCCATATGGTATTCTAAGTAACTTGCAAGTTGAACTAGGGGGGGAAACAGTAGAAATAGATGTCGAAGTAATTGACGGAAACCTCGATTACAACATCCTACTGGGAAGACCATGGATATATGCTATGGCTGCTGTTGTGTCGACCTATTTTAGGAAGATTGCATTTCCCTTTCAAGGAGGGATTACAATTGTCGATCAACAAACCTTCCTCCCCAATGGTTCTCAAGTTACGGGAAGCATTCCAATGATCCATGGAAGCCCCCATTCGCTTCAAAATATTGGAGTAGGCCTACTAAAAGACACTATATTAATGGGAACTTTTGCCCTTCCACCTCCAATAAATCTGGCGTAAGTAGCATTGATAGGAACCTACAATATGATATCTTCGATTGAAAAGATCTCAGCAAACGATATAAACATGGATCATACACAGGTATTGCCTCCAAGCCCAATGGAAATATTGTAGCAATCAATGTTCTTAGCATGGGAGGCAAACCCAAATCAACGCTCATCAAGCGTTTGGATAGATAGGTCTAAGGAATATGGCACCCCTTCAGATCCTTGGTTGAGAGTGCATTACACCGACGAAGGAATTGTTCAATCAATGGTAATTGAAGGGGCACTATGGTAAGATTACCACCATCGTTCCCTTCTTCCGAATTGCGAAGAAGATACTCCTGATGACCTTCATCATCCTTCAGTTTTTGATTTCCTATCAAATACTGTAAACACGGTGGATTCCGAGCGAAACTTGTCCAACATTGAAGAGACTATAGCCATAAATATCTCGACCAAAACAGATGTTGTAGAGAATATTTATGTTGGCAAATGTTGTTCTCCTTCAGACCTGGAAATATATAACTTTCTTTTTCGCGAATTCAGAGATGTCTTTGCTTGGTCATATAATGAAATGCCAGGCATTGACTCCAATATCGTTGAACACGAAATCAAGATGTATCCAGATGTCAAACCAGTATGACAATGGCTACGGCAGGTGCACCCCAAGAAAGCTGCTGCCATCAAGGTAGAAGTTGAAAAGCTCATCCATGCTGGTTTCATTTACCCGGTTCCTCTAACCGATTGGGTATCGAACATTGTTCCCATTATGAAAAAACAAGGAATGATTAGAGTGTGCGTCGATTATAGGGATGTAAATCAAGCTTGTCCAAAAGACAACTACCCTACACCCTTTATCGACCAGATAATTGATGAATATACCGGATGTGAAATCTTTTCATTTATGGATGGATTCTCCGGGTATAATGAAATAAATATCCGCCCACAGGACCAGTCAAAGACTGCATTTATTTGTCCGTGGGGCACATTCGCATATCGAAAATTACCCTTTGGTTTAAAGAACGCAGAGGCAGCATTTCAGAGGGCAATGAATTATGCCTTCCACGACATTAAAAACATCGTTCAACCATATCTCGACGACCTTCCGGCTCATTCGTGAAAGCGGACTGATCATCCGCAGCATTTGAGAGTGATATTTGTACGTTGCTGACACTACAAGATATGACTCAATCCACACAAATGTGTGTTCTGTGTCAGTTCTGGTTGTTTACTTGGCTTTGTAGTCTCAAAGGACGGGATTCGTCTCGACCCATGTAAGGTTCAGGCAATCATTAATTTGCCTCCACCTTCGAATTTGCTTCAGATTCAGAAACTCCAAGGGAAAGCAAACTTTCTGAGGAGGTTCATTCCAAATTATGCCAAACTTTCTAAAGGTTATACACGTCTATTGAAAAAGGAAGTGCCCTTCATCTGGGATCAGGTTGCACAAGATTCCTTTGATGCTTTAAAAGAATCCCTAATAAAAGCATCATTAATGTACGCTCCTGATTATCAAAAAGATTTTAACCTGTATCTGGCTGCAGCGGATACAACCATCACAATGGATTTAGTTCAAGAAGACAAGGGAATTGAACATCCTATATATTTTTTGAGTAAGAACTTAAATGATACAGAAATCAAATATTGTTATGTTGAAAAGCTAGCGCTAGCAGCTGTTCAAGCGATACAGAGATTTCGACACTATGTCCTCTTTTGAAAAACTACCATTCTGTCAAATTGCAACCCCATGACTTATATATTGTCGCGACAGTTGCTGGGGGGCAAATATTCAAAATGGATAGAAATTCTACAAGAGTTTGATTTGGAATTTGTAAAATCCAAGTCAAAGAAAGCCCTGGTTTTCGTAGAATTATTATGTGATCTCCCATCATCCTCAAACGATGAAACATTCGAAGAAACAATCGTGGATGAAACTTTGTTTCTGATATCTTCAAGCAATCCGTGGTATGGAGATATAATCATTTATCTCCAAACCCAGAAATATAGGCCTAATACCTCCCGCTCTGAACAAAAACGTATTCGATACCAATCAAAAGACTACATGATCGTTGGTGATACACTTTACCGTCATGGTGTCGATACAGTACTGAGGAGGTGCCTCACCCATGAGGAGGCCGAAAAAGTCCTGAATGATTGCCATTCAGGCGCGTGTGGGGGGCATCAATCTGGTTACGCTATGGCGCAAAATTTTTTACGACCAGGATACTTCTGGCCAACAATGTTCAAAGATTGCATAACTGCAGTCAGAAGTTGCCATGCCTGTCAATTTTTTGATAGAAAAACCAGAAGACCACCCGTACCTCTGCAGCCAATAGTTGCTGTTGGGCCATTTACCAAATAGGGCATCGATTTCATGACATGTAACCCCAAATCGACCGAGGGGGATGGGTATATCATAGTTGCCGTGGACTATTTTACCAAATGGGCCGAGGCGATGCCTAAATTAGATAACACTGGTGAAACAGCTGCCCTTTTCTTTTTTAATCATGTAGTCGCCAGATTCGGCGTTCCACAGGCTATAGTCATAGATCATGGATCGCATTTTCGCAATCACATGATGGTCGAATTAGCTGTGAAATTAGGGTTTTCCCACGACAGCTCTACTCCATACTACCCGCAGGCCAACGGACAAGTTGAAGCAATCAACAAGGTCCTAAAGCGCATGCTGCAAAGGATGATTGGAGTCCACAAAAGGTGTTGGCACCTGATCCTGTACTCAGCCTTGTTGGCATACCGAACATCGGTAAGGAATGCAACTGGGTTTACACCTTTCCAACTGGTGTATGGCCTAGAAGCAATCTTACCAGTTCAGTGTGAAATCTCGTCCCTCAAACTCGCAATTGACCTTCTCCCCGGAACTTCAGAAGAGGAGGCTCGTTTCTTGGAACTAATCCAATTGGATGAAACCCATCATGATGCCGCTTTGGCTAACGAAGCCCATAAGAAATGAGTCAAGGCGCAGTTCGACAAGAATGTCAAACCCCGTGTCTTCTCAGAAGGTGACTTGGTCTTGCTTTATGACCAAGAATCCGATAAATTGGGAGCAGGTAAATTCAAGTCTTTATGGATGGGCCCCTATATTGTTAAGCAAGTGTTAGCAAAAGGAGCCTACGAGTTAATGGATTATGACGGGATTCCACTGGCACAACCTCGTAATGGGTTATACCTTAAGCGTTACTATGCATGATCTAGTGTGGTAACCTATATTCTTTTGTTACATTTTTGTTTTCGCTAAAGTATTTGTTTTGGTCAAGTAAGTCCGCTTTTTACATTTGTCACAGATGTCGAACCTATTGGAATCTTTTGTTGGATATGCCAACGGAGCAAGTCGTAGTTCGTGGAACCTATCTTCTGCAGCCTGGGCCATTTTCGATCCAAGGGGTGAGTTAGTAAGTTTCAGAGGAGTATGTATTGGTCGATCAACGAATAACATCGCTGAATATAGCGCGTTGATATAACTTCTCTCTGATTCCATCACACATGGCATATGTTGACTGGTCGTTAGGCTAGACTCACAGCTCGTCATACCACAGCTCACTGGTATCTAATCCGTCTGAAATCTAGCTACCTATCGCATGTTCCTAAGGGTCAAGATTTTGGAAAGGCTATTTTATTTTATTCAATATCAGCATATTTCCAGAAGCTTAAACACATTAACTGACTCATTGGCAAATTATGTCTTAGATAAACATTTGCAACATTTATAAAAAGAAGCATCTCATCAATATTTGCATCAGGATCATGTAACTTAACCAAAATAAAATTCCGAAAAAAAAAAAAAAAAAAAAAAAAAAATATATATATATATATATATATATATATATATAACTGTTTTTGGTTTACACATAATGTTCTGTAACCAAGGCAAAATTGGTCAAATGACCCAAAACTCAAAACGCTAGGGGGCACCCTAGTCTAATGATGCTTGTGATAACAAGTCACCGCCTGTGCAATCATGTGTAAAAGCCTAGTCCATCGACTTGGCACACCAGTAGTATGTCGCTGCAACCTCAAAGGCAGCTCGTTAGTCCTCACATCTGGAATACCGAGAGTGAGGCCCTCGACCTGATCCTGTAATGCTGAAAGAGTCTCGGCCACATCAAGGTCATGAAGGATAGCCCTTCCCACAGCCTCTCCTGTTGGAGCAGCAGATGGCACTCTCAGGCATACTATTGGCCGAACAGGACCAACATCTGCATGAGCACATGAATTCTAATTAGTCTTGATAGAATAAAGCACAAAAGGACATTATAAAAGGAAAAACGATAAACAGAAATATGGTCAAGAATTTACCAATGGCACCCGACTATTCGCCAGCCGGCAGTACCAAATCCGCGTCACCCCTGAAGTCCATACCACCATATGGATACTCGGAATAAACCATCTCCTGACGATCGAACCACCCGAAGAAGGTATCAGAAAAGGAAATCTGAGACTGACCAGCATGCCTAGACATATGGTCGACCCATCTCTGCATACGTGGTTCAGTCGGTGGAGGTAAACCAAGTGCAATATACTGCGGTTGCATCAGTGGTATCTTTTCCAAGGCGAAGGCAGTCAAAATAGAACTGTATCCAAAGTTCTTCAATCTCCCACTTTTCACCTTGGTCAACTGTTCTTTCATCACAAGGAGTACTGCATCACACCGAGTTGAACACCTTCGGTTCGAGACATTCCAAGGCGTACTTCATATAAGATCGGTTGGCCACATGAAGAGCGCACCACCAGCCATCCTACCAAAAGTGAACAGAATGGTCCTCAAAGACCTGTCAGTGACATCTCGGATGATGATCTTTTCATCTTTACTCGGCTGAGATCCCTCTCTGCAATACCTGCGAACATAATATCTCACAGATTCACTTCCACGGGCCGAACCTGATAAAGAGATGGGGGCACCCCACCTCGATAAGCCGGTCAAAAAATAGATGTCCACTACAGTCAAGGGGATGGATTTTCCCCTAATCTAGAACACCTGGCTGGTAGGATCCCATGCATCGTGCAAATACTGCAGCAAGTTGATTTGTTGTCTCATGCTAGAAATGCGGAAAAACTTCAACAAGCCACAGTTTCGTAATGCAGTTACTGTAACCGGATCATGTAAAGAAAGCATGTCATCTTCTTCATGCTCATGTTCTCACCATGTAATGGTCATTTTTCTCCAATAAATCTCTGAAAACAAACAAGATAAGAGTTAGATCTTGATTTCGTGAGAAACAAGCAAGAATTTCCATTGAAAACTGTGCATAAATTTCCTTCCTTGTGCTCATCGCACCTACAATAGTGTTCTGGGTGCATTACATGTCAATTGGCCAGTGGACAGGCTAACATCCAACGCACCTTTCAATGCATAAAGGGTGCGATGGAGCCAGGGCGAGTTTTTCAAACCCCAGAGGCTCAGAAAAACCAGAAATCGGGCTCTGAATGCAAAATGGAAAAGATGAAATGAAAGAGCTCAGGTTTAGCTCCTACCTGGTCCAGACGGCGCCGAAAATCGTCCACAAAATCTCCCAGAATCAACTGGTGAAAAATCAAAGGGGGAAAGCACCTCCAAAGCTCCAGCAAGCCAAAGTTCAAATGAAATGGTAAAATGAGAGGTAAAAGCACTTTTAAATTACTTTTACATAATTCGAGTAAAATATTAGTGTCCTAACTCATTTTTCAAACATATATTGTTCATTTCTAACTATTTTGATGAAGCAATTGAGCATGCAGCACAATCTTTGAAAGAACAAAGCTATTAATGGTAAAGTCAAGAAATGACCGTTATATCGAGCTGTTTTAACGCGGACTTCATGCTCGTTAAAAAATAAACATAAGCAATGAGCAAATGTTTCCCCGAGCGCTTAAGCTCAATAAAGAATGAACCAATTTCTGGTAAATAACCGTCGTGAATGTAGTACTTCAGCCTTTAAAGCCTTGGTCGTGTTCTCATCATCACCTCCACTCTGTATTGGCTGATCATTCACCTCCATTTGATTGTTTACCCCTTTTGAGGAACAGTTGCGAAGAGTGATCCTATTAGCCATCCTTGTAACACTTTCGTGATTGGGAAATTCCAAACCTTACCTGGAATCAACTGCTACCCAAATTTATCACTCGTTCCTCAAAGACGAGTCTCCTTTAAGCTCTTTTCAACTGACTCGTAAAATATGAAAATATTGCCGAGCCATTGGCCTCTCCAGCTCATTAAAGTGACCAGAAGTGCTATCCCTCATTTAGATTTTAATATTTTTGGACCTGAGGGATTATTACACAAAAAGATCGAGCGCTTGTTTTTTTCGGCTCGTTAAAAGTATCGAAAATTCATCCCTTATGTATTGTTTTATACTTTTTCGGACTTAAGGGATTAGATGACAAAAAAGGATTTTTGGAGTTTCCTTCACGTCCCTTTTTAGACTCTCTAAAATTGAAAAGGACCAAGTTATCTTTGTCATTAAACTCATTAAAACCTAATAGCGACAAACTTGTCCATAGCAGACAGGAACGAGTTTCACTATCGCTAGGCTCGTTAAAACATAGCGATGGGTTTTCCCGAAGGCCAAATTATAGAAAAAGCATATGTTATCCTCCTCAAGCTTGAAAAAAATAAAGAGGTACTGGTCAGCAATGACTGGGGAAAAATTGGGAAGAAAACTTGAAAAAACTTTGTTGGTAGCAAGCCACTCTTGAACATGACACTTTCAATCCACATCCAAGTCGGGTTGGGTTGTTTCATTCACCGGTCACATCACCATGGTCACATCACACCATCCACATTTGGGGTTAATGCTACTAGTCCATCATGTCAGTGTCGTCGATATCTTCAAGAGAAGTCACTCAGAGAATTCACCTGTGTCTCACCCGCTGCAATACATTTACGATCCATTCTTTCATGACCGCCACCCTGAACCTTATATCACCAGACCGTTTTCACCTTCATTAAAATCATTTTCTTCGTTTCGTGTCATTGATGTGGGATTCATTAAGGCCCTCCTATGACGGATCGCTTCTTGTCGACATTAGCTCATTATCCAAGAAGTCGATCTAGGAACACCCATTTCAGTACTTTGAAACTTGCATGCCTCAATGGCAAGTTTCTCACTTCCGAAGAAAGGTTTACATCAATGGCCTTCGACCGAAAGATTTTGTGTGGTGTTTGACACCAAATCCCTTATTCACACCACGTGAATTTTACTGCAGTACCTTGAGGATCATTATCATTATCGGTGATTACTCTCGCGCCTATTAACAACTTACATCATTGGCTGGTAATCAGGCGATGTCTTTCCATGTTCGACTCCAGAACATCTCTCACATGGATCGACTTGTACTTTGAGTGAAGATCGAACGAGATTGAAGACCCCAAATCTAGTTTCATCCATCCGGGCTGCGATATATATTCAGGAAATAAAGACATCAAATGTACATCGTTGCTGCACAGATAATCATCCAATCTAAGGGATGATGGCTCTACCAGAGTCATCAGTCTACACTTAGACGATTGTCTATCCTATGTACATGAAAATGAATTTATAAAGTTGAGCATGGGAATGCCCGCCTCAGCTAGATCATGAAAATATTATGAAGATAATGTATTGTATTGTATCTTATTACAGGTCTCCTTCTAGCTTGAAAGAACTTCGGATCCTCATGATAAAGAATTTCACCCGACATCAAAAAGATTAACGACCTCATGCTTTAGGGGGCAACTGTTATAGAAATTTTTGGGCACTACAACCCCGAGCATAAAACGTCCATAAACCAAGGGCTCCTAAGTCCATAAAAGTGTTGTTCTAACCCCTAAAAGAACAAGGTCAACTAATTACAGCTTCTCCCAGAAGTTCTCCATGAAAAACTACTCATAACTGGTCAAAACTAGATCATTTCACCTGCTCCATAGGCAAAGTGCGTTTCATATCACCTAAATACACACAGTGGGTGCGTTGCATTTCAAAAATCCTTTCTATGGGGTGCGATGGGCGAGAAGGGACAAATGCCAGTGTCAATCTGCGAGGTGGAGAAGCATGGAATCTTCCAGAAACTTCTCCTGTGACACTTGCCTCTCTGAATTTGACCAGGGATGAGTAAGAGATCATCAATCTCCAAGTGGAAGCAAGAACTATTAGAGGTAAGACATTAATCAAATCACAAGCTGACTCATCTCCCTTACAGACATCTATATATGGATCCCTCATCCCAGAGATCCAGAGGCTGGAATTTTGCATCTTGTAAGGAATTGTTGTTAGTTTCTTGAGGCAACATCATAGTGTTGGGTGATCTAAGCTTTTCATGAGGTGAAGAAGGGCTTACTTGCTGAGAGGATGATGCTGGGTCAGAACAACTGGTTGTAACTCTCTTGGCTTTTTCTTGATTATCAATAAAGCTATTCAAGTTTTCCTCCATACTCTTGTGTAATTTATGTTTCATGCATTTGTATGGTCAATTTACATATGATCCTAGATTGTTTATGATAATAGATCCATGTTCTTGTATAGTGTTATGCTGCTTTGATTCTACAGGTACTCTGTGAAGCTGGGTATACAAGAAAGCGAGTAGCAAAGGACTATCAGAAGAGAGAGGAACCGAGCAAGGAACCAAGCGCAAGGCAAAGGTTGGTCTCCTTTATTCTTCTTTCATCTATCTTTCATAAAGGAAAACGAAAGTAGTTTTACTTTGTTTGTTTCTAAGGTAGCTACCAGCCTTAGTGGGATTAACAGTTCTGCATAGACACCTTCCCTGTAACAACAAGCAAAACATTTGAAGGGTAGCTTACCTCTGAATCTTCCAGAACCTCGTTGAAGGTTCTTGACAAAGTTTTATTCTTCCTCTCCTTCTGACATATGTCCTGACTCAATGTAATCTCCTTTTCGTAAGGCTTTGAAAGCAGCTTCTCTCCTGTCTAATGGTCCCCCTTTTCTCATTTCGAAAGCAGTTAGGATTCCGTGCAGCTGTGACATGGTAATGCTCTGTAGATTCTGCTTTTCTTCTATCGCAGAAACTTTTGATTCAAACTTAGAAGACAAAGATCTTAGAACCTTTTCAACCAAAGTAGATTCTTTTATTTCTTCACCCAAGTTTTTCATACAATTAACAATCTCATTTATACATAAGATATAGTTAGCCACACATTCATCATTGTGCATTCTGAGATTTTCATACTAAATTTTGAGAGTTTGTAGTTTTGCTGGTTTTACCTGATCATCTCCTTGATAGCTCAGAACGATTTTGTCCCATATTTATTTCACGGTTTTGAGCTACATAACCTTGATGAATTCTGATTGAGATTAATGATCCAGGTGGATGTTGGTGGCCACCCACCTATCCCATTTGGACCCCTACAACTGTCTCTTTTAGTTTTTGGGTTTCCTTAATTATAATGCAGTTTACTATTTTTAGCAGTTTTTCGGGTCCTAAACTTCCGGAGCCGTTTTGAGGCCCTAAACGATGCCTTTTGGGAAATCTATTTCCATAATTTTTTAGATAAAAAATCATCCTTTTCGTCGTACTCCTTGGAGAGATCTTTCCAACGAGCTATCATGCACGTCAAACGGAGATCGTATGCCAAAGTTACGACCCCGGGAAGTTGATGTACCAATTTACCCAAACGAGGCCCATAGTTTGGCGTTTCATCTTCTAGGGTTAGGTTTTGGAATGTTAAAGGTTTTCCATTGTTTCTCAACAATAAATAGGCCTTCAAGCCTCATTGTAAAACAGTTCAGAAGCATGTAGCTGACACATCTCTTCTCAGAGATAAGCTACCATCGCCCTAGCTGGGTTATTTCTATTTGTAAGCATATTTCAGTATTCTACATTAATGAAATGAAGTATTATTTCCGCTGCATCTCTGTTTTTATGGTTATCACATCTCTGTATTTATGGTTATCTCTGTAATCTATTGTGTTCCTGATTAAATCTGGATCAGTGGTATCAGAGCGGTCTGCTTTTTCTCTGTTTTTCTTTGCATGTCCCCAACGAGGTCGCGATATAAGGAGTTAGGGCTTGAATTGGTCGAACCTTTGCAAGACCAGCCTCGCAAATCTTGACGACCTCCCATGGCGGATGAGAAGAAAGACGAGGGGGCAGGAGATCCTATCAGAATCTTGCTCGAAGAAGCCCTCGAGCGGCAAAGGAACGCGATGATGGATAGCTTTGCGCAGATCCTTCAGCGGCTACCCAGAGGCAACGCATCGGCTTCCAACAACTACTCTAGAAACACCACACCGTTTAAGGTACAAGTTAATTTTGAAATGCCCATCTTCGAGGATCAAATAGACGCAGATGCCGTAGATAAATGGTTAAATATGCTAGATGGGTATTTTTCTGTTCATGAATTTTCAAGTCGGGAAAAGATTGTTTTCGCTCTTCTCAAAGCAGCCCCCCACGTCAAGGACTGGTGGGAAACATACTGCGAGTAGAAGGATGAAAGTACAGGCTCACTGTTTTCAGTTGCCCCCACTTGGAATGACTTCCGGGATGCCATCAAGGAGCAGTACTACCCTGTCCAAAGCTATGAGCACAGATACATCAAATGGACCACACTGCGGCAGTGACGAGACCAAGATGTGCCAGAGTTCACAAATATTTTTCATACCCTTCGCACACAGTTGGGTATCAAAGATTCTGAGCTGCATCTGGTACTCAAATACCGCGACTGCCTACACAGATACATCCAGGAAGAGATGGAGTTCTTGGACATCTCCTCACTTGGCACAGCATACCGATATGCTGTCAAAATCGAGCAAAATTTCAAATAGAAGAAGCGAGACTTTGGATCTGCAAATCTGAAGCCCAAACGACAAAGCCAAGGCGGGGTGACCCAAGACAACCCCTCGAAGCTGCAAGACAAGAACAACACCACGAAGCCGAAGAAGGACACAGGAAAGTGGTGTGAGTTCCACAAGAGTCCCACACATAACACACGTGAGTGTCGGACCAAGCAGTCGCTGGTGGCCGAGTTGAAGGCTTCCGAATCAGATGCATGTTCTGACTCTGAGCCGGAACCCAACAAGGGGGATGGTAAAGGGAAGCAAATCATTGATGCGGATCCTAGTGCCACTGTTGCCACTGCCAAGATCCAAAAGAATGAGCCCGAAGAGCCAGAGGAGGGGGAACGTCTTTTCCACTCACAGATGTGGGTGAAGGGTTCGCCGCTGCAATTCATTGTCGATAGTGGCAGCCAAAAGAACCTTGTTTCAGCAGAGGTGGTGAAGCGGTTGGGCCTACCAACTATGCCACACCCACAACCGTACAGTATCGAGTTGCTTCACGAAGGACGAGATCTCAAAGTTCGCCAGTAGTGCCGCCTTCCCTACAGCATCAAGCCCTTCACAGATGAGGTATTGTGTGATGTTACACCTCTGGATGTTTGTGATGTACTATTAGGTCAGCCATACTTGTGGAGGCGACATGCTGTTTATGAGTCAAGGCCTTGCGCTGTCATTATTTCTTTGGATAATTCATTATACACGATACCAGAGGTAGCTCCACCTACTGCCACCTCTTTGATCACTGCCAAGAAAGGCAGCAATCTCATCTCACAGACTAGGAAATTTATTTTCTGTCTAGTTCGCTCCCAAGGTAAGGGGAAGATCATTGCTACATCCATGACCCCCGCAAAGGGTTCCTCCACGCAGCAACAACAACATAGGGAGACAGTCATGACAGAACACAGGAATAACTTCTCCTTACCCAGAGGGGTACCACACAAGTTTCAGGTGGGCGAAAAAGTTTGGTTACATCTACAGAGAGAACGTCTTACCAAAACCCATCAGAAACTCAGACCACTTCGACATGGTCCTTACACCAGTAACAAGGCTGTGGGCAATAATGCTTTGAAGCACAGCATTCCTCCATTCCTTCGCTTTCACTGATTGTTCAATGGGGACCATCGCCGAATATGCTTCCCACCATTTCTGGACACATTAGAGATTGCAGAACAACTCACCAGAGACCCAGCTCAGCAGAAGCTTCCTCATCTCAAGGAGGAACTCAACGCAATGGGGACCATTGCTTCCTAAGGGGGGAGGAATGATCCAGGTGGATGTTGGTGGCCACCCACCTATCCCATTTGGACCCCCACAACTGTCTCTTTTAGTTTTTCAGTTTCCTTAATTATAGTGCAGTTTACTATTTTTAGCAGTTTTTCAGGTCCTAAACTTCCGGAGCCGTTTTGAGGTCCTAAACGACATTTTTTTGGAAATATACCTCCATGATTTTTTAGATAAAAAATCATCTTTTTCGTCGTAATCCTCGGAGATATCTTTCCAACGGGCTACCATGCGCATCAAACGGAGATTGTATGCCAAAGTTACGACCCCGGGAAGTTGATGTACCAATTTTCCCAAACGAGGCCCATAGTTTGGCGTTTCATCTTCTAGGGTTAGGTTTTCGAATGTTAAGGGTTTTCCATTGTTTCTCAACAATAAATAGTCCTTCGAGCCTCATTGTAAAACAGTTCAGAGGCATGTAGCCGACACATCTCTTCTCAGAGATAAGCTACCATCGCCCTAGCTGGGTTATTTCTATTTGTAAGCATATTTAAGTATTCTCCATTAATGAAATGAAGTATTATTTCCACTGCATCTCTGTTTTTATGGTTATCGCATCTCTTTATTTATGGTTACCTTTGAAATCTATTGCGTTCTTGCTTAAATCTGGATCAATAAACTCCCTAATAGAGTATTGATAGCCTTTACATTTGTTTCATACTTCTTCTTACCAGTCGTATCTGTAGGAGTTGCTGATGGAAATGTGTATCCTATTTCCACGATATCCCAAACTTCTGTACCAAGACATTGAAGATAGGTTGTGATTCTCACCTTCCAATAGACGAAGTTTCTCCCATCAAAAATTGGTGGCCTGATCGATGCCTCTTTTTCGTAGTTGCTCATGATGATAGATCTTCCTTCAAGCAATCAAGCTTCTTATGAAGGACCTGCTCTGATTCCAATCGTTGGAAATAATACTGAGAGGGGGGGGGTGAATCAGTATTATCAGATCAATTATTTTTGATTTCACAATCAGATGTTTATACGCTACTTCAGTTAGTGAAAACCGCATATGTACGCAACTTCTGTTAAGGAAACCAGTGTATAACCAACAGACTTGTAATTTAAATTATTCTTCAGATGTTGATCATTAATCTGTGCATCAAACCATACAAACAGTAACTAGGAACACTAAAATAGAACAAGCATTCACACATAAGAACACAAGATATAAGGTGGAAACCCAATGTGGGTGAAAACCACCTGCTGCAATTCGTCTCTATCTTCTTTTAATTAGAAACTTCTTTTTACAATGTTTCTGTAATGGTGCAGTCTTATACCAGTACGCAGGTTGCTACCTGCAGAAGGCTACAACCTTCTCTTGTTCTCCAGCTTCTCCTAGAAGGGAGCTACAACCCCCTTAGCTCTTGTACTAGCTGAGGTACTAGTACGTAGGTGCTGACCTACAGAAGGCTACAACCTCCTCTTTTCTTCCAGGGACCACGTTTCGTAAATTTTCAAACTGGATCCATGAATAACATCAATCAAACATCAAGTATATTTGCATCAACCAATCTTCTTTGCATCAAACAAAACTGAATCAAATAATCGCCTCTCTGAATGTTGTACCCAGAAAACTGTAACAGTAACCAGACACCAATTCTGAACCCAGAACAGTGTAGCAATAAACAGAAGTAGCTAAAACATATTTCAAGAGATGTATACTACTTCAATGTGTACAACCTGCATGCATACGCTGCTGAATTAAGGCCAACCTGCGTATACGCTATTTTGAATTACTGAACCAGCGTGTACACACGCCTTTGCTTCGTTGAACTTGCGTACAAATCTATAAAAGGTAATTTATCCTTTTCACTTATTCAGACATGAGTTATACCCAGATTATCATATTTATAGATCAAGTCATGCGCCAAATATAACAGATCAAAATCACACAAAGATACTATTATTCAAGCCTTAGGATCTTGACCCATCAATAGAACTTATCCTTCTCCTTGCGCTTAGGTTCCTCCTTGATTCAAATCCAATTATGCACCATAATCCAATGACTAGTGTTCTAGATCTTGCCTTTCATAAGATATTCAATGCTTCAGTGAATACCTTTGCCCAATGATCTCCTTCCCCTTTTATAGTGTTAGGCCTTACTCAATACCATGATCCAAAACCACCTTTTACCAATACTTGGGGCGCAATACCTGGGTTTAATACTTTGGATGAGATACCATGGTCCAAAACCATAGGTCCAAATACTAAGTACCAAATACTATGGACTAAAAAAAATGTACGCGCTTTTCCGTGCATCAAAGTGCGTGCATACGCATACGCGACTTTTGATCGGCAATCCCGCGCATATACGTGACTTCGTCAAAGGGAACCTACATATACCTCTTTTTCTTTAATTCTGAGAGTCTGAACAGTGATCTGCCATCTGGGTGAGTTGCCATCAAGGACAACACTTGTGTCATAGTGCCAAACCAGTGTCATAATGCCAACTGGTGACCTTTTCTTGACCTCTTTGCCTCCTTTTCTCCAAGATCAAGCTTGTATATGGATTCCCTAGGTTTGTTGCAGAAACCCTAGTCCTCTTTAGCATGTGTGAGATAAAGATAGCCCAAGCATAAGCCTCCTTCATCCTTCTTCTTCGTTGCCTCTTCCTCTGCTAGAACGAGTGATCAGCGAGTGTCCTTCAAGAAGGGTGAGCCATATTCTATTTATAGGCTCTTCAAGGGCGGACATGGTTCTTCCTTTAGGCTGACTTGCGAGCTGCTAGTCTAACATGGTCTTCAAGTCTATTCCAACACTTTTAAAGACAAAAATATTTCCCTTTATAGGTTACAATGTGCCGATTAGGGTCTTCAATTTATGACAGTGACTCTTTCGACTTCTTGACCTAGGACAAACCCTAGAAGCGCTTACTATGTGCTTGAACTATAAAATAAAATGCCTTGAGCATGAATCCCATGCACCAAAAATAATAATAATAATTTTCTTTCATTTCATAATTTACAAGAATGAAAAAAAAAATTCATAGTTATGAAGACCAAACCTAGTTACTCATTTGTTCAACACTCCCCCTTAACTAGGGAAGTATTCATAAGAAGAACATGGATATTATCAATCAAAAGAGATCTCATAAGAAGATTCAGATTGGTAACCCATATATCTAACATCTTATCAACTAACATTTTCATATAGCAAGGCATTGAATAACAACTTTATCTCTCCAGAATATCATAGCACAATGCTGGCGAGACCAATGATTTATAGAAACCCAACATCATTGTCTCTTAAGGTACATACTCCACTCGAGTGTTTGCTGAGTATTATCTTCTTTGGACTATTATTATCCTGGATAGCTAGCCCTCAAAGAATATCAGACCAAGACTAATCTTATCTTGGATGCCCTACCTCATCGTCAAAGAGTATCATATGACAGATGGTTACCCAATCCTCCATTTTGTCTTCCCAAGTGAAGACAAGAATGATGTTCCTAACTCTCCCTCTCAACTAGGGAGGATATATCAACCAAACCAAGATTATCTCTCAAGTATACAAACTTCTTTTTAGGAAGATATTTTTTTAATATGTTAGCTACCTTCTCATCAGTGGAGATATACTCTAGCTGCAACACACCATTTTGTAGTAGCTCCCGAATATAGTGATACTTGTTTATATGCTTGGTCTTTCCATGAAATACTGGGTCTTCAGACAATCATATATAATTTTTCTTGTCACAACGTATCACTGTAGGGCCCATCGGTCCTTCAAATAAGTTAGATAACAACTTTCTTAACTAGACCACTTCTTTGCTTACTTCACAGGTCGCAACATACTTAGCCTCAACGCTACTTAAAACAACCATGTCTTTCTTTCTGCTCATCCATGATATCATGGAGGATCCCAAACTAAAACATCATCCGGTAATGCTTATTCCATCATCATCGCAACCTCCCCAACTAGAATATGTATATCAAGTCAAGTGGACATATTTCCTTCTATCATATTTTAAGCAATAGTGGCTAGTCCCTCGAAGATATCTCAGTATATGTTTTTTTGTTATCGAATGATCATGGTTTGGCTCCACTTGGACTTGACTAAGAATTTTTATTGAAAAACATATGGATGACTAAGTATTCACCAAGTACATCAATGAGTCAATCAATTGTCTATATTTGGAAGGATCCCAAGGGCTTGATTCATCACTGCTTAGTCTCTTCAAGATTGTGATCATTAGAGTGGTCATAGGTTTGAAATCCATCAAGCCAAACCTCTTCAACATATTGATCACGTAGTTTCCTTGACCTACATAAATTTCATTGGTTCCTTGCCAGACTTCTAGTCCCAAATAGTAATGCATCAATGCTAGATCCTTCATACCAAAATTTGTTGCTAATTGCTTCTTAGGTTCTTTAATTCGACCTTCTACACCTATTAAGAGAAGATCATATACATACAAAAGAATGATTATAGGTTCTCCATCTACAACCTTGATATATAGGTTTGAATCAACAAAACATTTTTTGAAGCCTATTCTTTGTAGGTATGCATCCATTCTAGCATATCATGCCCTTGGTTCTTGCTTGAGGCCATATAATTATTTCTTCAATCTACAAACATATGCCTTCAATTATTTAAATTCAAATCCCAATGGTTTCTCTATATATACTTCCTCATCAATTGTGCCATTCAAAAATACAATCTTGACATCCATTTGATGGATGTTCCATCCCATCGATGCTACTATAGAGACTAGTGAACAAATCATTGTATATCTTGTTGTGAGAGAAAATATCTTTTCATAGTTGATGACTTCTTGTTGAGAGAACCCCTAGAAACAAATATTACCATATACTTATCTATACTTCCATATACCGAATGTTGGATATTATAGATCCACTTGGAAGTCACCACATATTTGTCTTCGAGCCTAGGTACAATCTTCCAAAATCAGTTCTTCATTATAGATTGGTACTCTTCATTCATGGAATCCTTCCATTCCTAATTATTGACAACCTCTGCAAAATTGTATGGTTCTCCTTCTATTAGTTTTGTCATGTATGCATCATACCCAGAATATCTCTTCGGTTTCTTACTTTCTCTAAATGAGCCTTTTTCTACCCCATGACCTTCTGCATCAACCAGTGTAGGTTTCAACCAATTTGGTCTCTTTCTTGATTCAAGGAGGACCATAGGTTGAATGGGTTCACTGGGACACTCGTCTTCATGATGATATTCTTCTTCAAATATTGGAATTTCTTCATCATCAGAGTTCATGGGAAATTCATTAAATTTCTTGAATGTGGTACTCTCATCAAATATGACATCTCAACTTACGTCTATATGATGTACTTCCTTCATTTGGATTATATAAGACTTAGATGAGTTGTTTTAGCCAACAAATATTCCTCTCAAGCCTGATGGATCCAATTTCTTCCTTTTTTCCTTTTGTATATGAATATATATGGGACACCCAAATTTCGAAGATGATCTATGGTAGGTTTCTTCCCAGTGAATACTTCTTCAAGAGTCATGTTGTCTAGTGACCTATGAGGAATTCTATTTTGAAATATACTATAGTCTTCGTGGCTTCTCCCCATATAAATTTTGGTAGATATTGATTCTTTAATATCTCTTTTACACTTTCTTCAATGGATTGATTCTTCCATTCTGAAACTCCATTTTTTTTTAGGATTATATGGGACTATCAACTCCCTCTTAATCCTAGAAACCTTACATAATGCTATAATCTACTTGGATGTATACTCTCCTCCATTATCGAATCTTATTATCTTGATTCTTCTTTCTGTAAGGTTTTCCCCTTCAGTTTTGAATTCTTGAAATTTTGTAAATACTTCATCCTTGGTGTTCATTAAGTAAACCCAAGTCTTTCCTGAATGATCATCTATAAATGTGACATGCCATAGATTACCTCCAAGAGATTTAGGAGTCATAGGGCCACATACATCAGAGTGAATGAGATCCAAGATTTCTTTTGATCATGAGGTACTACTTCGAAATGGTCTCTTGGTATTCTTACCCAATGCACATCGCTTACATACTCCTTTAAGGACTTATTTCAATTCAGGTATTCCATCTACTATGGAAATTAGATTTGAGATGATAGTGAAATGAATATGGCCAAATCTTCTATTCCATAGTTCAAATGGGCTAATTTCAGTGTGAACGAGGGCTTGAGCTAGAGGATATATTAGCACGTAAAGTCTTCCTTCTCAAATACCAAACACTCTTGAATTCTATATAGTTGAATTTTTACTCCATAAAAGAATATTTCCATCAATGAAATCTACTCTATCACCCTTATCCTATATACTTGAAATGGAAACTAAGTTCTTATCAAAATCTTGAACACATAAGATGTTGTTGAGGTGAATGTTACTTCCATTCTCCATCTCTATAGAGGTTGATCTAATACCTCTTACAGGATATCTTTTGTTATCTCCAAGTTCCACTGAATAAGAATATTTTCCCTTTGATAAAGTCTTCAATTGTTTGTGATGACATGTCATGTGCTGAGATGCACCACTTTCAATTACCCAAATTCTCTCGTCTTGGAATGGGCTAGTGACTACCGAGAAGAGACCTTCATCCCTTTCCTTCTTTGTAGAGAATAATAGAATCCATGTTTCCTTGACAGTTTTCTTGACATAGCTTGATAGTTGATACCTTTGAATAATTTTTGATGAACTTCTTCAATGTAGTGGAGATCTTCATGATGCCCTTACCCAACCTTAGCTCTGATACCATGTTGAGAATTCAATAGGGTAATGATTATGATTAATTCTCTTTACTTGGTAACTACTTGTGATTATTTTTTCCTTATTAGTTTTTTTCATTATTATTATATGTGTGAGGCATCAAACAACTACCAAAAACAACAATAACAATGACATAGTATATAGACTGCAAGCTAGGGCCAAAACTTCTCCTCTTTAGAGGAAAACCCTTAAATCTCTTTTCTTCCTTATAGATTCTTCAATTAATGAATTACATGACCTTAAGGTTGAGACCAATACACTCCAATACCAATAACAACCTCTTTGGATGATGTTCCAACTTCGATCTACTCAAACCCAGTCAAATCTCTTCTAGTAGCACCTTTTCAACCTCTTCTTGCAAGACTTTCGGCCTCCTACTACATATATTAAATTTCGGCCTTCCTGCAATTATTGTTGCCACACATGGGAACTTTGATCTTCTTCTAGATCCCTCCTCTGACCATTTATTGCCTTTCCCTAACCTCTCCAGCTTGAGATTGACCCTTGAAGACCTTTTCTTGACCTATTTTCCTCCTTTTCTCCAATATCAAACTTATTGATAGATGTTGTAGGTCTGCTACAGAAACCCTAGTCCTCTTTAGCTTGTGTGAGAAAGCTAGCCCAAACATAAGTCTCCTTCATTCTTCTTCTTCTAGATTACCTCTTCCTTGCATAGAATGAGTGATGAGTTAGTGTAATTCAAGGAGGATGAGTCTTATTCTATTTATAGGCTCTTCAAGGCTGGATGTGGCTCTTTCTTTAGGCCGACTTGCTAGTTATCATGTCGACTTGGTCTTGGAGGGTATTCCAAAATTTTTAAACACAAAAATAATTTTCTTTACAAGTTACAATGTGCTGAATGGGGTCTTGAAGTTATGACAATGACTCTTCTCACTTACTAACCTAGAACAAACCCTAGAAGAACTTAATAGGTGTTTGACATATCAAATAAAATACCTTGAGCATGAAACCCATGTTCCAAAATAATAATGATAATTTTCTTTCATTTCATAATTTACAAGAATCAAATACTCATTTCATACTTATGAATACCGAACCTAGTTACACATTTTTTCAACACTTTATTCAAATGATATATACGTATGTCACGTAGCTATGAATAAAGTATTATTTAAATTTAGTATTTGTTAAGCATTAAAAAATGTGGGATAACTTTTGTCCCATGTAAGATTTATTCTCCACATGGAATTGTGAAGTAATGCCATGCGAGAATGACCACGTGAACTTGACTTGGGTTCTGACTATCCCACTTTCAACACTCTTGATTTGTCATTGTAATCCAACGGTTGAGGGGGCTTAGGGTGGTTGAATGACTAACCCTACCCTTTCACATAAGCTTCATTATTCTATGTGTTTTTCTTTGGCGACTAGAATGATGCTACGACTCCCTGGCATTTTGTTGTAGCTCCTATGTCATTTTGTGCTTACTGCAACTATCATTTTCTGGGTTACTGTCGCCCACTCGATAGTCGTGATGCTGAGGTAACTATTCTTTTTTTTTTCTCCTTTTAGAACAATCGTTTCTACTGAATTTTTATTTAGATGTTATTCTTTTTTATGCACCATTAGAGTTGCGGTTCTTATGCTCACCAAGTTTTCTGTTTTCGTTTACAAATTTTCTTTGCTTCACATGTTTGGATTTTAATTTTTCCCTTTTGGTATGCGGCGAGAGATAAACCTAATTTGATTTCCATGGCCATTTTGTTGAAATAATAAGTTCAACTGCAACTTTATTTTATTTGCGATGCGATGAGATCGTAGATCGCAAATCGCATCCTCATCTTGACTACCTTTGGTTACAACCTGTGTTTTCTGCGATTGCGATGGTGCGATGCGATCCGATCGCATATCGCAGATCACACCATATGTGTGTGCTCCATTTTTGTGTTCTGCCAAAAGCGATTTCTGTGATGCGATCTAAATGAAGTCAACGGTTGAGTACAGGCTTGCAGCAATTGAATTTGACGTAATGTAAAAGTTTCATTTACCGCCAGTTTTGTTAGTAAATGGCAGTAAAATAGTAAATGTAATTTACTGAGGGTTGGTAAGTTTTGGTAAGGATTTTAATTTCATTTCAGCGGGAGCATGGGCACAAGAAAAGGTTTGTAAAAACATTTAATTTTATTGTTTTTTATTTTTACAACAGGATGGCAAGTGAAAACGGATGTATGTTTCTGTTGTCATATATATATGTAATATTTTTTTTGTGTTAAAGAGAGAAGAGGGAAGAACGCAGCAGTGCGTATGAAAATATACACAGCAGTGTAAATTGAATTGTAATGCACAACAGTGCGAAGTAAAAAGAAGAGAATGCAGCAGCGTGAGAAAAATTGATGTGTATTTTCACACACAGCAGTGTGTTGATCTCTTTAGCAGACACTAAAGATTTTTTGTAATGCAGTGTAAATCCTTTTCAAAAGGAGAGATAGATTAATTTTTGTGTTGAACTTAAATGTTCCTGTGTGATCCCTATGAGAGAGGAAGAAGTCTGTAACACCAGTTATTTTATTGATGAACGCAAAGTTCATTTTCATGTGTGTAAATCTCTGTTTGCTCAGAAATTTTTAAAGCTTCCCTGTGCTAAGATCCTGGAGCAAAACAGAGCATTGTCTCTGTGTCCAGTTTATGTTGTTTCTGTTCAAGCTATTTTGTTTTGGAATTTCATTAGAAAATTCCCAACAGTGGTATCAGAGCCAGTACAGGCTCTTTGAAGGGTTCAAAGAAGCTGAAGGAAGGATTCTTACTGCAGCAACTTCTCCAGCAGTGTGAAGACTCAGGAAAAAGAATCCAAGGTATTTCTCTTAAATACTTGACTGTATTTTGAAGCATAGTTAAGAGTGCAAAAATGGCTGGCACCAGCACCAGCAATAGAATGGGTATTCAGATCCCACTATTTGATGGCAAAAACTATGACTATTGGGCAATAACAATGAAAGCCTTGTTTGCTTCCCAAGACTTATGGGAAATAGTTGAAGATGGTTTTGAACAACTAGCAGATGAAAATGAGTTTAATGCATTAACTCAGGGAGAGAAGGATCTGTTAAATAGCTACAAGAAGAAGGAATCAAAAGCCCTCTTCTTCCTGTATCAAGAAGTGCATGGAAGCGTGTTTCCAAGTTTAGCAGCCGCTAAGACATCCAAAGATGCATGGCAAACTCTTAAAACAGCCTATCAAGGCATGGAGAAAGTGAAGACAACAAAGCTACAGTTGCTGAGGAAAGATTTTGAGAATCTGAACATGAAAGAGTCAGACAATATTGACTCATTCTTCACATATGTAATTGGTCTGGTCACACAGATAAGGACTCATGGAGAAGTTATTGAAGAAAGGAGGATTGTGGAGAAACTATTGAGGTGCCTACCCTCAAAGTTCCATGTGATTGTCACCACCATAAAAGAGACAAAGGATCTCTCAAATTTTTCAGTTGATGAACTTCATGCATCACTGATTACACATGAACAGAGGTTGAGTAGAAATGAAAACTCATCTCTAGAGCAAGCCTTCAAGACCCAGATGTCCTTTGGAAGAGGAAGAGGTCAAGGCAGAGGAAACAAGAGAGGAAGAGGCAGAAGCGAAAACAAAGGTGGCAGGAACAGTCCTGCAAATGCACAAGGAAGAAGCAGCAATCGAAATCAGAACCAAGGTCAAAGCAGCAGCCAACAAAGTGGACAACATCATGCTCAAGGACAAAGGTATGAAAAATCCAATGTCCAATGTTATTATTGTAAAAAAAATGGGCATTATGCCAGTGATTGTAGAAAGAAGCAGCATGATATGAATAATAGATCTAGTGCAAATATAACTAGAGAAAATGTCAGCCATGATAATGTTTTGTTAGCTTGTAATATGGCTGAAACCAATAGTGATGATATATGGTTTCTAGACTCCGGTTGCAGCAACCATATGACAGGAAACATAGCTTTGTTTTCTGCTTTAGATCAAAGTGTGAAGTCACAAGTCACACTTGGGACTAATAGCAAAATTTTTGTTATGGGTAAATGAGAAGTTAAAATATTTACAAAGCAAGGTGAAAAGAAAACCATAGCAGATGTCTATTATGTTCCTGGAAGGAGATGTAACCTCTTGAGTATTGGACAGCTTGTTCAAAAGGGTTACAATGTCTTCTTTAAGAATGATGTATGCACCATCATGGATAGAGCACCCAGCAAGCGATGCATTTCTGAAGTGAGGATGACGAGGAACAAGATGTTCCCTCTTAGAATAAGAGCAGAATTGAAAAACAAAGAAGTAATAGCAGCAATTTCCCAAGAGGCTCTCCAAAGTGTGCCAAAGCATGAAAATTGGTTGTGGCACTTGAGATTTGGACATCTCAACTTTGGAGGTCTTAACCTGTTGAGAAGAAAAGGGATGGTAAGAGGATTACCATTGATAGAGAAACTGGAGAGCCTTTGTGAAGGTTGCATTTTGGGGAAACAACACAGAGAAAGTTTTCCAAGCGGGAAAAGCATAAGGGCAAAAGCACCCTTAGAAATTGTCCACTCATATTTATGTGGACCAATGCAAACCCCATCTTTAGTAGGCAGCCAATATTTTCTAACATTTATTGATTATTTTACAAGAAAAACTTGGGTTTATTTCTTGAAGAACAAATCGGAAGTGTTTGAAAAATTCCTAAATTTCAAAGCACTTGTGGAAAGTCAAAGTGGGCTACGCATCAAAGTTTTGAGAACTGACAGAGGAGGTGAGTATATCTCGAAAGAATTTTTATGTTTTTGTAGAGAAAATGGAATACACAAGCATTTTACAGCAAGGTACACCCCACAGCAAAATGGAGTTGCTGAAAGGAATAACAGGACCATTATGGATATGGCGAGGAGCATGTTGAAGGCAAAGCATTTGCCAAATGATTATTGGGATGAAGCCATAAACTGTGCAGTATATATCTTGAATAGGTGTCCTACAAAAGCTGTGATGAACAAAGTGCCGGAAGAAGCATGGAGTGGGAGAAAGCAAGAAGTCACCCACATGAAAGTTTTTGGATGTGTGGCCTATGCACACATTCCTGATCAGCTAAGGAGGAAGTTGGACAGCAAAGGGGAGAAATGTATCTTCATTGGATACAGTGAGGAATCCAAAGCTTACAGGCTATATATCCCATCTACCAAGAAGTTCTTTGTGAGCAGAGATGTTCAATTTATTGAGGAGGAAGCTTGGGATGGAAGCATAGGGAAAACAGTTAATGTTAAAAACTGTTTGTCTCATGATGAAGATGATGAGGACATGACTGAAATTCATCCCCAAATAGCAGCGCCAACACAAGGACAAGAAGGAACACCTTTGAGGAGAAATGAGAGTGCTTCTCCAAGCACACCACAAGGAGGAAATTCAAGTGCATCCTCAAGCACTTGCACACCAAGTGAAAGAGGTAAGAATTTCAGAAACTTGAGTGACATTTATAATGAAGGAATGAATTCCTTATTTGCCTTGTATTGTCATGTTGATGATCCTATTCATTCGAACATGCTATTAAAGATAAGAAATGGATAGAAGCTATGGATGAGGAGATGAAAGCCATAGAAAGAAACAAGACATGGGATTTGGTTGAGCTACCAAAAGGTAAAGAGGTCATTGGAGTTAAGTGGGTTTACAAGACCAAGTGCAATGTTGAAGGCAAAATTGAAAGAAACAAGGCAAGGCTGGTTGTCAAGGGATACAAGCAGCAATATGGGAGAGATTATGAGGAGACTTTCACACCGGTTGCAAGAATGGAAACCGTGAGAGCAGTGTTGTCCATAGCAGCACAAAACAAATGGAAAGTCTACCAAATGGATGTGAAGTCGGCATTCCTAAATGGAGTGTTAAAGGAGGAGGTTTACATTGAACAACCACTAGGCTACGAGAAGAAAGTCCAAGAGCACAAAGTGTGCCGATTGAAGAAAGCTCTTTATGGACTAAAGCAAGCACCAAGAGCATGGTACAGTAGGATAGATTCCTATCTACTGGAAAATGAATTTGACAAGTGTGAGGGAGAACCCACCGTCTACATTAAAGAAAAGGATGGTAAAATTTTAATTATTGTCTTATATGTTGATGATGTAATTTTTACATGTAATGATGACTACCTCATTGAAAACTTCAAATCAGTCATGAAAGAGGAATTTGAGATGACTGACATGGGTTTGTTGAGATACTTCTTAGGCATAGAAGTAGATCAAAATGAAAATGGAATTTTTATCTCTCAAGCAAGATATGTAAATGAAGTGTTGAGCAGGTTTAATATGCAAGTGTGTAAAGCAGCAATCACTCCCACGGTAATGGGATTAAAACTCAGCAAAGTGGACAACAGCAAGGATTTTGATCCTAGTTTGTACAAGAGCATAGTTGGCAGCCTTATGTATTTAACTGCAACTAGGCCTGACATAATGTTTGCTGTTAGTTTGATTTCTAGATTCATGGAGAGGCCAAAAGAGACTCATTGACAGGCAGCAAAAAGAATTCTGAGGTATGTCAAAAGTACAAAAAGATTTGGCATTTTATATACCTTTTCAGAAAGTTCAGATTTAGCTGGATATACTGATAGTGATTGGGTTGGAAGTGGAGATGATCGGAAAAGCACATCTGGTTATGTCTTTCACATGGGTTCAGGAGCCATTTCATGGGCTTCCAAGAAACAGCCCATTGTGGCGTTGTCTACAGCAGAAGCAGAGTACGTGGCAGCTACAGCAGCAACATGTCAAGCGGTTTGGATGAGGAGACTGTTAAGAAGTCTATGCAAAGAGCAGGCAACAGCAACGATGATTTTTTGTGACAATAGCTCATCTATTGCATTGTCCAAAAATTCTGTGTTTCACAAGCGAACGAAACACATTGATACAAGGTTTCACTACATCAGAGAATTGGTGAACAACAGAGAAATTGTTTTACAACATTGCAGCACTCAGGAACAGGTTGCAGATATTCTAACCAAGCCATTAGACCAGAAAAGTTTTGAGTTTTTAAGGAAACGTCTGGGTATGATTGATAACCCAGCAGTTGAAATTAAAGGGGAGTGTTGAAATAATAATTTCAACTGCAACTTTATTTTATTTGTGATGCGATGAGATCACAGATCGCAAATCGCATCCTCAGCTTGACTACCTTTGGTTACAACCTGTGTTTTCTGTGATTGCGATGGTGCGATGCGATCCGATCGCATATCGCAGATTGCACCATATGTGTGTGATCCATTTTTGTGTTCTTCCAAAAGCGATTTCTGCGATGCGATCTAAATGAAGTCAACGGTTGAGTACAGGCTTGCAGCAATTGACTTTGACGTAATGTAAAAGTTTCATTTACCGCCAGTTTTGTGAGTAAAACAGTAAATGGCAGTAAAATAGTAAATGTAATTTACTGAAGGTTGGTAAGTTTTGGTAAGGATTTTAATTTCATTTCAGCGGGAGCATGGGCACAAGAAAAGGTTGGTAAAAACATTTAATTTTATTGTTTTTTATTTTTACAATAGGATGGAAAGTGAAAACGGATGTATGTTTCTGTTTCATATATATATGTAATATTTTTTTTGTGTTAAAGAGAGAAGAGGGAAGAACGTAGCAGTGCGTATGAAAATATACACAGCAGTGTAAATTGAATTGTAATGCACAGCAGTGCGAAGTAAAAAAAAGAGAACGCAGTAGCGTGAGAAAAATTGATGTGTATTTTCACACACAACAGTGTGTTGATCTCTTTAGCAGAGACTAAAGTTTTTTTTGTAATGCAGTGTAAATCCTTTTCAAAATGAGAGACAGAGTAATTTTTGTGTTGAACTCAAATGTTCATGTGTGATCCCTCTGAGAGAGGAAGAAGTCTGTAACAGCAGTTATTTTATTGATGAATGCAAAGTTCGTTTTCATGTGTGTAAATCTCTGTTTGCTCAGAAATTTTTAAAGCTTCCCTGTGCTAATATCTTGGAGCAAAACAGAGCATTGTCTCTGTGTCCAATTTATGTTGTTTCTGTTCAAGTTATTTTGTTTTGGAATTTCATCAGAAAATTCCCAACACATTTGGCCTCCAATATTCAATAGGCACTGTTTCTTTTTTAATTCTTATCAGCTAATCTTTTCGATGTTAGTTTTATGGTGATACTACCATTGTTCACAAGCAAAGGTAGAGTCACTCATTAACTATACCTGAAGGTGTTTTACAGTTACAAGGTGAATTACCTTTTGGCTATCTTTGATTTTATTTGTAGATAAGGGTTGATATTTCTACATAATTCTTCCATCCATGGTCATATGGTTTTCCTATGAGGTTCGAACACCATGGATTTAGTAACAATGTAAAACTTTATAGTTCCTTATCGTATGCTTCCATAGAAAAGAGTTGTTTTAATTTTTATTTTTTTGTTATAATATCGATTGAGGGATCCAATTCCTCTTCCTTTTGAAGCAAGAAAATTAGATTTAACTTCTCATAAGATTATGTTTAACCTCTAGGCATAATATCTACCACCCATAATATCATTATTTACTATTGGAGTTTTTCTTTCACTAATTATTTTCATTATTTACAGATCGCTCAAGGAGAGACACATCCTATAGTCATCAAGTACCTTTGATCAAAGCCAAGGCCTATGACTAATTATGATAAAAGGCATGCAATAATTCATAGTCTTGGTGCCTGACATGAGTACGGAAATTTTCTAACCCCTCCTTTTTTGCGGATGGGTAAGGGTTCAAATAATTATGTTTCCTGCACTCTTACAAGTAGGAATGGTTTAAATAAAGCACATGTACATTATAGTATTTCCTTAGTCCAACTCCTTTAAATTTATTTATTTTTCACCACATTAAGCGTTAGTTGCAACATGTTTTGTACAGGTAACTTCAAGGATATTGTGGACGGAAATAGTGGAAAGGTCACACAAGTTAGAGTCCCATTGTTTTCAACAAGCTAACTCTAATATTACACCTTACAGGTCGGGATTTCCTTGTACTCACCTATCTTGATAGAGATGTTGAGCGTACCCTATCTATAAGTCACAAAGATCTCAGAGCTTCCATTTCAATTTATCTATTATTTGCTCTCGCTTTTTTCTTTTCCTTTTTAAGCTAGAGTTCGACTCCGTGTCATCTAAAAAACTCATGGATAAGCTTATGGGTTTAGCCAGTTCATAATATTTACTTCAATATTGGTTGTCCATGTAGGTGGTTCTTTTTTCACACTTGTATCAAGGCTACTTATTTTTAGTTAAGACCAAATTCTGTATATACCTTGTATTTGACTCTTGTGTATTTATATATTTGACACAAATAATTTAAATTTCTCCTATGTAGTTCCTTGCGCTTCGTGAAAAATGTCAAGATCCATCGTACCTTCATCATAATAATAGAATAGAGATATTATTCCAAAAGGAATTGTCTTTCGTAGTCTTTTAATCACAGGTTAACAAGAATTTGAAGCATCCTATGCAGTTTTTGTTGGAATGATAATTTCAAACTGCCGGAAGCTGATAGTTGAAAAGCAGCAACAACTTCACTTCAACGAACCTGCAGATTTTTTCCTGCGATGCGATCCCATCGCATATCGCACATTTCCTTGTTAACCTTCACTGCGAACCTTTGATTTCTGCGATTGCGATTTCGCGATGCGATGCGATCGCATATCGCAAATCGCATGATTCAACGGTTATGGAAGCGGTGGCACATCTTTTCTCTTCCTCCGATGCGATGGTGCGATATTATGATAAGCCATGCAGTAAATTCCGATAAGATATTTTCAGCCATGTAATTAATGATATTTACTACGGTTGGTAAATGTAGGTGAAATTTTTAATTTTATTGTTTTCTATTTTTTGGAAATATGGGCACAAGCAACACGTATTGTAAGATATTTTTGTGTTGTTCATTATATATAAAAAAAAATGCAAGAGCAGACAAAAGGGTGTAGAATTAGAGAATGAGAGTTGTTTTTTCTCTGCAATGCATAGCAGTGTTGAACCTTTAGTTTTCTGAGATAATGAAATTGGTTTCTGGAACTGGAGCGTTCCTGATGTAATCCCTCTGAAGAGGAAGACTATTTTGTAACAGTTTTATTTTTTGTTGTTTTCTAATAAAGATCTTGTATTAGAAATAGAACGTTGTTCTCTGTGCTATTTATTTTGTGTTTGAAATAAACAGAAATTTCCAACATGGTATCGGAGCTAGTCTAGGCACTCAGTGAGTCAAAAACAGAGTTTGTTTTTCACTGTAGGAGCTATAAGAAACTTATCAAGAAAAGAAAGTTTTCTTTGCCTTTTATTATACAGTCAGTATCTCTTCTTTATTTATACAGGTTAAGATGGCAGATGCTGGAACTGGTTTGACAAATTCCCAACTGCCACAGTTTAATGGAAAAAATTACAGTTATTGGTCAATAACAATGAAAGCATTGTTCGCTTCTCAAGGCATATGGGAGCTCGTTGAAACTGGCTATGCTGAACCGGCAGATGCGACAGCATTGGCTGCTTTGACAGTAGCAGAAAGGGACCAGTTGAAGAGTGATAGGAAGAAGGATGCCAAAGCCCTCTTTTTTCTCTTCCAATTAGTACATGAAAGTGTTTTTCCACGGATAGCAGCAGCAACAAAATCCAACGAGGCATGGGATATTCTCAAAACTGCCTATCAAGGCATGGAGAAGGTGAAGACTGCAAAGTTGCAGATGTTGAGGAGAGACTTTGAGACACTCAGCATGAAGGAATCTGATACAATAGATTCATTTTTCACTCAGGTTATTGAGCTGATAACCCAGATAAGATCTCATGGTGAGATTCTTGAAGAAAGAAGGATTGTAGAGAAGATCTTGAGATGTTTACCCTCAAGGTTTGAAGCTGTTGTGGTAGCAATAGAAGAAACAAAGGATCTCTCACAGTTCACAGTAGATGAATTGAGTGCTTCTCTTATGTCTCATGAACACAGACTGAGTAGAGGAACAGATTCCTCTTTTGAGCAAGCATTCAAGACTCAGATGTCTTTCAGCCAAAGAAAAGGTCGAGGCAGAGCAAATAACAGAGGTCGTGGAATAAGCCAAAACAAAGGCAGAAATAATCCTGCAAGCACAAGCGGAAGGAGCTGCAATCAGAACCAAGATGAAGGTTCAAGCAAACAACGAGCTCATGGACAAAGGTATGACAAATCCCAAGTCCAATGTCATTATTGTAAGAAATATGGGCACTACGCCAATGAATGTAGGAAAAAACAAAATGACATGAATAGTAGGCAGAATGCTAATTTTGCAAATGAAGAAGATAAGAATCCAAAGATTGTGTTGTTAACATGTAATATTGCACAAGACAAACAAGAAGATTTTTGGTTCTTAGACTCAGGTTGTAGTAATCACATGACTGGAAATATTGCAATGTTTGCCAATTTGGATGAAAATGTGAAATTTGAGGTAACAACAGGAACTGATAGTAAGATATCTGTCAAGGGTAAGGGCAGAGTCAGTATCCAAGCAAGAAATGGAGAACAGATGATTGTGCCAGAGGTATACTATGTACCCGGTCTGAAATGTAATCTTTTCAGCATTGGATAGCTCATTAACAAAGGTTACAATGTGTTCTTCAAAGATGATATGTGTACAATCAGAGACATACCTCCAAGTGAGAAGATCATCGCACAAGTGCAGATGACCAGCAATAGAATGTTTCCTCTCAAACTCAAGGCAGATTTGAAGGAAGGAAGAGCTATTGCAGCTGTAACACAAGAAGTATTTCAGGAACAAGTGAAAGATGAGAATTGGTTGTGGCACTTGAGATTTGGACATCTCAATTTTGGAGGTTTGAATCTATTGCACAGAAAGGGAATGGTAAAGGGATTGCCATTGATCGAGAAACTGGACAGCCTTTGTGAAGGCTGCATTTTGGGAAAGCAACACAAAGGAAGCTTTCCAGCAGGAAAGAGTATAAGGGCAAAAGCACCCTTGGAAATTGTTCACTCTGATGTGTGTGGACCGATGCAAATACCATCATTTTTCGGAAATAAATATGTTTTAACTTTCATTGATGATTACACCAGAAAGACATGGGTGTATATGTTGAAACAGAAGAGTGAAGTGTTTGAGAAATTCTGCCACTTCAAAACTCTTGTTGAGAAGCAGTGTGGGCATTATATCAAAGTGCTCAGAACAGATAGAGGAGGAGAATACATCTCCAAAGACTTTCTGCGTTTTTGCAGAGAGAATGGCATACAAAAGTAGTTCACCACGAGGTATACACCTCAGCAAAACGGTGTTGCCGAAAGGAAGAATAGGACCATTCTTGACATGGTCAGAAGTATGCTAAAGGCAAAGCACTTGCCGCATGAGTATTGGGCAGAAGCTGTCACTTGCGCAGTTTACATCTTGAATAGATGCCCAACTAAAGCTGTCATGAACAAAATACCAGAAGAAGCATGGAGTGGTAAAAAGCAAACTGTCACTCACATGAGAGTATTCGGTTGTGTAGCATATGCACATGTACCAGATCAGCTAAGGAAGAATCTTGACAGTAAGGGGGAGAAGTGTGTCTTTATTGGTTATAGTGATGAGTCAAAAGCATACAAAGTCTATAATCCATCCACCAAGAAATTGATAGTAAGCAGAGATGTGCAGTTCATTGAAGATGAAGCTTTGGATGGAAGCTTAGAGAAGACAATGAATGTGAAGACAATTGTGTCTCACGAAGAAGAAGAGGAAGGGACAACAGCAAATAATCCTTCCTTGGTGGCTCCTCCTCCACCACTGCAAGTACAGCAAACCACACCACAAGCTGGAATTCGAACAGCCTTGAGCAGTCAAGGAAGTGCTTCTTCAAGCACACCACAGGGATCGGAAATACCCTCAAGTTTGGATGGAACTCCAAGCACACCAAGAAGACCAAGATTCAGAAATCTGAATGAGATTTATGAACAAGGAGAGGTAAGTAACAATACCAGTCTGAATTCATTATTCGCTTTGTATTGTAATGTTGATGACCTAATTCATTTCGAAGATGTTGTAAATGAAGATAAATGGATTAAAGTAATGAATGAAGAAATTGGTGCAATTGAGAAGAGTAAAACATGGGAGTTAGTGGACCTCCCTGAAGGCAAAGATGCCATTGGAGTTTAGTGGGTCTATAAGACCAAAAGCAATGCTGAAGGCAAGATTGACAGGCACAAAGCAAGACTTGTTGTGAAAGGCTACAAGCAGCAACAAGGCAAAGACTATGATGAAACCTTTGCACCAGTAGCAAGGATGGAAACAGTCAGAACAGTGTTGTCTATTGCGGCACAACACAAATGGAAGATTTATCAGATGGATGTTAAATCTGCATTCCTGAATGGGGTGTTAAAAGAAGAGGTTTATGTTAAACAACCTCCAGGCTATGAAGTTGAAGGCCAAGAACATAAAGTCTGCAAACTGAAGAAGGCTCTTTATGGGCTGAAGCAAGCTCCAAGAACATGGTACAACAGAATAGATGCTTATCTGATTGACAATGGGTTTGATAAGTGTGATGGTGAACCCACACTCTACATAAAGGATAATGACGGTAAGATTCTTATTGTTGTTTTATATGTAGATGATTTGATTTTTACTAGCAATGATGCTTCTCTCATTGCTGATTTTAAAGCAGTCATGAAAAGTGAATTTCAAATGACTGACTTGGGCTTCTTAAGATATTTTATTGGAATTGAAGTAGACCAAAGTGGAAATGGTGTTTTCATTGCTCAAGTTAAATATGTGGAAGCAGTGTTAAAGAGATTTAACATGCAGAACAACAAGGCAGATGTGACTCCAACTGTAATGGGGTTGAAATTCACCAAAGAAGACGACAACAAGGATTTTGATCCAAAATTGTACAAAAGCATAGTTGGTAGCCTTATGTACTTGACTGCAACTAGGCCGGACATTATGCACGCTGTGAGTTTAATCTCCAGATTTATGGAAAGACCGAAAGAGACTCATTGGCAGGCAGCCAAGAGGATTCTAAGGTATGTAAATGGAACGAAGGGGTTTGGTATTTTATACTCCTCTTCTGAAAGTTTCATGTTGACAGGTGACACTGGCAGTGATTGGGCTGGAAGTGTTGATGATAGGAAAAGCACATCTGGATATGTGTTTCATATGGGATCAGGAGCCATCTCATGGGCTTCTAAGAAGCAACATGTTGTGTCTTTATCAACAGCAGAGGCAGAGTATGTGGCAGCAACAACAGCAGCATGCCAAGCAGTATGGCTAAGAAGAGTTCTCAAAGATTTGTGTCATGAACAAGGAAAGGGCACAACCATTTACTGTGACAATAGCTCAGCAATAGCATTGTCTAAAAACTCTGTTTTTCATAAAAAGACAAAGAACATAGACACCAAATTTCACTTCATACGTGAATTGGTTAACAATGTTGAGATTGTTTTGCAGCACTGCAAAACAGAGGATCAGTTAGCTGACATCTTGACAAAACCATTGGGAAAGAAAAGTTTCGATCATTTCAGGACATGCCTGGGTATGCAGAAAAACCCAGCAGTTAAAATTAAAGGGGAGTGTTGGAATGATAATTTCAAACTGCCGGAAGCTGATAGTTGAAAAGCAGCAGCGACTTTACTTCAACGAACCTGCAGATTTTTTCCTGCGATGCGATCCCATCGCATATCGCACATTTCCTTGTCAACCTTCACTGCGAACCTTTGATTGTCTGCGATTGCGATTTCGCGATGCGATCTGATCGCATATCGCAAATCGCATGATTCAACGGTTATGGAAGCGGTGGCACATATTTTCTCTTCCTCTAATGCGATGGTGCGATATTATGATAAGCCATGCAGTAAATTCCGATAAGATATTTTCAACCGTGTAATTAATGATATTTACTACGGTTGGTAAATGTAGGTGAAATTTTTAATTTTATTGTTTTCTATTTTATGGAAATATGGGCACAAGCAACACGTATTGTAAGATATTTTTGTGTTGTTCATTATATATAAAAAAAAATGCAAGAGCAGACAAAAGGGTGTAGAATTAGAGAATGAGAGTTTTTTTTTCTCTGCAACGCACAACAGTGCTGAACCTTTAGTTTTCTGAGATAATGAAATTGGTTTCTGGAACTGGAGCGTTCCTGATGTAATCCCTCTGAAGAGGAAGACTATTTTGTAACAGTTTTATTTTTTTTGTTTTCTAATAAAGATCCTGTATTAGAAACAGAGCGTTGTTCTCTGTGCTATTTCTTTTGTGTTTGAAATAAACAGAAATTTCCAACAGTTTTCTTTTAGTGTACTCTTGCATGTTGTAAGATTTATAAGATGTTTACTATGTAGACTTAGTACAGTGTTAAGGGACTTCCCATTCATTTCACAAACTCCTATAAAAATTTTAAGCGATCTTTTAATTGTTTCCATTCATAAATTTATTATATGTTAAGAATTTCTAATGTTCGCAGTAGTTCCCAAAATCCTTCCTGTAAGGAAGGCAGTGTCATCCTATATAACTAAATTTTATTCTTTCACTTGGAGGATAAATCTTACTCAAATTAAAATGATGAAATACATACTTTAATACTATATCTCAATACATTTTTTTTTTCATAATTCAATAAGTCCAATTTATAATTGAGCAGGAATTCAATGGACCTTTCAATACCTATGACAATCTTATAACAATCTCCTTTCATAATGAGAACTCTTCTTCTATCACCAAAATTTTCCTAAGTATCATCAAGAAAATATTATTTTAGTCCTTGCAATCTGATAGATAGTATGGACTATAGTAATCGGAATCCACCTATATAACATTAATTTTGGTTATTATTTACACTATTTTTACTTCCATTGGTGTTATGTGGTTTGAAAACTATGTTCTTATTTTTTTCATAGTCTTATTTGGCTTATTTGGCATCTTCCCCACAAGCTATAAGCATATAATATCTTGAATTGGTGTCATTCATATTTAGGAAGTATTCAGAATTAGTTTAGACTAATGCTATCATTAGTCTAGCTAGTATGAAATGCTAGCTCTCTATGTTTTGCAACCTAGAACACTACAACCTAAAACACTGACATGATGTTACCACTGGTTAATGCATGTTTCTTGCCCCCTGTTGCCACCCGTTTCGGTGTTCACTAGTTACTGCATGTTTCTTAGGTGTTACTGCATGTGTTTTGGTGTTACTTCATGTTGCTTCACATGAGACGTAAATGAATAACTAGAGACTGCTCAGCCTAAGTTCTGCTTGTGACTCCTAGGCCTGAGCCCTCTACTCATACTAAGTTCAAAGCGCTTGTCCTTCGGCGAGAATGCAACAATAGGGGCGCCCACATCCTTTTGGAAAATATACTGAAACATCTGGTCTCTTTAAGGATTATCCATTCCCTCAACAATTCTCCATAATAAATTATCATCCCTATAGAATCCACAATAATTTTAGATTAATAAAGCCAAGGAATATGATGCTACAACAATTTTAGGTCAATTGTTTTGAGTAAACCCCAAAAATATTGTCAGCATTGAGACTTCAAAGCTAATTTCACACTGAATTAGTGTGAAAATGAATTTTAACAGCTTTAGCATAATTGTTTTGCTACAGAATTAAATAGAAGAACTTTAAACTAGTACCAAGTTTCTTTGATGCTATTTATGATTGATGCTATTTATGATTTTTTTGGACTATGCAAGGCGAAACTCGATGCAGTAGCCTCACCGAACTGAGCAGCTTTTTCCATCTCTATAAAAAAAAATGCAAACTTATCATTCATTATTTAAATGCAAGTCAAGAAATCGATAAATATAGATAGAAAAGTATTGAGAGTCATTTCATTGTAATGTAAATGAAGAAATCTATAAAAACGAAAGAAAAGCATTCAAAGACATTTCTTTAAAATGCAAATTTATTATTCAACTTTAAATTAATTTCTACTTGATGTAAACAGAGCATCTAGATCAAAAGATTACAGTACTGAATCACTGTGCCTCAGATTCAAAGTTGAATTCGATTTTTCCCTTCTTTCTTTCACACGCTTGTTATGATAATTATCATTATTTAAATAACAGAAAGCATGTCTAATTCATTTGAATGCAAATGGAAAATATATATAATAAAAGTAAAAATTGCATGTCGAATTTATTAAATGAATGTTGAAAATATACATGAGAAAAAAACATCAGTACGTGTATGATGAGAGATGAGAGATGATTGTTCCTACAATATGATGCCTCCAGGAACTCAGCACCTCCTTCCATCGTGGCAAGAACCATCGTGGAAAGAAACAAGGTAAACTACCTCACTCTTTGCTCTTCTTAATCTCTAGGTAAAAAGAAACCAACCAACGAAGCCAACGGAAAAACAAAAAAGCAGAAAAAAATGAAGATTGTGTGTGAAGGCATAGGAGAGCTAGTAATTATACTACTCGAGCAAAGTATACTACTCTAGCAAAGCAAGGATGATGAGATTATGAATTTGAATCTATTGAATAAAATGGATGCGGCCAAACCCTCAAATTTTTCATTTTGTTTCAGCAGAGAGTTTCAACAGTGTGCTCTTATGCCCTGCGTTGGAAAAGAGGAGAAAATAGAGGAAGCCCAGAAGGCCCTTCTCTTGCATTGCCAAGCCAACTCCCTCGCTACAACTGGAAAATGGGTCAAAGCTCCATGACTCGGTGAAATGCCATGGCCAGAAAGGAGTAAATGGATCTCACAGATAACTGCAAAAGCTGGAATTTTCCTGCTTCCTACATCTTGCGTCGCATTTAGCTTCTCTCGGCTTCAACTCCACGTCATGGAATTACTATTGAAAGGTCCCGTCGAAAAGAAAATGAAAAATGCGTGGGAGGTGGAGGAGAGAGCTAGTACTATACTTAATACTCCAATGTCGTGCCCTTCCGACCGAATCGTTGAATGGCTCCTCATTCCTTTTGAAAGGCCCCTTCGCAATTACCACACTATTATTTGGCCCCGTCTCAACATTGCAGTGTGTTGTCTAGATAGAGAGGGTTTGTGTCAACTTAACCCATTTATATTCATGCGCTCCACTCTATTTCCATTTTCTTTATTATTGTGCAAATTCATGTGATTTATGTCATTGCTAGATGCAGGATTATTTACCTTCAATAAAATTGATTCATTCACACGCAAGTGCAATCCAAATTATTCAAAGTCACTTGAAATTCTGGAGTTGACTTGAAATTCAGAAATTACAATCTATAAAACAATTCTTAGTGGATGTGGGATAATTAATATTCGATAAAATTGATTCAAAACTCACAAACCGCAATCCAAAATATTTAAAAACAATTGCAATTCTTTGATTTGATTCAAAAACTACAAATTACAATTTACATAACAAATCTGATAATTTCAACCATTTACTTTGGAAATTAAGAAACAGAACACAAACCTGAAATAATCAGTTTGCCTGGCTGAGATGCCCACATTTATGCTTTCTTTCACAATTTTTCCTTCTGAATTCAAGCAAGTTTCTTTGTGCCCTTTAAAGCAAAGCAGACTTGGAAGTTTAGCTACTAGAATGTCAAGATGTGCACGTGATAACAAGAAGTAAATCAATAGAGCAGAGTTCTGAATCACCTTCTCCCGAACATTAGAACCAGGAGCTTCTAAAGCTTTTGCAATAGTAAATTCTGAATTGTTTCCATTCACTCTCCTACTTCTAGCTCTTCTTGTCCAATGGTGTTTACTATCTTCCCATGCTCTTTCCACAATCCTCATCCTTGTTTCTGGAATATCCTGCCACTGGATGACAAAGACTGAATTAGCCCCTTTCTTTCCTTTTAAGATGTTAAAAACATTGTGAGCAGAAAATTGTCGTTCATCAAGATCACGAGAGACTGTCTTAACATTAGTTTTGCCAAAAGGAGAAACCAGAAATAAGGCGCTCTCTCCCATTTTCATATTGACAAAACTTGATGAAGGAAAATGAGAGTGTTTTAAAGATGCTACATCTCACCAAAGTGCCTGTCTTCATGCATTATATATGTGCATTAAGCCATAAAATCATGACTATTTCAAGTCTGGTTGCTATGAGGTCTACAGGTTATTTTGCAGCTCGCTCACCTCGCACAACTAAGTAAAATGGTTCAACTCGATCTGTATCCCCACCAGCTCTGGATCTTGGATCTCGCCTTCAAACTGTAGATTTTTCTCAGTAAACAAGGGCCACTGGCTCTATTTCTACAGCAAACCATGCTAGTGAGAAAACCACAGAAAACAGATAGATAACATAACGTTTGGCATTTTGCTTACTAAGACATTACATTGTACTTGTCTCAATTTCATACTCTAATGTGAAGTGGCGACGTGGCTTGCATGCAAGCACGATGTAGACCCACAAATTTGTTGTGTTGTTTTCAACATTCACATAGGGTAGGGACTAGCTGCCGTCCAACCCCTATTGTTTTCTTTTAGTATTAAATAATTCCACTATTGCCAAAAATTTTCTGCTCATGCATTCAAATGTTTTTATATTTAGATTAGAACTTAGTTCAGTATTTTCTTATCACTATTAATTATGTTTCAAACTATTCCCTCCACATGAATGCATTTAGTATTTGTAACGACGAGACAATAATATAACCAAAACATATAATCCTACATGTAGAGCTTATTATGTGTGTGTATCCTTATAGTTATTATATTGACACACACACTTAATCCATGGAATATTAAAAAGAGAAATAAACAAAATTTCATTTACCAATACGCCTTGGGAATATTCAGGAAGAATGTACCTTCCACCAAACCATGAGTTTCCCCTAATAGTTCCTGCTAAGATAAGATATTATTACCTCGTTAGATCAACTCCCTTTTGATTCCCAAGTGGTTTATTTTATAGATTCTTTTTTCCAACAGATTTTAGCACATCATGCTTTAATGTTTTCCAACCTTTTTCCTAGGGCTTCTCCCTTTAATTTGTTTTCGAAAAAGATAATTTTATTTTTCTTTAAATGATGAATTTCTCTTCCATAGCGCTTTATTCCACGCCACTTACTATTTCTCTCCAACTAAGTGATTAACATAATATTTCTCTCCCATTATGTTAATTTAATATTCTTTTTTCTCTCCTAGGGATTTTTGGAAGACTTTTAGGGAAGGTCGATCATGTGGACTTAACCACCACATATTTTTCTAAGATAGAAATAAGTCTTTTACACTCTAGTGCTCTTTTATGAATATTTCCAAGAAATTTATTTATTAACTCAAATAATATTAAAATGATTACATCATCACATAAATCTTAACATGGCTTTCATCACCATTAAATCTAGTAATAGTTCAATGTCTAAAAAAATTTATAGTCTAAAAATAAGAGCCATAGGAGTGTTACATCTTCCCCCCAATTTTAATAAAACACCATCTTCGGTGTTCCCTTGATCCCATATTTTCTTAAAATGGAAAATAATTTCATCCTGCATTTCTTCTTTCATTCCTACGACCGTCTCTTCAATACTTAGTGCTTCCACTTTACTTTATTTTGAGCGATGACTTAATTTCAAAGTACAACATACTCTTATAATCATTCCATGCTCTTTCTCTAACGTGTTTCTACAGATGCTAAACATGTGCTTCCTATTTTTCATTCATGGATTCCACCTCCAGCCGGCAAACTATCGACATGCACCCAACAAGGTAAACATCATCAACATAGCATCACAATAAATACCTTAATCTTTTTTGTACATTTAGTCACCACTATGCCAAGTGACATGGTCATCATTTAGTCTAAATTTCAAAATATGGAATTGTCACTTTTCTATTCATATCAATTACACAAAGGCAATAATAATTAATGAACTACTTGTATCATTCTATTTTAAGTTGTTATTTTGATACCATCATATCAAATATGCATTTATCATGCATATTTAGGTGTAGGACATCCTACTGTCTCTACCCCTTTCATGATTGTTATATTTTGTCAATTTTGTTCCAAGGTGGAATTAGTTAAGTCCATCCTGATAGTCCTGTCACTTGTTTCCATACCCTTCCATAAGCCCACAAGACTATGAGGAAAAAAATAAAATAATAAATAAGGAATTCATAATACCAATATAGATAGATAAGGAGTATCTTGACACACTTAAGTTTCATGGTTAAAACACTAAAATGTATTCTGAAATGTACAATACGCCTTTTTTTTACACCTTATCAGCTATTTTCTTTTAATTCACTCCCTTAAGTTTTCTAGTTTGGCCTGTCTAAAAATTATGTGCATCTTACTCCGATGTATAACCAAGGAGTCTATTCCTTTTTCATTTCCACGTGCAAGAATGCACAACATGTTAGTATCAATGTTTTCACCAATTTTAGACATATTCAGACACAGAAGCATAGAGACACACACACACACACACATACACATATATATGAAAATAATACATTATTGGCAAACATTAATTTTAGGGATTTTATTTTTTTTCTTCATGGTTGTGGTTGCATTATTCAACAAGTTTTGTCATAATATTTTTCTACTCCGTTAGGCTACTCTTGTGTGATCATTCCAATCAACCACTATTGTTGTCCTTCTTTTAATTTTAGTGCAATACAAAAAAATCAAGTTTGTGAAGTTTCTAACAAAACAACAGTGTTGGTCTCTATTTCCATACAATATTGAGACCATTTTATTCTTCACATTCATGCCAATTGTTTCGTGCTAAATTTGCCTACTTTTTACTTGTCTTTTTACCTCTTCCCTTCACCTATTTCATGTCCTTGCAAGGTTAATTTGTGTCTCGAGCAATGGAGGTATATCTATTTTTTCATGTGTTTGTGAATTATTAATCAATGAAGCATAGTCCTAGGGGAGTGTTACTTATGCAACTTTCTAACCCAGGTTTCTTTGTAGATTTGGAAGGATGATGATCAACAAACTGCAATTCAATGTACGGTTATCGATGAGATGACATCTTTATCTAAGGATGTTGGCTGTAACGATGATTCAACCAAGATAGGTTGTTGGACCTATGTATTTTCTATCTTTGTATTTTGTTTATGTCTCTAATTATCAATGTGTATTTGTAGGCAGACAACTATCGTAGCCTATGGAATTTGTTATACCATCTTTTTAATATTCAAGTGTATAAGTAAGGTTACAGACCTAGAAAAGGAACCATGACTAGAGAGAGACACAAGAGTTCTGAGAATGTAACAACAAACTTCTGTATTTTCATTTTTATTAATGCAATCCTGATCTTCTGAGTATTACCTAGTCTTCGATCTTTTTCCACATCCCTGATCAAGGTGTTAGGCCCACTCTCCTAACTAGGTGTTGTCGAATTAGTGGTGTTTGTATATTTATTTCTATTATACTTATTTCCTTATCGTTGTAATAGTTCATTAAGTTTGTGTTGCTATAAATCCTAATTTTCTGTTACTTTGATTGTTGTTACTATTATTCCTCGCTATTACAAATTGTTATATTATTGATTGAATGTTTAATGTTGGGTAGGGATATAGTGGCTTAGATAGACCTTGCATGGTAGCCTTGAAATAACCAGATGAGCCATGGGTTAACAATTAATGTGGGAAAAGGGTGAATTCTATAATCCATATCTAAACATCAACATTTTGGCATCCTTGACAGGGAATAGAAAGTAATGAAAGGCATGCCTGCAGATCTATGTACCCATCACATATACATAAAAGAAGAATGTTGACCTCGTAGAAAACTAGAGAGAAGGATGAATCTTCCTTAAAGAACATTTTCAAAGAAGAACTACAAAAGCTACTAGATGTTGGGTTTATTTATCTAATCTCAGACAGTCAATGGGTATCCCTACTAGTCATTGTTTCAAAGAAAGATGGAAAGTGGTGGATCTATGTTGATTATAGGGAATTGAATAAAGAAATTCAAAAATATCACTTTCCCTTTCCCTTTATTGACCAAGTCCTTCATACATTAGCCAGGAATAAGTTCTTCTCCTTTCTGGATGGATTTAGTGAATATAACGAGATCCATATAGCTCCTGAGGATCAGGATAAAACTAATTTTACTTTCCCTTGAGGAAATTTCTCATATCAAGTCCTTCCATTTCGCCTCTGTAATATGCCCGCCACGTTTCAATGGGAAGTACTGGGAATATTTTATGATCTAGTTAATGACAGCGTTGAGCTCTACATCGATGACTTCACCCCTTATAGGGATTCTTTTGAAGAAGATCTAGAAAACTTAAGGAAAGTACTTGAACAATGCAAATAGAAATATCTTTCTCTTAGTACAATAAAATGGCATATGATGATGGAAGAAGGAATAGTTTTTGGACACTTGCTTTTAGCTGCAGGAATACGGGTTGATCCTGCCAAGGTAGAGGTAATCTTAAATTTTCCTACACCAAAGGCACTAATGATAGTACGTAGCTTTATTGATCATGTTGGTTATTATAGATATTTTATAGAAAAAAATTCTAAAATAGCATTTCCAGTTTTCCAATTATTACCCAAAGATGCAAAATTTGTGTGAACAGATGCATGTGAAGCAACTTTCTTGGAAATCAAAGAACTAGTTTGTTAAGCTCTGATATTACGTAGTCCTCACTCGAAACTCCCATTTCATATCTCCACATGTGCTTCTCATACAACATTATGGGCAGCCTTGGGATAAGAGGAGAACAAGAAACCGTATGTGATTCACTATGTAAGCAAGAACCTAACTCCTGCTGAATTGAATTATACAGTAACCGAAAAATGCATTTTTTTTTATTTGTGATATTAATAAATTTGGGCATTATATTATAGTGTATCGCACGTTTGGGCACACGGACCACTCATGCATCAGGTATCTGATGAACAAACCCATAACTCTTGGTCGAATTACAAGATGGTTGTTATTGCTACAAGAATTTGATATTACCATTGCAGATAAACTAGGCAAAGATAATGTAGTAGAAATTTTTTTATCTAGGTCGAATACTAGTGATGAGGACACACCGATAGAGGATAGTTTTCTAAATGAACATATTTTTGGAATTTCTACTCATAATCTATGGTATGTACATATTGCTAACTATCTTGCTACAAGAAAAGTACCTCATCATTTTCCATACAAGGAGCAATGAAAAATCATCCATCATAGTGCTCATTACTCATGGATAGAGGGATACCTCTTCTATACAAGACCTGATCATCAAATCTAGTGTTGTGTAGGTTGGGATGACATCTATGATGTTCTGAAAGCTGCCCATGATGGCCATTGGAGAGGGAATTTTGTGGACAAGCAGATAGGTCATAAAGTGTTGCAGATGGGATACTATTGGCCCTCTATTTTTCAAGATGCAAGGAAATACCCTCGAGGGTGCAATAGTTGCCAATTGATTGGTCACACTAGTCGGTCATATGAGATGTCGTTATAGCCTCAATTAGTTCTTGAGCACTTTGATAAATGGGATATTGATTTCCTTGGGCCATTCAATCCTCCTTCACATCAGAAAGTTCACATTCTAGTCTGCACAGATTATGTGACAAAGTGGGTAGAAACCAAAGTTGTTGCAAAAGCCATAGAACAGGTTGTCTCAGACTTTTTATTCCAAGAAATTTTCACTTAGCATGAAGCTCCTAGAGAGAGAGTTTCAGATGGAGGGGCACAGTTCACATCACATCTAATAGTAGCACTTATGAAGAAGTATGGAATCAAACATAGGGTGACATCTCCATATCATCTTCAGGCGAATGGTCAATTCCAGAGCACAAATAAGTTACTAGAGAATATCTTGACAAAGAATATAATGAACCATCGTTGAAACTAGGCTGAAAAATTCCTGAAGCACTTTGGGCATATAGAACGACATGGCGAAATACAATAGGATTTTCACCATACGAGCTTGTCTATCAGAAATCCCCTTTGTTTTTGGTGGAATTCAAAATTAAGTTGCTCATGACAACTCTTGAAGTAGGTTTAGACCTTTCAGTAGACCAGTATTTATCCTCCATCTGGCTCTTCTTTTTCATCTTTCTCATCTTCTTTCTCTTTACCCTGATGATGGATCCCATTTGGGATTTGAAACGTTGGTGTAAAAATTCTACTACTGTGGATTCTCCGGTCGAAAATTCAAGGAGTTATATGAAATTTGTTTGATATCTCTACGTAGCACTACTGCAATATAGCAGCAGCAAACCAAGTGGCACGACAAATTCATCAATAAAAAGGTGTTCAAAAGGGTGATTGGGCATTACTCTATGACTCTTGGTTCAAGGACTTTAAGGGAAAGCTCTTCTCTAGATGGATGGGACCGTATGAAGTTGACACAGTGTTTGATAATGGGTATGTTAAACTTGTAACAATTTATCAAGCACATACTCCTTTGATTATAAACAAACATTGCCTAACATTGTACCACCGTCCAACTTCTAGGGAATCCTTTATTAATAATTCCTTTGATAACTCTAGTTTTGAAATTGTTTATGTAGAGAACTCCTCCTCTATACCTTTGATTTTAAAAACAAAGACATAATAATAATAAAACATAATATATATATGTGTGTGTGTGTGTGTGTGTATGTGTGTGTGTGTGTGTGTGTGTGTATGTGTGTGTGTGTGTGTGTGTGTGTGTGTATGTGTGTGTGTGTTGTTACTACTTTATCAGTACATTTTTTTCTTGCAGGTGTTGTTACTCCACCCATGTTGATACTTTGTCAAGGAAAGCTTCTAGGTATGTCCTTGACCGAATTCATGGATTTGATTGGTATTTCACTTATGACATGACCAACCATGACCCAGGATGGCCATCTCTTAGTTGGGGGGGGGGGGGGGGGGGGGGGGGGGGGTATTGCATTTAATATTAAAGATATCGTATTTAATAGCAATCATGTCATACGATCATTGCTATTAAACCTCGCACTAACTCATACATCCCACAATCATTACCACTGTGACCTTTATCAATCTATGATCTCCACCATACCCTACACACTTATCCATCCACATTGGAAATTGAATCATCTATGACAACATTTAGTTGCAATCTTTTTCAATGTGTTGGATTAATTACTATAATCATCAAGGATTTATCATTGATTTTCCCATAACCTTTGTCCAGATTTCCATGTCACTACACCTTGTTACTGCAATCCATGTCACCAAAACTTTACAAACTGACACCCCCTCAATGATTTTGCTTCTACTCCAAGTGTTTCTACAGAGAAACTGGGGGAATGGATGGCCAGGCTGGTAGGAATGAGTGAGAAGATACAGTGCAAGTTCAAAGTCAACTAGATGTATGCCAAATTTTTCAAGATGCCAGATAGCATATCTACTTTGAGAGGTTGCAGGGGTCCAATGAAGGCATTATAGTCAAATGTGCATTGAATTTGGAAGGAAATTATTCTAGAGTCTGGAGACTAGACATTCTTGTAGCATAAGATATTATCTCAATTGTTAGAAGATTTCCACAAGGAGGGTGATGAGCCTCATAAATGGGTAATTATATGGGCTCATTTTACCTCCTAACCTAGTCAAATCAACCATTCTCTTAGCTTATTGTATGATTTTCTGATTATATTTATGCTTATGGAGTGAGTTGAGTTAGTTATGATGCCATGTGGTCTAACATGTGTTTAATGCAGATTATTGATGAATTTTGAGGTCAAAGTCAAGGTTCCAGTGGAAAAATGGCAGAAATAACTCGAAGTGGACAAAGGAGAGGACTTATAGGAGGGAATCCCCCTCATTTATTACTCCTCACTTCAAATTCCCCTTCATTTAGCTCGGAGTACAAGCAGCCAAATCATGCACTAGAAGGCAATCAAGCAAGTGGAGGATGACTGATGCTTATCTCGAGTATTGGGAGCCAAGCCTCCCTGATTTTAAGGAAGTTGTTAGTAGCTTCATTTGTATAAGTAGAGAGGCCTAGGGCCTCACTAGGGTTGGATTTTTGTTGGATTTTTTCTTATGTAAACTCTGCTCAACTTCGAGATTATTATTTTGTGACAGTTTCATGTAATCCTGCTATTGTTTGGAAATAAAGATGGAATCCTTTTTGAGCTAGCACTGAGTTACCTCAGAGGGCTGAAGCTCTTGAGTTAGGACCCAATAAAGGTAGCCAAGCTCCTCTTTATTTGTATTTGTATGTTTTATCTCAGTTTGTAGATTAGGTTCCTGTTAGATGTATTTCTTTTATGGTTAAGGATAGGTTGCTTTTGATGATTCAGTAGTTTGCTTCCATTTTTACTTTCTATAGCAGGTTAAGCAGTGATAAAGAGAAGATTCAAAAGGCTAGCAACAGTTCCTTGGCCTCTCTTCCTCCTTTTGAGACCATGATTTGAGGCAAAGACCCTCTCGCTGCCCCAAAAACATAGATTTTCCTCATTCATAGGACTTCTAGTGTTTGCAGCTTTTTAGTAGGTTAATAGTCTAGTTCTGCTTTGCTTCAAATCTTCTTCATCATGCTCACTTATTTATTTGCAATAGTCTCCTTTCATGCTTTCCTTTCTTGCAACATTTCTCAACATTTATTTCATAGATCATAGTTTAGACTATTTTGATGAAAAACTATATTTTTCTAGTTGCACTCATTTCATTGCTTTCTTGATCTTATTGGTTGGCTGTCAGTTCCTTTGTAGTAGATCTCTTCTTGTAGTAGGCCAACTTATAAACCATCACATCTGATCCATGCCCTACATGTCACCCAAACCTCACCTCAATTCTGCCTTAGTTTCCTGCATTTTTCATAGACTTCTTCCTCTCTCCTTGAGCAAACCCAATCATCTTCCTCTCTCTAGGTGATTCTTGGTAGACCTTAGGCACCCTAACACCTCATTCCAACCTTCATCCACCTTTTTCATTGAATCTCACACCCTCAAAACAATGAAAACTGCTCTCGGCCTCCTCTTGTAGGCCTCCTGTAGTTGCCTTGTTTTCCTCTTGTAGATTTCCTATGTCCTCCTGTAGATTTTCTTGCAGGCTTTCTTTTGAAGGTCGAGTGTGGAAAAAGCCTCCAAAAGGCCACCTGAGATCTCCTAGGACCCATCCACACCATCCTGCATCCTCTCAAGTCCCAAAACCACCCTCCAATGCCACCTATTCACTGCCACATTCACACACAATAAATTACATGCATGTCAAATTCACATAAAAATATATAAAAATCCAAAAAGATGTTATTTTCTTATTTACTTCCAAAAATAGCTTAGTTAGATGTTTTTTACTTCCTTGAGTAGGTAATGGCATTCCTTTCATGATTTTCATAGTTCTTTCTGCAAAAGTAGGATTAGTTGGTTAATTAGGGTCTACTAGGTTTGCTTTACATTTCAGTGTTTCTCGTTTTTGTAATTAGAGTAGTGTCTATAGAGTAATATTTCTCTCCTTTCATCACATATAGAGCTTCTCTAGAATCCATAGAAGTTGGCTTGAGCTCCTATTGATCTTGCGCTAGCTCACCAAGTAACAACCTGCAGTGAGAACTAGTATTTGTGCATACAACACCAACACTTCCAAGTTTGTTACGAACTACTGGGTTGATAAGAGTAAAGTAGGTAGCCCATGTGTTACAACATTATTGCTGCAATACTGGTGTTCACCACTTTTTGGCGCCATTGTCAGGGAAGCGTTAGAGTATTCTGTGGTTACTGTTTTCTTCTATTTTCTTTTGAAACATTCTGCTAATAGTTTATTTCAACAAAAGTAGACTAGTCATTTCTCTTCTTTCAAGTTCTACATTTCCTTGCTTTCCTCTTCAATTCTGCAAATTTCATTTCAGTAAAAGTAGACTAGTCATTCCTTTCCCTTTAGTTCTACATTTCCTTGCTTTCCTTTTCAATTCTATAAATTTCTATTCAGCTAGTTGCAATTTGTTTTGTTCAATTAATTTCAGTTTCTGTAGGTACTATCAGTGTGGGGAAAAAAGAAACAAAAACCAACCAAAAAAAAGATTTCCTTTCATGCCTCATAAGAATAGAGATATATCAGGAAAATAGTTTCCCATCACCCCCACTGCTTCACACAGCCAGCCTTCTTTCTTCTTCGGCGGTTGCGATCAAGAAGAACCCTTAGGTGAATAGAAAGACATATTTGATGAACCTATAGGGGAAGAAGAAGAAGAAAACATTCCTTTGGAGCCAATGGATGAAAATAGAAATGCTAGGGGGAATGGAGAGAAAATAGAGGGTACCTTTCCCATTCGGGAGACCAATGGGGACACCAAAATGAAGAATATAAGCCCTTCCGCCCTACCTCATTTCCATGGTCTAACTATAGAAGATCTTGATGCCTTTTTGTTCGAGTTTTCTATTATCTATCGAGCCTATGACTATGCATAAGATGAGAAAAAGTTGAAAATGTTCCCTTCTACTCTCAAGGATCTGCGCTGGTTCATGGGATTACCTAGCAATAGCATCACAACTTGGGCTCAGATGCAGCAAGCCTTTAACAACAAGTATTGAGACTATGGTAGGTCAAAATATACTAAAGAAGAAATCTTCCGAATGACCATAGGAAGTGATGAGTCCCTGGAGGACTATCAAGAGAGGTTCTATCTTAGTTACAAAAGGGTCGGGTGTACACTTGACCTTGAGTCTCTGAAGCTGGTCCTGCTCAGGGGAATTCGAGAAGATATTTTAGACACCCTCCATCTACTAGCTAGGGAAGACATCTACCAACTATCCTATGAAGACATAAAGACTATTTTTAGAAACCATTCTAGAGTAGCCAGAAAGAAAGGTAGGGGGAGACAACCCATAGCCAGTACCTCTTCGTCTAACTGATCCATTAAAGGAGAAATTGGAAACATGCTGGAAGACTTCAAGAGTGAGATGCTTTAGAATCTTGCCATGCAAATGGATACCTTACATATCAAAATGAAACGAGAGGAAGTAGAGAGGGCCTTGGCCATTTTTTGCCCTAGATGCACCAGGAGGCATCCTAGGAATGAATGCCCATTGAACTCTATAGAGGTTTGTTCAGTCTGTGAAGTAACTCATTCTACAGATAAGTGCCCTTCCTTGCCTGGACTTAAAGTATATCAAGGGGCTGAGGGGGTCACTAAACAACAATATTACATAAACCAAAAGAGGCTGCATGGACCTAGACCATACTAGTAGGGGATGCAAGGGACATCTCAGGCATACTACAACCCACACCAAGTCACTTGCATACCTTCTTAAGGCCCTCTTGCTCATCCTTCCTAGTCCACGCCTCCTCCTTGGTCCTTCACATCTCAATATCATGCCCAACCAACCACCCATTCATTTCAATCCTATGCTTAGCCACAACCTCAGTGGAATGCACCTCATCAGGAGTGGAGGCCCCAATATAACTCTCTTCCCACTCTTTTTCCTCCACCACCTTCCCAACCATAATCATTACCTCTTGCTCCACCAAAGAAACCCGAAATGCCTGCCCAGCCGAATCCAAACCTGAACAATAGACAGGCTCAACAAGTGTATAGTCGGAAGCCATCATGCCCAACTTATGTTGTGGAGATTCAGGAAATTAACTTGTGATCTGGGAAAGTTCTCCCAGATAGCCAGCTTCCACCCAGGAAGGTTGAGGAAGATAAAGAGGAAAGTGAACCTAAAGAAATTCCACCCTTTCTTGAGAGACTATCCGTGACAGTCCAGCCTATCCCAGAAGAAAATGAACTCCTGGGAGAATTGAAACATTTATGTGTGAAGGTACCACTTCTTCAAGCCATAAAAGATGTGCCTATCAACAATAGGTTGATCAAAGGGAAGTGCTTTAGGCATCCAGGAAGGTGCAAGAGAGATGCCCCAACCATCAATGTCATAGGACAACTGTTCAACCTGATGTTAGGGCAGCTAATTTGTCCAAAATATCTGGACCCTCGAAGCCCAGTAATTGATGTCCACATCAATGGCACCATGATCCCACACACCTTGATTGATCTGGGAGCTACCATTAATGTGATGTCAGAGGACACAATGCTCAAATTTAACCTCCAGGGCTCCTTGAGGAAGACCACGACCGTGCTACAGCTAGCAGACCACTCCGCCATGATCCCTGAGGGGATTGTGGAAGATGTGATGGTATCCGTTGATTCTTGGGAGTATCCTGTTGATTTCTTAGTTCTCCAGCCAAACGCAAATCTCACTGGGTATCCTCTCATTCTCAGAAGACCCTGGTTGGCTACCGCCAATGCCTACATCAGTTGTCGAGCTGGGAACATGACCATAAAGAACAGGCAAATGTCCAAGTAGTTAATCCTTTATCCTCCTACCCAACCCTTGCTAGAACATGATCTACCCATCTGGTTGGAGGAGGAAGATGAGGATGAATTCTATTCTACACCGCTTTGTGCATTAGAAATCGACATGGGGGGAAAACAACAAGATGAGGATGATATGATTGAAAATCTGATTCAGAATCCACCTCCCAGTGTATCACCATTAGAGGACATATTAAGAGAAACCCAAAACAACCCCTCAATTGATATTTGTGCGGACGACTTCACTTCTCTCCATGTTAAGAATATAGATTTCGGCCCAGAAAGAACCTTGAAAATCAATCCATCCCTATCCACTTCCTAGGAGAAGGAACTGTTTAGCCTACTGAGAAAACACCTAGATGCCTTGGCCTAGAGTTATAAGGGGATGAAGGGAGTGCACCCTTCAGTATGTACTCATCATATATACATCAAGGAGGATTGCAAGCCAGTCAGGGAGCCTCAAAGGAGGATGAATCTAGCACTTAAAGATATTGTTAAGGAAGAACTACAAAAATTGCTTGATGCAGGATTCATCTATCCCATCTCTGACGGTGAATGGGTCTTTCATTTGGTGCTAGTGTGTTATAGACATTTGTGCCTTGCAGCATGAAGCATGAAATGTCAATAATCTAAGGGATCCAAAGTCCCTAAACATGTTGTTCCTACCCCTAGAGGAACAAGGTTAGCAAACCACAGCACTGAAAATCAGTTCTCCACCTGAAAACACTCAAAAACAAGCTAATTCTGGATCATGTCAACTGCTCCACTAAGCATCTACGCTGAATGTCAACTGCTCCACTCTGTACCTGCACTGAATGTGAAATCTAATGAAGGCTACCTGCGCTGGGCGAGATTGGCCAAGTGGCACAGTCATTCTGCAAGGTGTCAAATGCCCAGGAAGCTTCCAAAATGACACTTGGATCAGGGAATTCGCCTTGTGATGAGTAAGAGGATCTAGATCTCCAAGTGGAAGCAAGAACCTCCAAGTGGACTCAAGAACTGAAGAATAACTGAAGTGGGAGAGGACACTAGTCAGCTTCATGGCAGCCTCAAGCTGACTCATCCTTTCTCCAAAACTCCTATATATAGAGCTCTCTCATGAGGTCTTGGGGCTGGAATCTTGTGAATGTAAGGAAGTGTTGTTGGTTTGAGTATAGAACTATTGGGTGATTGCTTTGAAGGAGGTGAAGAGGAGATTTCTTTCTGCTGGGAGGTGTTGGTGGATTGGGCCTCTTATGGTTGTAACACTCTCAGAACTTTACTTCTTCCATTAATAAAGCATTTGAGGTTCTTCTATATGCATGTGTCTCTGTGGCGTATTGATGCTTGTATATTTGATTTATTCTAATCATTGAATCAATTATGGATGTATGCTTCTTGTAGTTTCCCTTTCTTGTGCTTTTGCAGGATCTTTGTGTAGCTGGGCCAGTGAAAGAGCAAGGAGCTGGGAGCAAGCAGCAAAGAGCGAAGATTGGATCAATCATTAGCGGAAGATAACGGTTAGTGGATCCCTTTCTCCTCTCTCTTACATCTCATAAAGAAGTAATCTTGAATAGCTTTGCATTCAATTGTTGCTGAGGTACTATCACCCTTAGAGTGGGATAGGGTCATTCCGTATTGGATACTTTTCCCAACAACATAGTGTCAAAGAAAAATGGTAAGCAGATAATTTGCGTCGACTATCAGGAATTGAAAAAAGCCACTAAAAATAACCATTTTCCTTTACCTTTCATAAATCAAGTGTTAGACGATTTGGCAGGGAAATTTTTTTTCTCTTTCCTAGATGGGTTCAGCGGGTACAATCAGATTCAAATCAGTCTGGAAGACCAAGATAAGACCACTTCCACTTGTCCTTGGGGTACTTTTGCATACTGAGTCCTTCCTTTTGGTTTTGTAGTGCTCCAGCCACTTTCCAAAGAGTGGTATTGAGTATAATTTCTGAATTAGTTCATGATGCAGTAGAGATATACATGAATGAATTTACTCCTTATGGATTTGACTTTCAAGAAGCTTTATCTAACCTAGGAAAATTTCTATAAAAGTTTATTGAGATGAACCTATCCCTCAGTTTGGAAAAATGTGAATTTTTTATGACTGAAGGGACAGTGTTAGGTCATGCAATATCTCAGCAGGGACTACAGGTGGACCCCAACAAAATTGCCATGATCCAAAGGGTCCCACCTCCTCAAAAGCTGAGAGATGTTAGAAGTTTCCTAGGCTTAGCTGGGTATTATAGGAGATTTATTAAAGATTTCAACAAGCTAGCCTCTCCTTTGTTTGGCCTTAGGCAAAGATGTTGAGTTCATATCATCGGAAAACTACCAAGAAGCCCTAGATACCTTGAAGAGCAAGCTCGTGACTGCCCCAATTCTGAGAGGCCCAAACTGGGCCCTACGTTTCCACATTCACACAGATGCCTCAAACAATGAAATAGCAGCAGCCTTCGGACAAATTGATGAAAAGTTACTTTATTCCATATACTTTATAAGCAAAAACTTGTCAAAGGTAGAGTTAAACTATACAGTGACCGAGAAAGAACTCCTAGCTATCATGCATTCCTTAAACAAATTCAGACATTATATCACAGTCTATCAAACCTTTGTGCACACTGATCATGTTGCAATTAGATATTTAATGAACAAACCAGATGTAAATGCTCGCATTATTAGATGGTTGCTTTTACTGTAGTAGTTTGATTTGACCATTATTGATAAGCCTGGTAAAGAAAATGCTGTTGCTGACATTTTGTCTAGAGTAAATTTTCCTGCAGGTGAAGAAGGAATGGTGGATGACCAAATGCCAGATGAACATCTGTTTGTTATCTTATTACTCTCCCCATGGTTTGTTGCTATAGGAAACTACTTGGTTTCAGCACAATTCCCACCACACCTTTCCTCAAAATAGAAGAGCAGGATAGTAAGGAAAATCTCCCCTTTTAGCTGGATTGGGGGAAATCTCTTCAAACTTGACCCAGATCAGATCTTGAGAAGATGTGTCAGGGAGGAGGAAGTCTTGGACATCCTCCTGACCTCTCATGATGGGCCTTGTGGAGATCATTTTGCAGCAAAAAGAACTGCCTTCAAAATATTGCAAGCATGCTACTATTGGCCCACTCTTCATCAGGATGTGAGGAGATGTACCAGCTAGTGTGATCGGTGTCAGAGGATGGGAAATCCTACACCAAAGGATGATATTCCCATGCAACCTCAAGTAACTTTTGAGCCATTTGAGACGTGGGGCATGGACTTTGTGGGTCCTATGAGCCCTCCTTCAAAGAAGAAACAATACATCATTGTGTGCATCGATTACTTGAAAAAGTGGGCAGAAACAAAAGCAATCAAAGCAGCGACAGAGGAAAAAGTAGCTGAGTTTTTGAGAGAAAACATATTCTACAAGTTCGAGTATCCAAGAGAGTTGGTCACAGATCAAGGCGATCAGTTCACTTCCAATTTGATTGAAGGGCTGCTCACACAACATAGAATCAAGCACAGGACTTCCACCCCTTACCATCTGCAAGCCAATGGGCAGGTGGAGGTCACTAACAGAGCATTGGAAGGGATCCTGACCAATGTAGTGAGCAGCAGTATAAAAGACTGGGCGGATAGATTTGTTGAGGCACTTGGGCCTACAACACAACATGGAAGACCACCACAGGGTACATGCCCTATGAGGTGGTCTATGCGAAGAAATCTTTGCTATCAATAGAATTCGAATTCAATACCCTAAGGATGGTAGCTCAACTATACCTAGACCTCAACCGTGCACAGAAAGAAAGACTACTTCAGCTCAATGGATTGGATGAACACAGATTGCACACCCTTCTCCATACAAAGGTAGTTCAGCTTCAGAGAAAGATATGGCATGACAAAAATATCAAGGAGAAGCAATTCCAAGAGGGACATCGGGCACTACTCTATGATTCAAGATGCAAATATTTCAAAGGCAAGCTAAGGAAAAGATGGTTGGGACCCTACACTGTGGAGAAATGCAATGACAATGGTTCAGTCTTGATCAGAACCATTGATGATGAATCCATCCCCATGCTTTTCAATGGACATCGGTTGAAAGTCTACAAGAAACCCCTCTCCAAGTGAGAGTCCATTAAAGATTTGAATAATATAGTGATGTTAGTGGAGCGTGTCTTCGCCTCCACTTCACCCACTCACTGAAAAACAAGAAAAAAATACAAAATACAAAATAAGGACTCAAGTGAAAACCTCCATGAGGCGCTTGAGTCCCATCATTGGATTGAAAACCTCTTCTGAGGCGACCTAGTGATGTCAAAAAAAGAAAAGAAAAAAAGAATAAGATCCCTGGGTGAAAACCTCCCTTGGAGGCACCCAAGCCAGGAAATTAGGATGAAAACCTCCCTAAGGGGCCCTAGTTGTTTTTCAAAAAAAAGAAGAGAAAAAAAAGGAGAGAAAAAAGAAAAATGAATTTTCATTTGCATTGCAGGTTTGCAGGAGGACTACGGGAAGCAGAAGAAGGTGCCAGGGGAACCCTGACATCCACACCAGCACCTATCCTACCTTCTCCACACTCTTCTCCATCATTTTTGGCATTTCTTTCACCCCACTGTGCTTCTTTTTCAAAAAATGTGTTTTCTATAGGAGGCTCCTGTAGGAATTACAGAGAGCCAGAGTTGGATATAAAAGGCAGTTTGAGGGGCAGGGAAGCTTCATGAGGAACCCATAAAACTTCCTATAGTCTTCAAACCTCCTTGCCATGATTTCCAAGCCTGCATCACACCCCAAGCATCATTATTCTTCTTGTCCAAGGAAAACATAGAAAAAATAGTTTTTCAAGAAAAGAAAAAACAAAAAAATAAGAGAGATAGCAGCACCATCCAACTCACCTGAAGCCTACCTGCTACCTCTTCATCTCTATCTACACCTCTGGCATTATCCTCAAAGCTCCAAGAACATAAATAAGCTAAAGTCTCAAAGGAAGAAATAGCTACAGGAGCTCTTGTAGGAATTTCTGTAGCAGTTGATCCCATCAAAACCCGACACCAGTAGTAGGAGAATGCACCGATGAAGGTTGAGAAGGCACTTGAAGCTAAAACCTAGCTAGAGAAGAACTTGCACAAGACATAGCCACACATTAGCAAGTAGACAGCATGCATGAAAATAAATAAAGACAGGCAGCAGAGAGAGAGCCACAACACCTCACAACAAATACATTCGGATCACAGGTAAGTAACTAACCCGCTCCTTTGTTTTCATTTGTGTAAATAGAGGTCATGCAAAAGCAATGAGATGGTTGAGGTTGAACAAAGGAAAGGTGGCTAGTTAACTTGGCCAGCTTCATCTAGTTGACTCTACTCATCCGACATGTCACCCACACGTGTGCACAGTTAACTCAAGAAAGATGTCAAGGAAAGGTAGTGGAGGAATTGTGAAATCTGAAGAAATCATGAGGGATGATTACAAGGAGGGTCCATGATGACAGGGTAGGTGGGTACCAATGGTCCTAATATGGCCAACGTATACCTTTCTAGCTCACCCCCCATCACCGGAAATATCCATAAAGGGTAATAAGTACTCCTCCTTGAGCACTCTCACCACCTTTTCCTTCATTCTCTCCTCGTAACTCAGCTACAACAGTCTCCTTATGCCCCCACAACCTCGTAACCATCGTCCTCCATCGATCTCTCCCATATTTCTGCTCTTGGAGTTCTCTACAGGAGCACTTACAGGTTCTACAGGAGCACCTATAGGAATTCTACAGGAGGGACAACAGGCTTCTAGAGGAGGGGCAGTGAGTTGTTTTGAAGGGAGAAAAAATGAGTTTTAGCATGATTTTTGGTTTGAGGAGGTAGGTTCCATGCATTCCTCGATTGAATATCAATATATGCAAGAAGTGGTTTCAATTTGAGGAGGAAATAAAGTCTTTAGGAGAGGAGAAAATACATTAAAAAATCTGTTTATTTAAAAAAAAACACAATGTCCTCTGTTCCTCTGTTTTTCTCAAAAATTGTTGTCTCCATCTCCACATTTGGTTTCCCAAGAGAGTGTAAACAAAATTACAGGAGGGTTTATGAGAAAGGAGCCCACTAACTCCACTAGGCTCCATGCACATCCACAAGTGGTGGACATCTTCATAAGGGCAAATTGGATGAATTTCTTTGAGAAATTTTGAGGTTTTGGTGAGGAGATTGCCCAAGAATTTTCTCTCTCTCTGGTACCCCACACAAGAACTCATGCCACTGTCACCTTTAGAGGTATTTCCATGGAGATAACCCTTGAATTTATCAGTAGGGTCACTACCCTCCCTCTTGGGTTGCCTTGGAGTAAGGATGAGAAACTAATTGGTGAGGCTGCCAAGATAAACTTTTTCCAAAACAATGAAACCCCTATAGAGGATAAAAATGGCATTAGAAGGGCTATCATACCATATCCTTGGGATGAGGTTAGCTACCAAATAATCAAATACATTTCTTGTGATGGGAGATACAACATTCTATATGGTTATCACTTTAGAATCCTCCATGAATTAAGGTATGGCATGGACACTCCAGCACCTCAGAAACTCAGCATCCCCTACTTCCTCCTATAGTCCCTCATTGACTCCAGCAATAAGGTTCAAGCAGGGAATTCAGAAAAGCAAGCTCATCCTGGGTTGATCAAAATCCTAGTGGAAGAAGCCCTCCATACATTTACACTCCCTATAGCATGGGAAGTTTTCTAAAACATGACAACAGAGGATGACATAAAGGTCGTAACCTATGATGTCAGTCCTACTGGCAGTGAGGAGGAAGAGTAGCAAGGGGGAGAAGGTGAAGCCACTAATGGCTTAGCAGAATAAGGAAGGAAGTAGGAAGGAACTGAAATAGAGGAGGAGAAATCTAAAGAAACAACGAAGGAAGAAACAGAGCAACAAGAGATAGAAAAAGAGACAGGAGGAGGAGAAAAAGAGGCAGAAAAGGCAGAACAAGGAGAAGGGTCCCCTGAGACTCTGGAAATGGAGGTAGTAGCTGCGCTCACTACCCTTAGCACACCAATCAAGCCAAAGAAAAAAGAGGAAAAGACAGGCCTCCATGTATTTCAAGGCTAGGAAGAGCACAAGAATCAAAACAGGCAAACCTTAGCCCTCTTCAAAATTTCCAATTACAATTGAACATTCACCCTATGCCAAAGGGAAAGAATCCCCTTCCAAGGCACCTATCACATATGAAAGGGGGACTTCTAGATCTCCCACATGGAAAGAAGAGGTAGAACTATAGGACCCAAAAACCATCCTACAGGAGGCTCAGACAGTTCTACAGGAGACACTGTCAGAACTATAGGAGGTCCAAAAGCTTGAGGAAAGGATGGAAGGACAACCACAGGTAAAGGAGGAAGCAAAAAAGCTACAAGAACCTCATCCCCATCCTAGTCTGGCCTCCTATTACAATCTACTTGAGGGAGGAAGGATAATCCCACAAAAATTTGCAATTCCACTATTCTTTGAATTAGAGAAAGAATGAATAAGAACACATAGGAAGATGCAAATAGCCAAATCCAAAGGAGTTGAGGATATTGGCCATATGGAAAACAAACTCAGAGAAATGGGAAGAGATTTGAGTGCTCTTAGAGACAGGGAAGCAATTACAAGAATCCACCCTGAAACTGAAAATGAATTCTTAAGGAGGCAGCTACAAGAGAAAGAGACTCAGTTGGCATGCATGGCCAACTTATCCATGGAGGCATTGCAATGTAGAACACCAGCAAAATCCTATGGCCTATATCTCAAGGACCAATGGTTACAATTCCAGATAAAGACTCTGGCACAAAGAGGCACAATGCCTTTACAAGATTATCGACAGTTTATGGATTTGTGTGACCAAATCACATCAGAGGATAAAGCAAAGATGGCAGAATTCTACCTACATAACATGGCCTTGATAGACATGAATGTGTGGTACCCCAATGCTAGGCTATGGGACCTGCAACTAATGGCCATGGCCTCATGGATGAACCATGAAGAGTTGAGGGCAAAAAAAATAAAAGGATTGATGATAAAGGAGCAGAATGAGCCATTAATGATAAGAGATGAGCCATCAGATCCCATGGCACTCATCACCACACACAACCTTCTTACCAATAATCTTCAAATTGCCCCTAGATATATAAATGATCAGGCACAAGCCATTGCACACTTTCAGGACATGCAAAGACTACTTGGGGATGACTGTGTGCATGCATGCATGAGGAAATGGAACACCTTACCACATAGTCTGCAGATCAGGGAATATCATTTCCCCATGAGAAAGAGGCTGAAGGTCAACTGGATTGGCCTCAAACTGAGTCCCCCACTTCTGTTAGGCATGCCGAAAGGCAGAAGAGAAGAAGAATAGGAGGAGCAGTGGGAAGAGATAGATAGGAAGCCAGGATTCTATGACAAATAAGAGCAAACCACATCAGAAGCTTGGGATGCTAGGGAGGCCACCAGGGCCATAAAAGATCAGGAGATTGACTAAGTTTCTCAGAGGATGAGCAACACATTGAATAGGAGGGTGATGATGAGCCTCATAAATGGGTAATTATATGGGCTCATTTTACCTCTTAACCTAGTCAAATCAACCATTCTCTTAGCTTATTGTACGATTTTCTGATTATATTTATGCTTATGGAGTGAGTTGAGTTAGTTATCATGTCATGTGGTCTAACCTGTGTATAATGCAGATTATTGATGAATTTTGAGGTCAAAGTCAAGGATCCAGTGGACAAATGGAAGTAATAACTCGAAGTGGACAAAGGAGAGGACTTATAGGAGGGAATCCCCCTCATTTATTACTCCTCACTTCGAATTCCCCTTCATTCAGCTCGGAGTACACGCAGTTGAATCATGCAATAAAAGGAAGCTGAGAAGTGGAGGATGGCTTATGATTACCTCAAGTTTTGGGAGCAAAGCCTCCCTAATTTTAAGGAATTTGTTGGTAGTTTCATTTTTATAAGTAGAGATGCCTAGGCCCTCACTAGGGTTGGATTTTTGTTTGATTTTTGCTTATGTAAACTTTGCTCAACTTCGATCTTATTATTTTGTGATAGTTTCATGTAATCTTGCTATTGTTTGGAAATAAATATGGAATCCTTTTTGAGCTAGCACTGAGTTACCTCAGAGGGCTGAAGCTCTTGGGTTAGGGCCCAATTCAAGTATCCAATCTCCTCTTTACTTGTATTTGTATGTTTTATCTCAGTTTGTAGATTAGGTTGCTGTTAGATGTATTTCTTTCATGGTTAGGAATAGGTTTCTTTCGATAATTCTGTAGTTTTCTTCCGTTTGTGCTTTTCTATAGCAAGTTAAGCAGTGATAAAGAGAAGATTCGAAAGGCTAGCAACAATTCCTTGGCCTCTCTTTCTCCATTTGAGACCATGATTTGAGGAAAAGACCCTCTTGCTGCCCCAAACCACAAATTTTCCTCATTCATAGGACTTCTAGTGTTTGTAACTTTTTAGCAGGTTAATGGTCTAGTTATACTTTGCTTCAGATCTTCTTCATCATGCTCACTTCTTTATTTTCAATAGTCTTCTTTCATGCTTTCCTTTCTTGCAGTATTTCTCAGCATTTCCTTTCATAGATCATAGTTTAGACTATTTTGATACAAAAATTTGTTTTTCTAGATGCACTCATTTCATTGCACGCTTGATTTTATTGGTTGACTATCGGTTCCTTTGTAGAATATCTCTTCTTACAGTAGGCCAGCTTATCAACTATCACATCATCCATCTGATCCATGCCATATAGGTGGCCCAAACCTCACCTCAATTTTGCCTTAGTTTCCTACATTTTTCATAGACTTCTTCCTCTCTCCTTGAGCAAACCCAATCATCTTCCTCTATCCTGGTGATTCTTGGTAGACCTTGCGAACCCTAACACCTCATTCCAACCTTCATCCACCTTTTTCACCCACTTTCACACCTTCAAAATAGTGAAAATTGCTCTCAGCCTCCTTCTGTAGGCCTCCTGTAGATTTCCTATAGGCTTTCTTTTGAAGGCCGAGTGTGGGAAAAGCCTCCAGAAGGCCACCTAAGACCTTGCAGGAGCCATCCACACCATCCTACTTCATCTAAAGTCCCAAAACCACCCTCCAACTCCACCTATTCACTGCCACACTCACATAATAAATTACATGCATGTCAAATTCACATAAAAATACATAAAAATCCAAAAAGATGTTCTTTGCTTACTTACTTCTAGAAATAGCTTAGTTAGATGTTGTTTACTTCCTTGAGTAGGTAATGGCATTCCTTTCATGGTTTTCATAGTGCTTTCTATAAAAGTAGGATTAGTTGGTTAATTAGGGTCTACTAGGTTTGCTTTACATTTCAGTCTTTCGCCTTTCTGCAGTTAGAGTAGCATCTGTAGAGTAATGTTTCTCTCCTTTCATCACATATAGAGCTTCTTCTGGAATCCATAGAATTTGGCTTGAGCTCCTAGTGATCTTGCGTCAGCTAACCAAGTGACAACCTGTAGAGAGACCTAGTACTTGTGCATACAACACCGATGCATCCAAGTTTGTTACGAACTACCGGGTTGATAAGAGTAAAGTAGGTAGCCCAGGAGTTGTAGCATTATTGCTGCAATACTAGTGCTCATCAGATGGTAGAAATGGTTTATCCAGAAAACACCCTTGCCATAATTTCTAGAATTGTTCTTGCAGGCAAGAGAAACTTTGGTTCAAAAGGTGAGAGGATATGAAAAAAAATCTTTATCGGATCATTTTTTGTCACATCCATGGTCCGAGGTTGCATACTTCCTCAAGCAATACATTACCTATGAGGGTCAACTTTCTACTCTATTTAAATACCATTTTAAGTCGCTTGCCTGTCTTCAGTTCCGTCAATTACATTCTATAGACATCCCAATTTTCCTTTGGAACAATCTTCAATTAATGGCACGATATGCGCATCGATCACGCCAAGCATTGGAAATCCTAAAAAATCATGGGTTTCTCAGGTTGTTGCTGGTGCATGCCCTATTATAGACTCGCGTGACTTGGTCGCAATTCATTGAATTAGGAGAAGAAGAGCATGCAACTATGATGCCAGCAAGGGTTAAGAAAGAATTGTTGGCAAAGGAAGGATCTGAAGTCCACATTGTTACACAAGAAATAACGTCAAGTGCTGAACTATTGGGCAAGTTAAGGGAACACACATAAGAAGAAGCAAAGGAAGGAAGGGAGGAATGAAGGAGAGAACAACTAGTTGATACAAGGGATGGATATGGAATTGGAGAAGTTGAGGTGGAAGGCATTGGAAGAATGGAAACTGAGGAAGTTACCCCTCGTTCTTCGCTCCCTGCTTCCCTTCCAAAGTGGGCAAGAAAAATCTGCTCTCCTACCCGCACAGTAAGATAAAGAATCTCTCCTCTGGTATTGTGTAGGAGAAATTACAGGAGAAAGCATCACTATTGACATTGTAACATAAGAACTTGTGTCAACCATTGAGCCAATGGGAGAAGAAGCTATCCGTGACACTGATACACAAGAACCAGTGTCAACTGTTGAGCCAATGGAGGAAGAAGCTACCATTGACGCTGCTACACAAGAACTAGTGTCGACTGGTGAACAATTTGAAGAAATTATTGTCAACACTGTTACACAAGAACTAGTGTCAACTCGGGAGGAAATTGAAGAAATCATTGTCAATAATGTTACACAAGAACCAGTGTCAACTGGTGATAAAATTGAAGAAATCATTGTCGAAACTGTTACACATGAACCGATGTCAATTGGTGAGCAAATCGAATAAATTGGTCTTGACACTATTTCATTGTCACCTCCCAAGTAGTTGGAAAGAGACATGTCTATTGGTACTGAGCCCAAAGGGCCAGAATAAATTCCTGAGCAAGTGTAAGGAGAAAAAAAAGGCAACAAAATGACCATAGGAAGAAAATGTAAATTATACTACTCTTCGGGACCTACAGTGCCTCCTGAGACATTTTGAGGAAATGTGGAGATACCAGGAGCTGCAGAAGAAGGCACTAGAGCCTGACCCCCGAGTTGGAAAAATAGAAGAAATAAGGGTAAAAGAGGAACCAGATGATGATTTCATTGACGTCAATCCGCCAAACCCAACATCGGTTGTGAGACCGATGGAGAAGGTTGTTATTAAACAGGATTTCATTAAACAATGTGTAAAAAATAAGGCCCCCATCGATGACCAGTATAGATCATTGTTGAGCGAAAAATGCAATTAAAAATGGAAATTGTCAAGTTGAGGAGACAAGTATTACGCTTACAGAGATGGGCAAGAAGTAAAACGAGGAACACCAGTCAAGCGACCATGACCCCCAGATCCGAAACAACTTCGAAAATAGTACAGAGTGGATATAGGATGATGACCTCGGTATCCACACATGCTGAGTCATTTATACATGTGTTTCAGCCTCGATAGTTTTTACTCGCCGCAAAGATTCCAAAATGGAAAACCACTGCATCTCATTTTCGGTGGGGATCTATCTCTTTGGAGGCTCACGAGGAAGAAGTGAAAGGATTTCAGGAATAAGTAGCAAGAGTGGTGGCTTATGATCTCACCCAAACAGAGAAAGCTAAGCAGAAATAAGAAAAACAACATAAAAAGATTAAATAATTATAAGGGAAAATGTAGTTACTAAAGGCTAATAAGGGTGAAATGTTCGTCCTAGCATAGCAGGTAATGGCGTGTTGACCTATTTATAATAGCTATGCTTTGTTTCTTTATGATAAATATATGATTCTATGTCTTTGTTGATGGTGGTGGACCTGCCAACATGTCAGGGGATCTCCCTGATAAGAAGCCCCAAGTAGACCTCAGACTGTTTGGTGTAGGAGTCCCAGCAATGGGTTGTATGGTGTCGCCTTGAGTGAGGTTGCGCACCTAGGTAAGTAGGATGTCCTTGTTGGTAGTAAGGGTATGAGATGCACAACGAGCCAAGGAAGCCGCATGAATGGTTATAACACACGAAGAGTGGGATGTGTGCGCCCCTTAGAAACCTATGGAAACATGAAGCTTGGAAGGGAACACATGAGCAAAGATGCATCATAGATTGGAAGGATGGTGAACCAACAATCCAAAGTGATGATTAAACCAACGACACATCTCAGTAAGATTCATACATACATACAAAAAAGAGTCTATACATACATGTGTAAGCAAACAAGAGCATATATCATTAGAGTAACCAATATAATTGAAATACAATAACAACATACGCATGAATCGTGTTGGCTCTATTATATTAAGAAGTGAAAGTTTGAATCATACAGTACAACCATGACCAATCACTACTCCCGATAGCAGAAACTTACAGTCACTACTGCCTACTCGTCCAAAGAGATGTACTAATGCTGCACTTTTTGGAAGTCAAGGCTCGTTACAATACACTCTAAGATTTCTTTATCGGAAGCTTGGTTGTCCAAAAGCCTGTACAATGAGTTACTAGTTTCTATAAATAGCAAAGGGTGGGGTGACCCTTGACATTCCCCTTTGTGACGGTTCACCTACTCTCATGACTCTTCAACTACTCTATGACTATTACATTCAACTATCGACACTTGGACTTTTACGTTACAATTTTTTGCATACAATCTACACATGTACCCATGTGAGAAAAAATAGGTTTGAGCAAGCCATGCAAGACATCAGCAAGACTCAGACAACTGTGGGAAGGCCAACTCTTCAACATCCTCATGATGGTCGATGGCGGCAAACTGATGCTAAGCACTGTAGTTCGTGATGGGGTTCGTGTACTCTGTGGTGACATCTTTCTGGAATCGAAATCTTTCCTCTATTGCATTTGAGTACACTGATTTGGCTCCTCTGTTCAACTCATTTTATAATATTTGCATCATCGTCTTCAGTGCGGCTAGACTAGTGATATACTGATGCATAGTGTCTACATTGATCGTAAAGTCTGCGCTGGTGGCTATGCACACCAACTCCTCAAAATACATATCTAGCTCTAGTCAAACTTAATTCTTTGAATTTTCCTCGATGAGTGTCCCAATGGATGGGATCACATGCACACACACAAAAACATCCATTCTTCTAAACACCCATGCATGTGAAGCCTGCAAACTTGTGATGAGTTGTGGGAGTTCCTCATAGTTTCGGATCTGACTCTGGATGCGTGCCTTCAAATCTATTGCCTTGGGCTTCATCAACTTGGGCAAGTGTAATAGGGCTCCCTTGTATCTCATTGTCCATGTTTTCATGCAGTCGATGGCAGTGTGCAAATCTTATAGGATGCATGTTGTCCTAGCACAGCGCTACTGCTAACCATTGAGATGGACAACTGACATATGCATGGTGAAAAATCTGGAATACAACATTCGCATGACTGTCTCAGTAGATGATACCTCATTTAGTATTGCTATCTTCATCTATACTCAGGCGGATGTTGTAACTTGTTCTCCTCCCTGCTTGACCATCCATAACTCAGTCATATGCTCATTCTCTGTTATCAATATGTGAATAGTCGAGCTAGTGACTTTGACATATGATTTGGTATCATCGGCCAATGTTGTTGGAAGGTTGCACATGTCAGGTATGATCAGTTGTTCTTCAAACTACACTGAGATGCATGGAAATATAGAGTAGTCACTCTGCACGATTGCACAACTCTATGTTGTGACTCATCGAATGATATGTTGTGCATCTTTTCTTCCGAATTGTCTCTAAGTATTTTAGTATCTCCTTGATTACACAGAACTTGCTTTTCTTCCATATATGGTGAAGCTGGTGGGTCATCCTCTTGGTTGTAAGGCATGAAGTGCATATCATGCTCTAACTCTAGCTACTCCATCTGTGTATCCATCTTCTTAAGAAGATTTTCAATCTCTTGATCGAAGTCATGTTATTTCGACTACTCACCTAGTTGGCTTTGTGCCAATTGCTTGGATGAGTCCACAACTTGTCTCGATGCAGTTTCATCGATCTGTGGATGTTACGCCTCCTGTTGTGTTTGTCCCTGTTGTGCTTCCTTCTCCTATCTGTGCAACTCTTGTTCTTCTCGTAGTTGCTGCTTCAACTCTTGCAACTCCTTCACTATTTCCTCCATCCTTTATTTCTCTATCTTCCTTTGCGTGTTCCTCATGTCACGTTTTTTCCTCTTCACCTCTATCTCCAAATATGCTTTCTCCACAAGGGGGTCTTCTTTGAACTTACAACTTTGTTCTACCTATGTTTCTTCAATAATCTTTATCTTCCCTTTGTAACACATCGGTCTATTTCCATCTACTACTGTTGATGATGGTGCTCTCTGAGATGTTGCTTCACACTGCTTTGCTAACCATTCCACATATATGCCGACCAGTTCATTGAGATTGTAGAAGCTATGAAAATCTCTCCATGGGTCTTTCTCAAGCTAATGACATGCCCTAAGGATCGTGGATCCACGAAAATTTCACTCTCGCACAATGGTCCTTTACAAAGTAATGTGGGTTGTATGAATTGAAACTCCTGGTGCCGAAAGTAAATCTTTTGAACTCTTTCGTCTCGACATTATCATGCTTGATATTTCGTATCTCGTACAACTCAATCCATAAAGGAAGAGTGGGATAGGGTGCCTTCTACTTTTGATGCAGTCTAGCTGATTGTCGGTTCGATATGTGGTATTACACCTCTTGCATGACAAGCTTTTCCATAGCAAACTTAGGTAAAACATGCGGAGGATTCTCTGCATTGTACATCCGTATGAAGGTGCCAAGAGGTGAGGCATACCAATCCACTATGTTGATCAATACCTCCATTGCTGTCTGTGACATGTAAAGTGGATCTTGCTCAAATATTATCTTATACACCAGGGTGACAAAATGGTCTGACAAGTGTGTGATGACTCCTCGAAAGCTTCATTCAGAAAACAATTTGTAGTAGGTGTGTATAGAGGTTTCTGTTGATGTCCATGCCCAACCCAAGCCTGGGAACTACTAGTGGGCACAAATTACATCCAGAATGTATGTGGACATTTATATATCTGCTTGTTTTCCTTTGGGTGGTTGTCGGGATTTCTTTAACTGTTCCTTTAGCCTGTGAGCTAACATGTCAGACCAGTTTCATGGTTTTCCTTCACTGGCAAGTTGGTCCAACATGATCACCCAAATCTGCAGGAAGGTCTCCGTGTTGTCTTTTCTTTATAAGCAACATGTAAAAATGACCAGGCACTGATATGCCTTCTGTAGTGTCTTCATCTTGTAAACATGGTTGGATGTCATCCTGAACTTGGTTGGCTCTTTCACCCAACTCTTCAAGATATATTTGGAGTTTGCAGTGATGTTGGGTCTGTTGAAGGGTGTTTACATTGTGACCACCAACTACAGTAAGTGGTACATCTACTGAAATTTCTTCACCCTGAAGGTAGCAATATTTGTCCCACTAGAACTGCTTAACACCATCATTTTAGGATGCGTGTGTGAAACGATCCAATGTATCATGTCCACACAAGGAAACATGGGACACCTGCATGTAATCTGGTACAAGCCAGAATTGTTAATATTCATATAGTCCATGCAGTCTTCCAGATCTTCCCCAAATGTGCCTAGGAATGTATCATTGATGTCCCGTGATTTCAACTTGATGTATTTTTCCACGAGAAACTTGGGGTCTTCGTAAATCAACGAACTCATAGACACTTGCTCAACTGCATCTCTAGTTGTGCTTCCATCGGTGTCCTTTGACCCTTCTCTCTTGGAGGCCATTGAACCTGAACTGCTGAGAGACGGAAGAACACCTTCTATACCTGGAGACATGGTGACATTCATGGTGAACAATCTATCAGTTGAAAACCAAAGAAAACTTGAGGGCTGACATGCAACATATCCGGGAGACTCATGGAAAGGATTGCGCAATTTTCACCGTGAGGCTGGGAAACTGACTGTCAGAACTGTGCAAAAGATAGTCTAGACTATTAGGAGACTATTTGGTTACTGGAATTACACAATGCGAAATTCAGGCTGACCTGTTTGGGACTGATATTGCACAATGCGTAATTTCAGTCAGCAAGGCATGCAGGGCCAAGAACTGCATTGCGCAATTTTCTGGGCCAGCAGAGCATTGCCTCCTAGAAATGTGTAGAGTAGGCTTGGAGGACAGTGTCTGGCTAGTTTTGTGAAATTTTTGGGAGGAAGGTAAGGCCTTCCCTCTCAAAAATGCATGATGATGTCCAAGCAAGGCAAGGCTCGAGCCAAGATTGCCCAAACCCGCCGATGGGTGACTGAAAAGATATGAAGCTTCGAATGCATGGCGAAAATGAATGTAAGAAATAGTGAATGATCATGCATGAAAAAAGTGAACGCAATATTTAGAAAACGGGAAAACATGCATATGTGTGAAACGGGTCGCCATAATGACAACCGTTGGTGCAAAATAGTATTATGGATGTGACAATAGCGAGATGCAAAAGAAAACTGAAACAGTGCTTACACGGGCTAACATGCATGAAAATGACAAAAAGCGCTCATTGAAATCAAGCAAACAACATTCACACAAGCCAAATAACAAAACGTGATAGAAAAGCAGCAAATAACATGAATAGAAAGCTTACCGAGAAATAACTAAGCTAATTTTTTCAAAGACTCCTAGATGTGGGATGTCAGATCTCCAATATCGATGTGATTAATGAGCTCTACAACATCGAATACATAATTTGAGGATCATGACATGCATGCCACAAATCTATGTAAAAGTGACACTTGGAGAGAAATTTCTAAAATGATCTTTACAAGTAACCTCTAGCTGCTAAAAATAGATCCCTAAAATCGAGGGATGCTTTTTGCATTTTTATTTTTTCTATTTTAGGAAAAGAAGTCCATGCATGAAAATCAAGTTTGCTGGGTCTCGGAGGGAACTGGTCAACCTGAAGGCACATGAAATAGCCTGTAAGCATGGGAGAGGGATTTCCGTAGTTTTTGGGCTGAGCTAAGCTGGCTATCTCCAAGGGATTGCGCAATTTCTGGGGTCAGTATTTGACTGCTTCGTAGAATTACGCAATTTCTAGGTTGAGACCTAGTGCCAGGCTATATTGCATAGTTTTTTGTGGGAAGCATGTCTAACTATTCTTCACAATTCTCGAGCCCAGCAGGCTTCCCAACTAATTTTCACAATTTATGGAGGCAAGGTTGGTTCCCCTCCAGAATTGCGCAATTTTCTTAGGGAGATTCTCAGCGAGAAAATAACCCAAGTCCGGGATGGCAGCCTATGAAAGGAGTGAAGAAAACTAACATGCACACAATGTCAAGCCACTAAAAATCAACTAAGACCTATGTACTTGACAGTGAAAGACATGGTGCTAAGGATGGTTGGTAGGGAGGCTCCAAAACGAATCTAAGGAAAAATTTTAGAGTGTGGCTGTAGTAGCTACAACACTCAGCGAAACACTAGTAGAACTCTAGTTCTCTCAATGGATCCTGTTCGTGAAAAGCAAGTCTAACACCTCCAGAAGTATTGTTCAGTTCTCTGTTCATCTTGGTTTCCACACTTGCTTCATTGTAAGATATAGCATTTTCCATGCTCTTGATCAGTCGACACAAATTTCAAGACAATCCAACACAGTTTTTTCGATTAGGGATGAGGAGTATATTGGTGCACAAGCCATGTGATAGTCATATTTTAGGTTTTCATCTCTTGTGTTGCTCCGCTACCCGTAGGCCTAGACTGTACCTTGGTGGAGTCACGCAGGAACACAGACATTTCTTTACTGTCAGCGAGCCTGGTGAGTACCTCGGAGGAGTTACTTGCATCACCTCTCTACGCGGGAAGCCTTTCTCTTCTTTCTTCTTACTCATTTTTCATTTTTTTGGAATTTTTCACATTTTCATGTTCATAACTATGCATAACACTTATTCATTTCAGATCCAAAAGAGAGATCCTGACTTATTGAGAGAAGAAGAGGTATTTCTTTTAGAGAAGTAGTTTGTATGTACCTCTAACATGCTTGTTAAGGTTTTCCCCCTCACCTTAGTCTACATGACTGGACTAACAAGGACTAACCCAAAAACAGCTAACTAAAGTAGGTGATACTAATTAGCGCGTAAGCTTTGTATTTTCAGCAAGGTTCACTTTAAACAGACCATATTTTCCATTCATGTATCATGGACTGAAGACAACAAGTTCTTCATATAGAGTAAGGACAATAGATAACCAAGTGTTTATAACTACACAAGTCCTCTCGTACTTTACCTAGCTTGTTTCAAGAGTCGCACATGGTTTCATGTGAAACTAACCTACGAACGTAAACAAGCAAAAAAAAAATCAATACAAAGAAAAATCAGAAGTAAATGCGTTAGTGGACTGAGTAAGAAAACAAACAAGCAATCAAACAAACAGATAAAATAATAAGCAAACATTCATGCAAGAAAACAAACCAAAAGTAAACACTACTCTTACTCATATGCTAATGATGTATGGGTCTGGTCATGTGAAGTGATACTTACAATGGAGCCATCGACGCATTGGTTGACCCATGTTGGTGAAGACATGGTTCATGAACATCACAGCTGTGCAAACCAGTGAACATGAAATATATAACAATGAAGACAAACACACTTCAAGTTTAAAAGTGTCCACAAAACAAACGTGAGTGCAAGTGCATGACATGCAATCCGTGGAATTACCATGGTGCTCTCTAACACTTCTTGAAGATGTTAAGAATACACATACTCTTGACTATGACAAGCAAATGAAAGAAATAAAGACAACTTGTGTCGTGCATGTGTGCTTGCTATGTAAGATTCCTCCAACAAATGAGCGAGGAGATCGTGTAGTTCGAGTGGAGGAAGTGTAATCAGTGTGTGAGATTGATCTTCAATGCATACAAATGAGTGATGAGGAGCCTTGGGTGTTTCAAAAGTTTCCTGTTCGAAAGTGAAACCAACCTTAGGATAGCGAGGGCCTGACATAACCATCAGCTCTAGCTAAAATTCCTCGACAATCTGCGGGGTTTCGACTTTGTTGACAGATAGATCATCATAAAAAAGTGGCTTTGAAAAGTCAACTACGATAGAATCATTATCATCACCGAATATGGGGGTAAATGGATCATAACATCTATGATCAGAAAACTTAATGATTTCATCAACATCCTCATGATCTGATGAATCAAACATAGGTTTATATGAGAAGCGGAAAAATTCACCCTCTCCGTTTCTGGAAAATCGAGTGGATTTTCAAAGAATGATTTATCCTATCGATTGTGTGATGATGGACTGACATCTAGCGTGTTCTTTGAATGATCAATAACGGGTGAATCCCTAGAGGAAGATACACACATGAAATAAGGGATGGTAGAATCACCAAAGATGTTAGGGAAAAATGGAGGAGGAGCAGGCAGAAGGGAAACATCCTTTGCCACGGCTTGATGTTCAAGCTCCTAGTCATACTCTTCATGAATGACAATGCATTTTGTTTGTGTGATACCAACTTTTTTGATATCTTGATCCTCGTTCACAATAGGTGTAGAGTCTGGAATGGAAGAACACAAGACCGTGCAATCTAGAGTATCAGCGAAACACGAAGATGGAGGTTGAGGTAAGACATGCATGAGAAAACCCATGTGCTTCACAACCAAATATGTGCAAAAATTGAGAGGAGTGATGTTGGGAGGATGTGACAGTTGAAAGGACGTGTGTGCATGTTCTCCAACATCATCCTATGGTGGTGGAGTTGTTTGATGAGGGGAAAACGAACAATTACTTGTGACAACAACTGTGTTCATCTGTGATTGCGCAGCTTCATCACCGAAGTATGTTGAGCGGGGTTTGAACTTCAAATTCTTCTTTGAATTGACATATTTGGTAAGGAAATATTTAAATTTTTACATGAGATACTGGAATTTCATCTGACTTTTTAGAGCTTCAAACTACAATACACAGAAGCGGTCCCAAAAATCCATAGGCGATTCTTGCAGAGTCTTCCATTGTTTTAACAGTTTTTGGTCAAGAGGTTCTCGATCAAAATGATGGAAAGTAGCTTCAATGAGATCACAGAACTAGTTAAGTTAGTGTACGCTACGGGGTGGCAAGCTACAACACCATCGTTGTGGAGATTCATGAAGTGTGTGCGCAAGCAGCAGGATGGCCTCTTCATCATATAAGTCATCTGCATAATCAAGAAATGCATAAAAGAATTCTAAGTACATAGGCTAGACTACTTCACCTTGACCATCATATGTGAATTCTGACAAGAGAATAAAAAACCTCCTCATGATGTCAAGAGGTTTGGCATGCGAGAAACATCGCAGAGGAATGAGTTTGACACTATCCATGAAAAAAGTGCGAAGATTCAAAACAAGATGAGAGGACATAGCTTGTCATTAGGCCCTCCTTCTAGTGCCACAAATGTTGATGGTGTTGGACCCAACAACATGTCAAGGGATCTCCCCAGTAAGAAGTCCCAAATAGACCTTAGAGCATTTGGTTTAGGAGTCCCATCAACGGGTCATACAGTATCACCTTTACCGCAGTTGCACGTAGAGGTAAGTAGGATTTCCATGTTGGTAGCAAGGGTGTGATATGCGTAGCAAGCCAAGGAAGGTGCATGAACGGTTCTAACACACAGAGAGTGGGATGAGTGCGCCCCTTAAAAACCTGTGGAAAACATACAACGTGGAAGGGAAGAGACGAGAAAATATGCGTCACAAATTGGAAGGCTGGTGAACCAACAATCCAAAGTGATGGTTAAACCAACAGGACATCTCAGTAAGATTCATACATATATATAGAGAAAGAGATTATACATACATGTGTAAGCAAACAACAACATATATCATTAGAGTAACCAAGTAACTGAAATACAATAACAAAATATGCCTAAAATGAGCTGGCTTTGTTATATTAAGAAGTGAAAGTTCCAATCATACAATATAACCATGACGAACCACTAGTCCTGATAACAGAACGTTACAGTCACTACTGCTTGCTCCTCCAAAGAAGTGTACTAGCTGTACACTGTGGAGAAGTCAAGGCTCATTACAATACACTCCAAGCTTTCTCTAAGATACTCCTATCAAAAGATTGGTTGCCCAAAAGCCTATATAATGATCTATGAGGTTCTATCAATAGCAAAGGGTGGGGTGACCCTTGACATTCCCCTGTGTGACTGTTCATCTACCCTAATGACTCTTCAACTACTCTAGGACGGTGATATTCAACTATCAACACTTGGACTTTCACTTTACAAGTTGTTACATACAATCTGCACATGTACCCATGTGAGAAAAAATAGGCTTCAGCAAACCATGCAAGACATTACTAAGACTCGGAAAATTGTGGGAAGAAAAACTCTTCGACATCCTCATGAGTGTCAATGGCGGCAAAATGATGCCAATCTCAGTAGTCCGTGATGGTGTCCATGTACTTTGTGTTGACATCTTTCTCAAAATGAACTCTTGCGTCTATTGCATCTCAGTACACTGATTTGGATCCTCTGTCCAACTCGTCTAATAATATGTGCATCATCATCTTCAGTGCAGCCAGACCAATGACATATTGATGCATAGCGTCTACGCTAATCGCCAAGTCTGCATTGGTGGCTATGCACATCAACTTGTCAAAATACATATCCAGCTTCAGTCATAATTGATTCTTTGTCTTTTCCTTGGTGAGTGTCCCAATGGATTGGATCGCATGCGTGTGCACAACAACCTCCATGCTTTTGAATACTTGTGCATGTGAATCTTGCAAACTTGTGATGAGTTGCGGGAGTTCCTCATAGTTTTGGATCTGACTTCGGATGTGTGCCTTCAACTCTATCACCTTGGTCTTCATCAACTTGGGAAAGTGTAATGGGGCTCCTTGTATCTCATTGTCAATGTTTTCATGTGGCCGATGGCAGTGTCAAAATCTGACAGGATGCATGCTCTCCTAGTGCAGCTCTGCTGCGAACCATTGAGATGGACAACTGACATATGAACGGTGAAAAATCTGGAATAGAACATTCACATGACTATCTCGAGAGACGATACCTCATTCAGTATTGCTCTCTTCAACTTTGCTTAGGCAGATGTTGTAACACGTTCTCCTCCCTACTTAACCATCTATAACTCCTTAGTCATCCGCTCGTCCTCTTCTATCAAGAAGAGAACACCCGAGCTGGTGGCTTCGGTATATGATTTGGTATCATCGGCCAATGTTGTTGGATGCTTGCGCACGTCAGATATGATCACTCATTCTTGAAAGTGCATAGGAGCTGTGTGGACATCTGGAGTAGTCACTAGGCACGATTGCAAAAATCTATGCTCCAACTTGCCAAATGATATGTTGTGCATCTCTTATTCTAGATTGTCTCAAAGGATTTCAGTATCTCCTTAGTCATTCGGGACTTGGTCTACTTCCAGATCTGGTGAAGCTGGTGGGTTGACCTCTTGGTTATAATGAATGATGTTAATATCCTGCTCTAACTTTGGCTGCTCAACCTTTGTGTCCATATTCTTAAGTCTTTGTTCAATCTCTTGAGAAAAATATAGATTCTCCTTTGTGCCAGCTGCTTGGACGAGTCTACAACCTATATGGGTGCAATTTCATCAAACTATACATGCTGCACCTCCTGCTCTATTTGTCAATGTTGTGGTTTCTTCTACTGTCTGCCCAACTCTTATTATTCCCAGAGATGTTGCTTCAACTCTTGCAACTCCTTCATTGTTTCCTCAATACTATTTTTATCTCTCTACCTTTACACATTCTTCCTATCGCACTATCACCTCTTTTTCTCTATCTAAAAATCTGCTTACTCAACAAGGGGTTCTGCTTTGAAATTGCAGCTTTGTTCTTCCTCTGTGCTATCAACAATCTTTCTCTTCCCTTTGTCACATGCAGGTCTATTTCCCTTTGCTACTATTGATGATGGTGATCTCTAAGATGCTGCTTTGCACCTCTTTGCTAATCATTCCACGGCTATGCCAACTAGTTCATTGAGCCTCGAGAAGCTGTGACAATATCTCCCTATGTCTTCCTTAGGCGAATGACATGCCTCGTGGATCCATGGAAATTACACTCACACAGTGGCCCTTTACAAAGCAATGCAGGTCGTATGGATTGAAACATCTGATGCTGAAAGTAAATCTTTTGAACTCTTCCATCTCGACATCAACATGCTTGAGATTTCGTATCTCATACAACTCGATCTGTAAAGCAAGAATGGGCCAGGGTGCCTTCTTGTTCTGATGAAGTCTAGCTAGAAATCCTTTCAAGATGGGGTACGAATCTTCTTTCATGATGATCTTGTCCATGGAAAACTTCAGTAAAACATGCAGAGGATTCTCCACGATGTACATCCGTATGAAGGTTCCAAGAGGTGAGGTATACCAATGTTTATCAATGCCTCCATTTATTCTTGCGACATGCAAGGTGGATCCCGCTGAAATATCATATTGTACACCATGGTGAAAAAATGGTTTGACAACTATGTGATGACTCCGTGAAAGTTGCATTCATAAAACAATATGCAGTGAGTGTGTACAAAGGTTTTCCCTGATGTCCATGCCCAACCCAAGCATGGGGACTGCTGGCAAACATATATTTCATCCAGAATGTACGCAGACATGTATATCTCTACTTTTTATCCTTTGGGCAGTTGGTGGGCTTGTGACCAATTCCTTTAGCCTCTTAGCCAACATGTTGGACCAGTTGTATGGTTTTTCTTCACTGGCCAATTGGTCCAATGCGATTACCCAATTCTGTAGGAAGGTCTTTGTGTTGTCTTGGTTGTATAAGAGACATAAAAAAATGACCAAGTACTAATATGCCTTCCATAGTATATTCATCTTTTAAACATATTTCGGTGTCATCCTAAACTTGGTTGGATCTTTCGCCCAACTATTCAAGATATCTTTGGAGCTTGCAGTGTTGCCAGGTCTATTGAAGGGTCTTTCCATCGTGACCACCACTTGCGGCAAGTGGTACATCTACTGAAAGTCCTTGGCCACGAAGGTTGCAATCTTTGTCCTGATGACATTTCTTAACACCATCGTTTTGGGATCAGTGTGAGAGACGATCCAATGTATCATGTCCAAGCATTGAAACACGAGATACCTGCACACAATCCACTATAAGCTAGACTTGTGAATATTCACATAGGCCTGACGATCTTCTAGATCTTACCCAAATGTGCTTGAGAATGTGTCATTGATGTCCTACCATTTAAACTTGATGTCTTTATCCATGAGAAACTAAGTTTCTTAGTAAATTGACAAACTCATAGACCCTTTCTTGACTGCATCTCCAGTTGCGCTTCCGTCAGTGCCCTTTGACCCTGCTCTATTGGAGGCCATTGAACCTGAACTGCTAAGAGATGGACGAACACCTACTATACCTAGAGACATGGTGACATTAATGGTGAACAATTTGTAAGTTGAAAACAAAAGAAAACTTGAGGACTGACATGAAACATACCAAGGAGACTAATGGAAAGGATTGCACAATTTTCACCAGGAAGCGAGGAGACTGACTACTGGAATTGCGCAAAAGAAAGTTCAGACTCTCGGGAGTCTTGTTGGCTACTGGAATTACACAATGCACAATCTAGGCTGACCTACTAGGGGCTAAGATTATGGAATGTGTGATTTCAATTAGTGAGGCATGTAGGCCCATGGACTACATTCCGCAATTTTCTGGGCCACCAGAGCACTGCCTTTCAGAATTTCACAGAGCAGGCCTAGAGGACAGTGTCTAGCTAGTTTTGTGCATTTTATGGGAGGGAGGTAGAGCCTTCCCTCTTAGAAATGTGAAATGTTGTCCGGGCAAAGCAAGGCCCGAGCCACGATTGCCTAGACCCATCGATGGGTGACTGAAAACATATGAAGCTTCGAATGTGTAGAAAAATGGAATGTAAGAAAGTGTGAACAATCATGCATGAAAATAGGGAATGCAAGACTTAGAAAATGAGAAAACATGCATGTTTGTGAAATGGGTCATCGCAACGGCAACCGTCCATGCAAAATAGTATCATGCATGCGAAAACAATGATATGAAAATGAAAACTGAAGTTGTGCTTATACAACCTAACATGCAAGCAAACAACAACAAGCACTCATTGAAATCAAATAGAGAACACTCACACAAGCCAAAACACTAAAAGCGACATAAAAGCAACAAATAACATGAAGAGCAAGCTTACCCGGAAATAACTGAGCTAAATGTGCCGAAGAGTCCTAGATGTGCTTTGGGATATCAGAGCTCCAAGATCGATGTGCATAATGAGCTCTACAATGTCGAATAAATAAGTTTGAGGCTCATGACGCACATGCCACAAATCTAGGAAAAAGAAACACTTGGAGTGCAGTTTCTAAAACAATATTTGCATGTAACCTATAGCTGCTAAAAATAGATCCCTAAAATCTAGGGATGATTTTTACATGTTTCTTTTTTATATTTCGAGAAAAGTAGCGCATGCATGCAAATCAGCTTTGCTAGGTCCTTGAGGAAACTAGTCAACCTAAAGGCACCTTACAATCCTGGGAGAGGGATTTGCACAGTTTCTTGGCTGAGATGTGTTGGATGTATCTAAGGGATTGTGCAATTTCTGGGGTCAGCCAGAGATTTCCTCCCAGAATTGTGAAATTTCTGGGATGAGACCCAGTGCTAGGCCAGATTGTGTAGTTTTATGTTGGAAGCGTGTCTGACTGTTCTACGCAATTCTGGAGCTGAGTAGGCTGCCCAGTTGACTTCTGCAATTTCTAGAGGGAATGTTGGTTCCCCTCCAGAATTGCGCAATTTTCTTGGAGATCCTCTCAGCCAAAAAAAAACCCCCAAGTCTAGGATGGCAGCCTGTGAAAGGAGTGAAGCGAACTGACATGCATAGGTTGGCGATCCACTAAAAATCAGTCGAGGCCTATGTACTTGATAATGCAAGACATGGTGCTAAGGGTAGTTTGTAGGGAGGCTCCAAAACAAAGCTAAGGAAAAATTTTGGAGGGTGGTTGTATCCACTACAACTATCTGGAAAGTACCCACTAGGAAATTAGCCATGACATAGAAGATCCTATGCAGTTCCTATGGATCTTGAGAGCTCACAACCTATTGAAATTGCACTTGATGTGCGAACTTTATCTGCACAATTATATCCTAGAGAATGATCAGTCCTTCAATCTAGTGCCATATGTGGGAGACATTCAACTGAGAGAATTTACTTCCTTCATGATTAATCATGTTAAATAGAAGAAAGGCTTTGACATGTTCGAATAGAATCAAGAAAATTGGCCAGTTGTGATTATAATGGAACATTGTCAGTCTGTGGATATTTATAACACACATCACACATTTCTGCAGCTATAAGGGTGAAAGGACCAGATGTTGACAACACAGAAATGGTGTGTTGACATATGTAAAAGGCAGATTCTTACTTGTCAGGAGGAAGCCCGGGATGCCTATCAGAGATGATGGATGTTGTCATCATCAATAGTGAGGGTACATGAACCTTTTGGGGCACCTAGTTTTTTTGTAGCTTTGGAGTGAATTCTATGATATATCACATGCATCCGACATTGTGGGACCAAATGGATAGGTTTGATATTTCAGCTTCCCATTATTTGGTTTGCTTCTGAGTAGTATAAACCAGCCTATGTGATACTAGAATATTGTTGGAAGGACATAATTTTTATCGATGGTTTCAAACTTCCTGGGACAAAAATGGCCATGAGATATGACCTTTCACAACTTCACATCAAGCACAACAGTTCCAACCTAGGCCTGCGCAAAAAATGAATTGCATGAGGAAGAAAATCTAGTTGGGGGGATATGTTGGTTGCTAAATTTGCCTACTTTCTACCACTCTTTTTACCTCCTTCCTTTACCTATTTCATGTCCTTGCAAGGTTAATTTGTATCTCGAACAACGCAGGTATATCTATTTTTTCATGTCTTTGTGAATTATTAGTCGATGAAGCGTAGTCCTAGGGGAGCATGCTTATCCGACTTTCTAAGCTAGGTTTCTTTGCAGATTCGAAATGATGATGATCAACAGACTACAATTTAGCGTACTATTATAAATGATATGGTACTGCTATCTTAGGATGTTGCCTGTAATGATGATTCAAGCAAGAGAGGTTGTTGGACTGATGTATTTCCTATCTTCCTATTTTGTTTGTCTCAAATCATCGCTATGTAAATTTTGTAGGCATACATCTGAAGTAACCTCTAGAAATTGTTGACACCATCTTTGTAATATTTAAGTGTATAAATAAGGTTGTGGGGCTATAAAAGGAGCCACGTCTAGAGATAGGCACAAGAGTTCTGAGAATGTAACAGCATACTTTTGTATTTTCATTTTGATTAACGAAATCCCGACCTTTTGAGTATTAACTAGTCTTTGGTCTTTTTCCACAACCCTGATCAAGGAGTTGAGCCCATTCTACTGACCAGGTGTTGTTGGATTAGTGGTTTGTGTAGATTTATTTATATTATGCTTCTTTCCTTATCACTTTAATGGTTCATTAAGTTTTTGTTGTTGTGAATCATAATTTTTTGTTACTCTGATTGTTGTTACTGTTATTTCTTGTTGTTACACATACTAATATTATTGATTGAATGTTCAATGTTGGTTAGGGAATCTGTGGCCTACATAGACCTTGCATGGTAGCCTTGAAATAACCAAATGACTCCCAAGTTTACAATTAATGTGGGAAAAGGGTGAATTTCATAATTCATATTAGAACACCAACACCAACCAAGGATTTCTTTTTCCCATTTTTAGGGTCTACTACAATTCTACTTGAGGGATTACATGTTCCCACTCTTGATTTTAACTTTGATCTATTGTACTCTTATCCATTTTTGTGCAATGCTGACAATTTATACATCTTTTATGCACTATCCCTATGTACCATCGAGTTCTTTTTAGTTTCTTAGACAGTTAAAACACCATTATCACTATTATTTTTGCCTCTAGAGTCTCTAATTTTTTTTTCTTTTTTTTTTTTACATATTTTTTTATTCCATATGGTTGATTTTACTTTTAACCATAATTTATGGTGATATATTATCTTCTCACATGTGTTTATCACCATTTATCAGGTCCTTCCCATATGTGATTGTCCCATTTTCTTAAGGCATATTTTTTTCCAACCAATTCTCCTGGTTACTATTTCCTTACCTTATATCCCATACACGTTCGAGGACTATTTCATCCTTCTAGTCTACCCATCAAAAATATATTTTCATTTTTCCAAGACCACTTCAAATTTCTCCTTAGGGATTCTCGTATATATATGTATATATTTCCATGTTTTCATTTTTGGCCTTTTTTTCATTGGTTACACTTTGTGCTCCAACTATTGAGGCTTTTCAATATCTAAACTTAAAATTTCTAGTCCATACATAATTCTTATCTGTCTTATAGAAAAAGAATGTTCAAGACATCCATGGCGGTTGCTTCTCAACCACAAGTGGATAACATTTAGCATACTTGTGCTTCAATTATGTTTTTAGCATTTATTTTGTTGATAAAAAATGTGTCATTTCTACCATGATTAATCTTAATTGTGCTCAAGAAGATTTCATTTTTGAATAATTTTTGTATTCTTCTACACCATATTTACAGGGTATTAGTTCTTAATCCCTCTTTCAATCTTCCTTCAATTATACACATAATTTCTTCTAGAACTTAATTCCTATGGAACAATTTTTTATAAGGTTATTGTACTACTATACTTGGCTAATTAGCCCCTATGAATTGCCCAAGCCTTTTTGTAACGAGATGGCATACCAATTTTCCCTTCCAATGTATCCCTTACTCAAATAGAGTAATGGTAAACATAAGGATTACATGCAATTTCACCTCTTACTATCATACCATTCTAAATATGTACTCAGTTATTTGTCTTATTTTCATCATTTCTTCGTCGTTGTGTTTGATATTATTCTTAACAATTAAACACATTTTTTAACTTATTGATTTTGTTATCAGATAACTACATTTCCTTGAATATGCATGAATGTTAGTTATTTCATAACAAGTATTTCTTCAATATTTATTCTATTATTATTCTTGCGATACAATATTTTCCTTTTTGTACTCTATATTGCACGGCTCACCGCCAAGTATGAAGAAAATATTGATCTTGACGCTTACCCTATTGTATTAATAGGCATTTGTTATGTACAGGTTTTTCATCTTGTGCATATATGTTTTTTTCTTTCAGGACTTATATCACAACTTACTTCGACCACATAATATTATGTAGAAACATACTAATGTGACATCCCTGTATGATTTTTTAATACTTTCCCATAAAAAATACATACATATATGTTTTCGTTCAAGGTAATTTATACTTCACCTAATATTTTTTTAGGTCTTAGATTTAACCTATAAGAGATCACCCTTATTAGACGAGTCCCCTAATTTTAAGGCATGCAACCATATATAACAATAATAATTAGCTAACACCCATATATTATTGTGTGCAACAAAACAGCTAGAAGATAAATTTGCAATTTATCCATGTCTCACTTTTACATTAGATTGAGCAATCTCCTACAACAACAATGTGCATATAATAGTACACCTTAAAGAATTTCAAACTTATATAGTAGTAGATACTTAAATGTATAATAATCTGGCTTTTATACCCTTTCCTGACCTTGCACCAAGATTACTTACTTACTTCCTCTATATTATCTTCCTTAGACACTTTGCAACATCCTTTAATGGATTTTATTTGTACTAAAGTTACATTTACAATGAAGAATAGGAACACTTCTTCTGAATACTTTGGTTATATTAGCTTGTTACACAATATTTTTTCACACTTCTTGTCCCATATCTAAAAGCATCAGAATGACCAAAACTGTCAAAATGTACCCACCATGAAATACATATAGAAACATCCTTGAAGAATAGAAGAAGAGATCCCCTAAGAGAATTCTAGAGAAATTTGCTTGAAACCCTAATTTTTAGGATCAATGCGCTTTGCACCACTACTGGCTCATGCTAATAAATTGTTCTACCATGTTGACCTAGCACTTCGAGTGCGAATTTTGATATGAAAACTAGCATTGAAACTCTTATGGTAGTCTTTCATAAAGTGGAGGAGAAGCTTTGCCTGTTAGAATCTTCGAGAACATCGAGCTGGATGTTGCTGAATCGAGATATGGCTGAGCTCTCCCTTTTTGAGTCCTTTATCCTACATTTATGGATCTTCCCCTTGATATGTGGACCTTCCTCCCTCTTTTGTGTATCCCTAACTCTATCTCCCTTCCTATAAATCAAGCCCCTTAAATCCCCAAATTGTTTGTCATTGCTTATCTGCATTCCTATGTTGAAACTATGCCCTAATGCTACCCATCTAACTAAGGAGAAGGAGTGCTTGTAGGGTCTTGGATTAGACTTGGAAATCTAGTGCAAAGGTGGTCTCCAAAATCAAGAAAATGTTTGCATGCTTCCATTTTTTATTCATTAATAAATACATTTGGTGTTTACTTTCCATAAGTGTATACATTTTTATTCATTTAGCATGATGCTACTTGGTCTGTCATGTAGTTCATGTTTGAATTATATTACATATGCTCTTGTATCTCTTGTTGTCATTTGATCTCTCTTGCAGGTATTTAGACGCAAGCAATAGTGAGGAGAGAGAATCGAAGCTAAGGGATCAAGATCATCATCAAAGGTTGAGCACCTAGCATCATAGTGAGGTAGGTTTCTCTCTCTCGGTTTGCATTTTTCAACATAAACCAGGAAATCTTGCACTAGTTTGTCTAGTTTGTTGCTATATCCTCTCATAGGACTAGAGAGATTTCTTTTCTTTGCATAAGAGATTGTCTTCATACCAAAATGGTGACTCCACTAGGGAGCCTATATCCCTTTCAACCTTTCTTGGGTTTGGTCTTTTGACCAATTTGGCCAACCGTTGAATTATCAACCATTTGGATTATGTATAAGTATACACTTTGAGTGATCAGTACTTTAGAGTGTTAAGTCTGGACTTCCCTTTGAAATTCTTTTTATTTCTCCCAATATTTCTTGCTAAGTGTGTTTTCTCTTGGAACAATTGCACTGCCAGTGCGTTTTCTTTAATAACAGTCATGCTAAAACCATTCTCAACACAGTTTTGAATGTAATAGTCCTGTTGATCCCAGAGAATTGAGAAAATTTAGGTTTTCTTTCAATAGGGTCCAGTGTGTCTTGACCTCTCATGTTTTTCATGTCCTATGTGCTTGGACTTGTCATTTTTTTGGCTAGTTGTCTCATTAGTTTGCGAAAGTTGTCTTATTGGCTTTGAAGTACTAGGAGTAAAAATTTGATTGAGTTCTAGGATTTCTAGTCAATTGGTCATCACTTTCTTGTTGTTTGTGTCATTAGATAGTGGTTTTTTTTATTGATTGAGTGTTTTTTTTTTTGTTGTGTTGAAATCATTGAAAAACATCATTTCATATTTTTTTAAGCTTGTTTTTCAAATTTTTCTTTTCAAGTTGCATTAGGATATTTTCATTGGAAAGTTATTTTTGGTTTATAATCAAGTATAGATCACATTGTTTGATTCTCAAGATGAAAGAAGTGCATCATCATTTGTTCAAAAGGAAAACTGGAAAATATTTTCATTTAGGCGCATTTGGATCGACTTTTATTTTTCTTTCATTGATGCATTAGTTGCATTAGATCATTAGAGATCAAAAGAAAAACATCATTCATATAAGTGTATCTTAGTAAAAGTGAAAATTATTTTACTCTTGAAAATTTGCATTTAGGATAATGAAAAGTGAAAATCATTTTTACTTTTTGGCATTTCATTTGGAAAGCGAAAGTGAAAGTTAATAGAAGGAATTTTGTTTGATGCATTATTTGAAACTTCTTCCATTTATTAGTCTAGCTTTCATCGAAATGGAAATTTTTTCTTTTCTGATATATCTGCATCTAAGGCATTCAAGTGACATCATTTTGAGCCCCAAAACTGAAACATAATTGAAGATAAAAAATATAATTTACTCAATTAACCTAAGGACAATTTTCAACATAAAGAAAACATTTATAGGTCTAGGCTAGAGATGTATCTCGATGTCTATAAACCTAACAATTGTTGTTATCTGCTAGTATTTTATCCCCAAGGTGATATCCCATTCCATGTACGGAACTATATAAGATTGTTCTCTATTACGTTCGGGTATATCAGGGGCGCTCCATGTATGGCAAGTATACAGGAATGCTCTCATCAAATGGTTACACATTAGAAAATACTAATGTGGACTTGTGCTCCCCATATCATCACATATATATTGGGAGACCCCACTAGGTTTCTATCCTTTAGCCACAGGTAATCGAGTCTCCCACCTTGTAGACATGATATACCAAACACAACATTCGGGGAGATTGGTTGTTTTACATGAAGTCCTTGGTTCTGCCAAGGTGTATATTGTGTTTCACGAACACTGGGTAAACCATTTTTCCTAGATTACCATTTTTTATTTATTTTTTCTTTTAAAGTTCTAAAATTTGCTTCCCATGATAACATGTCCTACCCATGCAGTTCTCCTTGGCCTCATTATGCCTTATTAATGGTAAAATTTAATTATATCTCAAATAAATCACCTCCTCTCCTTTTTATTTTGAGAAAAGGTCATCGTGGCAGAACCGCCAACTCCACCTCACATACTCCCTTCAAGATATGACATTGAAGGGTTATCATAAGGAGTCCATCCTAAGATTCTAGAGTCACTTGAAGATCAAGGTTTTGAACTTGGAGTTGTCCCGAACATTCAACCCCTTGCTTCTCGTCATCGACCTCAAGAGTCGTTTCGTGATCTCATGAATCGGAACCAGAAAGTCCTGAGGTTCCTCAATTGTTTTTTTGTTTCCCCCGAATCTTATTTGCAAATCAGATCCTTTAGTAATATATCCTCAATGCCCATATAGTATGTTCGATAATCCTAATGTACCTTTGGAACGTTCTCCTAGTATATTGCGAGTTCCTCCTTGTCAATTGTTTCCACGCATAGCATTAGAAGGTAAGATTTCATCTATGCCAACGTCTCCTCGAGATCCTCCTCCAGAACTTTGAGCTAGCCATACTCATTGTATTGGTGATGGTCCTGAATATCACTTTCCACCTGAAGTCTTTTCATATGTTCACTCTCCTTATATGGGGAGCTGGACAACTCCACCCCCTTAAAGCAGTTAACCCTTACTTCCTATGAATTTGGTTACGGACACTCCAAGCGCATCTTCACTTTATCACCATCCGATATGGTCATCTGGCGTTACTCCTACCACTTGCACATTTGTTTCTATCTTGGATTCCCAAATTCCTATTCAACCTTCTCTTCCTTCCCGACCTATATTCATGGTTGGGGCACTTAATATCCCTATAGGTCCTTCAGTTGTTGTTTTGACCGCTATAGTGTTTACACCTCCTCCATTTAGTCAGAAATCGTCGTTGTTGTCTATCCCATCGCCTAGGGGGAAAACACCTCCTCCAAATGTACATCCAGTCTCTAGTGTAACTTGTGTGAGTGTCAGATCCGAAACTCACATTATGGGAGAAATTCAAAATTTTGGTAATATTTCTTATCCTGGTAGAACCTCCATTCCATCTAGATCTAGTCAAATTCCTTATGAGAAGCCTCTTTCAGCTCAAACACCTTACCAACAACCATACCCTCCTTATGGTTCACAACAACCTTAAAACCCACCTCTCAATAAATAGGCAGGATCCCTAATGCAGTCTGGTTCTAATCCCTCATTTGGGTCATCTAGTCAATTTCAATCTTCTTGTAGAACTTATCCTTTACAAGTTGGTAATCCTTTGCAACAAGGCTCATACTAGTAGCAAGGAACCTATCAATATCCACAAAAAACCTATCAGTAACAAGGAAATTACGTGCAATAAGGGTTTTATCAACAACTGTTGTAGCAGCAAGGTCAACCGTTGCATCAACAAGTTCCACCGTTGCACCAACAAGGTTAATCGTTGCATCAACAACCTATGCTCAATACTCCTCACAGGCTACCTCTTGGGCATAGCCCAACCTAGTCCACGTTTTGGGTTAATGACTCCAAATTTTGAGGAGTGGAGCATGCAGAACTGGCGAATTTCTATTCATCACGTAGTGTTTAAAGGGTTTGCGGTGGGTCAAAAGTCCCTTATTTTGTAACGGGTGTCGAGTATTAGTCCATTGTTTTGTCAAATCCATGGTATATGGACCATGGTCTTGTAGTAGGGAAGTCTATATAAAGAAGATGTAATACTTTGTGTAATATGAAGAATACAATAACTAAGCATAGATTGTTCATATTCTCTGTCCTGAGTCTGTATTTTTGGGGGAAGGCTCAACAGTTGAGTGCACGAAGGCTTTGAAGAGTTCGCAGATGAGTGCACAGACCACTTGCAGCTAGGTGCGTAGGTGAGGGAAGAGCATGTATTGGAGATCCTTATTAATAAAGAAGACGTTTTGTTATGAAACCAGCTCAAGAATAGATAGAAAAGATAGATCAATGCCTTAGAATTCAGCCTCTTCAAGTGGGCAACCTCCTTTACATTAGATAAATGAACAATGCTTAGATGATACAAATGACAAAACCTCCTTTCTATATATAGGAGTCTAAGGAGTCACAATATAACCCAGCCGACCTAACAATAATAATATAAAGCCACAAAAATAACAATATAGGGATTCCATGGGGCACAATAATAACAATATGGGGGAAATACGGGCACAACAATATTAATAAGGGGTATAACTACAATAGTAATGGGGTAATCACTAGTATTATAGGGACCCAACATGCCCCTCTCCTTCAAAAAAGTTTTTTCCTCAACGCTTGAGTAGTTCTGGATACTTCTGTATAAAATTCTCAACCTCCCATGTGGAATCTTCAGCAGATAAGTTCTTCCACTTGATAAGATACTCCGAAATTGATCGATTTCGTAGTTGTCAAGTTCTTGTTTCTGTGACTGCTTCCAGTTCCAATATAATTTTTCCTTCCTCATTACGTTGTGGAAATATTGTTTGAACTGGGATCTTGTTGCCTATAACCTTCTTTAAACATGAAACATGGAAAATTGGGTGCAATCGAGAAGCTGCAGGAAGCTCCAATTTGTATGCCATAGTACCAATCTTTTGCAACACCTTGTACAAACCATAATACTTTGGTGATAATTTATTATCCTTCTTAGCTTCCTTGAGGGACATTTGCTTATATGGTTGTAGCCGTAGGAATACCCAATCACCTACATCAAAACTTCTTTCACTACGATGTTGATCTACCTGTTGTTTCATTCTATTCTGTGCCAACACGAGGTTATCCTATAAGAGTTGGAGGACTTGTTGTTGATGTTCGATGTGATGTTCCACTGCTTGAACCTTAAAATTTTCTCTTAAACATGATGTGATGGATGGTGGTTGATACCCATAAAGTGCCATAAATGGGGTCATTTTTGTTGCTCTATGGAAGGAAGTGTTATACCACCATTCAGCCAGAGGCAACCATTTGACCCATTGTGTCTGTTTATTAGATACAAAGAAACGAAGATATCCTTCCAAACATTTGTTTACTATCTCAGTCTGCCCATAAGATTGAGGATGATAAGATGAGCTATGATTTAACTGAGTACCAAGACAAGAAAATAATTCTGTCCAAAAATTTCTAGTGAAAATGGGATCTCTGTCACTTACAATAATCTTTGGGTTTCCATGTAGCTTTTGAATTGTTTCCATAAATGTAGTAGAAATTGTACTAGCCTTAAATGGATGTGATAATGCACAAAAGTGTGCATACTTGGTAAGTCTGTCAACTACCACCATGATGACACTCTTTCCCTCAGACTTGGGTAAACCTATGATAAAATCCATTGAAACCTCCTCCCAACATTGGCTTGGAATGGATAAAGGTTGTAATAGACCCAGTGTCTTAATTGTTTCAACTTTATTTTGTTAGAAAACCAAACATTCTGCCACAAACTTTTGAATATCTGATTTAAGGCCATCCCAAAAAAATTCCTTCTTAACCCTGTGGTAAGTTTTTAAAAATCTGGAGTGCCCTCCTAAGGGAGAAGTGTGCGAATCTTTTGTTTTAGCTCGGAATTCTTACAAAGGTATAAGTGATATTTGTACCATAACGAATCATTTTTCCAGCTAAATGTATCAGACGTACTGGAATCTTGTTGTAACTTTTGAATAAGTGCCCACACTTCTTCTTCATTCTTCCATTCCTCCCTTTCTTTGTTTATCCAATCTGGTTGGGTAATAGAAATGGCACACAACAATGCTTCCACATCCTCATGCTTTCTTGAGAGTGCATCTTCCACCACATTTTTCTTCCCTTTTTTGTAGATGATTTCAAAGTCATAACCCAACATCTTTGTGACCCACTTTTGTTGCTCTCTAGAGGATAATCTTTGTTCTTAAAAGTATTTAAGGCTATCATGATCTGTTTTTACCTTGAAGTGTCTTCCCATTAGGTAGGGTCGCCATTTCTTAAGTGCATGGAGTATTGCCAACATTTCCTTCTCATAAATAGCTTTGCTTAAAAACTTTCCCTTGATTGGACGACTTTCAAAAGCAATGGGTCTTTCATCTTGCATTACAACAACACCAATTCCATTTCCTGAAGCATCACATTCCACAATAAAGGTTTTTGTGAAGTCTGGTGTAGCTAAGACCGGTGCTTGGCACATTGCCACTTTAGGATGTTCAAAGGCCTTTGTTGCTTCCGGAGTCCATGAAAATGCATCTTTCTTCAATAATGTTGTTAGAGGTCTTGATATTCTCCCATAATACTTAACAAACTTGCGATAATACCCTATCAACCTGAGAAATCCTTGCAGATTCTTTATGGATGTGGGGATTTTCCATTCCTTAATGGCTTTAATTTTGCTAGGGTCTACATTAACTCCTTCATGAGATACAATATGACCCAGATATTCCACCTCCTCGACTCCAAAGAAACATTTGGATCTTTTTGCATATAATTGTTTCTCCTCCAATAGTTGTAGCACCCTGTCAACATGTTCAACATGATCCTTCCAAGACTTGCTGTAGAGTAGTATATCATCAAAAAATACTGACACAAATTTTCTAAGGAATGGTTTGAAAATTGAATTCATCAAACCTTGAAATGTTGAAGGTGCATTGGTAAGGCCAAAAGGCATGACCAAAAATTCATAATGACACTCATGAGTTCTAAATGCTATTTTCGAAATGTCTTCAGTCTTCATTCTGATTTGATGATATCCTAAACGAAGATCCAACTTGGTGAAGTAAACTGATCCATGCAATTCATCCAGTAATTCATCAATGACACGAATGGGGAACTTATCTTTAATAGTGAGCTTGTTGAGCTCCCTATAATCCGGACACATGCGCCAGATCCATCCTTCTTGTGCACCAATACTACTGTAGCAGAGAAAGAACTTTGACTCAGTTGAATTATACCAGCCTCTAGCATTTCTACAACCATACGTTCAATTTCACTCTTTTGGACATAGGGATATCTGTACAACCTGATGTTTGGAGGAACACTTCTTGGAATCAGATGAATAGCATGATCATGATCACGCATAGGTGGGAGACCTTTGGGAGTCTCAAATACCTTGGAATTATTGTCCAGGACTTTTTGGAGATCTGGAGAAATAGATGATTCTGATGTGGAAACATCTAGCGAACATAATTGTGCAATTACACCTCTTTGTTCCCTTTTTAGAAGCTTTGTCATACCATTAGAGCTAATTATCTTTCCTGGTTTCCCTACAATACCCCTTAATTCAACTTCCTTTCCTTCTATAGAAAATTTGATGAAAAGTTCTTGAAAATTAAGAGCTATTGTACCCAAGGATTGTAGCCATTGGACTCCTAGTACAACATCAGCACCTCCCATTGGAATGGAAAGCGTTGGGCTAGTCAATACATATTCTTCCATCGATAGCTTGATATTATGGCACTTTCCATAGCAATTTATTGTTCTTCCATTTGAAATCATCACCTGACACTCTGGTGCTGGATATAGGAAGCAATTCAATTCTTTTGCTACCTTACAATGAATAAAATTGTGGGTGCTTCCTGAATCAATCAACACTATTATCTTTTTCTTCTTGATTTGTCCTTCTATCTTGATGGTTTGAGGAGTGGTAATTCCCGCCAATTCATTACAAGATATGGTCGGATTTATTTTTTATTCATCTAGGCTTTGTTCCTGGAGTATATCCTCTTCTTTTGACCTTTCTTCCTCCTTTTCTTCTTCCTCTTCACAATCTATGTAGAATAATTTCTTCTCAGCACACTTATGACCTTGTATTTGCTATCACAACTGTAACAAAGCCCTTTTGCTCTTTTTCCTTCCAATTGTTGAAGTGTCAACCTTATAGGTTGTGAGAGACTAGGGGCAACAACAATTCCGTCTTTATAGTTGTGAGTGGTATGCTTCCTGGTTGCCATAATTTTGCTTTCCATTTTTCTTGCTAACCTAAATGCCTTCTCTAATGAATCAAGTTCCCAAAGGCGAACATCATGTTGGATATTATCCTTTAAAGACCCTATGAACACATCAATCCTATGCTCCTCTGGAATATCTTTTACCCTTATGTTCAATTTTTGGAATTCCTCAATGTGCTCCGTTACTGAACCCTTTTGTTTGAGACTTATCAATTGGTTAAAAAAAGTGTTGCTTTTTGTATCCTCATAATGTGCTATCAATTCTTCCGTAAAAATTGCCCAAGTGATAATTTGCTTATGAGAGCAAAGCCATTGGTACCACACAAACTGATTTGGTTCCAAATATAAAGTTGCCATATGTACCTTTTGTGTGCTTTGCACATTATTTATATTGAAGAATTACTCCATTTGTAATATCCATATGGCGGGATCCTTTCCATCAAACTTCCTCATATCGATTTTTGGAATATGGTGAGTCTTCGATCCAACATTAAAGTCTATGGAATCATGATTAACATTTCTTTTGTTCTCATCATGAGTTTCCTTTAGTACCCTTTCACCATTAGTGACCATTTCTTGTAGCAACTTATTCATATTTATCTTCAATTCTTCCATCTTATCATCCATGCCATCAATTTTAGCGTCCACGCCATTCACCTTAGCTTCCATGCCATCCATCTTAGCTTCTACGCCTTTCTTTAAACAATCCATATTAGCTTCTACACCTTTCTTTAAACCATCCATCTTAGCTTCTACATCTTTCCTTAAACCATCCATCTTAGATTCTGTTGCTTTTTGTGCAAGTGACACTTGTTGCACTTGTTCTTGTAATTTTCATATATCATATAGCATTTCTTCTTCTTCTTCATGAGTCATGCTAGAGCTTTCAGGTTCCTTACTAGCTGTTTGCATTTTCTTTCCTCGGGGCATCAGTTACCGATAATAATGCTCTACTAGCCCTTTGAATTCCTTCAAAATAAATTTTCAAACCACTCTTAAGCAAAAATTTAAAGGAATCTACACATCTTCTTTTCACTTTGTAGGAGCTCGACATTGCCTTTGACGTATCTCTGTACTTCCAGATGATCCAGTTCTGAAATTGCAACCTATGGTAGCCCTCTGTGTCCTCTTTCCAATGCCACCAGTCTGATCCAATTTGGATTCTCCAAGAAAGAGTTATGAGAAATCTCCCACAGTGACCTGATTATAGACTAGTTCAATAGAGCGAACTTGTACGACGTTCCACGAGTCACCGTTTCGTCCTTTGGCTCTAAAAATATATACAAGAAACTACAATCCGTCCTCTTTTTGCACGTTCTTATGAAATTTCAATCTAATGCTCAAGGAAAAAGTTATGATGATGTTCCCCAGGTCACCTGTTTGGAATGTAATTCAGGAGTATGCAAGAAGACCAACTTCCTCAGATCATATCTCCCCACATATAGTGAAAAAAGCTCTAAAATTTGGACCTGAGATTCAGCGCGATGTCTTCTCAAATGGGTTTTTTTTTTAGCTTTTGAAACATCACAAAACAAAAGTTATAGTGAAAATTCCACAATGACCTGTTTGCAGCAGCGAAACCCTAGAATCCAAAGCTCTGATACCAAATGTTATGAAAACAGCTCAAGAAAAGATAGATCAACGCCTTAGAATTCAGCCTATTCGAGGGGGCAACCTCCTTTACATTACATAAATGAACAATTCTTAGATGATACAAATGACAAAACCTCCTTTCTATATATAGGAGTCTAAGGAGTCACAATATAACCTAGCCGACCTCAACAATAATATAAAGCCACAAAAATAACAATAGAGGGATTCTATGGGGCACAGTAATAACAATATGCGGGCAATAGATAGGGGCACAACAATATGAATAAGGGGTATAACTACAATAGTAATGGGGTAATCACTAGTATTATAGGGACCCAACACATTTTGGCGAAACATTGTGTATCTTTTTGTGTTCACTCTCTGTCGTTATTGATATAGTTATGCATGCTTTTTATTGAATTATCCAAGATAATACATGTTATATTGTTTTATGTTATGTCTATGCATTTAGTACAAATCAATATAGTTAATCATCAGTGCAAATTTATTCATGTACGTGAAGTTGGAGGAAGATAAAATATATAAGTAAAACCACTTACACCACAGTTCACATATCCCTCTAGCAACAGAAACCTGGTACTGTAATCCCCCATAACCACTTCGGGTGAGACTACGATATGCTTGCAAGTCATTGCCAAAAGGGCCAGTGGTTGAGGGTTTTGTTGGTGTGTAGCACACTCAGAACCAAGGTCAAGCCCCCCTTAAACCAACAAATCTTTCTGTTGCCTGGACTGAGATCTTTTTAACGAATATGTTCTGGTGTTCATCGAAAAAAGAAATCCAGTAGTGGGATTAACAAAAGGAAAGAGAATTTGCGGAAAAAGAAAACAAAAAACCTTGATTATTAGTTGAAGAATGGTTCTAGAAGTATATCTATGACAAGAAATACAAAATATTCTTTGATTCATTCCACATTGAATTGTACGAGAGGGTACCTAAGCTGACCAAGCATAAGACTTATTTCAAGAATGACAAACCTAAGGATATGAATTTATATAATGACTATGCTTCAACGCACCATTGGGATGCATAAATAAAATTGGCATCTTATGTTATTTTAAGCTCTTTTGGCTTACCAAATTGTGGTTAAGACTGCCACTAGATTTACACCCTTTTAGTTGGTGTATGGTCTAGAGGAGACTCTTCCAATTGAATGTAAAATTCTTTCATTGAAACTAATCATCGAATTACTCCTTGATACCTCACCTGAAGATGAACGTTTACTTTACCTCGAAAGGCTTGATGAAACTCACCGCGTAGCATTAGTAATTGAAGCCTAGAAGAAATGAGTTAAATCTCAATAGATAGAACTTTTTCTCCCCAAATTTTTTATGAAGGTGACTTGGTCTTAATTTATGATCAAGACAATGACAAATTGGGAGTTGGGAAATTCAAACCAATGTGTAATGGACCTTACATTATCAAACAAGTTTTACGAAAATGTTCCTATGAGTTAGTAGACTATGAAGGAAACTCTTTGGCTGAACCCTTATATGGGCTTTACTTGAAGATGTATTATGCATGATTATCCTTGTAAATACTTATGTACATTAGTGTGTTTTCATTAATGTACAGTGTGATTTTGGTGTGTTAGTTTTATTTTGAAAATGTTTTCCTTTGCTTAGCTCATTCTCTACATGGTTTGCAAATGTCATCCAACCATTACGTCTCTTTTTTTATGGTGCTTGTTGTATTACGTGGAATCTATCTTCCATTGCATGGGAAATCTATGACCCTGTTGGTGAGTTAGTGAATTTACAAGGTATATGTTTAGGTTGGAAAACTAATAACATTGTCGAATATAGTGTAGTCCTTGAACTTTTGTCAGAAGCTATCATTATCGGCATTAGAGAGTTAACTGTAAAACTTTATTCGTAGCTCATTGTGCTACAACGTAATGGAAAATATTTAGTTAGAAACCCTCAAATTTTGAGAATGTATTTATGAATTCATTTATTGGAATGATAATTTGATTTTATTACTTATCATCACATTCCAAGACACATGAACACATTAATAGATGCATTGGCTAACTATGTACATTTGTGAAACTTGTCAATCGTAAAGCATAGCATATCAAACATGATAAATAGGAAACAAATGTATATATAATGAGTGTTTGCAAAAGAGTTTGCTACATCAAAATAAAAAAAATTGTGTTCCAAGACACATGGCTTTATAAGCCTACATAGTGCAGAACTAGCAGAAACCCCTACAGTGTACCTCTGATAGCATAATGTCACCTCATCGATTGAGGCATGCTCTAGAATCTCCCTGGTTAAACTTCCAGGCTATGCTCTACCTCGACGATGGGACCTACTCTCTCCACATATGGAGTAGCCTCCTCAACCTGGCATGCCACTAGCCTAGTTATTGGGGAAACCATGGGACGTTTCTTTGGTCCAACATCTGCACAACATTATAAGTCAAAACTCAATATGCATATATACAGAAAATGATAAAAACCTTTAAAAAATCAAAAATAGTTTTTTACATGAATAAGTCAACTATGACCCTCGACGGAGTGAAAGATCTGGATCTCCTAAGAAATTTGTGGCAGCATACACGCAATCATCGAACATGATTAGCTGTTGATGTATCCATCCAAAAAAATTTGGGGGAATCAAGGCACCAACTCTCCCCATCTAAGTAATCATGGATCTCTGGGCGCTGGTGGATCCACTTCCAACTACTGATAGCAAAACAATGGAAAATGTTCCATGATGAATGCCACTAGAATAGATCTGAAACCAAATTGTTTCAGATTCCCTGACTTTCACCTGGTTAGTTGGCGCTTCATGCACACCAAGAAACCTTCAAACCAATTGAAAATCATGTGATTTAGACACTCGATCGCATACTGGAAATGAGACTTTGTTTCCTCATGCAATGATAGTGCCCCAGCCATTCATGGCATAGTGTGCAGGATTGTTCGCAATAGGAGGCTGGTAATGGTCCTTATGTCAATTTTCCCATTGTTGGTCTTCTTGGGCCCCAGACATTGCCTTGCAATGAGCATATTTGTGCTCTCTCCTCTAGTACGTGATCCAAATAACTACACTAGTTTTGCCTTTCTAGACAAAATAGTGATGAAATAAATGTTGTCGACCTCTATTCCGAGCTCTTGATACCCGAACATGAACAGTCGGTGATCCACATCCCACCCACTAAATAAGTGTTGCAGTAACTAAGGTTTTTCTATGATCCCGAGAATCATGAAGAAATTAAGAAATGCACATGTTCGTAGGGAATCAATATAATCTTGATCCACCATAGCCTGATGGCCTTCAGCTTCATGACCCCTCTCTTTCCATTTAATCACCATTTTGGATTAGTTATCCTACAAAAAATAAACAAACCAACATTTCATTAGCATCCATGGAAAGAAAATATAAGGTTAACTATTTTACATTGAATATTTCAATTTAAATTTTTTACCTCAGCACCAATGTTAGGGCCTAACTAGCTAAAGGGTGAGCAGCGTGAGTCTGATGGGTGAAACCAGCACTGATCACCCATGATATAATTATTTTTGCAAGTCTTCCTTGCAACCTACCCTATCGATGAAAATGCATAAAATGACTACCAAAATGAATAGAAGGGACAAATATCTTACCTACAACAAGCAACTCAAAAAATGGTGTCTTAGATTGATCGTTCTCCTTTCTTGAAAATCGGGGTAAAATGAGGTAAAAATGCTCTCAAAAATGAAAATTGGTAAATGATAAAAATAAATTACCTTTTTCCCTATTTATAAGTTTTAAATAATATTTTTACCAAATTAGTGCATATTTCCCTACTTAAATTGTTATCTACATGGTTTGCATACATCATCCAACCATTACGTCAATTTTGTTTATGGTTCTTGTCATATTACATGGAATCTATCTTCCATGGCATGGGAAATATATGACCCTGTTGGTGAGTTAGTGAATTTAAAAGGTATATTTTTATGTTGGAAAACTAATAACATTGTCAAATATAGTGCAGTCATTGAACTTTTTTCAGAAGCTATCACTATTGGCATTAGAGAGTTAACCGTCAAAATTGATTCACAACTCATTATGCTACAAATTAATGGACAATATTCAGTTAGAAACCTTCAAATTTTGAGAATGTATTTATGAGTTCATTTATTGGAATGAGAATTTGATTTTATTACTTATCATCACATTCCAAGACACATTAACACATTAATAGATGCATTGGCTAACTATGTGTAAGATAGACATTTGCAAAACTTGTCAATCGTAAAGCATCGAATATCAAACATGATAAATAGGAAACACCTGTATATATAATGAGTGTTTGCGAAAGAGTTTGCTACATCAAAATAAAAAACTTTGTGTTCCAAGAGACATGGCTTTATAAGCTTACATAGTGTAGAACTAGCAAAAACCCCTATAGTGTGCCTCAGATAGCATAATATCACCTCATTGATCGAGGCATACTCTGGAATCTCCCTAGTTAAAACTTCTAGGTTATGCTCTACCTCAACGATGGGATCTACTCCCTCCACATATGGAGGAGCCTCCTCAATCTGGCATGCCACTCACCTAGTTATTGGGGAAACCCCTGGTGGTTTCTCTGGTCCAACATCTGCACAACATTATAAGTCAAAACTCAATACGCATATATAAAAAAAATTATAAAAACTTAAAAAAATCAAAAATATTTTTTTACCTGAATCAGTCCACTATGACCCTCGAGGGAGTGGAAGATCTGGATCTCCTAAGAAATTTGTGCCAGCATACATGAAATCATGGAACATGATTAGCTGTTGATGTAGCCATCCAAAAAAAGTTGGAGGGAATGAAATTTTTTGACCACCTCCATGTCAAGGCACCAACTCTCCCCATCTAAGTAATTGTGGATCTCTGGGCGTTGGTGGATCCACTTCCAACTACTGATAATGGAACAATGGCACATGTTCCAGGATGAATTCCACCAGAATAGATCTGAAACCAAATTATTTCAGATTCCCTAACTTGCACTTGGTTAGTTGGCGCTTCTTGCACACCAAAAAACCTACAAACCAATTGAAAATCGTGGAATTTAGGCACTTGATCACATATTGGAAATGAGACTTTGTTTCCTCATGCAAAGATGACGCTGCAGCTATTCATGCCATAGTGTGTAGGATTGTTCGCAATAGGATGTTGGTAATGGTATTTATGTCACTTTTCCCATTATTGGTCTTCTTGGGCCCCAGACATTGCCTTGCAATGAGCATATTTGTGCTCTCTCCTCCAGTAACTGATCCAAATAAATGCACCAGCTTTCCCTTTGTGGACAACCTAGTGATGAAATAAATGTTGTCCACCTCCATTTTCATCTCTTGATCCCCGAACATGAACAGTTGGTGATCCACATCCCACCAACTGATTAAGTGTTGCGATAACTGAGGTTTTTCTCTGATCCCGAGAATCATGTAGAAATTAAGCAATCCACATGTTCGTAGGGCATCAATACAATATTGATCCTCCATAGCCTACTAGTCTTCAGCTTCATGACCCTTTTCTTTCCATTCAATCACCATTTTGGATTGGTTATCCTACAAAAAATAAACAAACCAACATTTCATCAACATCCATCGAGACAAAATCTAAGATTAACTATTTTACGTGGAATATTTCATTTTAAAATTTTTACCTCAGCACCAGCACAAGGGCCTAACTAGCTAAAGGGTGAGCAACATGAGTCTGATGGGTGAAACTCGCGCTGATCACCCACAATATAATTATTTTTGCAAGTCTTCCTTGCAACCTACCCTATGGATGAAAATGCATAAAATTAGTACCAAAATGAAGGGAAGGGAAAAATCTCTTAACTACTGTTATAGACATTTTTGTGCCTTACAGCATGGAGCATGAAATGTCAATAATCTGAGGGATCCAAAGTCCCTAAACATGTTGTTCCTACCCCTAGAGGAACAAGGTCAGCAAACCACAGCACTACAGATCAGTTCTCCACTGAAAAACACTCAAAAACAGGTCAATTTTGGATCAAAGCAGCTGCTCCACTAAGCATCTGCGCTGAATGTCAAAAGCTCTATGGTGTACCTGCGCTGCATAGCAAGTGCAACAAAGGCTACCTGCGCTGGGCGTACTTTGACATGTGGAGGAATCTTTTCTCAATGTGCCAGTGCCCAGGAAGCTTCCAAAATGACACTTGGATCAGAAGATTCGCCTAATGATGAGTAAAGAGGTTCTAAAACTCCAAGTGGAAGGTAGAAACTCCGAGTGGACTCAAGGACTGAAGAAAAACTGGAGTTGAAGAGGACAACAAGTCACACATCAAGCTGACTTATCTTCACTCCAAAACTCTATATAAGGATCTCATCCCATGGGATCTGGAGGCCGGAATTTTGTGCAAAGAATTGCTGTTGGTTTACAGTTGTGAGTATTGGGTGATTGCTTGAGGGAGGTGAAGAGGAGATTTCTTTCCGTCGGGAAGGTGATGCTGGATTGGACCTCTCACGGTTGTATCACTGCCTGAACCTTACTTCCTTATATTAATAAAGCATTTGAGGTTCTTCTATTCGCATGTGTTTCAATGGTGTTTTGTCTTACTTGCGTATTTGATTTATGCTAATCCTTGAATCAATTATGAATGCATGCTTCTCGTAGTTTCCTTTTCTTGTCTTGTTCGCAGGATCTCGTGTAGCTGGGCCCGTGAGAAGACTTGGAGCTGGGAGCGAGCGGCAAATAGAGGAGATTGGATCGACCATTTGCGCAAGACATCGGTAAGTGGATCTCTTCCTTTCATCTCTTGCATGTCATAAAGAAGTAACTTTAGATAGCTTTGCTTCAACTGTTGCTAAGGAACTATCACCCTTAGAGTGGGATAGGGTCATTCCGTGTTGGATACTTTTCCCCACAACAGACTAGCGACTCCACTGGGGATCATGTCTTGTTGGTAGCTTGTGTTTCTTGCTATTCATTTCCTAAACAAAGGGAGTACCGAATCGAACTGCATTCGAATCCTTCGAATGCAAAGTAGAGGGCAGCTACTCTAGCTCAGTGCTGGGCATGTTTATGATTTGAAGAGCTGATCCACAAGGACTCTTTTTAGCTCTTTGTGATAGTGTTCATCTTCCTTAATCATCCTCTAGTGTATACTTGGCTGATAGCCTATGATTTGGCCAAAAACCATTGATTTTTGAGCAAACTGTGACCCGGAATCTGAGAGAGATGAGAGTTGTCTCTTCAGTGCAGCTGCAGCAAAGGCTACCTGCGCTGCATGTCAGATTGACAGTGCAGTACCTGCGGTGATCCAGTTTTGCCTTGTGCAACTGGGGTTCCCTACTGTCTGTTGCCCAATTTTCAATATTGCTTTTGCAGCCTGTTGTCAACCTGTATACCCAGCTGAAACTACCTTTCTTTGCCTTCATTCCACCTCAGTTGTATGAAGAAACCGTGATTGTTCTTATTGTATTTCTTTCTTTCATTCACAGTTTCCCGTAGCGAAAGTGAACTAGTCTTGCTGTGACCTCTTGGATCTAGGCCTGTAAGAAAGTGTCGTTGTGATTCTAAGAGCTAGTTTATTACTGTTCATAGCTGCTTGAACATTTGCTTTCGTTATATGGTTCGAATTTCAGTATTTCTTGTGTTGAAACGAGTGAATCTTAAGGTGTTCTTTTGATTATTGGACAAAAACTTGTTTTCTTTCACTTGAAATTGAATTCGAAATTATACAACAACTTTCTTTTTGTAATACATCAACATTAAGAAAGAAGAAAAGAAATACTTGCATTGTGCATGTGCATTTTGACAGTTTGCATGTCGATTTAGGAAAAGTGCATCAGTGTGTGCTCTATGATCTGTTTGAAAAGATGATGTCTTTCTTTTCCCTCAGTAGTTAAGATTTTCATAAGTTGAAAGAATTGAAAAAGCTTGCTTATCATTCTTAGACTGCATTTAGGAGTTGTATCATACATCACGTGGTGATCCATAAAGGCAAACTGCTAAGCAAGATCAACCTAAAAAGAACTGAATTTATCTAACAACGCTTTGAAACATAACGAAACATAGTAGAGGTCTAGGTAGAGACGTGTTCCGGCGTCGTTAAACATAGTGACCGTCGATCTCTACGAAGGTGGGTGATTCCTCCTGAGGGACGATAGCACTAATACGGACTTGTGCCCCCGCGTACCGTCGCGTATATTGGGGGACCCCTATAGGAATAAAGCCTTTATCCATAGGAAGCCATGTCGGCCGCCCTACTGATCGCGATGCAGTGAACACAGCATTCATGAAGATTGACCACTCGTACCGTAAAACGTATTCTGTGGTTTCGCGAAAGGTTTGGCACACCCTCTGCCTAGAACTCCAGAGTAGTTTCTTTTGGCCTTTTTCAAACTCTATAACTGAAAAATTCCATCCGAACATTTGTCACTTCGGGCTCGTTAATACATCGAAGGAGACTAGAGTCATCTTTAGCTTTTTCTCGACTCTTAAAAATTGAAAAAGAAAGTTGTGTCTAAAGCGTCGTCATATAAAATTCATTCTAAACGGAACATAATCACCCCTTATTCCTGCGTTGATCTTGAGGTTGGGAACATGGAACACGCCAACCAAGGGATTCCACATGATAGGAACCCTAGCCCTTTCTCCTCTTGGGGAGAAGTTGGTGCGCCCCACATGGCCACGTTGTCGCTTCCAGGACTGACAATTGGCCTGCCAGTTTGGCTATTCTCAACCACTGTAGTTCAGAACACCACGGTTCCTGAACAGTCGAGTCAACAGTTAGGCTAGTCTAGAGCTACCCTCCGGCCTTCCACTTCTTATAAGCCTTCCTCCGATCCTTCTTCTTTGAAAGGTCAAGCCGCCGAAAGCGGAGCTCCCATAGAAAAGAAGAAGGAAAAGAAGAAGAAAGAAAAGAAGCAGAAGGAGCCAAAGGCACCTGGGGGCAAGCAAAAGGCATCTAACAAAAATCCACACACAGCACGGACCGGGCCCAAATCGCCATGTGTCATATGTAGAGGGGACCACTTCCACCGTGATTGTCCCGGTATTCCCCGGATACTAAGGGACTGGTCCCCTCGTTTGCACAGTTTGGAAGCGTCAACCTCTGACAACCAGGTGGAATGCTTACCGTCGACCAACGAAAGTGAAGGTTCTAGACAACGAAGGGGAATGAGATTCCCCTGCGAACTGTGTGAAGGCAATCACACCCTCCGTCGTTGTCCCTTTTTAGACAAAGCAAAGAGAGTTTTGGAAGATCAACTGGTTGCACCGTTGCTACTTCCTCCTGGATACCAAAAACTCGCGCCAAGTCCTTCGTTGGTCGAAAATACGGCTGCCCCGCTCATAGGGCCAGCTGAAGTGTTAGTCACTGAAAATGAACCTACTGAATCCGGACCGGACGAAAGTCCAAAGGTCGAAACGGCAGTTGACCCGGTTCTCCCTTCAGAATTTTCATCTTCAAATACCACAGTCACTGAGGATTCATCTTCAGCTGACACCCCTACCGAAGAGAGTAAGGATGACACCGTCCAGATTCTTTTCATCAACACCGATTCTGATGAACATCAGGGCAATGTGCCCACTCCTTTATCGCAGGAAGGAGCATTGTCAGGATCATACCCGGCCGTGTATTCAGTCCCACCACCAAGCAACCTGGTTGTGTCCTTTGATTGGAACCAACTAGGCAGACCCCGGTTACCAGCCAGTATACCATTTAGAATTATAGTCCAAATATACAAAATGGTGATGGCTGGGACTATCATTGATGAAGGGGCATCTGTGAGTATCCTGTCCTCTATTGCTTGGAAAGCACTGGGTTGCCCAGCGCTTTTGCCTGAGATAAGGAATCTCTCGGGTTTTGACAAAGGAACCAGTCGACCATTAGCGATTCTACCTAATGTGCCTATTACATTAAAAGGGAAGGCTGTCAAGATGAATTTGATGGTCGTCCAAGGACCCTTGGATTATAACCTACTCCTTGGACGAGACTACATATATTGCATGGAAGCAATAGTCTCCTCACTCTTTCGAATAATGTGTTTTCCATACGAAGGAAGAATGGTCAAGCTCGTAGACCAACTTTCATTTCCAGGATCACGCATCGCAAATAGTCACATACCTATCCTGAATGGTCTTTTCGATCAAGAAAGGTCTCTACCTCCGGTTCTTCTTCCTGATGAGTGCGAGTGATTCGGGAAAGTAGGGCCGGAACCCAGGGGGCATGCATCCTAGTCTGCTGGGGTCAGAAAAAACCTTGGGTGTAAAGTAGAATTTCCGCGGGAGAATATGACTAGTCCATACCCCGTCCCCCCCTTCATCTTCGTAAAACAAAAGAGCCGGCAAGAGCTCTCATGCAGAAGAAGGGGCAGTTAGGAATGGGGTTGTTCTGGAAAAGGATTCTTTTGTCAAGGTTACTTGTTTGACAAAGGTCATTCACCTTTGTCTAAAAAAAGTAGGCTCTGCCAAAGAAGGGGATCCGTTTGCGGCAGCAAGTAGTAACCATCTTTGGATAAAAGGCAAGCCTCACCCATTAAAACAAATGATTTAAAGGATAAGTAGGGGTAGCCTCCAAAGAAAGAGATTCTATTGCTGCAACAAATTGTAACCATCTTTGTGTAACCTAATGATAGACATCGCCGAAGAAAGAGTTTCATTTGCGGCAACAAACAAAACCATTCTTTGGGTAACCAGAAAGAGGTAAGCCTCACCCGTTGAAAACAAGGGTTTTTGACGGACAAGTAGGGGCGACCTTGAAATTAGACTTACACCTGGGGGCATGAAAACCTCTTGGAATGCAAGCACGGGCGGCTATTTTGTTTTTTAGTTTTTTAGGTCCCCCCTTTAAACCTGTAGGTCTAACCCGTTAAACTCGTAGGATTAGCCGATACCCAGCTTGCATAAAGAGAGGATATGGAGCAAAGCATAGCGAGATGAAGCTCCTTAAAAAATAGCGAGCAACCTACCAGGAGACCTTCCTACTTTATGACTGGTAAAAACGAGCAGTTTTGGCAAAGTTCATGCTCGTTAAAAAATAAACGCAAGATACGAGCAGTTTTGGCAAAGTTCATGCTCGTTAAAAAATAAACGCAAAACCGAGCAGTTTTAGCAAGAGTTCATGCTCATTAAAAAATAAATGCACATGTGAGCAAGCTTCCCCCAGATTTCAAGCTCATCAAGAAAAAATGAACCGGTAAAGAACCATTTGAGACCATAGATTCATCAGCCATAAAAGCCTTGGTCATGTTTGCGTGCCGTCACCTCCACTTTTCATTTGGCCGATCATTCACATCCACTTGATTGTTTACCTATTTTGAGGAACAGCTGCGAAGAGTGATTTCACCTAGCCATCCTTGTGACACTGCCGTGATTGGAAAATTCCAACCTGTACCTGGAATCTGCTGCTATCCCTGTTTATCACTCGTTCCTCAAAATACGAGTCTTCTTTGAGCTCTTTTCACTGACTCGTAAAATATGAAAAGTTTGCCGAGTTTTGGCCTTCCAACTCGTTAAAAGGACCGGAAGAGCTATCCCTCCTCTAGATTTTAATCTTTTTGGACCTGAGGGATTATTGCACAAAAAGATCGAGCGCTTGTCTAGTTCGGCTCGATAAAGATATCGAACATTCATCCCTTCTGTATTGTTTTATACTTTTTCGGACTTAAGGGATTAGATGACGAAAAATGACCCCTAGAGTCCACTTTATGTACGCTTTTCAGACTCTCTAAAGATGAAAAGGACCGAGTTTTCTTTGTCGCTGGGCTCGTTAAAAATATTAGATAGCGACAAACTTGTCTTTAGACGAGAACGAGTTTCCCTATCGTTAAGCTCGTTAAAACATAGCGATGGGCTTGCCCGAAGGGCAGGTTATAGAACAAGCATATGTTATCCTCCTCAAGCTTGACAAAAATAAAGAGGTACTGGTCAGAAATGACTGGGGAAAAATTGGGAAGAACCTCAAAGCTTAATGGTAGCAAGTCGCTCTTGAACATGACACTTTTGCCTCCGTAAATATCGGGTTGGGTTATTATCATTCACCGGTCCCTTCACCATGGTCTCGCCATACCATCCATACATGGGGTAATGCTACCGATCCATCACATCAGTGTCGTTATATGTTCAAGAGATTTCATTCAGAAAGTGTCAACCGGGTCCCATCCACTACCATACATCATCTTTCGTCCTTCCATGACCGCCACCCTGAATCATATTTCACAGATCGTTTTCACCATCATCACTAGCTCCGTTCCGTGTCACTGATGTGGGATTCATTAAGGCCCTCCTTTGACGGATCACTTCTTGTCGACATCAGCTCACTATCCAAGAAGTTGATCTAGGAACACCCCCTCAGTACTTTGAAGCTTGCATGCCTCAATGGCAAGTTTCTCACTTCCGGCGATAGGTATACATTAATGACCTTCGACCGGGAGACTTTGCGTGGTGTTCGACGTCAGATCCTATATTCACGCCACGTGAATTATGCTGCAGTACCTTGAGGTTCATCATCATTATCGGTGATTCCTCTCGCGCTTGTTAACAGTTTACATTATTGACTGGTAATCAAGCGATGTCTTTCCATGTTCGACTTCAAGAAATTCTCACATGGATCGACTTGTACTAGAGTGAAGATCGGACAAGTTTGAAGACCCCAGATCTAGTTTCATCCATCCGCGCTACGATATATATTCAGGAGATAAAAACATAGACATGTGCAGCAGATGATCATCCTACTAAAAGGATGATAATTAAAAGCAGAGAATTATCAGTCTATTATCAGACGATCGTCTGTTTATGTACAACAAATGTATTTATAAAGCTGAGCATGGGAAATGCCCGCGTCAGCTAGATCATGAAAAGAAAGTATGAAAAGATAATGTATTGTATTGTATTTTGTTACAGGTCACCTCCCGACGATTGAATGAACTTCGGATCCTCCTAATAAAGCATTTCACCCGATAAACGACCTCATACTTTAGGGGGCAACTGTTATAGACATTTTTGTGCCTTACAGCATGGAGCATGAATTGTCAATAATCTGAGGGATCCAAAGTCCCTAAACATGTTGTTCCTACCCCTAGAGGAACAAGGTCAGCAAACCACAGCACTACAGATCAGTTCTCCACTGAAAAACACTCAAAAACAGGTCAATTTTGGATCAAAGCAGCTGCTCCACTAAGCATCTGCGCTGAATGTCAAAAGCTCTATGGTGTACCTGCGCTGCATAGCAAGTGCAACAAAGGCTACCTGCGCTGGGCGTACTTTGACATGTGGAGGAATCTTTTCTCAATGTGCCAGTGCCCAGGAAGCTTCCAAAATGACACTTGGATCAGAAGATTCGCCTAATGATGAGTAAAGAGGTTCTAAAACTCCAAGTGGAAGGTAGAAACTCCGAGTGGACTCAAGGACTGAAGAACAACTGGAGTTGAAGAGGACAACAAGTCACACATCAAGCTGACTTATCTTCACTCCAAAACTCTATATAAGGATCTCATCCCATGGGATCTGGAGGCTGGAATTTTGTGCAAAGAATTGTTGTTGGTTTACAGTTGTGAGTATTGGGTGATTGCTTGAGGGAGGTGAAGAGGAGATTTCTTTCCGTCGGGAAGGTGATGCTGGATTGGACCTCTCACGGTTGTATCACCGCCTGAACCTTACTTCCTTATATTAATAAAGCATTTGAGGTTCTTCTATTCGCATGTGTTTCAATGGTGTTTTGTCTTACTTGCGTATTTGATTTATGCTAATCCTTGAATCAATTATGAATGCATGCTTCTCGTAGTTTCCTTTTCTTGTCTTGTTCGCAGGATCTCGTGTAGCTGGGCCCGTGAGAAGACTTGGAGCTGGGAGCGAGCGGCAAATAGAGGAGATTGGATCAACCATTTGTGCAAGACATCGGTAAGTGGATCTCTTCCTTTCATCTCTTGCATGTCATAAAGAAGTAACTTTAGATAGCTTTGCTTCAGCTGTTGCTAAGGAACTATCACCCTTAGAGTGGGATAGGGTCATTCCGTGTTGGATACTTTTCCCCACAACAACTACAACAAGCATCTCGACAAATGGTGTCTCGGATTGATCATTCTCCTTTCTTGAAAATCGGGGTAAAATGAGGTAAAAATGCTCTCACAAATTAAAATTGGCAAAATGGTAAAAATAACTTACTTTTTCCCCTATATATAAGTTTTAAATAATATTTTTACCAAATTAGTGCATATTTCACTAATTTTTAATATTTTTCCTGGAAATCGGTAATGTGTGTTTCCTTGTGTAGCTAGAGGTCATATGTTCTTGGTGACCGTAATTTATCTTGAGTGATTCAATCAGTTTTATTTTATCAATTTTTGGACTCATAAAAAATAAACGAAAAAGCAACCCCTTGGAGTCATCTTTAAGCTCTTTTCTCACTCTTGAAAAATGAAAAGACTGCGAAGTACTTATCATTTAGATCTCGTAAAAGTAAATGACATGACATCTACTCAGTATTACATTAACCCTTTTCGGACTGAGTTACACTATTCTACGAAAAAGGAATACCTTAGTCAGACATGGCTAAGAGGTTCTCTTGGATATTGTTTTCTACCTTTTCGGGTTGAAGAGATGATTTAAGAAAAGGGACCTTTGGAGTTTCTTTTTTCACTTATTTTTTGAACTCTCTAAATATGAAAAAGATCCTAAATTTCACCTCCATCGGAATCATAAAACATAAATGACACAAGACTTCTCACCATGACCAGACCTCCTTCCTGCTTCTTAGGGCCCGTAAAGCTTACTATGATGGATTCATCCAAAGGGTGGACTTATATGGAAAGCATATCCTATCCCCTTCAAGCTTGTGATAAAAAATATATGGAGTACCTGCTAGAAATGGTGGGGGAAAAAGTGAAGGTGTTTATCTCTTGTATTCTATAAAGGCAACATGTCGCTCTTGAACATGACACTCATCTATTTCTCGTGTCAGGTTTGGGACATCCTCACTTGGTCACTTGCCTTCCTAGGTTTGGTGAATCGATTTTGCCTCTCATCTAATTATACCATTCTGTCATCATGACCTTTGATCCTATGTTGAGTGAACTTTTGAGCAGTGGTGGTCATTGATGTCAACCGAAGTAGCACCAAGGGATACCCTGATCTTGCATGGCCATTTTATCTTGAAAAATTACTCTATTCTAAGTGAAGGATATTCTATATGGATTCTATTCATCGAGATATTTTCGTTGATAGATGGCATGCCACGTAATTCTTCACGGTTTGATAGGGTATTCATGTTTAAGGAGAGTAACCGCAGTTAGTGGGCTAAAACCTTATGGGGTTGTGTCATGGCACTCATAATTGGTTGTGGTCATTGAATCGTCAATAATTAATAATGGTTTTTTTGCTCCTAAAATCGCTCTAAGGATCACTTGTTGAGGACCCTGTCAACTCAAGACATGCATATAAATAATGACTCCCATATCCTCCTATAGTAGGGATTTTGTGACTTCAAACATGTCATTGTGGAAGTTTCACTATAACTTTTGTTCTGTGAAGTGTCAGAAGCTAAAATTAAAACCCATTTGATTTGAAATCTTGATGACCGCATGATCAAATTTTGTATCTTGGTTCATTATATTTTCACAAATATAATCTGCAAAAGTCAGGGTTTTTCCAGGCTCCCAAATTCCATGTCGAACAGGGTCGAAGGTCACAACAGTGACAAATGGCACTTCATCCAAGTTCTCTCTACTGAATTAGTCTATAATTAGGTCATCGTGGGAGATTGGGCATAACTCTTTCTTGAAGAATCAAATGTTGATCAGACCTATGGGGTTGGAAAGAGGACTTAGATCGCTACCACATGACCAAATTTAAGACCCTCGAGATCTGAAATTACATATGTACAATAAATTCAATATCGAGCTCCTAAAAGGCAAGAAAAATCATGCATTCAAGGATCACTATAGTAAGGACCACACATCAATAGTCAAGGTTCCATTTTGGATAGAGTCTTGCATAGCGTCCAGGCCTCTATCAAGAGTGGGAATCTTTGTCTACTAGTGAAACAAGTCAACCGAAAAAGTGCCAAGCACACTTCAAGTATGTGTTTTAATTTTAATTTGTATTTATTCATTATTATGCACTTACATGTGTTTTTCCAGATAAAGGTAAGCTCAAGGGTGTTTTGTTTTTTTTGGGGATTGGTTTTGCCGGGAAAATTTTGCATGCAAGTAGAAGAAGATGCAAGTACAAAATCAAGCAATAGTTCAAGAGTAGAAGTATCAAATCAAAGGAAGCATTCTAGTGGGACATCCTTGAAGACATGACAACCATCCAAATATCATGAAGTATTGTTAAGGCCAAGAGTCATCATTGTAAAGTTTTAAACAAGTAATTTGGAAAAGAGTAATCATTGTAAAGTTGTAAAAGAGTCATCACTGTAAAGATTTTAAAATAGTCATTCTGCCTAGAGTCGAAGATCCAATGTTGGGAGGTATAGGAGTCACTGTTGGGATGATGTCATGGTTGGGTTGCAGGTCATAGAGTGGTTTGGTATTTGATCAAGTACACGAAAATCATTGTACATATTATTTTATAATGGATTGTTGTCCCTGGCTTGGGAATCCATAGTATTGTCTTATTTCAGTCATTATAGGGTGGTAGGGAGGTGCTAGGCACATGTATGAAGTCGCCTACAGGTTGGGGCCTGTGAACACTTCAGGGTTGTAGGGTGGTGCTAGGGCGATTTTTGGCTCTCTAGGGTGTTGGGGCATCCATTTAGTTGATTACTAAAGAAACTACGATGTTAGGGTGTCCTTCCAGTGCAAGCTGGAGAAGAATTATTTTTTAGAATTCTGGTAATTTGTTTTTTTCATTTTAGTTGGGGCTAAAGATTAAAGAATTTATTATAAAAGCATTCGGTGGTTTTTGACCCAGAGGGGGTTTTCCATGAAAAAGTCTTGTGCCTACTGTGTTATTTTATTTACTATTATTACTGCATAAACATTAATAATAATTGAAGATTGAATAATGCTCTGAAAATATTTAAGTGTTATTTCTAAGGAATACTTATTCACCCACCCTCTCAGTATTTCTAACATCAACCACTACCAAACTCTGGATTCTTGTTGTCATTATGTTCGACAGAAGTCCTATATACAATTCTTTACCACCTATACACTCTAACTTTCTACCACAGTCCTGGATCACACTTATCTACTCTACTATATCGTTTTTTTCATGTCGATGATGTGGGATTCATTATGACCCTCCTACAATGGATCACTTCTTATTGACTTCAACCCATTATTTGGGCAGATGATCTAGAAACTCCTTTCGAGTACCTTAGAGCTTATATGCCTCAATGTCAAGTTCTTTGCATTTGACAACATGTTTACATCATTGACCTTAGATTGGATGATTGTGTTCAACTTCAGATTCATTATTCACATTTGTGGATTTTGCTTATTGTACCTTGAGTGCCATTGTCATTATTGATGGTTTCTCTTGTTCCTGTTAACGATTTACATCATTGACTGGTAATCAGGTGGTTTTCTATCATGTTTGACTTCGACACATTTGTTCACACGATTAGAATTCATACATTGATCGGGTTGAGATAGGAGCACAAGACCCTGGATTTAGTTTGATAAATTCCAGATTGCATGGAACTATGAGTCATTCATGATTGTACACATTTTCCTCTAGACGAGTGGTTGCGACCATACCGTGGGTCCATATTAGTAATCTTTTTTTCGAATGGCTATGACCATACTGAGAATCTTTGCACATGATCCCTCCTATTTGGATGGGTGCATCCATACCGCAGATTCATGTATTATTATATGCCTATTCATGTATCATTAGGCATGATCATCAAAGATGTCAGATATGTATGTGTATATGTATATGCTTGATTTGCAGGTCTCCTAATGATGTTGTTCTCGTCTTTGGAATGACTTGTAAAGCATCTCAGTCATCACTACCTGTTCTACCTTCATGGTTTAAGGGGCATCTGTTACACAATATTTTGTCATACCTCCTGTTCACTTCCCATTCTATATCCCAAAGTGCCAAAACATTGACGATTATGCAACATACCCATCATGATATATAGACCAAAGCCTCCCTTAAGAATCAAAGGAAAACTTCCTTGAATTCATTATGGAGAAGGTTTCCTTAAAAACTAATTTTTGGCATTAGCATGTTTTTCTCCACTACCTGCCCGTGCTGATGGAAGGTTTCTCAGTTATGCACTCATTCTTCTAATGCAGGTTTTCATAGGAAAACTCACGCTAAACCTCTTCTGGTAGGTTTTCCCAAACTGGAAGAGAAGCTTCATTCACTAGAACCTTTGGGAATAATGAGATCGATATTGGTTTTTGTTGATATGGTAAAGCTCTCTCATTTGGGCCTCTATATCTTATCATCATGGGATCTACCCTTGATATGTGGACCTTCCTCCTTCTTTTGTGGATCCCTAACTCCCCCTTCCTTCCTATAAACTCACTCCGTTCCATCCCTAAATGGTTTTTCATTGATTGCTACATCCCTATGCTGAGACTATGCTTACATGCTACCCATTATAGCTTGGAGAAGGAGTTCTTGAAGATTCTTTTCTTGGACTTGGGCATCCACCAAAAGGAGGTCTCAAAAATCAAAGCATAGGTTGTACGCTTACCTTTTTAGCTTCCTAATATATACAACTAATGTTCACTTTCCATAATTGTGTAAATGTTTATGCTATTAGCTTAACGTTCCTTGATCTATTAAGTAATTTTATGTTTGATGTATGCCATATATGCTCTTGTATTTTTCATAGTACTTTGATCTTCCTTGTAGGTACCCAGACGTGAAGAACAACTAGTAAGTGAGGCCTAGAGAAAAAGATTCAAATCCATCTCTAAGGATCGAGCGATTAGCATCATAGTGAGGTAGCTTTCTCCGTTTCTCTGCATTTATCAAATATAATCTAGGAAAGTGTATGTTGGATTTCCTAGTTTGTTGCTAGACACAGTCATTGGGCTAGAGGGATCACTTCTATCCGCAAAGGCGGTTTTCGTTGAAAACACATATTTGTTTCATGTCAATGATGTGGATAAATTATGGCCCTCCTTCGACAGATCACTTCCTGTCGACTTCAGGTCATTATCCAAGAAGATGATCTAGATGCAACCTTCCAGTACCTTGGAGCTTGCATGCCTCGATGGAAAGTTCTTCGCATTTGACAACAGGTTTACATCATTGGCCTTCGATTGAATGATTATGTGGTTTTTTGACTTCAAATTCATTATTCACACTCGTGGATTGTGTTGTTGTACCTTGAGAGCCATTGGAATTATTGGTGGTTTCTATCGTGCCTGTTAACTGTTTGAATCATTGACCCGTAATGAGGTGGTTTTCTCTCATCTTCAACTTCAACACATCTATTCATATGGTAGAGTGCGTACATTGATTGGATTGAGATAGATATGAAGACGTTGGGTTTCATCTAATAAATCCATGTTCCATGGAGTTATGAGTTATTCATGGTTGTACACATGATTCCCTCTATACGGATGATTGCGACAATACTGTGGATCCATCCATATGATCCTTTCTATTTGGATGGATGTGTCCATGCCATGGATCCATACACATGATCCCTTCCATTCGCATGGATGCATCCATGTTGTGGATTCATGTATTATTAGATGCCTATTCAAAGATGTATCATTAAGAATGTTTATATCAGAGATGTCAGCTATGTATATTGTATCATTCTTGATTTTTAGGTATCTTGATGGTGTTTTTTTTAGTCCTTTCCTTGACATGTAAATCATTTCATCCATCATTTCCTATCATGCCTTCATGGTTTAGGGGGCGTCTGTTACACAGTATTTTTTCACACTTCCTGTCTCATATCTTGAAGCGTTAAAATGAAAAAAACTATAAAAATGTACTCACCATGAAAAACATATAGAAACATCCCTGAAGAGTAGAAGAAGAGTTTCCCATAGAGAATTGTAGAGAAATTTTCCTAAAAACCAAGTTTTCAAGATCAACGTGCTTTGCACCATTGTTGGCCCATGTTGATAGCTTGATTCAGCATGTTGACCTAGCACCTCCATCATAGCTTTTGATATGAAAACCTGTGTTGAACCTCTTCTGGAAGTCTTTCTTAAACTGTAGGAGAATCTTCACCTACTAGAATCTTCAAGAAAAACGAGATGGATGTTGTTAGATAGAGATATGGTTGAGCGCTCCCATTTTGAGTCCTTGATCCTACCTTTAGGGATCCTCCCCTTGAGATGTGGAGCTTCCTCCCTATTTTTTGGATCCTTAACTCCCTTTCCCTTCCTATAAATAAAGCCCCTTCCACCCCCAAATTGTTGGTCATTGCTTGCTTGTATTCCTATGTTGAAACTATGCCTAAATGTTGCCCATCTAACTAAGGAGAAGGATTTCTTGAATGGTCTTGGCTTAGACTTGGAAATCCACTACAAATGAGGTCTCCAACATTAAGGCAATGGTTGTCTGCTTTCATTTTTTATTCATTAATAAATACATATGGTGTTTACTTTCCATAAGTGTATACAATTGTATTCATTTAACATGATTCTCTTTGATCAGTCATGTAGTTTATGTTTGAATTATACTGTGTATGGTCTTGTATCTGTTGTTGTCTTTTTATCTCTCTTTCAAGTATTCAGATGCAAGGAATAGCGAGGAGTGAGCTTGGAAGCTAAGGGATCGAGATCATGATCAAAGGTTGAGAACTTAGTATTGGAGTGTGGTAGGTTTCTCTCTCTCACTTTGTATTTTCAACATAAACTAGGAAAGCTTCCACTAGTTTTTCTAGTTTTTTGTTAGATCATCTCATAGGACTAGTGATATTGCTTGAGTCGACATAAGGGATTGCCTTCACAATAAGCTATATGTTTCCTTAAAGAAGTTGTCTCTCTTTATATATGGAGTAATGTTGTTGTCGCATTATTCAAATTGACCCTACAACCCTTTTTTAATGTCTTCTATAGTACTTTCCTTTCTTGCTAATGTACAAGGTGTTTTGACAAGTTGTAATATTTGACACTATGACAACACATCTGTGCGAGATCTTTAGAAAAACTCCTTACAATCATTACATCTCACCTTTCTAGGGTTCTTTAGATTGTACTCGCTTGAACTACTAATGAATTTTTTTTTTAACCAGATAGACCTAATGTTTTATAATAATGCAACTCCCTCATCCTATCTATAGCAATAACATCATATTACTGATATCTCTCTTCCCCAACTTATTCATGAATAACTTTTTCACAATTAGTTCCTGTTTCCAAGTTTGTTACTCACTCAACCAATTATGTTGTAGAAGGTGACATTTCACCTTTTAGTCACAAATGGGTCTGATCTAGCTTGGCCCATAGGCCTCAATATTGAACCTATAACTTTGATACCATATGTAATGTCTCTAATTTTCATAAAAAATAAAATTCCCACCTAATTATGACCCTTATCAACAACTAAGGTCATTGTAATTTAAGGTTAAGATTAGGGACTAGTAATTATTCTTCCTTTATTCAAAAAAATATTTCTATTACTATTCTTTTCAGCCATCAAAAACTTCTTGTTCCCTTCTAAAGAGCTATTTATCTATTCAAATTTATGTGTGGAATCTATCATTAAATAATTTTTATTCACTTATCCTTCAGTTTTAGCAGATACAACCACCCTCTAAAATTTTTCCTTAACTTCGTTTTGGAGCCTCCATACCAACCTTTCATAGCAGCATGTCTTGCCTTGTCAAGTACACAAGCTTCAATGATTTTCTTGCGGAATGACAACCCATTCATCAAATCTTGTTCCATCCCCCTCACAAGTTGTTTCTCCAGACTTGGTCCAACTGTAGGCTGAACATCTCCCTCAAGAAATTGCACAATTCTGGAGGGTAACTAGCCTTCCCTCCAAAAATTACGTAATTTTACCTGGTAGCCTCCTGGGCTCAATAATTTCCCAAATATCCCTATCACTAGTCACTAGAACAGTTGCCCAATTCCTCCCAAGAGGACTGCTCACCCAAAAAATTTCACAATTCTAGGCAGAAGTAAGCTGCTCTTCCGAGAAATTACACAATCCCTCTAGGCAACCAACCCAACTCCCTCCTAGAAATGCGCATTTCCCAACTTAGCTGAGTAGACTGATGCATGTTCCTTTAGGTTGACCGGTTCCCTTTGGGACCAAGAAAAACTAATTTTCATGCATGGACTGCTTCTCCCTAGGCAAAATGCAAAGGCATCCCTTGTTTCAGGGATCTATTTTTAGTAGTTGGAGGTTACATGCAAGGATAATTTTAGAAACCTCCCGCCGAGTGTCTCTTTTCCTATTTTTGTGGCGTGCACGTCACAACCTCGATTTTATCAAAAATCATCAACCGGAGGTAGCAAACCTCATTCCTCACATCGACCTTGTAGCTCTGGCATCCCACATTGCATCAAGGAGTTGTTGGCACATTCAGCTCAACTATTTTGGGGTAAGCTCATTTTTCATGTCTCGCGCTACGTTTCTATCTCTTTTTCTATTTTTATTTCATGTGAGTGTTGTCTTCTTGATTTAATTGAGTGCTTGCTGTCATTTTGATATATGTTAGCTTGTAGAAGCACCGTTTCACTTTTCTTTCGCATCTCACTACTATCGCAATCATGACAGTATTTTGCATGAAAGGTCATCGTTGCGGTGAATCGTTTCACACACACACATGCTTTCCCATTTTCTAAATCCTCCACTTGTTGTTTGCATGTATGATCATTCACTCTTGTTTGCACTCATATCATCATGCATTCAGACTTCTCATTTTTTTAGTCACTTGTCAATCGGCCTGGGCTGCCTTGGCTCGGACCATGCCTTGCCGGGGTAGCACTGCACATTTTGGGAAGCGAGGGCTCTACCTTCACTCTATAAATTGTCCAAGTCTGGCCCAACGCTATCCTCTAGGCTTGCATTGTGCAATTCTTGGAGGCTGTGTTCTTCTAGACCCAGAAACTACGCAATGAAGTTTGCTGGTTGTATGTCATTGTTGACTGAAATTGCGCATTGCCAAGTCTTAGTCCTCAGTAGGCCAGCCTGGACTTTGCATTACATAGTTCCAGTAGTCAGTCAACCTCCTAACTACCCGGATTGTGCTTTCCGCAATTTTGGAAGTCAGTCTCTCGACCTCCTAGGGGAAATTGCGCAACCTTCACACTCAATCATACATGTATGTTGCAAGTCAGTTCTCAATTTTGATTTGGTTTTCGACTGATATATTGCTTGACATGAGTGTTTCTATTTCTTCAGGCATCATAGGTGTTTTTCTATCTCTCAGCATCATAAGTCAAATGGCTTCTACGAGATCAGAGTCAAACACATTGTTAAGAGCGCAGCTGGGGATGCAATCGATCAAGTGTCTATAAACTTGCCTATCCCTGAAGACATCAAGTTGTTCATGGACAAGGATATCAAGATCAATGGAAACTGCATCACAGTGAGTAGCACCATGAAGAGCAGCAGAGGGTAGCATAGCTACACACAACAAATGTAAGAGGAAGGTTGTTGAAAGCACAGAGGGAGAGCAAAGCTGCAAATTCAAAGTAGATCCACTCATGATGAAAGCAGCTTTGGAGATTGAAGCTATGAGGTGACGACATGAAATGAAGGTTGCACGAAGGCAGAGAACTGAATAGAGAAGGAGTTGCATGTGCTAAAGCAGTAACTCAAGGAAGAACAAGAGCTACATAGAAAAGAGAGTGAGTTACAGTAGGAAAAATTACAACAGGGGGAACAACATGTAGAGAGCGATGAAACTACACCCGTACAAGCTATGGATCCATCCGAGTATTTAGGACGGAGTAGACAAGGTGAACATTGTTGATGATCACATACAAGGGAATTCAACAACATGCATGTCATTGTGTGCATGGAAAAAGTGAAGGTGTTTATCTCTTGTATTCTGTAAAGGCAACATGTCGCTCTTGAACATGACACTCATTTGTTTCTTGTGTTGGGTTTGGGACATCCTCACTAGATCACATTCCTTCATGGGTTTGGTGAATCCATTTTGCCTCTCATCTAATTATACCATTCTCTCATCATAACCTTTGATCCTATGTTGAGTGAACTTTTGATCAGTGGTTGTCATTAATGTCAACCCAAGTAGCACCAAGCGCTACCTTGATCTTTCATGGGAATTTTAACTTGACAAATTACTCTATTCTGAGTGAAGGATCTTCTAGATGGATTCTACTCATCGATATTTTTTCATCTATATATGGCATACCACATAATTCTTCACGGTTTGAGAGGGTATTCATGTTTGAAGATAGTAAGGCTAGTTAGTGGGCTAAAACCGTATGGGATTTTGTCATGGAACTCATAATTGGTTGTGGTCATTGAATAGTCAATAATTAATAATGGTTTTTTTGCTCCTAAAATCACTCCAACGATCACATCTTGAGGACCTTCTGAACTCAAGACATTCATATAAATAGTGACCCTCATATCCTCCTCTAGTAGGGATTTTGTGGCTTCAAATAGGTCATCGTCAAAGTTTCGCAATAACTTTCGTTCTATGAAGCATCAAAAGCTGAAATTAAAACCCCTTTGAGTCGAAACCTTGATGACTGCGTGACTGAATTTCATGTCTTGGTTCACAATATTTTTGGAGGTATGATATGCAGAAGTTAGGGATTTTCTAGGCTCCCGAAATTCATGTCAAACAAGGTCGAAGGTCACAACAGTGACACATGGCACTTCATCCAAGTTCTCTCTACTAAATTAGTCTATAATCAAGTCATCATGTGAGATTGGGCATAACTCTTTGTTGAACAATTCAATCTTGATCACACTTGTGGGGTTGGAAAGAGGACTTAGAGGGCTACCACGAGACCAAATTGCAAAACCTCGAGATCCGAAAGTACTTACATACAAAAAATTCAATATCGAGCTCCTAAAAGGCTAGAAAAGTCATGCATTCAAGGATCACTGCAGTAAGGACCACACATCAATAGTGAAGGGTCTGTTTTGGATAGAGACTTGCATAGAGTCTAGGCCTATATCAAGGGTGGGAATATTTGTTTACTGGTGCAACAAGTCAACAACAAAAGTGGCAAGCAGACTTCAGGTACATGTTTTAATTTTAATTTGTATTTATTTATTATTATGAACTTACATGTGTTTTCCAGATAGAGGTAAGTTAAAGGGTGGTTTTTTTTGTTTTGGGATTGGTTTTGCCGAGAAAATTTTGTATGCAGGTAGAAGAAGATTCAAGTACAACATCAAGCAATAATTCAAGAGTGGAAGTATCAAATCAAAGGAATCATTCTAGTGGGACATCCTTGATGCCATGAAAACCATCTAGATATCATGAAGTATTGTTAATGCCAAGAGTCATCATTGTAAACTTGTAAACAAGTCATTTGTAAAAGAGTAATCATTGTAAAGTTGTAAAAGAGTCATCATTGTAAAGATTGTAAAAGAGTCATTCTGCCTAGAGTCAAAGATCCAGTGTTGGGAGGTATAGGAGTCACTATTGGGATGATGTCATGGTTGGGTTGTAGTTCATAGAGTGGTTGGGTATTTGATCAAGTACACGAAAATCATTGTACATATTATTGTATCATGGATTGTTTTCCCTAGTTTGAAATCCACAGTCTTGGCTTATTTTAGTCTAATTATAGGATGGCAGGGAGGTGCTAGGTAGGTGTATGAAGTCTCATATAGGTTGGGGCGTGTGAACACTTCAAGGTGGTACGGTGGTTCTAGGGCGAGTTGTGGCTCTCTAGGGTGTTGGGGCATCCATTCAATTGATTACTAAAGAAACGAGGTCATTGTGGTGTGCCTCTAGTGGGAGCTGGAGAAGAATTATTTTCTAGAATTATAGTAAGTTGTTTCTTTCATTTTAGTTGGGGCCAAAGATTAAAGAATTTATTATAAAAGCGTTTGGTGGTTTTGACCTAGAGGGGGTTTTCCATGAAAAAATCTTGAGCCTACTGTGTTATTTTATTTACTATTATTACTGCATAAACATTAATAATAATTGATGATAGAATAATGCTATGGAAATATTTAAAAGTGTTATTTCTAGGAATACTTATTCACCCACCCTCTTAGTATTTCTAACATCAACTGCTACCAAAATCTGGATTCCTGTCGTCATTATGTTCAACATAAGTCCTATTTGCGGTTCTTTAACACTTATACACTCTATGACATTATGTCACAGTCTTGGATCACACTTATCTACTCTACTATATCCTTTTTTTCATGTGGATGATATGGGATTCCTTATGACCTTCCTACAATGGATCACTTCCTATTAACTTTAGCTCATTATTCAGGAAGATGATCTAGAAACTCCCTTCCAGTACCTTAGATCTTGCATGCATCAATGTCAAGTTCTTTGCATTCGACAACATGTTTACATCATTGACCTTAGATCAGATGATTGTGTTCAACTTCAGCTTCATTATTCACATTTTTGGATTATGCTTATTGTACCTTTAGAGCCATAGTCATTATTGGTGGTTTCTCTTGTGCCTCTTAATAGTTTAAATGATTGAGTAGTAATTAGGTGGTTTTCTATCATTTTTTACTTCGACACATCTGTTCACACCATTAGACTTCGTACATTGATCGGGTCGAGATAGGAGCACAAGACCATGGATTTAGTTTGATAAAGTCTAGATTGCATGGAGTGAAGAGTCATTCATGATTGTACACATGTTTCCTCTAGATGGATGGCTGCGACCATACTGTGGGTCCATATTCATAATATTTTTCTCAGAAGTCTACAACCATACTGAGGATCTTTGCACATGATCTCTCCTATTCAGATGCGTGCATCCATATCGCAGATACAAGTATTATTAGATGCCTATTTATGTACTGTTGGCTTGTTGGGGCCTAAACATGTTTAGAGGTGATTTAGCCAAACAAATTCCGGTACTACTGGCCCTTTAAGCAATAGTCCACGCAGCGTGGATCGAGGTCTCACCTGAAGTAGTATGGGAGGGTGCTAGAACTAGGTTTCCACACCTTGGAGATGTCTAATGGTTTTCAAGTGGTCCGCGTTTGCTCACGTTGCTACACGCACTTCCCTATACCTCACAGCCTGAGTTGTTGCCTTCGTGCAACCTTGCTCAGGGGCCGAACAGTGTTATTACCCAAGTCCTTACCAGTAACCCAATATTAGTTGATTAACTTAGGTTATTCACATGTGTAGAGTATACTTAGCAATATAAATCATTCACACAAGTGCACTGTTGAGGGCCCCGAAATCGGGTCAACAACAAGGGGGATACCCACCCGGTCGGGAACCTGGTTGGCGGCTCCTTGCCCGTTTGGTGTAGTGGGTCCGACTGGGGATAATGGGACCAGCTTCCCAATCTAAAAGATGTGTGTGTGTGTGTAGATTTTGACGATGCTAATCTAAACGTAATTTTAAGCTAATTTAATTCTAGACTCTAAACTGACTCTATGCTACTGTAATCTAACAAAAAAACAGCACATCTAATCTATCCTAACCCAGGGTAAAATTCTTTCATTATGCGATCTAAAAAGATTTCATACAACAACTGGTAATAAAGATCATTTAGCTATCATAAGAATATAAATCAATTAAGATAAACCATTCTACATAAGAAGTTAGGCAGGACAGTTGTGAACAACATATCGCATAATAAGTTATTCATGTGTCAAGCACAAACAAATGACTCCACCGTACAAAAGTGCCAAATGGTAACCCACACATTCATACATTAACATATAAACAACTCAGCTGTATATTACTCTAAGAATATGAGCAGAAATTAATCAAGAGATAAAAGTACCATTTATGACTGATTTCACTCACAAACTTCAAGCAATAATGATTTATCTCTACTTACTTCTAACATCTACTAATAGTACAAAAGTGCAACATCAGTAGCAGACATTAAAATGTAAACATAAATAAATCTCGATCCATCCATTCATCAAAAACCCCCTCCGAGGGTGCAAAAGTGCATGTTCTGAGGACAAGTTTTTTGACAAATTTCCGGACCCTTCTCCAAATGCCATGAGAAGGGTTAAATACTACTAACTAACTAATCTTAATTACACAAATTTAGGAAACGGCTTCAAATGACCGCCCTTTTACTAAAACAAATTTATTTCTAAAAATTGAATCTAATTTCTAACCGTTTCTGTATCTGCTCCTTAGTGCTGTAAGCAATGAAAGGTTCGCCTGGAAAGAGTCGACTGGTTGTCTTTTCCTTTTTCTCGAGTGATAAAAGTAGAAATAACAAAAGCTGGCACCTCTTTCTCACAAACTAGAAGATATTTTTGAAAATCTTCCTCTGGCTGGGTGTTTTTGCTGTGTGTATACTTAGTATAACCCAGATTTCTTTCAAACTGATTATGTTGTTGCTATTTCAGTTTCCGGCCGTGCGAATGACTCAATGAGTTAGGGATTCCGTCGCCTGAACAATCTTATGTATTGAAAATTGCTTCCGTTCTTTGTTCCAGGCTTTTCTAAAGCATCATCCTTTTTTGGCGTTTTTCTTTTTGCTTTATCCAATATGAGCTTCAGGATCTTTTGAAAACATGCTGCTTTTGTTCGCCTTTGACTCTGAGTCTTGGATAGTCTATTTTCATCAGTGCCTGTTGAGTGATACTCTGGAATCCGCGGCCCTGCTGCATGTGGCATTCATCTGCGAAGGCATCTCCTCTCTGTTCTTCTAGTATTGGTGCTTTCCCCTTTTCCTTGGATGTTTCCTGCATATAGATTTATATTAGTTGCTGCCTTGCAGTTCACGCAAAGGAAAAGAGAATTAACAAAAAGATTGACATGAAAGCTTTAAGTTCTAATGAATGCATAATCATGACACTCATAATGACTTGACTCTTCGAAAAACGCAGCACAATCATCTTTGGATACTCAGGCGTGCGATCATTAATTTCCCTTAAGGTGCGTGCTCAATTTTGGGTTTACAGATCATGGCGAAGAAACTTTGCGATGAGTGGATTCTGCGATTTGCATCGCAGCAATTAATAGTCTCATTCGTGGCAGATCACAAATCGCAAAATCGCAGTTTGTAGGATCGCAGATCGCAAATCGCAATATCGCAATTTTCATTTGTTCATTGTGTGCTGCTTTTGCGACGTTGCGATATGCGACGTCGCATATCGGCCGTCGGCGATTCCTTTTTGTTTTCTTTTAAGGGTGCTTTCAAAATATACGATGCGATGAATTTCACATCGCTTCTTTGCAGCTTATTTACGCGCATAGGAAAACGCTTCACTCTCTCTTTGCGATGCGATATAGCTTTTAGGGAGTTAAATACAAAAAAATTGATAAAAATATTTTTGGGATTTTTTGTTAAGGGTCCCCCTTTGCTTGATGTTATTGCTAATATCAAACAAAGAGGGGGTTTGTTGGTGACCACAACAATGGCGATTCACTGTGAAGAACCAGTTATCTCTGCTTTTCTATTGACATTTCCACTTCCGAAACAAAAAAAAAATTCATATGTCTAAATTTTGTTATGGACAGATAGAGTAGATTACCCCTTATCCTGTCAATGATACTTCGTCTCAACCCTTCTTTTATTCCAAATGTCTGCTTCCTTAGGCTTATTTCTTGCATTCATACCAGACATTACTTGGTCCCTTTTTTTTTTAAAGATAAAATAAGGTCTTCTCTGCGTACTGGCTTTAAAATATGCTCATTTGTCGTAGGTAGAGCCTCTACTGCCCGCAAGCATCCATAGCCTCGACAGGGTTACCATGTTATCCAGCAATGATCATTTTTCCTGCTTGAAGTTATTTGCAACATTTCAAAAAAAAAATCCTTTTTGACACTTTTTCCTTTTTTACTCTCTAAAGAACAATGTCTTGGTTTGGTGGCCAAATTATGACACAGTCATTCACTTAATTTACACTTTTGCTGAACAAGCTGGCTCGTGATGAGACCCCTTGTCTTTCGATTGCAACAATCTTGAGTCGTTGCCCTGTTTTGATAGACAGTTTTGGCAAAGTCAGCAAGTTATAATATCTGTGATCATGATAAGCCGGCTCGTGATGAGACCTCTTATTCTTTGAGATATAGTGTTTTCTCGGATTGTTTCTCTGAATGCTGTAGTTTCTTTTAGCAGGGAGGAAGTCACTGTTTTTCCTTAAGAAAGCTCTGGACGACAATAATGGCATTTGAAAACAACAGCTTTACAGAGAATATTTATTTTATTATTGATGATACCTTTCATTGTGCTGGCATAAAACAATTTTTTACCAAAGGTTGATTTCATCAATGTTTTTTGAGAGGTTGAAACTAATATCATATTCAGGTTAAGGTTAACTATATTTGTCAATAATAAAAATCAGATTTTTCGAAAAGTTTTGCTATTTGTACAAGTGAAATCAAAATCTGATAGAGAGTTAGTGTGCTCTTTCATGAATCTTTTTAAATGATCATTTACAACTGGTTTTATTTATAAGAAAGAGAAAAACAAAATAAAAGAAACTAAAACTATCCTACAAAAAATAGAAGAGTGATCTTCTATGGAAAATACATTTTAAGAATCTGTCCATTCACAGGCAAAGAATCTCTTCTACCTGCCAAATCCTGCAACACAAACGTCGATGGGCCTATGACTTCTACAATCTGAAAAGGACCAAGCCATAGCTTCTGAAATTTCGTATGTTTTCCCTTTTCTTCATGAGCCTTATCCCATTTCAAAACTAAATCTCCCATCTGAAAGTTCTTTCTGGTTATGATGGCTGAGTCAAAAGAGGATTTTATTAGCGCTTGGTGGTGAGCATGGGTTTTCTTAGTTTGTTCTCGGCGTTCTTCTAGTTTGATTATCTCCATTTGTCTCAATTGCAAAGAGGAAGTAGATACTTCATCGATGTGTTGTACTAGAGACAAAGAGGGAATGACTAAGTGAGTTGGAAGAACCACTTCTTTCCCATAAACTAAATTAAAGGGAGAAGTGCCGATTGAAGCTTTCTTTGTGATTCTATCTGCCCATAGAGCATTTACCAGTGCTTTGTGCCAATTCTTTTGGTTTTGGTCGACTGTTCTTTTGATAATCCTGATTAGGTTTTTGTTTGTTGATTCAGCCAACCCATTACCTTGCGGATAGTAATTGGCAGAATATTTCAGTTTGAACCCTCTTTTTAGTGCAAACTCAGTCATTTCATTTCCAGAAAAGTATGATGCATTATCAAACATTAAGGCCGTTGGCAATCCAAACCTAGTGATGATAAATTGATCTATGAATTCAATAACGTTTTCAGAATTAACTGTCTTGAGAGGAACTGCTTCTACCCATTTCGTAAAATAATTTGTTTCCGTGAGGATATACCTATGCTGCTTAGAAGAGTGAGGAACGATCTCACCTATTATGTCCAAGCCCCATTGGTTGAATGGTTGCTCGATGTTAACCAGCTGTAGTGGCATGGAGGATTTCCTTTGTTTCCCTGCAGCAGTCTGGCAGATTTGGCATTTCCTTACGTAATTGTATGAGTCTTTGAACAGCGTGGGCCAATAATATCCTGCACGTAAGATCTTATGCGCAGTAGCTTCTCCAGCATAGTGTCCACCTGCTGGTCCATCGTGGAGTTCCTGAAAAACCTTTTCGGCTTCAGTTTTCTCAAGACACCTAAGAAGTATAGAATCATAATTCCTTTTAAACAGAACATCATTTATGAGCTGGTATTGTTTAGCTTTCAACCTCAGAGCTCTTTTCTTGGTGTGATCCAGGTGTGATGGAGCATACCCGTTCTTAAGATAATAAATGGTGTCCGCATATAATGATTCTGCGTCGTTTAGGCTTACCTCATACATGTGTACCTCTTCAGATGAGTTCTCAGGAATTTGCGACGCTCCAGCTAACATCTTGCAGAAGCCTTGACCCCTTATGATGTTTGCTAGTTTGATCTCAAGATCGTATTCTTGTAGAGCGGTAATCAAATTTGCTCTCTTTTCGCCCACATCCTTCTGTACCAAAAGGTTTCTTACCGCTGGAAACAGTACTACGACTTTGGTATGGGCTTTAAGTAAGAAAGGTCTGAAATATTTGATCGCTTTGAAAATGGCATATGCTTGTTTCTCCACGTCTGAATAATTGAGTTCAGCACCTTGTAAGTTCGAGCTAAAGAATGCGATTGGAGCTTCCGCCTTCTCTTGATTTACTTGAGTCAAAATCGCGGCATAAGATTTCTTTGAGGCAAAAGTGTATAAGATGAAAGATTCTGAAAAATTTGGGGTAGCTAAAGATGGAGCGTTGATGATAGCTTGTTTGATCAAGTTGAATGCTTCGTGCTCATCTTGACCCCATTTAAAATTTGAATTATTTTTTATCATATTTTGTAAGGGAGAAATAATTCGTAAAAAATCCGGGACAAATCTTTTTACAAAATTGATCTCTCCAAGGAAAGATTGCATGGCCTTTTTGTTATGGGGTATGGATATTTCGGAAATTTCTTTGATTCTGTCAGGTTCAATGTGAATACCAGATTTCGACACTATGAATCCAAGCAATTTCCCTTCACTTAATGCGAAAAAATATTTCTTTGGGTTAAGTGAAATACCATACCTTAAGCATCTTTGAAAGATTTGTTTCAAATCTTTGAGATAGTCACTTCTCTTCTTGGAGTACACTGTTATATCATCCAGGTAAATCACTATCGATTTATTGACTAAACCTTTAAACGCGATGTCCATGGCTCTCTGAAAGGTAGCGCCGGCATTGATCAGACCAAATGGCATCTTCCGATATGCGTATGTGCCCCATTTGGTTCGAAATGTGGTTTTCAACTGATCATCGGGATGTACCAGAATTTGATTGTATCCTGTTTGACGATAATTTCAGAATCTCCAGAAACTTGAAGATACTTAACATTCAACCCAATTTCTTTGTATAGGCCTTGCACCAAGGCTTCGTACTCCGCTGTATTGTTTGTGCAATCGAACTCAAGTCTGCATGTAAGCATGATCGTGTTCCCATCTGGGTTAATCAGAACGCATCCTGCTCCTGCTCTCTCGTTAGACTTAGAGCCATCAAAATATAATTTCCAAAATAAAGACGTATTTACAGAGTTATCTAAAAAATCAAAACACTTTGAATCATCAGTTTGGGAAAAATTTTCAACTTGGGACACAACTGAATTTTCTAAGTAAGGTGAAGTGTGAGCATTGAAATTGCCGAGGAAAGAATCTACCGAGTAATTGCCTATGATACTACTATTGTATGCTATTGCTTCGTTATCTCCTTCCAATTCTGTCACTATGTACTTTTGGTGCAATTCTCGTTCAACCTTTATTTGATTGGGTTTACCGTTGTAGGGTAACCACATGTGCGACCAGTCGGTTGAGAAATATCCGTGGAGTTTCTCGGACCAATCCCTGCTAAGAATTAAACCATAGAATTCAGGGATATCAGCTACTAGAATGTCGATAACCTGACATACTTTCGGGTTAGATGACAATCTTATGGTCACCTGGTTAAGTTCACCAATCACTTCGACTTGAGATCGATCAAGTTGAACTATGCGTACTGCGGATTTCTGAGGTTGAACATTCAATTTGGCACATATTGATCTGGGTAGAATATTCGTTGAAGCACCAGAATCAATCAAGCAATTGTGTACGTTTTTATTGAAAATTTCATAAGTGAGAAGAAAAGGAGGGGTATGGGATCTTGACCTTCCTCCAATCAAAGCAATGTCATTCGGATCAATCTTATTGATCATGTTGGTTGGAGGTCTTCCCATGTTGTGGGAAGCTACAGCTGTAGGTAAAGATGTAGTAGGCACGACATGTAATTCTTTCATCATTATTTTCTGTTGATGTTTCAATTTGCTCAATTCATAAAGAGTGATATTAGCCCTAGTCTTTTTCACGTCATCGATAATGTTATACTCCATTTCATCCGACACTATCAGTGTTCTTGATGGAGGTGCTTGATCTGATTGGACTGGGCTAAATTGGGTCGCTCTAGTAGTTGTTTTCTTTGTTGCGACCTTATCTTTCGTTGCAGGGCTTGCGCCCTTCTGTTTAGGGGTAGTTTGGGGAGGATCAAGTTGATTTTTGCTTCGTGTGCTAACCGGAAATGCTTCTTGATCCTCTTCTTGTGGGAGGATGAAATCCCACATTCCTTGTAGTTCCACCACTTCTTCATCATCGGTCTGCCCTTCAGTGGTATTCTCTTCTTCTTCTTCTTCCTCAGATTCGATGTTTGAGACAGCATTGGGTGGTTTCACCTCCATGGGAAGGTTTCTTTTAAAAGATCTGTAGGGCTTTTTTGAAGATGTTTCAGCTACTTGTTTTCTTATATCAATCATCTCGTTGGACATGGCCTTTAACACCTTTTGTAATCCTTCCATATCGAAAGGATCCTTCGTTTTCTTCTTCTTGGTGTCTTCTTTGAAAGAGATCTTCTTAGATTTGCGTTCTTCTATTGTAGATCTCTTTTCTAGGGCAACTACGCGTTTTTCTACTGCTAACACCTCAGTTAAGTTTTCGACTAAGGTCGTCTTGTTTGCCCTATCTATGAAGATAGCCAAGTTTGATGGTAAGGCTATGATGTACCATTCACATCTTACTTCCTCGCTGGGTTGAGAAGCAGCGGGAATTTTGTTGAGGATCTTATTGAACCGTAAATTGAAATCTTTAATGGGTTCTCTAGCCTCAGCTTTAAGATTAGATAGGTCATTGATCAATGTCGTTGTTGATCTGTCATCGCCAAACTAGGTGAGGAATTGATTTTGAAAAATGTCCCAACTTGTGATGGACCCAGAAGGTAACGAAAAGTACCATGACCCGGCTGTTCCTTGCATTGTGTAAGGAAAAAGTCGGACGACAGCATCTTCGTTAGTAACTCTGTTGAGATTAACAGAAAGCATGAAATTATTGATATGCTCTTCAGCTAGCATGCCTGATTTTGGATTGAATTTAGGTAGCCACTTCTCAGGATGGGTCGGTATTGGGCTCAGGGGTGGAGGCATTAAAACCGCCCCAGGATTATTCCATGGAGACTAGGCCATCGTTGAGCCGCTAGTTAATGAGAGTGCAGAAGATGGTCCCTGATGCTGAGAAGATGAAGGTATTATGGTCTTTGATGATTGAAGAGGAAGTGTTGTGGAAGATGGATGAGTGATTTGGGATGAGGATGTGGGTGGTTGACTTCGCGGTGAGGGTGTTGAAATGGACAAAGTAGATGAAAGAGTCTCTCGGTCAGACTCTAGTGGTGCTTTCCTTGCTCTTTTCCTAGTAGGGAGAGGGAGTTCACTTGGTTGAATACCAAATTTTTCACTCTTCAATCTGGTCAGAGGATGAGCAGGATTGTACTGCGAAGTCACGCTGCTATTAGATTTATCAGACCTATGAGAAAAAATAGAGAATCCCTGGAGTTGACGAATCAAAGTTTGAATTTCAGGGGGTTCAATAATGAGTTGGTCTGATATATTAGAGTAGGTAGCAGTGGTGGATACTCGAGCGACTTCTAAATCCGGGTTTAACCGTACTAGAGAAGTCGAAGGAGTTGATGAGGGTGATTTACTCTCAGAATGGCATTTAGATTTTGACTTGGCTGCCATTCATAGTTCGGGCCCTCCTTCTAGCGCCAAATATGTTGAGGGCCCCGAAATCGGGTCAACAACAAGGGGGATACCCACCCGGTCGGGAACCTGGTTGGCGGGTCCTTGCCCGTTTGGTGTAGTGGGTCCGACTGGGGATAATGGGACTAGCTTCCCAATCTAAAAGATGTGTGTGTGTGTGTAGATTTTGACGATGCTAATCTAAAGGTAATTTTAAGCTAATTTAATTCTAGACTCTAAACTAACTCTATGCTACTGTAATCTAACAAAAAAACAGCACATCTAATCTATACTAACCCGGGGTAAAATTCTTTCATTATGCGATCTAAAAAGATTTCATACAACAACTGGTAATAAAGATCATTCAGCTATCATAAGAATATAAATCAATTAAGATAAACCATTCTGCATAAGAAGTTAGGCAGGACAGTTGTGAACAGCATATTGCATAATCAGTTATTCATATGTCAAGCACAAACAAATGACTCCTCCGTACAAAAGTGCCAAATGGTAACCCACACATTCATACATTAACATATAAACAACTCAGCTGTATATCACTCTAAGAATATGAGCAGAAATTAATCAAGAGATAAAAGTACCATTTATGACTGATTTCACTCACAAACTTCAAGCAATAATGATTTATCTCTACTTACTTCTAACATCTACAAAGAGTATAGAAGTGAAACATCAGTAGCGGACATCAAAATGTAAACATAAATAAATCTTGATCCATCCATTCATCAAAAAACCCTCCGAGGGTGCAAAAGTGCATGTTCTGAGGACAAGTTTTTTGACAAATTTCCGGACCCTTCTCCAAATGCCATGAGAAGGGTTAAATACTACTAACTAACTAATCTTAATTACACAAATTTAGGAAACGACTTCAAATGACCGCCCTTTTACTAAAACAAATTTATTTCTAAAAATTGAATCTAATTTCTAACCGTCTCTGTATCTGCTCCTTAGTGCTGTAAGCAATGCAAGGTTCACCTGGAAAGAGTCGGTTGGTTGTCTTTTCCTTTTGCTCGAGCGATAAAAGTAGAAATAACAAAATCTCGCACCTCTTTCTGACAAACTAGAAGATATTTTTGAAAATCTTCCTCTGGCTGGGTGTTTTTGCTGTGTGTATACTTAGTATAACCCAGATTTCTTTCAAACTGATTGTGTTGTTGCTATTTCGGTTTCTGGCCGTGTGAATGACTCAATGAGTTAGGTATTTCGTCGCCTGAACAACCTTACGTATTGAAAATTGCTTCCGTTCTTTGTTCTAGGCTTTTCTGAAGCATCATCCTTTTTTGGCGTTTTTCTTTTTGCTTTATCCAATCTGAGCTTCAGGATCTTTTGCAAACATGTTGCTTTTGTGCGCCTTTGACTTTGAGTCTTGTATAGTCTATTTTCATCAGTGCCTGTTGAGTGATACTCTGGAATCCGCGGCCCTGCTGCATGCGGCATTCATCTGCGAAGGCATCTCCTCTCTGTTCTTCTAGTATTGGCGCTTTCCCCTTTTCCTTGGATGTTTCCTGCATATAGATTTATATTAGTTGTTGCCTTGCAGTTCACGCAAAGGAAAAGAGAATTGACAGAAAGATTGACATGAAAGCTTTAAGTTCTAATGAATGCATAATCATGACACTCATAATGACTTGACTCTTTGAAAAACGCAACACAATCATCTTTGGATACTCAGGCGTGCGATCATTAATTTCCCTTAAGGTGTGTGCTCAATTTTGGGTTTACAGATCATGCCGAAGAAACTTTACGATGAGTGGATTCTGCGATTCGCATCGCAGCAATTAATAGTCTCATTCGTCGCAGATCACAAATTGCAAAATCGCAGTTTGTAGGATTGCAGATCGCAAATCGCAATATCGCAATTTTCATTTGTTCATTGTGTGATGCTTTTGCGACGTTGCGATATGCGACGTCGCATATCGGCTGTCGGCGATTCCTTTTTGTTTTCTTTTAAGGGCGCTTTCAAAATATGCGACGCGATGAATTTCGCATCGCTTCTTTGCAGCTTATTTACGCGCATAGGAAAACACTTCACTCTCCCTTTGCGATGCGATATAGCTTTTAGGGAGTTAAATACAAAAATTTTGATAAAAATATTTTTGGGATTTTTTGTTAAGGGTCCCCCTTTGCTTGATGTTATTGCTAATATCAAACAAAGATGGGGTTTGTTGGTGACCACAACATGCACGCAGTAAATAAACAATACATTAATAATTGGTATCGAACATGTAATAACTCCAAAATGGATACACGAAGTTCAGATCAAACTTCTCTTTATTATGATCCAGACTTAAACAAGAATGCAACAAATTACAGAGATAACCATAAACATAAATATTCAGTGGAAATAATACTTCATTTCATTAATGTAAAATACTGACATATGCTTACAAACAATAATGGAAATAAACCAGCTAGGGCGATTGTAACTTATCTCTGAGAAGAGATGTGGTGGCTACATGCCTCTGAACTGTTCTGAACTATGTTACAATGAGGCTCGAAGGCCTATTTATTGTTGAGAAACAATGGAAAACCCTTCACATCCCAAAACCTAACCCTAGAAGATGAAACGCCAAGTTGTGGGCCCCGTTTGGGTAAATTGGTACATCAATTTCCCGGGGTCGTAACTTTGGCATACGATCTTCGTTTGACGTGTACAATAGCTTGTTGGAAAGATCTATCCAAGCACTACCACTTTGGGAAGGAAACATTCGTCCATGGACCCATGTTGCCCCCAGATTTCCCAAAAACCGTCATTTAGGGCCTCAAAACGGCTCCGAAAGTTCAGGACCCGAAAAAACTGCTAAAAATAGTAAACTGTGCTACAATTTAGGAAACTGAAAAAGCTGAAAGAGACAGTTGTGAGGGTCCAAATGGGATAGGTGGGTGGCCACCAACATCCACTTGGATCATTCCTCCTCCCTTAGGAAGAAATGGTCCCCATTGTGTTGAGTTCCTCCCCGAGATGAGGAAGCTTTTGCTGATATGGGTCTTTGGTGAGCTGTTCTACAATCTATGATGTGTCCAGAAATGGTGGGAAGCATGGTTGACGACGGTCCACATTGAACACTTGGTGCAAGCAAGGGAATGGCGTAATGTTGTGCTTCAAAGCATTGTTTCCCATAGCCTTGGTACTGGTGTAAGGACCACGTCAGAGTGGTCTGAGTTTCTGATGGTATCTGGTAAGGCGTTCTCTTTGCAGATGTAACCAAACTTTGTCACCCACTTGAAACTTTTGTGGTACCCCTGTGGGTGAGGAGAAGTTGTTCTTGTGTTCTATCATGCCTGTATCCCTTTACTGTTGCTTCTGCTACGTGGAGGAACCCTTTGCGGGGGTCATGGATGTAGAAACGATATTCCCCTTACTTTGGGAGTGAACCAGATAGAAAATGAATTTCCTAGTGTGGGAGATGAGCTTGCTACCTTTCTTGGTAGTGATCAAAGAGGTGGCGGTAGGTGGGGCTACCCCCAGTATCTTATATAATGAATTATCCAAAGAAATAATGATAGCGCGATGCCTTGACTCATACACAGCATGTCGACTCCACAAGTATGGTTGGCCTAATAGTACATCGCAAACATCCAGAGGTGTAACATCACACAATATCTCATCTGTGAAGGGCTTGATGCTGTAGGGAAGGCGACACTGCTGGCGAACTTTGAGATCTCATCCTTCGTGAAGCCACCCAATACTGTACGGCTGCGAGTGTGGTGTAGTCGGTAGGCCCAACCGCTTCATGACCTCTACTGAAATGAGGTTCTTTTGGCTACCACTGTCAACAATGAATTGCAGCAACGAACCCTTCACCCACATCTATGAGTGGTAAAGACACTCCTCCTCCTCTGGTTCTTCGGGCTCATTTTTCTGGATCTTAGCGGTGGCAATAGTGGCGCTGGGATCCGCATCAATGATCTGCTTCCCTTTGCCATTCCCCTTGTCAGGTTCTGACTCAGGGTCGGAACATGCATCTGATTCAGAAGCCTTCAACTCGGCCATCAATGACTGATTGGTCCAACACTCACTTGTGTTATGAGTGGGACTCTTGTGGAACTCAAACCAATTTCATGTGTCCTTCTTCGACTTCATGGTGTTCTTCTTTTCTTGCTGCTTCAACGAGTTGTCTTAGGTCACCCCGCCTTGGCTTTGTCCTTTGGGATTCAGATTTGCAGATCCAAAGTCTCGATTCTTCTGTTTGAACTTTTGCTCGATTTTGACAGTGTATCGATACGCCGTGCCGAGCGAGGAGATATTCAGGAACTCCATCTCTTCCTGGATGTATCTGTGTAGGCAGCCACAATATTTAAGTACCAGATGCAGCTCAGAATCTTTGATACCCAACTGTGTGCGAAGGGTGTGAAAAATGCTTGTGAACTCCAGCACATCTTGGTCCCGTCCCTGCCGCAGTGTGGTCCATTTGTTGTATTTGTCCTCATAGCTTTTGACAGGGTAGTACTGCTCCTTGATGGCATCCAAGAATGAATGCCAAGTGTCCGCGGCTAAAAATAGTGAGCCTGTGCTTTCATCCTTCTGCTCGTATTAGGTTTCCCACCAGTCCTTGACGTGGTGGGCTACTTTGAGAAGAGCGAAAACAATCTTTTCCTGACTCGAAAACTCATAAACAGAGAAATATCCTTCTAGCAGATTTAACCATTTATCTACGGAATCTGCGTCTATTTGACCCTCGAATATGGGGATTTCAAAATTAACTTGTACCTTAAAGGGCGTGGCATTTCCAGAGTAGCTACTGGAAGCCAATGCGTCACTTCTGGGTAGCCGCTGAAGGATCTGCGCAAAGTTATCCATCATCGCGTTCCTTTGCCACTCGAGGGCTTCTTCGAGAAAGATTTTGATAGGATCTCCCACCCCCTCATCTTTCTTCTCATCTGCCATGAGAGGCCATCGAGATTTGCGAGGCTGGTATCACAAAGGTTTGACCAGTGCAAGCCCTAACTCCTTATATCCCAACCTCGTTGGGGACATGCAAAGAAAAACAGAGAAAAAGCAGACCGCTCTGATACTACTGATCTAGAATTAAACAAGAACGAAACAAATTACAGAGATAACCATAAACAGAGATATGCAACGGAAATAATACTTCATTTCATTAATGTAAAATACTGAAATATGCTTACAAACAGTAATAGAAATAAACTAGCTAAGGCGATGGTAGCTTATCTCTGAGAAGAGATGTGGTGGCTACATGCCTCCGAACTGTTCTGAACTGTGTTACAATGAGGCTCGAAGGCCTATTTATTGTTGAGAAACAATGGAAAACCCTTCACATCCCAAAACCTAACCCTAGAATATGAAACGCCAAGCTGTGGGCCCCGTTTGGGTAAATTGGTACATCAATTTCCCGAGGCCGTAACTTTGGCATATGATCTCCATTTGACGTGTACAATAGCTTGTTGGAAAGATCTATCCAAGCACTACCACTTGGGGAATGGAAAAATCAGTCTGTGGACCCATGTTGCCCCCATATTTCCCAAGAAACGTCATTTAGGGCCTCAAAATGGCTCCGGAAGTTCAGGACCCAAAAAAACTGCTAAAAATAGTAAACTGTGCTACAATTTAGGAAACTGAAAAAGATAAAAGAGACAGTTGTGGGGGTCCAAATGGGATAGGTGGGTGACCACCATCATCCATTTGGATCATATTATTTCCTTCCTTTGGTTACAGACTCTATTCCGCCTTGTGCACTCAGCTGCGGACTCTACTAGGCCTCTGTGCACTCAGTTGCAGAGCCTCTTCCTACTACTATGACCCAAGACACACTTTGACTCTTCTAATATGCTTCACTATCTCATTCTATCCATTAGGTTTTATCTTCTTCTCTCTTTACAGCTTACAGCCTCGCTCTATTTATACAATCCCATGGTCCACAGACCAAGGGTACACCAACATTACATTCAATCTTAGGGCAGACAACCCTATGAATTTAACATACATTTCACACCCACAATTCACCGAGATTTACAATAATATTACTCAAAACATGGGCTTTGAACCCCAAAACATGTTGTGGGGGGATTCCATGCCCAACAGGCCCCCAAAACAAACTTCATGACTCGCCCTCGAGTCACTCTGTTGGTGCGGTGATCTTGGTGCGAAGCCCCTCCACATGTTCTCATACGATCCTGATGTCGGCAATGCACTGAGCTACTACTTGCTGAACATGCTACATTCGTTCTTCTGAGACCTCTATGGCTCAATTGTTTCCTTACATCTATATCAGCATCTACTGCGTATGCTTATAGTCTCACGCCTTTGTCTGGCTCCTCGGAGCGCGAAGACTATGCTTTTGCCAGCTAGTCAGATAGTAAGCCCCCTCGTGTAGGGCTTCAAGTGGCTACAATTTACTTTTCCTAGGAAGGTTCTCCATTTAGTTTGACCAGTTGGACCACGCCTCCGTCTGTGACCTCCTTAACCACGTATGGTCCCGACCAATGGATTCTGAATTTTCCCGGAAATTTTTCAAAAATTATTGTCATACATCAGTACTAAGTCATTTACCTTGAAGGTGCGTAACTTGATATGGTGGTCGTGCCAGGATTTTTCACGCTGCTTTTGCACCTGCTAATGAAACCTAGCCAAAAACTGTTCTTCCTCAAGTTCTTCCAATTGCACAAGCCTTTCCTCCCAAGCTTCACAGTCTGTCATCCCTGTGAGCACTACTATTCGCAGACTAGGTACGATATATTCCATCAGCATGACAACTTTGATGCCATAAACTAACCAGAAAGGTGTCTGTCCCATTAATTTCTTTCATGCTATCCTATAAGCTAGTACCACGATAGGTACGCGCTGGTCCCAATTGTTTCTCTGCGCGTTGCACACTTTGGTCAGCGCAGTCTCTAGTATTTTGTTGAATGCTTCTACAGTCTCATTGTCTTGTGGGTGGTATGTGTACTTTTATGATGATACACCTGGAATTCTTCTATGAGCACATGATGGTTTCGTTCAGGAAATGTGTTCCGTGATTACTCATTAAGATTTTTGGACAGCCAAATCGGGTCAACTATTTTTCGAATACAAACTTTACAGCCATGGCGGTTGTGCAGTCTTTGACCAGGTGCGCTTCTGCCCATCATTTCATATACTCCATTGCAGTGATGATGTAGCACATGCCTATCTTTCCTTGAAGTTTGATCAGTCCCATAAAGTTGATTACCCATTTTGCAAATGACTGTAGTGTCATTTGTGGATTTAATGGCATCTCGTCCCTCTGCGATGGTTTTCTAGTCCTTTAACATATATTGCAGGCCTTACAGTGCACTTTCGAATCCTGGTGTAGGGTTGGCCACCACAACCCTATGCGGAGAATCTTTTCTGCAGTTCCTTGTCCTACATAGTGTCCTCCTGCAGCACCCCCATGTGCTTCCGCAAGGATTTGATTTCATTCAAATTCCAATACGTATCTGCACAATATCTCATCATTTCCCATTTTGTATAGGTGCCTTGCGATGGCTGAAAAATCCATTGTGCGCACCACCAATTTCTTTTTTCTGTTGGAGAGAGTATTCATTCGGCACAGTCCCTGTTGTCAAAAAATGGATTATATTTGTGAAGTGTCCATCTGTAACATGCACTACAAAGAGTTGTGCATCAAGTAATCCTTCCTCCAAACTAGTAGGTTCCTCGCCCGTCCCAAAGCGCGACAAGAGATCCAATCCTACGTTCATGTGTCTTGGCTTTACTACGACCTAAAAATCATATTTCTGGAATAATAAGAGCCACTTGCATATGTTCCCCCCAACACAGGCTTACTGACCAGGTATTTTGGTGCGAAATGGTCAGTATACATCTTGAAATGTCCTCCGAGCAAATAGTGTCAGTATTTTTGGAGCACGTACACCATTGCCAACCCCTCGTGCTCGGTGGTGGAATATTTCTTATCTACTTTGGACAACCACCAACTTGCAAATGCGATAGGGTGATGCAAGCCTTCCTTTCCCTCCTATGTGAGCACTGATCCCAGCGCGATACATGATGCATCGACATGGACATGAAACTCCACATCCCATTTTTGGAAGACCAGGATTGGAACAGAGGCCAATTTCTCCTTCAGGACATCCAAACTTTTCATGCAATCATCATTCCAGGAAAATGTAACATCCTTTTTCAATAGTTTTTCCATTGGCGCGGTGATTTGAGAATAGCTTTTGATAAAATTTCTGTAGTACCCAGTGTGTCCTAAGGTAGCACACAGTTGTTTAACACTTCGTGGTGCTTCCAAATTTAGAATAATGACATTCTTCGCAGGGTCCAGCATCAGTCCCTGCTTGCAAACCACATGTCCCAACAGGTTTCCAAAGGGAATGAGGAATGTGCACTTCTTAAGGATTAACGCAATCTGGTGTCATCAACAAGTATCCAACATCAGGTTTAAACTTGCTACATGGTGCTTAACTAATCCGAAGACAGTCTAATCATCCAAGTAGACCTCCAAGAATTTGTGGTTCTTTGAACGTGGCAACAATGATGCGAGAAAATATGGTTGATGTGTTCTTCAATCCAAACAGCATAATAGTGTATTGAAATCAGCCCCATTCCATTGTGAAAGTCATTTTTCTCCTGTCTTCTGTCATGATCTTAATCTGGTGGTACCACGAGAACCCATCTGTGAATGAGTATGCTTCTTATCTCCCAACATTGTCCAATACTTCATCTATGAATGATATCGGGAATGGGTCGTGTACACAGGTGTCGTTTTGCTTCCTAAGGTCCACACATATTCTTATTTTGCCCTTCTGCTTCTTCTCTTGTACTACCATAGGACTCACTCAGTCGGATTCTTCCGCTAGCTCAATAACTCCTGCTGTTATCACTTTTTCTAATTCTTCGTGGACCTTTTCCTTATATTTCGGATTCAAGTGGTAAGGCCTCTGCTTAATGGGCTTCGCGTCGGGTTTGAGGGTGATCTTCATCATCCCTAAGTCACCAATGATCCTTTTTAAATCCATAATTTTGGTTGGGAACAAGTCTTGGTATTTACAGAGTAACTCAACGACCTTATCCACCTTGGCATCATCCCAATAATCTCCATGCATTGCATACTTTGGTTCCGACTCTGTTCCAATGTTTACCTATTTCATTTTTAGTGGCGTGGTGATGTCGGGATCCTCAATCAGTGGTCCTCAAATCTTGCGACAACCTTCCATTTCTGGAATTCTAATATTTCATGGGTCCTCATCATCCTCCTCAAATTTTACATTGTAACACTCCAGCGCGCAGCTAAGCCGTGCTGCTCATTCCGGCTGAAGCACTTATATTAGCTATTGGGGTATTTTGAAGATAGCTGCTTTTACTGCTTGTAATGCATCATCAACTGTATCCAACCAACGGTCTTCAAATGTGAAAGTTAACAAAAATCCCTCATGCAAGATATCCCATTTGCTCATACCATGGCGGATCTCTGTCTCAGTATACCAATTCATGGGTATGATATCCAGGGTATGATAGAACAAATGCAGCCATTCAGGTTATGGCTCTTCACCATAGACCTTGGTCCATTTCACAAGGTGTGTACATGGATCATCTTGTCCGTCATACTTATCTGCTAGCTGCATCTGCGGTTTCCCAAATCGTAGGTGCATCATCCTTATGTATCTGTGCCAGTCCTCAAAGCTTCTCTAATGCATACCCCATCACCTTGCGGGCATAGCGCGTAGTGCCCATTTCAGAGCATCGAACTGCTACTGTTCTGGCACTGTGCTTTCAAATTTGTTAAGGAATTCATCCACCTCTATCAACCCGTCATACATAGGCAGATCCCTTACCTCTGTGGTCATGCAGCATAGTGATTTTACCATCATGTTGTAATTGAGCGTGGTTACCTCATGTAATCAGTTCTGCCATCATTCTATTTCGTCATCCGAATTTGATGTGCAGGAGCTTTTGTGCTCCCATGAAATCCGACCATCCACTATAGGATTCACCCAATCCTATTCCGGAGCAGTTATCTTGTAGATACAGTCTAGATAATCGTTGCTTTCATCGTCGCGCACTGTCTCTATGTAGCATGATCCTTCTGCAGGGTCTAAAGGTACCACTATGCACAGTGAATTTTTCTCAAAAATCATTTTGCGCTTCTTTAGATTTATCACTACGTTCATATTAGTGGCCCAATCGATTCCCAGTAGCATAGGATAGGCATTTTTGTCATTGACAATCTCTATCACTTCAAAATCTGCAAGCGCACTCACACCTTCGATCTCTACTGTGATTCCCTGCAATCTTCCCATTGGTAGGATATTCTGCTGGTTCTCCATTAGCAATTGAATAGGGGACCATTGCAACGCGGGCCTACCCATGCACTCCCATGTCTATTTTGGCAGCACATTCACATCTGATCCTAGATCCAGAATTACTTGATCCATTTCATACTCCCCGATTTGCGTAGGCAATCTCATTTCCCATCCTGTTCACGATGTATGTTTCCTGAGCTTCTGGACTATGTGTGGTTCTCCTGAGCCAGCGCACCTAGTGATAAGTTCCTGTAGTCCTTTCACAGCCTTGCTATCACGTAGCAGCTTCATACATGTCTCCAGAAAGGTAGTGATCATGGAAGGATCCATCTCTGGCTCTTGCTGATCCTTACTACCTGAAGTGGAGGCCTCCATGAAGCTCTTCTTAGCTTCCATGAATGTCTCCTTCGCACGCTCCAAATCAAATTTTGGTTCCTTTGTAGGAGCCTTGCGAACCCACACACTTTCTTCAGGCTGCTAACCTTTTTCATCTCTTATCGTGGTACCGCTTCGGATCACTATGTTTACATTCGGGTCCTCTTCGTGCGTCTCAGACCTCATCGTTTGCAAATTCTGAATCAACGGAGGATGGAGTATCCCTTTATCATGCAGCGTCACTATCAGTGTAGGGGAGTCCTCTGTCTCATGATCAAACTGAGTACAATCCAAACATGATGCTCTCATCGGGTTTGTACAATCGCGGGCATAATTCCCTGGCCCTCCACAATTGTAACAAATCAGATCTCTGCAGCCCCTTCCTGGTCCCATTCCACATCGACCTCGTCCGCGCCCCTGAAATCTAGCATGTGCCATTCCTGCATTTGGATCGAGGCCTCGCATTTCCTTCTGCACTCTGTAGGTAGGAATCTGATCATCATTAGCTTGTAACTTCTGCAAGTGTGCTCATCATGGCCTCCTAACCTACATAAATTATAAAAAAATTGTTGGGACGTCTGTGTATACTTCTGTTATAGGTGACAGTTATCCGTAGTGTGTTTTCCTCCTATCTGATAAATCATGCATCAGACATCGCACTCAGTCCTGCCTATGCCTTTAGTCTAAATGGCATCGACCCTCCTCTCACCAAGTAGTTCGCGAAGACTGGACAATGATCCTTTTCACGTCCCTGGCCCTTGCATTTTATGCACCATACTTTCTCGTACACTTCGGGGCAAGTTGTCATGTTCTATTTCAAACTCTGCATTTCCAAAAAAAAATTTGCACTTGCGCATGGATTTGTTGGACTCCCAGGCCAGGATATTGTATTGGGGTCTCCTGCAGTCTCATTGCAATCTCCAAAGCTTCGCCCTGGGTGGATAACTTCTGCTGCGATGACGCCGTCCTTAAATGCGGAATTAGGAATGATACAAACCATGCATGGTGTTGTCCATCCATCAAGGTCATGTTGGCTTCACGAATCATACTCTTCAGTCTCTAATCCAAATCCCATGGGGTTTTTCCTAGAAGCATCGCAATTTCCTTAAACTCGATAATCGCTTGTGTCTCCGATTTTGGCCTGCTAAATTGCCTGTTTAGCATGGCCTGGATATCTAAGGTCCCCGCGTTTGGATGGTCATTAGAATGCTTGATGTACCATGTTAGTGCACGATATTGTAACACACTTACCAACTTTTCCTTCTTTATATTGTCATCCACTACTCCTTGTGCTTCGCATACAGCTTTTACCACGAACCAAAATTGGTCCAGATATTTGTTCCCTACTCCTCTGAATACCAGAAATTTTATCGTGCTCGTCATATTGAATTGTGGTGGTGCGGAGGTGGTGTGGGCAGAGATGGTGGTGACTATGGTGAAACCGGTGGAGGTGTAGGTGGGGGTGGTATGTGTGGAATTCACTGCATTATCCGACTGATCACGCTTCTTGGAGAAACTTTCGCGATCTCTTCATCATTTTCTTGCCACAACGAAATAAAGGGGTTATTTTCTATCTCTGTGCTACCTTCATTTCTATAGATCTTCCCACTTCGCGTAGCCTCAAACATCAATTTATTCGCATAACCCGCTTTTCACACAATAACATTTTATTCCAAGTGTTCAACGATTTAATGTACTTACCTCGTGGTCCTTTGAGGAAGCATCGTTCTGCCTCACTATAGCTGAGTGCCGTGTCTACTGCGAACTCAGTGACAAACCATCCTATAATTCAGTTGAGCCAATGGCCCACAATGCATGCGAACTTAACTTCTAATGCTTCTAGTCTGCGCAGTAATTTTGGAGTCCACACAATCGGTTTGTTGAGCCTACACCTTCCCTGACTATCTGCTAGCTTTGTGATCCACTCATACAACTCAGAGGCAAAGGATGCAAGGAAAATTTCATGGATTTCCATATATAAGTAGCGCTCTAACCACTGTTCCTTTTATACTTGCAGATTCCTATTTTCCTGTGCCACAAACTCGTGAATCTTTCTATCCAACCACCCTTCAATTTATTTTTTCGTCGGATTCCAGTGACACGACATCAGACATCCCTTATGCAGATCCCGGTCTTGGCAACATAACAATTTTTTGGCTTGTTGGGGCCTGACCCATGTTCGAAGGTGATTTAGCCAAACAAATCTTGGTAATGTTGGCCCTTTTGGAAATAGTCTGAGAAGCGCAGACTGAGATCTCACCCGAAGTAGAATGGGAGGGTTATAGAACTAGGTTTCTGCACCTTGGTGATGTCTAATGGATTTCAAGTGGTCCATGGTTGCGCACGTTGCTATTCACACTTCCTTGTACCTCGCAGCCTAAGCTTCTACCTTTGCGCAACCCTTCTCGGGGGCCGAACAGTGTTATTACCCATGTCATTACTAGTAACTCGATATTAGTTGATTAACTTAGCTTATTTGCATGTGTAGAGTATACTTAGAAATATAAATAATTCACACAAGTGCACGCAGTAAATAAGCAATACATTATCAATTGATATCGAACATGTAATAACTCAAGAACAGATACATGGAATTCAGATCAAACTTCTCTTTATTATTTTCTTCCTTCGGTTACAGACTCTCTTTGGCCCTGTGCACTCAGCAGCAAGGGTCTGTGTACTTAGTTGCGGACTCTACTAGGCCTCTGTACACTCAACTACAGAGCCTCTTCCTACTACTACAAGCCAAGACACACTTAGACTCTTCTTCTATGCTTCGCTATCTCATTTTATCCATTAGATTCTATCTTCTGCTATCTTTACAACTTAGAGCCTCGCTCTATTTATACAATCCCATGGTCTACGGAACATGGCTAGGCTAACATTACATTGAAACTTAGGGTAGATAGCCCTATGAATTTAACATACATTTCACGCCCACAATTTGCGGGTCTTTACAATAATATTACTCAAAGCTTCGGCTTTGAGCCCCAAAACATGTTGTGGGGGGATTCCATGCCCAACATGTATCATTAGGCATGATCATCAGAGATGTCAGATATGTATATGTATATGTATATACTTGATTTTCAGGTCTCCTTGCGATGTTGTTCTTGTCCTTGCACTGAATTGTAAAGCATCTCAGTCCTCACTCCTTGTTCTACCTTCATGGTTTAGGGGGCATCTATTACACAATGTTTTGTCATATCTCCTTTTCACTTCCCATTCTATATCTTAGAGTTCCAAAACATTGACAATTTTGCAGCATATCCATCATGATATACAGACCAAAGCCTCCCTTAAGAATAAAAGAAAAAATTGCCTAAATCCATTCTCAAGAAGTTTTCCTAAAAAACTAATTTTTGACATGAGTGTGTTTTGCTCCATTGCCTACCCATGCTGATGGAAGGTTGATCAGTTATGCACTCGTGATGCTAGTATGGGTTTTCATAAGAAAACTTGCACTGAACCTCTTCTGGTAGGTTTTCCCAAACCAGAGGAGAAGCTTCATTCATTAGAACCTTTGGGAACAACGATCTAGATATTGGTTTTTGTTGATATGGTTGAGCTCTCTCATTTGGGCCTCTTGATCTTATCGTCATGGGATTTCCCCCTGATATGTGGACCTTCCTCCCTTTTTGGATCCCTAACTCCCTCTCCCTTCCTATAAATTAAGTCCCTTCCATCCCCAAATGATTTTTCATTGATTGTTGCATCCCTATGCTGAGATTATGCTTACATAACCATTCTAGCTTGGAGAAGGAGTTTTTGAAGAGTATTTTCTTGGACTTGGGAATCCACCAAAAGGAGGTCTCAAACATCAAATCATAGGTTGTACACTTCCTTTTTTAGCTTCCTAATATATACATCTGATGTTCAGTTTCCATAATTGTGTAAATTTTTATGTTATTACCTTAATATTCCTTGATCTATTAAGTAATTTTATGTTTGATGTATGCCATAAATGCTCTTGTATTTTTCATAGTACTTTGATCTTCCTTGCAGGTACCCAGATGCGAAGAACAACTAGGAAGTGAAGCCTGGAGCAAAAGATTCAAATCTATCTCTAAGGATCGAGTGATTAGCATCAGAGAGAGGTAGGTTTCTCCTTTTCTTTGCATTTATAAAATATAATCTAGGAATGTGTCTGTTAGATTTTTTAGTTTGTTGCTAGACACACTCATTGGGCTAGAGGTATCACCTCTATCCACAAATGTAGTTTTTCTTAAAAATACATATTTTGTTTCTTGTCAATAATGTGGGATACATTATGGCCATCCTTCGACGGAGCACTTCCTGTCGACTTCAAGTCATTATCCAGGAAGATGATCTAGACACAACCTTCCAGTACCTTGGAGCTTAAACGATTTGATGAAAAGTTCTTCACATTTGATGATAGGTTTACATCATTGGCCTTCGATTGAATGATTATATGGTTGTTCTAATTCAACTTCATTGTTCACACTCATGGATTATGTTGTTGTACCTTGAGAGCCATTGTCATTATTAGTGATTTCTCTCATGCATATTAACTGTTTAAATCATTGACCCGTAATGAGGTGGCTTTCTATCATGTTCAACTTCGACACATCTATTCATATGTTACAATGCATACATTGATTGGATTTAGATAGATATGAAGACATTGGGTTTAATCTGATAAATCCATGTTGCATGGAATTATGAGTTATTCATGATTGTACAGATCATTCCCTTTATACGAATGATTGCGACAATACTGTGCATCCATCCATATGATCCTTTCTATTTGGATGGATGCTCCATGCCATGGATCCATACACATGATCCCTTCCATTCGGATGGCTATGTCCATGCTGTGGATTCATGTATTGTTAGATGCATATTCAAATATGTATCATTAGGCATTCTTATACCAGAGATGCCAGCTATGTATATTGCATCATGCTTGATTTGTACATATCCTGATGTGTTTTTTTGGGTCCTTTCCTTGACTTATAAAGAATTTCATCCATCACTCCCTCTTATGCCTTCATGGTTTAGGGGGCGTTTGTTACACAGTCTTTTGTCACATTTTCCATCTCATACCTTGAAGCGTTAAAATGATGAAAACTATAAAAATTTAATCACCATGAAATACATATAGAAACATCCCTGGAGAATAGAAGGAGTTTCCCTAAGAGAATTCAAGAGAAATTTTCCTGAAGCCCTATTTTTGAGGATCAACACACTTTGCACCATTATGGGCCCGTGATGATAACTTGTTTTAGCATGTTTTCGTAGCACTTCCATCGTAGCTTTTGATATGAAAACCCGCATTGAACCTCTTTTGGCAGTCTTTCTTAAAGTGGAGGAGAAGCTTCACCTGCTAGAATCTTCGAGAACAACGAGATGGATGTTGTTATAGAGATATGGTCGAGCTCTCCCATTTTGTGTCCTTGATCCTACCTTTAGGGATCTTCCCCTCGAGATGTGAACCTTCTTCCCTCTTTTGTGGATCCTTAACTCCCTCTCCCTTCCTATAAATAAAGCCTCTTCCACCCCCAAATTGTTGGTCATTTCTTGCCTGCATTCCTATGCTGAAGTTATGCCTAAATGCTACCCATCTAACTAAGGAGAAGGATTTCCTTAATGGTCTTGGCTTAGACATGGAAATCCACTACAAATGAGGTCTCCAACATTAAGGCAATGGTTGTATGCTTGAATTTTTTATTCTTTAATAAATACATATGGTGTTTACTTTCCATATGTGTATAAACTTTTATTCATTTAGCATGATGCTCCTTGATCTATCGTGTAGTTTATGTTTGGATTATACTATGTATGCTCTTGTATCTATTATTGTCTTTTGATCTCTCTTGCTGGTATTTAGATGCAAGTAATATCAACGAGTGAGCCTAGAAACTAAGGGATCAAGATCATCATCAAAGGTTGAGAACTTAGCATCAGAGTGAGGTAGGTTTCTCTCTCTCACTTTGCATTTTTCAACAAAAACTAGGAAAGCTTGCACTAGTTTTTCTTGTTTTTGTTAGATCCTATCATAGGACTAGTGAGACCTCTTGAGTCAACATAAGGGATTGTCTTCACAACAAGCTACAAGTTTAGGTTTCCTTAAAGGAGTTGTCTCTCTTTATATATGGAGTAACGTTGTTGACGCATTATTCAACTTGACCCTACAACCCTTTTTTAATGTATTCTATAGTACTTTTATTTCTTGCTAATGTACAAGGTGTTTTGATGAGTTGTAATATTTGATACTATGACACCACATCCATGTGAGATCTTTAGACAAACTCCGTACAACCATTATATCTCACCTTTCTAGGATTCTTTAGATTGTACTCATTTGAACTCCTAATGCAACTTGTTTTTAACCCGTTAGACCTAACTTTTTCTACTAATACAACTCCCTCATCCTATCTATAGCAATAACATCAAATTACTCATATCTCTCTTCCCCAACTTATTCATGAATATTTTTTTTACAATTAGTTCTAGTTTCCCAGTTTGTTACTCACTCAACCAATTATGTTGTATAAGGTGACATTTCTCCTTTTAATCACACATAGGTATGATCTAGCTAATGCTCATTCCTTTCTCATAGTACTGGGTTGGCCCATAGGCCTCAATATTGAAACTACAACTTTGATACCATATGTAATGTCTCCAATTTTCATAAAAAATAATATTCCCACATAATTATGACCCTTATCAATAACTAAGGTCATTGTAATTTAAGGTTAACACTAGGGACTAGTAATTATTCTTCCTTTATTCAAAAAAATATTACTATTACTATCCTTTTCATCCATCAAAAACTTCTTGTTCCCTTATAAAAAGCTATTTATCTCTTCAAATTTATGTGTGGAATATATCATTAAATAAATTTTATTCACTTATCCTTCGGTTGTAGTGGATACAACCACCCTCTAAAATTTTGCCTTAGCTTTGTTTTGGAGCATCCCTAACAATCTTTCACAATAGCATGTCTTGCCTTGTCAAGTACACAATCTTCAATGATTTTCTTGTGGAATGATAGCCCAACCATAAAAGCTTGTTGCATCCCCCTCACAAGTTGTTTCTCCAGACTTGGTCCAACTGCAGGCTGAACAACTCCCTCAAGAAATTGCACAATTCTGGAGGGGAACTAGCATTCCCTCCAAAAATTGTGCAATTCTACCTGGTAGCCTCCTAGGCCAAAGAATTGCGGAAATATCCTTGTCACTAATCACTGTAAAAATTGTGCAATTCCTCTCAGCAGGATCGCTTAGCCCAGAAATTGCACAATTCGAGGCAGAAGTAAGATGCTCTTACCAGAAATTGCACAAACCCTCTGGGCAACCATCCCAGCTCCCTCCCAAAAATGCACATTTTTCCTCTCAACTAAGCAAATCGATGCATGTTCCTTCAAGTTGAATGGCTCCCTTTGGGACTGAGCAAAAACTATTTTCATGCATGGACTGCTACTCCTAAGGAAACATACAAAGGCATCCCTTGTTTCAGGGATATATTTTTAATAGCTAGAGGTTACATGCAAGGATCATTTTAGAAACCTACCTCCAAGTGTCACTTTTCCTAGATTTGTGGCATGCGCGTCGCAATCTCAATTTTATTAAAACGTACCAACCGGAGGTGTAGAGCTCATTCCTCACATTGACCTTATAGCTCCGGCATCCCACATTACATCAAGGAGTTGTCGAAACATTCAGCTCAATTATTTTGGGGTAAGCCTGCTTTTCATATCTCGCATGTTTCTATCAATCTTTGTGTTTTTCATCATATGAGTGTTGTCTGCTTGATTTCAGTGAGTGATTGTTGTCATTTTGATGTATGTTAGCTTATAGAAGCATCATTTCATTTTTCGTTCGCATCTCACTACTATCGAAATGATGACATTGTTTTGCATGAATGGTCACCATTTTGGCGACTTGTTTCACACACATGCATGCTTTCCCATTTTCTGAATCCTCCACTTGTTGTTTTCGTGTATGATCATTCACTCATTTTTGCACTCATCTCATCATGCATTCAGACTTCTCATGTTTTTAGTCGTCCGTTAGTTAGCCTAGGCTGCCTTGGCCCGGACCCTACCTTGCCTAGGTAGCACTATGCATTTTCAGAAGTGAAGGCTCTACCTTCCCTTCAAATATTTCACAAGTCTAGTGTAACATTGACCTCTAGGCTTGCATTGCGCAATTCTTGGAGGCAGTGTCCTGCTGGCTCCAAAAACTACGCAATGAAGTTTGCTAGTTGTATGTCGCTGCTGATTGAAATTACACGTTGCAGAATTTCAGTCCTCAACAGGATGACCATACTTTGCATTGCATAGTTCGAGTAGTTAGTGAGCCTCTTAGCTACTCGGACTATGCCTTGCATAATTTTGGAAGTCAGTCTCCTGACCTCCCGACGGAAATTGCACAACCTTCACATTCAATCACACATGTATGTTGCAAGTCAATCCTCAAGTTTTTTTTGGTTTTCGATTGATAGATCGATTGATATGAGTGTTTCTATTTCTCTAGGCATCATAGGTGTTTGTCTATCTCTCAACAGCATAAGTACAACTGCTTCTAGGAGAGAAGATTCAAAGACATTGTTAAGAGCGCAACTGGGAATGCAGTGAGTCAAGTGTCTATGAACTTGCCTATCCCTAAAGACATCAAGTTGTTCATGGACAACGATATCAAGATCAATGGAAACTACATCATAGGGAGTAGCACCATGAAGATCAGTAGAAGCTAGCACACATACATGTGAAAAATGTAAGAGGAAGGTTTTTGAAAGCATAGAGGTAGAGGAAAGCTACAAGTTCAAAGCATATCCACTCATGACAAAAGCAGCTTTAGAGATTGAGGCTATGAGGTGACGATGTGACATGAAGGTCACACAAAGGTGGATAATGGAATAGAAAAGGAGTTGCATGTTCTAAAGTAGTAACTCAAGGAATAAAAAGAGCTACATAGATGAGAGAGTGAGTTTAAGAAGGAACAGGTACAACAGGGGGTGCAACATGCACAGATGGATGAAACTGCACCAGTACAAGTTATGGATCCATCCCAGCAGCTGGCATGAAGAAGACAAGGTGATAATTTTTTTTGATCTCATGCAAGGGAATTCAGAAACATGCATGTCATTGTGAACATGCATGCAATCCCACCCATTTGTCACACTCGCTAAGGCGAAGACAAGAAGCGAGTCCAACTGGAGCTGAACATGTATTTTGACAATTTGATGTGCACGACCACCAACACATGCTTGGACATTAGCGTAGACACTATGCATCAACATGTTTCCAGTCTGGTTGCACCTAGGATGACCATGCGTATGATATCAAACGAGATGGATAGAGGAGCCATATCAGTGTATCCGGATGTAATAGAGGCAAGAGTTCGCTTCAACCAGATGTCACCATTGAATCACACCGACATAATCATAGATGAACAATATTGGCATCAGTTCGCCACCGTCGACCATCACAAGGATGTCAAAGAGTTGGTCTCACGACAATGGTATGATTTCTAGTGATGTCTTGCATGGCTTGCTCAAGCCATATTGAATCACGTGGTTTCATGTGCAGATTGTATGTAGCATCTTGTCAAGTGTAAGTTCAAGTGTCGATAGTGGATGTAATAGTCATTTTGTAGATGGAGATTCATGAGGGTATATGAACCTTCACAAAGGGGAATGTCAAGGGCCACCCCACCCTTTTCTACAAATAGTCCCTCATAGCTCATTGTAGAGGCTTTTGGTCAGCCAAGCTTTGAGAGGAGTATCTTAGAGAAATCTTGGATAGTATTCTAATGTGCCTTGGATTCTCCACTGTGCAGAGCTAGTATATCTCTTTGGAGGAGCAGAAGGATGTGGCTGTAACGTCCCGCTATCAGGGTTAGTGGTTGGAAATTTATGTATTGCATGACTGGAACTTACACTTCTTAATATAACAGAGTTATCCTGTTTTCATGCATAAGTTGTTATTGTAGTTAGACTATTCTGGTTTCTTTAGGATGTGTTTTATTTAACTTACGCATTTGTGTATTAAGTATTTTGTATGTAATTGTATGAACCTTATTATAGACATGTTACTTTGGATTTCTCACTAACTTTCTTTCCAGTTGGTGATGCATCTTCTCTTGTGTGTTCCCTTCCAAGCTGAGTACTATTACAGGTTTCCAAGGGGCACACTCACGTCACTCTTTGTGTGTTAGAACCTCTCATGCACCTTCCTTGACTTACTATAGCTGTCACACCCTTGCTACCAACAAGGACATCCTACTTGCCTCATGTGAGAAATCACGGTCATGACATTACCATACGACCCACTGTTGGGACTCCTACACCAAACAGTTTGAGGTCTAATTGAGACTTATTACTGGGGAGATCCCCTAACATAATGGTGGGTCCAACACGATCAACGTTTATGGCACTAGAAGGAGGTCCAGATGAAAAGTTGAGCCCTCATCATCTATTTTCAATTTTTGCACATCTATCATGGACTTTGTTATAGTTCGCCCTCTGAAATGTCTATCCAACGGACATATCTTTCACATCGAGAGGGAAATCTGGGATCACTTGTCAAAAATCACATATGATGGTGAAGGCAGAGTGGCCTGGTCTGAGCACTTAGATGACTTCCACGCTCTCATGGAGGGCATGGAAGATTTTAATGAAACAGAGGTCTGTTCATTGCTCGCACACAAACATCGCGACCACCCACCACAACGGTGTGGCACACTACCTCATAACTCCATGCTCTCATTCAACAAGTTCGGTGATCTAATCAAATCTGTTTTCCACCATTTTTATCCTAAATACTTGATAAAAAAAAAATTAAAACAACAGAAGGCCCCACAGGAATCACCTATGGAGTTTTCGGAGCGCTTACATCTATTCATGTTTGAAGCCCCAAAAGGTCAGATGAAATTTTAGTATCTCATGGACAGATTTGAATATTGCCTTATACAATTTGTCAATCCCAAGAAGAATTTCAAGCTCAAACCCTGCTCAACATACTTCGATGATGGATTTGCGGAATCACATATGGAAACAGTCATTGTCAAAAGTGACTACCCTTCATCCCATCATCAAACAACTCCACCATCGCAGAGTGATGTGGGAGAGGAACACCCGTTAATTTTCAAGTTTTCAATTCCAATCCAATTTTTAGAGATCCAGGATCCATTCATTCTTTTTTCTCACATATGTTCAACCGTCACATCCTACCAACATCGATCCTTTTGATTTTCGTGCAAGATTGGTTGGGAATCCCATGGGTTATCACATGTATTTCGTACCTCAACCTCTGTCCTCGTATTCTGATCATCCTTTGTATTTCACTGTCTTGTGTTCTTCCGTTCCGGACTCTACACATGTTTTGAAAGAGAAGTGATTTATCGACGAAGTTGGTGTTGTACAACCAACATGTGTTTCCATTCATGAAGAGTATTACTGGGAGATTGAACATCCATCGACAACAGAGGACCATCCCTCTCTCTCCCTACCTCCATTTTTTCCTGACCTCATTGGTGATCCTACAATTTGGGATTTTTGATGTGTATCTCCATCCATGGAAGCACCCATTGTTGATCATTCATAGGACACACCGGATTTCAATCCATCATCTGACAATGGAGGGGACCAATCATTCTTTTAACATACACTTGATTTTTCATCTATGTTTTCTGGAAATGCAAAGGATGAACATTCTTGCTTATCATCTACCCCTCTGTGTGATTCATCAAATCATGAGGATGCCGACCAACATCCTGAGTTTTCTAATATTGGTTGTCATGATCCCTTTACCTCATCATCTTATCATGGTGTTGATTCACTTTTGGTTAATCCATCTAAGCTACTAGTCTACGATGATCCATCTGTCAATGTTGTTGAAACCCCATAGACTATCGAGGCGATTTAGCCCAACCTGATGGTTATGTCAGGCCCTCGCTGTCCTAAGGTTGGTTTCACTTCTAATCAAGAAATTGTTTAAACATGCAAGGCTCCTCATCACTGATATGTATGCATTGAAGATCAATCTAACACTTATATTTCACTTCCTCCACTCGAACTACCCTATCCCATCACTCATGCATTGAAAGAATCTTACTCACCAAGCACACTTGTGCAATGAAAGTGGTGTATTTCCTCATGTGTGCTTGGATTTCATAGTCAAGAGTGTGCGTATGCTTAACATCTACATGTAGTCTCACACAACATCATGGTAAGTCCACGGAGTGCATGTCATGTGCTTTCACTCATTTTTGTTTTGTGGACTCTTCTAATCTCAGAGTGTGTCTATCTTCATTGTTGTATCTTTCACATCTGTTGGTTGACACAGTTTTGTTATTCGCAAACCATGCCTTCACCAACGTGGGTCAACCATTGCGCCAGTGGCTACATTTGAAGTATCAGTTCACGTGAGACAACCCACGCATTATTAGCTTAGGAGTAGGAGTAGTGTTTTCTTTTTGAGTTGTTTGCTTGCATGGATGTTTTCTTATTTCTTTGTGTGTTTGCTTGTTTTCTTGTTTATTTGCTTACTCACATTACTTTTGCATTTTCTTATTCTTCTTGTTTTTCTTTTTGGCTTGTTTTCTTGTTATTGTCCATAGGTTATTTTTGCATGGACCATGTGTGACTATTGAAACTAGTTGGGTAAAGTACAAGAGGACTTGTAGAACTATCAACAGTTGGTTATCTGTTGTCTGCTCTCTTATGTAAGAACTTGTTGTCTTCAGTCCATAATACATCAGTGGAAAATACTTACTATTTGAAGTGAATCCCTTGTCAGCTTAGTCAAGTTGAGTAAGGTGAGGAGGAAAACCTTAACAAGCATGTCAGAGGTATATATAAACTACTTCTCTGAAGGAACAACCTCTTCTATTCTCAATAAGTCGAGATCCCTCTTCTGACTCTGAAATGAATAAGCGCTATGCATAGTTATGAAAATAAAAAATGAAAAAGTGAAAAGTGAAAATTTTCGGAAAAAATGAAAAATGAATAAGGCGAATGAAAATAAAGGTGTTGGTGCACTAATATGTCTTTTTACATGCAATCTTAATTCCTACATTAATTTTCAACCCGAGGAATTTTTTTTTATTTCAAGAGTGTTAGCACTATATATGCAGTGAATTCAGAGGTTAACTTATAACAAGTTGTTGCAATTGTTAATGACTATCTTCTTCAAACTCAATCCAAATGACTCTGAAAGAAGTAACTATGAAATAAATTCATAACGCTCTCTACAATTCTACTTAACCTATCATGAAAGAAAATGGATCTGAATACTACTTATAAATAATCACGCTTTGCAATCTTAAATAGAATTTAAGCTAACTCGCTCACTCATGAAAGAGAACTGTAACAATTGACCGCAATGGTAATTGAACAACAAATCTGAATCGATCAGTGAATGACACTGGAATAACAAAAAGTATATGAATAGCAAATGACTGTAGAAGCAGAAAGCGATCAATTCTATCTTTGACATCTATGATAACATTACTTGGAATGAACAGTGATTTGATCTAGAACTAGCATAACCAATTCAATCAAAAGTATTACTCACATATAACACACGGATCAATCTGAATCTCAAATTAACAACAAAAGAAAACTAAATCAACAATCCTTACGATAATCAAAAGTAATACCAACTTAACATCAACACAAAATAAAGAATGAAATAGAAACGAGTATGAGACAGGTGAAGTAGTAGATCTTCTCTTAACTGGGCCCAGAGTAGCCAAAAGTCTCCACTAAGAGATACTCAGAATATAAGTATGAGTTAAATGCAGTCTTTCTTTATTTAAATAAATAACCAAGTTACAGCATCCAAGATAACAATATTATATGTCAAAAAGAATAATTACAAACTGTGAAATTCTGACTTCGTGTAGTTTTTGCTTTTGGCCTTATATATTACATTTAGAATGTAAATAGATAAAAGTGAATCCTCGGGTTCAGGGGATCCTGAGGATTTCACTATACTTGATCTGATTCTGTCATAAAATAGTCATTGGTTTGCCCAGTCTTCCGTTGTCCTTCCTTTCCTCTGACATTGTCGCTTTCCCTTATGAGATGATGTTGTTATGTCGAATGAGCAATTATCGATCAATTCATGTCTTCTGAACATAAAGATAGTAAAAATCAATTTTTCCTGCTGAGAAACGTCTAGTTTGTTACTGATTACTCTTACTCGACTTTAGCTATTATTTCCTCTACTTTTACTTATAAACAGAGATAATCATGTGAAGATGAGTGCTAATCAAAGCTATTACAAAGGAGAAAACATACCTTTCTCTTGACCCAACATACTCCCCAACTTACATTTTTGCATGAACTCATGAAGTTAAATGGTTTAAGTGTCGCTGAGTTAGGGAATAGGTAGGATACACCTCCTCCTTATAAATTCTGAAGCCATTCTTCTTCTTAAGTACAGAAAAATCCTAGCTAACTTCTTGATCCTTCAAGTTGTAGTCACTGCAATACTTATCTAGAGGATACCATATTGTTGGAGTTCTATACCGACATCCTATCCATTCAGACCCTATGGTTAAGACCATGTTATTGTACTTATGGAAACGAGAGGAGGCAACTTTAAAGTTCCGGTATCCAAATGGTTCTCGGTTCCTAACTGTTACACAGTAATTTGTCACCATTGGTCACCGTCCCTGTTACCCCTTTCCCGTACTTTGGAGGACTCATTCCGGGACCTGTGAGCAGTGACATAACTTAAAAACACTTGCCTTATGTTCCCCTAAGTATGGACTTCATGTGCCCTGAAGACACCTCCTGCAAAATATCCCTGAAAAGTGCCTTTTTTCCATTAGCACGGGTCCACAGTGTACTACCCGCGCCAATGAAGGAGATCCTCAAAAGAAGTCGCGCCCATTGGCACTCTGTCTTAGAGTAACACCTGCGCCAACCAGCTTTGGAAAAGAGCTTTAACAAACGCGTGCCTGGATGTTTTTTCCCTTCAAGTCATGAAGTCTTTTGAGGATAAAGCTAATCTTCTAGATGTCGAGATTCATCATCTATCCCTTACATCTATCCACAGCGGCTTTTTGGAGATAATGCCAATCCATAATGGGTGTCTTGATTCATTGTATCTTCCTTCCCTTCTCCATCTATAAAAGTATGTCCTCATGCATTTGACAAGCTAGTTTTTGAGTAGTGGTGATAGTGCTAGTAGTGATAACGCTTGTCTTGAGTGATAGTAAGAGTCTTGGAGCATAGGGAGGTTATGCTTCCAGAAGTCTGAGTTGTGTATTCATAATCAAAGAGAGAGAAAGGTCTATTGCAAGACATATGTAGCTGCTCGCCCAGCCAGAGGAGAGATTCAACGTCAGAACTTTGGTTGTATTTTTCTCTGTTGATTACTCATTAATAAACAACTATCATTATGGTTCCGATCTTATTGTTCATTATGATAATGTTTGATGTATATCTTTTCTGACCGATATATAGTTGTATTTAGTGGATTTTATGCTTGTATTTGCTTCGTTCTTTGCATGTGCAGGTATCCATTCGCGGAGATCGTGAGGATCGTGACCTGCCGGAGCAAGGGAACGGGAGTATCAACTCGTCTACGACACTAGTGTTGGACTCCAGGTTGGTTCTCACAATCCACTTTTAATTTGCAACTAGGAACTTGCATGGTAGCGTTGATTGATTGTTGCTAGACCCATTTTGGGCTAGTGGGATCGCCTCTGTCCGCAGAGGGGATTTACCTCTCCAACACTAACAATAGTGTTGGAGACTTCCCACCTTTGTTTGGCTGCAAACAAGGCATCATCCTTAATATCTTGGAAGTACTCCTTTCCAAATTTTATAATATCTATGTGAAATGGCCCGAATTGGCCCACTTGAGTTGGTTAGTAGCGAAAAATAGAAATGCTTGGAATTAGACATCCCCTATAAAGGGGCCAGGGTTATTGTCTCTGCCATCTTCGAAAAAGAAATTGTGCATATAAAGTTCATAGAGGAGGCGTTGTATCTACTCATTCTATTCTCTGAAGCACTTGGCAAAGTCCGAGGTATTTTTTATTTCCACAGACTTCCTAGCCTTAACAGCTTTGATTTTCAGTAGGAGGTGCCTTTCCAGGAGGAATAGTGCATAATTTGTAGTAGGAGCTCTGCATGACAGGCTGTCTAAATAAAGAGAGAAGACAGTCTCCAACTACTCTTTAGTCTTATGTAATTTGTCATGTGCTTTCTCAACCTTTTTATGTTCAGCCTTGTACTGAGCGAAGGTCTCATCATCAGTCACTGTGAGTGCCTCAAACATTTTCTTTAATTCTTGATGTATACGTAGGGGCACTACCTTCTCCTTGTGATGAGTTAATTCCTGTTGAACCTTCAGTAGTTCATTCTATAGTCTCCTAATAAATGCCTCCCTTACTAAGGGAATGTAAGTAGGTGTCTCCTCTGTTTGGGCTTCATTATCTTGTGTCTCCATAGGCTCATTATGGAAAACATCCTCAACTTCTTCTTCAGTTATGCAATAATCAATTGGGATGCTTTATTTAGCATCAGTCTGAACGCCAACATTCACAGGAGGATAGTCCGTTTGGATCTCCTGCGAACATACACAAGGGTCTTTAGTTTGTCTTTCAGTGTCCTCCACAAGACATGGCTCTGTCTGAGTTTCCTATGAATAGACCAAAATAATCTCAGTTTGGCTTTCAACATCCTTTCCAGAACAATGTTCTATCTGTGTTCTTATGGTCTCTCTTTCCACTTTCAGTTTTTTGGTTCTCATGGCCTCTTTTAATCATTGTCTTAGCTGCCCAATTATTTTCTTATGTTTTATATATTTTTTAAGCATTTTTTTGAGCCTGTCCTTGTAGGATGTCTTTATTCTGGGAATTCCAACTGGCGGTGGTGTAGCTGCATTTTCCTCAGGTTCATGCTCGGGAGGTATTGTGTTAGCATCAGGGATGGTTTCAACTGGAACTATGTCTCTCGATGGAGATTCACCCTTTAGTTCTTCTTCGTCCTGAATTTTTCTTTGAGGAGACCCCAATAAAATGGTGTCTCCTGAGCAGTTATCATTGTCTGGGTTTTCTTTTGGGTAGGCCTCGTCCTCAGGGGACGTAGAAAAAATAGTATTTCCTGGTTGATTTTCATCTCCGAGGGTTTCATCCACAGGATTTTCTTTAGCTTGGGGGTCCACTGGCCTAGTATCTGCTATCTGATTTTATTCTATAATAGCTTCCTCTTCATGCACCTCTACTTCATGGGGTTTTTCCACAAAAGGTATTGGTTCTCTCTGTTCTTCCAAGAAATCAGTAAATGGCAGGGTTTGATTAGAACCAGGGCTATCAGCAGAGGTGGACAGGTTGGGGGTACAATTTTTTCCTTCAACATTCTTTGTTTGTTCTCTTCCCTCGCAAAACATCCTCATGCTTTCCAATACCCTGGCCACCTCTTCCTCATAGTCTTGCAAAGGGGTATTCTGCAGACTTGGAGGTGGCGTAAGCAATGGTCGAGCCTCATTTGTTTGAATTAGGGTATGTCATTGGGACTTTAGCCGCACAGAGTGCCTGCATTTTTTTGGGTTCAAGGGCGCAAAAGAATTTTTCCTCTTCAGTGTCCTTCTCAATCCTGGGGTTCTAGGCCCTTGCTATTCTGTTACTGGGTTTTCTAGAGGTGGGGCCAAAGTAGGATTTACACTATTGTCCCAGGTTAGCTTCTTTTGGGCCATTCCATACATGATAAGAAATTTTATTAGTCAATGATGACTGATGATGGCACTTGGGTCCTTAGCTTTCCTAACTGGTTGCACGATATCATGCAATAGAAAATTCAAATAAAACGACAAATTAACTTAAATTTTCTATTTTAGGATGGCTAACAATTTGAGTTGATGGGGCTTTACCACATCCTGGCAACCATCACATGTGATATACCATTGCACGATGGTTGTCAATTCCTACCATGGTTGTCTTAACACTGAACTGTGAATCCCTTTCCCTATTCGCGCTAATTGCTCACCCGGGTCCTGGAACACTGCAACCGCATTGTGCAGAATGACATTCTTGTCAGTTCACTTTGTTCCCTCAGCCGGAAGTCCAGTGACTTCGATTATGATAGCTTGAGAGACCGTTATATCCCTGCCTCTTACTGTGGTGCTGCCATTCTGCAAATTCTACAAGAATTCGAGTGTCATTTCTTCGTGAAATCCATACAATTTATTCAGATATTGTAGCTAGCCTATGCGCTCAAGAATTCCACGAGCCTGGTCTGATACCATGAGTAATGTGGGTTCGTTTCGGATAACTCTACCTCCCATGGTTACTGTGTTCATGTGACTGGTTCTCCTACATGGAATTCTCTTGCACAGTAGCAAATATCGTTAAAGAAATTAATAGGAAAATGATGTTAATTTGGCAATTAACAACATATATAGTCAAGTCATTTGTCTCATCAATCATATTTGATGCAGGCTCATAATCAATTTGCATGCCATCCCTAATGGTCATCATCATTTCTCCAATCGGAAATACCTTGATAATTATTACTCATACCCAATCATCATGTAGTCCTTAACTGGAAATCAATTTAATAATTATCATTCAATTATCCGTAACTATCACACACGTTGTTGATACGTAGACCATCCCCCTTCCAATTGGAAAAGGATGTCCAAGTCTGAAAAGCATGTGAAAAGCAAGCGCATGAATTGAGAATTCATAAATGCAGAAAACTAATCTAGAAAAGCAACGCAATTTATGACAAAGCAATTAAAGCAATACATGTATCAAAGGTAAAAATGGCCAAAAAAGATAAATGCGGATATTTAAATTATTATGTGAAAATATTTTTACCTCAAGCAGTATTAGTAGTAAACTCATAATTGGTGATAAGTAGTAATGACTATCATAAAATGATTGGACAAATACAATATAATGAATATATAACATAAGTTACCATGCATGCTAGCTTGTAAGATTGTTGTTCAAATGGGAAATCTCCTTAGAAATGAATCCATAGGTGGAAATAGAGTAGAGAGCATTTGGTAGTGTAAGATAATACTCCGCTACCATATGCAGAGTCACTGCTGCTAGCAAGCATTCATAGCCTCGATAGGGTTTCTTTTTAACCCCACAAATGAGAAAGAGTCCTGCTTTTAGTATGTAGATGATTCTTCTTTTCCTGCCATAAGGAGACCACTATGCTGGCATGGTGACCAAATGATCATAGTGCCATTCACCAAGATATAACAAAATGACCAGTGTTGTTGGGAAAAGTATCCATTCGGAATGCCCCTATCCCACTCTAAGGTGTGATGGTGCCTTAGCAACAAACAAGGAAAACTACTTGATTATTTCTTCTTTATGAAATGTAAATGAGGAGAAAGGATGTGACTAACCTGTGTCTTCCGCTAGTTTGTTGATCCAATTGCTCCTCTCTTCGATAGCTCCCAACTCCTTGCTCCTTCACCGGCCCAGCTTCACCGAATTCCTGCAAGATCACAAGAGAGAGAAACTACACGAAGATACAGATATACATTCATAAAAAGCTCAAGATCAGATTAAGCTAAACATGCAAATATAACCAAACATCATTTATACACAGCATGTAGGAGAAACTCAAATAGTTTATTGATAGAATAAGAAAGTCCAAGAGGAGATACAACCAAGTGAGTTCTGATCCAGCATCTACCTCCCAACAAAGGAATCCCTTCCTCTCCTCCAACAAAGCATAAATCACCCAATGTACTAATCTCAATCTCAAACCAACAGCAATTCTCTGCAAAGTACAAAATTCCAACCTCTTGGACCTCTGGGTGAGAGATCCATATATAGATGTAAGCAGAGAGGATGAGTCAGCTTATGTTTTGACTTGTGGCTTCTCTCTGTCAGTTCTTGCTTCCACTTGGAGGTTGAGAGCCTCTTACACATCACTTGTCGAATTCATTGAGGCAAGTGTCATTGAGGAAGATTCTGGAAGCTTCCAGTGTCTGTACACCTTGCGGAATGACATTGCCATTTGGCATTTCTCGCTCAGCGCACCCTGGTAGTGCTTTTAGGTGTGTTGCAACGCACCTAGCTAGTGTACTGGGGTGCACTGCAACGCAGGCAGCTAGTAGAGCATCTGAATTGATCCTGAATTGACTGTTTCTGAGTGGTTTTTGGTGGAGAACTTCTGGGAGAAGCTGTCATTGGTTGACCTTGTTCCTTTAGGGGAAGGAACAACTCTTTTAGGGACTTTGGATCCCTTGGATTATGGACATTTCATGCTCAATGTTGTAAGGCACAAAAATGTCTATAACAGTTGCCCCCTAAAGTATGAGGCCGTTTATCGGGTGAAATGCTTTATTAGGAGGATCCGAAGTTCTTTCCAATGCTGGGAGGAGACCTGTAATAAGATACAATGCAATACATTATTTTTCGTACTGTTTTCATGATCTAGCTGAGGCGGGCATTCCCATGCTCAGCTTTATAAATTCATTTTTCTGTACATAGGACAGACAATCGTCTGATGGTAGACTGATGATTTTGATGAAATCACCATCCTTTTGGTAGGATGATTATCTGTAGTGCAATGTTGTACATGTCAATGTCTTTATTTCCCCTGAATATATATCGCAGCACGGATGGATGAAACTAGATCCGGGGTCTTCAATCTCGTCCGATCTTCACTCTAAGTACAAGTCGATCCATGTGAGAAATGTTCTGAAGTCGAACATGGAAAGACATCGCTTGATTACCAATCAATGATGTAAACTGTTAACAAGCGCGAGAGGAATCACCGATAATGATAATGACCCTCAAGGTACTGCAGTACAATTCATGTGGTGTGAATAAAGGACTTGGCGTCGAACACCACGCAAAATCTTTCGGTCGAAGGTCATTGATGTATACCTGTCACCGGAAGTGAGAAACTTGCCATTGAGGCATGCAAGCTTCAAAGTACTGAAGGGGGTGTTCCTAGATCAACGTCTTGGATAATGAGCTGATGTCGACAAGAAGCGATCCGTCAAGGGAGGGCCTTAATGTATCCCACATCAGTGACACGGAACGGAGCAAACAATTTTTATGGAGGTGAAAACGATCTGATGATATATGGTTCAGGGTGGCGGTCATGAAAGAATGAAGGATAATGTATGGTAGTGGATGGGACACGGTTGACTTCTCTGGATGACTTCTCTTGAACATATCGGCGACACTTATGTGATGGATTGGTAGCATTTACCCCAAAGATGGATGGTATGGCGAGACCATGGTGATGTGACCGGTGAATGAAACAACCCAACCCGACTCAGGCACAGAGTGGAAGTGTCATGTTCAAGAGCGACTTGCTACCAATAAAGGTTCTTTGAGTTTCTTCCCAATTTTCCCCTGTCATTGCTGACCAGTGCCTCTTTATTTTTGTCAAGCTTGAGGAGGATAACATATGCTTGTTCTATAATTTTCCCTTCGGGCAAACCCATCGCTATGTTTTAACGAGCCTAGCGATGGTGAAACTCGTTCTCGTCTAAAGACAAGTTAACTCCGGAAGTCCTTTTTCGTCACCTAATCCCTTAAGTCCGAAAAAGTATAAAACAATACAGAAGTGATGAATTTTCGATAGTTTTAACGAGCCGAACAAAACAAGCGCTCGATCTTTTTGTGCAATAATCCCTCAGGTCCAAAAAGATTAAAATCTAGAGGAGGGATAACACTTCCGGTCGCTTTAACGAGCTGGAAGGCCAAAACTCGGCAATCTTTTCATATTTTACGAGTCAGATGAAAAGAGCTTAAAGAAGACTCGTCTTTTAAGGAACGAGTGATAAAAAGGGTAGCAGCTGATTCCAGGTAAGGGATGGAATTTTCCAATCATGGCAGTGTCACAAGGATGGCTAGTGAAATCACTCTTCGCAGTTGTTCTTCAAAATGGGTAAACAATCATATGGAGGAGAATGATCGGCCAATGGAAAAGTGGAGGTGACGGTGCAAACACGACCAAGGCTTTAATGGCTGATAATGTTACATTCACGGTGGTTATTTACCGGAGGGTAGTTCATTTTTTAACGAGCTTAAATGCGGAAAAACACTGCTCGGTCTTATGTTTATTTTTTAACGAGCATGAACTATGTGCTAAAACTGCTCGATTAATCCAGTCATATGATAAGAATGTCTCATGTAAGATTCCATTTTTTATGGAGCTTGCGCCTTACAAAGCTTTGCTCCTGGAATCCTTTCTTTATGCAAGTTCGGAAATGACTAATCCTACGAGTTTAAAGGGTTAGACCTACGGGTTTAAAGGGAGGACCTAAAAATTTAAAAAATAAATAGCCGCCCCTTGCTTGCACTCAAAAAGGTTTGCATGCCCCCAGGCATAAAGTACGATTTCAAGGTTACCCCTCAATTTGCAGATAAAACATTTGTTCTACCAGGAAAGGCCTACCTCTTTCAGGTTATCCAAAGATTGTCTTATTTGCGCAGCAAACAAAACACTTCTTCGGCGATGTCTACCGAGATAAACAAAGGTAAGCGGCGCTGACCCAACTTACATAACTTTGAAAAAAGAATCTTATTCTAGAATAACCCTCTTCCAGCATGGGCGGGGTACAGACTAGTCATATTCTCCCGCGGAAACCTACCCTATACCCAAAGTTTTCCTGCCGAAGCAGACCAGGACGCATGCCCCCTGGGTTCCAGTCATATCCCTCTGAATTATTCGCGCTCATCGGGAGGACGGACCGTGGGTTGAGACATTTCTTGCGTGAAGAGATTGTTTAGGGATAGTATATGACTATTTGCGATGCGTGATCTGGGAAATGAAAGTTGGTCCATGAGCTTGACCACTCTTCCTTCGTGCGGAAAACACATTACTCTAAAGAGTGAGGAGACGATGGCTCCCATGCAATATATATAGTCTCATCCAAGGAGTAGGTTATAATCCAAGGGTCCTTGAATGACCATCACGTTCATTTGAACGGTCTTCCCTTTCAATGTGATAGGCACATTGGGGAGGATCCCTAAAGGTCGACTGGTTCCTTTATCAAAGCCTGTCAGATTTCTCATTTCAGGAAAAAGTGCTGGCGAACCAAGCGCTTTCCAAGCAATAGAGGAAAGGATACTCACATATGCCCCCTCATCAATGATGGTGCCAGCCATGACCATTCTGTATATTTGGACGATAATTCAGAATGGTATGCTTGCTGGCAAACGGGGTCTGCCCAGTTGGTTCCAGTCGAAGGAGACAACTAGGTTGCTTGGTGGTGGGACCGAGTAGACGGCCATGTATCACTCTAACGAAATTCCTTCCTGCGATAAAGGAATGGGGGGATTTCCCCCGTGCTCGTCGGAGTCTGTGTTGATGAAGAGAATTTGGATGGTGTCATCTTTATCCTCTTCAGTGACTGTATCATTCGAAGACAAAACCTCTAAAGGCAAGACCGGGTCAACTGCCGCCTCGACCTTTTGACTTTCGTCGGGTATGGATTCAGCTGGTTCATCTTCAATGACCGGCGCTTCATCTGACCACTTGAGCGGGCCAGCTGGATTTTCAACTAACGAAGGACTCGGCAAGAGTTTTTTATATCCAGGAGGAAGTCGTAACGGTGAAACCGGACGATCGTCCAAAACTCTTTTCGCTTCGTCTAAGAAGGGACAATGGTGGATAGCATGATTGCCTTCGCACAGTCTACAGGGAGATCTAGCTCTCCCTTTTTGTCCAAGGACTTCACTTTCGCTAGTTGACGGTGTGCATTCAACATGGCTATCAGAGGTTGACACCACCGGATTGTGCAAATGGGGAGACCAGTCCCTTAGTATCCGAGGGATGCAGGGACAATCTCTGTGAAAGTGGTCTCCCTTGCATATGACACATGGCGATTTAGGCCTAGTCAGTGCTGTGTGTGGATTTTTGTTAGACGACACTTGTTTGCCCCTAGTCGCTTTTGGCTCCTTCTTCTTCTTCTCTTTCTTCTTCTTTTCCTTCTTCTCCTTAGGAACTTGGTTTTTATCTTTACCAGTTCCGTCAAGCGAAGAGGAAGGGAGAGAGGAAGAATTAGAGGAAGTAGAAGGCTGGTGGGTAACTCTGGACTGGTCTAACTGTTGATTCGACTGTTCAGGAATAGTGGTGTTCTGAACGACATTGGTTGAGAAGAACCAGACCGGCAAGCCAATTGTCAGTCCTAGAAGCGACAATGTGGCCATATGGGGCACACCAACATCTCCCCAAGAGGAGAAAGGACTAGGATTTCCATCAAGGGGAATTCCTTGGTTGGTAGGCTCCATTTTCTCAACCTAAAGATCAATGCAGGAAAAAGGGTATGAATATTCCGTTTAAAATAAATTTTAACGACGCTTAGACACAACTTGCTTTTTCAATTTTAAAGAGTCGAGAAAAAGCAAAAGATGACTCTAGTCTCCTTCGATGTTTTAACGAGCCCGAAGTGAAAAATGCTCGGATGGACTTTTTCCGTTATAGAGTCTGAAAAAGGCCAAAAGGAACTGCTCTGGAGTTCTAGGTAGAGGGTGTGCCAAACTTTTCGCAAAACCGCAGAATACTTTTTAAGGTACGAGCGGTCAATCTTCCCGAATGCTGTGTTCAGTGCATTGCGATTAGTAGGGCGGCCGACACGGCTTCCTATGGATAAAGGTTTTATGCCTATAGGGGTCTCCCAATATATACTCGACGGTACGTGGGAGCACAATCCGTACTGGCACTTATCATCTCTCAGGAGGAATCACCCAACCATCAGTGAGGCGACCAGTGACCAGGTTTTACGACGCCGGAACACGTCTCTAGCCTAGACCTCTATGTTGTGCGTTAAGTTACAAAGCGTTGTTAAGTTCATTCAATTTATTTTAGGTTGATCTTTCTTAGAAGTTTTCCTTTTTGGATCACCACGAGATGTATATACAATTCCTAAATGCAGTCTAAAGATGATAAGCAAGCTTTTATATCTTTTCAACAATGAAAATCCTAGCTACAAGGGGAAAAGAAAGACACAATCTTTTCTCAAAGAGCATAGAGCACACTGTAAATGCACTTTTTCCTAAATCAAACCATACAAACGATCAATATGCAAATGCACAAATGCATGTATTTGTTTTCACTTTCTTAATATTGATTCCTAAAAAGAAAGCTGTTGTACAAATTTGAATTCGACTTCAAGTGAAAACACAAACAAGTTTCTTTTTGAACTCAAAAAGACGATTACGACACTTTATGATTTTGAAGTAAAAACTTGTTTCGACACTAGAAATTCATAAATTCAAACCAAAAGACAAAAGTAAAAGTGCAATCAACTGTCAACAGCAATAAACTTACTCCTAAGATCAAAACGACACTTACGACAGGTCTAGATCTAAGGGCGACAGTATGACTAGTTTACTTTTGTCATGGGAAACTGCAAATGATGTAACAAATACACAAAAAACAAATACAATTTCTTTATACAACTAAGGCGGAATTGAGGCAAAGAAAAAGGGGTTTCAGATAGGTACACACACTAATAACAGGCTGCAAAAAACATAGATAAAACTGAGCAAAAGGAAGCAGGGAACCACAGCTGCACAAGGCAAGGGCTGATCAGCGCACCCCCAGCACAGAGAAACTGAACTTCAGCGCAGGTAGCCCTCTCGGGACCTGCGTTGAAATGCAGAACCCCTTCACAGAGCCTACGCTGAAGCATAAACGAGAATTGTCTCTGGGTTCTGGGTCACGGTTTGCAGTTTAATCTACAGTTTTTGGTCGGATAAAAGCTATCAATTAGGTACAATTAGGAGGATGATTTAAAGGAGGACTAAGATCTATCACAAAGGACTATTAGAGCACTTGTGGATCAGTTTTTTCAGATCATAAACAGGCCCAGTGAGTGGACTAGAGCGACAGATCTCTACTTTGCATTTTAAAATGGCAAATGCATTTCGATTCGACACTCCTGAGTTTATGAGAAGAACAACAATAGAAACACAAATAAACTAGAAAGATACATTCCCCAGTGGAGTCGCCAATTTGTTGTTGGGAAAATTATCCATTCGGAATGCCCCTATCCCACTCTAAGGTGTGATAGTGCCTTAGCAACAAACAAGGAAAACTACTTGATTATTTCTTCTTTATGAAATGTAAATGAGGAGAAAAGATGTGACTAACCTGTGTCTTCCGCTAGTTTGTTGATCCAATTGCTCCTCTATTCGATAGCTCCCAACTCCTTGCTCATTCACCAGCGCAGCTTCACCGAATTCCTGCAAGATCATAAGAGAGAGAAACTACACGAAGATATAGATATACATTCATAAAAAGCTCAAGATTAGATTAAGCTAAACATGCAAATATAACCAAACATCATTGATACACAGCATGTAGGAGAAACTCAAATAGTTTATTGATAGAATAAGAAAGTCCAAGAGGAGATAAAACCAAGTGAGTTCCGATCCAACATCTACCTCCTAGCAAAGGAATCCCTTCCTCTCCTCCAACAAAGCATAAATCACCCAATGTACTAATCTCAATCTCAAACCAACAGCAATTCTCTGCAAAGTACAAAATTCCAGCCTCTTGGACCTCTGGGTGAGAGATCCATATATAGATGTAAGCAGAGAGGATGAGTCAGCTTATGTTTTGACTTGTGGCTTCTCTTTGTCAGTTCTTGCTTCCACTTGGAGGTTGAGAGCCTCTTACTCATCACTAGTCGAATTCATTGAGGAGGATTCTGGAAGCTTCCAGTGTCTGTACACCTTGCGGAATGACATTTCCATTTGGCATTTCTCGCTCAGCGCACCCTGGTAGTGCTTTTAGGTGCATTGCAATGCACCTAGCTAGTGTAGTGGGGTGCACTGCAACGCAGGCAGCTAGTAGAGCATCTGAATTGATCCTGAATTGACTGTTTCTGAGTGGTTTTTGGTGGAGAACTTCTGGGAGAAGCTGTCATTGGTTGACCTTGTTCCTTTAGGGGTAGGAACAACTCTTTTAGGGACTTTGGATCCCTTGGATTATGGACATTTCATGCTCAATGCTGTAAGGCACAAAAATGTCTATAACAACCAGGCTGACTTGTAATGAGACCCTTGTCCTTCACAAAAATTTTAATCATCAAGAAGGTTATTACCTTGGTTTGGTGGCAAAAAATGGAATGTCACCTGTTACATATTTATGATCATCGTAGGTTGGAAAATGATGAGACCTCCTCTCCTCTTCAAGATAGTGTTCATTGCATTTTCATATTTCTTTATTTTCATTTTTTTTTTAATCTTTTGATGTTTTTATAAAAAGAGGGATACTCATTTGCTCCTTAAGAGTCAGGGATGGTGGTAGAAGTAAAAACATTCCAAGGAAATTTTATACTTTTACCCCCATCTCATCATATCAAAGGGATTTTCCCATTTTAAAGTGTGGTAAATAAGCCAGCATGGTTTGAAATAATGAATCCTTTTATGATGTGTCCAAAAAAAAAGATGTCTAGCGAGGCATTTTAGAGTTGCACTATATCAGCTTTAGAATAAATATAACCATAAAGAGGCTTGACGGATCATAATATTGTTGACATTACTATTTTTTGTTATGTTAGGCACAAATACACTCGGATGGTGCTTATTCAAAACTTAAAAGAAAAAAAGAAGATGGCACAATTATGGCTAATGAATCAATAAAAGAAATCACAGTTCATCATAAAATAAGCACAAAAGTGTTGTTCAATTTATTGAAGAACGTTCATTCAATCATTTGAATACCAAAATCGAAAAGAAAATTGGCTTTCAATTGATATAACAACAATCATTCAATCGATTGAACATCAAAATTGAAAGGAAAACATGCAAGAGTGTTGTTCAATCCTTTGAACGACATATATCAATAAGAAAAATGCAAAAGTGTTGTTCAATCTATTGAACATCATTTATTCAACCATATGAACAACAAAAATTGAAAATAGAAACCCAAAAGTATTATTCAATCGATTGAACAAAAATTGTTCAATCGTTTGAACAACAAAAATTGAAACTAAAAACTCAAAAGTGTTTTTCAATCGATTGAACAACAATCGGTCAATCCTTTGAACAACAAAAATTGAAAGAGAAAACAAACACAAAATTGTTGTTCACTTGATTGAACAACAAGCGTTCAATCATTTGAACAGTGAGAATTGAAAAATAAAAAGCGCAAAAGCGCTTTTCAACCGATTAAACATCAATCGTTCAAACGTTTAAACATAAAATATTGGTAAAGAAAAATGTGAAAGTGTTATTCAATAGATTGAACAACAATCATTCAATCATTTGAATAGCGAAAATTTTAAAAATAAAAATGTAAAAAGTGTTGTTCAATCGATTGAACAACAATTGGTCAATCATTTGAACAACAAGATTAAAAACACGAAAGTGTTGTTCAATCGATTGAACAACAATTGTTCAATTGTTTGAACAACAAATATCAACAAAGACAAATGAAAAAGTGTTGTTCAATCGTTTGAACAACAATCATTCAATCGTTTGAACACCAATTGTTCAATCATTTGAACAATGAAAATTGAAAAAATAAAAAGCACAAAAATGTTGTTCAAGAAATTAAACATCAACTGTTCAATCACCTAAAAAGGGAAAATTGAAAAAAAAAAACTCAAAAGTTTTGTTCAATCGATTGGACAACAATCGTTCAATCATTTGAACAACAAATATCAATAAACAAAGAAAAAGTTTTGTTCAATCGATTGAACAACAATCGTTCAATCATTTGAACAACAAAATAAAAAATGCAAAAATGTTGTTCAATTGGTTGAACAACCATTTCCACACAAAGGAATAAGCGTTGTTCAATTGATTTACCAACAATACTCATGTGAAAATAAGTTATGTTCAATTGATTGAAGATCAATTCTTACACACAAAAAATAAGTGTTGTTCAATCGACTGAACGACCATGCACACATAAACATATGTTGTTCAATTGATTGAACAACAATCATTCAGTCAATTGAATAACACTTACCAAGCATGTAAAAGAATAAAAATCATCATATTTACATGGTGATACCTCACTAAATTACAATCAATCAAAAAGAATACATACATTATTTACAATTTAAAAAAAATTGAGTTTTCTGAAAGAAAAGATGTAGGGTCATCACTCTCTGCAGGTAAGATTTGCATGGAGGGGTCCTCACGTACCTGGTGGCAGAAAGACTCCTTGGTGAGTGGTTTGTGGTAAAGACACACCCGATGCCCATTCACCTTAAAAGAATGGTCAGACCTGTCAATGGTAGTCAAAGTAAGAGTGACATTGTTATGTACTTCTTGAATCTTATAAGGGTCGAGCCATCTTGTTTGCAACTTGCCTGGAAAATCCTGGAATCCGTAGTCATAAAGGATTGCCCAATCCCCTTTTTGAAATGTCTTCTTTTTTATAATGTTGTCATTCCACTTTTCCCTTTGTTGTTGAATAATTGTAGTCCATTGCAAAGCTAGCAGTCGAGATTCATATAGGTTGTTGATTTGTTGAAGTCACGTGGTTTGGGCTTCTCTTAAATCCAGCCCCACTTCCTGAGCCATTCTTATATCTTTATTTCGAATTCAATAAAAAAAATAGGTTCTTTGCCGAACATGAGCTGGTGCGGAGAGTATCTAGTAGTATTCCTCCAATTCGTAGGATAGGCCCACAAGGCCTTTGGTAGTCTAGCAGCCCAGTCTCGCCAATGTGTTGGGACTTTTTTGGTCAGAATCACTTCAATGACCTTATTGGTGCTTTCGACCAGCCCATTCCCCTACGGGTGATATGGAGAAGTGATCCTATGTGTAATGTGATTGTTTTTGAGAATGTCAATAATCTTGTATCCTATGAATTTCCCTCCCCCATCTGTTAGCACTGTCCATGGTACACCATACCGCATGAAGAGCCAAAGAGGAAGTTAATCACTGCTTCCTCTATAGCTCTTGGTAAATCTATTTTTTCCACCCATTTTGTCACATAATCTATGGCAACTAATATGTAGACTTTCTCATTCGATGGCGGATGGAATGGGCCAACAAAGTCCAACGCCCATTGTTCGAAGGGTTCTATGACTATTTGGGGTTGCAGTGGCATTTGATCAGATTGGCTAGGTCGGCCCATCCTTTGGCAATTATCACAAGCCTCGGCATATTTCTTAGCATCTTTAAAAATAGTGGGCCATGAATAGCCCATATGTAGTACCTTATGCCCTATCCTTCGATCTGCAAAGTGTCCTCCACAATGCTCATCATGGCAAGATTTTAGGATGTCATAAATCTCATCCTTGTGAATGCATCTGTATATACACATATCATACCCTGTGTGAAAAAGATATCTGCCAATCCAAGAGAATCGAGAGTTGTGCTAAACAATCTATTTCCTCTCCCTCACTGTCAAATGCCTGGGTAGCTTCCCTACTGCTAGATAATTTTCCACATCTACATACCATGGTGCCTTGAATGTCATGGTAAACAAATGTTCATCTGGGAATGGGTCATCTACTGCCAGTGGATCATTTACCTTTTGGATTCGAGACAGAATATCCGCAACTGGGTTTTCCTTCCCTGAACGATCCTTAATAGTAATGTCAAATTCCTGCAAATAAATAGCCAACGAGTCACTCAACCATTTGTGGTAGGATTATTAGCTAAATACCGAATGGCAGAGTGATCAATATATAGAAAAACTTGGTAGCCAATTATGTAATGTCTAAATTTATTTATTGCATAAATAATTGCTAAGAATTATTTTTCTGTTACTGTATAATTAATTTTGCAAGAGTAAGATTTTTGCTAATATAATATATAGCATACAGCTTCATGTCCTCTTCCTGACTGAGGACAACGCCTACAGCTACATCTAATGCATTCGTGGATATGTGAAATGACAACTCCTAGTTTGTTCCACGTAATACTGGTGCCATCGAGACCAACTTCTTTAAACCTGTAAAAGTTGTGTCACATTTGTCAGACCATTTGAAGTCAACATTTCTAGTTAAAGCATATAAAGGTGCAGCAATTTGTGAAAAGGTTTTAATAAACCTGCAATAATAGCTTGCATATCCCAGGAAACTATGTACCTTTGTCTAAGTACACAGAGTAGGCAGTATAAGAATTACCTGTATTTTTTTTGGATCTACTTGTATCTCTGCTGCAGAAATATAATGTCCCAGGATTACACCTTCAATCATCATCATGTGACACTTGACATCGCTTAAACATAACCTGGTAGCAATGCATTGTTTTAAAACATTTTCTAACGTTTGCAGTGCTTGAGAAAAGTCATCCCCATATTGAGTAAAGTCATCCATATATATATCCGAAGTCCTTCATTTATCAAGTCTGCAAAAATGATGAGCATAACTCTTTGAAAGGTGGTTGGGGCATTCCATAAGCCAAATGGTAATACTCTAAAAGCGAATCTACCCCAAGGATAGGTGAAGGTTTTTTGGTCTTGGTCTTCAGGGGCAATCTGAATCTGATTGTAGCTGTTGAATCTATCTAGGAAGGAAAAGAATTTCTTCCCTGCCAAAGTATGAAGGACTTGGTCGATAAATGGGAGAGGGAAATAATATTTCTGTGTTTCCTTGTTTAGTTCCCTGTATTCTACATAGATACGCCATTTCCCATTTTTCTTGGGGATGAAAATCAACGGAGAAACCCATTTTCTATCTGAATAAATGAAATTCACATCCAGAACATTCTATAATTCTTCTTTCACAATATCCTTAAGGTGTGGATTCAATCTCTACTAAGGTTTCCAGATAGGTTGAGCATCCTTCACGGTATAGATGTGATGTGTGCACAACTGTGGATCTATACCCTTCATATCGAGATAATCCCAAGAAAAATCCCCTTTATATTTTTGCAAGATCTGAATGAGCTTTTGTTGTTGATCACTGTCCAAGCTATCATTAATGTTTAAAACTTTGTCTGGTTCTATTTCCACCAGCTTGTTGTTATGAACAGCAGTCGTCTGGATGTGTTTATCATTAATATCCTTCAAGGGATCTTCCAAGGCTTCATTATCAAGAATTTCTTTCAACCTTTGACACTTTACAATGCACATTAGCTGGTTGATTGATGAAATTGTTGATAACGTCATCTTTAGTCTGATCTTTGAATTCTAGTGCCTCTGTTACTGTGAGTGGTGAATGGATGCTTTCTTCCAGGTATGCTGGTGGTTGTTTACATATTTTTACAATGGGTAGACTTGGTTTGGCAAGGGGATAGAAAACAAGACTTTTTACAGCATCCCCCTTTGCAATAGTCATGGTACCCTCCTGGAAACCTATATATGCATCAGATGTCGCCAGCCAAGGTGAGCCAAGTATCGGAGGGTGCCCATCAAATCGACTCTTTGGGTTTGTAACAAGAAAATATACTAGATATTCCCATAAATCAATGGAAACCATGATATCTTGTAGAGTACCTTCTGCCCTTTCCACCAAATGATCAGTAAGTTCTAGTAAGGTGGTGGTTGGTTCCAAGGCTGTAATACCAGGTGCTTGACAAGTTTCTACTCTTAAAATATTAATGGCTTCACCCAGGTCAACTAGCATATTGGGAAAATAGCGGCCATATATCTGAACTGTCACTATGGGATTCCTAGGATATTCATACTTTAACAGAGTTTCCCCTCCCAAGACTAAATCAGATAAGGTTCCTACAACATGAATGGTGGGTGAATTTTTTTCTTTCCTCACAGGCTTCTTTACAAATAACCCTTTAATTATTATAGCATAAATTAGAATGTCCTGAATGGTGTGGAGGAGCATAATTTTTATACAAAAAAAAATTAGTTCCCCTACAAGATCAAAATCGGGTAAACAATCGGCTTAGGTATCGTTAACCTTTTAGGGAATGGGGAGAAGTGACTATGGGTTCCTCTGGATCTCTTTGTTGATCTGTCTCTTCTCCTCGTTTCATTTCAGTATCAAGTGCAGGTGGTGGTATATGTGTAGGTGGTGGTATATGTATAGGTGGTGTTTCAATCTCAACTGATTGTTAATACCTGTTTTCCTTAGGGGTGATGATACGTCCTAACCTCAATGTAAGTTCATTACATCCTTTTTGCTCAATCTCATAGTCTGAGCTTTCTACAATTTGCACCAGTTGGACCGATCTATTATTTGGATTCAAAATTGGTTGGGCTAGCAATTGAGGCTGTAAAAGAGGCTAAGGATTTTGTTTTAATGGATAAGGAGCTGAAAATGTAAGTTGAGGTTGAGGACCTATCCCCATAGGAGTGTTGGATATTCCCAAACATTGGTGCCAATTTGTAGACCAATTTGGATTTTGAGAAGTGGAAGCAGGCCACTGGGATTTATAGCGATTGCCTTACCAAACAGGAGTAAAAAGAGAATTTGGCTAGCCATTACCTGGAAAGGATTGAGCTGACCATGGTGTCATAGGGAATGGCTGAGGCTACCAATTTGAGTAAGGTGATTGGCCTTTCCATGCTGACCCAGGGTTCTATTGTTGATTAAACTGTGAATAAGGGAATAACAGGGATGCATCTTGTGACATACGTAGAGGTTTGGCCTGCCACTGTCGACGCTGGTTCATTAGATATACTGGTTCTGTATCTTCTTCCACTTCCTTGAACACTTCTTTTAACCTTGGGAGTGATGGAAATTGTTCTGTGGCATGATCCTTGGTACAGATAGCGCATGTCTGAACCATGTCTAATGGACACTCCCATTGGTTGTGCTTCTTCCGACAGCGTGGGCAGAAAATGGCCAAGTTTTGCTATGCTAAAGATTGTTTTTGTTTATCCTGTAGGATATCCAACTACGTTGTGAGGGTGCCCAAGATGTCCATTTTGAAAACTTCCAAGAGGTTACCGATTTCCATTCGTGTTACGCCTCCATTGTGTGGCTTTCTTCCCCTGCCCATGGGATCTCGGCTTGCTACTCATGTGTGTGATCTTCCTCGCGAACACCTGATATACAAGCGAATGATTTCATCATACTCTTACTGAAAAATATCTCCTTTCCCCATTAAATTTAGAGTTTCTAACCACTCCTTTTTCATTCCATTAATTAAGATAGCTCTTAGGACTTCTTTTAGATAGATCTTTGCAAGTTATAATGAAACTATTTGACATATTCTTCTAGAGTTTCATTATGCTTTGTAGCCATCTTAAAGATTTCATCCTTTAGCTCCCTAGTCTTGCAAAAGTCTTGGTATCTTGTGAGGAAGGAGGTTTTCATATCATCCAAAGAATTAATAGTATGTCCACCCAAACCCATGAACCATCTTAAAGCTACTCCTTTCAGGGTAGAAGGGAATATTTTTAGCTTTTGGGGGTTAGTGGTGTAGTAATACCCTCTGCAGAGGACATCGAATTCAAATAGGAAGGCATCAGGATCCTCTGTGATGATCCCATGAAAACATGGGATGCTCTGCAAAGGAATAGCCTTCATGGGGGCATTGGCCACTTGGTCGACTATGGGGTATTCCAATGTCGAGGTTTGACCTTGAGGTGGTTGATTTTCCATTTGGCCAAAGATGTGCCAATACTCTTCAAGGATTTTAGGGGGTGTTTTTCAAGTAAGAAGAGGATTAACAACTCGAGATGGCTTTGGATCAGTGCCTAGATCTGGGATCACAGGAGACCCTTGTTCAGACAGCTAAGGTCCTACCTTAGTAGTTCTACTAGTTTCTCCTTCTCCTTCTCTTAAGTTACATGATTTTCCCTCTTCTGGAGGATCAGAATGTAAGCTTACTGTAGCTTGAAGACTCCGTTCAGATCCTCCAATTTGGCTTTGAATCTCAACATGACATGCAGATGGTGAGCCTGCTGCTTGAGGAATTACAATAGGAATTTTTCCAGGTACAGCCCTGAATCCTACTGATGCTTAAGACTCTACTTTTCTCACAATTTCATATATAAAGGTCGTTCTCCCAAGGTTCACTGATCCCTTCGGCTTTGTGGATTTTCGAGGGGGGTTCTATTCTTTTTCTATCTTTCTATTCCTAGTCATTCATAAAAACCAATTCCTATTTAACCTCTAATCTTTTGCTGAAAAGAGCGCTAGTAAGCAAGCACTATACTTGATAGGTACGTAGGTTCTTACCTCTAATTTTTGAAACCTGATTCTTTTATAGCAAGATAAAAATGAAATAACTTTCGAAAACTCTCCCTGGTAAAGACGCCAAAATGTTGGTGCACTAAGATGTCTTTTTACAGGCAATCTTAATTCCTACATTAATTGTCAACCCGAGGCAAGTCTTTTTATTTCAAGAGTGTCAACACTATATATGCAATCAATTCAGAGGTTAACTAATAACAAATTGTTGCAATTGCTAATGACTATCATCTTCAAACTCAATCCAAACAACTCTGAAAGAAGTAACTCTAAAATAAATTCATAACACTCTCTGCAATTCTAATTAACCTATCATGAAAGCAAATGGATCTGAATACTACTTATAAAGAATCATAATTGGCAATCTGAAATAGTATTGAAGCTAACTCGCTCACTCATGAAAGAGAACCTTAATGATTGACAACAATGGTAATTTAACAACAAATCCGAATTGAACAACAAATCTCAATTGAACAACAAAAGTGAATTAAACAAGAAATATGAATCGAAAAGCAAACAAAACTGGAATAACAAATGGTATCTTAATAGAAAATAACTGCAAAAACATAAAGCGATCAATTCTATCTCTAAAATATATGATAACATTACTTGAAATGAAAAATGATCTGAGTTGGAACTAGCATAAACAATTCAATCAAAATTATTTCTCACATATAACACATGGATCACTTTAAATCTCAAATGAACAACAAAAGCAAACTGAACCGACAATCCTTACGATAATCAAAAGTAATACTAAATTAATATTAACAAGCAATAAAGAATGAAATATAAAATATTATCATACAGGTGAAGCAATAGATCTTCTCTTGACTAGGCCCAAAGTCGCTAACAGTCCCCGCTAAGAGATACTCAGAATATAAGTATGAGTTAAACACAATCTTTCTTCATTAAAATAAATAAGCAAGTTACAACATCCAAGATAACACCATTATATGTCCAAAAGAATAATTACAAACAGTGAAATTCTAAACTTTGTTCAATTTTTCCTTTCGTCCTTATATATTACATTTAGAAAGTAAATAGATAAAAGAGAATCCTGAGGATTTCACTATACTTGATCTGATTTTGTCATAAAATAGTCATTGGTTTGCCCAGTCTTCCATTGTCCTTCCTTGACTCTGATGCTACCAATTTCTCTTATGAGATGTTGGCGTTCTATCGATTGATCAGTTATCGATCAATTCATGTCTTCTGCACATAAAGATAGTAAAAATCAGTTTTTCCTACTTAGATTCATCTAATTTGTTACTGATTACTTTTAATCGACTTTAGCTATTATTTCCTCTACTTTTACTCATAAAAAGAGATAATAATGTGAGGATGAGTGTTAAACAAAGCTATTACCAAGGAGAAAACATACCTTTTTCTTGACCCAACAAAAGGCTTCTTGCATAGAGAAGTGATGCAAGTAACTTCGTTGGGGTACTGACCAGGCTCTCTGGCAGCGGTGCGACGCTTGTTTTCCTGCATGACTTTGTTGGGTTACTGTCCCGGCCTGCTGGCAGCAGAGCAACACCAGAGATGAAACTAAGACTCTAACAACTATATTGCTTGTGCACCAAAACACCCCTCAACCCCAATCGAAAAAACTTTGTTGACATGGCTTGGAATGTGTGTCAATCTACCAAGACCTTCGGAGATGCTACATCTTACAATGAAGAAAGTTTAAAAACCAAGAAAAACTGAGAACTGAACAATACTTCCGGAGGTGTTAGACTTGCTTTTGACAAAGTAGGTCCATTCAGAAAGCTGGATTTCTACCAGTGTATCTCCAAGTGTTGTAGCGGCTACAACCACCCTCCAAAATTTTTCCTTATCTTTATTTTGGAGCCTCCCTACCAACCTTTCAAAGCAGCATGTCTTTCCTTGTCAAGTACACAAGCTTCAGTGATTTTCTTGCAGAATGACAGTGCATCCTTCAAAGTTTGTTGCATCCCCCTCACAGGTTGTTTCTCTGGACTTGGTCCAGCTGCAGGTTGAACAACTCCCTCAAGGAATTTCACAATTCTAGAGGGGAACGAATCTTCCCTCTAGAAATTAAAAAATTATGTCTGGCAACCTGCTCGACTCTAGAATTATGCAAATATGCATGTCATCGTTCACTGAAAAAATTGTGCAATTTCTCCCAGCAGGACTGATCAACCCAGAGATTGTGTAATTCTGGGCAGTAGTCAGCTGCTCTGCCCATAAATTGTGCAATCCCTTTGCGCAGCGATCCCAAATCCCTCCTAGAAATGCACATTTTTTCCCCTCACCTAAGAAAACCGATGCATGTGACTTTAGGTTTATCGGTTCCCTCCAGGACTGAGAAAAACTTATTTGCATGCATGGACTGCTTCTCCCAAGGTAGCATGCAAAGGCATCCCTTGCTTCAGCGATCAATTTTTACCAGCTACCGATAACATGCAAGGATTATTTCAGAAACCTCCCGCCAATTTTCGCTTTTCCTAGATTTGGGACATGTGTGTCTAGTGTACTATGTAACAACCCCTTTTAAATTTTTAGCCTTTGAAAATAAATGCTAACTCTAAAAATTTCCTTAAAACGTTTAGAATACAACCCATACTTAGAACTTTTATCGCAAATCACATTTCGTAGTTTTTTATGTGAAAATTATAAATATCCTAAAGAAAATATCGAAATGCGATATCCGATAAATCCCCCACTGTGATTTTCCGATCACAACACTTTAAGAACATGCAATTTCCCTTCGCAAGTTGCACATAAATAAACCATGCCATTCTGTCACCCCTTAAAAAATTGTGAAATGCAATATTGCGATTGCAATTTTCATAATCACATTTCGCATTGTCTCCGAGCAACGCTATATTGGAACACTTGAAAGCTACGATGCGGAAAATAAGACGTGAAGCATTGGATGTTACTGAGTTTTAATGAAATATTAAGTGGTTTGAGAAAACAATTAATGTTTAGCATCTCGAGGAGAGAAATTGATGTTTTCAAGTTATGGCTAGTTAACACAGAAATCACATTCAAAATATTCCCACAATTCAAAGTCATTTCAAAGATATCTCAACCTTAATTTCCCTTTACTGTGTGCACTGATATATCTTTCTTTTGTTTTAGGCAAGATTCAAATAAATTTCATTGTGGAAGGTAATGCAAAAGCAGAACCAGCGGAGTATTTTAGAGTCTGAAGTTTTAGAGATGTTGCCCATATTCGTTGATACAGTTTGCAGTGTTGATGGAGGAGAAATGGCATGGGAAGTCATCTACAATAGACTTGAAGACGAGTGGCCTAAAATTATTGTCAGCAAGGCAACAATGGACTCCATAGAACTCTCAAGAGTTCAATTCAAAGACATTGCTCTTTTCTTCACAGAATAGGAGCAAGAGCCAAGATACTCCCATACGATTAGATGGGTGGTGGAAAATCTCAATATTGGAGACAAACAATTCAAGAACTCAAAGATGGAGCTGATGGGATCATTCAAAGCTGAAGACTTGAAACAAATGTATCATCTTCCTGACCCTCAGGATCATATATATGGAAAATCCTTCCTGGCCAAGCTTACAAAGCAGAATGAAGAACTCTTCAAGATGATTCAAGGTTAGAGAGTCCTAGAAAACAAATTCAAATATGCTTCTTTAGCAAATACCCATAACTATGCATCTTCTATGTTATGTATATTGTATGGATTTCCGAATAATACCAAGTTATCTATAGAATGGGTTCCTTTAATAGATGCATGTGTCAATTCTCACATAATGGATTGGGTCACTATCCTATCCGATAACCTAGCTACTACTATTTTTGAATATTGTCAAAAGAGAACCACCTCCACAGAGAACCTTCCTCCATTTTATTTGTGTGCCTATATCATGCTTCCATCTGCTTCTGTACTAAGTTTCCAATCACGGGTTGGAAATGGACTTTGCAATACCCCTACCCCATCCATCTCAGTCAAAAATAGATGTGGGAATCCCATTTTATACCCCTTTTAACAAGATATGCCACGGTGTTATTCTACCATTTCATCAATTGATTTTTGATAATAAATCTGCGATATTTTCTAAGGAAGCTGCCACAGACCTTCTCGTAGTAGGAAAGTACTTTGCTGAACAATGGTTCACATATATTAGAGCTTACGATAGTACAAAAGACCTGCATGTACTCACTGTGTATGTCTCCGACAAGATGTTAGCCAGAGAAATAGCTCACAAAACTATTGGGAAGGGCTTAACCAAGACCTTCAAAGATAGAAAAAAATCATTATGGCCACATTTTTCCATCCGGTGTGGTTCTTTTTCATTGGAAAACTTCAACCATGCAAACAAAGAATTACTAAACCTAGAGAGCCTCAGGCTCCATACTCTGCCAAAGAGGCAATTTGACCGAGAAAAAGTAGCACAAAATGTTACTACAACACTAAAGGTCAAACGATATGTCCATGAAGCTCATGAATTTGAAGATCTTTTACAATCAATTGAATGATTTGAACAATCATTTGATTGGGAAAAGATGAATTTTAATCATGACGACTCTGAAAGGCTTCAGGAATTTAGAAATCAGAGGCTCGAAACAATCGCATTGCATTTGTTAAGAGCTAATGAAAAACCTATGCCCAATGTAACTATTAATAGCAAAAGGCCAAATTCTTGTATAGAATCTCAGGTGAATACAACCAAGGATACAAGGAAGACACAAGAAACAGAGACTACAGCGGAATCCAGCAGAAGGTCAGCTGAAAAACTGGTCATAAGTGACCTAACTAAGGATGTCGGTCCCAAAGGCAAAAGCACCAATTTGGAGAAGGAATGGAACTAATTTAACAAAAATATCCAAGATACTCCCAAGACAAGAGATGTCCTAGAAACCATAGAATATCATACTCCACCACAAACTCAGAAAATTTCAGAGTCAGAGCCAATGAATGAGCAAGGGACAAGCTCGCAAACTAATAAATCATTCCTACATTTCCGACATCTGAAATTATTCTAAAGGTTACAAAAATACAACCTCTAGATATATTCTACAACCCACTACATAAGGTTGTAGTAAGAAGACAGAGGAAAAGAAGGAGAGTAGAAACACTTGAAATCCCACTAGGGAATGAACTAATGGATATAGTCTAGAGGGATATTCCTTCAAACCCAGCTGAAAATTTAACTAGGTTGTTGCAATTTACAGGGGCATATGCTACTACCACCATGGATAAAGCCACTGAAGTATATATTTTGTTAAGGGAAAGTGAAGAAAGGATAATGAGGCTCAGACAACATTTGGAAATCGAGAAAGCAAATGTGAAGAAGCAAGTTGCTGAATAAATAGTCCAATTGCAACAAAGTATGGAAGTACTAAAGATAAGCCACGAAGCAGAAATCGTTGCAAAGAACATGAAAATCCAAGAGTTGGAAGAGGCCATGGAAAAATATGAAGATGTCCCTACTGTTGATGAATTCATCAAAGAGCCATTGGAGCTAAACTGCATTCTATCAAAACAGCAAGATCTATTCTACTAGAGAATGTCCCATATCACCCCTTATCTGATTACCAATGACCAATTAACAAATAAGGAAATTGATCAGAGAACTGAGTTTAATGACTTAAATACTAATATGTCTAGCTACATTGAATGGAAAGAATATGAAGAAGGAAGAAGCAATAATCTACCAGAAATAGAAGAAACACATAAAGACATATTATTCACATATTGGGATGTGCGGATCAAGCAGGAAGAATTGGCAGTAGCAAGAGCGGCATGAGTGGAAAAGAATATAATAAAAGTATTCAATCACACTTTTCACACCACCAACTTGATAAAATAAGGTAACCCAAAGTCACTGGGAGATTTGAATGACTCGGATAAAAAATGGAAGGCAAAGATGAAAACCCAAATGGAGGCGATCACAAATTATCAAAAACTAACTGGGAGGCATGGTGGCAATTCCTTGTCAAACCTCATAGCCAAATTAATATGTTGAATTGTTCACTCAATTCAACACAAAGGATGTTTCCACCTCTTACAGATTCCATCTTCACAGCAAAAGTCAGAACGCAATTTGGGGCACCTCCTCAAGTGAAACCAATGTCCGATATATGCGACCTAAAGGAAAATTTGGCAGACAGAAAGAAATATTTATAACCTTTGGTCATTAAATCACTTTTATTTTTAGAGTTAGTTGCTAGTTAAGAGGAAGGTTGTTTGAAACCTCCTCAGATATTTCATATAGTCTATTTTTGAATAGTTAGATAGTATTTATACCCTTCTCGTGCATTTAGAGAAGGGTCCAGAATTTTATCAAAAAAAAATTGAAAATAATGCACTTCTGTAGGTTTGTGAATGCCTTGATGAAATTATGGAATATGGTCATTACTTTTGAATATCAAACTATTTTCCTTTTCTGATGCAATATTGTATGCTTGGAGAATAATTTGATTGGAAGAAAATCTCTGATCTATGTCATTAGTCAAATGAGAAGAACCTCACACATATGGTACTTTTATCTTTTATGATCAGTTCTGTTTTGTTAAATTAGTGATAACATTTCGTTTTCATGAATTATATATGGAGTATGTTCCAAGGAAAATTTTGAGGATGGAAATTTATCTTAAAGTTTAGAGAACTTGGTGAATCTCACTAGTTCATAATATGAAATGTATAAAATGTTTGATGATACTTTTGTAAAAATATTCAAATTTCTAATAATTTTATATAGTCTCTATATAAAATTTTGGCTATTTTTCAAGTAAAAAGAAATTATACTATAAAATTTGAGCGGGTCATTTTTAGATAAAATGGAAATTACCGCATATTTTTTTTGGAAAAAGCATGGAAAATTAGCCCACTTGTGAATATTAGCCCATAAAATTTTCCATGGTATGTTCTTTATGTTATGTGTTAATTGCACTACAGTATGATGCCTAGATGAAAGTATTAATATTCATATACGATCATTAAATATATGCAATATATTTTATACATTTATTTGACTAACTATTTAGTCAAAGAAATTATTTTTACATGTTATCATCTCTGTTTAATACGTGAACGATCTTTATTATCACATACCAAACATATATGACTTTAGATCGCATATCTTACAGAATGCCCCAACATTATATCAGATTAAGTTGGCTAGAGATTTGCATGCTAGAATAGGTCATTTAGTTATCATTATTCTTATTTCAATCGCTTGAAAACCACCCATTCTCATTTTCAAACCCACTCTAGGAAACCGGTCCCATCATCCACAGTTGGAGCCACCACATCAAATGGAAAATGAGTTGTCTTCAAGGTCCAAACCGAGTGGTCATCCCCCATGTTGGAGCAACAGAATTCTAAGGCTTCAACATTTTGGCAGTAGAAGGAGGACTTGAACCTCTAACTATGGATGCCATATAAATCTAAATATCAATTGAAAAACGTTCATAAGAGTCAAAACCCCTCCACAACTTCTACCTCTTCTAGACCTCGTTCAAAATCTCTGGATTAGAAATCTAAAGTTTTAGAAACATCTCCATCATCTCCTGAAGTATTAAGACAACCACCTTCTTCAAATTACACTCTTGAGTCTCCCGAAGTTCACTCTTTAAAACAGAAATCATAACAAATATCCATTTCTACGGAGAAACTTGAAAAGCGTGAAGCTTCTGAAGAAAGTGTCACTTCCTTATTACGAGATACTAGTGTATTAACTTGACTACAAAATGAAAGCTTCGAGTAACCTCTTTTGAGTTTCCCATTTATTCACAACGTAAGAAATCTGCCACATCAAAATCTGAATCGGATACCAGCAAGATCACATCACCTTTCCCTCCATTTACTTCCCCATTCAGTTCTGCTCAATCTGCCTCTTCTCAAAAATCCATTTTTTCAACTCAGACAATTAGTACTACTAGTAGTAGTACTAGTACAATAGTAAGTTCTTCACCATCACCATCTACTTTTGGATCTGCTTCCTCATCTTCACAACCTTCAGCACAAGTTATGGCCAACCAACCTACTCAACCTTTGGCAAACCCTGGTGTTGTGCTAGTTACTAATCCAAATGCTTTCCCAGCAAACCCAGAAAAATGGTTACCTAAGTATAATCCTGATGATGGTCTTCCTGTTGAAGGACATCTAAATAACTTTATGTTAGCCATGAATCTTAATGGAGTTGCACATGAAGATGTTGTTATCAGATTGTTTCCTTATACTTTCCAGGGATCTGCAGGATCCTGTTATTTTTCCCTTCTAGTAGGCCGAATAAGAAACTAGGGCACTTTTGAAGAAATATTTCTCACAAAATTTGGCAATGATAGAACCGTGGCATGTTTAGTCAATGATCTTTGCAACTTAAAAGCAAGTTCAGATGAAAGGATCAAAGACTTCAACTCCAAGTTTAACAAGTTGTTAAACAAAATCCCAACTACCTCTAGACTTGCAATAAATGTGAAAATAGAATGGTACATATTGTCCCTTCCCTCTAATATAGCAATTTTTTTAGATAGAGCCAATAAGGTTACCCTCGTAGAAAACATGAAAGAAGCATTGTTTGTAGAAAGAAGAATTGTTGCCTTAGAAAAGAGGTCATAGATAGAAGAAAGGAAATAAAAGAAAGTGATATTCAAGTAAGATTCAAAAATAAAGCTCCAAAAGGATGCTTTCGACCTTGAAGATCTTCAAAAGGTGTTAAAGACCATGTCAAATGAAATTGGTCGAAATTAAGAAACAAGTTGCAGAATCATATTCTCCAAAGAAATCTTTTATCCCCTTCAAGATAAATCCTTCTTCTACATCCCAACCACCAAACTCTATTTCAAATGCTGAATCCGATCAAGAACCGAAAGAAAACTCAACTACTGAGGAAGAAACGGAAACTGAAGAAGAAGTTGAGTTAAATGGAATGTGGGACTTAATTCTTCCAACTGAAGAGGATGAACAAGATATGACAGTAACTACAAGAACTAAAAACTCTACTAATACGTCTACAACAAATCAGAAACAGAAAGCTACTACTCCTGTAAAGGAGAGGACAGTAAGTAAGAAATCTAAGACTACTCAAATTGATTCTATTCCATTAGATCCTCCAACTACTTCCAAAAATTTAGTAATCTCGGATATAATGGAAGATAATATAGTCGAAGATATGAAAAGGACAAGAAAAAATATTTCATTGTATGAATTGACTAAGCTCAAAAAATAATAGAAAATATTACTTAGAGAATTAAAAGCAGTTCCCTTAGCTCCTTTAACATCTGCTATAGTTACTCAAGCTGCTAAAGATATGGGAAAAACTCCTTCATCTTCAAACAAAGTAAATCCCACGGACCTAGTTTTGATAGGTGATAAATCTATTTCTCATACTCCTCCATTTCTTCTTACTTATGATATTTTCAACAAAAATGTCCATAATTGCCTTGTTGATTCAGGAGCCTCTTCAAACATCATGCCAAGAACTATGTGCACCAAATTAAATATTACACCTCAAAAATTTGTTGTACACATAGTTCAACTAGACAGGACAAAAGTAGAGGTACTTGGAGAAATGATATTAGTTTCAATCAGGCTTTCCTCTAATCCAAAAGTTTCACAGATAATCGATATTCTAGTGGTTGATATCCCTAAATTTTATGGTTTAATTCTGAGTATGGATTGGTCTGAAAAGTTACATGGATACTTTGAAACTGATTGGTCTCATATGTGGTTACCATACAATGGTAAGCCTAACCAAATCAGAGTAGACCATGAGAAATTTATGAAGTACACACTCAATGATCTAGAAGGAAGAAATGAACCTATAGCTTTCACCAATAATATTATCGAAAGTTACTCAGCTTATTCATTCTTGGCATCCTTTAATGCACAAAGATCTCCCTTTCCGGATAATTCTGTAGTATATCAGATAATAAAAAAAAGTGCAAACAGATGCTTCCAAGTGTATAGATGTAGTTGTTAAACTTGTAGATAATTCATTATTCTGGACTCTTTATTTTGATTGTTCCAAGTCTGAAGATGGTGCAGGTGTTGGATGTATCTTAATCAGCCCGCAAGGAGATAAAACCATGTTAGACTGCAAGCTTGAATTTCAATGCACTAACAATACTGTAGAATATGAAGCATTGATTCAAGGGTTGTACAAAGCCATTAGACTTGATGTCAAGTATTTTCAAGTATATGGAGACTCTGAAATAGTCATTAAATAGGTAAGAAGCACAATCCATTTTTTGTATGGGCATCTCAAACATTATTAATCCCTAGCCCAAAATCTCACTTTGCATTTCACTACTTTTAACATTTCTTCAATCCCTAGATTACAAAATGCAAGTGTTGATTTACTTGCCAATGTAGCATCTAATCTTATACCTTCAGAGGAATTTAGTCCAGATAGATTTTCTATAGAGTTAATCTTTAGACCATCCATCCCTAATAATGTAACAAATTGGAGAGTGTTTAATAATGATGCTGATATAATCGATTTCCTTACATCAGAAGGATCTTACGGGGAACAAATCATAGATGAACATGAACATGACTTGCAAATCAACCATAAACAAGATCAAAACCTAATTCCGAAGTCTGTAGTCAAAATGGAAGATCTCTATGATTTGGAAGACAAATTTAAAAATATTACCAACTCCAAGACTCAGAGTTGTTCTTTCATATTTGAAGTGGTAAATCTAGGCACAACTGAAAAACCTGAAAATGTCAACCTCGATCTTGATTTATCATCTGAAGAAAGGATATCATTCATCAAGTTGTTGAAAACATATAAAGGTGTCTTTTCCTGGGATTACTCAGATCTCAAGACCTATGATACCTCTGTAATTCAACATACTATACCAATGACCTCTAATCTGAAACCAATTCAACAGAAGCTTAGAAAGATTCGTCCAAACCTTCAAAGCCAAATCAAATCTGAATTAAAAAAACTTTTAAAAGAAAAGATAATATTCCTATTAGACACTCAAAATGGGTATCAAATATGGTTCCTATTAGATCTAAGACTTTTTTGATCCATAATTTAGAAAATAGTCTTCCGGATTAATCACATTGTAAGGATTGGGTCGACGTTTTGAACCAGCTAATGTGGTTCAACCACATTATAGCTGGTTTGAAATGTTGACCCAATCCTTATAATGTGATTGATCCCGAAGACTATTTTCTAAAATATGGTTCCTGTCAGGAAAAATAATGGAGATATTAGGATTTCTATTGATTTTAGGAACTTAAATAGATCTTGTCAAAATGATAACTTTCCTTTGCCTACCATGAAGCAAATATTGCAATTAGTTGTAGGTTTTGAGTTAATGTATTTTCTATATGAATTTGCAGGATATAATCAGATTCTTAAACATCCAGACAATAGACTAGAGACAACATTCAAGACCAAGTGGGGGACATATTCTTATCAGAAGATACCTTTTGGAATCATCAATGTAGGTGCTACATTTCAACGCGCCATCAATATCACTTTTAAATGTTTGATTAATAAATCAGTTGTTATTTATCTATATGACATAATAGTCTACTTTATTAACATAAACAATCATTTGAATGACCTAAAGCATATTTTTGAAAGATGCAAGAAATATGGCATTTCTTTAAATCCCAAAAAGTCATACTTTGCTTTACTAGAAGGCAAGCTTCTCGGATTCATAGTGTCTAAGAAAGGAATTTATATTGATCCTAATTGAATCCAAGAAATTGGAAAGATTCCTTTCCCACATAATAAAAATACCATGCAATAATTCCTAGGTTAGATTAATTTTGTAAAAAGATTTGTTCCATATTTCTCACAGATTGTGTTACCCCTTCAATCAATGATAAGAAATAATGCGGTCTTCAAATCGGGTAAAGATGAAAGAGTCATTTTAGTTAATCAAAATAGTCATTTTCAATGCTCCTTCTTTAACAACTCTAGACTTGCTTAAACTTTTGTATTGTACACATTTTCATCTCATACATCAAGTGCAATAGTTTTAACACAACTGAACAATCAAAACATCGAGGCACCTATCTCTTTTTTCAGTTCCAATTTACGGGGTGTTGAGCTAGACTACTCAGCTGTTGAGAAACAAGCTTTTGTTGTCTTTAAAATCTTGAAACATTTCAGACCTTTTCTTCTCAAAACTCATACAAAATAGTAGTACCTTACCTTGCAGTAAGGAAATTGTTTATTTAAAGAGAAGTGGGGGAGAAAAGGGCCATTTGGGTCTCTGCACTTCGAGAGTACGATGTAGAAATCTGACCAAATAAAATTGTTAAGGGCCATGGTTTTTGTAGGATGCTAACTGGAGATTCCCACTTATCAACGGAAGAAGACCAAGGTAATGAAGTGAAAATATTAGAGATAAGCCTCAATGATGCACAATCACAGTATGCTGATTTGAAGTTTTATTTAAAGAATGGATATGCTCCTATGCATCTCAATTACAAAACAAAGCATGCTTTAAGGTTGAAATCAAATCAGTATGAATCAATTCATGATGTATTATTTAGAAAAAATTATGATTGAGTGTTATTAAGATTCCTAGAAAAACATGAAGCTAAAAAGGTTATGCAGGAGTTACATGATAGACTAGTTGGAGGTCATTTCAGAGGAAACACCATAGCTCACAAAATCCTATATTCAGGTTATTATTGGCCAACACTATTTAAGGATGCACACGACTATGCAAGAAAATGCAAAGCTTGTCAAACTGTAGCTGGAAGAGAAAAGAAACCAGCATTCCCTTTAAAACAAGTGAATATCTAATAACCATTTGAACAATGGGGGTTAGATATAATTGGTGAGATTGTTCCTAACTCTTCCAAGCAGCACAAGTACATCCTTATAGCTACTAATTATTTCACGAAATGGGTAGAAATTATCCTAATAAAGGTAGCTAAAACAGAAAGTATTGCAGACTTTATTGACCAGTACATAATCACCAGGTTTGGCTTACCCACAACTTTAATGTTTGATAATGCATCTTATTTTTCTGGAAATACTATGGTAGAATTTGCCTTAAAAAGAGGTTTCAAATTGAAGTATTCAGACAAATATTATACACAAGGTAATGGATTAGCCAAATCAATAAACAAAAACCTTATCAGAATCATCAAGCGGACTATAGACCAACATAATAGGAATTGGCACAAAGCATTAAAATTTTCTCTTTGGGCAGATAGAATAACACAAAAGGCCTCAATCGGTTCTTCTCCTTTTGCTTTAGTTTATGGAAAAGAAGCAGTTCTCCCCACAAACATATCAATCCCATCTCTCACCCTAGTGCAATTTATTAATGAAAATCCTTCCTCTTCTCTTCAAGCAAGACAATTTCAGATCCTTAAGCTTGAAGAAGAAAGAGAAAAAGCCAAAGCTACCCATTCCCATCATCAAAAATTAGTCAAAGCCTCTTTTGATACAACCTATGCCAGTCATAAAACCTTTGAAGTAGGTGATCTGGTTTTGAAATGGGACAAAGCAGAAGAGGAAAAGGGAAAACACACCAAATTCGAAAAATTGTGGCTTGGACCATTCCAAATCACTAAGAAAATTGGTCGATCAACATTTCTTTTACAAGACTTGTCAGGTAGAATTGATTCCTTTCTCGTTAATGGGAAGATTTTGAAAAAATGTTTTTCTTAGAAGACAGTATCCTCTAATTTTGTATCATATTGTCCTTAGCATTCATAGGAAAATAAAGGTTAATAGGTATTTACTTTTGAATTCTCAAAATAAAGTCTTTGATAATATTTTTATTTTTTGCTTCTATAAATAGGAAAAGTTAAAGAAATAATTAGAGCATTTGAGTATCAAAGTGAACCTTATTTCTTTGGAAAAACTTGACCTTGCTAAAACCACTTATTCTATGAACAAGCTCTTATCTTTATAAAGTATAGATGTTTTGTTATTAGTCAAGAAAAGAATCTTTAACCTAGTAAGGACGTTTTACAGATGATTATCTGAAAACTCTATTATTATCATCCAAAACTCTTAAAAAGGGCCAATGATTCACCCCATCTAATAAGATTTTCTTTTTTGAGAGTGTAATTATAAAATATGCAAAACTTAAAAGATAATAAGTCTCATTACGAGCTTGTTTACCATGATCATAGGGGAATAATTAAACTGATATTACCAAAACTGCATATCAAAACAGGGTAATAGCCAATGATCTAATCAATCAAAGGACAAGGGGTCTCATCAAGAGACAACTTGTTCAGTTTAGTTACAACCAGTGAATGACATTGTCATTATTGGGTTACCAAGCCTAGAGAATGTCTTTTTAGAAACTTGAAAATAAAAATTACATGAAAGGAAAAAACAAGGTCCAAATGAGAAAGAACGAAAATGAATATCATTTTGAATTCTAAAAATTGCTTCAGATGGGACAATGAATCATGGTTGGTTAAAAGAGAACCTTGCTGAGGTTATGAACGCCTGCTGGTAGCAGAGGCTCTATCTGTGATAAATGAGTAAATAAAGAAAACTAATCTGTAGAAGACACATGTTGTATCTCTTTAAATCTTAGTATTGACTTATACAAACATTTGTATTTTTATCAATACAAGAGTAAAGTAGTTGAGTAAATAAATTGAGTGAGTGATTATGATTTCAGAGAAAATTTGTTTAGTTTATAACTCATGTAATTATTATTCCTATAACTCTTCTAATTTTGAAAGTTTTAGAAATTTAAAAAGACCAATCAGAGATAGATGGTTCTCCTAAGTGAATTGCCAATTGTTGTACTATGTATCTGTTAGCGCTCAACTCTGCCACATGCTAAGGAAGGAAAAACTCAAGGCCACATTAAACCACGCTCAGCCTCGTAGCTAGCCCTACGAGGACAGGAGAGTGCTCTCTCCGGGTCTATCTCGGCAAAAGTTTTTCAAAATGGCTGAGATGACTCAGAATTAATACTGATTTTAGGCTAGTAAAGAGATAGGAAGGTTTGTTTGAGATTTTTGAGTTTTTTTCTGGAGAAATGGGAAAACCAATTTTGGGTGCGGGAATTGAGGTCAGATTTTTGCAGAGATCGAGTTGGGGCGAGGTAGGCAATAGTTTTGATGCCTTTTAATCAGGTGAATGGATGGACCAGAATGACAAGGAGTTGAAGATGGCAAAAGAGAATATGGATCCTCTTCAAACTGACGAAAACATGGAAGATCAAACAAACTTTAAAGGCAGAGCATAATAATCTATGGATTCTACCTTAACACTTCATTTATTCAATTGCAGAAGATGAAAGAAGGAGGATGATACACATTTAACAACTTACAAATTACAGAAAGAAGCACACCATCAACACACAAAGCCACAAGGATCCCAACAGGTGCTGCAAAATCTTTGATCTTTCCTTAGCCAAAATATGAAAAATATGTCCAATAAAGTCCAAAATCTTCCCAAGAGTCCAACCTGTGTTACTGAATGAAAATTTACATATATAGACCAAGCTAACCTCATTCCCTAACCTCTAGGGGTCGAGCTCCTCCTTGTGAGAGTGGTTTCAACAAATTCTAAACATGGAGCAGGAATCTAGGTGACCAAAACAACCTGCTTCTAAAAAGAAGGAAACTGATTCATTACATTAATTATTTGCTAATTTGTGAATGAATCATCTAGAAGAAGGTAGATAAGTGCCATGTTACCTTAAATACATCAATTTACATCATGGTGGGTCAAAAATTACATCAAGGAGTAAAACTGGTGAAAACTGGCCGAATTCCTGAGCTGGAAGGTGAAAAATTGGCCAAAATCCTCAATGCGCAGCGCCGTGATCTCTACGCGCAACGCACCTTTCAGGATGACTTTGAGGCACTTTCCAGCATCCAAATTGAGCTCAGGTTGGCTTGTTCGAAAGACCTGGATGTCTACTTTCCAACCCAAGTAGAATTTTCCCATTTGGTGTCAATTTGCCCCTCCAAAAGTTCATTTTCCCAGGACTGCTTCCTGTGTTTCCAACAAGGGGCAGTGAGGTCATTTTTTGCATGTTTTTTGACCCTTTGGGGACCCAAACCTTGACGAAATTCCTTTGCAATAGCTGAGCAGGTATATTTCATCATGACAAATCCAAAAATGCAAACCATTTGTGATTTGGACCTCCCAATCTTATGGGTAGCACGCTGCGCGTTGAGCCAAAAAACCTGTTTTTAGGACAAAATTTTCAAAAATGACAAAAATTTCTCCAAATTTAGAGTAATGACCCTCTATCATGTATTGTGCCCCGCCAATGAAGCCTCGGCCAAAATTTGGAGTGGATCGAGCTTTTTCTGCCATTTTAGTGCCTTGCTCAATCGCCTCTTAAGGATCTTCATTTTCGCTTTGCAAACATGCATGCGGGCCCAGTAATGATTCTTCATGTGATGAAGCAAGTCTTTGTCTCTATTGGCCTTCGCCAACAACCCCTCCAAATGTCAGTTGACCTTCTCAAGCACAAATTGTTGCGCAACAGGTGTCAAATCACCCGGTCCTTTACGGGCCAACCTACGGTCTTCACGGATTCGTTGTAGCTCTATAAGTGTGTGCTCGTCCTCTAACTGTTTATTGCGCTGCTCCAAATATTTGATCTGACACTCTGCCTTCAGCAACTTCTCATTCAATCTATCAATTTCAGTCTTTTCCACATCACTCAATGCAACATCAATATCATGACCACCTGAATGCCCTCCTCATAAATTGGCTCCTTTCCTCTATCCTGAACCAGTACCTGTACTGAAGAAGAAGGCGAGACCCCTTCCATACCATGTGGAGATAATACTCGCCGTGCTGATGAAGTCAACGAGACCCCTTCCACCCCATGTGGAGATAGTACTCGTCGTGTAGATGCAAATAAGGCCCTGTGGCCTCGCTGGTATGTCACATATGGAGGAGCACTTATATGCTCAGTCTCGGGAATGCCTGGCTGGTGTGAAGGTGCTCCCTCATCATGACCTATCTCGAGAGGTGGATGTAATGCTGCAAAGTAATCACAGGAGATGAAATCTTCCCAAGTAATGCCATGCTATGCCAATTGATGCATCACTATGATTTTAATCAATGCATAATGATAGGTGCTCTTGTGTTGATGTGTTGGGCTCTTCCTTTGTACTAAAGCTACCATCCCCTCTATGTTGCGACACATGAAAAATGGAATGTTCATCATACGTACCCTTGTGAAATGCATCAACAAACGAACATGGTACGCATATAGACATGAGAATCTTCCCTCGCAACTGAAATATCGTATGATGAGTTTCATCAATGGTGCATACTCATCCCTTAGGAATCTGAAAGGAAAAACTGCACTCAAATGTCTTATATACGCGGGCTTAATATATGGCTGATAGTAAGATTTCTCTAACTGCTGACGTTTATTCCATTGCTCTCCAACATTTGGTATCCCAGTGGCCTCTGCAATAATCTCTGGTGACAAAATGAAATCAACCCCGGCGAGGTTTACATGGCCATCATGTAAATGTAGAATGAACACACGAGCTAATTCACGATGAAACTAAATTTGTGAGATTAGCTCACAATAGTGATAACATGACTGACGGCGAAAACAATCCATTGCAAGCGGGCAAGACTGCAATTGAACCACAGAAATAGGCTCTTCCCTGAGAGGCTTACCACCTTTGCCACCTCTGCGAGACCTTCGTGGCACATTACCCTCTGCTGTAGAATCACTGTCATACTGCTGCTCATACTCTGAATCTGTGTCTGACATGGCTTTTAAAAACACAATGTCTGCAATATGTATGTTGTAGGTATGGTGAGATTACAATTTCAATACATACTCAAAAAAGCCAACCGAAACATCATAAGACTTATGCCATAATGGACATTCTGCTTTGGTGTATTTGGGCATGAAACAGTCACAAGGACAGTTTGACAAATGGACAAGGGTATGAAGTGTTGTTGGCTCAAAGCTTTCACATGGGCATGGAGCTATGTTTCATCAAGGAAGGGCAGAAAAATCTTCACCACTTACCCATATGTCTTTTAATACCCTTAAAAAAGATTTTGCTAGGGGCTTAGGGTTTCATTTGATTTCTTACACCCAACACATCACCTCCTCTCTTCAAACACACTATAAACACTATCAAATTGATTGAATCAGTTATAGAACACCTACTTGCAGCTTTGGAGGCGTTTAGACACGATCTGGGCGCATAGACAAGTTTTTCCTGTGGCTGAGATTCAACGCGCAGCGCGCCACCCCAATGCGCAGCGCACGCTCCTATGCGCAGTGCCTGTGTAATTTTGCACTGGCTCAAAGCGCCCAATGCGCAGCGCACTGCCCAACGCGCAGCACGCACTTCCTATGCGCAGCGCACACCTGTAACACTGTCCACGGGTTTGTAAACACGGTCTTTCGCCTTCCAACACTTGAACACGCTCTTGCTTTGATAATTGGTGAACAAATAGACTTGTTTTCCCTTTTATAAGTAAACAAAATATCTCATTTGATTTAAATTGATTTCAAAAACCCACTTTGTAAGGTTTGGCACTTTTCACTTTTGGTCTTTTAATATAACACTGCTTTTTGATTTTTTTTTGCTTTTCTGAGTTTTGGACTGATCATTGTTGTTGATTTATGCAGGGATCTGGCATTTAGGCTTTGGAGAAGATCAGAGGCTTGCTCTGAAAACCTTTGAGATAAAACAAATATAATTATTTACATCAACAATTTTTAGGTCCAAAACAGAGTTTTGGACTAAAAATGTTTTAAAATGCTTTATGAGGAAACATATTAAGTGAAAAACTTTTGAAACCAACCTCATGGCCTGCGGGCTTTTAGTATGTGTATGCATGGGACTCAAAACCCTATACTCTAGGACTAAAGACCCTTTTTAACAAAACTAATCATGTATGATGATGAATGCAATGACCATGTACTTGTAACTTTTAGAGAAAATTTTGACTAACCCTGCAGGGACAAACATGAGGGAACACAAGACAACCAGACCCCCTCGTCAGTCAATGGCATGCCCCTAGCGGAATGCAACGAAGTGGAACAAGCGAGACACCTAAAAATGATATGCAAAAGCGAAAAGATCTCTGTCGGAGGGCTGTAAGGACCGACTCTAACATTGGCTCCAATGGGGATGGTGGCTCCTTGGAGACGCCAAGAACGGCAGATCTCTGGGAGAGCAGACCAGTGCTTTCATCCATTGGGCGATGGAGTCATTATTTCAACATTTAACACAAAACTTTGACACATTTATTGACTGCAGATTTGACTGAAAACTGAACACAACTCTGACCTAAACTGACTCGATTTTGAAAATGGAAAGGACTGATAAAAACAACTCGACAAACCTCAAACCAACTAACCTTCATCTCCAGAATTATAGCCTTCGCTGCGGGCCCCAGACTGAAGATGAGAGATCAGTACACACATGCAATAGAACAGAAGTAAAACGGTATATACAATGAGAATGAAATGAGCAGAAAATACTCAGAAATGGTAGCGCTTCAACAGCCGACCATTGATCGGCCCTCCAGGACAATCATCTCCATTCATTTCCTTGAGAAGAAAAGCATTCTGACCACGATATGCTGCAATCTTATAAGGACCCTTCCATAAGTTGTCAAATTTGTCGTGCTTTCCTTTATCTTCGTTCCAGGCATCCCATCTCAAAACCACCTCATCCAGCTGAAACTTATCAGTTTTTGCCTTCCTATCATAAATATTCTTTATGCGCTCCTGTAATTTGAAAGTATTTTGCAATACCTCCTCCTGTGTCTGCTGCAAATGTATCATCTGATTAATCCTCCTTTGAATGGGATCTTCGTCACTACCAGCTTCCTGAAGCAATTTGACTATTAGGACAGCAAGAGAAGTAGGAAAAATCGTGTCTGTTTCGTATACCAACTTGAAAGGAGACATGCCAATAGACTTTTTGTGACTTACCCTATCAGCCCACAGTGCATTCACTAATTTCTTGTGCCAGCTCTTTTTATTAATTTCCAGCAACTTTTTAATGATATTAACCAAAGATTTATTAGATGATTCGGCCAATCCATTGCCTTGAGGATGATATGCAGTTGAGTGTCCTAGGCTAATATTGTACTTATGGCAAAATTCAACCATTCTCTTTTATTTGAAAGCCACTGCATTATCTGTGATTAGCTTACTAGGACATCCAAAACATGACAAAATATTGGCTTCAAGAAAAGAAATGATTACCGCATCCGTGGCCTGTCGAGTAGCAATAGCTTCAATCCATTTTGTGAAGTAGTCTGTAGCTGTCAATATCCATCTATGCTGTCCTGACGATGCCGGATGAATTTCCCCGTGTTAGGACTCCACTATGTACCATTTTTGCTATATATTTTGACACCACTCTACTCTTAAACTATGAACTTCAATGTCTTTTTCATCCACTTTATCCCAAGGTATATAGAAACCTCTTCTTTATTATATGATTAATCTGTCTTACATTTAATTCCGCAATACTCTTATATTTCATCATTAATTGAAGTGCATTGTTGCTAACACAAGTCAAAGATCGCAGATAAGTTATATGCCTTGTTGGGAACAAGCGGCCGTTGCTGAAACAGCTGACTCCGTTGCTGAAACAGCTGACCCCGTTGCCGAAACAGCTAACTCAGTTGCTGAAACAGCCGTCAAGCACGCAAATCCCGTTATGCGTAATTTGCGATTCTGGAAGAACTTTTTGTGGAATAGTAGTAGCAGCCCGAAGATACGGTTACCTGGATTATCCTGAAGATAGCACCTCTGTTGTCTCGGTTGTAACAGTATCTCTTTTTAAAAGAACAGAATAGTCCTGTTTTGGAGAAGAAAACAGAATCGAGATATTCGCTCTCATGTAAATTGTAAATGATGTCTCCTCTTTAAAAAGAGGAGACATCATCATTAGAGGGGGATTGAATTGTAAGTTACAGGACAGTATTGTGGAGAACTGGAGCTAGTCTCCTTCTGTAATGTATCAGTTACTTTGACAAATGAATAAAAACTTCTTTTGAGCGTTCCAATTTAATTCTTTCTCCTGGGGAATCTTGTGAGAAGGAAAGGGCCCGCCTTCCTCACAAGATTCACCCTTTTGGTTCCTGTAGTTTGTTTATCTCTTTATGTGTTTGCACTTCCCTTAATTCTGTTGTTGAAACACTAGTTACATGGTTTGCAATACTCTGTTTCTTAGCGCTACACGTATTGAATGCACGAGTGAATGATGTTGAGAGCATGTGCTGAAGATCCCTGCATAAAGGGATAGGGTCTTGCTCCCATTGATTGCTTTCCTTTGCCTGCAGTGTGATTAGAAACAAGAGGACAAGTGCTGAAGGTTCCTGTTCCTGGGAATAGGGTCTTGATCTCTTGAAGTTACTTTTCTTACAGTGTGATTAAGTGCCAGGCAGCAGGTGCTGAAGTTCCTCACCAGGGAATAGGGTCCTGTTCCTGCTATGGTTGAATGATTTCTTTCCTTATAGATTGATTTTCCTTTGCTATAACTGAGAAATCGTTTCTGCTATTGACTTCAGCTTTAATTAAGTAGAGTGTGAATTAGTAGATTAATGAATTCAACAGGTGTGTGTCTTTCTTTCACTACAACATCGATCCCGCTTTTGAAATTGAGCATATCCAGTGCGCTATTATCTTTGAAATAAAAAGACCTTCTCGGGTTGACAATTTATGTGGAGCTCGAATTGTGAAAACAATTAGAGCGACCAACATTTTGGCGCCGTTGCCGGGGAAGGTAATTATAGATTTCAAAAGCATTCATCTTTTCTTTTTAATGTGTAGATTGTATGAGAGGACGAGGAAACCAGAAGAAAAATAACCGCACAGGTGGCAAGGGCTGGGGAGGACGAAAAACTTTTATTGACGAGATTGTATCGAAGGCTGAATCATCACAAAGATTAAGTTCTCGGAAATCAAAATTCCAGCGTTCTCCTCAGTCAGATTACAGAACAGAGGAAGTTGTGGGTCCTGAAAATACAGAAGAACCAGCAGCCAGCGCTGAAGAGTCAGAGGGAAGTATTAGCAGATCAGTAGAACACATTGAGGAAATAGTAGAAAGCATTGGACGACCGGTAGAAAACATTGAAGAACCAATAGAGGATTCTGACGATCGAGAAAGTGCAGTAGGAAGGCCAACGATGGAAGATAACAATGATGCATTCCTCTTTGGAGGAGGACGTGCAGGTCCTGAAGAAGAAAGAAGGGATGAAAATTCCCTTTCTACCTTAGGATTTCCCATCAGTGATCTTCCTGCAGGAACAATGAAAAATATCCCATTGTCTGCTCTACCTAACTTTCATGGTTTATCCACTGAGGATCCTGACGAATTTCTTTTTGAATTTGATATTTTATGCAGAAGTTATGATTATGTTACTAATGCTCAAAAATTGAACCTGTTCCCAGCCACCTTAAAAGGGAATGCTTTAAGGTGGTTCATGAGCCTTGGAAGTCAGGTAATCACAACATGGGAACAAATGAAACAAAAGTTTCTGCTTAAATATCAAGACTACTGCCGGACGAGAGAGAAGAAGGATGAACTATTCAATATGGCACAAAAATCGGATGAAAGTCTGGAGGACTACATAGAAAGGCTACAATACAACATACAGAGATCCGATCATCCGGATATAAGTAAGGAAATTCGTAAAACAATATTACTTAGAGGTTTAAGGGATGATTGTTTAAATATGTTAAATATGCTTGCTAAGGGAGATATATCCAAAGAATCATATGATGAGATTTGTGAACTTGCTAAAAGGTGCTCTAGGGGAGCTGCAAGAAACAGAATAAGAGACTCCACCTATTCAAGGGTGCAGAAATCGGCCAATGGAGGAGCAACAAGAGCAGAAATAGGTAATTTACTTGAAGAATTTAAAACCGAAATGTTAAGTTCTTTTGCTTCGCAGATTGACACTTTGCAGGTTAAGAAGAAGCAGGCCGAAGCAGAAGCAACTCTGGCTGTCTTTTGCCCGAAATGTAGAGACAAGCATCCACTAAGGGAATGCCCAAGAGATAAAGTACCAGTTTGCACCCTTTGTGAGAAAGATCATGAGACAGAACAGTGTCCATCTCTACCAGGAATAAAAGTAACGTTGCAGCCAACGGAAGAAGAAGCTGAGGCAGTTTACCTGCTAACTCAAAGAAGACAATGGCAACCTAAAGGGCAAGGTACGAACTCTGGTATGCCATTTAATCGTTGGAACAATTATTCTGCTTTTGGCCAAACAAGTTACCCCCCCTTCAACCAAATGCAATATCCACTTTTCAATCAAATGAATTTCCCACCCATGCAAATGCAAAACCCTCCCTTTGTTGATCCTTCAATGTGGACTCCTTGGCCTCCACAGCAACCACCTCCTTTCAATCCTTGGAACCCAAATTGGAATAGTCAATCACTCCCGTACCCAAATCAAATGCCTCAATTCCAACAATCACTCTCTCTGCCATCAAATGCTCCGCCAAACAACCAAATGAGACCCCAACTACCTGTGCAACCAAATCCTAACCCCAATAATAAAGTTGTGCAAGTCATTGATATTCAGAATCAGTCTATATTCCCTACTATGCAATGTAATGATATTCATCTGAGATCTGGAAGAATAGTAGAGCCTATTATTGATGACATAACTGATTCAGATAAAAATGAAACCGAGAAACAAAAAGAAGCTCAACCACCTCCTAACAAAAATGTTGAATTAACAGAAGCACCATTCCCCGAGCGTTTGGTTTTAACCAAAACAGCTGAAACACCTGCTTTTAATTTTATGGGGGAATTGCAAAATTTGTATATTAAAATTCCACTTTTACAAGCATTAAGAGATGTACCAATTTATGCCAAAACATTAAGGGATATTTGTGTTAAGAAACCTGGTAGGAAAACCAAGGATCCCCTTACAGTACATGTGATGGGAGACTTGTCTGCATTAATGTCCGGAAAAGCCCCTCCTGTAAAATATGGTGATCCTGGCCATCCTACTGTCACAGTTCAGATTGGTAAAGCAATGATTCCCCGAGTTCTGGTAGACTTAGGTGCAGCAATTAATATAATGACTCTAGAAACTTCACAATTGTTACAGCTGAATAACACAATCAGAGATACACCCACCATCTTAGAGTTAGCTGACCGTTCCACAATTAAGCCAGAAGGGATTGTTGAAGACCTACTCATTTCAGTTGAATCCTGGAAATATCCAGCTGATTTTGTTGTATTGCAAACTAAAACAAAGCTGGGGGGACATCCCTTAATTCTAGGAAGGCCATGGTTGGCCACAGCTGATGCATTTATTAGTTGCAGATCTGGTTCAATGACAATTTCTAATGGTTATGAAACAAAACAATTAACTCTTTATCCTCACGCTACGCCAGTAGTCAATAATGAAGATTCTATATGGATGGATTATGATGATAATGCTGTTCAGCCGATTCTAACTATAGGACAAGCTTTAACTCTTAAAGACAATACAGAAGATGAGATAATCAATAATTTTATTTGTGAGCCTTCTTCTGTCATTGCTGAAACACACAATCAATTAACTGCAATTTTTGAAACTGATGCACAAGAAAAGATTGAACCTGAAGATTCATCTCAAACTTTGACCACGATCTCATCTAAAAGCATAACAGTTGAAATTGAACCCGGTAAGACATTAAACATAAATCCTGATCTAACAGATGCTGAAACACAACAGCTAATGAAGTTATTACACGAATATAAGGAGGCATTTGCCTGGGATTACACGGACATGAAAGGCATTTCTTCTGAATTATGTACTCACAGAATCTACATTAAAGAGGGATGCCGACCTGTTTGTCAACCCCAAAGACGAATGAATCCTAATTTACGAGAAATTGTTAAAGAAGAACTTCAAAAACTGCTTAACGCGGGATTTATATACCCCATATCTGACAGTGAATGGGTTTCCCCATTAGTAATTGTTCCTAAGAAAAACGGGAAATGGAGGGTATGTGTCGACTATAGAGCTTTAAACAAAGCTACTCAAAAGGATCACTTTCCCTTACCTTTCATTGATCAGGTGTTGGACAGTCTTGCAGGGAAGAAATTCTTTTCTTTTCTAGATGGATTCAGTGGGTATAATCAGATAAGAATTGCACCCCAAGATCAAGACAAGACCACTTTCACCAGCTCCTGGGGAACTTTCGCCTATAGAGTTCTTCCATTTGGGTTGTGCAATGCACCAGCAACTTTTCAAAGAGCTGTTATAGGAATTTTTTCCGATATGCTGAATGATTGTATGGAAATATTTATGGATGATTTTACCCCCTATGGTGTGTCTTTTGAAGAGGCATTACAAAACCTTGAGAAAGTACTTAAAAGATGTATTCAAGCTCACCTCTCCCTAAGTACCGAAAAATGCCATATGATGATGAGTGAGGGAATAGTGCTTGGACATTTCATTTCATCTCAAGGTATTCAGGTAGATCCATCTAAAATATTGGTCATTCAGAATCTTTCTGTTCCTAAAACTCAAACTGATGTGAGAAGTTTTCTAGGGCATGCTGGTTATTACAGGAGATTTATTAAAGATTTCTCTAAAATAGCTTCTCCATTATTTGTATTGCTTATGAAAAATGCTGAATTCAAGTGGACTAATTCTTGTCAGAAAGCTTTTGAAGAACTGAAGCATCAGTTGTCTACTGCTCCTATTTTGAGGGGGCCCGACTGGAATCTTTCGTTTCACATATCTTCTGATGCTTCAGACATTGCTATTGGAGCGGTTTTGGGACAAGAGGAAAATCATCTTCCTTATGCTATATACTTTATCAGTAAGAATATGACCTCTGCTGAGCTTAACTATACAGTTACCGAGAAAGAGTTCCTTGCAGTAATCTACGCCATTAATAAATTCCGACACTATATTACTGGTTATCCTACTTTTGTGCACACTGATCATTCAGCTATTAAATACTTAATGAACAAATCTGTCACAAATGCTAGAGTTACCAGATGGCTATTACTATTGCAGGAATTTGATATTACAATTGTAGATCGGCCTGGTAAAGAAAATGTGGTGGCTGATTTTCTTTCACGGTTAAAAACTGACAATGATATTCCAATAGATGATAGTTTTCCTGACGAATATTTGTTTGCAGTCTCTGCTCATTCTCCATGGTATGCAGATATTGCTAATTACTTGGTTGCAGGAAAACTACCAGCACACCTGTCATATAGAGAAAAGAGAAGAATTGTTCAACAAAGTGCCAGGTACAGCTGGATAAGCGGGTCTCTCTTCTATACCGGGCTTGATCAGGAGATCCGAAGATGCATTAGAGAAGATGAAGTGTATGACATATTGAAAGCTTGTCATGATGGCCCTTGTGGAGGCCATTTTGCTGATAAAAGAACAGCGCATAAAATTCTGAGGATGGGTTACTATTGGCCCTCATTATTTAAGGATGCAAAGAAGTATGTAAGGGCTTGTGACAGCTGCCAGAGAATGGGTCAACCCAATCATAGAGACCAAATGCCATTAAATCCCCAGGTAGTTTCTGAACCATTTGAAAGATAGGCCTTGGACTTCATAGGACCCATTAATCCTCCATCCAATCAAAGAACCTATATATTAGTCTGCACAGACTATATGACTAAGTGGGTGGAGGCCAAAGCACTTATTAGAGCCAATGAAGAGGCTGTTCTAGCCTTCTTGTTTGAAGAAATTTTCACTAGATTTGGAATTCCCAGAGAGCTAGTCACTGATGGAGGACCTCCATTCAATTCTCATGGTTTTAAATCTACCCTTCACAAATATCATATTCAACATAGAATGACTACACCATACCACCCCCAGGCCAATGGGCAGGTGGAAAGCACAAACAAAGTTTTAGAGGCCATTCTAACTAAAACAGTGAAGGACAACCGAAAGGATTGGTCCCAAAGGCTCCCTGAGGCATTATGGGCTTACAAGACTACTTGGAGAAACACTACAGGTTTTTCCCCCTATGAATTGGTTTATGGTAAAAATGTTGTTTTTCCTGTGGAATTTGAAATTAAAACTTTAAGGACTGCTTTAGCTGTTAATCTTGATTTGAATGATGTGCAGACAGCTAGATTGCAGCAGCTTTTGGAGTTGGATGAAAAGAGATTAGATGCCATTCATCAAACAAACATGATTCAGCAACAAAGGATGAGGTGGCATGACAAAATTATTAAGCACAAGCAGTTCCAAAAAGGTAATTGGGCCTTGTTGTATGACTCTCGGTTTGAAAATTTTCAGGGAAAGCTACGTACACGTTGGCTTGGACCATATGAAGTAGATGATGTCTTTCCAAACGGAACGGTAAGGCTTGTAACAATTGATGATGCTAAAACACCTCTACTAGTCAATGGCCATAGGCTCCGTCTATATAAGCGCCCTGTTTCTAAAGAGGATTTCAAGACTGCTTGCATGACTGATATTCATTATCTTTTTCTAGGGGAGTCTTCTGCTCCTCACAGTACTTAATTTTCTGCACTATATTTTTAGTATTAGATTAGATTTAGCACTAATAATCCCTGTCAAGGATTGGCATATTACAATTGAATTTTGCAGATTCTGGAAAAAGCAATAAGGAGGACAGATTCATCATGAGAAGATCTGAAGCTTTAAATCAAGAAGCTTCTTCCCATCATTTTACCCTCTTTCCTAAAGCAATATCCCTCCATACCCACATTACTTCTATTATTCCCACTCCCACCACCCTTGAAATATCCTCCTTCAGTCAGTATTTCCCACCCCTTACTGCCGAAATAATCCCTTATCATTCACGGACCTAAGTCAGTTATCCCATTTATCTGATTTTCCCGTTGCTGAAACACCTGTTTCAGCAACGTATCATTGATTTTTCCCGTTGCTGAAACACCTGTTTCAGCAACGTATCATTGATTTCCCCCGTTGCTGAAACACCTGTTTCAGCAATGTATTATCGATTTCTCCCGTTGCTGAAACACCTATTTCAGCAACGTATCGTTCATTTTTTCAGTTGCTCAAACACCAGTCTCAGCAACTTGTTATCATTAAAGCAGTATCTCTCTTTGTTGTCATATGAGCTTTCTGGTTCTCCACGATTATACTTCAGATCCTTTTGGTGAAAACTATTCAGCATGTACCAGATTCAATTACACCTCCGTTCTAAAAATCTACAAATTCTTCCATGTACATTAAAGCTATTTTGAAGCAACCGACACTTCGAATTATTAAATCAAAGGTAAAATGTAAGGTATAAGGTTTTAATGTAATTCGGTTAAATCATATTAAAGAGAGGATTTCATTTCATAATGATTGCATATCTTTACACGACCAATCATTATTACACCATACGTAGGGGGGGGAATTCCGAAAATAGAATAATCATTTCGCATGAACCAAGCAGCCGCCCGTTGTCATATCTATTTCTGCCGTCATTTAGACTATGCAGCCTTTGTTGCAACAACTAGCGCGATCAGGGTCTGTGTTTACTGTGTCTGTGCCTCTGCGGAAAACTCAAAGCTACAACCATGGGAGGGTCGGCCATTAGACATGAGCCCGGCTCCATAAGTCTTCTTCAATTGTTTCCCGAAGTCTATCAGATCTTCCAACAAGCGGGATGGACAATATATTTCGAAAGGTTGGGGGAATTTAACGAGGAACAAGTCTTAGAATTTGTACAAAACCTTGAAGACAATTTTTCAGTGGTCCAAGGGGTTCGCATTTCAGTAACAGAGGATGACATAGTGCAAGTATCAGGGTTGCCAGCTGAGGGCACTCGCTGGTTTAGCAGGAAGCAGGTCGTTCTTAACGCACAGCAAGAATTTCTGCACCCGGACGAGCAAGTGGAACCCAGAGGCCGCGGGGTTAGTCTGCACTCACTTCCTCAACCATGGCCATCAGTGGCAGAGTTCATCAAACACTACTTAACATGTGAGGGGCGTTATCAGGTAGTGTACAATCATGATTTTGTTTTGATGAATCACTTGAGGAATGGACGACTGATTAATATCCCCTATTATCTGCTTGGTTGTATTAAAAACATGTCTTATTATTGTAAACGAGCCAAATCTCCAATGTCATCCCTTACCCATCACCGTTTATGCCAGTTGCTGATACAGAGGGGTTTTGCTCAGCAAAATCCCCCTCTGCACGCCCCACCTGAAATTCCCCAGCCACCCGAAATTCCTCAACAAGTACCTGAAATTCCCCAGCCACCCGAAATTCCTCAACAAGTACCTGAAATTCCCCAGCCACCCGAAATTCCTCAACAAGTACCTGAAATTCCCCAGCCGCCCGAAATCCCTCAACAAACCCCAATATCCCAACCACCCGAAAATTCTCAGGATATTCCGGAAATTCCTCAGCAGGACCAAATGCCTCAACCATCTGAAAGTCCTCATGACATTCCAGAGATTCCTCATGAAGAACAACAGGAAGAAATTCCGCATTCTCCAGTTGGCCCAACCCCGAACTCGCCTCATCTAGCAGAGCCAACTGCCGCCACTATTCCAGTCCCTAGTGACGATTCTCTAACACCCCCTTCTTCACCCGTTAAGAAAAAGAAGAAAACCTCAGCAGTCGCAGGCTCCAGACCACGGACAAGGTCCACATCTCAAATTCTTACCCCTCCGGAAAACCCTGTCCCCAGAAAAAAGCCCTCCCTTTCAAAGAAAAGGAAGGGCAGCAATTTTGCTGCCTTCCTACCAAAAAGAAAAAGGAAAACGACTGTTGAGACAAAATCCACCTCCATTTTCCCTGACTTTGCCACTATTCTATTAAAATATTTATCCCCATTCCAAACTTCCCAACCCGGCTCGTCCGAAGGCACTGCCACACAAGAACCAGCGCCCCGGGATAATATGACATTGTTTATGGGCCAAGAAGTGACTGCTCCACAAGAACCAGTCACTTGCCCAGTGACTGAAACACAAGAACCAGTCACTGAGGCACAAAAATACACCAAGCAGGACGATAGTGGGAAATCACCAGTGACTGAAACACAAGAACCAGCCACTGGAGCACAAGAATCCATTTCTCGCCCAGTGGATGAAACACAAGAACCACCCACTGTGGTACAAGAACCAGCTACGACTGTGCATCAACAAAATATTCCAACAGAGCCAATCAGCACACAGGGTTCACATACTATGACATCTCTACTGGAGGAAAATGAGTTCCTGAAGTCTGAATTAGAAGCTTACAAAACTGAACTAACCATGGCTCGAGAGGCTTTTGAAAGAGAACTGAATCTCCATACATTAGCACACGTAGCCTCAATGCAAAATAAGGAGCCATGTATGGAATATATGTGCAAGGAGTGTGGCAGCATTTACCAGGATGCAGGCTACAAATTAGTTAAGATTCAGCTCCCTGAAACATCTACGACAGGTGGAATAAAAGAGGAATGCCCTACTGCTCCACAAGAACCAGTAGGACCCTCTATAAAGCAAGAAGAAGAAGAAATCAAACCACAGATATCCCATCCTTTGCAGGCGGATGCAGCCATCCCGACAGAGGAAACAATGCCCCAACGCATTACCTCTGAGGCAGCCATCCAGACAGAGGAAACAATGCCCCAACGCATTACCTCTGAGGCAGCCATCCAGACAGAGGAAACAGTGTCCCAACCCACTACTTCTGTCAAAAAGACACAGACTCTGCCATGGAATCCATTGGAACAGATGAACAGATGGAAGAAGCAATATGCTGAAGAACAAGATATAATATTACGACAGCATAAGTTGGAATGGCAGAACCATATATATGCTAACTGGGATAGCTGGGACCAAATACTGCAAGAGCACAGGGAGTATAAGAAGGAAGCCAGACAGTCTAAGGCACGGATAGCCTTGATGTTCTCATTAGTGCGGAAATTGATGGTTACACGTAAACCCTTTGTAAATTACTCTCTCTTTCTTTCTGAACGATTAGTTTATTTTCAATTAAAAGCAATAGCAAATGGCAGACCATATGAATTAATGACTTCAGAGAAATTTGTTGAGACCTTTAAGGAGGCCCCTGAAAGTGACCAGCATCTGCTGTGCAAACTCTACCTTCATAATGAGGCCATTCCCGAAGATAGGAGAGTTAATCTTATTCCAATTGCAGGCGACATACAAATCAGGGCATTTGCTTCACTTTTGTCTAACCAGCTCACTTGGCAGACTGCGTTCACTGCAAGCAGTCATAATGAGGAGAATAAACTCCTGTGGATTAGACCAGAGCCTGTAGGCCCAGCCACGTTTATAGCACAATATTATGAATTCTTGCAGAAGCCAGGAATGAAGGAGCACATACAGCAATTACAGGCTTCAATACTTTTTAAGTGTCAAGAGCACATTAGAATGAAGGGTACTGCTGCATTGAAGGCCAATGATATCTTTTGGCAGCAGTCATGTAAGGAAAGACAGGATTATCATCCTTTTAACCCTCTCAATCTTCAAGCTGCATTATCCAGGGTCCCTAAGTACATTGATTGCATTCAACATTGTGGAGTAAACTGGATCGGGTATCATTTCCGTTTTCCAATTTTATGGCTGCCTTCAGACGAATATCAATGTCATTACCAGTTGACTGACAGAGAGGAAGCCTTGGCATGGCAACATTTGCAGACCAACAGCAGATTCCGAGCTCCTACAGATGCCACCTTCTCCAGCTACTGCTTGAGTAATTTGCATGCTCAGTCCCAGTACTCAGACTCTGATTCAGACTAGGGGTTGCCTGAGGACATGCAACATTTTTAGCTGGGGGGGATGTTAGGACTCCACTATGTACCATTTTTGCTATATATTTTGACACCACTCTACTCTTAAACTATGAACTTCAATGTCTTTTTCATCCACTTTATCCCAAGGTATATAGAAACCTCTTCTTTATTATATGATTAATCTGTCTTACATTTAATTCCGCAATACTCTTATATTTCATCATTAATTGAAGTGCATTGTTGCTAACACAAGTCAAAGATCGCAGATAAGTTATATGCCTTGTTGGGAACAAGCGGCCGTTGCTGAAACAGCTGACTCCGTTGCTGAAACAGCTGACCCCGTTGCTGAAACACCTAACTCAGTTGCTGAAACAGCCGTCAAGCACGCAAATCCCGTTATGCGTAATTTGCGATTCTGGAAGAACTTTTTGTGGAATAGTAGCAGCAGCCCGAAGATACGGTTACCTAGATTATCCTGAAGATAGCACCTCTGTTGTCTCGGTTGTAACAGTATCTCTTTTTAAAAGAACAGAATAGTCCTGTTTTGGAGAAGAAAACAGAATCGAGATATTCGCTCTCATGTAAATTGTAAATGATGTCTCCTCTTTAAAAAGAGGAGACATCATCATTAGAGGGGGATTGAATTGTAAGTTACAGGACAGTATTGTGGAGAACTGGAGCTAGTCTCCTTCTGTAATGTATCAGTTACTTTGACAAATGAATAAAAATTTCTTTTGAGCGTTCCAATTTAATTCTTTCTCCTGGGGAATCTTGTGAGAAGGAAAGGGCCCGCCTTCCTCACAAGATTCACCCTTTTGGTTCCTGTAGTTTTTTTATCTCTTTATGTGTTTGCACTTCCCTTAATTCTGTTTTGAAACACTAGTTACATGGTTTGCAATACTCTGTTTCTTAGCGCTACACGTATTGAATGCACGAGTGAATGATGTTGAGAGCATGTGCTGAAGATCCCTGCATAAAGGGATAGGGTCTTGCTCCCATTGATTGCTTTCCTTTGCCTGCAGTGTGATTAGAAACAAGAGGACAAGTGCTGAAGGTTCCTGTTCCTGGGAATAGGGTCTTGATCTCTTGAAGTTACTTTTCTTACAGTGTGATTAAGTGCCAGGCAGCAGGTGCTGAAGTTCCTCACCAGGGAATAGGGTCCTGTTCCTGCTATGGTTGAATGATTTCTTTCCTTATAGATTGATTTTCCTTTGCTATAACTGAGAAATCGTTTCTGCTATTGACTTCAGCTTTAATTAAGTAGAGTGTGAATTAGTAGATTAATGAATTCAACAGGTGTGTGTCTTTCTTTCACTACAACATCGATCCCGCTTTTGAAATTGAGCATATCCAGTGCGCTATTATCTTTGAAATAAAAAGACCTTCTCGGGTTGACAATTTATGTGGAGCTCGAATTGTGAAAACAATTAGAGCGACCAACACCCCGATGAAATCCAAGCCCCACTGTTGAAAAGGTGCGCTGACTTCAATTGGTTTGAGAGGCAAAGGCTGTAGTTTCTGCTTCCCTTCGAAAATTTGGCATTCATGACAATTCTTAACAACCTTATATACATCTGAAAATAATGAAGGCTAATAATAACCTGCCCTTAGAATCTTGTTCGCTGTGGTTTTCCAAAACAGATGGCCTCCACAGTCACCTCTATGAAAGTCTTCCACAACTATTTTGGCTTCCTCCTCTACCAAACAATTCAATAACATTTACCAAGATCTTTCCTATACAATGCAAAATTTAGTATGCAGAATTTTGCAGCTTTCAATTTCAATGTTCTACTTTTGTTTCTATGCATTTCCGGAGGTGAAGACAAATGCTGAAGTACATATAAAATGTCAGCATACCAAGGAGAAGAAAGAAACATTTCAGATACCTGAACGGATGAATTCTCCTCATCTTCGTCAGACATGGCAGCAATAAAATTTATGTCTAGAACTTGCAAATTCGTTTCAGCCATTAACTTGGCGAGTCCTTGACCTCTGATTAGCTTGGTTGGTTTAATCTCCACATCATACTCTAACAACGCAGCAATCCACTTACCCCGCCTGCCTTCTGGATCTGCCTGTACTAAAATATCTTTAACTGCTGCATTAGGAACATAAGCTAGAATATGGGAATGCAATATATATACACGGAAATCTTTCAAGGCCTTTACAAGTGCAAGTGCTTGCTTCTCAATGATGTTATATTTCAATGCTCCATCTCTTATAATCCGACTAAAAAAAGCAATGGGATTTTCAACACCTTCCCTCTTTTGCATTAATACAGTTGCCAAAGTGTGCTCAGAAGCAAATGAGAACAAAATAAAATCCTGAGTGTAGTCTGGGCTGATCAAAATAGGAGCTGAAGAAAGAGCTAACTTCACTAAATTAAATGATTTCACCACCTTTTTGGTCCACTTTACCTGACTGTCCTTTTTCAGCATGCTCGTGATTTCTCTAAGATGCTCTGCTAGATTTGGAATGAAGCGACGCAGAAAATTCAGTTTACCATTGAAGGACTGTATTTCTTTCTTGTTCCGGGGTTGTTTAATTTGCTGAATGGCTTCAAAATGTGCAGGGTCAATACAGATGCCATCTTTAGATATGATGTGGCCAAGAAGTTTTCCCTCATCCATGGCGAAAAGACTCTTTTTCGGATTCAGCGAAATGCCATATTTTCTGCACTTTTGGAAAACAATTTTCAAATGATATAAATGCTCCTCATCAGAATTTGAAAACATTGTTAAATCATCAAGGTAAACAACTAAGAATACATCTTTCTCATTGGCGAAAGCCGTGTCCATTGCACGCTGAAAGGTGGCTCCTGCATTTTTCAAACCAAACGGCATCTTTGCATAATGAAACGTTCCCCATGGAGTGGTGAATGTTGTCTTGTCATGGTCATCTTCATGTACTAAAATCTGATTGTATCCTGAATAGCCGTCGAGTAGTGACATCCTTGATGCTCCAACTACTCGCTGCAATATATGGTCCATTTTGGACAGCGGATAATTGTCTTTTAAGGACACCTTATTCAAATTTCTGAAGTCAATACATAAACGGATCTCACCTGTTTTCTTCCTTACTGGTACCAAGTTTGATATCCAATCTAAAAATCGGATAGGCACAATGATTCCTGACTTATACAATCTGTTTACCTCTTTTTCAATTGATGGCAGCAGCTTCGAATTGATTCTCCTCAACTTTTGACGAAAAGGCTTCTGATTTGGCTTAATAGGAATAGTATGTTGAATGATATTTGTGTCATATGTTTTTAGATCTGAGTAATCCCATGCAAAAACATCAGAAAATAAAGACAAAAATTTCACATAGTCCGCTTTTACTTTTGGTAACAATGACTTTGATAGCTTTACTTGCTTGGGATTCTCAGCTGTCCCAATGTTTACCTCTTCAACACCTTTTTTAGTCGGTCTTAATGTCGGTTTGCGGGCCACATCATCTTGGTCAAACAGCTCCTCTAAAGGAATCAATCCCTTAGGAATAATGTTGTCTTTAAGTTGCAGCACGTCCATTTGATTTACTTGTATATTATCACTACCATCATCATGTTCAGTATCTATTGAGGTATCTTTGAACTTACCCTTATTTTGCAGAAACTGATTGATCTCTTCATCATCTTGAAAGACTTGCCAACATCGCTGATTGTCTGGAACGGTGGGACGATGTTTCACATGAATCTCAAACTTGTTGCTAGAATTCATCGGAATTTTTAAATTGCTTGCTGCCTTAGCAAGTCCATCAGCAACACCATTTTGTATGCGAGGCACACATGTCAAGATATGATCAGAAAATAACTTCAAAATATCTAAGACTGCATGTCGATATGCCCTCATACGAGGATGCTTGGCCTGAAACTCACCTTTAACTTTCTTTATCACCAACTCGGAATCACCATAAACCACAATCTTCTTCGCTTTCAGCTTTCTAAGAATCTTAAGGCCAGCAATGAGACCCTCATATTCTGCCTCATTATTTGAACAGTCAAATGCTAGTTTATAGGAACACACTCTCACCTTGCTTGGAACTTTGTCTTGAGCGGAAAAGGGACTTCAAATCCACACACCAATAACAGCACCATCACTACCTACTGCGCCATCAAAGTCCATGGTCCAAAGACCATCTTCATCTTCTTCCAAGTGTTGAAATTGTGTTAGATATGTTTTTTTTGTTTGCTGCCCCTTATCTTCAGCTGATTGCTCCATAGTATCTTGCTTTTCTCGTCTTTCCTTTTGCATAACTTCTCTAAAATTTTCAGTGATCTCTGGTATATCTTCTGCCTGAAATAACTGACTATCTAGATCATTAAAACTATCAGCAAATAAAACAAACGACTCCAAATCTGTATGTACATAATTTACAGGATGATTGATTGGCTTCTCTTTGCTGGTTATCATGTATTTCATCTTTTGCTCTCGATATAGCTTTCTCATTTGACCGAAGACTGGAATTGTAGCATAAGAAAAGTCTAACTGTAGAGTACCCTTCAACTTAGCCCCCCAATATCTTGAAAGTAGCATACCAAAACGTGGAGGAATGTCCGCCACAACCACATCCATCAAGACATTCTTCGCTGGGATTTGGTCTAAGCCAACAACCAAATCTTTGATGAGCCCGATACATCTTACATGGCTAGAATCAAATGAATACAAATCATGATATTTCCTTGTAATGTCTAACCCCAGCTTCTCCATGATCGCTTTTGGCATCAAATTGTGCGAAGCACCCGAATCGAACATAGCATTGTGCAAAACATATTCATGCAATCTCAAACTGATATAAAAGGGAGGAACATCACTATCAGGGGACTCACCATCCAATGCTAGCCCAAATATCAATTCTGGCTTATCATCTTCAACGTTCACCGTGTCAAACATGGGATCAAAATTCAGAATTTTAGAGACTTGACCTCGGTAGCTGCTATTTTTCATGATTTCAGTCAAAGGAATAGATACTTTTAATTTGGAAATTTCGTTTTCCAAACTAAATGCTAAAACTTTGTCGACTTCTTTGACCGGAACTTCTCTCCTATCTTTGATTATACTTGCCTGATTTGTCCTTTCTGCTGCTGATATCTTGCTAGTTGTGGGATCAATTGACTCCTTTCCTTTCTTCTGTGGTATTGGTGAATCCGTCTTTCGTGCTGTAGCTTCTTTTCTTTTCTGAATCGGATTGATGGGCACATCTCGGTTTCTCAATGAATACTTCTTCTATTGAGTGGACAAGGCATTCAAATATCCTCTTTGGTAATCATCTAAATCTGCATCATTAGCTAAGATAAAATCTTCATCTTGCTGGGCGCCGAAACTTTCTCCATACTCTTCTTCTTCAGTGATGTAAATGGGCAGATCATCAGGAGTAAAGAAGTGATTTTGGTCCCCTACTACATCAGCATCCTCATCTGAATCTTGACTCACAGAATTCTGCAAAAGAGGAGTCTTGATCCGTTGTTGGGCTACCAACTCTTGTACTCTTTGTTCATGCTGCTTAATTCTGAACTGAGGTTGTTGCTGGCCATGGTAATTTGGATTATGAATCTGTGGTTGTGATTTGTCAAGGTTCATTCTTTTGAACATTTTTTCCATCTCATGAAGCCAAGGCAGTTCTGATGTAGATTCTTCCTTTATAGTCACTCTTTTCTCTGCCTTCAACCGTGCTCTCTTGTCATTCAGATTCGCCTCAACATTAACAGCAATCTTTTTCATATCTTCTAAAGTAGGCGGATATCTATCCCGTAATGAATAAGCCATCTCCGGATCAAAACCATCCAGGAATTTGAGAAGATCTGATTTTCTAGATGGTCTTAAATCATCCGGAATAGCATTATAAACTGTATTGAACCTGATAATGTAGTCTTGGACAGACTCACCATGATTGCGTTTGATATTATTGTACTCGGCATTGATCTGAAGTGGATCCTTTCTGAGTTCCCAACGATCTAGAAACTGTTTCTGAAGTTCAGCCAATGTAGGTATACTTCTGGCTCCCAAGCCTCTGAACCATTTTCTTACCTCTCCTCCGAATGTTTGCACAAACAATCGCATAGTTACATCCTCTTCATCAATCTCATTTAAATCACAAAAAATTTCCATTTTGTCTATGTGCTGCTGAGCGGACACACTTTGAGGAGTGCCATCAAATAAAGGAATATTACTCTGATAATCCGCGGGCATATCATGCAAATCTTGAGGAAGAGCGAGAGGAGCAAACCGAGCAGCCATTGCTCTAGGCGGATTTGGTCTGGGAGTAGTTGGTGGAGTAGATGTAACCGAAGTATGAGGAGTATGAGGAGGTGTATGTGGAGGAGAAGCGACGTGAGATGAGGAAGGAGAATTCACTGCGGACTGTTGATATGTGATTATAGGTTGCAGGGGAATAGTGGGAATGAAAGGTGGTTCGGTGGGATTTTTCGAAGCGGAAGCCGTGACAGCAGATCCAATATTCGCAGATGCAGCTTCTAGGAAATCAGCAAGATTTGCAGCCTGAATGTCACTCTGAAGGTGCCTCAAGATAAAATTTTCAATTAATTTATTATGTTTTTCAACTTTAAGAGCTGCAGCAAAGTCAGGATTTGGAACGAGAGAATCAAGTGCACTTTTGGATTGAGTTTTAAACAGCGACAATTCAAATTTCTCGTCAAAGTCAAGTTCTTCAAGATACTCAAAAATTGCAGGACAAGAATGAGACTTAAACAAAGGGATTATAGAACTTTCTCGTCGGTGTATTTGCAATCAGATTTGGATTCTCATATACCGGAGGTGGATATGGATCAGGATTTAATCTCATGTATCTTCTAGAAGCCAGTGTGGAATTGTTTGGAACAATCAAAGGGACACAATAAATTGCAGCCTATCAATTTGCTAGACTCAACCATCCAAGGTCTAGAACAAATAAGTGTATTGGGGTAAATTACAAATGAAGTGCTACATTCACAAGCTCACCGGAGATCAACTGAAGCAGCGTTTATCTACTTTCGCTTATGCATAGCAAAAGTGTTTCGAAGGCTATCTGGCATAACTTCAGACTCCGTCTAAGACTCATGAAACAAACACATCAACCAGCAAACAATAACAATTTTATTCCCCAGTATGGTCGCCACTATGTTAGCGCTCGACTTTGCCTCAGGCTGAGGAAGGCAAAACTCGAGGCCACATCAAACCACGCTCAGCCTCGTAGCTAACCCTACGAGGACAGGAGAGGGCTCTCTCCGGGTCTATCTCGGCAAAAGGTTTTCAAAATGGCTGAGATGACTCAAAATTAATATTGATTTTAGGCTAGTAAAGAGATAGGAAGGTTTGTTTGAGATTTTTGAGTTTTTGCTGGAGAAATGGGAAAACCAATTTTGGGTGCGGGAATTGAGGTCAGATTTTTGCAAAGATCGAGTTGGGGTGAGGTAAGCAATAGTTTTGATGCCTTTTAATCAGGTGAATGGATGGATCAGAATGACAAGGAGTTGAAGAGGGAAAAAGAATATGGATCCTCTTCAAACTGACGAAAACATGGAAAATCAAACAAACTTTAAAGGCAGAGCATAATAATCTATGGATTCTACCTTAACACTTCATTTGTTCAATTGCAGAAGATGAAAGAAGGAGGATGATACACATTTAACAACTTACAAATTACAGAAAGAAGCACACCATCAACACACAAAGCCACAAGGATCCCAACAGGTGCTGCAAAATCTCTGATCTTTCCTTAGCCAAAATATGAAAAATATGTACAATAATGTCCAAAATCTTCCCAAGAGTCCAACTTGTGTTACTGAATGAAAATTTACATATATAGACCAAGCTAACGTCATTCCCTAACCTCTATGGGTCGATCTCCTCCTTCTGAGAGTGGTTTCAACAAATTCTAAACATGGAGCAGGAATCTAGGTGACCAAAACAACCTGCTTCTAAAAAGAAGGAAACTGATTCATTACATTAATTATTTGCTAATTTGTGAATGAATCATCTAGAAGAAGGTAGATAAGTTCCATGTTACCTTCCATACATCAATTTAAATCATGGTGGGGCAAAAATTACATCAAGGAGTAAAACTGGTGAAAACTGGCCGAATTCCTGAGCTGGAAGGTGAAAAATTGGCCAAAATCCTCAATGCGCAGCGCCCTGATCTCTACGCGCAGCGCACCTTTCAGGCTGATTTTGAGGCACTTTCTGGCATCCAAATTGAGCTTAGGTTGGCTTGTTGGAAAGCCCTGGATGTCTACTTTCCAACCCAAGTGGAATTTTCCCATTTGGTGTCCATTTGCCCCTCCAAAAGTTCATTTTCCCAAGACTGCTTCCTGTGTGTCCAACAAGGGGCAGTGAGGTCATTTTTTGCATGTTTTTTAACCCTTTGGGGACCCAAACCTTGATGAAATGCCTTGGAAATAGCTGAGCAGATATATTTCATCATGAAAAATCCGAAAATGCAAACCATTTGTGATTTGGACCTCCCAATCTTATGGGTAGCGCGCTGCACGTTGAGCGAAAAAACCTGTTTTTAGGACAAAATTTTCAAAAATGACAAAAATTTCTCCAAATTTGCCCAAATTCGGAGTAATGACCCTCTATCATGTATTTTTCCCCGCCAATGAAGCCTTGGCCAAAATTTGGAGTGGATCGGGCTTTTTCTGTCGTTTTAGTGCCTTGCTCAATTGCCTGTTAAGGATCTTCATTTTCGCTTTGCAAACATGCATGCGGGCCCAGTAATGATTCTTCATGTGATGAAGCAAGTCTTTGTCTCTATTGGCCTTCGCCAACAACCCCTCCAAATGTTGGTTGACCTTCTCAAGCACAAATTGCCACGCAACAGGTGTCAAATCACCCGGTCTTTTACAGGCCAACCTATGGTCTTCACGGATTCGTTGCAGCTCTATAAGTGTGTGCTCGTCCTCTAACTGTTTATTATGCTGCTCCAAATATTTGATCTGACACTCTGCCTTCAGCAACTTCTCATTCAATCTATCAATTTCGGTCTTTTCCACATCACTCAATGCAACATCAATATCATCACCACCTGAATGGCCCTCCATGTAAATTGGCTCCTTTCCTCTATCCTGAACCTATACCTGTACTAAAGAAGAAGGCGAGACCCCTTCCATACCATGTGGAGATAATACTCGCCGTGCTGATGAAGTCAACGAGACCCCTTCCACCCCATGTGGAGATAGTACTCGTCATGTAGATGCAAATAAGGCCCTGTGGCCTCGCTGGTATGTCACATATGGAGGAGCACTTATATGCTCAGTCTCGGGAATGCCTGGCTGGTGTGAAGGTGCTCCCTCATCATGAACTATCTCGGGAGGTGGCTGTAATGTTGCAAAGTAATCACGGGAGATGAAATCTTCCCAAGTAATGCCCTGCTGTGCTAACTGATGCATCACTATGATTTTAATCAATGCATAATGATAGATGCTCTTATGCTGATGTGCTGGGCTCTTCCTTTGTACTAAAGGTACCATCCTCTCTATGTTGCGACACATGAAAAACGGAATGTTCATCATACGTACCCTTGTGAAATGCATCAACAAACGAACATGGTACGCATATAGACGTGAGAATCTGCCCTCGCAACTGAAATATCGTATGATGAGTTTCATCAATGGTGCATACTCATCCCTCAGGAATCTGAAAGGAAAAACTGCACTCAAATGTCTTATATATGCGGGCTTAATATATGGCTGATAGTAAGATTTCTCTAACTGCTGACATTTATTCCATTGCTCTCCAACATTTGGTATCCCAGTGGCCTGTGCAATAAGCTCTGGTAACAAAATGAAATCAACCCCGACGAGGTTTACATGTCCATCATGTAAATGTAGAATGAACACACGAGCTAATTCACGATGAAACTGAATTTGTGAGATTAGCTCACAATAGTGATAGCATGACTGACAGCGAAAACAATCCATTGCAAGCGGGCAAGCCTGCAATTGAACCAAAGAAATAGGCTCTTCCCTGAGAGGCTTACCACCTTTGCCACCTCTGCGAGACCTTCGTGGCACATTACCCTCTACTGTAGAATCACTGTCATACTGCTGCTCATACTCTGAATCAGTGTCTGACATGGCTTTTAAAAACACAATGTCTGCAATACGTATGTTGTAGGTATGGTGAGATTACAATTTCAATACATACTGAAAAAAGCCAACCGAAACATCATAAGACTTATGCCATAATGGACATTCTGCTATGGTGTATTTGGGCATGAAATAGTCACAAGGACAGTTTGACAAATGGACAAGGGTATGAAGTGTTGTTGGCTCAAATCTTTCACATGGGCATGGAGCTATGTTTCATCAAGGAAGGGCAGAAAAATATTCACCACTTACCCATATGTATTTTAATACCCTTAAAAAAGATTTTGCTAGGAGCTTAGGGTTTCATTTGATTTCTTACACCCAACACATCACCTCCTCTCTTCAAACACACTATAAACACTATCAAATTGATTGAATCAGTTATAGAACACCTACTTGCAGCTTTGGAGGCGTTTAGACACGATCTAGGCGCATAGACAAGTTTTTCTTGTGGCTGAGATTCAACGCGCAACGCGCCACCCCAGTGCACAGTGTATGCTCCTATGCGTAGCGCCTGTGTAATTTTTCACTGGCTCAAAGCGCCCAATGCGCAGCACACTACCCAACGCACAGCGCGCACTTCCTATGTGCAGCGCACACCTGTAACACTGTCCACGGGTTTGTAAACACGGTATTTCGCCTTCCAACACTTGAACATGCTCTTGCTTTGATAATTGGTGAACCAATAGACTTGTTTTCCCATTTATAAGTAAACAAAGTATCTCATTTGATTTAAATTGATTTCAAAAACCCACTTTGTAAGGTTTGACACTTTTCAATTTTGGTCTTTTAATATAACACTGCTTTTTGATTTTTTTTTGCTTTTCTAAGTTTTGGACTAATCATTGTTGTTGATTTATGCAGGGATCTGGCATTTAGTCTTTCGAGAAGATCAGAGGCTTGCTCTGAAAACCTTTGAGATAAAACAAATATAGTCATTTACATCAACAATTTTTAGGTCCAAAACAGAGTTTTGGACTAAAAATCTTTTAAAATGCTTTATGAGGAAACATATTAAGTGAAAAACTTTTGAAACCAACCTCATGGCCTGCGAGCTTTTAGTATGTGTATGCATGGGACTCAAAACCCTATACTCTAGGACTAAAGACCCTTTTTAACAAAACTAATCATGTATGATGATGAATGCAATGACCATGTACTCGTAACTTTTAGAGAAAATTTTGACTAACCCTGCAGGGACAAACATGAGGGAACACAAGACAACCAGACCCCCTCGTCAGTCAATGGCATGCCCCTAGCGGAATGCAACGAAGTGGAACAAGCGAGACACCTAAAAATGATATGCAAAAGCGAAAAGATCTCTGACGGAGGGCTGTAAGGACCGACTCTAACAATATCAATCCCCCCATTTATACAAAGTAATAGTTAATATTTGACATATAAATGGGGACCCTTTTAAATTTTTAGGCTTTGAAAATAAACGCTAACTCTACAAATTGCCTTAAAACCTTTAGAATACAATCGATACATAGAACTTTTATCGCAAATCGCATTTTGTAGTTTTTTATGTGACAATTATAAATATCCTAAACAAAATCCTGAAATGTGATATGTGATAAAGCCCCCGCTGTAATTTTCCGATCACAACACTTTAAGAACATGTGGTCGCACTTCACAAGTCGCAAATTAATAAAGCATGCCATTGTGTCACCCCTTAAAAAATTGTGAAATGCAATATTGCGATTTTTGCAATTGCATTTTGCATTATCTCTCAACGCTATATTGCAACGTTTGAAAGTTGTGATGTGGAAAATAAGACGTGAAGAGTGGGAACTTACTGAGTTTTAATGAAATATTAAGTGGTTTGACAGAACAATTAATGTTTGATAGCTCGAGGCGAGAAATTTATGTTTTCAAGTGATGGCTAGTTAACACAGAAATTGCATTCAAAATATTCCCACGATTCAAAGTCATTTCAAAGAGCTCTCAGCTTTAATTTCCCTCTATTGTGTGCACTGATATATCTCTCTTTCGTTTCAAGCAAGCTTCAAAAGAAATGTCATTACAGAAGGTAATGAAAAAGCAGAAGCAGTAGAGCATTTCAGAGTCTAAGGTTTCAGAGATGTCGCCCATATTCACTGATACAGTTTTGCAGTGTTGATGGAGGAGAAATGACATGGGAAGTCATATGTAATAGACTTGAAGATGAGCAACCTAAAATTATTTTCACCAAGGCAGCAAAAAACTCAATAAAACCCTCAAGAGTTCAATTCAAACATGTTGCTTGCTCTTTTCTTCACATAGTAGGAGCAAGATCCAAGACACTCCCATACATGGATATGATTAGATGGGTGATCGAAAATCTCAGTATTGAAGACATACAATTCAAGAAATAAAAGATGGAGTTGATGCGATCATTCAAAGATGAAGACTTAAAACAAATGTATCATCTTCTTGACCCTCAAGATATATATGAAAAATTCTTCCTCGCCAAGTTTACAAAGAAGAATGAAGAACCTTTCAAAATGACTCAGGGTTGGAGAGTCCTAGAAAATAAATTCAAATATGATAAGACAGGTATGTACCCCATAGCTTATTTAGCAAATCTCCATAACTATGGAGCTTCGATGTTATGTAGATTGTATGGATTACCTAATAATACTAAGTTCTCTATAGAATGGGTCCCTTTAATAGATTCATGTGTCAATTCTCACATAATGAATTGGGCCACTATCCTATCCAATAACCTAGATACTTCTATTTCTAAATATCATCAAAAGAGATCCACCTGCACTGAGAGCGTTCCTCAATTTTATTTGAGTGCCTATATCATGGATTCCATCTATTTTTGTACTAAGTTTCCAATTATGGGTTGGAAATGGACTTTGCAAGACCCATACCCCATCCATCTCAGTCACAAACAGATGTGGGAATCCCATTTTATACCCCATTTTTACAAGATATTCCATGGTGTTATTCTACCATTACATCAATTGATTTTTGATAAGAAAGCCCCCAAATTTTCTAAGGAAGCCGCTACAGACCTTCTCGTAGTAGGCAAGTACTTTGTTGAACAATGGTTCACATATATCAGAGTTTACGACAGTACAACAAACCCACATGTACTCCCTTTGTATGTCTCTGACAAGCTGTTAGCCAGAGAAATAACTCACCAAACTATTGGGAAGGGCTTAACCAAGATCTTGAAAGATAGAAAAAAATCATTATGGCCACCTTTTCCCATTAGGTGTGGTTCTCTCATTGGCAAACTTCAACCATGCAAACAAAGAATTACTAAACCTAGAAAGCCTCAGGGTCCATACTCTCCCAAAGAGGCAATTTGATCGAGAAAGAGTAGCACAAAATATTACTATAACATTAAAGGTCAAACCGTATGTCCATGAAGCTCATGAATTAAAAGATATTTTACAATTAGCTGAATCATTCGAACAAACAGTTGATTGGGCGAAGACAAATTTGAATCCTGATGACTTTGAAAGGTTTCAGGAATTTAGAAATCAGAGGCTCGAAACAATCCCATTACATTTGTTAAGAGATGATGACAAACTTACGCCCAGTGTAACTATTAATAGCAAAGGGCCAAATTCGCGTATAGAATCTTAGGTGAATATAGCCCAGGATATAGGGAAGACACAAGAAATAGAGACTACAGTGGAGTCTAGTAGAAGGTCAGCTGAAAAAACAGGTCATAAGTGACCTAACTAAGGACACTAGTCCGAAAGGCAAAAGCACCGATTTGGAGTAGGAATGGGACCAGTTTAATAAAAAGCTCCAAGATACTCCCAAGACAACAGATGTCCTAGAAACCACAGAATATCATACTCCATAGAAAACTCAGAAAATTTCAGAGTCGAAGCCAATGAATGAGCAAGGGACAAGTTCACAGAATACAGAAATCATTCCTACATTTCCGACATCTGAAATTATTCTAAAGGTTACAGAAATACCTCCTTTAGATGTATTCTACAGCCCACTGCATAAGGTTGTAGTAAGAAGATAGAGGAAAAGAAGGAGAGTAGAAACACCTGAAATCCCACTAGGGAATGAACCAATGGATATAGTCTGGAGGGATATTCCTTCAAACCTAGCTAAAAATTTAAACAGTTTGTCGCAATTTACAGGGTCATATGCTACTGCCATCATGGATAAAGACACTGAAGTATCTATTTTGTTAAGGGAAAGAGAAGAAAGGATAGCGCAGATCGAGTAATAGCTAGAAATCGAGAAAGAAAATGTGAACAAGCAAGCCACTGAACAAATAGTCCAAATGCAAAAGAGTATGGAAGTAATAAAGATAAGCCACAAAGAAGACATCTTTGAAAAGAACATGGAAATCCAAGAGTTGTAAGAAGCCATGGAAAAATATGAATATGTCCCAACTATTGATGAATTCATCAAAGAGGCATTGGAGCTAAACTCCATTCCGTCAAAACAGCAAGATCTATTCTACCATAGAATGTCCCATATCGCCCCTTATCTAATTACCAGTGAGAAATTAACAGATAAGGCAATTGATCGGAGAACCAAGTTTAATGACTTAAATACTAAGATCTCTGACTACATTGAATGGCAAGAATCTGAAGAAGGAAGAAGCACTAATCTATCGGAAATAGAAGAAACACATAAAGACATATTATTCATAGATTTGGATGTGTGGATCAAGCAGGCATAGTTGACAGTAGCAAGAGCAGCAGGAGTGGAAAAAAATATAATAAAGGCAAACAATCACACCTTGCACACCACCAACTTGATAAAAGAAGGTAACCCAAAGTCACTTTCAGATTTGACTTTGATAAAAACTGGAAGAAAAAGATGAAAATCCAAAGGGAGGTGATCACAAAATTATCAAAAACTGACTCAGAGGCATATTGGCAATTCCTTATCAAACCTCATAGCCAAATTATGTCGTTGAATTGTTCACTAAATTCAACACAAAGGATGCTTCCACATATTACAGATGCCATTTTCGCAAGACAGGTCATAACGCAATTCGGGGCACCTCCTCAAGTGAAACCAATGGTCGATATATGTGACCTAAAGGAAAAGCTAGTAGACAACAAGACCTCTTTATAAGCTCTAGTCATCAAATCACTTTTATTTTTACAGTTAGTTGCTAGTTAAGAGAAAGGTTGTTTGAAACCTCCTCATATATTTTGTATAATCTATTTTTGAAATTTAGTTAGATAGTATTTATAACCTTCTCATGAATTTAGAGAAGGGTTGAGAATTTTATTAGAAAACATTTGCAAAGAATGCACTTCTGTAAGTTTGTGAATGCCTTGATGAAATTATGGAACATGGTCATTACTTTTGAATATAAAAGTACTTTCCTTTATTGATGCACTACATTATTCTTGGAGAATAATTTGATTTGAAGAAAGTCGCTGATAAATTAGTGATCAGCTTTGTTTTTTTTTGTTAAATTAGTGATAACATTTCATTTTCATGAACTATATATGGAGTATGTTCTTTATGTTATGTGTTAATTGCACTACTGTATGATGCCTAGATGAAAGTATTTATTTTCATATATGATCATTAAATATATGCGATATAGTTTATACATTTATTTGACTAACTATTTAGTCAAAGAAATTATTTTTACATGTTATCATCTCTGTTTAATACGTGAATGATCTTTATTATCACATACCAAACAGATATATTTTTAAATCGCATATCGCACGGAATACCCCGAGTTTCTATTAGATTAAGTTAGCTAGATATTTTCATGCTAGAATAGGTCATTTAGTTATCATTATACTTATTGAAATCGCTTGAAAACCACCCATTATCATTATCAAACCCACTCTAGGAAACTAGTCCCATCATCTCGAGTTGGAGCCACCACATCAAATGAAAAAGGAGTTGTCTATAGGGTCCAGACCAGGTGGTCGTCCCCCATGTTAGAGCAACAGAATTTTGATGCTTCCACAAAGTCACAACCTTGATTTTATCACAACTCATCAACCAAATGTGGTAGAGCTCATTCCTCACATCAAACTTGGAGCTCTAACATCCCACATTGAATCTAGGAGACGTCAGCACATTCAACTCAGTTCTTTTGGGGTAAGCCCGCTTTCATGTCTCGCCCTAATTTTCTGTCACTTTTTGTGTTTCATTTTGTGTGAGTGTTTTCTACTTGATTTCAGTGAGCGCCTGCTGTCATTTTGATGTATACTAGCATGTAGAAGCACCGTTTCAGTTTTCATTTGCATCTCACTGTTGTCACATGCATGACACTGTTTTACATGAAGGGTCACTGTTGTGGCGACTCATTTCACACACATGCCTGCTTTCCCATTTTTTGAATCCTGCACTTATTTTTTACATGTATGATCATTCATTGTTGTTTGCACTCATCTCATCATGCATTCAGAATTATCATGTTCTCAGTCGCCCGTCATCCGACCTAAGCTACCTTGGCCTAGACCGTGCCTTGCCCTGCTAGCACTGCACATTTTTGGAAGTGAATTCTCTACCTTCCCTATAGAAATTGCACAAGTCTGGCCTAGCACTAACCTCTAGGCTTGCATTGCTTAATTCTTGGAGGCAGTGTGCTGCTAGCCCCAGAAACTGTGTAATGCAGTTTGCTAGTTGTATGTCACTGCTGACTAAAATTGTGCATTTCGCAGTTTCAGAACTCAGCAGGCCAGGATGGACTATGCATTGTGTAGTTCCAGTATTTAGTTAGCCTCATGACTGCCCAGGACTATGCCTTGCATAGTTTTCGTAATCAATCTCCTAAACTCCCTATGGAAATTGTGCAACTTTCACATTCAATCACAAAAGTATGTTGCAAGTCAGTCCTCAAGTTTTTTTTGGTTTTCGACTAACATATTACTTTCCATGAGTGTTGCTATGTCTCCACAGATCATAGGTGTTCATCTATCTCTTAGCAGCAGAAGCAATGACTTCCAGGATAGTAGAGTCAAAGACACTGTTAAGAGCGCAAATGGGGATGCACTTGGTCAAGTGTCTATGAACTTTCCTATCCCCGAAGACATCAAGTTATTCATATACAAGGATATCAATATCAATGGAAACTACATCACAGTGAGCAGCACCATCAACAACAATAGAAAGTAGCACACCCATACGTGACAAATGCAAGAGGAAGGTTGTTGACAGCATAGAGGGAGAGAAAAGCTGCAAGTTCAAAGCAGATCCACTCATGATGAAAGAAACTTTGGAGATTGAGGCTATGAGGTGACGATGCAACATGAAGGTTATGCAAAGGTAGATAATGGAATAGAGAAGGAGTTTCATGTGCTAAAGATGTAACTCGAGGAAGAACAAGAGCTACATAGATGAGAGAGTGAGTTGCAGCAGGAATAGGTACATCAGTGGGCGCAACATGCACAGACCAATGAAACTTTGCCCATACAAGTTACGGATCCATCCCACCAGCTAGCATGGAGCAGACAAGCTGAGCATTGTTGTTGATCGCATGGAAGGGAATTTAGTAGCATGCATGTCATTGTGCCCACGCATGTGATCCCACCCATTTGGAACACTCATTGAGGCAAACACAAGAAGCAAGTCCAACTGTAGCTAAACATGTATTTTGACAATTTGATGTGCACGACCACCAGCACATTCTTGGAGATCAATGTAGACACTATGCATCAACATGTTGTTGGTCCGGTCGCACCCAGGACGACCATTTGCATGCTATCAGATGAGTTGGATGGAGGAGCCATATTAGTGTACCTGGATGCAACGGGGGCAAGAGTTCGATTCAACAATTTGTCAACTTTGAATCACACAGACACCATAACGGACGAACAAGATTGGAATCAGTTCGCCACCATTGACCATCACAAGCATCTCAAATAGTTGGTCTCGCCACTGGTCCAAGTGTTAGTGATGTCTTGCATGGATTTCTCAAGCCATTTTTTCTCACATTGGTACATGTGCAGATTGTATGTAACGACCCTTCAAGTGTAAGTTCAAGTGTCGATAGTTTATGTAACATTCATAGAGTAGATGAAGAGTCATGAGGGTAGATGAACCATCACAAAGGGGAATGTCAACAGCCACCCCACCCTTTGCTATAAATATTCCCCCGTAACTCATTGTAGAGGCTTTTAGTCAACCAAGCTTCGATAGGAATACCTTAGAGAAAGCTTCGACAATATTGTAATATGCCTTCACTTCTCCACTACGTAGAGCTATTATATCTCTTTGGAGGAGCAATTGATGTGGCAATAACATCTCGCTATCGGGGCTAGTGGTTGGACATCGATGTATTGCATGACCAGAATTTACACTTCTTAATATAAAAAAGCTATCATGTTTTCATGCATATGTTGTTATTGTAGTTGGACTATTTTGGTTTCTTTAACAATTTGTGTTATTTAACTTACGCATTTGTGTATGAACTATTTTCTATGAAGTTATATGAATCTTGTTGTAGACCTGTTGTTGGTCTAAACATCACTTTGGATTGCTCGGTAACTTGCTTTCACGGTGGTGATGCATCTTTTCTCATATTTTCCCTTCCAAGTTGAGTACTATTAAAGGTTTCCAAGGGGCGCACTCTCCTCACTCTTCATGTGTTAGAACCTTTCATGCACCTTCCTTGACTTACTGCAGCTGTCACACCCTTGCTACCAATAGGGACATCTTACTTGCCTATGTGTGAAATCACGGTCAAGGCATTACCGTACGACCCACTGCTAGGACTCCTACACATAACAGTTTGAGGTATAATTGGGAATTGTTATCGGGGAGATCCCCTGACATGTTGGTGGGTCCAAGACCATCAACACCTTCAAAAATAAATGCATAAATGTTTGTATAAATGTGACTATAGCCTCTATTCTATACAATTATTTTGGTAATACACAATCTTTCAACCATCAAAACTATAATTGAGACCATTATCCCATGGTATCTTTTTTTGTTTCATTGATATATAAAGCTTACCATGTTTATAACTAGATTTGAAGTATCATTCCATTGAATAACTTCGATATCCACCATATAACATTGCACCTTGATATACATATACGTTATCAAAGATCATTTATTCAAATGAGATATACATATGTTACGTAAGTATTAATAAAGCATTATTTAACTTTAGTATTTGTTAAAAATTAACAAATATGAGATAGCTATGGTCCCACGTAAGATTTATTCTCCACTTGGAATTATGAAGTAATACCACGCCCAAATGACCACATGAGCTTCATGTGGGTTTTAACTAACCCACTTTCAACAGTCTTGATTTAAAACTGCAATCTAATAATTGAGGGGGCTTATGGTGGTTGAATGACTAACCCAAGGCTTTCCCATATGCTTCATTGGTCTGTGTTTTTCTTTGGCAACTAGAATGATCCTCTGTCTACCTAGAAATTTATTGTACCTACTATATCATTTCTTGCTCAGTAAATTTATCGTTATCTAGGTAAGTGTATACCACTAGAGAGCCATGCATCTGTTATCACTGAAAATATTTCAAAGGAAAAGGAGAGCAGAAATCTTCATCAAATTCAAGCAAGGCAGCTCCTCAATTAAGCAAGGTATTTTCTTCCAAGTTGTTTTGTCTAAAGAAATTTCAAAGGAGAAAATGTCAAAAGAAAGGAAAATATCATCATCAGTACAACCATCACCAATCTACAAGAATGACAGAAACAAGGCAGCCAGTAGTCAAGAAGAAAGACAGAGCTTTGAGGAGGATAAGGAGAAATTTTGAAACTAGCTACGAATCCACGTTTTCATAGCGCAGACAGTGTAAAAATCCTGTTTTGCGCTACGAAATCAGTGTTTTCGCAGCGCGCTGCGAAACCCCTGTAGCAGCCTGTTTCAGCTGAAGAAACTCTGTTTTCTGCTTTTACTAGTCAATTTCTAAAAGCTTTCCTGAGCAGCTGAGAACTTAATTTTGCAAACTGAAAGAGGCTTTTCTTCCTAACATGCTGCACTAAAAAAACCTCTTTTCGTTTCTTCAAATTCGTTCTGAGGTGGGAGTACTTTATGGTTAAACTTGCGCTACGAAACTGCAGAAAGTCAAGCTTTGTCTACTGGTTTTAGTAGTGTTTTTCAAATTCAGTTTCTGGTCACATGAAAGGCTATCTTGGAATTTTGAAGGAGGTTTCTCTTCATAACATTTCCAGCTACAATAACCTATCTCACTTTATTCGTATGTGTTTTCAGTTGGGAGATAAGAAGCTCTCATTGAGACCCTAATTTCAGAAAACGGATTTTTCCCTGTTTGCCACGTGTTTTTCAAGGACAGGTTCTGGACAGCTGGAGAAATATTTTAAAAAACCAGGAGAGTTTTTTGTTCTAGACATCATGGGCTACAAAAACCTCCTTCAGTTTCATAAAATGTGTCATGGATGAAGAGATAAAGGCTCTGCAATTTTCAAGGATCTAACCCTAAAAACAAGGAAACATGTTCCCTAAATTCTAGGGTTTCTCATTAGCAGTTGGGTGACCACGTGGGAGGCTTCATCAAATTCGACCTCATGGAGTATTAGGTGTCAAATAATGCTTTAAATGTTTAGATAAGTTTGTTGTAATCATAATAAGGAGTTACACTCCTAGTTGTATTAGGTCTCTAGGACTACTAGTTAGGTGTCAAATACATTTAATGGTTTGTTTTATGGTTAGAATAGGTGTCACTGATGGCAAATTCGAATTCTCTTGAGGAGGGATGATGGAATCCTAATTGTAAATGCCTTATATAGAGCAAGAGGTCGAATTAGCAAGGGGTTGGAGACTTTTTGGCTCAATTGCTGCTCTATGTGCAGACTGTGTATATTTTTAACCTAATGCAGAATTTCTACTTAGACAACTCAAGATTCATGAAGAGTTCTTGTATGTTCTTGTTTTGATGGCATCTTCCAATACTTACATTGCAGTGAGGTTTACTTATGATACACAGAATTCATCAATGATGCTCTGACTTCCTTCATAGATAAACTAATTGTGTTTCACTGTTTTATATTTGCATTTCTGCACTTGAACTCTATAATGCCTTGACTTCCATGCTAGGTAGAATGTTTTGGCTTCACTACTCAGGATTCAAAGAGGGTTTTTAATGTCCTATTGTCTCATGGCTTTCCTCTTTCACTTACTTGTAGTGGTATGAATACATGTTACTTAGAATTCATCAATGATGCTCTAACTTCCTTCATGTATTTATAAACTCTGTTTCCTTGCATTGTATCTTTGTTTTGTTGATGTATAAAAACTCTCTATGCCCTGACTTCATGTTAAATCTGATCTTGCTGTGGTACTGAACATACTTTGACTCCATAGCCCAATGGTAGCCAGCCTTCATCTTTCAACCTATAAACATATACAATCACAAACTATAGAGTTAGCCATCTATCTTATTCTTTAATCAAAATCTTTAACCCTTTGAGAGAGCCCTCTCAAGCTGAGGAGGCTAAGCCTCAGCCAGAAGTTTGGTTTGAAATAGTTACTCAAAGTCTTCCTGATCAACAGCCTATCAGGGGCATGATTTTGTGATAACATTTTGGTGCACCAGCCGGGAACCTGAAGATTACTCATTCCCGAAATTTTAAGATTGAACTTCTGAAGGTAGCAGGAGCTCAAAAAGGTTTTCGAGGCTGCAAAACTACCTTGGCGACTCCACACATCAAATAAGAAATTAGAAGGTGACTCCACTGCTAGAAGATCAGTAGCTTGATGAAGTTACAAGATGAGTTCCACTGCAAGAATGAATGCCAGGTATGCTCCTATGAATCGGTCTCATATCCCTGGTTTTCCAAATCCTATGCCAAAGGTTGATTGGTTAGAGGATCTTCCGATATTCAAAGATGAAAAGAAAGACAATGCTGCTCTTCATTTGGTTAGGTTTCATATGCATGTACGCAGTCTTAAGGTTCACTTTCCTGAGGATTGTCTCATGAGGATGTTTATGGCCACTTTAGAAGGAAAAGCATGGTCTTGGTATAAAAGTTTGGAAAATGGTTCATTATCTTCTCTTGCTGATTTCCATAATGTGTTCTATGACATGTATAAAGAGTGTCATCCTTCCTTATTGTTGCTCAAAGATTGTTGTAGACATTCTTTAAATCTCATTCAGTACTTGGAGGATTGTTATGATGATGATGAGTTTATGGATGAAGAAATTTTAGAGGCTCTTCATAACAATGCATTTCAGCACCAAGAAGAAAGTACAACATCTCATGAAATGCAGCATGAAGATCAGCAGGGGTTTACTTATGAAAACCATGTTCAATCCTCTGATATTGATGTAGAGATGCAGCAGACTTGTCAGTCTTCGGATCATTATCAAAATGAACATGATTACAAACACCAAGAAGAAATGTTGGAAGAAATTTTTTATGACCCTCAGGCAGAGGAAAAGATTGTTCATTTTTGTAATTTCTTGCAGCAGCTTACACCAAAGAATGATGATAATAATGAGGAAAATTTCATTGTTTGTTGGAATGATTCAGAAAAGCAGTTGGATAGCTTGTCAAATAGCAAATTGGATAGCACATCAAAGGGGTTTTGTGTGGCTAAGGATCAGTTGTCTAAAGAGATAGAATGTTATGATGATTATCAAACTAACCATGTGTTTTTTGACCCTATAGCTGACTACATGGAAAAGATTTACTGTTCAGGCTTCCAATTATATGTTCATCTTGAAGAACAGTTGCACCTCATGCTTCCTTGGTTATTTCAGTATCTGGTTTATTTATGCTTCAAGCACAGTAAGGAGATCCAAGTTTCAGATCAGATTGATGACTGGATTTATTGGAAGTTTCATGTTCCTTGAGCTACAAGTGGAGCTTGCAGCTGATAGGGTAGGTAGGTAGGAAAGTGCAAATAAGCTCAAGGTGACTGAGCATTTTTATTTTTCAGTAGATATAGACTTCTTTCTCCTACAGTGATCATCAAGCTTAAGCCAGAGGTGAAGGCCCAAGGAACTTAAAGAAGATGTTTGTCAAATAAATTTTTGTTCATGATAAGAGGATAAGGCACTGGAACTGCAGGTTCTTAGTGTACCACAAGGGCACACTATCCCAAGTGGAGCCACTGTTATCACTGAAAATATTTCAAAGGAAAAGGAGAGCAGAAATCTTCATCAAATTCAAGTAAGGTAGCTCCTCAATTAAGCAAGGTATTTTCTTCCAAGTTGTTTTGTCTAAAGAAATTTCAAAGGAGAAAATGTCAAAAGAAAGGAAAATATCATCATCAGTACAACCATCACCAATGTACAAGAATGACAGAAACAAGGCAGCCAGCAGTCAAGAAGAAAGACAGAGCTTTGAGGAGGATAAGGAGAAATTTTGAAACTAGCTATGAATCCATGTTTTCGTAGCACAGACAGTGTAAAAATCCTGTTTTGCGCTATGAAATCAGTGTTTCTGTAGCAGCCTGTTTCAGCTGAAGAAACTCTGTTTTCTGCTTTTACTAGTCAATTTCTAAAAGCTTTCCTGAGCAGCTGAGAACCTAATTTTGCAAACTGAAAGAGGCTTTTCTTCCTAACATGCTGCACTACAAAAACCTCTTTCTGTTTCTTCAAATTCGTTCTGAGGTGGGAGTAATTTATGGTTAAACTTGCGCTACGAAACTGCAGAAAGTCAAGCTTTGTCTACTGGTTTTAGTAGTGTTTTTCAAAATCTGTTTCTGGTCACATGAAAGGCTCTCTTGGAATTCTGAAGGAGGTTTCTCTTCATAACATGCCCAGATACAATAACCTATCTCACTTTATTCGTATGTGTTTTCAGTTGGGAGATAAGAAGCTTTCATTGAGACCCTAATTTCAGAAAACGGATTTTTCCCTGTTTGCCACGTGTTTTTCAAGGACAGGTTCTGGACAGCTGGAGAAATATTTTAAAAACCCAGGAGAGGTTTTTGTTCTAGACATCATGGTCTACAAAAACCTCCTTCAGGTTCGTAAAAGGTGTCATGGATGAAGAGATAAAGGCTCTGTAATTTTCAAGGATCTAACCCTAAAAACAGGGAAACATGTTCCCTAAATTCTAGGGTTTCTCATCAGTAGTTGGGTGACCACGTGGGAGGCTTCATCAAATTCGACCTCATGGAGTATTAGGTGTCAAAGAATGCTTTAAATTTTTAGATAAGTTTGTTGTAATCATAATAAGGAGTTACACTCCTAGTTGTATTAGGTCTCTAGGACTACTAGTTAGGTGTCAAATACATTTAATGGTTTGTTTTATGGTTAGAATAGGTGTCACTGATGACAAATTCGAATTCTCTTGAGGAGGGATGATGGAATCCTAATTGTAAATGCTTTATATAGAGAAAGAGGTCGAATTAGCAAGGGGTTGGAGACTCTTTGGCTCAATTGCTGCTCTATGTGCAGACTGTGTATATTTTTAACCTAATGCAGAATTTCTACTTAGACAACTCAAGATTCATGAAGAGTTCTTGTATGTTCTTGTTTTGATGGCATCTTCCAATACTTACATTGCAGTGAGGTTTACTTATGATACTCAGAATTCATCAATGATGCTCTGACTTCCTTCATAGATAAACTAATTGTGTTTCATTGTTTTATATTTGCATTTCTACACTTGAACTCTATAATGCCTTGACTTCCATGCTAGGTAGAATGTTTTGGCTTCACTACTCAGGATTCAAAGAGGGTTTTTAATGTCCTATTGTCTCATGGCTTTCCTCTTTCACTTACTTGCAGTGGTATGAATACATGTTACTTAGAATTCATCAATGATGCTCTAACTTCCTTCATGTATTTATAAACTGTGTTTCCTTGCATTGTATCTTTGTTTTGTTGATGTATAAAAACTCTCTATGCCCTGACTTCATGTTAAAGCTGATCTTGCTGTGGTACTGAACATACTTTGACTCCATAGCCCAATGGTAGCCAGCCTTCATCTTTCAACCTATAAACATATACAATCACAAACTATAGAGTTAGCCATCTATCTTATTCTTTAATCAAAATCTTTAACCCTTTGAGAGAGCCCTCTCAGGCTGAGGAGGCTAAGCCTCAGCCAAAAGTTTGGTTTGAAATAGTTACTCAAAGTCTTCCTGATCAACAGCCTATCAGGGGCATGATTTTGTGATAACAACATCTCAGGTAAACATTTCTTTTTTCCTCCTTCTATTACATGGGTTTTTAATAGATTTTATTTAAATGTTCTTCCTTTTCATGCACCATTGGAATTATTATTCTTATTCTCACTAAGTTTTTTGATTTCCTTTATAGATTTTCCTGGTTTTAGATGTTTGGCTTTTCATTTCACCCTTTTGGTATGTGGTAAAGCATAACCCTGATTTGATTTCCAGTGATCAAATATGCTCCTACAAGGTGTTGTTAGGGTGTCAAGTCAAACTTTTATCATTTCAGTGAGTCTTCATATAAAAATTTGGTCACTGGTTGTTGTGTCTAGGTCGCTGCTACTCCCTTAACTTACTCATGGTCTTCATCACTCATCATGTTCATTGTCTTCTTCAAGGTATCATATCTTCATTTGAGTGTCTTGGGTCATGAAATTGTTAAATTCCTCATTTTAGGTCATGGTCTAGGGTTTCACTCCATGTGTCATCGCGATACCATATGTTTCCAAAAACATGTCCATCATGTGATTAAGTGGGTAAAGGTTGTTAACAGCTTAGGGAAGGAAAAATAAAGGTAAAGGTAATGTTTTATTTTGAATAAGACAATGTTGCAGTACACTACCTTGCCTCATCATTTCTCATAAGGACATGTTTGCTTCAAAATATGTTTCCGACCAAATGGAGAATAATTTTAGAAACGTGAAAGCAGATTTTCTCCATTATCGTGAAAGGAATAAAAAACTCCTTCATTTAATGCACAAGTGTTATGATTGGAAATAAATTCCCCAAATACACTTGCTATGGGAGATTTGCTGCAGTTCTGGACAACTTGACTTCAAGACGGTTTTTCAGGGGTTTAGAGGAGGTTTTGGTAGTTCTTGAGGACTCTATTGTGTATCTTAAATCCTAAACTTTCCAATGGTACCTTAATCTTGTGATTTGGATTAGTGGAAGGCATCCAAACGTAATCTGAAAGTTGGTGTTGTTCTCTTGTCAAAGAAACCTTGAGTTTTTGGGGTGACCTTGGAAAAATCATTTTTTTCTCCCTCATGGAGTTTCCAAATTACATGCTTTAGGTATCCATATTATAGCATACTTCAATATCTTTCCAATGTGCTATCACACGCTCCATTTGGAGTAGTTTAAGGCCTCCAAAAGTGGTTTGGAAGATGGCGTTGCGCGTTTTTGAACTGTGTTGCGCTTGTGCCAGAGCAACCCAAAACTCATCCAAGCTCACCTAAATTTTGATTTTGAAGCTTGAAAACCTATTTATTGCTATTATAATCTTGTTCACAAGTAATTATAAGTCTTTTTCGCACCTTTTTCCTTCGGCAAGATGAATGCAAATGCAAGTTCTCTTCATCTAGGGTTTAGGTGAAATTTCCATGCTACAAGCACTAGTGTAACTGATGATTTGGTTAGTTTTGATATCGGAAACATGTAACTATTCCACCTCACACCTTTTTACATGTTTAAAACGAATTTTTATTCACTAAATAGCTTATCAATCATTAGATTGCCTCACCCTTACCTTAACCCTAGCTCATACCTAGCATTTTGAGCAGATTTCGCAGCAGCTTTGTTTTTCAGTTTCTGCTAATCATTTATTTCCCTCATTTCACTCCATTTAAGATTCCTAAGCTTTCTACCAACCCTATCCATCTCCCAAAATTCCCCTATCATCATCCCCCTTCCCTAACTCCCTGATTTCATCATTTCCTTCCTTGAGCAAGAAAATAGTCAGCTTAAGACTAAACAACTAATCATGGAAAAAGAACAAGCCAAGTTATTGCAGCAGGTCAGAAAAGGAAAGGATATCATAGAATCAAGCGAGCCTGAATGATCAAAAGGTATAGGAAAGAGGAAAAGGCCAAGAACAAGGGGCCTAAAAAAGGCATTGCAAGAAGATGAAAACACTTTCTATTGAACGAAGACCTAGAGCTAGAGGATAGGATTGCTCTTGAGGTCAATCAAGACAAGGATTATTGGCTTAATAGGGTGAATGAAAACTTGGAGAAGCTCATTGAGAAGGAAAACAGGGACAATCAATTTCTCAGACACATGGCACGCCACTACCAAGCTCAAAACATGATCGTCAATGTCAAGGTAAAGCAACTTGAAAACAAGATCAAGGAGGCCAAAAAGACTAAAAGGATGAGGGAAAATTGGAGATGCTTGTTGAATCATCCATGAAGCTATAAAAAACATATTTTTACACCTTTCCTCCAATTTTGAGCTCATTTTGAGCATTTTGAGTATTTTGAGAATTTTTTTGTCTATGTTCAGAAATTCAATTACTCCAACGTTTTCCTCATGCCTTCATTTAAGGAAAGGTAGACATTTTTGGAAAGATCTTTCCATCATCTAAAAACCCATTTTCTCAGATTTTGCAGAGGTGGCTTAGTTTTGGAGAAAAAGGCAAAAAAGTGGCAAAGAACTAGCATTCTAGACCTTTCTTGACAGGGTTGTGCTTCTGGAGTGATCTTGGGAGAATGGATTTTTTAAGGCCTTCCCATGCCCAAAATTCCGAAACTCAAACTGTTATGGAAACTATACTTGAATGGGTAGTTGATCGTTCTCTCAGTTTTTCCTTTTTACCCCTGGAAGGCACCCAAACATCAGCTCAAAGTCGGCACTGCGCTTCTGCACTTTTTTGTGTTTCAAATTGTAAATTACATTGTGTAAATTTCTAGCTTCTAGTTTGACTTAGTCAAAGTCAAGATTCTCTATGTAATGGCACTAGTTTGAGGCTAGGTGATGTAGGCATGAATAAATGTACATCATAGGTTGTTTTTGATGTTTATTAGGCCTCATAAAAGAAGCAAACTCCCATACAAACTCTCCTTGAAGTGTTTGAGTTTCACCTTCTCACTCTCACTTGTTGGTTGAGAGAATCTTGGAGTCATTTCCTCCACCAAGGAATTAGACTCCTGGAGGTGGGAAAGTGGTCAGGAGAGTCTACATGTATCATTTCTCCTCAGGAGAAGAGGGTTGAAATTTTTGTGAAGGAGGCATGCATTGTAATCATGTTTCAGCTAATACAGAGACAAGTTGCAGCTATTTTCAATGAACTCTAGTCCATTGAGTTCATGGTGCTTGTACTTCATTATTTTTGTTTTCTCTTGGTCTAAACATCTTTATCCACATTATATCTCTTCTTTCTATGAATTCCTATTGATGAAATACTCACAATTCTTGTTTTTCAAGATCTGTTATCTGGTTTTCATAGTTATGTGTTTTGTCTTCCTAAGCTAATGAAATCATGTTTATTTATGATCATTAGTTTCTTCCACACTATATCCCCTATACTGCACTGAAAAATACTCAAATTACACCATGGATTATGATATCTAGCCCCTTCTTATGTTTGCTCCTGCATTCCCACAACTTACACCTACCTGTGGCTCCAAACCCTAAGTTTAGCAAATCCTTAAAAAACCAAATTTTCACAAACAAACAAAAAAATACCCATATCTAGTCTAAAATCCATTTGCTTTAAAGTCACATCACTAATAAGAGACTTAGAGAGATCCATCTCATTCTCAATAGGGATAGCTACTGAGCTAAGGTGGTTTGAGGTTACCCTTCTTGATTTCCTTTTCAGCCTAGGATATTGTAAGGACTAACACTACCCTCGGTCACAAGTGAGGGTGAAGTCACTCATTTATTATCCCTAAAGTATTTTTACATTACAAGGTGACTTATCTTTTGGATATCTTTGATTTTGTTTGTAGCTAATGGTTGAGCTTTCTACACAATTTGTATCTTTCGGCGATGGTCTTATGGTTTTCCTACGTGGTTCGGTTTTGAACAACATGGGTAATAATGTCATTAATTTGAGATCTTTTATATTTGTTCATTGTAGTCTGGTTTTTAGTTAAAACCCTAACTCCTCGCCATCCCAGGTTGGAGAGGAAGTATTGAGTTTTTCTCTATATGTAGAGCACCGTGGATTTAGTAACAAGGTAAAAATTTATATTTTATTACTGTACGCTTCCACATGGAAGACATTTTTTTCTTTGGGCTAATAATTTTGATTGAGGGTTCCAATTCCTCTTCCTTGTGAAGCTAGAAAAGTCAATTTGACATGTCATAAGATTCTGTTTAGCCTCTAGGCATAATATCTTCTCCTCATAATATCATTATTTCCTGTTGGGGTTTTTCTTTCACTATTTATTTTCTTTATTGACGGGTCACTCAAGGAGATAAGCTTCCTACAGTCATCATGTACCTTTCATATACCTTTGGTCAAAGGCAAGGCCTATAATTAGTTACAATAAATGGCATATGATAATTGGTAGTCTTCGTTCCTCGCATGAGCATGAAAATTTTATGACACTTCCACTTTCTTTTACAAATGGGTGAGGGTTCAAATAATTTTTTTGCCTACACTCTAACAAGTAGGAAGGGTTTAAATAAAACTCTTGCCTTTTCATGTATTTCCTTAGTCCATATCCTTTAATTTTTTATTTTTTACCACACTAAATGTGAGTTGCAATGCATTATGTCTGGGTAACTTTCATGGGTATTATGGAGGGATGTAGTTGAATGATCCAAGTAGTTATAATCCTATTGTTTTCAATAAGTTGACTCCAATATTACACCTTATAGGTCAACATTTCCTTGTACTACCCTATCTTGAGTGTGTTTTTGTGTCCACCCTATATATAACTCACAAAGATATCATAACTTCCATTTTAATTGCTCTATTATTTCCTCTCATATTTTTTTAGCTAGAGTTCGATGCCATGTCATTTCAAAAAACTCATGGATGAGCTTTTCGGTTTATCCAGTCTATTATATTTACTTGTGTACTAGTTTTACATGTAGATGATTTTTTTTTCACACTTGTATCAAGGCTACTTATTTTTAGTTAGACTAAATTTTTTATATACTCTGTATTTGACTCTTGTATATGTATATACTTGATCGAAATAATTGAAATTCCTCTTATGTAGCTCTTTGCGCTTCTTGACAAATGTTGAGATCCATCATACTTTCTTTTAATAATCGAATGGAGATACTATTTGAAATGGAATTATCCTTTGTAGCCTTTTAATCAATGGTTGACAAGAATTTGAGGTATCCTATGCAGTCTTAGTTTAGCATACTCTTTCACATTGTAAGATTTATAAAATGTTTGTTGTGTAGGTTAAGTACAATGTTAAGGGACTTCCAATTGATTTCGAAAACTCATATACAAAGTTCAAGCAATCGTTTAATTGTTTCCATTCATAAATTTATTATATGTTAATAATTTAGAATGTTTGTAGTACGTCACGAAATGTTTCCCGTAAGAAAGACAATGCCATCCTATATACCTCTACTTTATTCTTTCACTCGAATGATAGATCCTAATCTTAAAAGAATTAAATACATATTTTATTACTATATCTCAATTTTTTTTTTCATAATTCAAAGTATCAAATTTCTAATTGAGGAGGCATTCAATCGGCCTTTCAATACCCATGACAATCTTATAACAAACTCCTTTAGTAACGAGGAGAAATCTTCTTCTTACATCAATTTTTTCCTAAAGTATCATCACGCAAGTATTTTTTTTTGTTTTTGATCCATAAACTACCATGGATATTCCATTGGAAAGTTCCTCACAATAGTCTCATAATATTATATTAAAAATCTTAGATTCTACATTATTAAAATTCTATTTAATTTCTAGATCTCTAAAATTAAATGTAATTAGTGCATGCATGTAAAAGTAAATCAAGAATAAAATTAGAGAACGACAAAATAATCTCACATACACATAATACATAATATATGCTCTCTGGGAAAGCCTTTCGAGAGAAAACCCAATTGGAAGGTGAGGAAGCTTCACTCTCTTTCTCAGTCTAGAAATATGCCTGTAGATACAAAGAAGTAATGTTTGTGGCCTGTGGGCTGCTAGAGTGCACATATCCTCTATGTGTGCTCTACCTCCTATCTCTATTGGATATCTTTGCTCAACTATGGAACAAAATGTGCTCGAAAGAATGGAATGCGTCTTCCTCCTAGTGGCCCAGTTATAACACAACCCAATAGCCTACTAGTGGTTAAGTTTGACTACATCAACTCTTAACTAGAGTTACAAAATAGGCTCTTCTAGAGTATTTTACATCACAAACATGTGGCTAGTTCCCTCTTCACGAATAATGGGGGTTGACGTGGCATTCTTCCGAACTATAGGTATGAAAACAGCAAGGTCAACTTCTGAGTTACATAAGGTTTGCATACAGAATCCGATTGACACGATTATGGTGTCGTTGCAAATCTCTTTTTGTATAGAATAGCATGAAAAGGACCTACATGAAAGCGAAAAAAAATTACCCCAAAAAATGTCATTTGATGCCCCAAAATGCTCCTGAAAGGTTTTGGACCCCACTTTGCCAAACTAGGTCCCGCCAGTAAAATCAATCCCGTGAACTGAGGCCTCTACTTTTTTCACTCATCAAGATGGATGACACACAATATAATGATCCAATTCAGATCAGTTTTAAATAATTCCACTACTGTCAAATTCTTTTTTTTCATGCATTCAAATATTTTTATATTTAGATAAAAAATTATTTCAATTGTATCTTATCAATGTCAATTATGTTTCAAATGATTTGCTCCACATGCATGCATATAGTATTTAGAATGACGGGATAATAACACAACCAAAATATATAATCCTACATGCAAATCTTATCATATGATATATTATACCAGTATGCCTCCCTACGGTTATTATATTAACACATACACTTAATCCATGGAATATTATAAAAGTAGATAAACAAGATTTCATTTACCAATACTACTTGGGAATATTCAGGAAGAATGCACATTCCACCCGACCATGAACTACCTCTGCTAGTTCACCCCGAGATAAGATCTTCTTGCCTCCTAGGACCAAGCCCCCTTTGATTCCCAGGTGGTTTGCTTTATAGATTCTTCTTCCAAACTGATTTTAGCAGTGTCTTGCTTTAATTTCTGCCAACGTTTTGCCTAAGCCTTTTTGTTTTACTTTTTTTTTTTAAATATACTTTTTTTTTTCTTTGAAGCACACTTTTCTCTCCTGCAATGCTCTATTCCACCCCACTTAGTATTTCTATCCAACTAAGTGATTAAAATTATCTTTCTCTCCCATTATGTTAAATTTGTTTTTTTTCTTAGAGCTTTTTAGGAGACTTTTAGGGAAGGTCCATCATGTGGAATTGATCACCAACTTTTTCTAAGCTGGGAAGAAGTCTTCTACACTCTAGTGCTCTTTATTGAATATTTCTAAGCAATTTATTTATTAACTCATATAATAATAAAATTATTACATAATCACATAAGTCTCAAGATGAATTTCATCACTATCAAATCCAATAATATTTCAATGTTCAAAAATAGTAATTTTCTAACATGTAGAACCATAGGGGTGTTACATTTTCTACCAATGATCAGAGGTGGTCGTAACAAAAAAAATAATGGGTGTGTTGTAAAATTATTTGTGGGTGAATCTATTGCTAAAAAATACCCTCAGAGTCACATGCATGCAAGTATTAACATCTTTGGTAAGTTTGACCAACAAACAATTTTGATTTTTTTTGTTTTCCTTTATTCTATTTTTAACCCCCCTTTTTTTTCTGAAATGCAGTCTGCATGAAGATCCCCCATCGAGGTGAGGTGAATATTAGAAAAATTATGGAGGTTGAGGGAATATTAGAGAAATTATTAGTTATCCTCAGTTGGGTTATCCTTTTTGTATAAATCACAAAAAATATCATATAGCCCACTGTTACATCAATTTAGTTGGAACAGGCCAACACGTGGACATTAATCTGAGGTTTGTCAAAGGATGAATTCAGTGGATTTTATATATTCCTATTTCTATTTATTGACATTTTACATCCATTGAAGTGGAATGATGGAGAATGGTGGCTTTTATGGGGGCTTTAGTGGAAATTTGTTTGGAAAATAATAATAAAACTAAATCGATATTGGGCTAGGTGTTAACCTTGGTAGAAATAGAGTTGTATTTAAGGATGAATATTTTCTACCAATGGTCAGTGGAAATTCTATCCATAAAAATAATGGAAGCGCTGAAAAAATAGATGTGGTTATTGCTAAATAACACCCTTAACGACATAAGGGTAGAAAGTATTATCATATATTAACTTAGACCAATTAACAATGCTTATTGGTTCTTTTTCCTTTACATGATTTTTAAACATTTTTTCCTCAAAATCTTGTGCGCATGAAGATACCCATTATTAGTTATGTTGATTTGTGTTATATTTTGTTGCATGGATCACAAAAAAATTGCATAGCTCATTATTAAATGAATTTATTTGAAGTAATCCAACATGGGAACATTGATTTGAGTTTGTAAAAGGATGGATTACATATTTTTAACATTTTAGGATGCGTAGATTGGTTGACTAGGCCACTTCTTTTGAAATAAATGGCTCATTTTCTATCTCTGCAATAGAAATACCCCATGGACAACCTATCACCCATATGTTTAGGATTTTGGCCTCTCTTTGATAGAGTGCAAAGGTTGATTTATGGATTTTTACCATTCAACCCAACCCTTTTTCTAACTACTTTGCTGGATTCTATTGGGAAAGTTACCTAGATGATCATATCTGCAATAGTGGAAATCATAAAAAGATAAGAACATGGTGATCAATAATTTGTAAATTTCTAGTGCAGACCTTTCAGGTCACCCTTAATACTTGGGTGCCTCATAGACATAATTATGTGTGAGCCATGTGATTTTCTGGACGCAATCGAGAAAAACATCTCTTAAGGGTATTCAAAGGTAGAATAATAAGCCTTTCCCATTTAACTCACCACAATTTTCTCAATAGTTTTTGAACTATTTTAGGGAGGGTGATTTGAAGGATAACCTAGGGTACCAATATTGTTAAGAAAAAAATTGTAAATGGATAAATAATAGTGTTCAAAAATATATAAGAAGTTTTTGTGGACCTCCTAGGGTAAAACAAGATTCTGGGTGCCTTATAATCATGAAGTTATGTTTGAAATCTAGACTTCTCCTATCCAAAATAAAATAAAACACTTTTTATTTAAATAGGTTATGTATTTTCAATGATACCATGTGTGCCCTATATGCACCTTAGATTTGTTTTCAGCTTGTAGTATTTTTCTTAAAGCCTTGTTCGCTATTAATAAATTTTGAATATATTCATGAAAATTGATTGTTTTGTAAGGTAAGAATAATTGTGAATAGTTATATGTGCCTTTATATAGTATTTTCATTATTGAGGAATTTCATAATGTTGTGCTTTTGAAAAAATATGTTGGGGCTTTGCATGATGTGGATTTCCTTTGAGAATGTTTGTAGCTACCAAGTGTTATATTAGGTACTCGCATTTTTATTTCATGTTGGGTGAATTAGCAGGTGAGACCTATAATGAGCACACCACTCTCTCAATTTATTTCTTTACATCCATTGGAGGAGCCTAGCCCATTGGGTTTAACACTGAAGAAAAAAAAATCATAGAACTTATTCAAATCAATATTTCCCAAAGGGATTCACCAATTTCCTTAGTTGTAGATAATTCGAGCCCAGAGGTGGGAAAAATGAAAGATCCAAAGTGTGTGATCAGATGAACTACTATCGACCAACACAAGGCGACAAATTTTCTAGCCTTCATTTTGAGAACTAGTTCTTAGGAGGTAATGTACAAGAATTAACTGTCAAGTTGAATATAAATTCATCAGTTTTTTATAGCCACATATCAACACTTACAAAAGGGTGCTAAGTAGCTCATATTTAATGACTCTTCATTAACTTAAATGACTATGATGCCAACATATTTCAAGATACGAAGATGATTTGGTGGAAAAATGTTATTATGCAAAACGTAATCTTGTTTGGAATATTGGAGGGTGGTTTGAAGAGAAAGATAGAGGTTCAATGGTCGGATATAACCTCTTTGAGGGCCATCTATCTAGACAGCAAACCTGGCGCCCTAGATATTTAAGTAAGTATCTAAGTTGTTTATTTTTTGTGTGTGAAGTGATGTGGTGCTAAAGCACATGTATTTATGAAGAAATGTATTTTCTTATATTTCAACCATGTATCTAGGCCTTGACTTTTCTTTATGGAGATAGATCCTTGGCTAAGAAAACACACTAGTTGTCAGGCTACTTTTGACATTACAGGAGGCCACACATCTATGCGTAAGTCAAGAACTCATTTCATAAGATATGTTGAATATTCCACAAGGCATTCACTTCCCAAGTATTAAACATTATGGACATTTCTTTGACTAGAATGTTCATCATGTTTTGATAATATCAATTAATAATTCCATATCTTTAGTAAATGAGAAGGGAGGTTTCTTACTTGCGTTTAAATTACAAGAATTCGTCCTTTTTAGCAGCCCCAACGAGTAAATGAAATGACAATGGAAATCTCTTTGTTTATGGTGCTTCTCACATTTAAAATTATTGTATATTTAAAATCTAAACACCAAGCTTGCCAATGGTACATGTTACAAGTATTATGACAATAGCAAGTTGTGACCAAAATTTAACATACTTGAGAAATTAACTTTAGACAACCTCTAAAATCGGGAAATTAGAAAAATCATTATTCAATTCTTGGAATGTAAATCTTGTCTGCTTAAAATGTGAATCCATCATGATAGGAGTTGAATCTCTTCATGTACATCTATTGAAATTCAACATTAGACATATGTAACTTCTTTTACACTTTACAAATTGGCATCTCAACTTCCACAGAACTATCCCTACAGGTTGTGGCTTAGGAGGATGTGTCAATCCATAACTGGATATGGGATATGGCGCATTTACCAATTTTATAGTATGCCTAATCCTTTAACATATGTACAAAGCACATTATGTCTTTCCTAGTATTAATTTTACTCCATGTAATTACTCCATGGGGTGCTCAGGATGTCAGAGATGTTGTAACATAATGTAATGTAATTTCCCATAAATATAAAGAGGAATACAAATTATATTAAATAAAAAGACTAATGTGATGGAATGTAAACATTTTAACTTAGTCAAAATAAAATATAAAATTAAAAGTAAAAGTAAAAGTAAAAATAACAAAAAATAAACCCGACAAAAATAAAATAATAATAATAAAAAAATGACCCATAGTATTAGGATCCCATGGTTTTCAGGTGGAATATATCCTATTTAAAGGCAGAAATTAAATTAGCCTAGATCCACCTTAAATCCAGATCTAACAAGGACCGACAAGGATAAAATATCTTGAGATGCAAACCTCTTTTAGAGTTAAAATATATTTGATCGCTCTCGATGCTTAGTAGTATATTGAAGTTTAATATGGATATAGGTTGGTTATAGGTTAATTATAGACTAAAACGACATGACATGAAATCCTAGGTATTTTATCATAGATAAGTATCTCTCACATGTTACATACATATGCAAAAGGAGTCTTCTCAACATTGTTGGTCATGATTGCTATTTCTTTTTGTATGTTTTTTACATGTAGAGGAGAGTGAACTATCATAACCTCTATACAATTGAGTTGGATGAGAGTTTATTATGTAGATACTATTTTATTTTAAGCCAAACAAAATTGTGTTTGTATGTTTTGCAGGATACATTTGTTGTAGTTTTCATAAGGAATACTTGATAGACATTATGAAAATTGTTTTACAATGTTATGATCGGTTGAACTTGATAAGTCTGGAAGGAATAATGCATTGAAATTATGCATATTTTGATTCTGGTGGTGCATAATCTCAAGAATAGAATGAACATACTTATTATTGTGCAACCCATCAGCATAAATATTATTTGTTTCCACAGTTTGATCATTCAAGTCTTTCAGATAACAGAATAGTTATGGTTTCACCACTAATAAAAAAAATGAACATATTGAGTTTAATGATAGGTTTTTGGATTGTATACCGCAAGAGAGGCCTTCTCCCTACTTGGGTATAAAGACATCTTTTTGTTTTCAATTTGTATTTCATTTATGGGCTTATTAAGTTTTATTTCAAATTTCAACAATCCTAAAGTGTTCAAAAGTTTTTTATAGAAGTATATTATGGATTTTTTAGTATGTATATGCATGAAATCTATCATATCTATTTGATAAATTAAAAAGTAATATAATTTTGATAAATTCATTAATGTACTCACAGGTTAATGAAGAAAGAAGAATGAGCGATATTGATGACCTATATGTAAATATGACTACTAAGTGCGAGCAAATGAGATTTGAAACACCCTATGGTGGTATGGGAAATCAGTGCTCCCCATGGATACTTAGGTAAACTGAACAGTTTCTAACTCATAAGAGATTAGGTGTGCTAATGATTCAGTTCCAATTGTTGAAGAGACCTGGAAAGAAAATAAAAAGATTCTTTGTGATATTGCACAAAAGTTTGTAAGTGAGTCTCCCTAATTAGTTGGATGTGATGAGAAAAAGGTTATTGCATGTGTTAATTCAATGCATTCTATTTTAGAAAAGGATGTCTCTCAACACATGCATCGAATGGGAATAATGAAATCTTAGAAAATTTAGGGGCATGTCATGGTATGAGGGGGCTAGTGAAAGGAGGAAAGGATGCACAAGATTTTGATATAAACGATGATATGAAAGAAGTAGTTTTGAGTAGGCATGACAAAATCAAGTTTTAACTGAATGTGATAGAATATCATTACATAGATTCTAAATTATCAAAATTTATTCCTAGGCAAGACTCATTAGTATATTTGTTCGTGAATATTCCTCGAATTGCATCTTTTCCTCATCTTTTTTTTCATTCTCAAGATGAACTCATCACAATTCTTGAACAACCTTGAACAACTGGATATACCCCTTTTCATTGAAATGTGATTTCGCATGGTGATAGAGCTATAAATCATTTCTTGTAGTCTCTTGTTGAAATATTGGTTCAGAGAACTACAAGGTCCTTATGCTTTTTGGGTTGAGTAACATAAAAATTTCATTGATATTTTTCTCTTCAAAGGTTCTAATCATGGTCCATTATTATGAGGATGTGATTAGAAAATGTTTCTTGCATGTTTTAATTCAATGCATTCTCTTTTAGAAAAGGATGTCTTTAAAGCACATGAATCTAATGGGAACACGGGAAGCTTAGAGAATTCAGGGGTGGGTCATGGCCTGGGGAGGCTAGTGAATGGAGAAGATGATGTGCAAGATTGTGAGATAAACGATGATATGAAAGAAGCAGTTTTGGCTACAAATGATAGAAACTAAGAACTGCATGTGATGGAAGATGGTTACATAGATTGTAAATTGTACACATGTATTCTACAGAAACACTCATTAGTAGATTTGCTAGTGAATATTCCTCGAATTGCATCTTTTCCTAAACTTTTTGTTCATTCTCTTGATGAGCTTCTCAAAAGTTATGAACAACCTTGAAAGAATTGCATCTTTTCCTAAACTTTTTGTTCATTCTCTTGATGAGCTTCTCACAAGTTATGAACAACCTTGAACAACTGGATGAAACCATTTTCACTAAAATGTGATTTCTCATGGTGATAGAGCTAGAAATCAATTGATGGGATCATGTGATTGTATTTCTTGTATACTGTCATTCAAATATTGGTTCAGAGAACTGTAAGGTCCTTATTCTTCTTGGGGTGAGTAACATCAACATTCCGTTGATATTTTTCACTTGGAAGGTGCCAAGCATGGTATATTATTTAGGAACACATCATTTAGATTTCAGACTACATGCAAGGAAATGGTGTCCAAATTTTTTGAATAAATGGAAATTTACATCTCAATATACGAGTTTGTTCTTGAATTAATAAGATTCTAGACTTTGCAACTCCAAGGTATGAAAATTCTATTCAAATTGTTAGGTTTCTAGTGAGTCTTACGAAAACATGAGTGTGTGGTTTAAAATTTGATGTTTTTCTCTGGACATACTGATGTGGGTTTAACATTTGTTTTTTATTAATAAATGTATGGTAGATACCCAAATCAAATTTGAATATATTTGATTTGATATTGAACTTTTTGAGGCAACTCTTGCTAATTCATAAGTTCCCCCTACACATTGACTTATGAACTATTGACACTAGTCTAAAATTCATAGTTATAACTAATTGGATTTGAACCTAAACTTCACTCAAATAACCTCAGTATATTACCAATTTCATATATTTTATTCTTTTAGTGGATCTTTGCAACTTTAAGGGCAACTTCTAGTATAATTTATGTGGTTGAAATTATTTATATTTATACTTGATATTATTTAGTATTGTCATTAACTTATGTAACTTTGCATTTTCATATTCGATGAACATGCACATTGTATTGAATATTCTTGATTTAGTCTCAAAATCATACTAATTCATTTATGTTGATTAATAAGGAAACTATAAAATCAATCTAAAATTACCGAATTAGAAATTTATATTGATTAATGATGAATATAAATAAAATGAATATATGATGACTAAATTAGTCATTGATAATGATTATTAATCAAAGTAAATGAAATGAATATAAATTACTAAATCAATGGTTTATATAATGAATATGAAACTACCAAATAATGGCTACTATTAATCATAAATTTTTTTATTACAAATGATGACTAAAGTTTGGATATATATAACTATTAGTAGCTAAGTTGTAGTATCTTATAACACAATTTAGTCATATTTCTTTTGTCATTAATTAGTTTGAAACGATGACTAAAATATGCATATATATGATTATTAGTAGTTAATTTATAGTAGCTTATAACATGGACCACATTTGGTTATATTTCTTTTGTCATTTATTGGTTTCCTTGGGTGAGCATGTTGTAGTACAATTTGTTGTTTATTTGGTCATTAATTATGCTATTAATAGCTAACTCAATTACTAAATTAATGAACAGATTTATGACTAAATATACCACTCGACAATTAAATTAAGGAAACCAATTAATGACTAAACAAAATATGACTAAAAGTTGGTTGCATTATAAGAACTATAAATTAGCCACTATTGATCACCGATTAAAAAATGGTCATTTATATGCAAAAATTAGTTGTTGTTTTAGTAACTAATTAACCAATTTGTACTAAAGCATATATGTATAGGAGGGAATTTTAGAAGTTATAAAGATAGGTCACTAAGGATATTATTACCTTATAGAAGAAGAAACATAAATGTCTCCACTAGATACTATTGTTATGAGTTACTATTTAGAGTAAGTGATATTGACTAGTGTTAAATAAATACAAGATTGATTAGGTAAAATTTATCAATAGGGATAAGACCCTCTACTATAGCAACATAATTTTAGTAGAGAGGAAATTTATTATATAGTTTAAAAGACTAGAGAGGAGATTTATTATATAGTTCAAAAGACTAAAGAGGAGATTTATTATATAGTTTAAAAGACTAGAGGGAAACCAAGTAACACATTACACAAGATACAATAATGTTTATACATAAATTAACCATCAAATAAGACCAACCTAAAAGACTATATTTTATTTCATACACATATATAAGAAAATAATTACATCAGTCATACACTATAAGAAATAAAATAATAATTATATAGTTGCAATCATGACGTTGAAGCCTCCACTCTCTACCAAGGCCTATGACCAATCTACAAAAATCTAACCCTTGCATGGTTAGAAGCAAATTGAGAAACTCTAACTTTGGTTTAAACTAACAAAGTATTCAGGACGAACACCCATCTTAGCAACAGATAAACTCGGAGCAAATTCACAGGTAGCCGACTTGTGGTAAGAAGGAATGAATTCCTTTAGTGTATGCGACCCTATCTCACTTTGTAGTAGGTATCAATAAAATGGAATGTTTCCTATAACCATGCCTAAAGAGAAAATACTAACAAAATTGGGTTAAAAATTGAGTGAGTGAAAAGAATTAGTGAAGAAATACAAGAATAATTAAAATCAAAAGATATACATGTAGAAATCAAGAAACTATCCAACGATAGTAATTTGCGAGAAAACTCAACGAAATTAGGAATAAAAAATTTGGGTCGAAATTCTAATCAGATGATTTCAAAAGGATAAAACCAAAAACAAGAATTATGCCACAGTAGTCAAAATTGCTCAAAATAAGTAAGGGTATTTGCTTTTAAACCCCGAGAAAACATTACAGTTATAGAGTGACTCAATTACACGTAAAATCATATGGGTTTATGACTATAACCCTAACGATGAAGCAAAAACAACATAAATATATCAACTGGACATTAGACGTTGGTTGTCATGGCTAAATAGATATTGAAATGCTTACATTTAAAAACAGTGAGATACAACGTAATGAAAATACTAGTTTTCTGAAGGGAAACACCCAAAGGAAACTCAATTTCCTTTTAGTTATTAATAAATTACTACACTTAAAAGAAAATTAGTGATGGGATAAAACGTATTCTAATATTGTAATCGCAAGAACCAAACCCAGTTTGGAAATTGGCCCAGGATCAAAACTAAATGAATTGAATATACAGTACTGAACAATTGGGGGTAATATAATTACCAATTTTTTTCCAAGATGATGCCCATATAAAAAAAAAAGAAAGAAAAAGTCTAGTTGTTCCCTGTAGTATGAGGGATATGTTAGGGCAAACCCTCGATAATGACAAACAAAAAACAAAGCTACAAACAAAAACGTAAAAAAGAATAATGTTAAAAGATTACCCAAAACTTGAAAAACCCAAAAATGGGTTATCATGAAAACACAAAAACACCAAATTCTTCACATCTAGCCATTTCCTCTTTACAATGAAATTTTGTGGCGAATACAAACGTTGATACGTTAAACAGTGAAGATGGAAAATAGAAAATAAATAATTGAGTGTTTTATAAAATATTAAAGGCACATATGGGTGTTTCAAATCGACTAAGAAATCCTTGGTTGCTATAAGCGTCTTATTTTAACAAGTTAGAAGTGTAGTTGAATTTATTGGGTAAAGAACCATGACACAAACCCATGACACTATACAAAATAACAGAGTAGAATGATAAATAAAATATGAACAAATGAGGTCGTGGGAGGTAGGAATAGTCACTTTTATCAACCCTAGTCATTCTCCACCCTTATATCTTATTTACGGTGTTGGACTCGCTAACATGTCAGGGGATCTCCCCAATAAGAAGTCCCAATTAGACCTCAGACCGTTTGGTATAGGAGTCCCTGCAGTGGGTTGTACTGTAATTCCTTGAGTGCGATTTCGCATAGAGGCAAGTAATATGTCTATGTCTGTAGCAAGGGTGTGACAGCTATAGCAAGCCAAGGAAGGTGCATGAGAGCTTCAAACACACCAGGGTTGAGATGAGTGCTCCCCTTGGACCCCCTCACAACATGGAGTTAAGAAGGGAACACACGCGAAGAGATGCATCACAACATGAAAGGAAAGCTAGCTAGCAATCCAAAGTGATGGTTAAAACAACATCACATTAAAGAAAGATTCATACAAACATACACAGAAAATTCCATACATGCATGCATAAGTAAACAAATACATATACCATTTAAAGTAAACGAGATAGCATAGAATACAATACAACATATGCATGAAACATGTTGGCTCTATTATATTAATAAGTGTAAGTTCCAGTCATACAATATATCCATGTCTAACAACTAGTTCCGACAGTGGAACGCTACAGCCACAACTGCCTTCTCCTCCAAGGCAATATACTAGCTTTGCGCAGTGGAGAAGCCAAGGCTCATTACGATACTGTCCAAACTCTCTCCAAGACAGTCTTATCGGAAGCTTGGCTGACCAAAATCCTTTACAATGAGTTATGAGGTTATATTTATACCAAAGGGTGGGGTGACCCTTGACACGCCCCTTTATAATAGTTCATCTACCTTCATGACTCTTCATCTACTCTATGACTGTTACATCCAACTATCGACACTTGAACTTCCACTTGATAAGACATTACATTACAATGCACATGTGAACATGTGAGACAAAATGGCTTGAACAAGCCATGCAAGGCATCACTGACACTCATTCCATTGTGATGAGAAAAACTATTTGACATTCTTGTGATGGTGAAGGTGGTGAGCTAATGCCAAGCTTGGTCATCCGTGATGGTGTGCATGTGCTCCATGGTGACATCTTGCTGATGCGAACTCTTGGCTCCGTTGCATCCCGGTGCATTAGTGTGTTTCCTCCATCCAAATCGTTTGCTAGCATGCACATGGTCTTCTTGAATGTGGCCGAACCGAAAACACGCTGATGCATAGTGTCCATTTTGATCTTAGAGTGTGTGTTGGTGGTCATGCGCATCAACTGTCAACTGCATGTTCAGCTCCAGTCAAACTTTCTTCTTGTCTTTGCCTTGGTGAGTGTGCTAAATGGATGGGATTGCATGCATGCATACAATGACATGCATGCTCCTAAATTCCCTTCATGCCATCAAAAACACTTCTCACCATGTCTACTCTGTGCTAGCTGTTGGGATGGATCTGTAACTTGCATGGGTGCGGATTCATCTGTAAGTGCATGTTGTGCCTGTTGTTGTACCTATTCCTGTTGCAACTCATTCTCTCATCTATGCAACTCCTATTCTTCCTTAATTTGTTGCTTCAGCACATGCAACTCCTTCTAGGTTTCCTTCTCTGTCTTCGCGCGATCTTCATGTCGCGTCATCACTTCATAGCCTGAGTGTCCAAAGTTTATTTTATCACATGTGGATCTGCTTGAGCTTGCAACTTTTTTCTTCCTTTATGTTGTAAACAACCACACTCTTTCATTCGTTGCATCCGGTGTGATGCCTTCAGATGTTGTTCATGGTGTTTCTCGTTATGATGTTATTTCTATCATATCCTGATGTCATTGTCTACGAACAGCATGATGTCTTCATAGGTAGGCAAGCTCATAGACACTTGCTTGGTTGCAGCCCTCGTTGTGCTTTCAATGGTGTCCTTTGACTTTACTCTCGTAAAGATCATTGTACTTGTGTTGCTGAGAGGCAGATGAATACCTCTGATACCTGTGGACATGGAAACACTCATGGCAAGAAATCTGTCAGTCGAAAACTAAAATGAACTTAAAAACTTACTTGCAGCATACCTATGTGACTGATCATGAAGGTTGGCAATTTCCGCCGAGAGGTCGGGGGAATTACTACCAAAACTTTGCAGGCCATAGTCCCAGCTATTAGGAGGCTGACTAACTACTAGAACTGTGCAATGCACAGTCCAACCTGATGTGCAGAGGACTGAAACTGCGCAATGCACAATTTCAACCAGTAATGAGATGCAACCAGCTAACTACATTGCCCAATTTCTGGGGCTAGTGGGACACTAACTCTAATAATTACGCAATGTAAGCCTTGAGGTGAGTTCCTGGCTAGAATTCCGTAATTTTTGGAGGGAAGGCAAGGCCTTCTCCGAAAATGTCCAGTGCTAGCTAGGCAAGGCACAGTGCAGGCCAAGGCAGCCCAGTCCGGCCGACGCGCGACTGAAAACATGAGAAGTCAGAGAGCATGATGAGATGTGTGCAAACAAGAGTGAATGATCATTCATGCAAACAATGAGTGCAGGATTAAGAAAATGGGAAATCATGCATGTGTGTGAAGCAAGTCGTGGCAACAACGGCTATCTGTGAAAAATAGTGTCAGGCATGTGATAGCAGTGAGATGTTAACGAAAGCTGAAATGGTGCTAGTACAAGCTACTATGTATCAAAATGACAGTAAGCGCTCACTGAAATCAAGCAGACAACATTCATACGAAGAGAAACACAAAAAGTGCGAGAAATGCAACATGAGACATGAAAAGCAGGCTTACCTAAAAACAGTTGAGCTGAATGTATTAGCAACTCCTAGATGCAATGTGGGATGTCAAAGTTGCAAGATCAATGTGAGGAATGAGCTCTATAGCATTGGGTTGATGAGTTTTGATAAAATCAAGGTTGCGATGTCCATGCCACAAATCTAGGGAAAGCGACACTTGGTGGGAGGTTTATGAAATTATCCTTGCATGTAACCTCCAACTTCTAAAAATATATCCCTAAAACAAGGGATCCCTTTGCACGATGCCTTGGGAGGAGGAGCCCATGCATGCAAATCAATTTTTCTCAGTCCCGGAGGGAACCGTTCAACTCAACTGCACATGCAACAGTCTGCTCAGCTAGGAGAACAAAATACACATTTTTGGGAGGGACTTGGGCTGGCTGCCCAGAGGGATTTCACAATTTCTAGGAAGGGCAGTTGAATTCTGCCTAGAATTACACAATTTTTGTGCTGAATAGCCCTGCTGGGAGAAATTGCATAATTTTCTAAGTGAACAGTGATAGGCAGATTTCTGCAATTCTTGAGCCCAATAGGTTGCCAGACAAAATTGCGCAATTTATGGAGGGAAGGCTGGTTTCCCTCCAGAATTGCACAATTTCTTGAGGGAGCTGCTCATCCTACAGTTGGACCAAGTCCAGTGAAACATCCTATGAGGAGGATGCAACAAGCTTTGATGGACAGACTATAATTCTGCAAGAAAATCATTGAAGCTTGTGTACTTGACAAGACAAGACATGCTGCTGTGAAAGGTTGGTAGGGAGGTGTTAGTGTCGGTATCTTCATCCCTCCGTGAGTGATCAAATTCTCTTGTTGCATTGCATGTTAGGTGTCTCACCCGATCAGTTGCATTCCATTAGGATCATGGGTCATCTAACGGTAGTGGCTTATTATACATTTTACCTCATGTGTTGGCCCATTTTCATTCATCTAGATCATCTGCAGTCAATTTTTGTCTTTAAATCTGTAAAAGTCATTTTTAGGGTTTTAGGTCTCATTAGGTCTA